>JBCAQO010000001.1:752697-2202434 GCA_039111635.1 Heterobasidion occidentale | reverse complement strand
CCTCCAAAAGCGTGCATATTGGCTGCACTCTGCCCACCTCCCTCAAGTCGGGCGTTGCGCTCATTCATTGCAAGGCATGGTGCCCGGACGCTCTGTACCCCCAATCACAATCAGCGAATCCCCATGTGGGCCCTCTGACTCGCTTCGGGTCGACGTGTCGGGGCTGGCGCCGGTTCACATCAGGGGAGAGGGTGGCATAGGAGACGGAGGTATAATTATCTACAGGATAGAGGGAACGGATCTCGAGGCAGTCGCCCGAGATTTCCGAGCAGTGAATGGGGAGGGGGCGCGATCGGAATCAAATGAGATGGGCTATAAATCTCGGGGGCAACCCTAACGCCACATCCGGGACCTAAGCTCTGGCGTGCAGAGGATGGACGTCGCGGCCGGACGCAGAGGTGTTCGACCCCCGCGTGCCTTTCACGGCCCCGGACGGCCTAGTTCGAGCCATGGAGGTGCTGATCGCAAAGAGGACTTCAATGCAAACCCTACTGCGGGCCAGGACCCGGGGCAGGCATATTTCCCAATTGGTCGCGGGAGTATAAACATATCCACTCTCGCTCTCGATCCTCCCCGTCCCCCGACGCTCGTCAGATCATGTTCGCCACAGACAGCTTTCTTTACATCCCGCCCGACTACTTCCCCTCCGTACGTCCCATCCCCCTCCTTTTCTCCTCTCGCTCACAACTCTCCCTTTCCAGATGGATTCCCTTCCCTCTCACCCCAGTGCTGCTGACTTCGCTCCCTTGCCCTGTCCCCCCAGACCGGTGCCCACCCTGCAGAGCTACAGCAGCTCCCCATGGACTCCATCTACGCCCAGCACAGCCCTGAAAACGACTCTGAAATTCCTATGGGACACGCCCTCTCCCGCCACTTGTGGCCCGCAGAACTGTCATATCCTCTCGAGCACCACGCCATGTCGACGGCCGATTTGGAGAGCCCGGACATCCCGATCCACTCTCCCGTTGCCCTCTTCGGCAGCTGGCCCGCGACCCTCGCCACATCCACCTCGCAGGACCCCTTCCTTCACGGCGAGGGGCCTATGCAACCGGAGTCCTTGGCAATGGGCCCGCCGGCTTATCCCCCTCCCTCGCAAGAGCACCTTCTAGCCTATGGCGACGCGCCTCGTACCACGTTTCCGACGCCCAGCGAGCTTCTCACAGAGCTCGCCTCCCACACCCCGACCGCCGTCGGCGCAGCGAAGCGCGAGTCGGACAGGAAAGTCGAGAGCCAGCGCAAAGCGCGACAGCGCACCGTCGCCGACAACGTTGGCTTTACGCCGACAGATCCGTAAGTTTGCATCCTCGCCTCTTATGCAAGCGCAGCTCACTCATGTTATTTCAGAGACACAATCTCGTCGCATGACAAAAAGCGGTTTTACCTCGAGTGCCTCGAGCAGTATATCATCTACTTGCACGATCAGCTGCGGCTCGTTGGCACAGATCCTGCCCCTCTTGAGCGCGTGTCGACCTACCGAGGCCTTTCGAGCCGCTCTATCAGGGTAGGCCCTTGTTGACATCGTTGCACTATGAACGCTCAACGGACTTGGGCGCAGACAATGTGGTTCATATGCAGAGCACCCTAAAAAGTGCACAAGAGGAGACCTTGGAAGAAACAAAGGGTAGGCCCTGAATTTCGGCTGTAGACAATTCCGGGAGCTGACGTCTTTTCGCATTTACAAAAGTTCCTTGACCTGTCGGAGAAAGTCCACCAGATGCACCGCATACCGGACGCAGGGGACGAGCAGTCTCTCGCCTCTGCTCCTGTACCTGCGGATTCCGTGTACACAAATCCCTTCTGATCCATCCTCGTTCTTCGGCTTTCGTTCTGTTTCTGGGACTCTGTATATAGTGTACGGCTGTGTCTTTAGCTATCCTCCTCTTGCGCGCTCGGCAGGTTGTAATTCCGGGTCTGTGTTGTTGCCTCGTGCTAGAGTTGTAGATTATTGTGTTTCTTCAGCAGTAGGCCAGAGATATATTCCTTCATATATTGTATGTTCTATTCGTTCGATAATACACGCGTTGTTCGAATCGTATTGCTCGCTGAACTCACTAGATAACAGCCAGGACCGTGAAGGTGACAAGGTACACGCGCGGGGTCGAATAGCGGACGCACGCGGAGCTTCAAGAGGAACGATCTGCGCACCCCAAATCAGGAGGATGCGGTACGCGGTCACCGACCATGCGCAGCGCTGATTTTTTTCTTTTCTTGGTAAATGAAGGGGATGCTAGGAAATGGGGCAAGGGGACGGTGCCGTGCACACTGTGATCACCAGGGCTGTCCCGTCGACACGGCGATAGGTTTTCGCCCAGTCGATCGTCGTTTCATCGTCGTCGCTGCGGCGCCCCTCCACCGTTCGCTCTTAGCGCCGTAGCCGCATGCCATTCGCGTCGCAGATGGGTCGCTGTGACATCGCCGTCAGCCTCGTCGCCGTCGCCTTTGCTTGTCAGTCGCAAGTGTCCGCGGTCGCTTTTTGACCGGGTTGTCAAAGGTGGGGCTCCTTGGTAAGTAGACAGAGGGTCATCGAAATGCTGAGCGTCATCGCCATCGGAGGTTAGCGAGTGATTGCAGAGAAGACAAGAGATTGTACCAGTTGGTCAGCAAGAAAACACGATCGGCATCATGCCATGATGCGCGATGATAAATAGCCCGATCGTCTATTGTGTCCACCTTTTCCTAACCAGCGCTCAGTGAGTGTGAGGCCGTTCGAAGACGATGCTGGCGAAGGGGAGCAGCGCGGCCATGGACGAACCCCGGGACCGGCCGGGGAAATTGATAATTCGAAAATGAGATACCGCGGTTCTCACGCCCGCGATCACAGTCACCACTTTCTCCTCGACCACACGCAGCCTTCCACATTACACACTCAGCTTCTCATACACCCGCCCTAGCCTCTCGCTGCGAACACCTGTACACTCTGCTCACCGAACTGTACGTTCTATTGCACTACTACGAGCTCGACGTCCCCGACCGCGCACCTACCCGCCCCGCTCTAAAAGCCCACTCCACCCACCCCCACTTCCTCCGACCCTTCTCTGTCCACAACCCTCCTCGAAACCGAGTGAATCTTTGCGCGTACAACAAAAAACATGACCACCGTCTCGTCTCTCCCTGGGCCAGCTCTCCAGGCCGCCCGATCTGCCGTCCAAGCTGCGCTGGCGGAGCATCCCGAGGCGAACGTCCCCGCAGGCCTCGCTACTCGACGTAGTAGAGGAAACGGAAAAAACCCGAGGACTCAAAAGAGGGCACGCGATGCGCTGGAGCCCGGTGAGATTCAAGAAGTGAACATGGAGGCGCAGGCAGAGACGATCAGGACCGTCTTCAGCGACCCCAAAAATTTCAACGTCAAGGTTAGTCCGTCCGTCCTTCTTGCGGTCGCGCGCGCGTTCCAGCCGCTGCTGCAGGACGCGGCGCTTCGTCTTCCCTCTTCTGTGTACATATGAGCTTTTCGCATACTGACCGGGTCCGAACGCCCTCGACACCGTTCTTTGCGCTTTCTGGATGATCTAGCACCCGCTGTACTCACCCTGGACGCTGTGGTTCGATTCGCCCGCGACGAAGGGCCGCAATCTCCCGCAGACGCCGTCGACCGCGTTCCCGCAGACTCCCCTTCCGCAGACGCCTGGCGCGGCTGCCGCGATGGGGTGGATGGAGGACATCAAGCGTGTGATTACTTTCGATAGTGTGGAGGAATTCTGGGGGTGCGTACATCCCTCTTGCTTTGCCCTCCGGCTCGGAGGCACTGTGGGCTCACTGTCGATCGTATCGCAGTCTGAACAACAACATTGTCCCGCCTTCGCAACTGCCGCCAAAGGCGAATTACTATCTGTTTAAGGTTCGTCGCCCGAGCGACCTCGAGAGTTTATTGCGGTGTTTGAACTGGAATAAATCCGCAGGAAGGAATCATCCCCGCGTGGGAAGACGAGGCGAACAAAAATGGAGGGAAGTGGAGTATCCAGCTTCCCAAAGACAAGAACAGGAACCATGTCGATAAAATGTGGCTCTACACGGTGCGTCGACCGATTGTGCCTTTTTTTCAATTTCTATGGCAGGCGTGGCTCATGTGCTACTTCTGTGACCGTGCTGCACGCAGATGCTGGCTGCGATTGGAGAGACATTCGACCCATACTTGACGAACCCGGACACGCCGGCGGGGACGCCGTCGTTGGTGACGGGGGTGATCGTGTCGACGCGACCGCAATTCTACCGACTATCGATCTGGACGCGGCTCGCGCCAGGGAACTCGGCTGGGGACGACGAGGCGCTGCGGGAGCGGATCGAGGCGGTGGGGAAGCACTTCAAGATCGGGGTGCTGGGGTACACGGAGGCGCAGAAGCTGGCGGGCCCGCTTGCGACGGAGGTGGAGTTCTTGTCGCACAAGGATTCGGAGAAGAAGGGGAAGACCGCGAAGAAGATGATTGTGTAGAGGGTGGATACTTATCGTGTATTATGGTGCGAGGTCGCGCTGTGCCTGCGGCAGCGACGGGCGAGCGATGACGTAGGAGTGTGACTGATTGTATGTGACCACGACCCAGGAGTAATGCGCAGCGTCTCTCGATCTGTCTCCTCGTACTTGCCAGTCCATCCTCCATCTTCTACATCACGATGCCCGTCCCAGGCTTCCTCTCCTCCTTCGCCGACAAGGCCCAGAGCGCCATCAACGCCTCTCCCCTCGCGGGCCACATCCCCGGCTCCACCCGCCCGACCAGCCCCCAGGCCGCCGCGTCGTCCGCCGCCGCCGACTCTGGCGCGACACAGACTCACAAGAGTCACACCTTGGAGCAGATCCAGCATCAGTTCAGGACATTCCAGCAGGCCTACTCGTGAGCGCCCCCGCCTTCCTCCCTTCTTCTCCCGCTCAAAATCCCCCCAGCACCACCGGCCCCATCCAGAAGATCATCACCACAGAGAAGGGCATCGCCCTCGACTTTGACAGCGTGAACAGGAACGCACAGGCGCACAGCAAAGAGCTCTACACCTGGGGCCAGAACGAGGCCCCCGATGTCAAAGACAGTCAGTGCACGCCTCGCTCGCCTCCCATCGATCTCCTCTCACCGCGCTTTCCGTCCCAATGCGTCTCCAGTATCCGATCGCTTGGCGTTCTTGAACTACGTCTCGGGCTCCTTGGCGAGCACCCTCGCCGTCAAGCTCAACGCCGCCCGCACCCCGCTCAAGTCCCTCCGCGACAACGAGACCGCCCTGACCGCCCGCCGCAACGCCCGCGCCGGGCTCCAGAACCAGATCGCCCGCCTCGAGCACGGCCAGGAGAAGGGCTATGAAAAGCGTGTCGCGGAACTCAAGGACCAGCTCGCCAAAGCGGAGCGCGATGACGAGCCGCTCGAGAAGGAGCACCAGATCCTCATCCGTAAGTCCCTCAAGGAAAGCGAACAGCTCAAGTGGGAGGCGCTGCGCGAGGTGGGCTGTCTCTTCGTCACACCTGTTCCTCTGTTCGCTCACCCCGCGATCGTCGGTTAGTATGGCGAGAAGTTGTCCCTGCTCGCTCAAGCCTCGGAGCCTGTCCTCTCCCACCTTCCCCCAATCCCCCCTTCATCGGGCCAGCCCTACCAAAGCGCGGAGCAAACGGGCACGATACGCGCGAACCTCCAACACGCTCTCGATCACTGGAAGCCCGGCCAAACGACCTTTTCCCCCGCCGGCGCGAGTCTGGATCGCTCCGATACGCGCAGCTTCGGGGAGACGCACGCCAAAGAGCTCTCGCGCCTCAGCTCGCCCGAGCCCCGCTCCCAGTCCAACGTCCCTTTGACGCCTCCCGGCACGACCGCGCCGGCCTTTGTGCCAGACGTGTCGGGCAAGGCCCCGCCTCCGGTTCACCCCATCCACGCGCCTCCCCCGCGAATCAACCGAACCCCAAGCCCCGTCGCCTCGCGCAAGCCAACCAGTCCCATGCCAGTCCCTGGTTCGGTCTCCGCCATCGACCCCACCGCCTTGAACAACGCGCCGGCGCCCATCCCAACGTCCGCCTCCCCGTCCGCCGCGTTCGTGTCTCCGGACGTTACTCAATCCGACGTAAAGGCGCCCTTGGACCTGCCCACTATCGCGGAGACGGGCGTCCCCGTGTCCGCTGGCGCCGACGGCCCCGGCCCCGCGAGTGGCTCGCTGCGTGATATCAAGGCCCCCCTGCCTTCGTCCGGGCGCAGCGGGAGCGTGTCCTCTTCCGTGCCCACCTCGTCGGCGCCGCCCCCCGCTACACATTTCGAGAGCGCGGAGGAGGAGAAGAAGCGGCTCGAGCGCGAAGAGCGCGAGAAGGTGCTGCACGGCGAGGCGGCGGCGTCGACGTCTGCGGCGCCTACGTACGAGAGCGCGGAGGAAGAGAAGAAGAGGCTGGAGAGGGAGGAGCGCGAGCGACTGTTGCAAGGCGGTAGCGGCGCCCCAGAAGAAGACAAGAAGCCCGACGCCGAGGGCCCGCCGCCGTACCAGGATTTCTGATCCCGTCGAGAGGACCTCCCGCTGAAGGACAAGGGTGGATGTGATTCGAAGTGTACTGTATGCAACTTGAAGCGGATTTGGATTTTCTAGATTAAGCAGGACGGACTCGAGTGGCGTGTACGTGTTGTGATTGTTTCGGATATTGATTCTGCAGAAAGCGGGGAAGGCGACGATATTGTTTGTAGGATTGCTAGAACTACGGTTGAGAGAAAATACAAGATCAAGATGAGGCTCTTTTCCCATCGTAACAGGTATACAGGTTTCAGCAGCACTCGACGCAGTGTTTTCAGCTTGAGGGAGGGTATATGTACATGTCATGGCGGTAGCTCACACCTGGTGGAGCTCTCGCTCGATCTGCTCTTGAAACTGACGGCGTTTCTCTTCTTGTTGCTGATAGATCCGGATAGGTCGTGATCGAGCTTGACGAGGTTGCCAGAATGCCACTGCGCTGCAGCATAGTCTTGTCGATCAAACTTCTCGGGTACGCCTGGTATACTCACAAAAAGCCTCTCAAGGACGGGCGAATCTTCATCAAGGGAAACGACGGGGCCAAGTCTGTATGCGCCATCTCAATCGATGGACACTGACCTGCGTTTCGCCCTTGATGCACAGCAGGATTTGTTGAGGAAGGCACGCTCCACGTCGCTGCGCTGGCTTTAGGAAATCGGCGCTCCGCGTCTCATTCCCCGCAAGGGAGCTGCTAATGAGCCACCGCCTGACCTCTCGCTGACGGCGAGAGATTCATGATCAGCATGTGATATATGAACGCACCATAGACCTCATTCGACGCGGCGACGATTTCCTTCAGCGCGCACTTGTAGGATTCCTGCGGCCTATCCACAGGGACCAGAATGCATCTATTCTGGTTTTCGTGTTCAGACTTCCCGCTGGGGAGTACTCCGGGAGAACGTGCAGGGTCGACCGGTTGGTGAGACAGACTCCACGCATCCTTGCGTGTATGCTCTTCGTGCCGAGAAGGAGGGCTTCACGCGCGCGGCAGCCCGAAGACGAGTGTCTAAACGGCGATCGCCATGCACCATGGTGACGCTCAACCTGAACGCGATGCTGGTTGTGTGAAGCTCCGCATCGTGAGGACCCTGGAGCCATTTCAGAGGCTCAAGGGCACCGTGCGGATGTGTTCGCCTTCGGGACACACGGGCACCTCTGGGACTCCTCTGAGACGGAGGCCAGATGGGGCAAGGAGATCCACGTGCAGTGTGTATTCAGTGTCAGGAATTGGAGCTACGCAAAGGTGATAGGCAGCTGTTCCCTTCTCATACTACGGGACGCTGGGTGTATCCACGGCGCGCGTCCGAAAGCTCCTGAAGGGAATTGAGATGTTTCCATTTTGCATCGGCGAAAATATTACGGTTCCATCGATACCCGACCGTCAGGACATTGTCATCGCCGATCCAAAGTCCCGAATCCGAGCAGAAAACCTCACATGAAGCAACATCACGAGGACAAAAAATATTGCCAGTGTCGTTTCGACGGGTGAAGAACAAGATGTTTGTCCTGGCAGCCCTGGGAACCCAGCGAGTCAGTGTGGGGAACGCCACGTGCGGAGATCATTTGCTTATCAGATAAGGAGCGGCGATTTGTTTCGGCAGTGACGGCCGTCTCTTACTACTCTTCCGTGTTGTCCCAAAATCCAACGCCCCTCTCCTTTTCCCTCCCGCACGACACCCTCCGTCGGCTGCACCATGGACCCTTTGAACGCAAAGCTGGTCGCTGCGGCGACTGGCTCTACCATGACTGCGTTGACCAGTACGGCTTTTGTCGCATCTCGACGCTTTCTCATCCTGAAGGTGACTCCACAGTGACCCCCTTTGACGTCGTCAAAACACGCCTGCAGACGCAACCGCCGAGCACACCGGTTCCGTCTCCCTCCAGAGCCTCGCCAAATGTATGTTGTCAGCCGGCCAACGTGCCATGTGTCCGAGGTGTCAGCACGCGGAGCATGTCGTCGCTCGCCCGCTCGATACCGCAGGAAATCGTCTGCGTGTGGGATCACGGCGTCCTGCGCACGGAGAGGGTGAACGGGTTCTATGATGCCGTCCGGCATGTTTGGAGGGTGGAGGGTCTGAAGGGACTGTGGAAAGGAGCCGGGACGACGCTGTGAGTGGTTCCCATGCACCTCGCCAGCGGCCAAAGGCTGACGCTCCCTTCTCGCCCAGCGTCATCGGCGTCCCGTCGTCTACGTGTTATATGCTCACTTATGACTACCTCCTCCGCGAGGCGCTCCCCCCGCTCTTCTCAAATCCCACCCTCGTCCCGCTCACAGCCGGCATCCTCTCGCGGACGATCATAACCTCCATCGCGTCCCCGCTAGAACTCATCCGGACAAACCTACAGTCGACGCCCCTCTCGTCCGACAACCCCCACACCCTCCGCTCCGTGCTGACCTCCGTGCGCGCGCTCGCGCGGCGCCACGGCATCCGGCATCTCTGGCGCGGGCTCGGACCGACCCTGTGGCGCGACGTGCCGTTCAGCGGGATGTACTGGGCGACGTACGAGGGCCTGAAGCGCAGGTTCGAGCGCAGCGGACGCACGGGGGCGTCCGTCGCGTTCGTGTGCGGCGCGACGAGCGGGACGACGGCGGCGCTGCTCACGTCGCCGTTTGACGTGCTCAAGACCCGGCGGCAGGCGCTCGTCATGTCGGCCGCTGCGGGGGAGGCGACGGGGACGCTGCCGCTGCTGGCACAGATCCTGCGGACGGAGGGGATGTCTGCGTTGTTCGCTGGCATAGGCCCGCGCATGGCCAAAATTGCGCCTGCGTGTGGGATCATGATTTCATGTTTCGAGGTACGTGCCGTGGCCGCTGTTCATTGCTCTTGTGCTGACTGCTCTTTCTATCACAGGGAGTTGGACGGGTTTTGGCGAAGCAGGATCCTCGCATAACATAGACACATAGTACACGCTCACGCGCATGGGACTATATAGTATTCACGCATTATAGTATAGACCATCACTGCTCCGCGCCGTGAACCAAAAGTAAGAACGAAGATCACATAAAATACACATCACCAAGAAATCGTCACGTTCGTCTATATGCACCAGCACCAGCCTACAGTCTACCCCAGCCGGTTCATCTGCCTCTTCGCCGACGCCAGCTTCCCGCCGACCCGATCGACGCCGACCGCCAAATCATCGAGCATCTCGTTCTGCTGCGCGATCTCGCTCCCGATCGCGATGCCCAGCTGCTTCTGGCGCTGGAGGATGGTCGCGAGCTGGGCGAGCTGCGTGTCCTGCTGGGTCATCTGCGTCTGCTGCAGCTGCAGCAGCCCGTGGTCGTCCAGCGGGCGCGTCTGCTGTGTCTCCTGAGGTTTCGCAGCGGCACCACCCCCGAACACGCGCGTGACGGGCTTGCCAAACGCGGAGGGCGCGCCCTCGAGCAAGGCCGCGCGGTCCGACGACGACGCGGGGTGGCGCTCCGCCGCCGCACCGAGCCCGCGCGCGGCGTGCCGCGAGACGGAGACCATCTTGCCGAGCTTCTCGCAGTCGTCCTGGAGGCGCGCGACCATGTCCGTGCGGCGCTGCAGCTCGCCCGCGCTCATCCCCGCGCGCGCGAGCGCGTCGAGCCCCTGTGCGAGCGCGCCCGCGCGCGCGAGGACCGCGGCGAGCTTCTGCTTCGCGTGCACGTTCGCGGCGTGCGAGCCGCCGACGTCGCCGCGGTCGCCGAGCGCGTCGCGCCGGTTGATGTCCGCGCGGGCGTCGCGCACGCGCGCCTGCAGGTCGATGTGCTCGTCGAGCCACGAGGAGGACGTGAACTGCGACGTGTCGCCGCTGCCGCCGCCAATGCCACCACCACCACCACCACTACCACCACTGCTGCTGCTGCTACCGCCCGCGACGGCCTGCTTCCCCACGGGCACGCCGAGAAAGTCGCGCAGGGCGAAGCTCTCGCGCCACCGGTCGTCTTTCGCGCTGACGATCGCACGCAGGTAGGCCTCGAGGCCGAGGCGGCGCTCCTCGAGGCGGGCCTCGTCGGTGCGCGAGCGGAGCATGGCGAGGGCGTGTTTGGGGGGGAGGGGCGCGGGCGGGGGTGCGCCGGTGCTCTTCGTGAGCTCTGTGTGGAGGTCGAGGAACTCGGAGTAGCGGCGCCACATGTTCCATGAGCGGACGTGGGCCTGGATCTCGATGCGGAAGACGACGTGGGGTTTGGGCTCGGGACGCTCTTCGTGCCCGCGCACGTACACCGCCTGGATCGCAGTCATCGCGGTAGTCCCCCCGCTCCCTTGCCCAGCCACACACACTCTCCCCCGCTCACCCGGCCTCTCGCCGCCCGCTCGGCCGCTTCCGGCCGTCCCTCGCTCATCCAAAGTAATATATAGTGCAGACAGGTACAGCTAAATTACACCTTCCGTTCTCCTCTAGTACTCAGCTCGACGCTTCAGGCGCAGACGGCGGTTCTGTTTCCGCCGCCGCCGGTGGTGCCGGGGGCTCTTCTGCTGGTTCGGTCGACTCCTTGATCCCCACGTCGCCGATGACATATCGCAGGACGTCGGAGAGCGTGAGCACGCCCAGCAGCCGCCCCTTCTTCCCCCCTTTCCGCTCCTCCTCCTGCACAGCGCGGGTCAGCACGAAAGACGCGGAAAGTGAGAATCGACGCACATCGCCCTCGACAACGACAAGCCGGTGCACGCGCCGCTTCTTGATCAGCTGCAGCAGGGTGCCCAGCGAGTCGGCTCCCGTGCAGATCACGACGCCCGGAAAGTCTGGCGATCGCTGGTTCAGGGCCTCTGATATCGTCAGGTCGAGGGACTGATAAGCCCCCAGCTTCACGAGGGTCTGTTTGAGATGTTCATCTGCAAGATCTCGCGAACGGTGAAAAGCAGAGAAGCACTGACGATGACGTCCACGGTCTCGTAGAGGTTGACGACGACGCCGTTCTCGTCGACGATGGGCACGGCCGAGATACCGCGCTCGGAGAACATGTGCACGACGTCGAAGACGGTGGTGGACAGGGTGGCGGTGGCGATGGGATGATATCGATTGTGGCCGGGGGGCATCTCGCCGTCGTCTGTGGAGAACAGCGGCTTTGAGATGTATGTGCCGATGCCGAGTTTACGGAGGGGCAGATGGAGGGATTGGATCTCCTTTGTGCACTTGTTGCTCTTGCGTGAGGACGGGGAGCGGTGGAGCGGGGCGGGGGAGGGCTTACATTGATGGAGATGAATTTGAGCAGGCGGTACTGGGTGAGGACGGAGACGATGACTTCGTGACCTGTTTCAGAGTCGTAGTCAAGCAGGGGGAGGCGGCGGGCATGGGAGTGTATAAGAACTCGGGCTGCGTCGTATAGAGAGCTGTTCGGGTGCTCGTACAGCAGAGGAGGGGTGGCAACGCCCAGTTCCTTTTCTATGTCTTTTACGGGAGATGAAGACGGGGGAGTGAGAGGAGGGAGAGGATGGTGAAGGCGCACCTCGGAGGGATTCGAGTCTGAAGGTTTCCACGTCTGCGGCGGCGTTGTCGTAGGAGGAGGTGTGGTAGTAATACTGGATGAGATGGATGATGTCGGATACTGTGAACATTCCGGCGAACTGAGATCTCTCGCTGTTCCATAGCGGAGCCGAGACGACGCCTGGGGAGAGAGCGTGTGAGGAGGCGAAGGATGTGGAGAGGGAGGAGGGGCGCACCGTTTGTGAGCAGGCACTGAAGGGCCTTCTTTACCTCTAGTTCTGAATCGAGGACGATGAGCCTGAAGCTGACGGGGAATGCATCGTAGGAGGCGCGACCCTTGAGGAGGGCGCGGATGGACTGGAGGGCGAGGTCGTGAGTTTCCTGAGTCTGGACCGGGGGGAGATGAGAAGCTGCGCGGGGGCTGCGGACGGAGCCTTTGCGTTTTGGGCGCGGAGAGGCGGCTGCAGCGAGGGTGGCGTTCATGGGACTGAGTCGGGGGAGGGCGGCGAGGAGTGGGCGGGACGCGGAGACGGCGGCGTGTTTGGCGGAGCTTGCCGGCCGATCGACGGAGGGCCGAACGGCGTCCGGCTTGGGCAGGCACACGACGACGGAGACGGCGGCAGTGCCCGCCTGTGCCCGCCGCGTTGGACCTGTCCACTCCCTTCTCGTCGCCCTCCCCCTTGCAAGCTCTCCCAAACACCCTCTCGGCGACGTCACCTCCTCCTCCTCCCCACCCCACTCACCCCACCTCCCCCCCGCTATGCCTGGGTCGGCCGCCCTCGTGGCCTCCGCCATCCCCTCCACGCCTCACGCCGCTCTCCGCGATGTCCTCGTTCGCACCGTCACATACCTCGACCCCGTCGTCGTAGACGACCCTCGCAGACGAGAGCCCTCAAACGACGCCCTCCTCGTCCTCCTCCCCCTCCTCATCGTCCTCTCCACCTTCCTCTTCCTCCTCCTCCTCTTCCTTCTGTGTGTCATCCTCCTTCGCAGACGACGCGGCATAGCCCTCCGTGATACAGATGGCCCCGTCGATATGAGCCGCGAAGACTTGATCGAGGGCGAGGGCGGCTTTGACGGCGTCGAGTCTCGCTGGCTCGAGAGCGTATCCGACGTCGTTCGACGATCTTATCTTCGCGCCAAGGGTACTTCCTCTCCCTCTCTCTCCCTTGGCTCGTTTCACTCACCCCTCGCCCTCCCCAGAGTACCAGCTCCAATATCAGCCAAACTCCCTCCCCACAGACATCACCCTCTCTCAATTCCTCTCCATCCAGGAAAAGGGCGTCTCCGCCTGGTCCTTTGATCCCGACTACGAAATGATGGCCTCTTTGCTCGTCCACGCGCGCACAGAGCTCACCTTCCTCCCCGACCCTTCCTCTGCTACTTCCGTCCAGTCAAATCTCCCCTTGCCCAAACTCAACGAGGTCTACTACTGGGAGGTCAAGATGTTTGATCTCCCAGAGACCACCAACGTCGCAGTCGGCCTCGCAACAAAGCCCTATCCTTCTTTCCGCCTCCCCGGCCACAACAGGCACTCCGTCGCCTATCACTCCAACGGCGACAAGTCCCACAACTACCCTTTCACCGCCGCCACCTTCGGCCCCGCCCTCAAGGAAGGGGACGTCCTCGGAGTCGGCTATCGCCCAAGAAGCGGCACCGTCTTCTACACCCGGAATGGCCGCAAAATGGAGGACGCCTTTGTCGGTTTGAACAACTGGAACCTCTTCCCTACCATCGGCGCCGACGGCCCTTGCAGCCTTCACGTCAATCTCGGACAAGCTGGCTTTGTCTTCATCGAGGCCAACGTCAAGAAATGGGGCTTGGCCCCCAGCGTAGGCACCCTCGCGCCTCCCCCGGCGTACGGCAGCGAGCGGGGAAGTATCCTGCTCGAGGCCGGCGGCGGTGGCGCCGTCGTAGGCAGCATCGACTCCTCTCACGGCCCCAGCGCCAGGCGCCTCCACCGCAATCGACGTCCCAGACCTCTCCCTCCGTCGAACGTTCCCGTCGCCTCGTCGCCTCTGCGAGGAGGGCGCATGGCCTCGCCACCCCCACCCCTCACCCCTCCGCCTCCCATCACACCTATCGACGAAGAACCCGAAGGCGGCAGCGCCGGGCCCTCTTCTTCTTCACACGGCTACCTCTCTCCCACAGACGCTCCCTTCCACGCGCCACCCAACATGCACATCCCCGCATCGCCGCCGCGCGAGGGCGAGGGCGAGGCATCTGCCTCCGCTTCCCGCTCGCCCACGCGCTCGCTCTCCCCCAGCCGACGCTCAGGTGCGAACCCGTTCATTCCCGCGCCCAGGCGTCAGAGCTCCTCTACTCACGATGGCCGGCCAGGTTCAGAATTGGGCCCCGTGCAGGTGCAGCACCTTCCTCTGCCTGACTCTCCCAGCACGCCGGGGAACCCGCCGACGCCTAATCTCCGCGATATTCATTTGCAGTCGCTGCCCCCCTTTGCCTCCTCCTCCGGCTCCGCGTCCACCTCGGCCTCCGCGCGCGGGGGCGACGAGGGCGCGGAGCTGCTCGAGCACCATGAGGCGGCGGCGGGGCTGAGCAGGAGAGAGCCGCCCGCGTACTCCCCGCTCGACGCCTACACCTACTCGGAAGGCGTGCACATCGACCTGCCCGCCGAGCTCATCTCCGCCGCGCTGGAGCGGGGCACGATCCCGTCCGGCGCCCTGAACGCCTCGCACGGCCGCTCGCGCTCTGAGCGACGACGGAGTCGGCGACGCGGGAACCCGTCATCATGATGGACGCTGGGAGGTTCCGGCGATTGTTTACAAGTTTATGTACGGTGCGATCCGTTGGGTCTGGGTTCCCGCCCGCCGTGGCTGACGCGCCGTTGTTGTGGTTGTGGTTGTTGTAGTGTGTCCGAGCCGCTGCCTGCTCCTTGTAGTTTTTTTTTACATCCCTCGCTGTCTACAGTTCATTTATATTTGTTTTTGGAAGCTACTCACTTGGCGTCTCGCATGATTTCGAGCGGCATCATGTATTAAGGATCCCCAGTCAATCTAGTCTGTCACAACACCTCTCAGTATATATAGATCACGCTAGAGCAAACACTCGCCTATCTGGGAACGGCTGACCGCTGAGGAGGTTGTCTATTAGACTTGTGGACAGTGGACTTGTAGACTAGACAGTAGACTTGTAGACCTTTACAAATCATAGACTTTGGGACTTTGGAACAGGGGTAAGGCCGGGGCTGGGTGGCTTCTCCGGAGAGCCAAATATGGATAAGCAAACATACATTGGACTTTATTAGAAAACAAGACACACCAGAGCTTCGCTTCGGCGTTCAGAATATCATCATAAAAAAAAGAATGGAGAGGATCAATCAGTAGTGCGGAGGCCATCATTGTGGCAAGCTCTGGCAAGCTCCACTGATTTTTCGATGAATAATCCTTGGCAGACAATGAATACATGCAATATCAACCACCGCGTTACGGCGCACCCGTTCGTGAACGACAATGTATCCTTGTTTCTCTTTGACAGAGGTAGGGCCATTAGCTGGCAATCAGATTTCTCGCTCGAGTGAAAAGTACGTCTGTCCAACCTGATTGAACAGCAGGGTGGTTCGACATCTATGATGGATTGACTATAGCCTGCAACAAATTAAAATACATATCTGAAGGGTGCTTTGAACCCACTCTCCTCCGACAGCCCTTCCTCCTCGATCTCTGCAGCATTTACGAAGTCTGGACAACTCCTCTCCATTCAAGCTTGTACCCTCACTGTCCAGGTGGCTTTCCGATTGCGAGTGCGCATCCGAAGAAGGTGAGTATTAGCTGTCATCAGATTTGTCACCGCTTTTGGCCTCAACAATGTTTGGTCAGGCCTCGAGCACGGCAGAGAGCAGCGTGCTAGGGTCAGATTACCGGAGATCGGGTCCGGGATCCCTGTGTACAATGACAGCCTGTAGAGCAGCCAGTCCTCCGCAAGCAGCTCGAGGGATAGCCCAAAGATCCCATCTTCCAAGTCATGCGTGTGCGGGTGTCAGCCAACATGATAAAAACAGCGAGGAGCTATGAAACACTCACCTTGATGATGAACAAGGCTTGCCAGCCTGCACCGTGAATAGCGTACTTGAGCTCCTGGCTAAGGCACGCGATCCTGCATGCGTATGCACTTGGGTGGGGTATCACCCGAGCCGCGCGGTCGAGGCTGAGGCGCCGACCAGGGTGCAAAAGGCAGCGCATACACGCAGCAAGAGACTGCATGAACGGGAGGAGGGAAGCATCGAGGATGAGAAAGGAGGGGGAGCAGGCGGAGACGGCAATGCAATCTGAAGCCAAGGTGGGAGGCATGATGGCTGGAGGCATGTTTGGCGCCGGAGCCGTTTGAGGAGAGAGAGGAGGAGTGCATCATCCTCGCTGAGTCCACCCTTGGTGGAGGGCGCTGAGGGCAGTAGTGTAACGAGGAGGCGGAAGATGCGAGCTCACCGGGGTACGACAGGGTGCGCTCCCCTCGTCGCCGTCGTGTTGCCATCAATGACTCCACATCCCACAGCCCATGTCCCATACTGCCCTCCCGTCTCCTCCTGCCACTCTGTACCGCATCCGCAGATATCAGCTCTGCGATGTTCTCGAAAATCCTGCGCATGACGTGCGTCGTGCAGCGTCATCGGTGCGGCGCCCGAGGCTGAGGATGGGGGCGGGATGGAGGAGACGGCGAGGACAATGAAATGGTGAATAAAGAGGCCACTTGTCGTCCTGCGAAGGTGTAGGCTGGAGCGGCAGGATGTGGAAGGGTTCTAGGTGTCGGCCAACACGGAGCAGTGCTGCCGGAGGAGCGGGACCTAGCGGGACGCAGAGGCTAAGATTGTATAAGATAAGCAACTGTCCAATTGTCTACAAGTACAAGGTCCACAAGTCTAGTAGACCTCCTCCTCGGCGGTCAGCCTTTCTGGCCTATCTGCAGCCTGGCCTTGGTCGTCAAGGCGAGTCTCGTACCAGATGACTTGGCTTTTGGAGACACCGTTGACGACCTATGTAGTAGGCGTTTGCGCAGTGTGCCTACATCCTAGTACATTTCAATCCACATCGGCAGTGTCCGAATTTTACACCCACTAATATATATATATATATGAAACGCTGCTCGCGTCTATCTTTGAGATTGTCTCTCTTCTTCCGCCTAAACAAATCGTCAGTGCATGCAACATAAAGCATAGATCGCAGCACCACACGTCAAGCGCAGTATATCGTACAATACAGTAGATAAGCATCACACCCCCTCCATAAATAATATAAGCTCAAGGGTCGTCGACTCCATGTTACTGTCACGCCGGGTCCTGTGGGTCGACGCGATGAGCACGACGGTCGGGGCGATGATCCCAGCAGCTCTGCTCACCGTACACTCTTTCTCCTTGGACTTCCACCCGGGAGAGTCGTCGCACGCCGACGGGATCTCCCCGGACTTTTCTTCTTCTTCCAGAGGGCTCCTGGGGCGGGGGAAAGAGACCGCGACCTCCGTAGAAGCCGTCTGTGAAACGGCGGGGTGAGCCTCCCGCAGCGCGCGCGCGCGCGACGCGCAGGAACGAGAACGAGGCACGCGCACCTGGCGGACTTGGATCCCCTTGGTATCCGCGCGGCCCTCGCCTGGCGAAGCGGTCGCCACCAGGTCCGCGGTGCGCGAGCGCGACCTCCTGTGCGTGCGACCCGCGCGCGGCGCCTCCTCCGTCTGGGCCGTGCGCGCGCGCCGGCAGCCGCAGCACGCGGCGCGCGACCTGCGCACGAGGAGGACGACGGCGACGGCGATGAGCACGAGGGCGAGGCCGGAGCCGATGACGACGAGGAGCGCGGGGCCCTGGGGCGCGAATTGGCGGCGGACGAGGGCCCGCGAGTATTCGAGGCCTCTGCGCGCCCAGCCGATCGTCGCGCTGCTGGGAGATGGAGAAGGAGACAGCAGCGCTGGGGCGCTGTCGCTTGAGCGGGTATTGTGGGTAATGTACATCGTGAACGATGGTGTGGAGGGGGGACAGCGAGGAATGGGCGGCGGGGCGGGGCTACTGGGTGAAGCGAGAGCCTATATAGATAGACGTAGCGACAGAGAGGGAAGTATGTTGCATCCTTGGTTCGATAAGTAGCGTCTGCGAGATGGGTAACCTTATTTCCACTCGTTGAAGCGACGCCAGCCGCCAGAAGAGTCTTCCCCGCATCATTTGCACGATCACCGAGATGTGTCCAACTGTCTTCTGGCGCTTGGCCGAACCACTTCTGAGGCACCCTGGAATCGCTGCCCCCTGGAATCACGTACCGTTTCAGCACAGTGCCCGTATGGCGTTCTATCAGGCGATGGCCACCGTTCGCGAGCGAGCTATAAATATGGGCCCACTTGGACGAGGCACAGAGCGCGATATACGTCCAGAATTCCCACGAGGTACGCGCAGCGGGAATCAATGCATTAGAAGGTAACGCCTCTTTGATGCAGAACGTCTATCGGTGGAGACAAGGAGGGTCGTATATACGGATCCGCACAGGGCGAAGAACGGTAAACTGTTCGTGGTAGCATCGTAGCAGCGTGGCAAAGTGATGATGATGAAGGAAAGGCGAATTTGAAAATCGAACAACGTTACAATGCCAAAACAGGCGTTCGCGACCCGTTCTCTAAGTATCAGCACGTTGCACCGTTCGAGATCGACGAGGATGGCATTATCGTTTCATACACGTGGATTAATAGGTTCTCTAAGGTATCGCGAATGGGTGTGTCGTCGCTCGGAGCAATCGCTGCGTCGGTCTCCCTGACTGCAGACAGGCAATCTAGCCTCAACCAACGTCAACAACTGAACTAGCTCAGACCAGCACTCACCGGTACATGAATCACACGTTGCCATGGGGTCACTGCCGGATCCGCTTGCTCTCCCACATCTTAGACTTGGTTTCGGAGCCGTCGCTGGCGTCCTGCAGACCAAGCTCAGGCGCATTGCCTCTCAAGCAAGAGTGAGGACGACGAACCTTTGGCGCCTTGGACTTCCTCTTGTCGGAAGTGGACTTGGCAGCCTCCTTCGTCTCGGACAGCTGGTTGTCGCTCTCGACGCTCCGAACGACCTGGACGACCGTCCGGGCTGGCAGCGCGGACTCCTTCCTGCGGCAGAGCCTTCGAACCCGCTTCGCTGCCGCTCCTCTGCTGAACATGATCCAGAGGAGAATCCCGACGAAGACGATCACGGCGATGATGATCACGCCGGTGAAGTTCCGTTGGCCTATCTTCTGCTCGACGGGTATCGCTGAAGGCTCAGCTGCCGAGGTGGCCTCTGTGGCCGTGGCTGAGGTGGGAGTCGCGGTGCAGGACGCGTTCGTGGAAGAGCACATGTCATCGTCAGGGTATCGCGCGCGCAAAGGAACGAACATGGTCGGAATGAGTGTGAAAGTGAGGAGGGTAACCTAGGGTAACACGGGCGCAAGAATGAAAAGTGAACGTCAAGCGTTGGGCATCTGGGTCCAAGCAACAGCGATCATTTGTATTCGGCTCGTACGATGCTTTGGACACCTGGAAACGCCGTAAATGGACGAAGGAAGTTCATCTACTCGGTCGATCGCGTTCATTTCCTAAACCATCATGCTCTCGTCCTATTATAAAGCGGCCTCAGCATCAGTTACAGTAGCCCATTTACAGCATGCATGGAGTGTACACAACGACGATTGATTCTTCTCTCGGTTCCATTCTCATCATTACAACTCTACGTCACGGCTCCAACCGCTTGGGATCCCTCGGGAATAGCGAGGCACGGCGGATGTTGTTCAACTTCAAGAACAACATCAGCACCCGCTCAAGACCGATGCCTCCTCCGCCATGTGGCGCGCAGCCCATCCTGAAGGCGTCGAGGTACCCCTTCATAGACTCGGGATCGACGCCCTTGCTTCGCATCTTCTCTGCAAGCAGGACGGGGTCGTGAATCCGCTGTGCTCCCGATAAAATTTCCTCACCACGCATGAAGAAGTCGTAGGAGTTCGAAAGCGTCTGAGATCAAGAATCATGAGCCAGCCGTTATGAGGTAAAGTGATGAAAATCGTTGACGTACAGGATTTTCCGGGTCGGGCATCGTGTAGAATGGACGAAGTTCCATGGGGAATTTGTCGATGATGAAGTAGTCGGTATCGTATTTGGCCTTCACCAGCCTTCCCAACCTCTTTTCGTTTTCGGTGCTTGAGAGCGGGAGCCGTTAGAGGGACAACACAATAGATGCTGTCAAGAGACTCACTTGATATCGTCAAGAATAGCACGGTCGACTCCATCTTCGACCAACAAGTCGACCGCCTGTGCGAACGTGAGCTTCAACGTCTCCTCCTTCCACTTGAACTCTTCCGCAGGGAACTGCCTGCCAACCGCCTCGATCTCTTTCTTGTACTTTTCTGTCAAGCCCTTGAACATGGATTTGAACAAGCCATCGAGCAGCTCCATGACTTCGTGATAGTGCTCCTCGATGGTCATCTCGAGATCGAGTCCCATGAACTCAGTCAAGTGACGGTGAGTGTTGGAGTCTTCCGCGCGGAAGACGGGTCCGATCTCGTACACGCGCTCAAAGTCGGCGGCAATGGCCATCTGTTTCGCAAGCTGGGGAGACTGCGCCAGGAAGGCGCTCCCTGGAAGTGTCAAGGCTGGTGAGCGAAACAGAGGAAACTACAATGAGAGACGACATACCTTTGAAGTAGCTGACCTTGAAAACAGAGGCGCCTGATTCCGTCGCTGCGCCCTGCAGCTTGGGGCTATGGATCTCGGTGAACCCCCGCGCGTCCAGATACTCTCGGAACAGGCTGCCAATGGAAGACTGGAGTTTGAAGATGGCTTGATTGGTTTGTGTCTGTATGATGATATCGACGATGAGAAAATCAGTGAAATGTGAGATGCGTTAGGGTGACATCTTACTCGCAGGTCAACAACGCGGTTGTTGAGTCGAGTGTCGAGGAGCACACGGCTGAATTGCGCCTCTGCGTCATCGGTGTCCAGACGTGAGGCATCGTCAATGGAAAAGGGCAAGCGTCCCTCCACGCTGGCGATCAGATAGATCTGCGGTCAAGGAGATCAAAAAACGATCGAGCGTCGTTTCCTCAACGAAAGAACACGAGTGCGCTCACTTTGTTGATGTGGACTTCGATGTCCCCCACTGTCGCGCTCTTGATTTCTTCGGGGCGGTTTTAACAACGCCTTCGACGAGCACGATGCTCTCGCTTCCAAGGCTGGCCACCCACTTGACCATTTGTTTAGATACCTTCTCCGGAGTGACGGTCACCAGAGCCTGTACGGAATCAATGCGCTGGCGCAAGTTCAAGAACACCATCTTATTTCCTTGAGCGCGAAGTGTGTGCACGCGGGCACGGATGAGGACGGATTGACCATCAAGCGCGGCGGAGAGAGAAGAGATCTGGGTGCGGGGAATCCGCGGACGTGATTGAGACTGATTGAGAGGCAATTTGCCATAGAGCTCGGATGCGAAATCCTGTCGGCGTACGCGATGAGAACCAGAGAGCGCAGTCTCTTCGCGATCGCGAGGCGTACCTCGTCAGCTGCAGCCTTCTGTTGAGCGAGCTCCGCCTGGCGCGCTGCCTTCTCGGCGGCCTTTTTCTCTTTCTCAGCCTGCTTTGCTCGTTTCTTGAGCTCGTTCTTGGATGGCTCCTTCGCCGCACCTTCCTCGGTACTGATCGACAGACGAGTAAGTTTGACGGCTGCTTCTGACGAAAGCGTGTACGTACGATGCAGAGGCCTCTTCCGCGGGAGGCTGTTTCGGGGATTCGGTGTCAGCCATGGTTGTGAAGCTCAGAGCTGGTTTTTCTATGCAGAGTTATGACCTTGGGAAGCTGGTAAAGGACAGTGATCCACAACGAGTCAGCTCGAGATTGATCTTATCGACAAAACTTTCGGTGTGACTCCAGGATCTGGACTCTGACTAGATCGGGGAAGCACAATAATCTAATCGGATTGAAATCCCCTTCAACTCTTCACTGCAGCCGCTATTATAGCGCCTTGCAGCGCATTACACGAGCTGCTACAAAAACTTTGAAGCAGTCAACGAAACGCTATGAAACGGCGTTAGAACGGGGAGCCTTTCAGACGGGGGCCCGGTCCGATTCGATTCCGTTACAACCCGAGTCACAGGTCGAGACTCGGGAGGCTGGGCACGTAACTTGTCTTTAAATTCGCCTGTAAAACATCATTCGGGGCCCTGCACCCACATTCTGTCCTTTTACCGCGCCCTCATACTCGAAAAATCATTGAGGATGCTGGCCATTGCTCGCTCTCAGGCTGCTCGCGGAAGCTTTGCCCTCCGTGCTGCTAGCGTGTCCACCTGGTCCCATGTACCCGCGGGTCCCCCCGATCCCATTCTCGGTGAGAATTCTCCCTCAGTCTCTATTCAATTCGCCCCGCCCATATATACGGACACGCTTGTCTGTCTTGTTTGATGCTTCTTCGCTCGCTTTCACCCGCCGGTGACGTATCATACTAAGAGGATACTGATGCAGAATTCCAGGTGTCTCTGAGGCATTCAAGGCCGACAAGGACGCTAGAAAAATCAACCTTGGCGTGGGCGCATACAGGGATGGCAATGGCAAGCCCTATGTCCTCAGTGCCGTCAAGAAGGTACGCTTTTTATCCCGAGCGGCAAGCATTCATGTCTTGACTGATTTATGGTCACCATCCTATGTGCTGGCATCATTCACACGTTAGGCCGAAGAGGCTCTTCGTGCAGCTAATCCTGACAAGGAGTACCTCCCTATCACTGGTCTTGCCGAGTTCACCAAGAATGCAGCCAAGCTGGCCTACGGCGATGACAGCGCTCCGCTGAAAGAGAACTCCGTACGTTCATACTAGTATGTCATCGAGCCTTCGCGAGCTCAGGGTTCTGTTTTTCAGATTGCCGTCACTCAGTCCATCTCCGGTACCGGTGCCCTTCGCATCGGCGGTGCCTTCCTTGCGCGCTTCTACCCTCATTCTAAGATCATCTACCTCCCCGTTCCTTCGTGGGGTAATCACACTCCCATCTTCCGTGACTCTGGGCTCGAAGTGCGCGGCTACAGGTACTTTGACAAGTCCACTGTTGGCTTGGACTTTGCAGGTTTAAAGGAGGATTTGAAGGTATACCGTTCATTCGATTCGGTCGGATCAATGCTAAGGAGATGTTGGATCAGAACGCTCCAAAAAGTCCATTGTTCTCCTCCATGCTTGCGCGCACAACCCTACAGGCATAGACCCCACCGCCGAACAGTGGGCCGAGATTTCGGATATTGTCAAGGAGAAGCAACTTTTCCCCTTCTTCGACATGGCTTACCAAGGATTCGCGTCTGGCTCTACGACTCGTGATGCCTTTGCCGTGCGTCACTTTGTGTCACAAGGCCACCAGGTCGCGCTGTCGCAGTCGTTCGCGAAGAACATGGGACTCTACGGCGAGCGCGTCGGCGCGTTCTCTCTGACGACTGCTTCGCCTGAGGAGAAGGCACGCGTCGACAGCCAGCTGAAGATTGTCATCCGTCCCATGTACTCGAACCCCCCGCTTCACGGCGCGCGTATCGCCAACGCGATCCTGAGCAAGCCGGAGCTGTATACCGAGTGGGAGTCGGAGGTGAAGGGAATGGCCGACCGCATCATCAGCATGCGTGAGCGCCTGTACGACGCGTTGACCCACACGCACAAGACACCGGGCGAGTGGGGCCACATCAAGTCGCAGATTGGCATGTTTAGGTGAGCGAGTCGTGCGGTGAGATGCGGTTGAATGGTGTCTGACGGGGGCGCTCGGAATCGAACAGCTTCACTGGACTGTCGCCTCCGCAGACAAAGGCATTGGCAGAGAAGGCGCACATCTACATGACCGCGGACGGGCGTATTTCGATGGCGGGACTGAACGCGAACAACATCGACTACTTTGCGGAGAGCGTCGACAAGGCCGTCAAGGGTACACTTTGAGGATGGCCGATTGTGGTAATAGCGTTGACTATTCGGGGCTGTCTGTAGACGACCATTTAATTCTATTTTGGACTTGTATGGCGGATCTCTGAATATAATCTTCGTGCATTCCTCTTCCGTTCTCGGCCATTAAAGCTGCCTTCAAACCTTCCTCGCCCTCTTCTCCTTGTCCGTCATCCATTCCATGCTCGCCCGTCCCATCCCCAATGTGAGTACAAAACATCCATATATGCGCCTTTTTCTCATGCATTCTCCCCCAGGCCAGCAGCCTCAGCGTCGCGACCACAATGTCCAGGTCGCCCACGCCCAGACTGCCTGGTTCATGGCCTGATCATTCACAGATATCCTTCGCAGATCCAACTACTGTGCTGTCTTCAGCTGATATCGCAGAGCTTACCAGCTTCACCGCTGTCACCTATTTGGATAGAGAGGTATCCATATCAAAAAGGTCCTCCAACGAGCACGTCATTACCGGACGTACCGCGACCGAAATCCCTCGCATCGGCGACGATCCTACGTCCCCGACCAGCGTCTCTTCTGGCCTGAGCTCATCTGCAACGAATGTGGTAGGACCGCACTTTGTACGCCTTTGCGATCGTTCGGTGACGATGTTGTATGTCAGATATCCGGGCGAGATGGTTTGAGTCCCATTTCAACATCTTCCGGTTTCGCAGTAGGCTCATATTCTCACACGCTGCTCTGCAAGACTGATCGAATTGGATTCTTAGGATGTTTCTTCAAACACATCTGGGGATGCGGCATCACCTTTGACTCTCTCGGACGTGGGCGATGCAACATTGCATGAGAGTATGACCACATTTGCGGGACCTTCCGCAGAAAACGTGCATGCAGACAACGAAAAGAAACACTTGCCTCTCAAAGGGGATTCTCCGCACCGATCTAGTCAACTTGAAATCTTGCCGCCTTTCCCTTCATCAACGTCCCCGGGCGCGTCTACTCCATCCCTCGGTTTCCGCTCCCCTAGACCCATCCCGGAACTTCCGTCGCTCACTAACTCCTTATCGACTGCTGATACCAGCACGGCATACCTCTCTCACGCCGATTCCGCTCTTTTCTCCCCTCTCTCAGCGCCTCTCAGCACAATATTACCTTCTTTACCATCCGACCTGGACGCAGATGATCCAAATATCTTGCCTGCGTTACCGCCTTCTATACTGGATCAAACTGAGCGAGTTACTGCTGTAGGCACTTCTGCCACTGGATCACCCGTCATTATTCTCGATTTCGGAGAACCGCACTCGCCGGATTCCGCCCACTTTTCGCCCCCTCGCGACCCCATCTCTTTCGCCTCCCCAAGTCCGTCCGAACTCAATGTGTCGTTGTCACGGAACCATCTCCATCAGGATCACATAGGCACTACGCCCAGTGTAGATAGCGCGGTGACGTTCTTGCCATTGCCTAGCCACTCTGCATCTCGCGAGACGGGGGTCGGATCTACAACTCTTGATCCAGCGGAAAATTGCCATTCCCGTGCGTCCGAAGAAGGGAGGACTGCTCGGGGGAATGACGTCGCATCGAACGGAGATCATAAGGCCGCTACACCCAAGCGCGGGTTGTTGAAGCGAGTGAAGACATTTGGAGGGCGCATCAGAACCTTGTTCAAAAGCGGCAAACCAACCTCACGACTTAGAGAAAGCGTCACACCTACGCTCATCAGCCCAAACACTCCCTCTCACCCTGTCAGCATTGCTCTCCCGCCACTGCTTCCCAGCAGTCCGGGGAGTCAGATCACGCGTACGTCGCTGTCGCATGGTGGGGACGAAACATTAGAGCCTTCTGCGAACGTACTACCAGACGTATCGCATAGATCACGTCAAGCAACACCAACGTTACCTGCTCGGGCCCCTAACATGCGAACGAACCGCCGGTTTTCCCTTCCATCTCTTTTTGTCGCGCGGCAGTCCGTTGCTGACCCTTCTACGATACCTCCGCTTCCGCCTCTGCCAGTCATAGCTCCTACCCCTGAACGCACGCCTATCGGCTCCCGTCGCCACTCGCCTCGCGTGTTGTCTCTCGTTCCCCCTTCTACGCCTCTCACGCGTGTCTCCTCAGAACCAGGCTCACGAGGAATTGCTGCAATCCGGACTCCTGCAATTCGATCAGAGTCGCAGCGCGCGGTTGACCGTATGATGGTCAATTGGGCGGCGAGCGGGGATAGCGGTAGTAGGGGTGACGCGGAGGAAGAGGTGAGGGGCCTCGGGATTGATCTGGCGATGAGGAGTGCAAGGGCAGTGAGTCGTGATGGTGCAAAGACTGTTCAGCAGGTTAATCAAGCATAATCAGGGTTTCTGCATTTTTTAATATTGGGCTGGTTAGTGATTAATCGATCTTGACCTGTAGTTTCTCTCTGGCGTCTTTTGTATGGCAGGGGTACTCGTACCTCGAAGGTTTCGTCATATTTATTTGTCTCCGTACCCCCGTTTGTATTTGACTTGGGTATCACTGTTTTCGATACTTCGATAGAATTTGCCATGTTGTCTGCCATTTCTTGGGAGGAATATGCGCCTGCGTGCTAAGATACAAGGACATTGTAGTGGATACACCCATTGTAAAGCATAGTCAATACATCCAAAATGAATCCGGTAATTCAGATGTCCAGGTCTTCGTCGGGGTCATCGTCATCTAGGTCATCCGCAGAATCTGGATCATAGAATATAACACCAGTGCTACTTATCCCTGGCACCTTAGATGTTTTGCCTGTGGGACGACATCGAATTTAGCTGTTCGTACGAGAAAACCTACGTCAAAATGGTTGAAAGTTTAAACTCACTGTCGTGAGCATACGGGAGGGGGACATTTGCACGGGACTGCTGCTGCTCTGTCGTGAGATTGAGGCTGAAGGACAGATTTTGAGTTGGGTCGCGCTGGGCCTAGAAACCAACAGATGAAGACAGCAGTCATCAGTGGCTATGTCTGAGAAAAACGCAAGGAGGAAGAAGAATGTGAGGAGACGCACCTCGTCCGAGGCTTTTCTGGTCCATATTTTCTTGAGGCCGTCCAGCTGCGCGAGCTCACAAGGGCCCTTGCCACTTATCCACCCCTCCAGGACGCGCTCAGCGCCTCGCCTCTTCCCCTCGCCGACACCAGCTCCAGGACCGCGCAGTAACACCTCCACTACTGTCTCGTTCCAGCCAGATCCTGCGCCTTCGTCGCCGGCGCCGTAGACGAGGCGCTCGACCTCCCACGTGCGCGCAGCGAGGGGCGCGAAGACGCGCCAGAATGCGGGGGCGGGCGTCGAGGGGGGAGGGGGCATGAATTGCGTGGTGGAGAGGTGTGTGAGCAGGGATGGGGGGTGCGCGGTGAGGTGGGTGAGGGAGGGAGAGATGCGGGGTGGGAGGAGAAGGGGGAGGAGCGGCGTTGGGCTGAGGAGGTGTAGGATAAGGCGCGAGGGTGCTGCGTGGGTGGATAGATGAGCACCGCAGGTGGGTTAGGACGTGAAGGGGTAGCCTACTCACATGGACGTGCGCGGATAAGTTGCAGCAGAGAGACGATCAGCGCGTGCGTTTGTGACGGCGACCCGATGTCATCGCAGAGCGTGTCCGCCGAGTCGATTATGACATTGAGTGGACCTGGAGGGGCTACAGGTCGCGAGTGTGATATTAGGATGAATGAACGAATAACTGCAAGTTCGGCCATGTTTTGCTCACCGGCTTTGACGGCGTCAAGGATAAAGTCTCGTGGATCTACATAGTCGTCATCGTATTCCGGTACACAACGTGTTCTGTCAAAAACTTGCAGATTTTCAGATTGGAGACGCGCAGGGTCGTCTACAAGGGACGAAGGAGGATGCAGCAAGCAAAAAAGCAAAGTGTGCCCCTTGGAGCCCTTCTGGGCAACAATGGCGCGTAAAATGGGAAGGCATGACTGAACGAGGGAGGATTCAAGGATGAGGAAGGGATGGTTTGGTCGGAAAGAGTTGGAAATGATGGACGGAAGGTGAAGCGACATTTTGAGTCCGACGTTAGGTTCTGCTCATCTTATTCTGCATGTGCTCATGTCGAGAACAGGTTTTCGTATAGTCAATTAGCGGCGATACGTACAATACCACGATAACACTTGAAACGGGACGATGTACTATGGTGTTTTAGTCGTTGCAATTACCGTCTTGTGTTTTGTATCCTCGACCACTACAGATCTCGCACCTACTTCCTCCTGAGCTTGCCACTGCTTTCTCTCTAGCGCGTACCAATGTGTATCCCACCGCAAAATTCCCGTCGTCCTGACCCGCTCTTTGCGCTTGAACCCGCTAATATATAGAGATTTCTCCACGCTCGGTCTCAAGGGCGAATTTAGCGCTCGCACTTCGCTCACTTCCTGCTTTGCCTCGAATGCGGCCCCGACGGCGTAGCGCAGCAGGTCCTCTTCTACATCAGCGGGGCGATATGCCTCTTCGATGAAGAAATGGCGAATGACCGCCACGGGCGCGGTCCCCCTTCCGTGGAGCAGCTTTTTGATCTGTTCTTCGGATATAGGTTGTGTGACGGGTTCGTCCGAAGTCGCGTCGAGGGACGCGTCGATAGCGATGAGGCCGATGATCTTGTCGCTGTACTCAAGGATCCAGAACCCAGAAGCGGGAGAGCGAGAGTAGTACGCCGAGATGTCGTACAGATCAGGCCGACGCAGGACCTTCTCAGCTGTTTCTTCCACGTCCGGTCGATTTATCCTGAATGTCCGAGGATCAGCTGATTTACGAGTAGCGGCAGAGGTCCTGATCTTACGTACCAGTCTATGAAGAACATGATGGGCACCGCTGGTGCGAAGAACGCTGGCAAGACGAAGATATAGCCCCAGAAGCCGTTGCTTGGATCTGGCCACCATCTCATGAACTGTGCAAAGATGGAAGAGACAGCAATCCAGATGGCCAGCGTGACCGGATGGAAATACGCTGCAGGACGGTTTTGAGCGTCGGTCGGAGCAGCAGACGAGATTTGTTCGCACTGACCGCGGTTGTTCGCGAAAGCCAGGGGCTCCATCTGTGCTTGCCCGACCATAAAGCGCACCTGCTTCTCATCTTCAGGCTGGTAAGGGCGAATGCGAGCTTGAATTGCTTCTGAGTGAGTCGTGGACATGATGAAGGTGAGTATGTGAGAGAGGATGAGTTGTACGCTACCAGAGCGTAAGCATTGATTATCTTCTCATAGGAGGAGACTGGGCCTCCTTGGACCTCGCACGTTTGTTTGTCAGAGTTGAGTTGATCAGATGGAAATCCGGTTTATATAGACGATCGATTGTGGGCCATCGCCTACCCACGAACGCCCATCTGCTGCAGTTGCCCACTGATCCCTTCTATCCTTGTCTGTACAGCCGCTATATACAATGCTGATCAACACGACGTACAAAGACGTCCCCACCAAGCTCGATCCGAACGGCAGGCCCATCAGATTCCTCGTCATCACTCCCAACGTGCCCAACTACCCCAACGCCAAGTTTCCCGGTACGTCGCTCTCCAGCACAATTTCCTTTTTGCACATTAGCCCAACGAGATCGACCCAATCGGCGCAGGCGTTGTCGTGTTCAGGTCAGGAACCCTCCCCAATACGGCAGAGATTAGACCTCTCTAAATCCCCCATTGCTCCATAGCGAAATCTACCAAGTGACTGGACCCGTCGAGCGTTTTGCGGGACAGATCGCCAGCAATGGATATGTCGTAGGTGCGTGTTTCCGCTCAACTTTGGCTTTATTTGTACTATTCTAAGCATATGCAGTTTGCCCTTCCATTTACCACGAGTTCCAAGGCCCCGAGGCGATCCCTTACGACGTCGAAGGTCGGTATCCTTACTGAGCGCTGAGCGCTGAGTCTGGAGATCGGAAAGAATCTCTGACCTGTCATGTCTAGGCACCGATAGAGGCAACAGGTTCAAGGTATAGATTATCTTCGATGATCGGTATCTGATCATCGTCCTGACGGCGATATCCCCCAGATTGAGAAAGAAGTCGCCGCGTATGACGAGGTGCGCATAACCAAGGGCACCATTATCCTTGTCGACCATGCA
The DNA here is from genome assembly GCA_039111635.1 of Heterobasidion occidentale. Taxonomy (NCBI): domain Eukaryota; kingdom Fungi; phylum Basidiomycota; class Agaricomycetes; order Russulales; family Bondarzewiaceae; genus Heterobasidion; species Heterobasidion occidentale. The sequence continues at coordinate 2,172,678 of JBCAQO010000001.1, read as the reverse complement.
TGAATGTCTCAGTGTTCTAGGACACAGCGCTCGCCGTCGACCTGCTCACTTCGCACCCGAACTGCAATGGCCGCATCGCAGGCAGGCTGCCTTCCATTGACATGGCATATCCCTCTGCGCTAATCGCATTCATCTGACCACTAGCCACTGGAATGTGTCTCGGCGGGCATCTGGTCAGTCACCACTCTGTCCCCGCAAAAAATAGCCTTACTCACCGAGCTCTCGTTCGCCGCCAGGCCTTCCGCGTACGCACCTGACGACCCTTCTGACACACACTTTCTCCTCTGATTTCAAGCGACGATCAAGGCTTCGTTCCACCCCCGCGTTTTAGCCTCGTTCTGTTTCTTCGCGACCGATATCCACAGTGCGACCCTTGGTAAAGGCAAGAGTGACGACTCCCTCGCGAAAGTCGCGCTGGTGGCCTGAACGGAGACAAGGAGCTTGTCGTATGTCTCCCCCGCTCGTCTTCTCCTGCCCACTCACCATAGATGTCCGCACCTTTTGCAGATGGTTTTCGGGAAACAGGTACGTCCACCATGCGGATACACACCCTGGGTATGGTATGAACACTTGGTTATTCATAGGATACCCATGTCCCCCGCGCAGGGCGCGACTTGATCCGTCAGACCCTCGAAGACGCCAACGTTACTGTCACGGTACGTTATGTGGGACTTGTGTTTTCAGGTGCTCAGGTTGCATAACGCATGTAATTTGCTCAGTTCCTGGAGGTGCAAGCCCAGCACGCGTTCATACGCGACGAAAGCTCCAAGGGACGCTGGGATGCGGCCTTGACCCGCTCTATGTTCACATCACTGATGGAACTATTCGAGAGGAGGGTGGGTAGGGACCTTGGCGAACGCGTGGAGGACAACAGGGAGATTGAGCACGTTTGTTAAATGTAGAAGTATTGGAGTGTTGGCAACTTCTGGCGGGTAAAAAATGAAATGTAGACATTATATAGGCACCAATATGTCGGTTTTATTCACGACTTGGGGGAGGAGCTATTTCATGGTTCATTTGAGGGCGAGCATCGAAACAAAACACGCAAAGGGCAAGCACGCCGAATATCACACTACAACATTCCTCATTGGTGAATCGTAAGGCAACAACATTGTAACAAATACACGACCTCTGCCAGCCGATATGACCCAGTGTCGTACATCTTCTGCATCGTGCTACAAGATCGAGATAAAGAAACAGAAGAGGTGGAATCGAGAAAGAAGAGAGGAACGAGCGTTCTACTTCTATATTTATTTCTTCTTGGTGGCCTTCTCGGCGGACTTGGTGACTGAAAATGAAAGATCGTCAGAAGTCGTCCAAGACGTATGTATGAAGTTCAGTGTGCTCACCCTTGCCACCAGACTTCTCAGTCTTGTCGACGGACTTGATGACACCGACAGCGACGGTCTGACGCATGTCACGGACGGCGAAGCGACCCAGAGGTGGGTACTCGTTGTAGGACTCAACGCACATTGGCTTGCTCGGGATGAGCTTGACAATGCATGCGTCGCCGGACTTGACAAACTTGGGCGACTGCTCCATGACCTTGCCGGAACGACGATCGATCTTCTCGATAAGCTCGGCGAACTTGCAAGCAATGTGGGCAGTGTGGCAATCGAGCACTGGTGCATAGCCAGCACCGATCTGACCAGGGTGGTTCAGGACGATGACCTGAGCGTTGAAAGACGCAGCCTCCTTGGCGGGGTCGTTCTTGGAGTCGGAGGCGACGTTGCCACGACGAATGTCCTTGACCGATACGTTCCTGTACGAAATAAGTTCTTGTACGATGATATATCAGGATGAAAATTTACTTGACGTTGAAGCCAACGTTGTCACCAGGGGTACCCTGCTCGAGCTGCTCGTGATGCATCTCGACAGACTTGACTTCAGTGGTGACGTTGCTGGGGGCAAAGTTGACGATCATTCCAGCCTTGATGATACCGGTCTCGACACGACCGACGGGCACCGTGCCAATACCACCGATCTTGTAGACATCCTGGAGAGGAAGACGGAGGGGCTTGTCGGACGGGCGAGAGGGGGGGTCGATGGCGTCGATGGCATCAAGGAGGGTCTTCCCCTTGACAGCACCAGCCTTGTTCTCCTTAGTCCAGCCCTTGTACCAAGGCATGCTGAGAAAGAAAACTGTTAGCTTCGTGCTAGCCAAAAATACATTCGACACAACTTACTTGGGGGATTCCTCCAACATGTTGTCACCGTGCCAGCCAGAGATGGGGACAAACGCGACGGTCTTGGGGTTGTAGCCAACCTTCTTGATGAAGGTGGACGTCTCCTTGACGATCTCGTTGAAACGATCCTCGCTCCACTTGAAAATTGCAATGGTAAAATGAGCGCTGATCGGGCTTAAACAAGGAGAAGTTATACCTTGGTAGTGTCCATTTTGTTGACCGCAACGATGAGCTGACGCACACCGAGCGTGAAAGCAAGCAGCGCATGCTCGCGGGTCTGGCCGTCCTTGGAGATACCAGCCTCAAACTCACCAGTACCACCGGCGATGATGAGAATGGCACAGTCAGCCTGAGAGGTACCCGTGATCATGTTCTTGATGAAATCACGATGTCCAGGAGCATCGATGACCTGCGAGGATAGGAGGTAATCACATATGATCAGTGTGAAAAACGATACAAGCACGATCCACGTACAGTGACCATGTACTTGGGGGTCTCGAACTTCCAGAGAGCAATATCGATCGTGATACCACGCTCACGCTCAGCCTTCAGCTTGTCGAGCACCCAAGCTGTATCGCGACATAGATCAGAAAATTTTACGCCACTAGAGATCAACAAAATCCATCCACATACCATACTTGAAGGAACCCTTGCCGAGCTCAGCGGCCTCCTTCTCGAACTTCTCGATGGTACGCTTGTCGATACCACCGCACTTGTAGATCAAGTGCCCAGTGGTGGTGGACTTGCCGGAATCGACGTGACCGATGACTATAAAATTGTTGATCAGGCTGATCGAGGATTCTCTCGAGATACCTGCTCACCGACGACGTTGACGTGAATCTTATCCTTGCCCATTTTTGTTTGCTATCGGAGATGGGACGCATCAGTTTTCATCATCGAGTCAAGATTGACACAGAAAAGCAATCCCAGAAGATCAAGGACGACGAAAAAAGGGGAAATTCGAAAGATTCGAAAATCGTGGACGGCGCATAGGGCGCGATTGCGATCTGGAAGAGGGGAAGGGAGGGCGCACTCACCGGATATCAGTGCAGATAGAGGAGGTGGTAGAAAAGAGGGAGAAGACTGGGGTTACATAACAACCCTAGTCCTACTTTATGTGATGGTCAAGCCCGCCCTGCCCTAAACACCCATGTCTCTGCAACTTCGGCGGCAAATTTTAGACAAATTTCCTAAGCATGGTCTCAGCTTCCGTGGACAGTCATTTCTATTCACAGATATCGTACGCTACACGACATGTATTACAGACAACTGGTAATGAACGTTTCGCATTTTCTCTACGCTTGAATCCTACAACGCATCGAAATCAATGGCACAGCCAGATCCAACTGGAAAATGATAAATATGTGAAAGTGCATGAAAGCGAAGTAGAAGCAGACTGCAAGAAATAAAAACACAACGTATTGCGTACCGCGGCGATAAGTGCCAGAAAAGCGAGGCAGATACGTCTGCCATCGATATCGCACCGTCGCTCTCTGTAAATTCGTTATCTGGCATGTTGATGAAGGATCTAAACACTAACGGAACACAGCCAAACCACACGCTGACAACACGTGCAACCTGAGGGACCTGCACGCCAATTCGGCGCTCACTCTACATCCCCCATCCTCCATGCCCTGCGAGAAAGCGACTGCAAAGAATTTTGTCGAAGCTCGGCCGAGCGTCGACATCTAGTTGAAGACAAGCTCGAACGAGAGCCGCGGCATCCCCCAACGCACCTCCGCCGTCGGCCTCCTCTCCCTCTGCCTCTCGTCCTTCGTTGCAACGCTCATCCAGAGCGAATAGAAGCGGCCGAGAAGGGGGACGCCAGACCTTCTTGGGCCTCTGCGGCGGTTGAAAAAGGGCATTCTCCAACCAGCATCACGTATGCTACGACGCCGTATGCCCACACATCTTGCTCTTTACCCTGATATCTCTCTCCGCGCAGAATCTCAGGGCCAGCATAGTCCAGGCTGCACGTTCAGTGTTTGCGCTAAGCACATAGAATGATGGTATTCTCTGAAGACACTCACGTGCCGCTGAACGTGTCCCATCCACCTTTCTTGACCAGACCTGAACTCCCAAAATCTATCAAGATGCACCGCCCACGAGGACCGAGCACCACGTTTTCATCTTTGACGTCGCGATGCACTGTATGGATTGTCAGGCCATAGCCACTGCTCAGCGATGGAGTTGTCCTCACCGATTCCTCGTGCATGTAAGAAGCTGAGCGCGTCCGCGATTTGGCCCAAGTATGTCCGAATCGAGCTGACCGGTAGGCCATCTGGATAGCTCTCAATGAGGTTAAATAAATCTGATGGCGGAATCGGCTCATTGGGCCCGGGTTCGGGGGTGGTGGATGGCAATAGCAAGTAATAGTAATGATTGTCTTCGAAGAAATCGAGGAGTGGACAAATATTAGGGTGACCTTTGACGATTTTGCCTTCAACCCACTCAAAAGCATCGCCCTCGGACGGGGATAAAGATGCAGGTTGTAAGTCCGGCGCAGATGGTCGCGCAGGATCCCAAGGCCTTCGAGAGGGCAACACGTATGAAGTATTGGAGATAGCAGACATGACGTAAATCTCTATCGGAATTGTCCCATGTTTGGGATGTTTCTTCCAGCAATCGGCGAGGATCCGAGATTTAATGACTTGCTTCATGATCAACGGCGGCTACTCAGGTGTTCAACAACGTGAAAAGACGGTGAAGCTTGACTGTGTAGACCTTACCCCCAGTGTCCCGTCAGGCTTTATTTCGCGCGCCTTTTTGACCAAGCCATACGCGCCTCGCCCGACTTCCCCCTGGATGACAAACTCAGAGATGTCTCGCTCACTAGAATCGGGAGTGAGTGCGCCCGTTGGCGTCGGTGGACAGGTACTTTGCGCGATGCTCAAGAGGCTGCCAGAGCTGCCAGATCGAATTAGCTTTTGCGGCGCCACCGGGAAGTCTGATGGCGGCTCGATGGGGGCGATGGAGACACGTCCGGCAATAAGAGAGACACGCTGCTGCGAAGAACGCCTACGCGGCCTTGGGGAGGTAGGCGACCGTACAGGAGGTGGTGGACGGGGCGCCGTGAACGTGCGGGAAGGGCTGCTGGGCGTGAGAGGGCGTGAGGAAAGGTGGGAGAATGCGCGGGCGAGGACGATACGGAATCTGCGGTGAAAAAGGCAGGAGAGTTGGCAAGATCGGAACGCGGGGGGAAGAGTGTAAGGGTTGTGATGGGATAAATCGGGTTCGGCCTGGCAAGGGCCACAGACGCAGGCGGTCGAGCCTGAACAGGTGATTCAAAGTCATGCTCTTCGTCGCTGGCGCGCGCCGCGTCCGGGGGAGTCTCGGGTTCACTTTCGAAAACGTTCGTGTCCTCGTCCACATCCTCGTCCTCGTCCTCTCCATCGTCATGCGCTTTCTGAGACCAGTCAAACCCCCGCCCAATGGACGTGACACCCCAGCTGTTTCCGACACTCGCAGCCCGGTTTAGTCTGGTTTTCCCGGTAGGAGCCACCCATTCGTCGTCGTCAAAGGTGATATCGATTGCAGATGCGGCCAACATGGAAAACGCTCGGAAATAGAGCTAAAGCGAGAGGAGGTTACAGGAAAGTTGACTGGCGTGAGGGGAAATGGGAGAATGGGCGCTGCGAGCAGCCGAGGACAAGTCAAAACATAAACCTAGCCACTGACGCATTCGTCCTTCTCACCCCAAATCAGTCCATTTTGGTCCGCGGCCCGCGAGAACCAACGAACGTTGCTCTCTCTACGCTTCTTGGCTCTTCTCTGCCGGCTTGGAATATTCTCACTTCATGATTCTCCTCTGTTTGAAAGCTTGAAGGCTGTACTTACAGAACAGACATGATCCGCCGCTGCCGTCTCATGACGCTTGGCCGCCCTGCTCAGCATGCTCGTCATCCCAATTGGACGAGGATTTGCATGACAAACGCCTGTACCCCTTTGAGCCTGTACAGAAAGAAATAATCATGTCTCGAGCACAGTCAGAGTCGCACATATGTGAACACTTCCGTTCAAGATATTGCTGAGGAGACCACATAACTTCTGTAGTCAGTGCAGTCAATGGTCAAGGACAAAGGACTCCGTCTTTCAGCCACATGGTGTTGACGGGTGCTTGTCCCGAAGTTTCCCGATTGGGTAAGATAGCCTAACCCCAGTCAACGCTAACTCACCGTCCTCAACCCCTCAAAATCTGTGAGTATAGCCCATTTATGTCCGTTCACAGGTTCAGTTGAGAGGTTGAGAGGGTTGGATGAGGCTGGGTGAGTGAAGGACAGGTTGGAATGGCAGGAATAGGATGGATGGAGCAGGAACGGCATGGATGGCAGCGTGGCTAGTTGGACAATGCAGATGCGCTCTCGCCAGCCGCCCACTCTCCTCATCGACTGGCTGCAGTATCAGAGACGTGTGCTTACAACTTCTGATACTTTCAGCCCGCAATGGCCGTCAAGACGCCAATCGTTAAAAAGCGCACCAAGCCCTTCAAGTGCGTGCATTCGCGACCCATACTCCCTTCTCAACTCGCGCGCTCATTTGTTCTCCTTCAGGCGCCACCAGTCCGATCGTTATCATGGCGTGAAGGAGGCATGGAGGAAGCCCAAGGGTATCGATAACAGGGTGCGACGTCGGTTCAAGGGTCAGCTTCCCATGCCATCGGTAAGTCTGTGAAACATCTGCGCCGGGGTACACACCGCCTGATCTGGTCTGTGTAGATTGGTTATGGCAGCAACCAGAAGACCCGCCATCTCCTTCCTAACGGCCTGAAGAAGTTCCTCGTGAACAATGTTCGGGAACTTGAGCTCCTGCTCATGCACAACAAGACCTACGCCGCCGAGGTTGCACACGGCGTCAGCAGTCGCAACCGGGCAGTCATCCTTGAACGGTACGTTGTGGTCTAATTTTCAGGACGCAAGCGTGCTGATTGCCTCTCGAAACATAGGGCCAAGGTATTGGGTGTGAAGGTCACGAACCCTGCTGCACGCCTGCGGTCTGAGGAGTAGAGTGTCGCATTTTTCTTTGTTTCTCATCCCATTGTCGCCGCATGTATCCTCTTTCTCACCCATATGCTACGTTGGTATGCAATCGATAAGCCAGCTTGAGATGTATGAGATCGAGTGACTTCATGACTTCCAAAATTGAGCGCTCTGTTCCTGCACACTGATGCTTGCCGAACACGGGAAGGACCGGTGTCTAATCCTCTTCAGTGACGTCGTCCTTGCGAGTGGGTAGCTTATCAGGCATTGGATGACTTTCCGTAAGGATCTAGGGTCGTTGCATCGAACCTAAATAAGATTTCAGTACAATTTGAAAAAAATTAGGAATCTGAGTCCTAAACCGTAAGACCAGTTTAGGATCTAGGAATCGGTAATTTGCGCGCTGTGCGTGCCGTCTCGACTGTCGGTGCTGCACACTCGTCATGAACCACCGCCTCGACAGCGACGATGACAGCGACGAAGAAGAGCTTGCTGCTCTCGCCCTCCTTATCCTTATTGGTGCTGAAGAAGCCAACGAACGCCGGCTGGAGCGTCGGAGGCAGACCCGAACCTATCTTTGTCGACCACAACTGATGCCAAACCTTTGTGCAGGAACAGCCTGGCAAGTCCTGTATGCAAGCCAGAGCAACCAAGCCTTCATCACAACCATGGGTGTTGACTGCAACACTTTTCAGACACTTCTGGAGGCTGGCTTTGCGGCACATTGGGATTCCACGGCAATACCTCGTCCCGATACGGCCTCTGCAGGTGCGCCACGACTCGGACATCGATCACTCGATTCCGCAGGTGCACTCGGACTCGTTCTTCACTATATATCATCAGCAATGCCCACAACGAGCCTCCAGGAGATTTTTGCCCTCATTCCAAGCACCGTCAGCCGCTATGTTTCCTTTCATTGCAAGTCCTCCGCGATGTGCTAAGAGAGATGCCTGATGCCGCCATCACATGGCCTGATGCAGACCAGATGGCTCACGAGATTGTATATTTAGAATACTTACATCCTCTCAAAGAGGTTCTCGAAAGAGACGTGCAGGATAAAGTTTTCCATCTGCTGCTTGAAGGAATGAGATGCCATTTCGGTCATATTGGTATTGAATAGGAGGTTTTTGGGGATCCATAGTGTAGAATCAACAAAGGAATGTGGGTTTTCAAAAGAAATGAATGTATGATATGGGTAAGGAGGAAAATTCGAGAGAAATGAAGGGAAATGCGACAGGATGTCCGCAATGACCCGATATGACGGCGGGATTGCGGCATCTGTTCGGCATGCCATATTTGGAAGGTCACATGTGCTAAGATACGTCTAGGGTCAGGATTTAGGTCTAGGATGGGGGGGTGACCCCCCTGCCTAGAGTGTGCATTTAGGACAGGCGTTGACCCTCGCGACAGCATCAGCGGAGCTCAAATTCGGCCCGGCTACACGGTCGATCAGGTTTAGGGTGGTGGGATTTGACCCTAAATCCTTACGGAAAGGCATCCATTGTAATCTAGAACGACCCGGACATCTTTGTTCGTTTTACTATGACCACCAGGTATGCCGACGCTCTGTGTTCCCTTCCATCCTGACCAGAAGCTCTCAGACCAGCGACTCATGCACATTCTTGGTATACCGGCAAATGTACTTTGACACCGCCTGTAGTTCTCTATCTGTCCTCACCATCGTCTCTTTTCCACAGCTGATGTGTTGAATGCGCAATTGACTGGTTGGCTCGATGCCGTGAAGCCAGACGCGAAGGACGACTATGAACCTCCGGTCAAGAAGTGCAAGGCCATCATCGCACCGTGCGTGCTCGTTGTCTCCAATAGATTGCCCACGATGTTGTGAACTTCGCGCTTAGACATGCGGGCTATTCCTACTCGGGCCCCGCTGCGGCGTGGGCGTATAAGAGCATCGACACGGCCGGAATGTGAGCACCCTCTTGCCGCCTGCTGCTGCGTGCGTGCTTGATCCACTCGCGATCAGCAAGCGCGTCTTTGTCCTCGGACCTTCCCACCACTTCTACCTGGATGGATGCGCGCTTTCGCAATACACGTCGTACGCGACGCCCATAGGCGATCTGCCGCTGGATACCCAGAGTATGTCCCCGCGATGACCGCGTTCCGCCCCGGAGGACTGAGCGTGATCCAGCGATCGAGGAACTCAGGGCGACAGGGACGTTCAGCGACATGGATTCAGAGACGGACAACGACGAGCACAGCATCGAGATGCACCTGCCCTACGTCCGCAAGGTCTTCGAAGGGTGACGCTACTCCCCCAGCTCCTCTCCGATGGTTGCTGATACCCAGGCCACAGCCTAGACATCTCCATCGTACCGATCCTCGTCGGGGCGATCGACAAGGGGAAGGAAGCCGCGTTCGGCCGCATCCTCGCGCCCTATCTGGCCAGAGACGACACCTTCTGCGTCATCTCGAGCGACTTTTGTCACTGGTGCGTCCTCCCACGCTGCTGCTCTCTCCGCGCGCACACGAAGCCCACGCGGATCGCAGGGGCACCCGCTTCTCGTACACGTTCTACTACCCCGAGCGGCCGCCAAGCATGTTGGCGCCAGTGCGCCTCTCGCGCACGACGCCGGCGCCCACGACGCCGGCGCCCACGACGCTCGCCAAGTTCCCGATCCACGCGTCGATCCGCGCGCTCGACCACGAGGCGATGGAGCTGCTCACGCTCCCGCCGTCGACGGCCGTGCAGGCGCACCAGTACTTCGCGGAGTACCTCGAGCGCACGAAGAACACCATCTGTGGGCGGCACCCGATCGGCGTCCTGTTCGGCGCGCTGGCGGTGCTCGAGCGCGAGGAGGGGCGCGCGCTCGGGCTCCGGTGGGTGCGGTACGAGCAGAGCAGCCAGTGCGTGGATATCAAGGACTCGAGCGTGAGCTATGCGAGCGCGTACGTCACGTTCTAGAAGCCGCGCGCGAGATGCGTGGGTGGAATTTCTTGCTGTGTGTACATGTAGTGTAGCTATCTACGTTCTGACTCCGTGTTGTACTATGACCCCGGTGGATGCCTTTACATCCGCGCCGCCAATTCCTTGATCTGACAGCCGACGAGCTCATCTACGTCGTGCTCTGTGCCCGGCACGCCCGAATCGTGGACCACCTTGTACGCACATAGAGACCCGTCACGTCTGCCATCCACGAAGAAATAAGAATGACGGACCTGGCCATCCGCGATCTCGATATCCTCAAATCCCCAGTCGCGCTGGTTCCCGTCCTTCAAATGGCTCCCGTCCCCGAGCAGGCGCGCCTCCCACGCGCCCTCGATCGGCTGCGCGCCGTCAACGACGCCCGCCTTGCGCTCCACGCGCGTCAGCGAGCAGCACGCGATGCGCAGCGGCAGCGCGCGGTCCCCAACAAGCGCGCGCGCGAGCGCGATGACGGTCGCGGCGTGGCTCACGAGCAGCACGCGCGCGGGGCCGCCGCCGCCGCCGCCGTCGCGCGCGAGGCGCCGCGGGACCTCGGGGACGAAGGCGGACACGAAGCCCGCGGCGCGGTCGTGCACCTGCTGCACGTCCTCGCCCGCGCGCGGGGGGTACCACACGGAGGCCCACGCGTCGGGGTCGATCTCGGGGAAGTGGGCACGCAGGGCGGCGGCGTTCGCGGGGCGCGGGTGGAGGCCGGTGCCGGGGGCGACGGGGGAGTACCACTCGGAGAGGCCTGGTGCGCGAGCGGCGGTGTGTGGTGTGTGTGTATGTGTCAGTGCGCAGAGGCGGGAGCGGACGGGGGTGTGGTGCTGACCGTGCTCGATAAAGATCGGGAGGCCGAGGGCGATGGCGACGGGCTTTGCGGTCTGGATGCAGCGATCTGGGCAGCGAGGGAGATCAGCCATGCGCCGAGCTCGAGCCCGAGTGTCGCGCTCACAGTAGGGCGAGGACCAGATCGCGGTCGGGCGCTGATCTTCAGGCAGCGACAGGAAGTAGTCCGCGACCTCCTGCGCCTGCGTCTGCGAAGCGCACCCCGTCAGCCTCGCCGCATGGCCGCGCCGCTGCAGCAACGCACCTCTCCAAACGCGGCGAGGGGAGGATCGCGCGGCAAACCTGTCGGGCTCTTCCTGCCATCCACGCACACCGCCCATCAGTGACCCGGATCGCATCGCGGCGCGGGACGACTGACCAGTTGTTCGTGACCCAGTTCAGCCTGAACCCTGCAAGCGGTCAGATGCGCGAGGACAGACATCGTTAGCCATTCGGAGACACCGGCGAGAAGCATCGAGGAGACGTGTACCATGGCGAAGAATGTAGATCGTCTCTATCATTGTCGTTTCTCGACCGTTCTGGGAGAGATCGCTTCCGGCGAAGAGGTTTCAGGCCCGGCTACAAGCACCCCCGTGGGGCATCCCGCTTCACTGCTTCACGCGGCAGGCAGTAATGAGTATCTTCACATCTTCGATTTCGTGTCAGCACATGCGGCAGCCGTCGCTGCAAAAAATAAGGAGGAAAATACACAACACAGACAAAGAAAGACAGAGTGGAAGAGTGTGAGACACATCGTGAATGGACGCTGAGAACCGGGGGGCCGAGACGGGGGTGTGAGATATGCACAGTTTCGGCTCAAGAGCAAAAACGAAGAGGGCGAGACGAAGCACACGACTACAACACATCGACTACAACGAACATGACTGCGAGTTACGGCAGAACAATCACATCTGGTTTTGGGTTCCGTTATTTTTACCCAGACCTATTTCGCGCGGTGCATCCGCAATGGTTCCTACGAGAGGGACGGGAAAGCCGTCTCATCGTCGACGTCGACGTTGGGCGTCGAGCCGTTGGCCCGGGGCGGCCTAGCACCACGAGCACCACGCCCACGGCCGCCTCTGTCGCCTCTGTCGCCACCACGCCCGCGGTCACCGCCGCGTCCGCGTCCGCCACGGCTGGGCCGCTCAAAGCGCGCCTCGATCTCGAGGAAGACCTTTTCTTCCTTCTTGGTGCGCGCCTTGGGCGCCGACTTGGCCTGCAGGAGAGAATGGAAAAGCACCGTTCAATCATCCCATCGCACCCTATCCATCTGAGCGAATGAGCCCACCTTGCCAACGAAGTAGGCGTCCTCCTCCTCGTTCTTCTTTTCCTTGGGGACGGCGTCTTTCCAGAGATCATCGCCGGCACCCTCGTTAGCCTGCCTGACGGTCTCGAGCTTGGGGATGGCGGCATCGGCGGCCTCCTTCCGCTGGGCGAGATACTGCTCGTAGGTGAGGGTGTTGTCCTCCTCCTCGGCCTCGCGTTCGCGTTCGCGCCTACGACCCTCTTCGGGCTTGTCGCCCTCAGCAGGGGCCGCAGCGGCATCGCCTTCAACGGCGGGGGCTGCGCCCCAAGCATCGGCGACGGGTGCGCCCCACTCTCCGGCAGCGGCGTCGGCAGCGGCATCGTTGTCGCCGGCTTGTTCAGCCTTCAACTCGGTGGTGCCTTCGTCACCGCCCCAGCCCTGGTGGACCTTCTTGTCAGAGTCGCTGCGGCAGGGTCAGCGAAAGAGTCAATTTGAGGAAGAATACGAGGCCTACGTCTTGCCAGTGGCGCTGTGCCTGTCAAAGCGTGCGCCACCGCGGCCACGTCCGCGGTCGCCGCGGTCGCCGCGTCCGCGTCCCCTTCCACGGCCACGGCCTTCACCGTCGACTAAATGCGTGCAAGCCAACGATGAAATTTGAACGCGCGGCGCGAGAGTAAGGAAAAGGAGAACGCGAGATGAATGGATGAGCGAGGTGCGTGGGCAGAGGGTAGGGGTGGGGAAGAAGGCTACTGACACCTCTTCTTGCCCTCGGCGGGGGCGTCTTCGGCGGGAGTGTCGGCGGGCTGGGAGTCCGCGACAGGCTTGCCACCCCGCTGGTAGTAGCGGCCGCCGCGAGAGGCGGGGCCTCTTGATTTGGGTGCGCCGCGGGTGGCGGGAGCAGGGGGAGCTGCGGGAGTCTTTGCGGGAGCGGGGCTGGACGGCCGAGTATCCTCGGCTGCGATGCGGGGAGTTGATGGGTGAAATGGGGAAATGACGTGACACCGACGCGTCGGTGGACGGAGGGAGACGAGGGACAGGATGGATCAGAGGGCGATTGAGGAAGGCGAGGGGAGAGGGAGGACTGACCGTCATCCAGAATGGCGAAAGGGTTTTTTGTGGCCACCGACATCTTTGACGGGGCCCTTTTAGAGGATCAGTCGAAAATTGAGCTGGGAGAGGCTGGCGGGGGTGGTGGCGTCGGGATCGGACTCGCTGTGTCGGGCGACGGGCGAAAAGGCTGTCAGTCGGCTGCGTCGCTCGTTCTCCGTCCATCGTCCCACCGCCCCCCTGGCACCGCTCCCGGGGGCCTACCGCAAGCCACCGGGCACTGCTGTACAGTTCCTCCTCGGCAATATAAAGCGCCGATTGCGCGCAGAAGCTTTCCAACGCAAAATGCACAGGTGAGTGCTGCTGGTCGCCGTCGCTGGTGCTCGCCGCTGACGGATCCGTGACTAGCCCTCAAAAGCATCTCGACGATGACCCGCCCGCCTTTCGAGGACTGGTGTGGGTCGAGGACCTTGAGACCGTCATAAAGGGCTGGAGAAGGAGAAGGCTTTCGAGCTGTGAGCGATGGGACTTGGGTGCGGCGCGCCCGTGCCTTGTGCAGAGGCAGTTTGTCTCTGCGGCCTGCCCTTCGCGGCGGTCGTTTGGGTTGTGTCGCAATGTTCCGCTGTACATGTACGCCTGTGTGGAAATGAAATGTGTTTTGCCGCAACGGGAAGAATGGTTGAGCGGATGGGGATATGCTGAGTGAGCGGATAGGTGATCGTGGGTGATGGCAGGGCAGAGCGGACCGAGGAGGGACGATGACGCGGACGGGGTACGATGACGGGGACGGGGAACGAGACGGGGCAAGTCACGCGCGGCTGGTCTTGCTCGAGCCGTCGTTCTTGGGAACTGGACATGTCCGGCCTGATCTCCATCTCCCACTCCCACCATGGCTGCTCGCCGTCTCGCAATATCGTCCCTCCTCTGCTCAGACGACGCGCAGGGGCCAGGCCCGTCCACGCTCCCCACCCCGTCCCCCACAAAGCAGCTCCTCGCGTCCCCCGAGACCGTCATCCTTGCCCCGCACCTCCTCCGCCCTCGTCCTCCACCCGACCCCGCCCCCTACGATCGCCGCCCCACCCAGTCCTCGCCCCGCCCCTTCCCCACCCGCGAATTCATCCCGCTGTCCCTCCAGAGCGACGTCCTACGCCGCCACACCCCCCCCCCGACCGACGTCTCTACACAGACGACGATGAGCGGCCAACTGCGTCGCTGCCCAGCCCGCGCACCCTCCATCGCTACGATCGCCTGCCTGTCGACGGCCCTGAAGCGGGCCAGTACGATCTCCGTCGTCTCTCGACGTCCTCCCCTTACTCTCTCCCACACGCCCACGCCCCCTTTCACTCTCCCCGCCCGTCCCTCGATCACTCCCCTCCCACGTCCCTGGCCTTCGCTCGCCCCCCGCCCGCCACCTCGCCATCGCCCTCTCTCTCCCTTGCCTCACTTCACTCGTCCTCGTCACACCGCCCGCCCTCCACTCCATCTGTGTATTCGCACCGTGCTTCTGTCTCTCCCGTCATCTACTACAACCCCGCCCACTCCCCTCCCCTCCCCTCCTCCCATCACCGCCTGCCCTCTCAACATCAACCCCATCGACAACAGCACCAGCATCAGCAGCACCAGCAGCCCCCGCAGCAGCAGCAGCAGCACCACCAACAACAACAGCAGCAACACCCCCAGACCACTCCGCAGTCCTCGCCCTACTTTGCCCACCCCTCCCAACACCGTCCTGATCCTGCCACGCACTTGTCCACCACCCACCGCCCTCCATCCTCCTCCTCTTCTTCCTTCCCCAGCGCCCTCCTCAACCCTGTCTCTCCTTCCATGTCCTCCTCCCTCAACGGTCTCGAAGGCTTCGAGGCTCTCGTCCAAGTTGCCACGGAAGAGCGTCGGCGCATCAGTGCCGAGGGCCTTTCGTCATCTCTCGACCGAGAGCGGGAACGAGAGCGAGAGCGCCAGCGCGAATACAGGAAGCCCGAGGGTTTCCGCACGAGCGCGAGCCGCAGCCCCGAGGTGGTCTACCGACCGCTGGAGCACGGGCCGCACACGCACGGGCATCGACTGTCGTTCACGGTGCCCCCCGCCGCGGCTGCGTCACAGGTACCTCTGACGCCGACGTCGCTGTCAGTGCCAGCGGCTTCTGTCACATGCCACGCATCCGCGCCCGACATCCGACCGTTCCGGACCCGAACATGGAACCGAACATCGCCCTGATCCCCCTCTCCATTCTCCGCCCCCCGTCCGATCCCACCCCGACCCGCCCCCCGACACCCGTCCACACAAGCGGCGGCGGCGCTCCGGCTCCCATCCCCCACCGGGCCCCGTCCACGAACACGTCCTGTCACCCGATCCTTCGCCGCCCGTCGTCGTCGCCGTCGTCGACAGGCGGGAGCGAACACCCCCCGCCCCCGTCCCTGTCCTCGTCCCCGTCGCGCCTCCTTCCCGCAAGAATGCCCTCTCTCTCCTCCTCAGCCCCGTCCCTCCAGAAGACGTCCCCACGAAGCCTGAGCCCACCGAGCCGCCTTCCTCCTCTGCCTCGTCCGCGACCGCCGAGGTCCCTCCGCAACCGCTCTCGCCCAAGGCGAAGATACTGCACCAGGTGCACCAAATCCCACAAGGTGAGGGTGATGCGTCACGTGGACACGCACCGAAGAGTGAACATAGATCTGGGCTGTCACAGTTGGAGAAGAGGCAGTCGCCTACGCAGCCCACCAGCGATGTCCACCCCGCGACGGCGCTCGGGATCGTGAAGGACCATGAGATTGAGGTGCATGCGGTGGTGAGGGAGGCGGACGTGCAGCCGGAGCGGACCAAGGTCAAGGAGAGGGTCGGTGAGCGAGAAAAGGATAAGAAGAAGGAGCCAGCGCCCGTGCAGCGCTCTCGCACCTCCTCGCCAAAGGCCCTGAACCCCACCCGGGAGGATGTAGGTGTCGTCGCTCACACCGCTCCAGTCGCAGAGGCGCCGAACGGGCCGTCGATGGCGACCAAGCAGAAGCCCAGACAGACGCCGCCCCAGGAGCAGGACGCGCACGAGTGGCTGCTAGAGCATTTCGACGAGGTCGTCCCGACACCAACGCCCCCGCCCGCGACACCTTCACCCCCGATCCGGTCGCCACCGCTCGAGGCTCAAGTGCCTGTGCCCTCAGCGACTCCGCCCCGGCGCACTCCCGTACCATCGCCCCCTCCTGCACCGGCTGCGCCTACACCTGAGCCTGTGGCTGAGCTTGCATACGTCCCGATGGCCGTCGACGAGACGGATTCTGAGCTCATGGCCATCGCCCGCACATCCGTCTCGGCCGAGCGTTCGCTTGAACAAGAACTCGAGGAGGTCGCTGGCGTGAGCGAGGTGGCGCCTGCGGTGCCGAAGTCCAAAGCAAAGGTGGAGGCGATTGACATGGAGACAGACGTGGACAGCGAGCTTGCGCTCGCCGCCACCGTGACACCCCAAGAGCGACGGCCAGTGACTCCCGCAGCGGACGCAGACGTGGAGATGGGGACGGGCGCGGATGTCGACATGGACGCGGACGTCGACGCGGAGCTGCTCAGCCTCATCGAGGACACCCAACCTCCGCGCTCGTCGCACGCCGTCTCTGCTCATGCGCCGGCACACGCACCCGCGCTCAGCGCCTCCATCTCCGCCTCCACCTCCACGCTCTCCTCGAGCTCACACCGCTCGCGCCAGGACCACCATTCCAAACATGCTCAAGCACACACGCACACGCACCCTCACGGCCAGCCGTCCAAACGCGAGACGGGCATGTCCTTCCCGCCCGCCACGCTCCACCCGTCGCTGCCGTCGCGCAGCGCATCTGCGGCCCCTGTCAAGTCGGAGCGCGAGTCGATGCCACCGCCGCCCACGACGGTCTCTGCCTCCATCAGCCGCGAGCACGAGACGGACGCCGGGAGCGAGCGCGCACGGACGCCGAGAGGCGAAGAGAAGGGCGCATCGGCGAAGAAGAAGGTCGGTCTTCGGTCTTCGCTTTCGTGACGTCGTGCCGGTTGCTGATGCCCTCCATTGACGCCCTCCAGCCTGCTCCAAAGGCAAGAAGGGCTCCCGCAGCGCCTAAAGCTCGCGCCAAGCCTTCGGGCACCGCAAAGAGCAAAACGGTGAAAGACGGTGTAGCCGCTGCGGCCCGGGGAAAGAAAGGCTCGCCCTTGTCCGTCCCTCCACAGAATGCCGCAAAGAAATTGTCTGCCGCGGCTGCTGCCGCCGCGGCGGCGCGTTCACGCTCAACATCGGTCATGCCACGTGCGTCGGTGGGTCCTGATAGTCAGGCACTGGCGGAGCGCGCAGAAGACAAGGAGGACGAGCAGGACGAGGCGGAGGATAAGCTGTACTGTGTATGCAAGACGCGGTATGATGATGAGAGGGTCATGATCGCGTGTGATCGGTGAGTTTCTTTTCTCTGATTGTTTTTTGTCTTTGTATATTTTGTGCTCTGTATGCTTGTTGTGTTTGAGACTGATTTTGATTGTACGTCTTTTTTCGCAGATGCGATGAATGGTATCATACGCAGTGCGTCGGGATGCCGGATCTGGAGGTAGATCTGGTGGACCAGTTTATATGCCCACCTTGTGTTGACAGTACGTCTCTTGCACTTACCCCATTTCTCGCGCGAGCCGCTCACGGCATATTCATCATGGCAGAAAACCCAGAGCTTTCACTGCACACGACGTGGAAGCGCCGTTGTCAGTACGGGCTCGCGCAGCAGGATCCAGCGTCCGCGGAGGCATGCCATCGGCCCGCGCGCGGCGCATTTTCCAAATACTGCTCCGATGAATGCGGCCTCAAGTGCATGCAGATGCGCATCGGGGCGTGGGCGCGTTCGGGCGGTGCCGTCGGAGATCTCTGGGAGAGCGTCAAGATGGCGGAGCGGCGCGAGGGCATCGTCGTGTCGACGCTCCTGGCGCAAGAGCAGAAACAGCTGGCGCCTAGCGTTGACGAGATGCAAGTGGACGGCGGCGCGCACGAGAAGAGCGCCGTCCCGAAGGCGAACGGCAACGGGACCGCTATCACCAACGTGCACACGGTCGACACCTCGCCCATACTCGGGATCGTGAAGCCGCAGAAACCGATGAGGGAGCGCGAGCTGGAGCGGCTGAACGCGCAGCTGGGCGCGGTCGTGGAGAAGCGGGAGGCGATGAAGAAGGCGATGGAGGTGGTCGTGTGGCGCGAGCGGCTCACGGAGCTCGCGGTGCAGCGCTCGGAGGGCCTCGACGAGTGTGGGTGGGACCAGCGTCTGTGCTTTGGGGACGAGGAGATCGCGGAGTTTGGCGCCGGCGTCCTGGAGAGCTACGAAGAGGAGAGCCAGGCGCAAGAGAGCGAGGCGATGCAGGTGGATGGCGTGGCTGAGCAGGGCGAATGGTGGTGTCGTGGCAAGAGCAAATGCGATAGGCACGATGGGTGCGCGGTCCTCCCAATCAATTCCTCTGCTTCGTACTCTGACGAGGCAACCTTCTTTTTGTTTTACACCCGTCTAGATGGCAGAAGCTGCGCCTCACCGAGGTCCGATTCGACAAGGATGTGAAGGAACAGGCGCTGCAGAAGCTGACGACGCGCGAGCGCGAGATCCGAAAACGCATCGAGGATATCGTCGACCCGCAGGCGCGGCTCTCGACCGCTGCTGCCAATAATGCCGTCGCGGCCGCTCAGTACACGGCGCCCCTCCGAAACTCCAACGTGACTACGATCTCCAACGGACAGGTGAAAACAAAAATCAACGGGGACACGGGGAAGAAAGGAAAGAAGAGAAAGTCGGAAGCGTGAACGTCGAACACCTCTGTATCATATCCGTACGCTTCGTTCTGTGTGATTGTCCGCGCGACCGACCTTAATAACGACTCGTCACGTACTCACTTATTCACGCCTTTCTGCATGTTATAATTCTGTGCTACTCTTTATTCTAATGACAGCCAAGTAGCGATCGGACTGCCTGTGTGTGTGGCAGAGACCGTCTGCGGTGCGATTATGCCCAAAAAATGAAACACGTATGTATAGTAAGTAGGTACAGAGATACCGCCGTCGACGTCGACTTCAGAGACGCTCAAACTCATCAACCGCATCCCACGCACACCACCATCAGCTCTCGCTGGGCATAATGAATCTGCCAGAGCCCTGGGACCGCCTCCATCCCGCACGCAAACACCTATCTATGCGCAGCGGCGTCGTGTCACGGGCTAGTACCCGTCTCCCTCGCCGCCCTCCTTGCAGAAGCCCTTCTGCTCGTACAGGACCTGCGCCTTGAACTCGTCGTGCTGCTTCTTGACCGCGGTGTTGTACCGGTGGTTGGCCTCGAGCGCGTGGAAGTTCACGCCGGCGAGCGGCAGATCGTCCTCCTGGTCGAGGTCCTGCGGCGGGGGCGGACGTGTGGGGAGGCGGGCGCGGGCGGGGAGCGGGCGGGGACTCACGATTTCGCCGAGGAGGACGACGTTCTCGCCGCGGATGAGGAAGAGGCCCGCGCGGCGCTCTGCGACCGCGTTTCCGTGGTATATCCGTTCGACGGTGTCCTCGAGGACGAGGTTGGCTGTGCGTCCGGGGGCACGAGGACGGCGCGAGCGCGGGAAGGTACAAATGGAGAGTAGGGGGGAGGTGTATGATCGGTGCGCGGTCAACAAAGAAAAGAAAAAGCGGGGCGAGCTCACCGAACTGGTCGTAGGAGCGCAGGACGCCGTGGAGCTTACGGCCGTCGCGGAGGATGACGAGCATTTTCCCTGGACAGGCGCGAAGGGAGAGGGAGGGAGGGGCGTGACGGGGCTGCTCAGGTTGACATGTACGCGTGTGCGGCAGGGGCTCAGGCAGACGTACTGTCCACACAATCGACCAGCGAGCCAGAAGTTGTAAATGGGATCAACGAATCCATGAGGGGTGGGGCGGGGCGGGGCCTGCGGGAGGCGGGGCAGGAGGTCGGGGTGCGGGTCGAACGCGCTCACTCTGGCGCAGCGGGGGCTCGTGCTCCACCCCGCAGCGTACGTATTATGGTGCTATCGGAGCCATCGACTGTCAAGCTGATATGGCCGAGTCGTTAAGGCGAGTGATTTGAACTCCAATCATCACTTGGGCATTGCCCGCGTAGGTTCAAATCCTGCTGTCAGCGTTTCATTTTTGCCTTTTTCCGCGTCGATTCCATCCCCCATCTGGGCTTGCCAAGTTGATGGCATCTCGTCATGACTGCCATGCAATCTCAGTCGTTCGTCTTTGGCCCCTTTCCCGACGGCGATGGCCTCAAAATGGCTGCAAACCGATACACAAGCGGTGATAGCCCGTTGCAGACTGCTGGCCTGACTCTGGTCTTGGCTCACGGTTCTGGACTGCGTACCGTATCAATTCTTCCTTCTATCTATGTCGGATATTCCTCTGATATCATCGCGCAGACAAAGAATGCTGGGAGCCCGCTCTTTCAAAGCTGTTTGCCATTCAGGCATCTGAGGATCGCAGCTGTCGCATCCGCGAAGCATGGGCGTTCGATTGGCAGAGTCATGGGGACTCTGCGCTGTTAAACGAGAGCGCTGCGCGCAAAGACCCGATCAGTAAGACGCCCACTCGGGGTCTGAATGCCACAAGGTCCTCATAATGCCCGGGTGTGGTCCCTAGGCACATTGGATTGGGGACTGGCGATCAATGAATTCGCCAAGTCCGAACATGTACGAGGTCATCGTTTGGTCCTCATAGGGCACTCGGCAGGCGCATCAGCCGTGTAAGAAGATCCCGCCATCTCCGCAGCTTGAATACAATCTGAAATGCCGTGTACAGGATGTGCTGCGCCAAATTCCACATCGAAAAACACGTCCTGTACAGTGGGATCATCCTCGTCGAACCGCTCCTCATCGACAAGGCCGTCTACCACCAGAACTTAGAGGATCGTGAGCTTCACATGAGGGCGGTTGCGAAGATCGTCGCGTCAGCACGCGGCGTGTGGAAAAGCACAGACGCCGCATTCGAATGGATGAGCCGACGCCCTCCGTGGAACGCCTGGGACCCGCGTGTTTTGCGCATTCATGCAGTAAGGTTTTCATGTTTTAGACGAGACGAGGCACGAGGCACGCGTACATACGCGGTGATTTAATCTCCTCCCCGTTCACAGAATCACGGCCTTCGCCCTGCCCGCGACAAGAAGGGCGACGCGTGTGTCGCCGTCAAGTGTTCCAGCCGCTACGAGGCCTCCACGTTCAGCGATCTCGAGAACGTCTTCGCGGCGACAGATCTGATCGGCGCCGCATGCCAATCCATGCCTGTCTACGCGATTTTCGGAGAGATCAACGATTTCGTGTGCGCAGGCATGCGTGTTCCTCGCTCTGGCTCTCGCGCTGATCATGCCTTGAACAGACCCCGCTACAGCCAAGATTCGGTCGTCGATGTGTCCAAAGGAAGGCACGTCCGTTCCATCATCAGGGTGCCGGATGTTGGACATATGGTGCGTTCGATCACGGCTGGTGTCTGTGTCTCGTTTCCTGAAACTTGAAGCGTTGTCTCAGATCGTTCAAGAGAAGCCCGACCTTCTCGCTGCGACACTTTGGGACCTCCTTGTTGATGCCTCCACTTTTCCACATTCCGCCCGGCTCTGATACGCATGTCCTCGTAATTTATTGAACGGCTTCACAAGTCGCATGTACTCATAACATCTTCGTGTAATTGCCGGAGATTTCTACTTTGAATTCAAGATTCAGTTAGAGTAACGCGCCAATAGGTTCGAGACTGGCGCACCATGGCTGCTGGATATGTTATGTATATCGTAGGTACGAGCACATCGGGTAACAACGGCGGCACCAGCCTGAAAGTTCCTGGAAGCCGCGATATTACCTAACACATCGATCATATATAACCAGGAGAGCTGACAAGTTCTCCCTCGGACTCTTGGTCCTTGGCTCTCCCACCTCTCCCGTACTAGTTGATGCATCAAGGCTTTACGGCGTATCCACCCAACACTGTGATCTGAAGCATATTTGTTCATTGCAGGCCTTACTTGATAACTCACCGCTACGTTTGCCCATCACTAGTCTTGGAGGCGCCTTGTCAACGCCTCTGAGAACTTCCTCCGGGCAGAAAGTATATATTCTGACGTCGTCTGACCAAGCCTACCTTTCTTCTGTTGTTGAAGGCGGGCCCAGGTTCTTCGTAATGAATACTAGACGATGTACATACTAACGGTGCATTAGTGATGATTATTAAAACGTGGTAGACACACCGTATTTCTGTCTTGAACGTTGAACGACTAACGATGAAATATATAGACATTGTCTGACTTTGTTGTTGTGGACCATGTACAGAGGCTTGATAGAATGTATGCCCAACATGTGAGAGCGGGACTGATGATAGCAAGGTTGTGACAAACGGCGCAGGTTACCCGTGCTGCTCAATATAGACCTTATGGACAACCACAACCTAGCACACGACGACAAGATGACGCTGTTCGCAGTCTCCTTGATAATAGAGCAGCCAGCCAGTTTCAAGTGTGATAGAAACAAGAGAGACATCACGAGGCTGTCGAAGTCTTGCCAAAATATTCCCATTGTCCAGGCTCTGGCTTTTCCTCCAATGGCTCCCATCTTAAGGATTGTGTTGAGCACGATTGGGAGCAATGTCGACGTGAAGGAGAGTCACTCACGCCTTCCACTCTGCCATCTTGCCAACGAGAGCATGCTCGTCCTGCGCGATCAGCAACGCTTCCTCTATCTGCCCCTCATCCAGCTCCTTCTCGACCTGAGCAATATCCCCGTTTGCCGCCTGCACGATACTGAGTTTCCGGAGCGTAAGAGCCTCGGTGCCCTGACGGTAGACCGAGGTCTCGGGGAGGGATGATAGGGCGGTCAACGTCGATTCGTAAGTCCGAGTGAGTTCAGGGAGGGGATTGCGGTGGACGGCGAGGCCTGTGATGCCCGTCGAGAGCTTGGAGACTTGTTGGAAGAGAGGGCGGGTGAGGCGGAACATAGTGGGTTGTAGGGACCTGCGCCGCCTGTACGCTTGTGGTGAGTTCAAGTGAGGGAAATCGGAGTGTCAACCGGCGCGTCACTCCGTGTGCTCTCCCTTCAAGGGCTCTATTCCTCACCGTCCACGATGGCCACCTTTGCTCTCACACAAACGAGGACGCTGTTCTCAACAGCGAGGTTCTCCGCTGCATGGCCTCGGTTTTCCGCCGCTTTTCTTCCTGCCCTGGCCGTGTCACCGCCATTTCAATGGTCAATACCGTCGCTCCAGTCACTCCTCGAACTCATCCCACCATTCCTCCTCGCGGTGCCGAAAAAGAAGGTGTCTCATTCACGCAAGGCGATGCGGAGCGCGAACAAAGGATTGAAGGATAAACAGAGTATGTCGACGCCCTCCGGCCGGCTCATCGAAATGTGTATGCTAAAACATACGCCTGCTTTCGTTTAGACCTTGTTCACTGTCCCGGATGTGGCTCTCCAAAGCTGGCACATCACATATGCGCCAACTGCTACTCGAGCGTGAACCGTGCTTGGAAGGCAAAGGCAAAGCAGCAGGGCGATGGGCCGTTCAGTGTGCCTTCCGTGTCAATGGAAGACTGAAATTGGGTCAGTGCATGAGTCGTTTTCATCAGTCTCAAGCGTATCTTCATGTTTGGTTTGTCAGACTTGTCGTGCACTTCCTTTCTTTGTTATCCTATCTCTTCAATATGCTCCGTCCGACGCAACAAGTCAGATGCACTACCTTCGATGTGTGCACCGCGGCAACAAAATATGAGGTTGCTCTGAGAGTTTTGCGTGGACTTGCATGCGTGTGCTCAGTGCAAGTTACCTCCGCATCTGGAGCTGCGTTCAGCGTGTTCGTGCACAATTTACCAAGTAATTTTCAGAAGACGATGGCATTGCTTTCCACTATGTATCTCCTTCTGTAGTTTCGAATTTGACGTGTTTCGGGAGATGGTTCTGGAGGAGTTCGTCATGCGACTTTCCCCGCGTTTGCCATTCGTGGGTCGGACCTTCCCATGCTTTCTCAAGCGGCCTCCTCTTCATGACATCCCCAGAATTTAACTCCCTGCCTCGCATCCCTCTCTCCTCTCTCTCCTCTTCATGTCGCTATCCAGGACCGTCTTAAGATCGCCCATGTTTTTGCGCCCGTATCTTGGTAGAGCAATGGCAACTCACGCACCGCTTCGCGGTCGCTCCGCCATCCTCCAGAAGAACCCAGAGGACGTTGTCATTACCTTTGCAAAGCGCACGGCCATGGGTCGGGCAAAGAAAGGACAATTCAAGGATACCCCCGTTGACGAGATACTGCACGCTCTGCTCAAGGTGCAGTCATGTGTAGTATCTGCCGCGAGTACCGACATCTCACTATTAAGCTAGGCGACATTGGAGAAGACAGGACTGGATCCGGCTAAGATTGACGACATTTGCGTTGGTGAGGCCGAGTCTTGCGTTGTCTTAACCCGATGTACTAAGCCACCTGAACAGGAACTTGCCATCCTCCTTCTCCGCTCTATGTCTCGCGCGCCGCGGCGCTTGCTGCTGGTATTCCGGATCATGTACCCGTTTCTACGGTCAATCGCCTGTGCTCGTCAGGGCTCATGGCGATCAGAAATATAGCACACGACATTCAAACCGGTGAGATATCCCTTGGTGTTGCTGTTGGAATGGAGAGTATGTCCTTGAAGTACGTGGTACAAATTTATCATCGTGTCAGTAAGAAGTTAACACTTGGCGTATGCTGCCAGTCCTCGACCGACGCCTGCGGTTTCCGACGCGGTCGCCGGCAATGCTCAATCTCATGATTGCGTACAGGTAATGTGACTGCGTAATATATGTTCACTCTGTTAATGTCATGACGACATTGCAGCCAATGGGGTGGACTTCTGAGATGGTCGCTCAGACATACGAAGTGCCGCGCGAGAAGCAAGACCAATATGCTCTTATCTCGCACACCAGGGCGACCCAGGTATTCTACCTTTGCTCGCATCCAGAGACCCTCCTTTCTCATCTGCACCCCAGGCCTCGTCCAACGGGATTTTTGCTGAAGAGATCATTCCAATTGAACTCAAAGGTCAAGTCATCTCTGTCGACGATACTATTCGTCCGAATGTCACGTTGGAATCCCTTGCCTCGCTGAAACCTGCGTTCCCCGAGTGGGGCGAGGCTTCAACGACCGCGGGAAATGCAAGTGGTGTCGGTGATGGCGCTGCCTTGTGCATTCTCACAACACGTGAGCATGCGGAGAAAGAAGGCATGGAGGTTCTAGGGAAGTTTGTTGGAAGCACTGTCGTCGGTAAGCGTGAACCCCTCATTCAACATAGACATCAGAGACCTATAAGAGAATAGGTGTTGAGCCTCGCTACATGGGAATAAGTCCAATTTTTGCCATTCCCAAGCTCCTAGAGAGGCTCGGTCTATCCAAAGAAGACATTGACGTGTTTGAGGTGAGTTCGATTCGCATGGAAGCGTTACTTTTCTCACTGTCCTCGAACCTTCCTAGATCAACGAAGCCTTTGCATCGCAATTCGCGTACTGCGTTGAAGAGCTGAAAATACCCATGGATAAGATCAACCCTCAGTAAGAACATGACTCGTCTAATTCAGAGAGAGCCAGTCATAATGTTTTTCAATCAGGGGCGGTTCCATCTCACTCACTCATCCTCTCGGCATGAGTACGTGTTTTTTTTAGATCTCTGCTTCAGTGGGTACTGACTTCGTTACAGCTGGTGTTCGTCAAGTGGTTACTGGTCTCGCGGAACTCCGTAGGCGTAATGGTCAATTCCTCTGTACCAGTATGTGCGTAGGAAGCGGCATGGGCGCAGCTGGCATCTTCGTGAATGAGGCTCGCACATTGTAATATAGTCATCAAATTGCTCTGCTACTGCCAATACACAGGTACATGATGTACATGACTCTTCAACATCACAGGTCTCCTTATATTACATTGAACTTCTGATATGCTCTTTCTCCCTCATTCATCTCAATGGCGCTTGCTACTTTCGAGCTTTGAGCGCGGCGTCCACGATTTCGGTCATCGCAATCACGGCTTCCTCTTCTAGGGTGCCCCCGACCAATTGCAAGGCAACAGGCGCATTCTTAAATGTTTCAGCGTCGTCTGTTATAGAGTATCTCAAAGTCAGCGGCTTGGGATCGACTCGCGGCGGGTGACTCACAGAGCTCGTAGATCATTCTGTCATTGTCTGAAAGGAACTCGTGCGCCGGCTTTGCCTTGTCCAGGACAGGGTCTACTCTCGTCACGGGAAATACGCAGGCGGTGTAATCCAGCGAGTTCCAGACCATAGTATACTCAGCGTTGCTATAAACGACCCAGCAATCAGCATTCACCAGCGAACAAAGTTTGACAGGACGGACTTATTCTTCCCGTGCGGAGGAGCAGGGAACGGGGCAACAGGAGATATAATGGCGTCGACGGGACGACCCGTAGATGTAAGCTCGACGGTGCTCTGCCGGTAGTCTAGGTATTCTTTCCTCAGTTCCAGCCTCCTCTTTTGGATCTGCCAGAGCTGATACGCAGAGACTCCTTCAGCAGCATGGTAGACGCCCGCCCCTGACACAGGGCTGATATCTTCCATGCTGGATAATATAGGCTCTCCCGTCTCGGCGGTGACAGCCTCGTAGTCTTCCAATCCAGCAGCAGTCCAGATGCCTCGCTGCACATTAAAATTCATCAGCATATGCAAGTCAAAAAATCATCGGGGCACTGACCGTGACTTCGTATAATTCTGTGTGTTTGTATGGCTTCCAATCGACAACTGGAGCAAGCTGAAGATATACAGTAGATCATAGATGAAGAAGTTACCTTACCCTCATGTCCAGCAGCGATCAAGGCCTGTTTGGTCATTTCCAAACCTCGGATAATAGGCGGGTGAGGGACTACGACGCCATCGTTCCAAAGAATGCCGAAGCAGAGCTTTTTACCATATCCGTGCTCCACCAGCTCGTACTCCTTCTCATCCCAAGGTTTACGGATAGAGAGTGGGTCCTTCAGCCATGGCTTCCGGCTCAGGATAGCTCGCACAAACGCTTTAATGCCGGTCAGGCTGATAGAGAGAGGCCCCATAGCTGAGGGCAGTGAATCTTGTCCCTGCATCGAGTTCACGGCCCCATAATATGGGATGCGATTGAAGGATGGCCTCAACCCGTAGATCCCGTTCATCGCAGATGGTATGCGGACGGACCTGCGTGCCAAACGGTGAGTATCATGATATACGCATGTATGCAACGAACTTGCCCGCCAATATCAGAGCCAACTCCCAGAATACTGCCCCTCATTGCGATCAAGGCACCTTCCCCTCCCGAGGATCCTCCACAAGTCAGGTTGCGGTTGTGCGGATTCAACGTCCTCCCGAAAATGGCATTATAGGTCTCCGGCCACTAGGAGTCTTGATAAGTCGAAGTAGAACATGCGATATGACGAATCATGCAGTACCATGAGTGTTTGCGGTACGTTCGTTCGCACAAATGGCACGGCGCCGCATTCATACAGAAGTTCTGTGAGGACAGCATCGCGCTCAGCATACTTGCCGATCCATGAGACATAGCCTAGGAAGCCGTTAGAATAGCTAGGTGAAGCAATAAAGAGACGCACCCATGATCGTCTCTAGGCCTTTGATAGATATCTGGTCTTTCAATGAAATGGGAAGGCCATGCAAAGGTCCTACGACCTTGCCGGTAATCTTGAGTTGCTCGTCGAGCCATCTCGCACGCTGAAGGGCACGTTCGACGAATATTTCTGTCAAGCAATTCACCTAACCACGTATCGATAAGCTATGTTCGAGATACGAGATCGCACATTACTCACGACTTGATGGGCAACAATGGCTCTCTTGTAGAAAGCCGTAGTAACTTCCACAGAAGACCACTCTCCCGACGCAAGCTTCTTGAGAAGCAGGTCGATATCATCGATCTCTGTGATCCTCAACTCCTTCGCTGATAGCAGACCACACTCCTCTGGTACCTTTCTTACATCAAAGACATCAACGGATGGTGTAGAAATGAGCCAGTTCTTAGGAATAGAGGCCTCCTGCCTCCGCCTCTTGTCTGCGACGAGCTCTTGCCACGGTACAGACATGCAGGAAGCTTGATGCTACGGGGAGGAAGGAAAAGCGGTGGAAGAACAGGAGCACAAGGAACATAACTCCTCAAGGGCCTCGAGCGCTGTAGATAAGAAACACACATAATATTCTCATGGTATCAAGTTATCAAACCGTTTATTTATATCCCAACTCTGGTTACAAAAAACCGCTCAACGAACCGGACTGTCTCGATCAGGATTATGTGGCAGCAAATGGATTCGCGAGAAAAAAATGTAACGATGCCTAGGGAAGAGTATGCGGTCAGTTCCATGCAAAGCAAAATGAGCCAGTGAGCAGTCTGACGGACTGCAAGATAAAATACGAATGAAAAAAGCTCAGAAGGTCATTCATGTCAGTAACACGAGGACATGAAGGCGAAGCTCCATGAACGTGTCAAGTCGACTAAGAGGTGCCAGTAATGGTTGATGATACAACACTCTTCATAGCGAACAGGTAGATATAAAGATGGGATGAATTGGGAAATGGACACTCACAGACCGGAGAAACCAAAGGGTGCATACTAAGGCATAAGACGAAGCAGAAAGACGAGATAGTATCAATTCATGGTCTCTTGATTTTATAGATTCGTGATTTAATCTCCGCTTTAAATAATAGTGGCGTAGGGAAGGTAAGGGAATCAGTCCCGCCCCAGTATTCTTCGTCAAGGCCCTCTCCGTCGACTTTCTTCCTCAAGGTATGCATTTATTTCGCATCTATAGATCAGACACGACCCACAGAAGTGGTGTATCCTTCAAATCTGGTCAAAACCGCCCAGTTTTGATGATGGATGATAATTCGCGCATGAGGATGTGGTTTCGAGTTCACGCAGAACTGACGCATTTCTGATCCTCTTAGCTCCCCCGGCCGAGTCAAAATGTCCGCCCAAATCAGCAAGAAGCGCAAGTTCGTAGCCGATGGTGTGTTCCGTGCGGAACTCAATGAATTCTTCACCCGTGAGCTCTCTGAGGAGGGCTACTCTGGCTGTGATGTCCGCGTTACCCACGCCCGCACCGAAGTGCGTCTTTGTGTGATTGCATGTTGGCAGTTGTCTCATTTCTGGTCTTCAGATCATCATCCGTGCTACCCACACGCAGGAAGTCCTGGGCGAGAGGGGTCGCCGCATTCGTGAGCTGACAGCTCTCGTACAAAAACGTTTCAAGTTCCCGGAGAACTCTCTCGAGCTTTACGCTGAGAAGGTCCAATACCGTGGTCTCTCTGCTGTCGCTCAATGCGAGAGTTTGAGGTACAAACTCCTTGGTGGCCTTGCTATCCGCCGGTTCGTCGGTTGCATTTCTCGTCTCGTATCTTGCTTGACATCTTGATAGTGCGTGCTACGGTGTGCTTCGCTTCGTTATGGAGTCTGGCGCGAAGGGTTGCGAAGTCGTCGTGTCTGGCAAGCTCCGTGCTGCCCGTGCCAAGTCGATGAAATTCACCGACGGGTTCATGATCCACTCCGGTCAACCTGCTCGCGACTTTGTTGACTACGCTGTTCGCCACGTCCTTCTCCGCCAAGGTGTCCTTGGAATCAAGGTCAAAATGTACGTGTCATATTCTGTCTTTCAATGTTCAAATACTGATTGCTGTGAATTATCTAGCATGAAAGGTTGGGATCCTGAGGGTCAGCTCGGTCCCCGGAAGCCTCTTCCCGACTCCGTCCAGATTCTCGAGCCCCCGATCGACAAGGTCGTTTCGGAGCCTTCTTCTGAGCAGCGCGAACCTGCTATTCCTCAGCCTGCCCCCCCCGCGCCAGAGGAGGCTGCATATCCACCACAGGAGCCGGCGTATGAGCAGGCCCCTTACGGCGAGCAGGCAGCCCAGTTTTGATCCACTTTCCTTTCCTTTCGCGCGTACATGTCATAGTATGTAACAATGCAGCTGCATGCTCTGTATACCGATTCTGGGGTATCATGATGATATTTCTTCACAAGCTTGGGTATAATCTAAGGCACAACCATTGACACACTACTCCCCGCCTTCCCGCCAGTGGGCAAATCGAGATCAAGGGATCGAGTATCGCCTCCCCACCCGCGAGTAATGTCGACCTGAATATTGGTGAGAGTCTGGGATGGGTCAGAGATAGTGATTTTGTCAGTCCCAAAGGAATAAATAATGGCCGATTGGCCGTTCGAACTGATGGAGGTTGGGCCATCTTCGGGAGACAGAAAGAAGCGCAAAGTGCCTCCCGTCCCATCCCAGAATACGATGGATACGGTATCGTTTTCTTCGTCGAGTACGGCGGATATGAGCGCGTCATTTCGCAATGTACGCAAAGTATGTTGGCGATCTTCGCTCTTGCTCTGGAAGGAATGGAAATCGATGCCAGGGAAGATGGTATACGACAAGGGAGCGGTCAAGTCTTGATGCTCGATGTATGCAGCAAAGAGATCGACGGTGGCCGGAGGTTGCGTCGATATGCCGATCGCGGACCAGTTGCCGGTGCGCTCGCCCACGGATAATGAGAGCCCAAAGGAAGGATCGTCGAACGTGTATCCGACGTTACCATGCCAAAGCGAGGTGGCGTACGGATATGACGCCGAAGAAACGTTCTCGGGAACGGGAACACCATTAACGAAAATGGGACCGTCGTGCCTACGTTGATCTAGGACGGAGTAGACTGGCGCATCCCCAGCGTTGGTCAGGCTCGTGACCATCACACGCTGGACACCGCCCGCGAGGAAGAACCACGTCTTTTGCCAGCTCAGTGCGCGGGTATATGGATTGGTATAGCGCATTGCGGCAATGCCGATGTTCCCGTCTGATACGCCGCCGACAAAAGCCTCGAGGCCAGTCCATTCGGCGTTCGCGCAGTTCAGAGGCGTGGCACCGTAGTCCACGGTCGTGCCAGGAATGAGATTCCAGTCCCAGGCGGCGGCAATGTCCTCGTACTCATTGCCTTGGAGGTAGGTGTACAATGTACCATCGGCCAGGTGGAAGCCTAGAGGCTGTGAATTGATGCGGCATAAGCATGAGGACTTTTCGGAAGATATTGGAATTCACATTCTGAGAATTGGTGCATTCGGTATTCTTCGTCCTCGTAGAGTACATCTTGAGGGTGGACACATATCCCTCCCCGCGTTGCACCTGCTTTCCGGTGAGGGTGTGAAATATGGCGAGTGGTTCGCGCAGCATGCTCACCATATAATCGTTGGCGTAAAACACACGGGTCCCCTTCAGGTAACCGGCATTCGCGTTTTTAGTTCGTCTGACCAACGCATTGTACACTGCGTTTAGGGTTGTCGAATTCCAAAGCTCCCCCAATTGTTGGATTTCCGTCAGATTTATGTTGAGGCTACCGGTGGCTCTGCAAAAAATGATCAACAAGGAATTTCCATAGTACGAGTGCGACTTACTGAGCATCGATCACTGGGAAAGTGATAAATCGTGGCAATGTGCTCTGTGTATAGTGTCTAAGCGACGGCTGTATAGGGAGAATGAATGATACTTACAAAGTCCCAATGAAGCACATTAGTGAGCACGTTCCGGTAGATCATCCATTGGTCGCCATCTATCAGTGAGGTGAACGCGTCCTTCGAATCTTGGTTTGCTGCGAATTGCGTTCCTCCGGCATCGATCTCCAGTTCAAGAACGTCATTGGA
The DNA here is from genome assembly GCA_039111635.1 of Heterobasidion occidentale. Taxonomy (NCBI): domain Eukaryota; kingdom Fungi; phylum Basidiomycota; class Agaricomycetes; order Russulales; family Bondarzewiaceae; genus Heterobasidion; species Heterobasidion occidentale. Next base: position 2,140,857 of record JBCAQO010000001.1, on the reverse strand, counting down.
ACTAGAAACAGTATTTCTTCAGCAAGGATCGTCGAAGAACATGTTTGACAGACATTACATACAAATCTTTTCCGTAGTTCCCGTTGTAGAGCAGGCCACCATGCTGACCAAAGCTGCCATCGGCCTTGATGCCGTCGACCATGATGCCAGGCTCGATCACGACTTCTGCATGTATGCGTCTATACGCTTCTGTAATCAAAGTGATGTTGGTCGTCAGAAGCGCAACATCTATTCCAATCTTCGCCACATCCAGAATGTTAGCGCCGGACAAGTAGCCTTTGGGGCCCTCATAGAATGTATCGTATGAGCGAGATAATATAGTGGTGCAGCCTTTCTTCTGTGCATCGCTGAGGGAGGCGTTGAAAAGTAGACAGCTTTCTCCCACTAGTCGCGGAATCAGGATGACCTAGCCAAACAAGATTATTTGTCTCAGAATGGAATGAAATATGGATGTATATTTACATTGGAGAACCAGTTTGTGTTCCAGAGACCAGGGGTGCCACATGGACAGACACCAGTGCCGCCTCCGTCGAGGCAGCCCGAATTCGTGAAGTCGTTCTGAAACCAATAGTTCATCGCTGATGAGATTGCGCTGGCGAGGGCGGGATTGTTGACATATTGTTGACTGTTAGACATCCCGCCGTGCCATGCAGCGGACATGGTCACTGTGATACAATGAGAGGAAGGATTAGGCGCAGCAATGATCCTTACAAATGCGGAGCCAATGAGTCTGAGCAGGCCAGTTGGCGCGCTGGGCAGCACAGCCCGTGGTATAATCCACCTCCGAAGCTGGCCACTTTCCGTTCGAACCTAAAGTCGAAATCCTGGATACATGGCGTTAGCAGCTATTCTTCAATATTAGCGAGATGTGAATTTTACCATTGAGGGATGGCAGATGCATTGCCCGCGCTTGTGACAATGAAGCCCAAGCGCCTTTGCAGAACAGTCTGCAAGTCCAATAGAGTATTCGAGCTCCCAGATGGAGTCGATGTCGGAGTCGCGGACGTCAGGGGGGATTTGGACGTGATCGACGTGACCGAGGTAGCCGAAGTGGACTTGATGTGAGATAGGGAAGACGAGGTGAAAAACGACGGTGAAGTGATATTCTGCACAGAATACGGGACAGCGGATGTCGATGAGGACTGATCAGTGTTTCTCGTACTGCTAGGGTTTAACAAGCCGGAGGCACGCGAAGGATGGGCCGACGAGACCAAGAGCGAGACAGGTGGACCATTGGTGGACGAGCTCGAAGCCGCAGAGGGTAGCACGGGTTCATTCGACGAGTTGGCCGCGTATGAGGTGGATGGTAGAAGCGATAGGATGCAGGCGAGTGTGAGTGTATAAAAGAGCGACTTGAGATGAGTAGACATGAGTACAGAGTAGACGCAGAGGGTGCAATGGTGCGAGTAGGGTGCGCAGCCCGTCGTACGATGAGGTACGGACGAGGGAGAGCAAGGGCGTTGCTTGAACGGGCCGTCATAGCGAATGGGCCACTGAGGCCGCCTAAACGTCGCTCAGATGTCACTCTTCCGTGCATTCTCCCAGAATGTCGAGTGCAGCCAAGAAACACCTACGCCTCAAAATGGAACTTTCTTTCCAAGTGCCGCTGACTTTTCGGATTTGCCCGAAGGTCACGCGCTCACAGTCATGCGCATGTCGAGTGACAGCATCATCATGTAGTACAGTGAACGAGGTCATTCGTTTCTAACGCAATTGCCAGTAAAAATCCCTATGGAAGTCCAAGTTGCTAGGCACGCATCAAGTCACGTCCATCGCAGAATAATACCCTAACAGTGCAGCGACATAATAGACATCGGGAATGCAAACGATGCGAACCTTCACTTGATGCGCTTGAGCTGAAGTGTGCAGAGGTCAGAAAGCAGAACGTGATGGCACGTAGCAGAGTCACTCACCCTCTCGGTGTTACTGAAGACCTTGTTGTCCAACTTCACCGCCTTCTCTTCGATGACGCCAATACGGATGTTTTGCTTGTCGAGTTCGTCACCCATAGCAGACCCCAGTGTCTTCAACCTCTTGGTCATCTCCGATATTTCGTCAAGATTGTCATCCAACTCGTCTTCCATCTCGTCGTCGGAAGCGGTCGCTTCAAACTGATATCGCTTCCTTTGTTCCTGCCTCGTCGCCTGCTGGGTAGCCGTCTTGCCCCGCCTACCTCCGGACCCTCCGATTCCCTCACCATCGTCGTCTCCATACCCATAAGTTGCAGCTCTTCCTAGCCGGTTCTGAGTCTCGCGAATGTCCATCATCGCCTTCTCCCTCTCGTCCCGCTCGTCATCGTAACGTTGCTGTATCTTTGCATCTTGAGCAGCGCGCTTAGCGTCCTTGTTGAAAGTAATGACGGGGCGGAAAATGGATCGATTGAGCTGCTTCAACTCGTCAGTTCTGTCCTCGGCCTTCAAGGAGTGACCTTTGGAAACATCTAGGTGGCGCTCGGTGTTGGCCAATTTCTCTGTGTTCATGTCATGTCAAGCTTTGTTTGTTGCGAGACGGATTCGACAATATGACGCACCCGATTGTGTTCCCAGCCTATTGATCGTGTTCCTAGCTGTCTCCTCCGCCTCCCGAGCCAGGCGGAGTGCGTTTCGCGTAGAGTTTACACTATCCTGTTTCAAAAAGCGTGTCTGTTGTTTGATCCCCTCTGCATCCTCTTCTTCACCTTCGGCCAGCGTCGGCCCGTCATTGAACCGTCCTGACCCAGCCTTCTCCGGATTGTAGCCCGAGAACAATTCCTGACGATCGTTGTCCAAATTGCCCTGACCTCGAGAATAGACATCGCCAACAGCGTTGTTTCTGGCATATCTGTCGCGTGGTGCACTGTAGCTATCGGCAGGAGGGGTATTGGAGGCAGACCTGCTGCCATACATGTCGCCATCACGGCTGGCTACATAAGTGCTGGCGGTCGAGCGCACAGGAGGACGAGGAGACGAGCTGTTTCCATTATAGTTGGGCTTTGGCTCTTCGACAGGGGGGATAGCACTCTCCTTGCGTTTGTTGAACCAGGACATGATGCTTGTGGAAGGAAGATGATGGTAGGCAGCGGTCGTCTTATATGCACTTGACTGTAGCACTTAGCCGGGGTGGCTACACTGCCTATCACTTATGTTTACAGCAGTGTTACATGCTTACAGCGCTCAGTCACGTTTTCGAGAAGCGCGGGATGATACCACCTCACCACGGTATATAAACTGTAACCGCTGAGCGCTGAGCTAGTAGTGAGCTAGTCCGGAAAATACCGTCAGAAGGATAGCAATGTCAAACAGCGAAAAATCACAACATAACGTATGGAACGCCCGTACAACAATAATCAGGATTTAATCTGTCGCTCTTTCCGAGCTCCTAAATCCTTCGTCTGCTTGCCTACGACTGTGATACCTTTGCCGCTCCGAATCACACTCTTCAAAGCTGCTGTCTTCTGGGCCTTGACCCCTTTAGGTGCCTTCGATTTCGCAAACTTGTCCACACTTTTCTCCAGAGTGTCACGGGCTTTCTTTTTGCTCTTTCTATGCTTGTTATGCAAAGCACGCTTTTCCGCTGGTAAAAGCTCGCTGCGTGCTCTAGTTTCAGCTGTGGAAGCGTCGAAAATCTCCTCGGGAGCGAGCATTGATGCGGCAGATTTCGTTGTAGGAAGAGCCGACTCCAGTGTCGCAGAGGCAACATTTGACACTGTAGAGATCGTAGCTTTGGGCTGATACATGCTACCCATCAGTTATTGGGAGGGCGCAAGAGAGAACTTGACATACCGTTTTTGGGGTGAAATAGGCATTGGAAAGAGCATCCAGCTTAGAGGTTATACCCTCCCAGACCTTCTCAATCTCATCGTGCTCTTTTTTCAATTTCCCGTCACGATCCTCACCTGCTACACCTCCTGTCTGTGCTGCAGTGTACTCGTCCTCGTAAATCTGTGCCAACGACTGAGTGGACTTCGTATCCTGCAAGTTGAATAATCGAGAAGGTAGGAAGGGTATGTCGTTGGCGGGACGTCTGCGGACAACGTCGTCGAACTGATTATCCAAAATTCGGGCCTTGATTCTGTCCTCCAGTACTTTGACAACATCTTCTGTCACGACAGGGACCGCCTTCATTACTCGCTCGAACTCCAGATCTTCCTCTAAAAGGGAGTTTTGTGGTCGTGAACGAGAGGTCGCCTCTCCCATCAATACCCAGTCCTTTTTCGCAATATTTTCCGACTCAAGGGCGGAAATTTGTTCACGGAGAGAGGCTTGCCGTTTTTGATGCGCAGTAAGGTCTGGAATCCAATGGAGAATGAAGTATGGTTCGTTTTTGTATAAATTTACACTTACCTTGAGCCTCCTCCTCTTCCTCCTCAGCAAAAAGATCATCCTTTAACCTCTCTATTATTTCACGACCGCTTGACTCCTCCTGTCCTACCTGCCCCTCTTGATCGTCGTCTTCGTCGTCATCTTCGTCATCATTTTCCTCATCCAGACTATCGTCCTCATCCCCTTGACCCTCCTCGAGACTGCTCCTGTCTTCTTCTCCAAAATCACCATCGCCGTCTGATACATCCCAAAAGCCTGCTGTTGACATAGACATGTTTTTTCCGCGAGCCTTGATTGTTTTTACTCGAACTTCTTCGTGGAAGCGCACTTTGGACGTTCGAGCCGAAGGGATGTTGGACATACCCTTTGCTTTTGGCTTAGCAGATGGACGTGCTGGAGGGTCGAAGAAATTTCTATAAGAAGCTTCTGCGAAGGCGAAGAGTTGTCTCAGATAGATCTCGTATAATAGAGGGGGAAACAAACCTCCTTCTGCCTCTTCCTCCTCAAGAACACCCTGCTCATCCACATTTGCGAAGAGGTCTATAGGCTCGTCATCCTCCGATTCGTCTTCATCGAGGCCGGTCCCCAAGGAACCTCGAGAAACAGATCGAGCTTCTGCCTCTTCTGTTTCCGCGTTGAATGAAGCCAAGTCAAAGAACCCATCGTCTAGTTCAGAGTGACCACCCGGTTTTGGCCTCGGTATTTTGAACTTGTGGGATACTGGAGGCATTAGCCGACGATCCAAATTCACCTCGTTATTTTCCTCGCCCTCGTCATCTTCTGAGCTCGAGTCTCGCAACGCCGTATAATCTTCGCCCAGATCTCCTTCTTCACCGTCTTCCTCATCCGTAGTCTCTTCATCTTCCTCGTCTTGGTCTTCGCTTTCTTCGTCCTCCTCGTCCTCCTCTGTATCCATCATCACTCCTTGCTTCATTTCTTCGTCCAACTCTCCACTGAGTTCTTCCCCTGTTCCTTCTAAAGCAAGCTGCAGTGTTTCGCAAATATTCTTCGCCCGAAGTTCCAATTGGACCCATATTTGGTCCTCTCCTAGCCCTTCAGTGAAGAGAGACGTGAGCGGAGTAGATGGAGGTAGAAGTCTTTTTTCTCGGGCCAGTCCAGGTGAGGGACTGCGTTTTCGTTTAGCGTTTGAGCGCGTCTGAGAGCGGGTTTGTGGGGCTTCGGCAGGGCTGAAAGAAGCGAGTAGTGCAGAGACATGGGGCTGAGATTGTTCTTCTGACTGCAAGGCTGTATGGACAGTCAAAATTTTAGAAGAAACAACGGATAGTGAACGGACGTACCTAGATTGAAAACAAATTGGGTTGCATTGAGAGCAGCCTCTCGTACATGCTTGCTACCAGAAGCAAATGATTCCAGTTGTTCTTCCACAAGAGTGGATAGGTGCCCCAGAGGCTGTGGGAGCTGTATTTCTGTCATGGGTACGTGACGGAGGAAGAAGTGTATGAAGGAACAAAATGTACGGAGTCCTAGTAGGCCGCCAGAGTACAAGCGCCCGCGGACATCACGTGTCGATGCTGGTCGTACTTCTGCCCTGTTCTACCTCGTCGATCGCTATGGCTTCGCTACTCCCAGGCTGATGTCTTTACAGCACTAGTCCACTTGAATTGTCGGATTCTGCTCGAGAATGAGCGCATAACACTGGTTGGCAACAGCACTGCAAGGTCTTCAAGTTGTCTAGCTCGACGTGTGCTTATCCCCGAACCGGAACAATACTCGATGGCCTTTCATTGTTCTTACATCGGCTTGTGGGTCCATCATACTTCGGCGGAAGGCTTTTTGTTCTTTTGCATGGCTCCATCTCTTCACACCAAGTTCGTCTTGCTTATAAGCTTGGTCTCTCTCCTGGTTAGCCCATCTGTCTTCCACTTGAGCCATTATTTTCCGTTTTCCTGCAGCGCAGTGTTTTCTCGGCCATTCTACTAAAACAAACTAAGGGCATCTAAGTCCAAGTTTCACTTCACCCATCCACACATTTTATCAGATCTCAGTTACCATGATCGCTGGTCTCTCAAAAGCTATCATTCTCTACCTCGCCCCCATTCTGTCTCTGACATCCATCTTGCTCGCATTCTTCGCATTCCTGGCACCTGTTCTGCTTTTCCATGGCCAAATCGCATTGCTAGTAGTATCACCGTCTTCCTCGCTGTCTGATCCGGAATCCAAGACCGGAAACATCGATGGTCCCACCTTATTTTTGGGTCCTCTTGGTTCGTCCTGCATTTTAATTTACCAATGTTCTCTCCTGACAAGACGCACAAAGGCTCTTGCTCTCGCCCTAATAACAAGGGAGATATAACCTGCGCTCTTCCCTCTCTATCTCCGAAATACGGTGCGTTTTTTCAATCACGCACTCCGTTATATGCTTAATCCGCTACAGACCTATCTGCGCTGCCGAGCAACGCGCCTGATCTTTTGACCGCACCAACGGCCACGACCCCTGCTTTCATTGCGATATCACTCGGCTTCTCTGTCGTCTTCTTTATTCTCTTTACCTTCATCTCCCTTCGTACGAAGCTCGGAGCCAAATTATCTGCAGCCCTAGACCGTCCGATGGTCCAGCGCACGTCGGCTTGGATCGGATTGCTTGGATTCATGATCGGTGCTGACTTCCGTGCACATCACTGTGTCCCTCATACTAACTTTCATGGTGTCAGGTCTGACCGCTTTCCTAGTCATTCGTATGTGGTTCGGAAAGGCTGTTGAGGACTTCAACGCTGCCATCTCAAAACAGGGAAACGGTGCCCCGCAACTCATTGCGAGTACCAGCAATGGCTTCACCAGTGAGTGTGTTCGTTTTCCGTAGTGTTTCTTTTCGTCAGCTTATATGTTGCTCAGTGGTCTGGGTCGCATATGCTTTCTACGCCGTCCCTCTCATCTGTTCTCTCGCGAAACTCAATGTGACCGCAACCACCGGAAAATGAAGGACACATCTGTACATCACGGACATTTTCCAGCTGCCTTACTAGCTCAAGTGCTGAGCTGGCGACTCTCACGACTGCGTAGCATATGGACAGCACATACTGATGATCATTCTTTACATAGACCTGTTACTGTATTGTAGTAAACCCGCTTTCTCTGATTGTATCTAGGCCAACAATTATGTCGATCTACATCGCAGAGTATACTGGCTTGTGAGATATTTTTATATATCTCCGCAAAACCGCCTAAAGGAGAAGGTCGAAGTCAGATCCGTAGTTTGTCCGTATTTGCACCGACTTGCAATCACACATCATGAAACCGTACAGTACTGACAGTGCACGCTCACTGCTATTCATGTGTGTAATTTGGACGCCAACGGACGTAGTGGACACCCTTTATAGACGTCTACACATTCCGAACCCTGCTGGCAGCGGCCCACTGACAGAAGGCGATATAACTGGATGCGTCTTCCATTTCGAAGACTAACCTGGGGCCTCTACCATCCTCTTCGGGTTTTGTTGCGCTTTTCGCGAGCGTGATCTTTCCTGGGTATGATTCTCTGTATAAAGCCTTGAGGTGAGGCTTTTGTTGCTTCAGGCGGTACTCATGAAGCTCTCAACGTTGTCCCTCACGTCTCTCTTCGTGATCTCTACTGCCCTAGGAAGCCATGCAACGCAGGATCCATTGGGAGGTGCCAGCGTACCATTGGCACAGACTTCTGTCCTTCAGGATGTACAGGTAGTCTCCAGTCGAAGAATGTCCATCATTGTCGGGTCTGTTACCGGTTCATCGTCCATCTCTAGCTGGTTCGTGAAGCACATGTTCTTTTTTTCTCCATGAGAATTTCATAGTTGTCTAGGTTGTCTACACTTGGCCCGGATGGAAAATGGCCAGACTCAGAAATTAACTACACGACAGGTTGCGATGCGCAAACTGGCAGTTGGCCGGCTCAGGCGCATTGGCAGCGGATCAGTAAGTACGGCTTCCAATCTGTCGTGATGTGAGCTTCATTTAATTCTGCGTAGCTACTCTGGCTGCTGCTTGGCACGGTGGTCTATCTGGCGCGAGCCAGTGGGTCAAAAGCAGCCAGCTTAGGACAGCCATATCCTTGGCGATGCAATATTGGTATGAAAACGACTTCTCTGACCCATCGTGCTTGGACGAAGGCGGCGATGACGCCTGCCCCTGTGGGACTCCAGGATTTTGGAACACCAACTGGTTTTCGAATGTGAGTTATTGTCTTACGGTATATGGTTGCGTCGTCTAAATTCTATATGCCAGATCATCCTAATTCCAGGTTTCGTTGGCGAGACTTGCCTATTGCTCAACAACACACTTTCATCTAGCGAATTAGGCAACTGCACGAAGATAACTGGTCGCGCTTATAACACTTTCCTCACTGGTATCGATGGAGTCAGTTTGATCACTGGCGCAAACCTTTTGGATATTGCTAGCATCGGTGTCGATCTTGGTTTGTTGACTGCAAATGAAACTCTTCTTGATGATGCCTTTGGACGGGTCCATGACGAGGTTGTTATCCAGAATGCTGTGAAGGCTGATGGCATTCGAGCCGATGGCAGCTTTGGTCAGCATTCGGGCATACTATATAACGGCAACTATGGCAAAGACTAGTGAGTCCATCCTCCGATTCGAAGCGAGCATCGAAACGAGTCGACACCAGCTCGAATGACGTTTTGGATTTTGAGATCGAGGCTGCGGGGACCAAATACCAAGCGACTACCGATTCACGAAGCGCATTCGAAGTTCTCTGGGATGGCAATCAATGGATGATATTTCGCAATACTCTGACAAATGTTCTGCACTGGGACTTCGTATGTCGCTATTCCTATTTCTGAACAGCATCGTAAACACCCTGATTTGCATAGAGTGTATTAGGCCGATTCATCAGTCTACCTGTCGCAGATGATCAGTAAGTTGTCGAGGTTTTTGTCCACTAGAGCATTCTAACCTCGCCCGCCCGCCCTTATACAGGGCGACAGAGAACTTGAAAACAAACCTCACTGAATTACGGGCCCTGGGGCAAGAATGGGACTCGAATTTACTGAATCAAGTCTTCAACAGCTTATCCATGAACACGACTGACGCAAATGCGGGAGCATTGGAGGGGAACCGTATGTTTTATGCTAATGATTACATGGTCCGTCCAGCGAGCCATAAATGACCTGCGTTGTTCGTATGCTCACATGTTTCTTCCTTGCTCAAGGTTCAACGTGGCAGTGGATATGTCACGACGCTACGAATGTATTCAAAGCGAACCCAAAACTCAGAATGCACAAATGCTCAGAACCCGTTCGGTTTCCACCTCAGCGACGGCACACTTTATACCTACCTGACGGGCGACGAATACGAAGACATTTCCGCCGCATGGGACTGGAACTTGATCCCAGGAACGACCGTGGATTATGGGGCAACCACTCTGACTTGCAGCGGTGTTCGGCACACGGGCACACAAGCGTTCGTCGGCGGCGCCTCAGACGGAACGATTGGAGTAGCTGTGATGCGATACGAGACGCCGTCATCAAAAACACTGAACTGGCGCAAGACGTGGTTTTTCCTAGATGACAACGTTCAGCACGTCATGGTTGCGCGTATCAGCTCTACAACGACTGCACCGGTATACTCTGTCCTGGATCAAAGGAGGCACGATGGAGATATCTTGGTCGACGGCGTCGCACGCGCGAGCGGGAACTACTCTGGCGTGTCCTCGTTGTGGCACGGCGGAGTTGGATACACCTTCAACTCGTCCAACTCGGCGGTGTCTTTGTCCGTGCAGGTTGGCGAGCGCACAGGAGACTGGTCTGTGATAGGGACGTCGAAACAGCCGCCCACGACGGTGGACCTCTTCTCGGCCTGGCTGAGCCACTCCGACCTCAGCACAGCTATAGACTACACTATCTATCCCTCAACAACCGCATCTTCGTTCCAATCCAAATCTGCTTCCTCCCAGCTGACAATCATCCGCAACGACGGTTCCATTTCCGCTATTTTTGATAGCGCAAACAAGGTAGCGATGTTTGTATTCTGGGAGACTACCGGGGGAAAGACAACGATTCCAGCGACGAGCAACAGTGCCCCCATCACGATCACATCAAATGGGAGCGCGGCGGTAATCGTGAGAATGGACGGTTGGAACGTGACAGTCTCGGATCCAACGCAGTTATTGAGTACCCTTACGGTGAACTTTACTCTTGGCTCCGGACTCGTTCCTGCAGGATGGGGATCCGCCAAGAGTCACGCGTTGACTTTCAACCTTCCCAGCGTGGGGCTTGCTGGAAGCAGTCTGTCACAGTTGCTTGTGAACTGATTGGATTGTGAGTGTCTGTGAACTGTTTACTGGAGAAGGGAGCTTACTTATATTGATATTCGCTTGTGTTGTCAGCCTTATTTTCGATGCTTTACATTGCTCTTTGCATCCTTCATATATATTTTCTCTCTTTTGCTTTCTTGAAATTTCATGTCTCAATGGCTTATAATAAAGTACGGCAGTGTTGAATGCAGTCGCAGAGATGGATTCAGGATTCTGATGCAGGTTCTGGCATCATCAATGCATCATGAACATCAGCCGAACCCTTTCCGTGAATTGTTTCTGAATTGACTCTGGCAGTGGAGAGCACATCACCTGAGGCATCAGCTAGATAGATGGAATGAGAATCTCTTCGTTGGGCAGGGGAATATTTGCGATGCACCTTGACCAGTACGGCAATGTGCAAGCATTCACCGTCTTTGATTGGGACGACTGAATTGCGCTCACGTGGCTCTGTCACGTCGCGTTTCCCGAGCAAGTTCCAAGTCGCCGCTTTCATCCCTTCCACGATGCCAACAGCCTACGAACTACAACGTGAACGAAATATCGCCGCAAACAAAAAACTTTTGGAATCACTTAACATTCCGCAAGTCTTTGCTCCAAAGGCCTCAAAAACCAAAGCCAGGAAGCGAAGGGCGCCAACTCCCGAGCCTACAGACGACGAGCCACCATCTAAAGCTCTGCGTGTCACGGCCTCAACTGACAATGTAGACGCGCCTTCTACCGGTCTACGCAGAAGTGGTCGCAATGCTGGTAAAAAGATCGACTACGTTGCTGTGCAAGAGCGAGGTCAGCCTACCCCCGTCTCTCAAAGAGTAGGTGTCGATCACGACACGGAGCCCAGCAGGCCTATGGGAAAGCGGAAATATGATCCGTATGTTCTACTCTTGTCTAAGACATTGGCTCTCATAGGTGTTGTGATCTCTAGTAAAACATTTGGATCCATACCCGACATCGAAGTTGGAACTTGGTGGGAGACAAGGTCAGTGGCTTTGGGTGTATCGCTATAGATGCCATCTTTGACATCTGGTAAATAGAGAAGCTTGTAGTGCAGACTCTATCCACGCGTGAGTTAAGTCAGTTGCTTTAGTAGACCACTATCAAGCTGAAAGATGATAGACCCTGGGTGGCCGGGATCTCTGGGTCGTCTGCGGGTGCATACTCCATTGCTCTTTCCGGAGGTTACGAAGATGACGTAGATCTGGGTTATGCTTTGTGGGTCCTTCAACACTTGTGCATAGATTGAGACTGACGCGCGTTGCGTCAGTACCTTCACCGGCTCTGGTCAGGCGACACCAACCTGTTGCATGTGTTTCGTTTAATAACCCAGTCTCTGTAACAGGTGGCAGGGACTTAAAAGGCACCAAAAACGCGCCGAAGAACGTAAGTGACGAACGCTTATGAATCATTATCATACTCATCCTTCTCTGGCTTAGTTACGAACTGCACCTCAAAGCTCAGACCAGTCGTTTGAAAACTCATTCAACAAGGCCTTGAAGGTCAGTAAAAACCGTGCAGTTCACTCACGAGTCTCTCTGATGTATGTCATTTAGATATCTTCCGAAACTCACAAACCGGTGAGGGTGATACGGGGATACAAGCTCAAGTCCCCGTTTGCTCCCACTGAAGGGTTGGTAGAATATCTCAACTGAAATATCTGTTGTTTTCTGATGGCATGCAACCAGCTATCGCTATGACGGATTATACGTGGTCGAAAAGGTTCTTGTTCACATTTCCTTATTTTTACTGAGTTCTGACTTATTCTTCTCAGGCTTGGATGGAAAAGGGTCTGAATCCGAAGGGATACATGGTCTGCAAGTTTGCCTTGAAGGTAGGATGGCCTCACCTTCTATGCTCTCATGCTGACCATTCATGTGGCAGCGACTTCCTGGCCAACCTCTTCTTCCTCGAGATGAAGATAAAGTACGAGGAGCCAGCGATGAAACAGCTGTCGCAGATGAATCGGTCGTAGACGAGGACGAACCCGAAGGCAGTTCTAGTGATTGACCTCGGGGTTATCTATCATGATCTTGCAGGGTTGTTTTTTACTCATGTTTACCATTTATTGTTGATGTTTTTTGTCTGCTCTCGTAGTTATTCTTGTAAGTGTTGATATCACTATATCTTGCTCTGGACGACCTTGCATCCTTGTTTTGTAGGCATAATTTCTGGGTAGCAACCTAATACCCTGAAACCTCTTGCTTTTCGCATACACAACGTGTCTTTGATCTATTGCTATTGCTGTCCTTGACGTTTGGGTATTTGAACATCACTCATCACGCGTTTGAAGCGATTCCTCGGAAGCATACATGTTGGCGCCCAGGGCTGCGAAAAGGCCGCATAAGGCAAGTGCGGTGTCCTGTAAGTACGTTCTTGTCCAAATGCTCTCCATCTTCCCATGGGGAAGCTACCGCCTCCTTCTTTTCACGCTCATTGTATAAAGAGGCGGAAATTTGGGTGTCGTTTTCCTTCCGCCCTTGTTTTCCAGATACCCTTCGTTAGACATGCCCTCATTCACCCTCGTGCCCATTCTGTCTTTACTTAGTTTCCTCATGTCTATCAGCGGCGCTTATGCAGGATTTCAGCACCATCCTGCCAGCGCGCTCGGCCCTCGCAATCATCGCAACGTCCTGCGCGCCGTGAATGCAACGCGCGCCAGTGAGAACGCCTTCTTAGGGTTACAGAAGAGAGTAGCGGGCGAGTTCACTGTCTTTACACCTGGCGAGTACGTGTTGGCGTTCCTCTTTTATCTGCGACTGTGAATGGCGTGTCTGTTATGACTCCTGACTCCCTGTATATTATATAGTAGCGCTTGTGGTGGATTTTATACCGCCTCGGACTTCGTGAGTGTAAATGTTTGAAGCCATCTGGATTATCTAGGCTTACTGTATCTGAGGTGGTAGATCGTTGCTTTGAATATCCATGTGTGTATATGATCACCCACTGCTGAGGTCTCTCTGTGAACTTATATGCGGCATTCGATGAGGATTGGGACAATGGCGCGCATTGTTACAAGATGATCACCATCACCGTGAACGGCAAAAGTACACAAGCCCAGATCGTCGACGAGGTAGGCATACACGTTTCCCGCCATATTTTCTCCATTCATGTCTGACCAAACTTTATACTCGGCGTAATGCCGAAAACAGTGTCCAGGTTGTCCCCCTGGCGGCCTTGACTTCAGCCCTGCCATTTTCAGGTTCTATGACCACGTCATCGATGGCATTATAGAAGGCTCATGGTCTTACAATGACGGCGACGGGAACGACGGCAGTACTTCGACGTCGAAGATACCTCCTAGCTCATCAAAGACCTCTCTGGCGCCGACCAGTTCAGCCAAGTCCTCGCCTTTGCCTTCGCTCACTCCGACATCTACTTCTTCCTCCTCTTCCAAGTCCCCACCGATCACCTCCCAGCAGCACGCCTCGAGCTCCTCACAGCTGCAATCATCTTCCAAACACACGGTGTTGAGTAGCACATTCGTCACCTCATCCGCAAGCCCGACAAGCACCCCGGCGACGACGTCTTCGACTGCACCTGCTCAACAGACGCTCTCGCCTGACAATACTCAGTTTTTGAATGTGGTGAATATCGCCATATTGCGCATGACAAGTATCATAGAGGCTGGTGTCGCTCTGTGATCTGCTCAGTTGCTAAAATGTCAAGACTCATCTTGACTTGCACAGACTCTGGCATCGTTTCGTATATCACTGTTATCCCACCTGTGTATATCTCACCCTCTCGTTACTGCTGTTGACATCCTGTCGTTACTGTTGTTGACGTTGAATTGCAATGTTTGTTTTCGACGGTTCTGGAGTGCTGCTTTGGATGACAATTAGCTAGGTAGTGCGTTTCGTCGAACTCAAAAGTAAAGATTACAGATGTGATACACGACGCTGTTGGCTAGACTGTAAAATCAACACTACTTTGTTGTGAACCGCTTGCTGATGATGAAACATCCATCCACCATAATTATTCTTCAATCGCCTCTCGAACGATCCTCAAAAACACTCTTTCGCCTGCCGTTTCATTGCTCTTCCCAGAATTCAACGCATTTTTCTGCTTCGAGGCCATCCATAGCCGGAATACACCTCTGATTGCCTCCCTAACGCCGTCATCCCCCTCTGATGCATCCGAAGAGGTTTCCGCGTACTCTGAGGCTTCGTCCTCCGTCTCGCTCTGTTGTCGCAGGAACGAAGCACCATTCAATTTGATGGGCCGCGGAGAGAGCACTTTATCATCTGTTTCTGTTTCCAGCTCAACCGATACATCGAGGCGCAGTTTGTCGGCCACATCCAGTGGTGTGGATTCTGTGGATAATGGAGGCGTATCGGTATCGTCTTCTTCAGCGCTCTCATTTGCAGTGTCCTTGCCTATAGGAGACACTGCCTCTGGATCATGTCTCAGCATCATCTGTGCAAAAGCTGAATCTGGACGCGAGCCTGGCGGGGAGGAAGGCCGACTGAGTCGCGGAGATAGAGCGGTGAGTCGGCGTGAGAGGGTGTCGGGTGATGGGATGGCACCGTGTGCGTGCATATTATGAGGGCGAATAGTAGCAGGAGGGATGGGAAGAGGTTCTTCAGCGTGGATGTAATGCGGCTCCAGCTCTGTCGTGGGCGCATGGAGTTTACGCTTAGATCTGACCACCGGGGAGGGGATGGTAGAGTCCGCACTGCCTGAAAGAGGCAATTACATTGGCACGTTTCAAAATGCGGGAGAGGGAAAACAGCATACCCTGCACGGAGGCATATTGTGCCCAATAGGCATCATCGCCGACCTCAGATCCACTGTGTCTGGCGACGAGAGGCCCATCCAATTCTGTATCGTCACCGTCGGCCCGGGAGGCATACGAGTTCCAATAATCGTCATCATCACTCTCGCCAGGTGTAGCATGGCTGCTCGAATTCGCTTCATAGGGTATCCGATCTGAAGCTCCCGTCATGGCAAGTGCGTCTTTCAAGGACGGATAGCTTGCCGATGGGAAGGGCATCTGACCAGCGTCATGATACTTCCAACTGTCGTCGGACGGTTCCCATTGAAACACAAGCCTGAGACCATCCGACTCGTTCGTGGAAGAGACGTGTGCATGGGCGTATGTATGCTCTATATCTGAAAGGTACTGCACCCGAAGATCAAACGATGAAGGGTCGTCGAGAGACTTTGGTAGAGACTCCAACAAATTCATTGTTCTGTCACGGTTGGACGATGGCCAGCACAGGTAGTTGGCGGGGTCATCTGGGGTGATACCGAGAAAACGATGTCTCTGAAGGAGGGAGCGGGAGAGTATGTGTGGGGGGATAGTGTCGTTGAGCTGTGAGGGAGGGGAGATGTAGTGAAGGATTAAATTAACTGGATAGGGTAGGATGGGGGTAGGAGACATAGTCGATCGTCGACCATCGGGTCCTGCCACTGACGCTATTAAGTACGCGAACTTTGCGGGGTACGGGCCAAAACGGCGACGCGTCGCGGTGCAGACCACGTGGTCACGCGGTGCTCCCACGCCTCACAAGGCCTTGCTCCCTGTCTCCGCTGCCGGCATGCTCCAATAGCATATCCGTCCCTCTTTCTAACGACCATCGCCCACGACCAGCATGCGCGCCTCAATTCTCTTTGCCCTCATCTTCGCACCTCTCGCTGCGTACACACAGGTGTGACTCCCTCGCCCCCGTATCTCATGGACCATGGCCCTAACCTCGCGAACAGAGCAATTCTGGGTCAGCCAGTGCTGCCAGTGCCTCCGTGGCCACATCCTTCTCTGCATCCCTGTCGTTCGACAACAACCGTCAACCACATACCGTCTCCATAGCCATCCCAATCACCGTCACTCCCGCCTCATCCGCTGCCCCATCTAGCGCCAGCGGCTCACAATCGTCAGGAAACTCATCTGCCAGTGCAAGTGGTAGTTCTGGCACCGCATCATCATCGAAATCAACATCTACTGGGCCCTTACCCACTGCGCCAACAGACATAGATGGCGGTGGAAATGGTCCAAACGGCGCGCCGAGCCCTGGAGCGACAGGTTCGGGCGGAGTGTACGGCCCCGACGACAGCTACATTGCTGCTGCACTGCCACTGCAGCGTAATGCTGTGATAGTCAGCCTGGTAGGCGTGGTATTTGGAGGCGTCCTTGCACTGGTGTAGGCTCAGGCATGCTGTGGGACATTGGGGAGCTTGATGTTACTCTTGAAGTCAACATTAGATGGACGGACAGTTGTTTTGGTTTTTTCGGACTTGATCTTATGCCCTTGTGCGATCTTGGGGTCGGACCGGTGCGATTGACTTCGTACATTTTACCTATTCCACCGCATTACAGCTCGGTGTCGTTTCGATATCTGGTTTCTTAGCATACCACCTCGCACTATATTATTTCCACCATATCGCATCACATCGCATTGCTATTGATCGGCTTGACAAATTGAGCATCGTCCATAAGTAGACCAAGAGAGAGTTTACTAGACCATGCAGTCATGCTGCAGATTAGCACTTGGCCACTTCCCACACAGACGATTTCTGCTTCTGCATCATCGTAACGCCACTCTCCACCTTGAAGCAACATCCATGGCCTCGCAAGCTGACGCACAGCCTATAAAGAAGGCGAAGATGGACACAGGCCTCAAGGTATGCAAACTGTTCCTCAAGCATTAGATGTACAGACCAATATCCACTACAGATTATAGGCACCCACAATGGTACCTTCCACTGCGACGAAGCACTCGCCGTCTTTCTTCTCAAGCAAACCACCACCTACCACGATGCAGGTATTTACGCCATCATTCGGACCTCTTGTACCATCTCTCATTGCATGGACCAGAGGTCAAGCGTTCCAGGGACCCCAAAATTCTCGACACTTGTGACATCGTCGTCGATGTCGGAGCGGTATACGACGAATCGATTAAGCGCTTTGATCATCATCAACGCGGGTTTACCGAGGTTTTCGGACATGGCTTCAGCACAAAATTATCCTCGGCCGGTCTCATATACAAGTGCATCACATTTCCTCACACTTATTCCGCTGCTGACTTATTCTTATTGCGCAGACATTTTGGCCGCGAGATTATTGCGAACAGATTCCAGCTCTCGCAAGACGATTCCCAAGTGAACACCCTGTGGTTAAAACTGTACAAGGTACTTGATTTGTCCTCTTCTCGCAACTTGTTTTCGTTATTCAAACTTATAAACACAGGAGTTTATCGAAGCCATCGATGGCATCGATAATGGCATCTCGCAATACTCTAACGACCTACAACCTAAATATCGCAGCCGCACCGATCTCTCGAGTCGTGTTGGCTGGTTGAACCCAGCTTGGAACGAGAGCTTTGACCATGAGAGCGTCAACGTACGTCTTCTGGTCATCTACGTCTTTCGAAGTTTCTTGATCACAAGCCTTGCATATATAGACTCAATTTGCCAAGGCGTCCAAGCTCACTGGCGAAGAGTTCTTCGGGAGACTCGACTACTATGGCAAAGCGTGGCTTCCTGCAAGGGATCTTGTAGCAGCTGCACTCAACAAAAGGAACCAGGTTGATGTCAGCGGACGCATCATCCTTTTCGAAGCATTCGCTCCTTGGAAGGTGCTTTCTCTGTTCCATATCCTCTCCTTTGACGATCACTAAAGTTCAATGTGCAGGAGCACCTGTTCGAGTTGGAATCCGAGCTCGATATCACGCGCGAGACACAGCCATTCTATGTTCTCTACCCTGATGAGACTGGCGGCAATTGGCGCATACAAGCCGTCCCCGTCTCCCCCGAGAGCTTCGAAAGCCGCAAGGCGCTTCCTGAGGCGTGGCGTGGCGTGAGGGATGACGATCTGTCGCGTGTGTCCGGTATCGACGGAGGCATCTTCGTTCATGCATCGGGCTTCATCGGAGGAAACAAGACCAGAGAGGGCGTGCTGGAGATGGCCAAACAAGCACTGAAGCTCTAAAGTGTCTTTGTTCGTTGAAGAAAACTAATGGTCAGCAAAGACACGCCAGCTGTCTCAAGATGAGTGCGCCAGGCGTACCAGGCAGATGTTCTGCCTTCCAACTGATTACGATCAGTCTCACAACACTTTGTTGTGAAGAAGTGATAGATGTCACTTTCACCCTGCGATATAGGTCAGATAGGCTTCTTGGTGGGACATATCCATGCAAGCTAGTTGGCAATCATCTGTATCAGGGTACATATGCAAACGAGCTTCTTGTATTGTTTTTCGATATTGTGCCATTCAGCTTGATCGATGATTGCCGCACAAGCCTTGCGACCTCCACTTGCCTCTCCCGATCCACCTCGGCGATGATCGATGATCAGTGGGTGGATCATACACGAAAATCGATGCCGAGATTCTCCTCTTTGTTTATTTTCAAATTCTGATTCAAATTCAAGTATTTACTGTAAATAAAAGGCAGAAACGTGAGATCGGAGAATGTATCTTGGGGCATTTGTTCAGGTTTTGCTCCCAATTTGCTCTCAGAACGAAGCATGCTGGTACGTCGCGCTGTCCAGCAAGATGGACCAGGGCTGAGCGCTGAGTACTGACTGTTACCTCTCAAATTAACAGCTATACTTCAACTGATAAACCAGGATGTCATCAAGGATTTGCCGATCGTATGCCTTGCGCTTCCTAGATCATGTAAGTACCACTACTCCTTCTTGTAGTCCTATCGTCTCACGTCCTCTTCAGACCAACTTCACAGTGACAAGTTTGACAGCAAGTGTCGTGCTGTATAGTCGTTCTGCTGGTGTGGCCTATTTCAGTCTTGGCGCCGTTGCGTGTTCTTTGACTGTCAAGGTCTTGAAACGTGTCTTTCGCCAACCGCGTCCACTACAACCAAAGAGTAAAAAGACATACGGGTAGAAAGCCATTGCCAAGAGGATAATTTGATGAGCCTTGTACTGACCAACTTCTGCAGGATGCCCAGTACGCACTCGGCGACGATCACATACTTTGGAACGTATATCCCCCTTGCGTGTGCATACCTACCGATACATCCCTCTTTTCCGACCAGCGCAATCTCTAGGACTGTCCCTCCTCTCATCGTCATTCCTTGGGCAGCGCTTATAGCCATCTCCAGGATCTGGCTGGGGCACCATACATGGCCTCAAGTCTTATGCGGATGTGCTTATGGATTTGCTTTCGCCTTCCTGTGGTTTGCTATCTGGACACACGGAGGAAATCAATATGGGGGCATCGCTGAAGTGCATGTGCGATCATTGTTTGGATAGAATGTATGGCTATCTCTCTTAAAGGCGCTGCCGTACAGCGAGTCTGAGATCATCTTGTACTTATTTAACGAAGATGCTGACCCTCCGTACTTACCATTTCCTCTCTGGTAGCACCGAGGCGCAGAATTCGTAGTTCACATGTAGTACACCCAGATAAGCAATCGATGAATGGGTAGAGCAAGCGTAAGCGTACATGCGTAGATAATTCATAAAGCAACTGGGTTAGTGAAAGATGGTGGTGATACGATGATGATATATGCAAGAAATGGGTATCCTCCGGATGAATCATCCAAGGCAGCAGGTAGAAATAAAAGTCTATCCTCCGACGGCAGCATATGGAAGCCCAAGGCCAACAAATTCCCCCAATCATGATCCCCAAAACATCAACTTGCGGATCAATGCGGTGTCCTTCGTCGGTACGCCATTGTCGCGAGACGGTGTGCGGGGTAGATAAAGCCGCGTAGAGTCATCGATTTCATCCAGATCAGGTGGAGGAGTGATTCGGGATTTTTGCATCTGCGACGAAGACAAGATTGCTTCAGTGTGAATAGGCTTTTTGAAAGAAGATACTTACTTCAGCATCCATCACACAATCCCTCATCAACAAATCGCTGATATGTTCTCGCACAGGGAAATTATAATCGCTTGACGTTCTGCATTGGGCCTGAAACTGGGTAGTCGAAAGAATGAATTTGCCCATCATGCTGAACTTTGCCCAATGGATCTTTGTCGGGTCGTGCCTATTGAAGTCGGGGTTCCCTTCGTGGGCTTTGATAAGGTCTGATAGATGGACCTCACTATAAAAATGATCAGATACAATACTATCACGGCAATAGTGAACCGCTCGCGTACAGAGCAGGAATACAAGGGCCCTTGGTATTTCGGAGAGCCATGCGATAGGCACGGTGTGATCGAACGGATTGAAGTAGCAGGTCCCACGACTGCAATGATTTCGAGAGGCCGGGAGCTTTCAGCTGGAATAGCTCCATGGTTGGATCGCCCTGGTATGTAGCCATGTTGATACCAGCCACGAACGCGCGCAAGGCCGAATAATTATTATAACCGCGCAGTTTCTGAGCGATTTCAGCGAGTTTCTCGACCTGGCGCGCGCGCGCCTTCGTTTTATCGTGGCACAAGATGAGCGACACAACCCTGCAGATTTGTTAACGCGGCGAGAAAAGAATGTGTATGATATATTTACCAATCAGCCAAGTGATTTGAGACTTGAGAAAACATGGCAATCGAATTGGTCTCAACTTCTTTGGGACCAGAAACCAATGTATGCTGCAACCAATGTCGTGGCTAGTTCGAGTGCGATATGTTAGCTCGGACTTGTAGCATGACACATAATGTCCTGACCTCGATTCGTAGGAACAGTTTAGTCGAGATTCTGGTGATCTCCTGAGCAACATTGTCCGGATCAAGACTATAGAGCTCCTGCGAGATCCTTTGGAGTTCCTTGATTGTCTGCTTTAACTTGGGTTCTTTCGGCTCAGCATTATTCGGATACCCAGGAGGCGGGGCGTTGGCCATCACAAGGGCTTTAGCCATGAGAGGCAAGCTAGGTTTGCGTTCTCTGGCTGATGGAAATCCAGACTGAGGTTTGTCGTTCGGTAACGGAGCTTTCACAACAGAGACAGGTGAATGGACTCTGGCTGCTCCGTCATCTTCGTCGTCAAACATGTTATAAGAGTCGTCACTCTCGTCCTGTGATTCCTCGACCTTCAATGCCCAATCGGCATCTTTGTCGACCATAGGTCGTCCCTCAAGGAAGGGTAGAAAGTCGGATCCGTAGTGAAGGAGGTGGGTTTTGGATATGATCGACTTTACGAGTGCATTCAAAGCCGTGCCTGCGTTCCCGACGGCGAAATCATGAGGATAGTCTTGAATCCAGATTTCCAGAAGATGGCAAATTCTGATATCACAGTCAATGGAGCCCATGGAGGTCATCGATCGAGATCCAACTCACCGCATCTGCGCAAAGCAAGCGAACATGGTATCTGACGACGTCTGATCTAGTTGACGCATTCGTTTCTGCATAGCTAATATTACGCTGCGCGGCGTGACGAATCGGCGATGGGTCAGCAGGAAATGCGAGATGTAGGCGCGGTCTACAGTGGCGCGTAAGCGGTTAAGTGGATGTAAGACGATTAGCACACACCATCACCACTGACAGCCAAGAACAAGAGTTTATCAAGAAGCTCTTCAAGGGTAGCCCACGGAGCAGGACGACTGAGAGATATATCTTCAGCTCCGATTCAATAATAAAATTCGGCTGAAACTCACTTGTCCTTTTCTTTACCTTCGGCGCGATCTTCTACAGCTTCGTCAACGCTGCTAAGCCCATCGTTCGGTGCACTAGCATGTAACGAGCCAGAGCTGATACTACCACCCGCTGATATGCTCATGATACTTAAAGCTCTGTCCCGCTCAAACTCGCGTCCTTTAGATTTCTCGTGCTCAGAAGCAAGCAAGTCGCTTGTTGAACGAGCCCGTGTTGGCGAGGTTGGTGTCCCAGGCACTCGCGGAGCAGCTGTAGAACCAGCCGCGGGTTGAGAAAATCTTGAAGGCGCAGATTTTAATGTATAGACACCTGAGGAAGAAGCAATGGGAGTCGCTGTTGCTGAACGTGATACCTCCCAAGGTGGCGGGGAGACGAGGACATCAGGAGACGCTGGATTTTGATAATTATCAAGGCGACGGCCTCCTATAGGGACAGAGGTAAGAGACCATCAAGATGTCGAACTTGGATAGAACTGACTTCGTTCACGGAAGATTGATTCCAGTAGAAAATCGAAGCCCCGCCTGAGATTGCTCTTTCCACCTTCTTGGTGGATCGTCACTTCGATAAGGCCAACGTCATACTCGTTCAGACGGGTATAAGCTTCAAGCGATTCGACATGGCGCTCAAGGTCACATTTACAGGCGAATACCACTGTGGGTAATTTGAGGTCCCGAAAGCCCTCTGTAGCATGGTAAGATAGTGGACGATGAATATACCCAAGATATGCTTACTGAGAAGATCTTCTACATGCGCAAAAGAGGCTTCCTGAGAAACGTCGTAGCATACTATGACGCCGTCGAGACGCGGTGCGTTTTCTGGCCATACCGGTAGACCAGAGACAGTCCCATCGATTCGAAGGCTTGAATTGTCGACTTCCAGGACACGTAACAAGCGGTCAGGTAAATGCTCATATACCAAGGTCCCTTCACGTGAGATATCTGGAACAAGTAGGTGAGCCAGGTTGTCATCAAAAGTTTAATAGCCAGAATCACAGGTGAAGATGCCACCCTCCGAAGCCTCTGGCACTGGTTCTGACAAACTGTAGGACTTCAGACCCTTCGAGATCGCCACTGATTTGCCGCAACCCGAATCCCCTACTACAGCAATCGTGACATCTGACAGAAAGTCGTACTGTTCACTGCATCAGACCGGCCACATGAGCGGAAAATGAAGACACATACCGCCAAAGCAGTCTCTTGGGGCGATGCATATCCCCCCCCAGATCCATCTACCAGACTATCACTTCGACTTCGCGCCGACGAAACAGTAGGTCCCACCAAGTGTGCATTCCAACGAGGAGTCGTGGAAGGTGAGATCAAAGGCAGCCGAGACATCTCTTCCTGAGTGATTGAACTCGTAGCACTCAGAGTGCTCATGCTAGAAGGCGACGAGAGGGCTGAAAACTTGGATGGGAGCGGGAGTTCGCCAGGTGGTATGAGAGGTCGCAATCGCTCCTTGCCCTTCGAAGACCCTCGGGGGCTCCGCTGAACATCATTGTCAGAATCTGTGGGCAAGGATTGGGAGGAGTCGTCGGTTGCAGTGCTGATACTGGCGCCTCGGCTGCGGCCCGACAGAGGGAATCGCGAGTCCCGTTCATGGTAGAACACTCGGGGAAGATCAGTATCGACAGACGATGGCTGCCATGCTATTGCTGGTCCTTGTGCGAAGTCCCTCGAGTCTTCGGATCCCGCATCAACGGTGTTAGTCCGGGATTGTCGTCCCATGCCGTTGGTGAGGTTGACAGGCCTATGCCTGATGAACGAGTCCACGGATATCGACTTTCTCAAGTTGCTTGGAGGATATAGTGAGCTAGCGGCGAACGGAGAAACCGGCTCGGGTTCTGTGTCGACTTGTGGAAGCAGAGTGGGGGTCAAGACGGGGTTCTGGGATTCAGACGACAGCAAGGTGTGTGTGACGTGCGCGTCGTCGGCAGAAGAGAGGGCGCTCGCAGGGATTGGCATTTCTAAAGGCGGCAAAGAGGGTATAACGGGAAGATCAGTTGGACTACTTATAGACGTCGCGACTGCGTCGAGAGGCGATTGAGATGAGTCGGGGGTTGGCATAGGAGTGAACGAAACGAAGTGTCGACGCTCGTCCAGCGAAAGGATAGTTCGTACAGAACGGTTTCGATCCAGCGGGCGAACGACGCGACTCTGCTGCGACCGCTGGCGCTGTCAGCTGTGGGCCGAACGGTACCGACCAACTTCAACTTCCATCCATCCACCCCGATTCCCTAATCAGGTCGGAATCAGGTCACAAACATTTCCGTATCACACGCCCTCTTCCTTGCATGCTCTTCCACACCTCCCGTCCCGTCCAGTCAGTACACGGCGATCGAAATGACCATTGAAGACTCGTGCTTAGCTTCCCTCGCTCGCATGTGCCGATCCCATGCGGCGTTCGACCTGGTGGACATCGCGCGCGCGTCCACGACGAACACACACCGTCTGCACACAACCTCGAGCCATCTCGCTTTTCGACTTTCAGATCTTCTTCCCTCCTAACCCGTCGTTCTCTCGCGCACCATGTCCAAGTCTTCGTCGTTCGTCAAAACACATTTCCATCCGTTCCTCTTCACTCTCATAACGCTGGCAGCCATGGCAGAACTGGGGCTCACGGCATTTCTCATCGCCGCTGGCAATGACAGCGGTGCATGGCTCAGCCCGCGCTACCACTCTGTGCAAGTATGCCC
Organism: Heterobasidion occidentale; assembly: GCA_039111635.1. Taxonomy (NCBI): domain Eukaryota; kingdom Fungi; phylum Basidiomycota; class Agaricomycetes; order Russulales; family Bondarzewiaceae; genus Heterobasidion; species Heterobasidion occidentale. The sequence goes on along the minus strand of JBCAQO010000001.1, from coordinate 2,116,114 downwards.
GTGCCCTTGATAGTCTGCCATCTGACGAGATACACCCAGTCTTATCCTGTTCCTCTTCGATGCTGTTTGGACGACCATCTTCTCTACCGCATACATGTTTTGGATAGTCGATGGGGCTATTCACTTCCTTGCCAGCATCGCTAGCTCTGTGATATGGTTACTGGTCACGTCCGTCATATGGGTGAGCCGTCTTGCCAGCCGTGTACCAAGCAAGCATGTTAACACGGGCCTTAGGGGGCGGCTGCAGGTATCATGCATCAGACTCGCGTCGGCGGAAATTGCGCTAATCTACCCGTGATCAGTCGGTTGGTTGCTGAACTACAATCTCGGTAGGCGTGGACTGACTACGTTTAATAGCTGTAGAGAAGCTCTCACTGTGGAAGCGCTCGGGTGGACTGAGTTTGCGTTGTGCATCTTGACCGTACTGTCCACATTGGTCTGGGCTCGTGGCAGTAACAAAAGCTATGTACGCCATTGTCTGTGCTTCATCCCATTGCACATTTCTCATCATACACTCACAGCGGGATAGCTTCTATGTTTGACTCTTTCCCATCCTCCCCGCGTGAGTTATAGAGAAAGCCCGCAGGCCTTGTCTTCCCGAATCAACTTGCTCTTGCCTGAAGTTACTATCTAGTATTTACTCATGCGGGTCACTTAGGGTTGTTTTCACAGATATGTTACCAACTAGTATGACCTAGAGTATATGTACTTGATCAGACATGTGTTTTATTGTAATTTTACTATGGTGATAACATGGGTGCTTGTGGATCCCGATGTTTCAGGAATCAGCGCTTCAGCGCAGTTTCAGCGCTCAGCTGCGATCTACGAGTGACCTTCAGACTGGCATCCACCTCAGCACACCGTGACTGCCTGCCTCCGCCTAGCTTCATCTAGCATGTCTGATGTACCTTCGGCAGAAACATCGCCCATCAGGAGTGTTTCATCCAATGAAGCAGCGGATAACCGAGAAACGGACACACTCCTGACCGACAGGGTCAATGAGGGAACGGAACTTGGCATCACGCAGTCAGAGAGATCTTTCCGACTCAGGCTATTCGCTGTGAGAGCAGTAGCCTTGTTGTGCGCTTGCTCTCTCAGCATCGGAAGTCATTAGTATGTTTGCTTCCCCATCTGCGCCTCCGTTGCTCATACTTTTCAGTGCAACGTACATCTTAGCTCCTCTCAAATCACGCCTGTCCAGGGAAATGGGCACATCCAATACCGAGTTCAGTCTTCTGCTCTCGGCCTTTACCCTCAATAGCACTTGGACACCTCTTGTTGGAGGAATGATGGCCAGCCGTCTTGGGACGACATCAACAAGCATATTGGCTACTGGAATCATATTCTCAGGTGCACCACGAATGTTAGTGTTTCCCATGTCTATGAAGAGCTCACGACCTGGCAGGGTTGTTGCTCTTGCTCGTCGGGGATCTTGTGGAAGATGTCAAGCTCATGACCTCCGGCATGTTCATATTTGGTCTTGGAGTCAGTCCACTCGCTGTCGTACAAGAGACCATCATCGTCCGTTTTTTCCATTCTCACGGACTAGGGATCTCCATGGCTCTGGGCCTTGTTGTTGGCAAGATGTCATCATTTGTCTCTGCACGCACATCATATCCTCTCTCTCAGCGTTTTGGTCCCCACGCACCATTCTATGCCGCGACAGGTCTCGCAGCCATATCATTCCTCGTAAATCTCATCTATGTCCTAACCTCAAGATGGTTGGTCTCCGTTACGGGGACAGAACCAGAAGTTTCCGATCTACGCTATGAGGCTCGCCAACGCGGCTTTATACAAGATGTATCTGAAGAGGAGGCCCTGAGAATAATCGCCAAAAAAAAGAAGGTCAATCTCAGGGACATGACACAACTGGGTGACGTCTTCTGGGCGTAGGTAAATCCCTGATGTGCGTTGTCGCTCTGACCTTCATTTCTCCCTTTCAGATATATTGGCGTGAACGTACTGTGCGGTTCGATATGGCACCCGTTCACTCATCTTGCCGCGTACGAAGGTCTCTGTGCACTGTGCTGCTGTTTTCTAATGCATTGTTTTCCAGAAATGTCATCGAGAATCGATATGGACTATCCGAATCAGACGCGAGCACCAAGGCCTCTTACATACTTGCTGGAAGCATGTTTTTATACCCAACAGTACGTCCTTCTTCTCACCAAATGGATAACAACCTTACCAGAATCTTAGGTCGGCTTCATCATCGATAGGGTTAAGCGGCCCGGTTTTGTTCTTATGCTCCTTGCATTCTCCTCCATCCTCACGATGTTCGCCTACGTATGGCTAGTCCTACCACCAGAAACGATTCATGGCAACGTGTGGCCAGCTATCGCAAGCTTTGCAGCCGGTATCGGATTTTCTCCTCGTACGTCAGGGTTCGACGCTGTAATTCGGGAGCATACACTGACCCAAGCATTAGTTCTTCTTGTCGTTGTCGTTCCTCAGTTGGTTCCGATGAAGTATGTCTCAACTACCCTTGGAGCTCATAAAAGCGTAAGCTAACATTCTTGAGACTGTCGAAGAATCAAGGACTGATTCGTTCATGTGACATCTTGATTTACAGTTGGAGCAAACTGGTACTACTATATCGCAGACTCTCGCAGGTTTGATTTTAGATGCGAAGCTTCGCGATTCCACTACCCCGTCGATTGGCGACATACGCATTCAACATCTTCTAAATTATTTCTTGATGCTGAACATGCTACAATTGTTGGGGATCATCTGTCTCTGGTACCTCGACCGACAGACGAAGTCGGCCACTACTCATCACCGACAAGGTTCTCCTTTGGAACCTGTAGAGATCATACCACCGACAAAAGTTCCTGGGGATGCGAGTCATGGCGAGGAGTCTTACCAGCCTCTCGAATCTTCCTCATCTGCAAGTCACAACGAGGCCGAACACGACCTGCTTTTACCTGACTGTTCTCGTCAGGAGCGACAGTATCGTCGTCCAAGATCTTCACGAAAAGGATGGATTTTCATGGGATTGTGCGCTGTATTGATTGCTACAGCTTGGGTATTGTTTCTTGTCACGGCGTGGTTGAGGCTAAGGTCGAAGGAGGAGAGAGGGAAATTAAACGATGTCTAGAGAAGACGTTGTTTCGCCCGCTCTGTGTAGTCGTTCGTTTTCCTACATATGTACTCAACTATTCTGTAGTAATATCACCTTGCAGGTTACCCATCCCTTAAGGTTCTCGGAGAGCGCCAACTCTATTGGCAGCAACTTGCTCTTTATTACATTTGGGGCTTTCGTTTTCAAAGGATAAATTTGCTAGAATATCTTCAAGGGGTTTCTAGACACCTAGATATGCACCCTACGCGCAAAAGGTATCGATGAGTATGACCGACTATCGTGATTTCGCAAAATAGTGATAAAAATCAAGTTTAAGACTTGCTTCCTGGATCAGACGAAGATTTGCGCGATGAAAATCCTGAGTACTCGAAGCACTCAAAAGCAAAGTTTGTGCTAATGCAGTTTGCACTTCCTGAGTTACGAAGGACTTCAGAAGGATAGCGATTGTCAAGTGGGAGTAATTGAGACTGTACGAATTGGGCAATGCCGGACAAACCGGCAAATACCGAACTTGGAGGTGAGAGGCCGTATACACACATCACCCGCTGAAAGTTCAAGACCCTCAAGACGTCCACAAAGTGAGTATCTTTATTGGATCATGCTGCACGCTCTGGGGAGCCGTACGAATGCCCAATCCCCGTCAGACACTGAAAAAACGAAGTGGATGCGATGGATGGGGACTGGTGTCGTTGGATGGCGCTGACACCTCTTATGTGTACAGATGGGAGCATACAAGTACATTGGCGAGTTGTACAAGAAGAAGCAGTCGGATGTTCTCCGTTTCCTCCTCCGAGTTCGGTGAGTGTCCCTCTCAGTGAAAGAGACTGTGCCAAATAACCAGTATGAACAGCTGCTGGGAGTACCGCCAACTCAACGTCATTCACCGTGCTTCCCGTCCCTCTCGTCCGGACAAGGCCCGCCGGCTGGGCTACAAGGCCAAGCAGGGCTACGTGATCTATCGTGTACGTGTCCGCAGGGGTAACCGTAAAAAGCATGTTCCCAAGGGTGAGTTTTGCTGAACCATCTCCTGCTGCCTTGACGATTTACCCGCGCTATAGGTGCTACCTACGGCAAACCCGTTCACCAGGGTGTGAACCACCTGAAGTTCCAGCGTGGTCTGAGGAGTACCGCTGAGGAGCGTGTTGGCAAGCGTTGTGGTAACTTGCGGGTTTTGAACTCGTACTGGATCAACCAGGACGGTGTTTACAAGTACTACGAGGTCATCCTCGTTGATCCTAACCACAAGGCTGTGAGTGTTGTCCTGTCTTTTTTCATGCATCTATTCATGGCGATCCAGATTCGCCGCGATCCTAAAATCAACTGGATCACCGCACCTGTCCACAAACGCCGCGAGGCCCGTGGCCTTACAAGCATCGGCAAGCAAGTACGTTGCATTCGTTCGCTTCTTTAATATATCCAACTAACAAGATCTACAGAACCGTGGTCTTGGCAAAGGACACAGGTACAACCACACGCCTCGTGTGGCTACCTGGAAAAAGCACAACACCCTCAGTCTCCGCCGCTACCGGTGATCGTGTTTCCCCATCTTCCTTCATGTACAGCTTTCTTTACACTCCTGTTATCCATGGTATCTCAATGCTCCCTATGCATGTATGTCACGCTTCAGAGCTTACACCAATCGCAGCGCCCGCTTCTATGTTGAGACCTCTCTTGTAGGCTCCGAGCACGGAGCCTCAGAAGACAAGACGAAGAGTCTCGAGGACTGCTTGGATATCGAACTCTCCATAAATGACATATCAATACCGTTGAGTAGTAGAGACAGCATGAGTAATGTCGGTTCAGTCGTCCTCATCGTTGGAGTTCTCAGACGTGCTCTGCTTTCCCGATCTCTGAGATATCTATCCAGTCTTTGCTGCGGGAACAATTATGATTCTCGTTCTACAATGGAGACGATCCAACTCAGTATTGAGTAAATTGTTCATCATGTCAATTACACACGGCTCTCACAAACAACACCGATGTGGCGGAACCGTCGAGTAATGATTCCTTGGCTCAGGCTGGAGGCCACCCGGGATTGTGTCTGACTTCAAACAACAGCTATAGACAGCTATAGTGACGATTCTGCGCATGTGACAATCGATGGTAAGGTCATGTCGAGGGAGACGATACCTTGAGAGACGTCCGATACATGTGAAATACAAGCGGTAATATGTACTCATCCCGAGTGTTGAGCTTCGCCCAATGTGATACCAGTCTCCTCTTCCTTGACGTTGATAGGACTCCTTGAAAAACTGGTATGTCAGTGTTCTCCTTTTCTATCATCTCCATTGACTCGTTGCCCAAAGTGCCTGGCCTGCGTATTCTCGGCAGCGGTAATTGGTATGAGGTCGATCAATTTTGCCTGTGCAGTGGCCCGTTGCATGTGAAGACCAGCGAGATTGACATCATCGAGGTTTTCAGGTCAACTTCACCGGGCCTATTGTAGTAAGATATACATATGAGAGAAGGCTAGGTAACACGCTCACGAAAAAGAGTTAAGGATTCTAACGGCCAGTCAATCCTGTGGAATCACAGAATGCAGTCGTGCTTCGTATGGCCCTACCTTCAATAACCGAGGAGTGTTCGCAATGAAGTGGGATAAAGATGGCATCGCAATAATTGACTTTGATGCAAACGCGCGCTTTGCAGGAGTGAAGCGGCTGGGTATGTTTAAGTAGGATATTTTAAGCAACTCAGTCTTTTCAATGCCGACCTAAGTACGCAGAAGCAACTTATTGTGGAACTGAGCGAGAGGCGAATGTTTGGCAAGAACAAACAAAATGTGTCATCTCGCTGCAACAGTGAATGCAAACGATCGTTGTACTTCTCTCATTTTGACCCCTTGAGCCGTCATGGGGGCAAACGCTTTCGCATCTTTGGCCGTGCTTCAAATGCCACCTTTTTCACGGCTCCTACCAGCATCGTGCTGTCCAGATAAGGATTTGGTTCTAGTCGTCTCACGTCTGGGCGGTAAGGATAGACTGAGCTTGTGGAAGATGCAGGGCTCGAAGAAATGGGGAGATAGATACATATACAGACGGAAGCCACAATGAGGAGATCGTCGATCTGGCATGGAGCCCTAATGGTGAGTATAGTCAATCCTTGTACATTGGCCCACTGTACACAGTGCTCTCGTAGGTCAAACCATTGTCATACTGCATGATCCTCCTCGTATCACACTGCATTCAATCCAGGACGGTCGCAAAGAGCGGGATGTACCCATCCTTCATCCGTTACCGGAGAAGACTCGTCTGACAGGTGTATGGTGGTTCGTGGAAGAAAAGGACACGGCTGTTGGGTCTATACCAGACATATTTAAGAGAGGAGATAATATTGTATGTTCTTCTTTTGCAAAAGCAAACTTTGCGTGCATAATCCATCACGAAAGACAGGGTCCGCCCACTCGATACTCAAGATCCTTCCTCTTCTTGATTCAGTCAAGGATGATACGCAGCCTTTACCGTTCGTGATAATACCGGATGGATCTCATAAACTTCCGCTAACAGCATACACAGGGTCAACGGCCTCTTCGCATTTTCGGACAGCCACACGAATATTTCGCGGTCAGATATGCCGAAAGCCATCGCATCGTGGCCAACACTTCCCTTCGATCCGCTGACTGCTTCTATCCAGCCTCCACCCCATGCTACAGAACATGGGAGCGAGGAATCTGACGAGAGTATCAATACTGATGAAAGCAGTATCCTGGCAGTGGCAGATAACATAGGTTGTCTTCATTGCTTTCTGGATGGAAGCTATCCACTTGGTGCTGTCTCAATTCTCCCCCAAACAACTACATCATCTCTTCACAAGGGCTCCCGAACGTCAATGTTTGTGGCACATCAGCGAGTGGAGAATGGCGAGTCCTCCGTCACCCCGCTACTCCCAACTTCAGTCTGCCTTCCATTACTAGAAAAGAGGATCCCACGAGATCTAGCAAGGATCTCAACAACTACTCGGGAGCTTCTCTGGTACACTATGCGTGTCATGGATGACTTGCACGCCATATGGTTTGGGACTACCACGCAGCCTGGAGCTCGAGAGCTCGGAGAAAGGTGGATACACAGCTTGGGCGCTTTACAGCCAGATCCTTCCGGAGGAAGTATGCTGGGTTCTCCTTCTCTGAGACATTGGCTCATTCATCGGTAGACAGAGTGTCGCAATCGATCTTGGATCTAGTCCATTTCCTGATAACAGGTCGTCCGTCAGATGCTGTTTCTGATTTCATAGGCAGTGGCGAGCAAATGAGTGAAAGGGTAAATACTTCATGTTCCTCAAAATATATGGTTAAATGACGGTATAACAGGGGCTCCAGAAATGGGAAAGCACAGTAATCGAAGCCTTGACCAAACTACGTGATTTTTCGCAACAGCGTGTAGCACTTGCTTTTCAACGCGTCTATCTTATGTTAGAAGAAGTTTTGGGATGGTCACAGTTGTGAGTCTCGTCGCCTCATAATATCCTCAATGCTCATTTGCACTAGACCTCAATTGTATGGCTTGTGTGAGTTACAGGCCGAAGACATAGAGCAGTGTTTGAAAATGACCAATCGAGCCATAACCGCTGCCAGTTGGCTTTCGGCGACCGCTCGACGAGAGTTGTCGCATTTCCGAGAATTCATGAAGTGGTTACGATATGGTTGGTTGGAGTTATAATCTTTTTCCGATTTATAGCTTATAAACGGATTTGTAGAAATCGCAATCGCAAGCAATACATCGGATGGTCATACTGTGCCACAGCCGCGACACGATGTATTGGAAGTTGATAGCTATCTGATGTCTGGACTGATCAATAGTCAAGTCGACAAGTTCTTTAGGCATGGTGTCGCCCATTTCCAGTCGCGCGATCTCGGTGTCCCCGACGAACCCCCAGATTTATCGTCAGCGATGAAACGTGCTCGAAATGCACTGAAGGATCCCACGCAAACATCATTGCAACATGTAGATCTCTACCTTGCTTATTCCGAGGAGTCAGATTCTAACAAACTCTCATTGCAGGCGGTCGCACAAGATGACCATCATCACGTTGATAGAAATCTTCATCTCCTAGTTCAGGACTTAGCAAAACGTTGTGGAGCCATCTTCCTACGTGCGGCCAGTGCAACTGCGCGCTCGGCGGAAGTTTCGCATGAGACCCGCCCATCCTCTGAACCCTTGAGCTTTCCTTCTGATGACAGATACACAATTTGGGAGCGAACTATTGTCGATGAAGAAGTGGTAAGGAATTTGATATGGTCATGTCCGTCACACAGGTCTGAAAGCCGGATTCTTTGGCAGCCAAGTCGCGTTGTCCAACATCTAGCTATTCATGTACCTTCCGCCGAGTACCGGACCTGCTGTAAGTCATGGGTTTGCCAATTCCGCCATGAGCTAACCATTCCCTCTACAGTATGCCTCACCCGATTGCGCTACGGCCACGAGGCGCCTTCTTTCAATGATTTGGGCGTGGCAATCCTTGAATGCCGGCTTCGAGAAGACAGTCACGGCATTGTTGATTTTGATCTCTTGGATGCCGACTTCTTCGACGACGAGAGCCTTGTCATTGTTTATCGGGCTCAGGGCGTAAGCGGTGAGCTCCGCCGCACAAGTTCCGTATGATAGGTCCTCATTTCGATCAAAAACACTAGGACCAACATATATTGCTACCGTGGCATACTCCGATGTTGAGTTCCAAGAGGTGCACGCGCAGGAGTACGTAAAAGAGCCTTCCCGCGAAGGGCTGATGTTGGACACATTCCAGCGTTGGAAGGACGGCCAGGTAGGCAACAAATTGATTATCTAAGTATTTTGATATTAAATTGCCGAACGCCGTGCTGACAACGTTTGCCTCATATTTTCCAGCTTCAGCCGGTGTTCATGCCGATCAAACGATCACGCGTACTGTCAGTTGGTAGAGAGGGCGATGTTTCTCTCGCAGTGAATGGCAGAGCAGGGAGAAGAGTCGCTTGCGTGTTAGATAGCAGGGGCGTGCTGGAGACGCTGGATCTAGAAGGGGATGAGACTGGGGAGGAGTCCGAGTAGCAAGCGGGCCGTTTGCCGAGCGGCCATCATGCATCAGTCTTCTTGAGAAACCCTCCCCACAAATTCGAGGCATGCTAAAATTAAATAGTTGAAGGTGTGACCAACACCGGTGATATCCGATGCTTAGCGGTCACGGCTCCAAAAGGGGTTGCCAGATGTGACGACGCATTAGCCGCAAATGACCGAGCGTTATTCGCCGGTAAGGGCACCGGACAGCAAGCTGATGGGTACCACAAACAACGCGAGAACGAAGACACTCCGGATGCCAAACGCAGCGCTCGACAAGCATAGCGGTGTTATGGATTTTTTTCCCTTGCATCTGGAGTGACGTGACGGAGGAGCCGAGAGCCGGGTAATAACCTTCCGAGTCTCCTCGTGCCCTGGTCGAAGAATTCTTCATGCGATTTTAAATATTGGCTATATTCCTTCCGTGCCCGTTTGCTCTCCCCTCTCTCCAATGGCCCCTCCCACCCAACCCGTCCACTCACCCTCCAAGGACGATAACGCTGCTCGTCTCTCAGACGCTGCCCTTCGCAAAAAAAAGAATGCTGACGCCCAGGCCGCCTTTCGAGCCAGACGTGCTAACTATATTGCAACACTCGAGGAAACAGGTCAGTTTGGTCCTATGCTGACTTCTTGTCTTCCCACTGAACTCCCGTTGTGTCAAGTCACCAATTTGGAAGCTGTAGTTCTCCAACTGCAAGATTCATGTCGAGAGGCGCGCGCGGAGGCCACCGAGCTCCGCCAGGAAAACTCACAGCTTAAACACGCCGGCAGAGAGCGTGAAAAATACTGGAGGGCTTTGTGGCAAACCAGGAAGGGCCCCGAGTCTCAGCCAGACGAGTTTCCCCCCATGCCCGCCTGTTTCGGTCCCATGCATCCCCATTCAACCACCGTCAACTCCCATATCGGCAACGGACTCGGACCATACGAAGACAGCCTACACTACACTAACGGCGATTCATCCTCAACAGTATCCAATGCTCCATACTCCGGCTCCACTGGAGAATATCCAACCCGCTCCCCCTCGGTCGCCTATGCCACTGCCGAAACTGACCATGTCGTAAACGACTCTCGTCCGCACCCTCTGTCTCACCACCAATCATCCAAGTACTCTTATCATCCTTATGCTGTTCAGAGCGCCACTCGCGATGGCGCATGGCCACAACCAGTCACCCAGACTACCTCGTCGGGCGGCGAATCGGGTCGCGCAGAGAGCAATTCGTCGCATTCTCCTCATTATGTCGAATCACCCCATATCACATCTGCGACCGACATGTCTTATGCCTCCCGATACCCTGTAATTGACGAGCAGAAAGTCTCAGCATCGACCATGGACAGTGCCTACATGTTCTCCACTAGCCGCTCGATGTCACCGTCGAATTCTACGCCACCTTCATCTTCATCCGCCTCTCTCACTTCGCCATTTCAATTTCAATTCCCTGATGGCTCTGTCCCACAAGACCGTGCCGAATTCGATTATCGCAGGCATCCAATCACTGGTCAACCTGCCACCGAAGTTACCTTGCACGGCGGCATCGCAGATATTTCCCTTGCAGGCACCACTGGGAGCGACGCCGTCCGTTACAGATTAGGTGCGCGTCGGGCGAATTCTGGAGCCGATCGGCCCATATTCCCTGCTCTTCCCCAATTCTCGAGTCAAGACGTCCATGGTGGAGATAGAGGCAGTAGCGAGGGCGAGAACGCACCATACTTACGACTTCGGTCTCGGAGAGGTGCCTCACGCTTGTCACGGTCACCTTCACCTGGGACACCACCAATGTCTGGTACCCTTGCGGTCATCAAGGCTCAGGCCTTCGGTGCCCTTCGAAGAACTCGTGCGAGGACGAAAAAGGGTGCCGATGGGGCAGCGAAGGTGGCAATTGAGGCGTTGGAAGCGAGAGGTATTGGGATGGGCGTGAGCACTGGATCCAAAAGGCCTCGACTGCATGACGACGACGACGACGATGATATGCGCAATTGACCACATTGTACACGGGCTATATGCTTGATAGCCCGAAACATCGCTATGGAGGACTGTACGACTGTAAAGTTTGGAGATATTTGCAACATTGACTGTTCACGACGCATTGCTATCTATTACGCTCTCTGTAGCTAGAATCATTTTTATGTTGAATGCCTTATATCTGTTGGAGTATTCATTTTGTATAATTATGTTTGTCTTCGGGGAACAAATCTATAAGTTCGGAGACAGGGAAGTTCGAAAACCTGATATGCGTAGATATGCGTCCGCTATTGTCTCTCGCCACCGTGCCTGCCGATCGATCATTCATGATTTGGAAGTCAATAATCAGACTACTCCATACGCCTTAAGTCCGTCGCTTCAAGTTCACGGTAATCCCGCCAGAACCATTGATGCTCCAACTCGTGGAAACCACGCGATTGCAGCGAAGTCCATGCCATTCGTCTTTCACGACCTGTACAAAAACTCACAGGAGAAGCGGCGGTTAGCAGCCCCGTGGAGTCGATTCGCTACCGCAGCACGCAGCACCGGGCGCTCCAGCACGTTCCATCCAGATATACGGATCAAAACACGGCACTACTTTGCCAAGGGTTCTGAAAGTTTCCATTGGAATATTTTTGATCATGCGACCAACTCGAGCCAACTTGAAGCTTTTAGAGCAGAAGCGGAAGCATTTTGTTCTTTCAGCATTCCGTATTTGTCCTCTCGATCCCTGGCAGGCAACACTCAGGCAGCCCGGCAAAGCGGGCCGCGGCTTATCAGCCCCGATAATGCCCAATCGAGTGCAACTATGTACTATTGTACTACTATTGTGTGCTCCTCCTACCCAATACCCCAGCTACGTCGTTCAGTTAATCTCAGGAGTTGCTACGTCCCATGGCCCTCTGAGTTCACTGAAGCGAAGGACAGAGAATAATCAGCGATCGAAAGCGGGAAAACATTCTAGATAAAGATATACTTTTTGTACCTTTGCGCCCACACGAGAGCCGCAGGTGCACCGAAAGTTGTGGAAATCAGAATACCCAGAGCTATGGATGTCGTGGTCGTGGACAAGGTCACCATGAGACTCAACGATAGTAACGATAGGGTTGCGGTCAGTCCCACTTGTATAATTGAGGGAGCAGCCTTCGTGGCGCAGGCTTTAATCGTACGTCACGAGGAAACGCTCTTCAGAGATCTCACCTGGAGACGATGACGCAAAATCGGGAACAGGGCGAACAACTGCACCGAGAATAGAGTTAGAGCAAAGACAGATAGATCGTCTCGCAATCGCGATGCCAATACGACCGCCGCAGACACCGCGGCATTCATCGACAAGATGGACGTCAGTCTGCACTCATAAAAGTTAGAGAGAACACGTAACGATGAAGTTATATCTTACTCTTCACGGACTTGTCCACTCAATCTGACTGATCTATAGTCAGCGAGCGCAGCATTCAACAAGAAGAGGCATGCAGATAATGCCCAAATCGAGTCCGAAGATGTGGATGCAGTCAACGTTCGAAGGATGGGAGAAAGAGCCATCAGGGCAAGGAAGACGAGAATGGCGGCCTTCAACGTCTTCGCTCCTGTTCTTCGGTACGTCAGTAGCGATGATGATAATCCAATGAAGCACGTACGGCGGTCAGTTGCCCCTTGATTTTTCTCGCCCCACGAGTAGTCGAGCAACTCCCAGACCACACAACCCGTTACGAACATCGCCAGTGATACTACGACCAGAAGTCTGGGGTCGAAAGTTTGGCCTAAGAGACGTACAAAGATGGCAAGAAAAATAAAGATAGAGGAAAGATGTTGAGCAATAGCACAGGCGCTGAACACTAATAGCCAGTAGGTATACGGCTTGAAGCTAGCTGGATACGTGGTTAGCCTGAATACTCTTCCTACGAGCATGGTTACTTACGATTTCTCCTCAACGATGACAAGAATGTCACTGGGACATGATTATCGGGATATGGCTGTCGCTTCCACAGTAATCTCTCCATACATGTCAGAACAGTGAAAGACGGCGAAGAAGGGACTGTACTAGGGCCGAAGACTGGTCGGAATACTTGCACGTGATGTCCTTCTGTTATACGGATATCCGAAGACCACGTCGAAGGTTGGAGGAGAATCGCCAACGTTGCTGCCTTTGAGAGACTGCGCACCAGGCCTCTCGACCGGTTTCTAGATCAGCTATCACAGGAAAATGGTATTGTCGAGGTGTAGCTGCTCAAGCGCCTCTATATGTCGGTTCGAATCGGTTGGAGTAGGGTCGGTCACAGATCGGTTTTCTGAAAGGGGTACCTGCCTTCTCAAATCTCAACTCCTCTCTTACATTGGCAGTCCAGACTGGTCTCTATGGCTGACCTTAATATAACACCTTACACGGAAGACGGTCGTTCTGTGTATAAGGTCTCAGTCTAGTTATCTAGGATCGTCCCAAATCCTACGGATCGTCGTCAACTGCAGGGGTGCGAATTCTCGGCTGTGCTCCTCACTAGCACTGCTGGTCCTTCGGAACCGCGAATCTGGCATGTTTCCCATCGCCTGGCCGATTATGGTCATGCAGATAGCAGGCTCAGCAGTGCGCGGCAGTGGAACTATGCGGTATTTAATATATCTTGAAAACTTCCTTGCCTTGAGGCCGAATGCTAGGGGTTCCATGACGGCTAGATATTGGTGTTTCGGAATCAAGCATGTACTGGTCGGACACTTCGGAAGAAAATAACACCCAAGAGACGAAGATCGCTGCGCCCTTATAATGATTGTATTGGCATCTGTGTGTACAGTGTGTGGGTGGGAAAGGAAGTCAGAGGATTCCTGACTCCTCTTGATCTACCGCTGATCAACGTCCCAACGTTGCCTTGAGACTGGGGACCCCTAATCTCAATGCTTTCATTGGCGCTGAGAATGCAGCTCAGGTCGGCTCAAGGAGATCCAAAATCCTTGCTTAAGAAGGTAATGAGAACCATAGGATCGTTCCAAAACACAGGGTAGGTTGGAAACAGGTACATGGGATCAATCCCACTATTGTCCGGCTTGTCAGATATTTCAAGTGCCCTTAAACGTTGAGAAAATGCTCTTACCACGAGTCGATCCCCTTCTTGAGCTTCCGGTGCCCTGTTTGCTGCAGCTGCTTTACTGAGCTCTACCTGAGCAGCAAGCCGCCCTCGATTGGGATTCGACTGGTTAGTCCCCCTCTCTTGCGCCTGTTGTAGAGAATCGACGAGACGTCAAACATTTTGCACATAAGATGATGCATAGCCTTGGGCCTACTGCTTTCAGCCTCTTCTCTGCTGCGTTAGCGGCAGCAGTGCGAGGATTCGAAGACTGAACAGAAGGAACTCCCGTCTGAGACAGTTGTGCTGGAGGGCTGGAATCCAACACAGTATGACCTTCAGAATAGGCAGACTGCTTAGAACATATGGAACCCATGAAGTCGTTGGGGAAAGGCGTGGCTCGGAACCCAGGAAGGTGACCCAGTGGCCCGGAAACATCCCGGAGCTGACCTGACAAGACGGAGAGCGTCATCCGCAATAGGCAATCCTAGTTTTGACCTCGCACAACACTTACTTTCTCAGCCTTGCGTCAACTACAGAAACCTGCCATGTTTCCAACATGATAAACACAACTCCTGTTTTACGGGTTCAAATTGCCCAGATAGACTACACTTATGCTCGCTCAAGCATCCTTGATCACACCAAAGCCCCAAAGGCTCCTATTATTCGTATTTATGGCGCCTCGTCTTTGGGCCTCAAAACATGTCTGCATGTTCATCAAGTGTATCCTTATTTCTTTGTGGAATATCTGGGACAACTCGATCCAAATCATAGTGAGTGTTTCGACGAGGAGCATACGGTGTGATGATAATAATCACCCTTCCCAGTAAGCCACTACATTGCCAAGTTGACGCACTCCCTAAATCATGCCATTGCTGTATCCTTGAAACGGGATCCACGTTCTCCCAACTCTCAATTTGTTCGTGCCATTATTCTTGTCAAGGGAGTCCACTTTTATGGCTTTCATTCGTCATATTCGCCTTTCCTCAAGGTCTATATCATGGATCCTGCGTTTGTCAATCGTTCGGCGACTATCCTACGATCTGGAATCGTCATGGGAACTCGATATCGCGTGTTCGAAAGCCACTTGAGTTACGTCCTGCAGTTTCTTTGTGACTTCAGTCTATACGGCTGCGGCTGGATCGACTTGGGGGAAGTTTGGCAACGTGGTGCAGATGAGCAGGAAGACGCAGGGCTGGATCCTCAGAGTAAGTTCAAGTCATCACCATGTTTCCGACAGTCCCGGATGTCACTTGAAGTGGACGTGGTGCCTGGCCAAATTCTCAATCGCCATCTACTGGGAGCGCGAAATCTACACCACAAACTGACGATACCTGGGCCTCGTCTACCATCGGAGCCATTAGTTCTTAGCGTGCGAGAGCTATGGGAGGATGAGCGTCAACGTAGAATCGCTGCAGGACTTTCACCGTCGCCTGACATCCCGATTGATCCAAGTGAGAAATCCAGGACAGCAGGCGGAGAGTGGGTGGCAGAAGCAAGGTGGTGGGACGAGATTAGGATGAGGATTGAACGGGAAAGACATCAAGATGCGCAACCGAAGGAGATGAGCTGGGAGAGGTGGACCATGACAACATTCGAGAGCGTGGAGGCTCTGTGGGAGGATGGCTATAAGACGTGGCGAACAGCACGAACAGAAGGCCAGGTTTTGCTCGAAGAATACAACCCCTACGAAGGCTCAGTGGCTGGAACACGAAGTAGCGGAGCAGAATCTCAGGATGGAACGGCCGAGATCGACGTGGACGAGACTATCCTACGCAGCCAAGAACTTTCGATTTTGGTTGAACATGAAGAAGCAGAGTGGACGAAGCTCATCGATGGTGACAGGATTGTCTCTACCAATGACATGGATCAAAATCTACCGGACGATGGTCTACCCTTCGATCTTCAGCTTGATGACCATGTTGCATCCTCCCCGACGACACCAGTCCGTGATAAGGAAAGCAGGGACGTCAAAAAGTAAGTGCATGCATGCCAGCTGGTCGTATATCTTTCACTCAATGTGTTGTTTTCCGCCCGCGCCTTTATTTAGGTCATCATCATCGCACACAACGCCATTCAACACTGCTCTAAAAAAATCAAACCCTTTTCGAGAAGCATTTTCAAAATTAGCGGGGTGAGTAGATTCATATAACGAGACCACCAGTTGACCAACGCCTGACACGGTCCAAGCTCTCGAACAGTCGCTTCCGATGCTCTGTCAATGACGCCTACAAAGTACATCCTTTATGATAAAATTTCAACTCTGCATGTACTCAAAACTCCTCACTAGACGTGGGTTGTCGGCCTCACATTTACCTCCTACATTGCCAACCACGTACGTTTTCCGCTCAAATATCGAGTCTCGCTTACTCAATCTGTGATCCTGTACAGGAGTTTTGAAGAGCAGGACGAGTTCCACCCTTCTCTTGAGACAATGAAGCGACCCTTGTTCGTATTTTACCCTGTTTTGGAAATTTCTCAATTCACGTTCTTCATGTAGATTTGAACCATCTCATATTAACGAAGGCGTAGGCTTCGCGATCTCAAACACGACACCAAGGGTTCGTTCCACAGGGTCTCGTTCAACGTCGCCTCATAATTGTGACCATCACGGTGTCAATAATACTGAGCGGCATTCTGGAGAGCTTCCAATGTTTGCCCCTAATAATGATAATGTGAAATCTCTTGCCGTCGAAAATTTTGCTATTAGACACCGGATCGTTCACTTCGACTCATCCTCCCGACAAGCATCTCCTTCACTGAGGAGGACTCGGCATAGGCTTCACAATCAACCATCACAACCTTCGTCGTTCTTGATCAAGGCGGCAAATGCTTACATCTATATTCGTGCTCCACCGCCATTATTTCAGCTGTTCTCGACCATCAATGACTACGGCATCCCAAGCAAGATATACCGCAATCCATATTATTCCAAAACGATTGATGCTACAGACAGGCCTCGGGAGTACGCAGGCTTGGTATATCATCTGCACGGTGGCAATGGATTGAAATTGTTAAAGGAATGGGGTCTTGATTCCGATGCTTGGGTGAAAGGGGATAGCAATCGGGTATCACCGTGGGTTCTCACTGATATGGAATTGGGAGGTTGGGAATATGGACACTCACCTCCAAGTGTCAGGGAGGTGAACAGATGGATGAAGACGCAGGGAAAAGTTGGTCATGCTGTGAAGTCTAAGCTAAATTCGCAGGTGAGAAAAATTTGACAGTTCGAGGATTTCGAGTAATGATCATATGAAGATCGAGGGTCCGACACAACTCAACCCATTCGGTTTGAAGACGTCGCCTACGGATCGCCAATCAACCACTACTGGGAGAGAAAAGCAAAGCATGGCAATCCTTTCCCTCGAGATTTTCGGTACGCCTCTGAAGTCATCCTTCTGTTCTGCTCATGACAGTGATCTATATAGCACCGTCGCGGGAAGACCTTCTTCCGAATCCCGATATTGATGAGATCGCCATCGCTTTCTATGCATATGAAGATTTCGACGACGGCTCGCACCCTGATAGAACTCCTGCTTGCAAAAAAGGTGTCATTGCTGTTCAGAGCGCACAGCTTGATCCTCGAAAGTTGCGCGATTTTTCCCTAGAGCTTGTATCGACTGAATTGGACCTCATTAACAAAGTCATCGACACCGTTCTGGACTTGGACCCAGACATCATCGCTGGTTGGGAGATACAGGCCGCTTCTTGGGGGTACATCAATGCACGAGCTCGGCATTTCGGTTCGTTGCTTCATGAACATCCTCGCAGATGCTTGTATTCATCTCAACGTCCTTTTCAGGTTTCGACCTTGGCGAGCAGATATCCCGGGCTCCGAGCCGTACTTTTGGTACAGGAAACGAGCAATGGGGTCTGCGGACAACTTCGACATTCCGCGTTGTGGGCCGACATGTTTTCAATGTCTGGCGAATAATGCGTGCCGAGCAGAGCTTGAACATATACACCTTCGAGAACACGGCATTTCATCTACTTAGACGGCGGTAGGATACATCGCCTATCTCAATAAGAGACTAAACTCATGTCGGTCTATGATCATCAGGGTTCCAAAATACAGTTCAACCACTCTCACAGAGTGGTACAACAGTGGTACTTCCACACATACTGCGTCATTATTACGCTACTTTGTACAGCGTTCATCGATGATCCTAGACATGCTTGACGAAGCTGAAACGATTACCAAGACAGCGTAAGTCGAATAGGACGTTGAATATATCTTTCTTGATATTAATCAACGTACAGTGAATTCGCTCGTGTCTTCGGGGTCGACTTCTTTTCTGTGATCAGTCGCGGATCTCAGTTCAAAGTCGAATCTTTCATGTTTCGAATTGCGAAACCTGAGAGTTTTGTCCTATTATCCCCGAGTAAGCAAGATGTTAGTACTCTGACCTCGCACGGCGCTACTATCGCTGATGATCATCTTCTCAAACAGGTTGGAAATCAGAATGCTGCCGAATGCATGCCTCTCATTATGGAGCCCCTCTCGGCATTTTACAACAGCCCTCTTGTTGTGTTGGACTTTCAGTCTCTCTATCCTTCAGTCATGATTGCCTACAACTATTGCTACTCTACTTGCCTTGGGCGTGTCGTGCCTTTCAAGGGCCAGAACAAGTTTGGTGTGACAGAGCTCACTCATCCCCCCGGGCTGCTCAATGCTCTCCAGGATTATATCACAGGTACGTTTTTGTTGCGGATTGTTACCAATATTGAACCACCTCACAAAAATCTTCGTACCAGTCGCACCTAATGGAATGATGTACGTTAAGTCACAAGTGCGTAGAGGCCTGCTTAGCCGCATGCTATCTGAGCTACTCGAGACACGAGTCATGGTCAAGCAAGCTATGAAAGGAGTCAAGGGAAACAAAGTACGCGATTTTTGGCTATGCGTCGTGATTCTAATTCATCCGTCAATCAGGCCCTCAAAAAGATCCTAGACGCTCGACAGTTGGGCCTAAAATACATATCAAACGTCACTTATGGATACACCAGTGCGACGTACTCTGGGAGAATGCCTGCAGTCGAAATAGCAGACAGTATTGTGCAAACAGGTAGAGAGACACTTGAGAAGGCGTGTACTTGATCTCCCTCCAATTGGTGTTCTCTAATTCAATTTCCTCAGGCCATCACGTACATCGAGTCAACTAGTAAATGGGGAGCTCGTGTGGTGTACGGTGATACAGACTCTCTCTTCATTTACCTGAGTGGCAAGACCAAAGATCAGGCATTCAGGATCGGACATGATATAGCGGAGACTATAACAGCAATGAACCCAGCCCCAATAAAGCTCAAGTTCGAAAAAGTCGGTACTCATGTTCGAGTTCAACTTTGGTCTCTATTCATTCTCAGTGTTCAGGTTTATCTCCCATGCGTCTTAATGGCCAAGAAACGATACGTAGGCTTCAAATACGAAACCCCAGATGACACTGAACCTGCTTTCGATGCAAAAGGCATTGAGACAGTTCGCCGAGATGGGGTTTCCGCCCAGCGGAAGATGACCGAGACAGCGCTTAAGTCTGCACTTCTAGTTTTCAGGCCGCGATAAATCCTCATCTTCTCATAGGATTCTCTTCCGCTCCCAGGACCTTAGCGAGGTGAAGGAGTATTGTTGTAGATCATGGTCAAAGATATTAGAAAATAAAATATCCATCCAAGATTTCATCTTCGCACGAGAAGTCAAGATGGGTACCTACAGGTGAATATCTTGACATTTGAATTGTAGGTTTTTCGCCACTGACAATCGCTTGATGCAGTGATAAAGCGCCGCCACAACCTGGTGTAGCGGTCGGTGCTCAAAGGATGGTCGAAGACTCAACTGATGAGCCGCAATATGGCGACCGTATACCCTATGTCATTATACGAGGCGAACCAAACGCTCGATTGGTCGATCGTGCTGTAAGTCCTGAAAAAGCTCTCGATGCTCGGTATGTTCGCTCGTCTATGAAACACATAGAAATTGCTGATCAGACATCAGGAATCTCGACGGGGCGTACTACATTACAAGAGTCCTGATACCTCCTCTAGAACGTATATTTAACCTCGTTGGTGCGGATGTTAGGGCATGGTACGACGAAATGCCAAAGAAAATTCGTGCTGATGAGGTTGAAGCCGTACCTAACTCGCCGAGAAAATTCACCAATAAGACAATCTTGCCCAACATCGGGGAACATTTCAGGAGCAATCAGTGCATCATATGTGGCACTTACACCGCCCAAGGTTCGCCAAGTTTTTTTTTCGCTGAGACCGAAAAATTCTGAACCTACCGTTCTTAGGTGTCTGCGAAGGCTGTCGCATGACTCCACAGGAAACCGTCTCGGGCTTGCTGTCTCGGCTTAGAATCGCCGAAGAACGCCTGAAGACTGGCTACCAGATATGCGCATCCTGCACAGAGTCAGTTCCTTCGGAGCCCATCAGATGCGAGTCATTAGACTGTCCGTGGTTTTTTGAACGGAAGAAGGCTGAAGTTAAAGCGGAAAATGCCATTCTCATACATACGTTACTTGATGGGATGGAAGTTGGAGAATAATAATAAAATCGTTCTTTGTTGACAGACGGGAAAATAAAACGCATTGACAGACACTTTGACATGATGCAAAAATGCCGTCGCGTTGTCAACAATTGATTGACGATTGATTGTATTTCCGGCACCCGTGGCCTAAGTATCACAGTGCGTGAGATCAGAAACTTAGGCGCAAAGAGCAAGAGAGGAGGTTCCAAGAGGTAGGTAGCATCGCTGCTACCGTCGAAGCTTACTGCATATCATACACTACTCACACCCATGAGAGATCAAAATAGGTATTCGGTTCTGTTTTATGTCCGTTCCCACTCATTCGTGTCGGAACTCAAGCCAGCAAAAGTAATTGGGTTACACTGACTGGTAGGCACCTGGTGCTGGAGGCGCCTGATGACTCTGAGGAGATGAAATCGGAGGGCGAGCCGTTTCCGGCACAGAGTGCTCGTGGACAGTTTGATACCCATCCCTATCATTGGAGGAGAAACCTCCCGGCATCGTCCAAACTGCGCAAGCTATGAAGTTATTCTAGACCAACGAGAACAAAAGGCTCACCAGTTGGACCGCTGAGGTCACCACCTCCAAGGCCTCCAAGACCAGTGAGATGGCCTCGTGAACGGAGGGAGCTGGCGAATGCAAGAAAGGTTGGGGCCTATGCGCAATTCAGTATTCAACACGAAACAAAGATGACGCAATGCCGTTCAATTACCTTGAAGAGGAGGATCAGAACGCTGACCATCCTAATGATCCATGCTTGAGGGTTTCGGAACATCCATATGAGGTCAAAGAGAGCAGAAGCGCCTAGAAGCGCTGAGAACTGGGATGCGAAATGTTGATCATTAGCGCCTATTCCAGTAAAGAACACACGCAGCTTACCACCTGCAATGACAATACAGCCTCTGTATTCTCTTGGGAATACAATCCAAAAAGGAATATGGGTAGGTTGTATGTCGGGGCAGCAAACGGACTGATGGCAAACGACAAGACCTATCCGTGATACAGATATTAGAATGTACACAGTCAGGTTACACTAGGAAAGGGACAGACAGTTTCGGCGAGAACGAATCTCGAGGGATCGAGTCCTTGCACGAAGTCTGACATGGCGCGAATTTGGCTCGGTTACGAAGGCGCTGAGTCTTGACGGTGGTCCTCGGTGGTCAGTGCTGGTCGTTCAATGAGATTTGAACATGTGACGCGCCACCCTCACCCAAACCTACCCAAACGCGTCTTGACGTTGCTGGACTCGTACTCGCAGCCTTTCGCCCGCTCACCTTTCGCTGGCTAATTCCCTTCTAACTTCTCGATAACGTGCCTCAGCGCAACATGTCTGCAGAGTTCGAGGACGTCCTCACAAATCAGCCGGTCGTGATCGACAATGTCTGCTCTCGCTCGTTCTATCACCATGCCCAGAGACTGACCTCCGGTCTGTTAGGGCTCAGGCGCTATCAAGGCTGGTTTCGCTGGACAAGACCATCCAAAATGTTTCTTTCCTTCATTGTGCGTCTATTGCCTAGGTCAAATACTTCGAATTGAGGTTTGTCCGCATCTAGCGTCGGACGCCCGAAGCATGTTCGTGTCATGGCAGGTGCACTCGAGGGAGACGTATTTATTGGTCGGAAAGCCCAGGAGTTTAGAGGGCTGTTGAAGATCAAATATCCCATGGAACACGGCATTGTCACAGATTGGGATGATATGGAGCGTATATGGAATTGGGTCTACGCTGAGGAACTCGGCACATTAAGCGAAGAGGTAGTGTTCATCGATCTCTCAGCATGTCATGAAATCTTTAATGCGCTCTCGCTCAGCACCCGGTCCTTCTGACGGAGGCTCCACTCAATCCTCGCACCAACCGCGACGTCGCAGCGCAGATATTCTTTGATACCTTCAACGTACCGGCTTTGTACATCTCGGTTCAAGCTGTCCTTTCATTGTTTGTTACGCCTTTTCATTTTCCTCATCGCTTTCGAATGTCCTGATCGTGTTCCAATCTAGATATTCATCAGGGCGCACGACAGGGATAGTCCTGGACTCTGGAGACGGCGTTACACACGCTGTACCAGTGTTCGAAGGATTTTCGATGCCCCATGCAATTCGACGAATAGATGTTGCAGGAAGGTAAGATACCCCGTCTCATTGTACCGCAGACGTCCTGAGATGTGGCTTATGCAGGGACGTTACGGACCATCTGCAACTCCTGCTCCGCAAGTCTGGCCACCATCTGCATACTACAGCGGAACGTGAGGTCGTGCGGACGATCAAGGAAAAATGTTGCTATGTGGCTTTGAACCCGTCGAAGGAAGAGAAGGATACCCTTGGTCGAGGAGAAGAATTCCGATTACCCGACGGCAAACCCACACCGGGTGAGTCGACATGTTGGATATCTCGAGATAACATTCCTCTGACATGGGACCTTCAGCTCGGTCCAGAACGATTCCGTGCACCGGAAATTCTCTTTAATCCTGAGCTCATCGGTCAAGAAGATGCCGGAGTGCACCAAGTCGTAGTTGATTCCATAAACCGTGTTGACTTGGACCTACGAAAGAGCCTTTTCTCAAACATCGTCCTCAGTGGAGGAAGTACGCTATGTCGCGGTGCGTAGTCTCCTGATCGTCTCTAACAATTCATGCTCAACTTGGTTCTACGATAGGTTTCGGGGATCGTCTCCTCAACGAAGTGAAGAAGTTGGCTCTCAAGGATGTGAAGATAAAGATCTACGCGCCTCCAGAACGCAAGTACTCAACATGGATTGGGGGGTCCATCTTGGCCGGTTTGAACACTTTTAAAAAGGTTCAGTCTTTCGTCAATTACGAGTATCATTTGTTGACTGCCTGCCTTTAGATGTGGGTTTCGGCAGAAGAATATCAGGAAGATCCGGATATCATCCACAAGAAGTTCGGGTTTTGAAAATATGGTAACCCGCTTCTTTCTTCTGCTACTGTCATTTTTCCGTCGCGCTATAGTATTAGCTTTAGGATACCCACATGTAATTTCAATTATCCATTCTACTCAGGTGGCTGTTAAATGGCGCATATAGTATAGCAATCTGTACATCATTGCTATTCGACACCCCACAACTCGAGCAACGCAGTGTGCAACTTTAGCATCACCTGTTTGCAGTCATCCATCCGCATTACGACCCCCGTAATGCAGACGAATTGAGTCGACACGATGTCATCTCAGTGTGCAATGATAGTACAGATAGCACCGTCCGAATAAAGCTCTGCCCCGCGATTGAAATAACACGACACTCACGAGACGCTAGCTACATCCTACGGGTCATGTTGCAGTCTTCAGACAAGATTCAGGGACAAAGACGCACGCATGATCGATATTTCTGTGGGCGCATGGAATCATGAGAGGATGGAGGAAAGCATACGCAGTAAGATACACAATGCTCGACGCGACGATATGCAATGGGGCGAAGACCAGGGCCGAAGGCCAAATAAGCAGCCTATTTGCCCTTCTTCGGAGGCTCAGAGGCCTTGACTTTTTTGGTGCCGCGGAGCTAATTGCACAATCTTAAGGTAAGAGGGCAGCGTTATAGGTAGAAAGACAGACCTTCTTCGCGCGGTTCTTCCGCTCCTTCCGAAGCTTGCGGGAGGCCTTGTCAACCTTGGTCTCAAGACCAGACTGGAGGACATAATTGAGTTCTCGAGCATAAAGTCACCATGATCAAAATTACGCACTCGTACTAAACGATATTTGGGCTCAAACTTCCTCTGTGAAGCCTCGTCGTCGTAGATGAGAGCAAAACCGGTGCTCCGTCCTCCACCGAAGTGCGTCCGGAAGCCAAATGATACGACGCGGTCTTTCTGTGTCTTGTAAATCGCTGCGAGCTTCTCAGAGAGCTCGGCTTTGGGGACGTTGGGCCGAGAGGGATGGAGGACATCGACAACAAACTGGCGCCGTGCAAGCAAACGGTTCGTGATGAACTTCCTTGTACGAATGGTGACGGGAGCGTTGTCGGCCTAAGAAACACGAGAGTCAGAATATTACGCCTGTTTGAACGCTTGTTCTCCATCCTATCTCTCCAATATCCATCCAACCCTTTCTTCCTTCAAATTCTTCCGTTCTTTGGCCCTCAAGCATTTCCCAGTGCATCTGGCAACACAGAGGGCGAGGCTCACCATGATTTAGACCTGGAGGCGTTGATTTAGACCTTCTTGCGTCTACTGGGTATGGTTACGTTGAGATTGAGCCTCCGGCAAATCAAAGTCCGTTCGGCAAACACCGAAACAGATCCCTCACAGCGTTGCACAGTTACTGTACCTTCGGCGACCCTCTATGACCCTTCGGCCAAACACGTCAGGCGGTTCATTTTGCTGTTGTCCCAAAGGGGAGTGGTATCACCTACTTAGGGACGATTTCTCACAAAGTTCGTTATGGTTGCAATACTTATCCCTATAATGCTCCCTGTCTAGCCTGCTGGGAAAACACGTGAAAGTGGACAGTTCAAACTTAGAGACATGATTGCTCTAATTTACTGCAGAGCTCTTTCCGACGTCCTCTCGATAAACTCAATACCGACTCGACAGCTCAGGTGATGAATGCCATCGAGGAATATTTGCTCTCGTTACCCGATGGCCATCCGCTCCAAGTCTCTATTCGCACATATTCACTAGCCTTATCACTCAGCCTCGGCCCGGCTTTACTTTCTTTCATAGTGTCTCCCAAGGCTCGCTCGAGGGGTGTCCTTGGACTTCAAACCATCGTTAAGCGCGAGTTGAATATTACTAGCTTCCCTTTCGCTATTACCGTCGCTATCGGTGGCGGCTCCGCTCTCCAATACCTGTGGAAGAGACTCGAAACTGACCTAGACGACACTCTTGCTTCACCCAAACAGCCATGGAGCCCGCGATTCGGACGGCTTGCCAACCAGCTGCGAGCACTCAAAGAATACGTATCATCCATCTCTCAAGAGCGGAAGTCGTTCTCAGTATATGCCTGCTCGTCATTCGTGGCCATCGTGCTTATGCAGGCGCGCCAGCTATCTTCGAAAAAAGTCGGGGCCGCCATTCCGTTGATCTCTACATCTCGCAGGAATGTTACGGGCCGCACTTCGGCCACGCTGGATTTGACGCTGTTACTTCTGGTTCGTGCGCTGGATGCCGCGGTACAACATGTCGTGTTCAAGCGCGTTGGGGAGGAGCACAATGATGCGCGAAAGTGGCGCCAGCGCATCACGACCAAAATCGACGCAATGGTTTTCTGGGCCAGCAGTGCGAGGTTCGTATTTTCTCTTATCCTGCCGTCTGTCTAGATGTGCTCATCTCCCCTGTCTTTGAAATGAAAGAATTATGTGGTGTTTTTTTTATGAGCCTGAAAGGTGGTCTTCGCTTTCCGCATCACACCGCCACGAGACGTACTGATCCACCTCTGCACTGCAAACCTTTAGACTTCCGAGCTCTTATGTGAAGTGGTCAGTGATTTGATTTTTTTGACATATCTTTTCGGGGGATATGGCCGATGATTTTGTTCATGGTTGATGATTTTGTTCCATGTAACCAGGATCACTTCCATGGCGAATATAGATCCTCGTCTCTCCAGTGGACTCCGCGCCATCCGTTCGGGCCAATGGTCGTATATCAACGGGACAAAGCTGCAACCGAACATGTTGGCCACGCTTTCGCAGGATCTTGGTTACCCTGCCTCCTGGGGCACACCATTGAGTGTCCCTGCATATGGTGGGTCAGCGGCCAATGCTTCCTGGAAGGCGCTAGGTGTTTCTGGCCGCGATGGTGTAGGTGGAGTTCCCTGCGAGATCATCCACGGAGCTGGCGGTGTAAGCTGCACAGGGAATGCAGCTTTTCGTGCCCAGCACGCATTCTTAAAAGCTGTAGCTATCTATCTTCCTGTATGTCATATCCACCTATGCTTCGTCCAGTTTTCTGATTAAATACTTCATCAGGTCCACTTCGTACCAATCCTTCTCACTCGCCCTCGCTCACTCCTCCGCCTCTCAGAAATTATCCGATTGCTCATAGGTGTCGTACGTAGTGCTTCGTTTCTATCCACCTTCGTCTCTTCGATCTGGATGGCCATCTGCCTGACCCGCACGCAACTCATCGCCCGTTTGCTCCCAAAAATATCTCATGACTTCTATGATGGTCCTTTCGGGTGCATCATGGCCGGCTGCCTCGCCTGTGGAAGTAGCATCTGGATCGAAAACGGTCGGAGGAGAGGAGAGATGGCGCTGTATGTTTTGCCAAGGGCTATCAGAGCATGCTTGCCCGACACATGGGCTCGAAGTGGAAAAGGCAGCGTATATGCGCTTGAAAGGCAAGTTTATTATCGGATCTGACGACAGCCTTCTGAACCTTCTTTTAAACAGGATTGCATTTGCATTGTCACTTGCTCATCTACTCACTTCGGGAACATATCGTATGGAGACCAACCGAGGATTGGCTCGGTGGACACTGAACTTTGTTCTTAACGGTCCGAATGCTGCATTTCGGAAACAACAGGGCTAGAAAGATCTACTGGAGCATATTAGCAGAAGAGTTTGCGCGGCAGATTCCCTTATGACAGGACCTACTAAATTGATACCTGATGATACCGAAACACACAAGCTATATTTGCTGTAATCCTTTTGACACTCATACAATTATGCTGTAGCATCGTACTGACCTCACTAACTACCCGCTCCAAAGGTGCAGCGCACAATCATAAAACGATGCGCTTGCAATGAGCGTTTTTTGTACCTTATCTTGGTGCCTC
Organism: Heterobasidion occidentale; assembly: GCA_039111635.1. Classification (NCBI taxonomy): domain Eukaryota; kingdom Fungi; phylum Basidiomycota; class Agaricomycetes; order Russulales; family Bondarzewiaceae; genus Heterobasidion; species Heterobasidion occidentale. Next base: position 2,088,747 of record JBCAQO010000001.1, on the reverse strand, counting down.
GCCTCTTCAGCGTGGGACCAGTCCACGCCGTATGCTAACGACTCATGCTTGTCAAATCTCTGCATGATCTCCCAACTCTCGCCTGGCGTGGCCATTAACTCGTCAGTGTTTGTCCACGTGTCAGCGAGCTTGACGACTTTGAAGCCGCTATGCATACAAGCAACAAGAAGATCGTGCCGTCTTCGGACGGAAGGATGCCATTTTATCCGCCAAGCACCTCCTCCGACGTCTACCTGCATGAGGGGAGTTAACAATTTGCGGTTGTCGTATATACGAATAGTGTTATCATAACTGTTGAAGCAAGTTAGAGCAATTCGACAAGATTGTGTGAAAAAGCCAGACCTTCCGACGGCGACAACGTGTTCAACATGTGGATGGCTTTGTATAGATGTTATTCCTGCGTCAAATCTGCTTCTCGTTTGAGGAAAAGGCAACAGGGAAATAAATGTGGTTGAACAAACTGCTTATTGATAGAGAATGGTCGATTAAAGCCTTGACGAATATCCCATGCCTTCATTTTCAAGTCATCCCCTCCTATGAGACAATCAATTCATGAGACACAATACACAATAGAAGTTAAGGATGAATCGGTGTACCAGAATAGATGACATTAGTATCCCAGTAGTTCCAAGCTGCAACCCACGGCTCATATTCATGGGCAATCCAAGTGTCTGTTACTGACAACCCCGTTGCGTTCTCTGGCTGCAGCAATGCTAGCTTTCCATTAGATAGAGAGACGACCACAGAGCCTATCGTACTGTCAACAAATATATGTGAGGAGTTCTGTGCTTCATTTGAACGAAAACGTACTCCACATGTGATCTGCGATTCGACCAGTCAAGGGACAAACAAAGTACATCCGACGTTGCACAGGCGATACTGGCAATGTTATTCAAACGCCCCTGTAAACGATGGTCATGATGTCGGTGACAGCTGACACTTTCATCCTTCATGGTATGTTGGAAGCAGAGGCTACCTGATTGATGTCCCATTCATTCAGTGTTAAATGACCTTCTGAATCAGCTATTGCGAGTAGTGGGGATCGGGAAGCAGAGGTATGACACCTGCACATCCTCAGAAAGTAGTAGTGAATACGAGCATCGAACTCACCATTTCATATCCAGGATGGCTGGTGATGAGATTTCGTGAATGGGCGAGCTAACATATAGTTTTGGGAATGAGAAACTATGCACCGGAGCGTCAGCAACCTACAAGCTCTTCTTGTCATCATTGATCTGGAAAACAAGACATTTCCCCACTCGTTTTTGAGGTGCCGCCGGTGCGGTGTTCTCTTCGCTCGACTGAGATATAGGCATAGGCTGTTCGAGTTTGTATGTCCCACAGACAAAAACGCTGGTTGCGAGTGTGTGAGGGCAAAATTCGACAGAGTCCGCGGGGAGCACAGTGTTAAAATAATCCATAGGTTAAGAGAGCGGCGTGAGAGAGAGATGTGCGTGATCTCCGATCTTTCTGAAATCTCGACCTTGTGGCAACCTGTGGCAACGACTCTCACCATCGAGTCTGCCTTTTCAACGTCCTTCACGGCCAATGCTCATTTTCGTTCTTTCTCTGTGCTTTACTCTTCTTTGTGGTACGACTCTGTTGGATTACTTGCATCAGGCAATTGATATAGTGGAAAGACAGCTCCCTGCCGATGCACTGCTAGGAAATAAATGGGAAGCAACAAGTTTCTGCAAGTGTATGCGCCCATACTTGCCTACGACCTCACAAACATTTGACTATCGCGATAGGTGTTTGTTTCGGGGCTAACTATTCGATTCTACACATGGACATCCCGGATGATCCGTCCAAACCATGCTTGTCATGCACAAAGCAGTGGTGTCTGAACCAGAACCTACCTGTCTGTGCCGGTGCTTCGCTCGGTGATACAGATCCCGATACTGCGACAGGAAAGGAGGGAGATGTTGAGGCTCGATGTTTCCGTGCGTTGATTCGAATCACTTGTATCATTCCTTATGAATAATGTAATGTTTCTATAGAACGGGACTCCCCGAGGGATCAGCTTGTAGTCACCCTATTCTTATTGACAGTGTTTGGTCTTCTGCTAGGTGCGGGCATCAAGGGCAGGATGCAGAAGGCAGGGATCGACACCAGTCTATCGTGGAGCACAGGTCGCAAGTGGTGGCAGGTGAGGGTTCTTTGTATTTGCGCCGACTAGCAGGCTCATGGTGCCCACTAGGCCTTGGGACATTTCAGTGACACACCCACTAGCAATCATAATCCTGGTGGTGAGGGAGGAGCAAGATCATTGTGGAGAGCTGGATCAGGAGACTACGTTGCCATTTCGAACGCTGCTCCTGATCGTTAGTGCGATACCTTGAAGTAGGATCACTGTTGAAGAGGAAACCGTCTTGGAACTAAGTTTCAGGCAAATAAGACCTTAGTTGACCTCGACGTCAACTAGTAACTAGCGCGTTCGATACCAGAAAAGTGGTACAAGCGTAGAGAATGATCATCCAATAAATGGCTCAACGGATGGTTTTATTTCGCGCCTTACATCAACAAAAATTCAAACAGGCCAATTAGACCCACGAAGACTCACAGGAACCTGGAAGCAAACTTCAAGACGATAGTCACTTGAGCTTGAGTTTGAGTTTCAAGGACTCTGAAACAGACAACGATATTACGCTATACGTCAAGATTTGAAAGTGGACATTGTGACCTCAATCGCAATAAGAAACAAAGACCTACCTTGTCAACTTATCGACTTCGCTGCGTCAGATAGTTCCAAACGTCCTTTAGCCCTCCTCGAGCATACAAAGTCTCCGACTGTGGCTTCAAAGTCAGTGGCATGCGTATTGCTAACGAGCGTATGCAGAACCAACATCGGAAAAGACGCCCGCCCGGGCCACAAGCTCGAGAAAAGCTTTTTTGGAGTCTGGATAAACAAAAGATTCGAAGATGTCTTGTGCCTACAAGTTCAGAGGGATATTGGGATTCAAATCATTATTGTTTTTGAGGTCGAACTTACATGGTCGCACAGGATCTGGGTGACATAGCCTTCCGCGGGCAGATTTCCGAGAGAATTAGTATCTTGTTCTGAAACATCTACGAGTCTAAGCCACTGTTTCCACAGCTTTAGCTTCATTCCATCCAATGGCTGACGTCGCATGGTGGAATGACAATACTCCCAATCGAATTCGTCCCCAGTCTGTAGAGGCTTCCCAGCTTCAGCAGTAGATTCGCGAACCGATGAGGGAGGAGATGATCCTAGTGAAGCCTCTCCACGGCTCAAGCCAAGAACCTTGAGCGCCCGGGCAGGTCGCATCATGAGCCTCACCCACCGCCGCCTTCGTACCCAACCACCAGCGCCGAGCTTCCCAACTTCGGCACGCCAGTTGTGTTTCCGAAAGAACCAGTTGTACTCGAAGCCATCGTACTGGACCTCGCCCCCCTCACGCATGTCGACCAACCAGGATTGGGACACCCAGCGCCATGTGCCATCCGGGAGAGGATATTCGTTCAAAGAAAGTTGGGGCTGTCGATTTGAGTGGCCGGCAACTTCTGGGAGTGTGAACGGAGGCGGGTCGTTCGGCAATAGAGAAAGGGGCGAGTAATATGGTGTAGAGAGCAGTGTGATGCTGAGTTAACAAGAGATAGGTATTGTTCAAAACAGTGTTGAATACACGACGAGAAGCTCACCCGCGCTGATTCTCATACACGATTGCCCACCTGTATACGTCCTTCTCATCTGGCAAGTCGTCGGCTGGGACTGATGGATAATCCTGAAGAACGTCAACAGGAGAGAAAGACCGAGGGCTCGTTGGCTGCTCTTCGTCAATATTCAGTATGGCCGCTTTATGTTTTGCCTTTGAATCGTCTTCAGACCTAGAGGTCGACTGCCTATGTGTCAGATTTCGTAAAGAGAAGGCCTTTGAGAAGAATGTCCGGTGTGCGAGACGGAGACGTGCAGGATCAGCAGCAGAAGGGTCATCTGCTTTTAAATTGGGGGGTGGAATTTGTTCAAGAGAAAGTGAGCTAGACGCCATGTTCGTTGTGAATCGCAGCGACGCTAGGTAATAGGCATTTCAAGTTGCCCGCTGATGTCATGATGTACAATTTGGTCCATTGTGGCAGGAACAGGCAGGAACCCCTGGAACCCCTGGGATCACTTTCTCCGCGCCCACCGCTTTTTGATTTCATGCCTCACCCAGCGTTCAGGTCCATATTGCGTCCGCCCATAGGACCGCTGCTTCACCGGCGGATACTGTCTGCGTGCCCCGCTGACCTTGCATCACGCCCGCGGTATATATCAGTCAAAATTTTGCCGTCCAGCTGTCCCTCTTGCCAAGCGCCATTGCCGACTCCCTTACCTGCTTGTCCCAAGTGCTTCTATATAGCACAAGTCAGTCCGAATCAGACGTACTATCAGGTCTTAGATGCCCCATATGAACCCAATCCTTTCGTGGTCGATCTTGGGAAGTTGAGAACGCAGTATCGTAATCTACAGTGGTGCGTCCATCCTGATATCTGGACAGCTCGAGGCGAGGCAAGCACACATTGTATCCGCTTTTGATAGAAACGACGCTCACGCCAAGTCAAGGACAAGGTGTATGTTGCTCGTTCCCTGTCGGGTTTAGCGAACAAGGCATACAAAACTCTTAAGGACCCTTTGTCTCGTGTTGAATACATCCTCCGTCTAGAGGACACAGAGCTCTTAGAGACAGATCAAACCGATGACCAGCAACTTATCATGGAGATCATGGAAGCAAGGGAAGCTCTAGAAGAAGCAGCGTCCCCAGAGGACGTTGAGAGCGTTCGAGCAGAGAATCATGGTGAGTTGCGCACTTCCTTGCCCCACAGGAACACCCCTGATAATAGGCAAACCATTCAAGTCAAGATTATGCAGACCATCGAAGAACTTGAGCACCTAGTAGGGTCAAAGGAATGGAAGAGGACAAGGACCGCAGCTGTGCGATTAAAATATCTGAGTGGGATCGAGGACGCGGCCAATGGATCAGATCATTCAGAGTAAGGTGCTGGGCAGCGGGATCATCTTTGCATATCATATCTTGAAGGACCATTCTATAGCAGAGGAGGCCATCTGAAGAGTGCCTATAGAAACCTGTCGAGAGATTACTTGGACTAAGGAGGGAATAAGTCTTATGTCACGCCGTCGATATTGACCGAAGCTCTTCGTTCTTTTATTTTTATTTTATGGCCATAATGCTTCCGTTTCATACGGAGAAAGTTCGACGGTGGAACGCTAACAGGACACAGAGGAGAAGAGATGTTGAGGTAGAACGATGAGGAGTGGCGATGGTGGCAATGCGCGTGTTGTCTCACCAGACTGGGCTAAATCCGGTCAACATATCTGCTTTGCCCCACTCAACAGCCTCAGTATTCTTTGCACACAGCTGGCTGTCAACTTCCACCCTCCACATCTCATCCCCGTTACCGATAGATTTATCCTTTCAGAAAGCTGTACGCCATGGATTCTGGGTTCTCCACAGATGATGTACGTTGAACCGTGGACCGTGGCTCACGGCATTCAGGAATATAGCTAATGCACAATTAGATTGCACCGATCGCTCTTCTCATGGATGAGTTGCGCTCAGAAGACGTTCAATTGCGTCTCAACGCCATCCATCGTATCTCTACCATAGCTCTCGCATTGGGCCCCGATCGTGCGCGGGAAGAGTTGATTCCTTTTCTGCAGGATTCTGTGGATGATGAAGATGAGGTCTTGCTTGCTTTAGCAGAGGAGCTTGGGAAGAACTTTGGTGATTATGTTGGCGGGCCTGAGCATGCACATGTATTGTTGGGACCCTTAGAAAACCTTTCCGCCGTTGAGGAGACCCTTGTGAGAGACAAGGTGCGTTATTTCGCTTGCCAAACCATCTTCGCCCAGATCACTGACGTTTGCTTGATTAACATGACCGCCCGCTATGATTATGGTATTTTTGTGGGGTCATAGGCTGCAGAGTCCATCACGAAGGTGGCCGAGGTTCTCTCGCAGGAGCAAATCGAACAATACTATATCCCCTTACTGAAACGGCTCTCCCATGGCGAATGGTTCACATCACGCGCGTCATCCGCCGCCCTCTATGCTCCTGTATATACCAAAGTCTCACCTTCGATTCAAGAGGAGCTGCGGAAGGGGTTTGCTGAGCTTGGCTCCGATGACACGCCAATGGTTCGGAGAGCTGCTGCGAAATGGCTTCAGGTGAGTCTGCACATGGATCTATCCATAGCGCTCACGATAAGACTCTTCATCCAAAGTGGTTCGTGAAAGGCCTTTCTAAGCCCCACGTATTGTCCGATGGTCTGTCGATATACCGCCGTCTGCAGTCAGACGACCAAGACTCTGTCAGACTGTTGACGGTAGAAGACCTCGTTGTCATCGCTCAGCAGCTCACCCCTGCAGAAGCGAAGGACCAATTACTCAAGCAAATAAGGCAGAGCGTCTCCGATAAAAGCTGGAGGGTTCGATACATGGCTGCCACCCATTTCAATTCGGTGGGTCTCCATTCTAACATTTGACCCAGATAGCGTCTCATGTCAGCGGGTATAGCTGTCGGAGGCTGTAGGAGTTGAGCTTGTGCGAGAAGAGTTGGTGGGTCATTACGTACAGCTTTTGAAGGACAACGAAGCGGAAGTTCGAACAGCTGCTGCAGGCCAAATTCCAGGTACGCTACCGCTTTCTCTTTGTGAGTTCGATTTTAAAAGATATATAGGTTTCTCCAAGCTACTCGAAAGAGAAGTTGTCATTGCTCGCATCATCCCTTGCGTGCGGGATCTTTGCCAGGATAGTTCTCAACATGTTCGCGCCGCTCTTGCGAACCAGATAACTGGGCTTGCTCCCCTTCTTGGAAAAGAGGCTACAATTGAGCACCTCTTACAACTCTTCCTTCATATGCTCAAGGACGAGTTCCCTGAAGTACGGTTGAATATCATTAGCAAGCTTGAGCAAGTGAATGAAGGTGAGGGGTACTTTCTGTCTATAGCTTATCATTCTCATGGATTACAGTCATTGGCATCCAATTTCTGGCTGAAAGCCTCCTCCCAGCGATAGTCGAGCTCGCGGAGGATAAGTCGTGGCGCGTCCGGCAGGCCATCATTGAGTATATTCCCCTGCTCGCGACCCAGCTCGGAAAGCCGTTCTTTGATGAGCAGCTTGGGAATCTCTGTATGTCGTGGCTTGGCGACACCGTTTTCAGTATCCGCGAGGCTGCCACGATCAATCTAAAGAAACTGACGGAGGTATTCGGTGTTGAATGGGCGCGCGTGGCTATCGTCCCAAAGGTAGTAAACATGGGAGCGCACCCGAACTATTTATACCGGATGACTACTGTCCAAGCGATCGCCGTGAGTGCTTCTCGCCGGTCCCGCTGCACCCATTGCTGATCGTACAATCCAGACCATTGCGCCGTCGTTGAATTTCGACATCGTTCTCAACGAGATCCTCGATGCTTTGCTTCACCTAGCCACTGATCCTATCCCAAACATCCGGTTCAATGTTGCAAAGTCTCTAGAGGTCCTAGCCGCGACATATGGTAATATTCCTGAGGGTCAAGAATCGGCCCGGCAGAAGATCTTCCCTGCCTTGGAGAAATTGAAAAACGATCAAGATGCAGATGTGCGATACTTCGCGACGCACGCGCTACAGAAGACATTAGCTACCGAGGGATCGGGTGTGTGATCTTTTGCTCCTAACTGAGAGTACTCCACTAATGATGATTGTCAATTAAGGCTGAACGTTAGAGAGACAGAGATCCACGATTCAAGTAGGAATGTTTAATCCCGCTCTGTTCATTACATGTGTGCAGTACCACGGAAGCTGAAGTTGAAAGAATTTTAATGTACATTGTCCTTTCTCTTGTTTGTAGATGTTGTGCCTTTTCTCGTTCGAAAGAGTTTCGAAAGGCTACTTCATCTGGCTTGCCAGCGTTCGCCAGGTACGTAGATGCCGATGCGGCTCTAGTTGTCAGGGCGAAGTTTGGCAGCCCCTCAAGTCATCCACTGACACGTCACTGTGTTTCTTTTCGCATTCTCTTCGAACAGAAGCACTTGTGATGCGGAAAGTTGACTAACCGCCGCTGACCGCTGAGCATCAGACCCTAACAAGACTACTTGCCAACGGGCGAGCAGAGCCTTTTCATTCTGTATGTTCCGCTTGTAAGCCATGGCAATCAGTAGTTGTTGATGTACATTTGTTGTACACAGTCCTGGGAAGAGTTGTAAATATCAATTGCCTGATTGATAGTAGGTCTGCACCCTGGAACACAGCACTGGAACACACTGCATGCGGTGACTAATAAGCAGCAGGTCAATGGCAATTGCTCGGCGGATGATGTCGCCGTGTCACCTCACCTCGATTCACTGGACTTGTAAGCACCTGTGTTTCATCTCTTCATGCTTCAGGACAACTATCCAATGACTTAATTTCGTCCACATCAGCCCTCGTCACCTTGTCTAGTCCTTGTTTCTGGCCCAAATAGTTCCGTCCTTGTGAGCGGTTTGTGCGGCCGGTTCCCTGAGACAACTACACGAAATCGAACGGTTTAGGCGTGGAGCAGGCACGGAAGCAGTCGGGACCCTCCTTAGGCGGGCAAGATCAATGAGACGACAAACCGAACTGATCTTTTGTTTCCACATGACCTGGAAGGTTATCTCCGATTCTAGTTTGATGGGCCGTGTGGGTATAAGAACGTGGGACGCGTATCGTTTTCTTCAACAGAACCGGGCGCGTCCTTTCTTTCTCACTTTCTTGAGTCCCCGTCGCTCGTTATACTCGCACAATCTTTGAATCATGACCATGGGTCGTCTTCTCATCGCCGCATTTGCTGTCCTTGCTACCACCTTGCCTTTGGCTGCAGCCACTAACTGTGGTTCTGGAGAGTTCTGGTACGAGAACAAGAGCTGCTGCGTCAAGCAGGGAACACCTCAAGCGCCCCCAAGCCCTCCGTGCGTTCATTGTCTGCTCTGACCTGCTCTGACCGTATCACGCATACTGATTGGGGATTTCGATCAGTTCCGGCAAGGCATGCCCGTCTTCTGGAAACTGGTATTGGTCGTCGGGTTGGTTGAACAGAACACGATCGTCGGCGCTAGACTGACCATCATGATGTATCTAGAGAAATCCTGCTGCCTGCCTTCGAGTAAGCCTCCGTCTGGCAACCCTGCCCCGACCTGCCCCAGCACCCACTCCTGGAGTTACGGTGACAGTGTTTGCAACCCAAATACCCCTCGTAGCCCTTCTTCGCCTTCTCCGTCCGATTGCTCTAGCAGCGAATTTTGGTCAGTCACCATGTATGGAGTTGTGACAGCTTACTGAGAGCACGGTTTGATTTAGGTATTCTCCTAAGGGTTGTTGTCTTCCTCACGGTGGTGTTCCCAACCCGCCCTCGCCTCCTTCAGGATCGGAGTGTCCTACCTCTGGCTGGTACTGGGGCAAAGATCAGGGGTGCTGTGTGCCCCACCACCCCCCTGCGAACAACCCTCCCCCCCAGTGCCCCGGTGGTTGGGACTGGATCTCCAACACCTGGAAGTGCCAGCCTTCTCCCCCTTCGCATCCTACGCAGCCTCCTTCTACTCCCTCTGGCACCCATAAGAAGTCTCGCAAGGCTCGCGCGGCATCTCTTTGCCCAACTGGCCTGAACGCTTGCCCCATTGCGAATGTTAGCGGGCTTTCCTCTGATTACGAGTGCATCGATACCACTCAAGAGTTGGAGTCCTGCGGTGGTTGTCTCTCGACAGGCGCTGGCCAGGACTGTACCGCGATCAAGGGCGCCTGGAACGTTGGATGCGAGCAGGGTTCATGTGCCGGTAAGTACTGCTATTTTTATCCACCTCTGCCGATGTACTTAGTCCTACCAAACTAGTTTACAACTGTATGACTGGCTACAAGCTTTCTCCGAGCGGCAAATCATGTATCGCTGCCTGATCAGTGGGCTTGATATCATGACCAAAGGACTTCATCTCTCGTGGACCCGTTGGCTGATTGTCCGATTATTTACCTTCCGATGGCCCATCTCTTCCTATTTCTCGCCGTTGACCACATCCTTCTTTCATTCGCACGCTCTTTAGTATATTTTGATTCACCGGCACTAAGCCGGCGTGGTCATAGAGGACTTTGGGATAGCTTGGTGAGATCTTTAGTACACTTGTTCTTTTGTTTGTTGAATACTTTCTCTATGCACCTGTCGAGCTTGGTGGAATATGGTGTTACGATGTGCTTTTGACTCTATGCAACGTGACCATGCTCTGATCACATGACTGACGCATTTGGTTTGTTGTTTATTTGGCTCAGTTTCTGCAAATAAAGTTCAACCCATCCGCATAAAAAGGCAAGTTCCTGTTCACTGAGTCCCAAAATTCTCACTTGCAACCACTGCGGTGCCGTCTTGCGTGTGCATATCAGCAGTCTTGAGGCGATTCCTTTGCACTTCTCCGCGCTAGACGCGACTGCTTTCACCTTCGCTCTCATTTCTAGTCCACGACAACTTTCTGCTATGCTATCTTACAAGCCAACCCTCATGGTCCTCTACGCTGTTTCTATGACAATCCTTTTCGGTCGGTCCCTTCACGCTTTGGCGAGTCCCTTGCCCTCGCCTACCTCCCTCTCCGATCACTCGAATCGACGGGATTCGACCGCCCTGAAGGTCTTCCTGTCACGTCGCCAAGGCCCGGAGAGTGTCCCTGTCGATCAGAAGCAAAACATACCGGCCCCTGATGTCAGTTCCTATCAGGACAACGTCAGTAGCCTCAACAGCTACTATGCCAATGCCAAAGATAATGCCGCGAACATCAGTGAGAGAAATTATATCTATCTTGGCAATCCCTTTACCAGATATGTTTATAGAATCTTGTTCCGCTGAGGCCAAGACCGCGAAGAGCAGCGGCTCGGAGTTCTCTGACGAATGTACATCTCAAGTCAAGGACTTTCAAAGCAATCTCCTCGGCTTCCAAAATACCTTGGCCGTACTCGGGAACAGCCAGAAGGGTTTGGCCAATTACGATCGAAGCAATGAACTGGAGACTCTGCTCAAAAATGTGGTCAACTTGAACAAGGAAGTCCTCAAGGACATTGATACCCTCGTCTACTCCTTGCCTATCCTTGGTCCCATTCTTGGTCCTAGTATGCCTTGCTCTTAGCTGCGTCGTCCTAATCTGCTCATATGTCTCTCCGCAGTTGTCTATGAAGTCAAATGCATTCTCATCGATATTCTTGATGTCCTCGAGGATCTCACTGACGCAGTTCTCAACGCGATCCGACCTCTTCTTGGGCCTTTCATCGACAAATACTCTCTAACACAATCTTGTCAGACTGGCTTGCAGCTTACCGGGCTTTGTACCTGAACAGTCTATGGCTGCTTTTGCTAAAACTTTACATGCTACTTGAACTGACGATCTTTGGATGCATTCTGTAATGTCTTTATGTATTCGCATGAGCAATAGATTTGTACTGAATCACGGAACCGATGGCTCTCCCGCGCATCGTTGCAGGCGTCAGAGGGAGGTCATCGGATACAGTCATGATTCATTACCTGACTATATGCCGCACAAGTGCAACGAATCGAGAGAGTACACTGAAATGTTGGACGACCAGGATTGAGTACTGAGTGGCTGCACAATGAGGAGTTCGTGTCGAGATAACTCAAACAAGGCAAACTTTCATTCTTCCTGTAGCCATTGTTCCGCAAGTTGCCCTATCGCTGGGATATAGAACCGGGACAAGCCATCCTGGGCCGCACCCTTGTATGCTTGATACCTGAGGATGGCATGAATTAACGTTGGAGTGGTAATGTCAAACTGAGATGCCCTACGCCATGAATAATGCAGGTGCGACGAGGAGCAGGGTAAAGAGCGTGCGTAGAAAGGAGGGAAACCCCAAAAGCGATGTCATCACGCGGAGCAGAAGCAAGGGCGTTGTGAGTAGAGCAGACTGATACGCTGAACGGATGCATCAGCAGTAGTGAATCGACGAACCTTGGAAGAACTCACCATGAAACCGGACATAATCATTCTTCGTCTCCGTTATAAGTAATGATAGCGCTACTCGTGATGTCAAACGATGTTCAGACGCGATAATGTAGTATGATTACCAGACAAGGGTCCAAGGATATATGCGAACGCGGCTAGAACGTCGACTCGTGTGTTGTATCGAGTCTCCCACTGGTTCTGCTGCTCTTCAGATCCCTCGACTGCTCCCGCCCCGCCAGCCATGGATGCGTTCCATGTCGGAACTCCGCCCGATTGGTAGGAGGTTGCCTGCTGCGATGAAGGGGGTGCAGGGAACCACGGGCGAGTGATTTTTGAGGAAGAGGGTTGAGGTTCATCTGGAGGTGGGGCCTGCGAGAAAGCCGGGGCCCGGGTGTCGGCGAGTGGGTTCTCTTCAAAGGGTGTATTGACTCACGTAGGGTGCAAACGTAGTGGCGAAGCTAGAACTCATATTTGCAACTTGCGAGGTACACGAGGGGAGGTGTGCGGGCTGTGGGAGGATCGGGAGATGCCGCAGGGGGTGACGAAGGAATTGTTTGCTGCCTACGAGAGCCACCGTGCTACTTCGCTGAGCCTCTGAGACGACTTGGAGTGGGTACCGGTGCTCTATCGCCCATACTTATGCGCCTAGCCTTTTCTCTCCGGCACAGGCATCGCCTCCTCATGCAAATTGACCCCGCAAATCGGGTACCCGCCGCTTCTCCTGCAACTCCCTCGTCCATCCTCAAGCGTCCCTACGCACACTCAGCCCTCGCCCACTCCCAGGCTCCTTCCACAGACTCCAGATCACCCGAAGATTCCTTCAAGCGGCCCCCAAAGCTTCCTCGATTAGATTCAAATCAGCTCTCGTCTTCCTCGATGCGTCCCTCGTCATCGTCCAATTCGCCCAACGCCCATCGTTCCAAGCGCGGACACAGATCTTCGAAGCCCCCCAGCCTTCTCAAAGGTTCTCTACGCGGGAAAGGGCCAGCTTTGTTGTCTGTACCTCAGGACGAGGCATTGCATGACTTGGCTTTCATCAAGCAAACCTATCGCAAGAAGGACCTCAAGAAACAGTGGGAGGAGAATCCCAAGTCCCCTCTCTCGAACCATGCCATCGAAAGCAAAGGCTCTCCGCCGTCCTATGACATGCAAGAAATCCTTCTCAATGGCAAGCGCGGTTGGAGGTATTCATCTTGTTGTCCAGCAGTCTTGCGCCGTCTCCTAACTCTCGTGATTGCAGGGTGACAGTTCGAATCAGTGAAGACCCCGTCGTCGTAGGTGTCGGGGACAGCATACAAAAAAAAGAAGCCGAACAGCTAGCTGCTCTTTCGGCTCTGTATCAGTTGGATGCCGTTGGACTGGTGCGTTCTTCTGCAACGTGATGTCCGTTCTCTCTTTTAACATCTACCTTTCACAAATAGTTGGATGGCTCAAGATCAAAAGGTCCTAAAACCCCTCCAGTGCTGGCCGCTCCGGTTACGCTTTCCGACGGAAGCACGGTCACGTATGAACAGGCGCGGCAATTCATGGATTATTATTGTCGCCGGTACAAGTTCACAAAACCTGATATCGTGTACAATGAAGTCAGGGGCAGCCGTAATCGGAACAACTCGTGGGAGGCCATCATGCATGTCGGCGGGCGTCGAATCGGAATCGGGTCCGGTTTAACAAAGAAACTCGCGCAGACGAATTGCTATATCGATGTCACCCAGTATCTCGAGAGCTGCGATGTGGAACTATGGAAGACATTTGTCAAGGCAGCGGCGGAAGGTAAGGACCTCGGTATGGCGCCCAAGGTCCTTTTCCAAATGAGCGAAGGCCTGGAAGATGAAGTACGGGACCTGTGCAACGATATACGCAAGAGCACTCTTTATCAAAATCGACCGGCCTCGTTCGTTCCCTCGGTTGCGTCTACCTCCACTCGACCCGTCGCAATCAGAAGGGCCATTCCTACAGAGCATCTCGACGCCAAGTCCGAGCGTTTATCTGAACGGAGAAAGGCGTATCTCGAAAATCCCCAATTAGAGCAAATGCGAAACACTCGGAAGGCCCTTCCTGTGTCCACTCGTTCAGCCGATCTTTTGGCTCATGTTCGCGATAACGAGGTCACCGTCTGTATGGCCGCTACTGGCTCTGGGAAGACCACTCAGATTCCACAACTCATCCTGGATGATTACATCGACAGAGGTGAAGGGGCGAAATGTAACATCATCTGCACCCAGCCTCGTCGTCTTGCTGCGATCAGTGTCGCTGAACGTGTGGCCAAAGAACGTGGAGAAATCACTGGGAAGGGGTCTGTTGGATATCAGGTCCGGTTTGAGGCAAAGCTACCTGAGGATCATGGTTCTATCACTTTCTGCACTACAGGCATCTTCTTGAGACGGATGCAGACGGCTTTGCTTGAAGGCGGAATGTCAGGCGGTGTAAACCTGGATGACGTGACCCATGTGGTGGTAGACGAAGTGCACGAGCGGGATGTCGATACAGACCTCCTACTCGTCGTCCTCAAACGCTTGCTGGCCGACCGGAAGGCGAGGGGGAAACCGATCAAAGTGGTGCTCATGAGCGCTACTATTGACCCCACTCTTTTCCAGACTTATTTCCCAGATGACAATGGGCTTCCAGCGGGCGTAATCGACATACCTGGTCGCTCCTTCCCTGTTCAAAAGCACTACCTGAACGATTTTGTGCAAGAATTGGCCTCGGACCCGAGCACGAAGGCGGTCTTCGCCGACGACTCTGTGTCCAGATATTTACAGCAAGAGTTGGGCGGTGAATATGCAACTTTAGTAGGTGATCGTTGGAGAGGAAATCGTGACATCGACATCACGAAGGACCAAGACTTGGAGCTACCTTATCTGTTCATCGCCCTGACGATCACTCACATCATCAAGCAGTCCAGCGACGGGCATGTTCTTGTGTTCTTGCCAGGATGGGACGAGATTCAGGCTGTCCAACGTGTCCTTCACGAGCGGCCTCTCGGGCTCAATATCAAAGATTCTAATAAATTTGCTATCCACCTGCTACACTCTACAATTCCTCTCGCTGAACAACAAGCGATTTTCGAGCCTCCGCCCGCAGGCGTCCGCCGCATCATACTTTCCACGAACATTGCCGAAACATCCGTGACTATTCCGGACGTTGTATATGTTGTCGACACGGGCAAGATCAAAGAGCAGAGGTATGATCCCCAGCGGCACATGTCTTCTCTCGTCTCCGCCTGGGTTGGTACGTCGAATCTCAATCAGCGCGCAGGGCGTGCCGGACGACACCGGTCTGGAGAGTACTACGGCATCTTGGGTCGCAAGCGAGTCGATGCTCTGCACACCCATCAAACTGTAGAGATGAAGCGTGTCGACTTGACCAATGTCGTCATGCATGTCAAGGCTCTAGAGTTCCCCGGCATGGCTGTGGAGGATGTTTTGGCTGCTACCATAGAACCTCCCGCCGCCGAACGCGTAACGGCGGCTATGAAGGATCTCCAGGTCGTAGGAGCTATTGATGAAAATCAGAATCTAACATCGCTGGGACGTGTACTGCTTCAGCTTCCGGTGGAGGTGCAGGTCGGTAGATTGGTGTTATACGGTAGTTTCTTCCGTTGCCTCGATCAGGCCTTGACCCTTGCGGCGATCTTGACAAACCGTGACCCCTTCGTCTCACCAATGCACCTCAAGGTTCAAGCAGCGGCGGTGAAAAATTCATGGAGCCCGGACGAGTTTAGGTCTGACACTCTTGCTGCCCTGCGTGCATACAATGCTTGGTGGGCTTTGCAGAGCAACGGCGAGTATGTGTCCGCTAACAGATTCTGTTCGGATAACTTCTTGTCCAAGCCAACTTTGCTTCTCATCGAGAAGATCAAAAAACACCTCCTAAGCGCTTTGGAAAATGCCGGAGTGATCGATGTTTCAGGAGGTGGGCGTGTCGAACGGTTTGGAGGAAGAAGAAAAGACGTTGTTGTCCCTCCGGAGCTGAACACGAACGGCGATTCTCATCCTCTGCTCGCAGCCCTCATCGCTATTGCCACGCAGCCCAATTTCGCCATCAGGACTGGAGAGAAAACCTTCCGCACCCAACAAGATAAGGTCAGTGCACAACAGACCCTTTGCATAGGTGATGACTGAATTTTCTTGCAGATGACCTTCATCCACCCGTCCAGTGTAAATCACCGCAAACGCGAGCTCTCTTCAGGACAGGGTAGTCACTCCGAAAAAATGCTCATCGCATTCGCGGAGAAACGCCAGAACATATCTGCAGCCGGCGCAAATTCGAGCACTGCCCAGATGTCCCTCGTCACTACAACGAGATTGGATCCGATGACATATGTCCTCTTTGGGGCTTATCGTACTTCTGTTACCGAGCGAGGGCTGGAGTGCGATGACTGGTTACCCGTTGTAGGCAATATCTACGCACTGGACGATATCCAGCGCCTCAAAACGATGATGGAGGGCTGCATGTTGCGGGTATTCGAGGGCATCTTGATGAACAAACGCCGTCATTCCCGCACAAATATTCCTATTGCCCCCCGAGAAGAGGAGGAATCTGGGGACGAGGAAGATGCTGTGCAGTCCAAGGACTACTCACTTTCGACAAACGAGGTCAAGGAACTTGACTATTTAACAAGAGACATCGTCGGGATATTGAATCGATACGCCGACGAACGCGTTGCGAGTCAGTCGAGGAGTAACTCAAGACCAGCTACTCCGATGGGGTCGCCTTCTTTTGGTTCGACACTACTTCCTTCACGCTCAGGTACATCTACTCCTTACGGTATACGATCAGCCTACAGCTCGAGACCAAGCACACCAAGTCGGCTGTCGAGACCGATATAGAATGGTGCTCGTCTCGCCATCAAATTGTAACATACACATGTCTTTCCCCACTCTTACATGTAATTCCTCTACCATCTTAGTACTCTACAGCTTTCTGCCGCAAATCGACAAGCGGACATGGACATTCCTCATGTCCCCCTAACGTTAAAATAATGAACATTTATTGCTATGCAGTAGTATCGTCACGTGTCAAGAGGCCTCATGATGCTGCCTTCATTTCGAGCTCAACGGCCCGTAGTCAATCCAGTGCTCCCCACAACTTCAGTGGGATATTGTGCGACCTCCTTCATCTCACCTCAATATCATACACAGACCTATTTTGATCATCATTCACGAGGGCTAATCCCCGGCAACATCATCAATCATGGCGACCAATATGCGAGGGCTGACGCAGGTATGATACAGTAGCTTCAGCTGTCGAGCTCTTGCAGATGATTATCCAGTTCATTGCGGACATCCGGGGAGCTAGAGTTCGCGACTTGGAAGAGAAGCGTATAAACAAGGAAATGGCAAACATACGAAAGAAGTTCAAAGGTCCGTCAACATTCTTCGGGGAGACTTTGAACCTGATGAAACCTATAACTCAATGAATCTTTCAGATGGTAATCTGGACGGCTATCAGAAAAAGAAGTGAGTTGATCGTACACAATACGAGGATCGTCTGACGTGTTCAAACGAAAGATACGTCGCGAAAGTCCTATATACCTATATCCTAGGCTACAAGGTTGATGTCGGGCATATGGAAGCCGTCAACTTGATTTCAAGCCACAAATACAGCGAGAAACAAATAGTAAGTTACCACCTTGCAGTGTCATGGTCCTCAATCATGGACGTCTTTTTTGTAGGGGTACCTTGCTGTCACATTGCTTATGCATGAAAACTCAGATTTTCTCCGCCTTGTCATCAATTCTATACGGAAAGACTTGGACGAAAATAACGAGATCAATAATTGCCTTGCCTTGCATGCCATAGCAAACGTCGGAGGAACAGAGATGGCGGAAGCCTTGTGTGAAGATGTTCATCGGCTACTGATTTCACCGTACGTCTTTTCCCGCGTGGGCCACTCCGCAGGGCTTAATCAGATGATAGAACTTCTCAGAGTATGGTGAAGAAGAAAGCAGCTCTGACATTGTTACGATTATATCGCAAACATCCTGACGTTATACCTGCGGCAGAATGGGCTCTCCGAATTGTTGCAATCATGGACGACCAAGATCTTGTAAGAGCACAGGTTATAGACTTGTCATCAGAGACTTAGCCGTCTACATGCAGGGTGTTGTTCTTTGTGTGACCACCTTGGTTATGACTTTGGCGCAGGACCATCTAGAACCTTATGCAGTATGCTATCAAAAGGCTGTCGATAGACTCAATCGCGTGAGCCCCCTTTCTGAGTCGGATCCAGTGTGCGCTAAAGTCCAGACTTAGCTTGTTGTAGAGCACGAATATTCTGCAGCGTACGCATACTACAAGGTTCCATCCCCGTGGCTCCAAGTCAAACTTCTCCGACTTTTGCAATATTATCCTCCGTCAGGTATGACAATGTTTCGAATGCAGTCGACTGCGCTCATCTTTGTCCAGAGGATCCAACAATACGATCGACATTACATCAAGTCTTGGAGGCCGTGATGAATAACAGTGCTGAGCAATCGCGCAATATGCAGCACAACAATGCCCAACGCGCTGTTCTTTTCGAAGCGATCGGTCTCGCCATTCATTTGGACACGAACTCCCCGCTTGTCGCAACCTCGGCTGTCCTTCTAGCCCGGTTTATCTCCTCTAAGGAAACCAACGTACGGTATCTGGGGTTGGATACTTTGGCTCATCTAGCTGCTCGAGCAGATTCCTTGGACGCAATCAAAAAACACCAAGGGACTGTCATCAACTCACTTCGAGATAGGGATATCTCCGTCCGACGACGAGCTCTAGATCTCTTGTATAGCATGTGCGACGTTGACAATTCTGAAATCATTGTTGGCGAGCTATTGCGGTATTTGAAGGTTGCTGACTACGCTCTTCGGGAGGAGATGGTGCTTAAGATTGCCATCTTGACGGAAAAATATGCCAGCTCGTATAGATGGTATGTCGACACAATTCTGGAGCTCATCAGTGCCGCCGGAGACCATGTTGGAGATGAAGTGTGGTATCGAGTCGTGCAAATAGTGACAAACACCGAAGACCTTCAAGCGTACGCGGCGAAAGTTGTGTTCGAGCGGTTGAAATCACCAGCATCCCATGAGAGTCTGGTGAAGGTGGGCGGTGAGTCCGTCCTTTCTCGGCAAAGTCCTGTTCATACGATGATTCTCGTTTAAAGGATACATTCTTGGCGAATATGGTCACATCATCGCCAACGAGGAAGGGTACAGTCCTATCGATCAGCTCCAGATTTTACATTCCAAATCCCAATTCTGTGCAGCCCCTACTCGCTCTCTCTTGCTTTCTACATACATCAAATGGGTGAATGTGTTTCCCGAAATCAAGCCTCAGCTTATCAATATCTTCGAGCGTTATCGCCATGTGCTAGACTCAGAGCTTCAGCAACGGGCTTGCGAGTTCTATGCTCTAGCGTCTCGTCCTGACGAGGATGAACTCCTCCAGAACGTGTGCGAAGAGATTCCTCCATTTCCACCGAGGGAGAGTACGCTTGTAGGCAGGCTAAACAAGAAACACGGAGCTACAGAAGACAAGAGGACATGGGTGCACGGAGGCAAGGATGCGAACATGGATCGAGAGGCAAACAAATCTGCCAAGCAGCCACCTATCGGGGATATTCCGACCAACGGGACCCCAGCAGCTGGAGACGAGCAGGATATCATGAACTCCCTCGCAGGCCTTGACATGTCCCCAACTGGCGTTTTGGACGGTTCAGGAGTTTCGGCGACACCCGTGGTGCCCAAGTCTACTTTGTCTGCTCCAATTGCCGTTGGACCAAGTGTGGAACGCTGGTTTGAGAAGCTTACTTATAGTGATGAGGGCGTTCTATACGAAGACGTCCAGATACAGATTGGGATCAAATCCCGATACCAAAGTTTTACTGGACAGCTAGCCATTTATATCGGCAATAAAATATCCGCACCATTCACTTCCTTCACCACCACGATCCATGTCGATGAGCCTGAAGCCCTTTCGGTCACCTTTGCCAAAATGCCACCGACCACGATCGCTCCTCGGACACAATCGCAGCAGATCCTCCATGTAGAATGCAAGAAGGTTTTCAAGGTCCCCCCCATTTTGACGATCTCTTTTCTTGCTGGCTCGCATCAAACAATAGCTTTGCGATTACCAATCGTACTCACCAAGTTCGTCGAGCAAGTCACCCTCAGCCAAGCGAACTTTTTCGAGCGATGGAAATTGATTGGAGGACCACCGCGTGAAGTTCAGAATGTCTTCACCATTCCACTCACTAGTACAGACCAAGTAGACCATGGTCGATACAGACAGGTTATCACGGGACAACGACTGAACATTCTCTCGGACGTCGATCCGAACCCGGAAAATATCGTCAGTGCTGGTGTACTGCATATGTCAGTGGATGGAAAGGTTGGGTGCTTGATGAGAATAGAGCCCAATAAGGAGGCAAAGGCATGTCTCCGTGTATCATTCGTTGCCTTCATTAGTGACTGACTCTGATATCAATTCTAGCTATGTCGTATGACTGTCAGGAGCACCTCAGAGGATGCGGCGGGGGAAATCCAAAGGCTCGTACAGAAGCCGCTTTCCACAGCTGCTGCATCTGGTCCCTGATTCCATGTCTTCGCCTTGCTTTCTTGCATTCAACCAACTGATTTACATGTATTACTGACCAATGAATCGATACCCTGGATGAGAATTAACCTGCATAGCCTATTAATCTAACATGGGAGATGATCAGGGAATGATCCGAATAAATTCGCCGACGGCAATGTATATTGCTCATCAACTCTCTTCATTTTCGAACAAGGAGGCCCCGCAATATGCCCTTATTCTTTCGCCTCCCGCTATCTTCTTCGTGTGAGTGAGCAGCGATAGTAGGCGATGATGGCCCATCCGATGGGGGTACGAGTCGAGCCTTATTGAATGCCGGGATAGAATCTGTAGATATAGATCTAGGATGTGAGGGTGGAAGGCGTTTCCGAATTGGCCAACTTCCTCCTTCCAGAGCTTGGTCGATCGGTGAAATCGACCCTCCAGATGCGTTCACTTGAGAGTTAGACTGACCGCGAGAATGAACTATATTGTGACCAGATTGAAAGTGAGGATCTGTGATTATCTCTCTCGAGTCTGCTGAATCACTGGGCACTGGTGGCGCAGTCATAGGACGAGATGCATGAGAAGGCTTGCGGAGCCGTGAGGGGGTTTGGTCTCCAGAGAAATGGGGGGTCAATGGCGAGCCCATATAGTTGGACTGAGAGGAAGGAGGCACTTGGTCCATGCCACCTCGTTCTACAAGGCTACTGACGCGAAACAAGGCTGTTGCTCAATATCCATACAACGACTCAAAAATTCCTCCAGTGGAGGGTGGTGTAAGGATGGCGATTCCCGTGAATAGCGCAGGACCGCAGATGTGATGACGGCGAGATGACGAGGGATATCAAGGAGGTATGGCAAGAGAGGAATAGATTCCCGATAGAGTGCAGGCATTACTTCGACCCGTTCCTGTAGGACCTTGACCGCCTTCAGCCGTTCTCGCGACTCTTCCGATGCTGATGCGGGATTATCGTGTGGACTTGTAGTAGAAACTACGAGAATATAATCCACCATCGCGGGTAGACTATCCTCCAAGAATGATTGAACGCCACGCATGAATTCTTCTTTCTGCACGGCCTGAAAAGAGCGTCATACATCAAAGTGAGGGTAGTACCGATATCAAGGCTTACAGCGTTCAAATTGGCGAGACTCTGGATGACCTTTGCGATCAATGTAAGACTACGTTGCACTGGTAGATCAGGAAGGCCTGCAGGAACGTGACTGAGCATATGGCGTGAACTGCGTTATGGGATCCTACCTGGACAAAGCCCAAATAGATGGGGATGCAGGATAGCCGGGACAATAAATCGGAGAAAGCAAAATGCCGAAACGCTTTGCCATGGTAGTTCCCGATTTCGGTCCTCACTATTCCGTGTGACCTTGTATCTCTGCTCGACAAGCTGACGGATGCGTTCAAATAATCGCCGCATTTCACTGTATGGATGGAGTAAATTGACCTGAGGGCGCTATCTGTGGGAAACAGATCACGTACTTTGGACACTCCGTTCGTACAGAGTATATCTGATTCCATATTTGTCGGCACCAGTGAACAAGAAGTTCAACATTCCGTTCAATGTCCTTAACTCCCTTGCTACTGCGAAGTGGGTCTACCTCGATGGAAATATTTTCGGCACAGATGCGGCGAATGGTGTCGCCAATACTGGCATCTAGAAAATCTTTTCCATACCACGCCATCAACAGCTCAACAGTCTTCGTGAACACGGTATTTCCGCGAAAGAGGGTATTGTGTGCTTGGAAGGGTTCCGAATCGTCAACTCATGTTGAGATCACGCTGACCGGAGTACTCACAGCTCGGTGTACCATCAACCTCACGATCAGCTAACTCAGAAACGCTTTGAGACAGAATATTCTTGGCTACAGCTATCGAGACAAGCTCGATGGACAAATGTTTCATCTTGAGTTCGAGCTCAATGTCACGCATCCAATCTAAGTAGTTTCGTGAGTCGAGCGTCTGCCATCGAAATGAGATGATCAGTTGACAGCCATTGCAGCATTATTCGACGGACTCACATTCATGATTCCGGTGTATGCAGAGCGAGGTAAGATGATCTCCCTGTAGATATTGATCGACAATTAGCAACATGAATCACAGATAAAAATTGCTCACTGACTCGTCCACCTTGATTTTGAGACGGATTTGTCCAACCTGGATACTGGACGAAGTCGACGCGCCATGAAGAACTGGGAACCAGCCTTCTATGCATTCTCCGCGACGGAAATTTGTGAGCGTAACGTATACTGTCCCGATCAGCGACGGTTTCACGAATTTCTTCTCGCGCCAGAGAACTACAGCGAGCTTCTCGAAAGAAGGTAAATCGGCAAACGTGAAGGTTTCATGCCAGTCTGGCGCTCCAAGGCTCTTCTTGACTACCGTGCGCCCAGAAAGTACGTTGTTGAAATAGACCTCGCAGAATAGATCCAGATCAACCGCATCATCGTCTTTAACTTCATCTTCCGGTGGCCCTAGTGAGTTGTGAGGCCCTTCGTCGAAAATTCGTACGGTACCAATGTTACGCCCTTGTACACATGTGAGCTCGACCTGTCGCCAGATGCGATAAAGTCCACCGTCAGCAGGAGAAATAGCCTTCCCATAAACCTCTGGACTGGCGTATGACCGCAAAAGGGACATCCATGTGTTCAACGCGTCGGTTGAGGGGAAATGAAAATACAGAGGTTCGTTGGTGGTAGTAGCAGTCCATCTCTGCGCTCTGGAAATAAAAGACACATTATGATTGTGAGGTTAATCCAAAGGTACGTGTCGTACGATGCACAGTGTAATCCAAGGCAATCCTTTCGAAAAAACAACGATCGATCGGCCGCGCGAATGTCTGTATGCTTGAGGAGATGTATATACACACATTGATATAGCATTGTTTCCTAGTTCCTGCTCAAGCAATCAATGAAAAATTCAAAGAGGGACCACTCACATCGATGTATACATTCAATAGACAACTTTCCCCTTCTTCGGACATCCTACAAGTTGCCTGTCTCCAGTGATCACCAGTGCTAGCAGCTCGAGCTAGATTGAGCCAGCTCGTCTTCTCTATCGTGAAGTATTTATCTCCATAGATTTCAAGTTCTCGAAATAAACACACACCTTTCACCCTCTTCTGAGCGTCATCCGTTGAAATAGACAGAGGTCTTTGCGCATCACGTTTCTCGTTCTTCCTCCGAGGGGCGGGCTTGAGGGGAGTGTCAAGGATAAGGCTCTCGGAATGTGGTGAATATGAAATACCTTTCGTAAAGCAGCAGCAGTCTTGCTCGATACGTATAGCTCAACGGATATGTAGAATTCTCTTGCATTCTCAGATTGGGCAGAGGACGACTGATCCCACACATCTACCATCGGTTCGAGCCGAACAGATTTCTGCGTCCTGAGATGTGCATCAAGCGTTCGTGAGACTCTGATGAGAGGATATAGCGGGGTGATAGTATTCACCGCCAAACAGGATCAGCATATAACGGTGCACGGCAAGGGAGTGAAGAATGGGAGCTTCAGGGACAACTCAAGTAGCCATTGCGAGTCACGTAAACGTAAGTACGTATTTAAGTCATCTCCCCTGAACCAATAGCGTTCAGTTACTCGGTCACTAAGATTTCATGCTTTCGAGGATGTCGAACGGAAGGCTTTTGTAGGAGAAATATTATACGGGCCTGCGCGCAAGCAGCCCTTGTAAACTTAACCACGAAAGAGTGTGAATGAGCCCAGGAACGTCTAAACAAACCGAATGTCGTGGGGTATATGTATGAAAGGCAACATGAAGCAGAACATAGCCACATCTCCCCTGTGCGCTTGCCGCGTATCTCTCAGACTCAATCTTTCTTGTACCTGCGTGATTGAGTAATCAGAAAACCCGCCAATGCAATACTGATGAATGAAACCCACCCGTTCCCGTTCCCGTTGACGGCCCCATTTCCGACAACATGGGACTTCTTGCCTCTGACTGGCTTCTTGTAGGTCTGAATGTAAAAGTTGATGAACAGACCCAGATAGCTTGTGAGAAGAAAGCAGCCAAAAAGTGCCGCAGACTCCGTTCCGGCGCAGGAGCCACGATTGGGAAGCCATTGCCAATAAGTGTGAGCGAAGTAGGAATACGCTAACAAGGAGCGCGTTAGTAAGGAGGAACAGCAATGGACTTTACAGTACGACGCACTGCCAAAGTAGACGATGAAAAGGTCGATGACAAATTGGACGATTTGCATGGTGGTCAGGTACTTCTTCCACTGCAGTAAATGTGCGTCAGGACGTAGGCGACTAAGTCTGTGATTACGACACATACCCATATCTTAGCCCCACCAGCGGTTGCGTAGTAGTAGTAATCTGCGAATGTGGAAGCATGAGGATCATAGCACGTGAAACCTGATATTCTTACACATGAGGACATGAACGCCCAAGTTTAGCGTGATTACAACCCAAGACTGTCAGGAGAAGGCCGATGAGTACGATGCTTCACGTGGCTCAACCCCAATCAAACGCACCACACTGGTCTTCCCATTGAGCTGAGTGTAGCACAAGAAAGCAGTTGCCGAGTGGTGGAAGACGTGCAGGAATGCTGCGTACGATGTTAGGTTTGGGGAAAGGCGAAGCCAAGTAACTCACCGAGGGTTTTCTTCTTGAACGCAAGGAAGACCGTGTCCAACAACTCGAGATATTTGAAGTAATAGTTGATAATATAGTAAAATTCCAATCTCTGCGACGTGTTAGCGACTGCTGCATGTCTGTAAACTTCAAGAAATAATCACTTCTGTCCATGCAGCAGTGTTACAAATGGCGTAGAATGGACCATGCTCCCATGCTATGGGGAGGATCTCCTCCAGCATGAGGGCGAGCAGAAGCGCGCTGCCAGAGCTGAGGACAACATTATGGGTTTGGAATAGTAGCTGGAGTTTTTGAGGTTGACGTGTCTTCATGAACTCGCGAATGCCGAAAACGACGGCCAGGTATGAGACCAACGCGCTGATCACGACTGGTCTGGTCGAGAGAGGCGTAGCACCGGGAACATAATGAGTGAGGAAGTACGGAAGGGTGGGGAGGGGCACATATTGAAGGAGAAAGTCTGCGAGAGGAGCCATAACGACCAGAGGGACCACGGAAAGCGAGGGGCAGAGAAAAAAGCGAACTGTCAGAGCTGCAAACCCGACGCGTGATCCGACTTTTGATTCCTTAAAACCGGTGTGACAGCCCCGAGCAGCCACGTCACACACCCACCCCAAAATCACGGACCAATGACGCTGACCAGCGGCATCGGACTCATCTTGATTGACTTCGGCATTCTCTTCCATTTGAGGCGCCCATCGTGTAATATTTGCCCACTAAACCCGATAGATTCAAAGAGACACCGAAAGCCAGCGAAATCCACTCTGTACATACATCCAATGATTAACGAAAAAACGAAGCAAAATGTGAGGATAAGGCGAAAGAGGCTACGATTCCGGTGACAGTCCATAGTGCATAGATATGTATTAGGTGATGACCAAGGCGGGGCCGTCCTTCAGCTGGACGAAATGAACCCTTTCCCTGTCGGTCAAGGGGGTTCAGTGGCCTGTTTATCGGGTACCAATCACCTCACCTGGCACATGGCTTTGTTTTTTCCAAGGCTTCGTGAGCAGATGCCCTCACCTTGTCCTTGTCCAGCTCCGAGTGAGAGGCGCAGACAAGGCACACAGGTGAATTAGAGGGAGCAAGAGTATACGATGCCGGGACCTATTCCGTGACAGTGAGACAAACGGTTGAAGCGTGAACTAGGGCAATTACATACACCAGATGCTCGAAGTGATTCGACAAGGTCGTGAATAAATAAGAGAGATCGGGAGCGTAAATCGTGCAAGTCGTGAAGATCGATACCTTCGAAAGCACGCAGACGTGAGTGGGGCTAAGTGGGGGCGAGAAACGCGGAGCAAAGTACGTACAGAGATCAGAGGAGGGGGCCCATGTTGGTACGGTGCAGTATAGGCGGACAGATTGATCGTGCACCGAACGACTGAGGAGCCTGGAAACGGTGAGGGCCTGTTCAGATATGAAATGCTTGGGAAACACCTACTCAGTGGTCGGCTTCAATGCGTCTCTGACGTTGCCTAGCTAATGTGTACGATTGATGGTCGTGTGACGAAATCAAAGAACCCAGAAACAGGCCTACCTCATTCATTTGCAGCGTATCTTGGTGCCCATCTTTGGCAAGGTGCGTTGCTTGAGGAAGAAGTGAAATCATATGAGACACTTCGAGGATGATTCGCGAGACACAGCGATACTCCGGGTATAAGCCAGGGTATAAGCCAGGGTTGTGGGGAAGTTGGGGAAGAGACTGCGTCTCGGACACGAGCACGTAACGTGCTGTCACTATATATAAAGAGCAGGTAAGTACTAGCCGTGCGTTTCGTAACGGGTGTAACCGGGCATGCACGGATGCCAGCGGGGGCCAGCGGACACATTGTATTCTCGGCCCGCAATCCAGAGCGTCGAAGGCAACTAGAACTATGGTCGACAAAGTCAACTGATCATTGACGTCCGGTTTGCACGAAAATATCCAGCAGGCTGCTTGGGATGCAGCCAATGCTCTCTATGTTTGAGCATAGGTATGACCTAGGCGCCTAGGCGCCCAAGAGGCAGCCTAGCCTCTGATGAGGGCTCGTGGGAACAGGAACGCTATGACCTCGTCATTAGCGTTTGACGCGCTGCAGCCTCTCCAACACCCATGCATACAAACCAGTTCATCTAAAACGACGAAATCCGTGTAGAATTTATCCTGGCATTCAAAATCACATTGTACTGATAGTCTTGACAACGTTTGAGCATTCGCTATGTGGTGGCTAGATCCAGGCAAAGAAGTTCTGAACGTTGTGAGTTTCGGAGCGTATTGATCATGACGTCTCATCGTTGATGTTCATTCTTGTTTAAAGGTGTTCAACCGCATTCTGGCTCCATACGTCGAGAATCTGGATATGAACCAAGTAAATTATGGTATCGGACAAGGTTCGTGACAACAATTCCTACGACATAATTCCTTAATGACCTATTCGTCACTTTCAGGCCAAGTGACGCTGAAGAAGTTGCGTCTGAAGAAGGGGGCGCTGGATAAATTTCGTCTTCCGGTGGATGTTATTGAAGGTGCGGGATTATAAGCATCCGTGTGGAAGCAAATACCCACAGAAACCGCAGGACATCTGGGAAAGTTCACTCTTTCCTTACACTGGCGAAACCTTGGCAATCAGCCTGTCGAGCTATTGATCGAAGATGTGTATCTTCTTGTTGTCCCCTCTCCTCAGGGAGACAGCAACCTGGAAGAAGACGAGCACCGGATGCAGGAGGCTAAGATGGAACGCCTTGAGAACGCGGAATTACTTCACATGCAGAATCAACCTGACCCTGTGGAAGGTCTATGACCTATTCTTCCTTTTATGAACAACTCACAGAACCGGGCTTTTAGGCGACACACAGCAGCAAGGGCTCCTTGCGTCTCTCATTGCTAAGATAGTGAATAACCTTCAGGTCACGATCAAAAACATTCATGTTCGCTATGAGGATAAGCTGAGTGTTCCAGGAGTACGTTGCATTTGACATTTTCTAGACGTCCTCTAGGGCTGACTTTTTTTCAGCACCCGTTCGCGGCTGGAATAACTTTGGCGGGGTTCTCGGCGTTCTCAGTTGATGAGAATTGGATCCCTGCCTTTATCGAGAGTACGGCAGGAAGTATTCACAAGGTGGGACGGATCTTTACACCTTACTCGAACTGGATTGAGCACCAACCTACCACAGCTAGCCAAGTTGCAGTCATTAGCAGTATACTTCGACACAGACGCAGAGAGTATGGCCGGTCTACCTTACGCAGACGCTGTGAGAAGGTTTACTGCAATGGTATGCTTTTCCTGATATTCTTGAATTACTGAGGTGACACGGTATCACTTTGACCCCACAGATTGCCAGCGAGGAACATACACAGGACCATCAGTTTGTGTTAAAACCGGTCACCGGAGAAGGACGGGTGTGTGTTCGCATTATCTATTCCTCACCCTTCGTCCTGATATTGTTTTTAGATTGTCATGCATAAACAACTAAACAATGACACTCCTCGGTTCGACGTCCAGCTTCTGTTTGATGAGATAGGAGTGCTCTTGGATGACAATCAGTATCGAGATGCGATTTCTCTGGTCGATATGTATCATTTCTATGCGCGGCAACACCAGGTAGGCTCATCCATATTCATGTTAAGGCGGATCTGACTTATCCGCGCAGTACAAGCGATACAAGCCGAGGCAAGA
Organism: Heterobasidion occidentale; assembly: GCA_039111635.1. Taxonomy (NCBI): domain Eukaryota; kingdom Fungi; phylum Basidiomycota; class Agaricomycetes; order Russulales; family Bondarzewiaceae; genus Heterobasidion; species Heterobasidion occidentale. The sequence goes on along the minus strand of JBCAQO010000001.1, from coordinate 2,059,972 downwards.
GGATCTTGAGGACAACCGCCCACGCGCTCTTCTCCATTTTGCTGGTAATGCCATCTTAGATGGTGTACGCGAGCGACATCGCAAGTGGACATGGGCCTACTTCATGGAGCGTCGTGATGATCGACATCGCTATGTTGAGCTATTTAAGAAGAAGCAGCTGAACACAATTACACCCCAGGTAAGTGAATTGCTTTTGAAAATCCTCACACCCTCAATAGCAATGTTTAGGACGTCGCCATGTTCGACTCCTTAGAAAAGAAGCTGTCATATGAAGACATCCGGTTCTATAGGTCGATCGCTCGGTCAGAACTCAGGAAAGATATAGCACTCCGCAAGAAATTGGAAGAAGAAAAGCAAAAGCAACAAGCTCAGTCGTCATCTTCTTGGTCAAGCTGGATATGGGGTTCGTCTACATCTTTAGAGACTTCAAACGAGGAGCCCAGTTTCACTGGAACAATGACCGACGAACAACGGAAGGAATTGTACGATGTTCTTGACTATGATGAGAAGACTGCCCTTGTCGAGTCATTTGAAGCCCCGAGGGATGCGCTCACAATGCGCATTGTTACGCAGCTGAAGAAGGGCTCTTTTACGTTGATGACAGATCCTCACGGTATTGCTGTCGAGGTTATTTCGGTCGTCTTTGACAAATTCCAGGCCAATCTTCTGCAGCGTAGGGACAACTTCGAGATCGCTACGTCGTTGGGTGGGCTACGTGTTTTCGATGGCACGACAAAGGATACCCTGTACCCGCAAATCGTGCACGTCAAATCCGAACTGGCGGGAACATCAGTGATGTTGACCATGGCAATGATAAAGCTGACCCTTTCTTCTTTGTCAAATTTGAGAATAACCCTTTGGACGAACGTGCGGATACAGCCCTGACGGTGCGAATGCGGCACATGGAGATCATCTACCACAAGGGTTATGTCGAGGCAGTCTACAAATTCTTCAAGCCACCAGCAAGTCAGCTAGAATCAGTTGAAGCTCTGCTGGTACTTATCTCAATTTGGATCTCTGCTTACATCTCAGCTCAGCCCTTTTGGTAGAATGTTGCGAGTGAAACACTTGAAGGTCTTCGCAAGGAAACGCGCGCGGGACTGGAGTACGCCTTACAGACACACAAGACGATCGACCTCGTTGTGGATATGAATGCGCCCATCATCATTATTCCAGAAAGGTATGTTCCCTTCTCATCCCGTCGACTTACCGGAGTAATGTAATGGGAGTTTAGCATCACGACTAATATATGCAAGCATCTGCTCATCGATGCAGGACATATATCCATTGGAAGCAAGCTCGCTGACAAGCAGGCTATTCGCCAAATCCATCTGAAGCGTAACCAACAATATACGGACGACGACTACAAGAACTTGGAATCATTGATGTATGACAAGCTTTCGCTAAAGCTCGAAGCCGCCCAGGTATGTCTTGGGCGGAATCTATCTGAAATTGTGCTGAGTGTTATTCAGTTCGTCTTGGGCGATGACTTGCAATCGTGCCGAGATGCTCTCGCTTCTGATGGTGACACGTCACTTCATTTGCTTGAACGCATCAACGTCGATTTGCAAGTGCAAAATTCAATCATACCAAGCGCTGTGAATCTCGCTCGAATCAAAGTCTCTGGAAATCTGCCTACGCTGCAGTTAAACTTCTCCGATTCTAAGTACAAATCCATCTTGCGCCTAATCGATGTGACCATACCAAAGTTTGGTGACGAAACTCCAAATACCGTCCCTTCAACCGTAACGGGAGCCTATCGATTGCCGAGATTGTTTGTCGGCCCTGATAAGGAGTACAATATTGAGGACGATGGTGATGAGGAAAGTAGCCGAGACGAATTCCTTGAAGCTGAAGACGGTGGTGGGCAGGTGGGTCTCTGTCAGCGTGTACGTTACTGTGGTCCACTGAATTATATGTCAACAATGTCTAGATATCTGGAATTCATCAGCGATCATTCGAGTTTAATTTCCAGGTCGACACCCTACGTGCTTCGATATCAAAGTCGCAAGCAGAGCGAGGGGAGAAGCCTCTAGGTTCTGTCTCCTTTGATCGCTTTGCGCTATCATTTGCTTTGGCGAAATACGACATGGTCGTGGATGTCAGACTAGGGTCAGTGGTCTCTTATCTTGTATCGAACAGCCCCTCATAAAAAGCACAGGTCCCTATCTATGACTCTCGAGCAATCGATAGCTCAATCCATGGACATCCTTTCGTCTGTTGGGGATTACGATGACAACAAGGACCTCCTCACCGTCAAGTATACTCGTGTGCAGAAGGAGTCACCCGAATATCTTTCTAGTTATGAAGGAGTTGATCAGAATGTTGACATCAAAATTTCTACCGTGGTCTTTCGTGCCGCGCCAGAACCCGTGATCCAATTGTACAACTTCATAATGACAACCTTCGTTCCACAGTCGGCAGACCAGTCCACTGTTCAAGAGCTCGAACCGAGCTCTCGTGATGTCTCCTCAACTCCAGGTGACACAGGAAAGATCCGCGTCGTGGTCAATCTCGCAAGTGTGAAGGGTATGTGTTTATCAATATTGGTTCCATCTGAAAGATGCGTTAATATCGTCATCAAGTCATCCTCATCAATGCATCTGAAAGGCTCGCAACTCTGTCACTTTCTACTGCAGATGCGCTTGTCTTCCTGCATTCCAATACCATGAAGGTTGATGTTCGTCTAGGCAGCCTCTCGTTGAGCGATGATTCTCCTCAGACGACGGCCTCTCCTGAGTTCAAGCAGATCATGTCGATAGAGGGAAAGAACCTCGCACAGTCATGTACCAGACTTACGATCCAAATGACAAGGAAACATACAAGGGGATCAAATCGTCTATACACCTCGCCGCAGCTTCTGTCAAGCTTCATTATCTGGAGCAGCCTCTGCATGACATCTATTTCTTCCTCTCGAAGCTTGCTAAACTGAAAGGACTTTACGATGCTGCTACTCAAGTTGCGGCTCAGAGGGCTTCCGAGATCGAGCGCATGCAATTTGATATCTCCGTCGACTCCCCTATCATTGTCTTCCCTTCCAATGCGGCCACCTCTCGTGACGTTCTCATTATGCGTCTAGGTGGTATGTCTGCTCGTAACAGTTACGAAGGCGAGGATCACAAGATCGATGCTAGTCTTCGTGGGATACAACTCGTCTCCACCATCTTCTACGACAACAAGCCATCGATTCTCAAGATGATCGACGATATCGAAGTAGTTGCCGAGGTTGTTCAAGCAAGTGGTGGCGAGAGAAATGACATCAACAATCGTCCTGACACACAGGTATGAATAATGAAGTTTGCCTTTCCCCTCCTGGTCTGACAATACGAGAAGGTCAAAATCATAGTTTCAGACATCAAGCTATATCTAACGCAGGTACAATACGGTATGATCACTGGCTTGTCTCAATCGATCCCGAAGATCCTTGCTGGAGGGGAGGCTCAAGCAGACCAAGCAGAGGGTTCTGTAACTTCCTCAAAACCCGGTGCAGTTGACCAGAATCAAGTGGACCATCAGTCTAGTGTCAAAATGCGTCTGAGCCTGGCCATGCCATGCCCGAAGACGTGCAGATTAGGATCTCTGTGGATCTTGCTCTTTCCGTTCACTCTATCAAACTTCACCTGTACGACCAGCAAGCAACGACGGATTTGAACGTGAAGGAGCATGGGGTAGCCCGGTTTGCACTCAACGGTAACACGCTCAAGTTCAAATTATTCTCTGACGAAGCTACCGAGGCTCAAGTAGTGCTTAAATCTTTCACAATGAGCAATACACGGCCTGGCAACTCCAAATTCAGAGAAATCATCCCCGCCGCTCATCATGATCGAAACCAATTCATGATTCTCTACACAACTTCTGGTGGCTCTGAGGGATCTTCTCTCGCGATTTTGACCGTCGACTCCCCCAATATCATTTTTACCCTTGATCCTGTATTCGCTCTCCTGGAATTTTTCACTAGTGCCTTTCCCACTTCCCAGCCAACCGACGTATATTCGAACGTTGAGAGGCAAGGCACCGCAATGACAGTCGATCACGGTAACACCTCACGTCTAGACTTCAGACTGGACCTTCATAATGTTTCGATCAGCTTGCTTGAAAATGAAGTCGATGCAGATTCTCAAGCGATTCGGCTTTCCGTGGCTCAAGTTCTTGTCTCTCAACAGGTAAAGGCCATCAAGTTTACTGGTCACTTTGCATGCTCACGTATGACTTCAGGGGATTCTCGCTCTCTCAGTTGTCCGTCTGGGCATGTCTTTGACGAAAATGCCGAGGGGCTCCGACGAAGTCAGATTTTTGGACGAAGTTGACTTCACGGTCTCTCTGGATAGCCGAACATCATCATCGCATCAAACGACGAGCATTGAAGTTGCTTCAAAGCCGATAATTCTGCGCGCGTCATATCGAGACATCCAGCTCATTCTGACGATCTGCAACAAGGCTATGGCAGCATACGGACAGCTCAGCGGGCCTAATACGTCATCGAACTCTCTTCAATCGAGACCTGCAGGGCGCAATACTTCGGTTTCATCCAAGTCCGAGCTCACGCATCACAGCGCGACTGCGATGAAGTCATCAAGATCACAGGCCCCTGGATTAGCCCGTGTGCTGGTGTCCAAAGAACAGGTAGAATGTGATCACCACCTTGTTCTGTGTTTCTGACACCATCCTTACAGCTCCGAGCATCATTTGACGGATTTCGCTTAATTCTGATTGGAGATATGCACGAACAGCCTATGATGCACATCAAAGTCAAGTCGTGCACTGCTGTAGTAAATGACTGGTCGGGAGAGGTAAGTACTTGTAGAGTATGGTATAGTACGCTCACTCTTATTTTTTCACAGCTCCATGCATCCGCGACAATGGCCACTCAGATCAGCCATTGGAACCTCACAAACTCGCATTGGGAGCCATGTGAGTTTCACAAGAATCGTTCTATATCTTTAGACTAATAGGTTCGTAATCAGTGATTGATCCATGGACTTTCACTGCTTCGGTAAGCACTGGTATGTCCTTGTGCATTGCTAAAGACTAAATGGTGAAATTCTAGGTCTCAAAGGATCACCCAACAAGTGCCTTGGCGACTTCTCTCTCTGCCAAAGAAAAGCTCAATCTTAATCTCAGCACAACTTTCATGGAGCTTGCAATCGACATGTTGAACACCTGGAGGAAAGAAGGCGAACACGTTCTGGCGAGAGCTCGAGGTAGCTACGCGCCATACAAGATCCGTAATTACACGGGGACGGTGCTCCACATCTGGTCGGATACTGATGGCAGCAATGAACATCGGGATTCAACCTCAGTCAAGATCAGCAATGGCCAAACAATTGATTGGAGATTTGACGATTGGCGAACTATACGAGAAGTACACCCCATTTTCCATATCATGCTCATGTCCTTATGTGATATTACTAGCATACCTCCTCTGCCGGCCAGAGTAGCATCGGAGTATATTTCGAGGGCCAACCGTGGGAACGCCTTCGAAGTATCCCTGTGGACAGAGAAGGAGAGTTTTCATTCTCGCTACGCCCGCGCATCGAAAAGTTGTATAATCGGCTGCTCTGCGAAGTCAAAGTCGAAGCCAACGTCAAGATTGTCACCCTCCGATCGACATATAAAGTACACAACCATACCCTATATCCGTTGGAGCTCACGCTTGTTGACGAGCTGGGCCACACGACTCGAGCAGTGGAAAAGATAGGTGAGTAGGTGCTGCATAATCTATCAGAGAAACATTCTCTGACCCCACAGAAGTTCCTGGTCAGAGCTTTTCTTTACCTATCGACTCAATCGGTAAAACCAAGATCAGAATTCAACCCGACCGTGAGTGAAACATTGTCACGGAAAAGATGCCCTCATTAATCGCCAACTCAATCAGAGGGTTTCGGATACAAATGGTGTTCGGCCATTCGCTGGGAGGATCTCATTGCTCGCCAGACGTTCACTCTGAGGTGTCCTCATACCGACGAGTCGGAAGCTGCCTTCCGCTTCCATGCTTTCGTTCAAACGGATGCCGGCAATGCGGCCACGCGGTAAGGTTCAACTATCTGCTCCCACAAATCGAGCGCTTGATGCATCGTTATTCCAGAAAATACCCCAGAATCGATCTACAGCTGCGAGCACCGATTGAGTTGGAAAATCTCTTACCTTATAACCTGCAGTATAGGATCTATGACAAAGATACGGATCAAAACTGGCGAAGCTATCTACGAAAGGGGGGCATCATGCCTGTCCACTCTGTTGAATTGGGGCATCTCGTCCTTCTCAATATCGAAGTACAAGACACAGGTAAGGTCGCGAGACGCCATAAATGAGAATCTTCCTGACATGGATAGGAACAGTGTTCAAGCCAAGTGACTTCTGTATCATAAATACCGACGGCCATTCTGATTTCGACATTGAGAATCGGCTGAAAAGAAAGAAGAAAAAACTTCTGTATCATAAATACCGACGGCCATTCTGATTTCGACATTGAGAATCGGCTGACCCTTCAAGATATCTCTGGTCGTAAGCTGGATCTCAAACTAAACTACATGTAAGCATTCACCTGGAGATCTAGTAGCCATGTGACTTAATAGTAACATAGACGGTACCCCGAGGCTGGTGGGGCCTTCAAAGTACAGATCTATAGTCCTTACATTGTCGTGAATAAGTTGGGTATACCCTTCTCCGTGAAGTCAATCCGATCCAGCCGAACAGGTGCTCCGCAAGATGTCGCTGGAGATACTCGCCCCGGTGAGTTGCCACCTAGCAGTCGAAGGCAGTGATTGACCAGTCTTCTAGAGGTCTTATCTAGCCCTTCACCTTTCAGTGAGTTCAATTTATGAGTGATGATCGATCATGAAATTGAACCTGTGAAAGTGTTATCCCATCTCAATGATTCTGGCAACGAATTCATCTTCAAAATTGGGGACTCTTCATGGTCAAAGGTTGTTCTCACGTGTCCCAGATCGTATGCAAGGCACTGAGAGTTACCCAGGTCATCAATCTAGAAGCACCTGCTGCAGATACTGCGCTGGCTATCGCCTCCCAATCGCAGAAGTCTGAGGAGCTTCATGTTGGATTTTCGTGGACAGAGGGATTGGGCAAATACAAGTTGTCGAAAGTCATCACTCTCTCACCGCGCTATTTGATCAGGAATAATCTCCAGGAAGCCATATGTTACCGAGAACATGGTGTAGCTCCTCGCGGTCGATCGACATTAGAACCAAGCGAACGGATTGCATTCCATTCTTTAAGATCAGGCCATCCGGGATTCCTCACAGTCGCATTCCCCGGTTTGAATACTCAATGGTCAGCGTTCAACGATTTTTGCACAAATGTCCTGATGGCCTACGTTTGACCTCTGAATCATTAGGTCTCCACCTATCAGTATGGAAGACATTGGCTCTGTACATTTCCGCCTAAAAAAACCAGGCGACAATGGCTCAACCCATCTCATTCGGGCGGATGTTCAGATGGACGGTTCTACTATTTTCGTCTTCATTCACCTTGCCGACGACGACTGGCCATTTTTGATTGAAAATGACAGTTCTTTTTCAATATCCTTCTGGCAAATGGTAAGTGGACGGGATCATGTTGAAATTTAGGATTTTCTAGTTGTTCAAGTATTCCTTAGGATCAGGCGCACGGTGACACAGATCTCTCCAAATCCAGACCAAAGTACACTCTCCCAGAGCATAGCCTCACCCGATACGCCTGGGATTTCCCTGCGGCCAGAGACAAGAGAATCTTGCTTACCATTAACGACGCTAGACGTGCAGTTGATATCATGGAAATAGGTGATCTCATACCGTTTAGGTTTCCTGTAAGTACAGATATTGTTGTTGGCTGATAACTTGCTGACTGCAGTTCGTAGAAGGGACGAGGCACAGGGATCGTCTCTATCGATGTCCGGGCATCTGGGAAGAAACAGGTCCTACGAATCTCGGATTATGTCCAGGAGACCAGCCTGTATCGACCTACTTTCGCAGCGGCAGCAGCTCGACCCTACGTTCAGACACATTGTCTGGTAGCAACGAGGCCTTCGAAGCCGTCACCGAGGAGATCCAACCAACCCTGACCTTCAATGTAGACCTTGAAGGGATAGGTGTTTCCCTCATTAATCGAAGGGTTGTTGAAGTGATTTACTTGTCCTTGGAGAGGTTGAAATTCGAGTACTCCACCAGTGCAATTGCTCAGGCAGTGAATCTGACATGTGGCAGCCTTCAAATTGACAATCAATTGCATGATGCCATTTTCCCTGTGATCCTACAGCCGACACCCATCGCAAAGGAGACGAGCGATGTCGCAGCTTTGCCGACCGTCCAAGCGTCCGTGATCTGGCTGAATGACCAAGGTACGACCGGCCCTTGTTCGAGTGTATCTCATTATTGACCATCAACTCCCTCAGAGCACGGAGTTCTTTTCATCAAGTACTGCTCCATTTTATTGCAGGCATTGACCATCGAAGCAGACGAAGACCTTCTTTTCGCTGTATACGACTTGAGTCAAATCAAAGGTGCTTCTTGGGAAGAAGGTCAACAGGAGTACGATCTTCCACTGTTCTCAAGTTCATTCGATGATTGAATCGTTTCGTGCACTTAGCGTTCTCATCGAACATCCAGAAGATATCCCTGAACCCCAGGCAATGATCAGTGGTCAAGATCTTTACTTCGAAGTTCTGGAGCTGCAACCTATCAGATTATCCTTGTCCTTCATGCGCACGGAGCGGGTCAGCGGAGAAGACAAGTAGGTGACTGCGAAATGTCGCTGTCAGTGACTAATTTTGTATGTACAGACTGAGCATCCGGAATCCCTTGGCACTGATCGTCAACGCGTTGACCATGGCCGTTGGAAACGTCAACGATGCCCCACTCGAGATGAATGCCCTTGCGATCAAGGACATGCGACTCACGCTCCCAGATCTTCAAGCTCGAATGACTTACCACTATCGACAAGAAGTCCTGCGGCAGCTATATCGGATCCTTGGGTCTGCTGACTTCATCGGGAATCCCGTCGGACTGTTCACGAATGTCAGCTCCGGCGTGGCAGACATCTTCTATGAGCCTTTCAATGGCGTCGTCATGCATGGAAACCGCGAACTGGGCATCGGGATCGCCAAGGCATGACAATCATGATTATTCGATCCATATTCATTAACGACCTATGCAACAGGGTGCAGCCAGTTTCGTGAAGAAGACCGTGTTCGGTGTGACTGACAGTATGACCAAGGTGACTAGCAGCATCGGAAAAGGTAATGGACATCGCAGATCAGAGTGACCATATGAATGACATCAAATTGCAGGTCTTTCGGCCGCTACCCTCGACTCCGAATATCAGAAGCGACGCAGGATCACACAGAGGCGAAACAGACCGAGGCATGCCATGTATGCCATGCTCCATCGTTCTCACACATCCATACTCATCGTTGAATTAGTTATGGCGTAACTGCAGGGGCGGAGGCATTCGCCAGCAGCATCGCGAGCGGTGTGGAGGGCGTAGTTGTACGTATCTGTCTGTGCTGTCTTTTCTGGTTCACCTACAGTACTTTCGTTCAGATGAAGCCGATCGAAGGGGCCGAAAGTGAGGGAGCGCTTGGGTTTTTCAAGGGGGTGGGCAAAGGCTTGGTCGGGTACGCGAAGCAATTCTGAACGTGTCCCGCACCATCTGACGGATTCCATGCTCAGCGCCGTCACCAAACCCGTCGTTGGAGTGTTTGACCTGGCGTCTAACCTCACTGAAGGTACCTTTTCATTTATATCACGATCCAACCAAATGCGTTGACCCCGGGGGGCTGATAGGTGTCCGCAACACCACTATGGTCTTTGATAATCCCGCCCGAGAGCGTGTTCGATTGGTGAGCCCTCAACCGAATTTCTACGACCATGTGGCTTAACCAGCTTGCAGCCCCGTCACATCCCAGCGGATGCTGTCCTCGCGGTAAGGTTTCATTCACACCCTGAATCATTCACGTCGTGGGCCCTGACACATTTCACAGCCTTATTCCGAGCGGGAAGCGCTGGGCCAGTTCTGGATGAAAGACCTCGAGCACGGCCGGTATCGGCAGGAATCCTACGTGGCCCACATCAGTGCGTGAAACAGCAGCGCCACCGGGCGGACGACCGCGCTGACGATTGTCGACAGACGTGCAGGGCAGCGACGCCGTCGTGCTGCTCACCGCGTCGCGCGTCATCTCCTTCTCCTCGAAACGGCTCCGCCTCGAGTGGGAGCTGCCGTTCACGCTGGTCTCGGGCGTGACGATCGAAGACTCGGGGATCCGGTTCGCGAACAAGGCGGGGCGGGAGCACGACAAGTTCATACGCATAGCGGAGAAGTCCTCTCAGGCGTGGTTCTTCGGGCAGATCGCGTCGGTGGTCAAGGCATTTAACACGCGAAGAAGGATGGACTCGTGAGGACAACCGGGAACTACTACGGACAGGGTACGCGATAATGGTATGTAGGGTATGCACAGGAGAGAACGATCGAACGGTGGTATATGTAGAGAATACGAAATATACAGTCGTGGCCAATCTGGAAAGCGCCGGGCGGCCGAGCTCTAAGGGCGCCCCCGAGCCACGACACCCCCCCGGGTGAATAACGAAAAAACGATTGTAAAGAGCCAAGAGGTAGGTAGATGCGGGAACGACAGACGAGAGCAGGCAGAGGAGCCCTGTTGCGAAAAAGAAAAGAAAAGCGATAATTAGAACTATAAATGATAGACAGAAACGCCGCAGAGGCGATAGCGTATGGACACAGATCGCTAGACGTCGACGGCCGTCGACGCCGAGGCCCGCGCGCGCGAGACGATGGTGTCCTCGCTGAGCGTCGGGCTCGGCTGGGCGCGGTCGCCGGTGATCGTCGTCGCGACACTCGACACCCGCTCCCGGTTCTTGGCGCGCTGGTAGCGGCCCGCCGCGGCCGGCACGCCAAAGTCGTCGACGTGCGGCAGCGCGCCGACCGCGCCGTCCTCGTCAAAGTCGCCGTAGCTCTCGCGCGGGCTCGCAGAGTACGCGCTCTGGAAGTCCGTGTCCGAGTCGTCCGTCGTGCCCGTCAGCGCAGGCGTCAGCGCGGGCGTCGACGGCGTGAGCGCCGCCGGCGACGCGGGGCGCGTCGCGCTCAGCGACACGCCCGACGCGATCTTGCGCAGGTTGCCCGTCGCGTGGCTGGACGCCGGGCGCGAGGGCTCGGGCTCGTGCTCGTGCTCGTGCTCGTGCTCGTGCTCGTGCTCATGCTCGTCGGGGATCTCGCCGGCAACGCTGGCGCTGGTGGGTGTGGGCGTGCGCCCGCCCGAGCTCAGCGACGGCTTGCGCGGGTTGCCGGGGGTCGCGTCGCCCGTGTCGGGGCGACGCCCGTCCGCGCTGCGTGCGGTGGACCCGGTGCCGCTCCGGTTTCTGGACGCCTTGGGGGGCGGCCTGCCGACCAGCTTGGTGCCCCTCGGCGGGCGCTGGCGAACGGAGGCAGAATGCCTGGCCTCGGACAGCTCGCTCTCGCTCTCTGGGCTGGACTGGTTCTTCCACTGCCTCTCGCTGCGCTCGGCCAGGGCGCTTTCCAGCTGTCCACAGAAAGGCGCGTGAGGACGAAAGTTGGGGGGAGGGGCGTCGTCGGCAGAGACATACCTTTTGCTGGATCTCGAGCACCTTGCGCGCGATCCTGTCGCTGCGCTCGCTGATCCCTGCGTCCACAGCCGCCATCATCCCGTCGTCCCGCGTCTCCACCGGATTCGGCGCAGCCGAGAACCGCTTCTTCTTCCCGGGCGCGCCCCCCTCTCCGTCTCCGCCCCCTTCGCCATCCCCGTCCTCCCCGTCCTCCTCCTCCTCGTCCTCCTCGATGACCGCGCCCTTGCTCAGGTCCGTCTTGACGCCGACGTCGTCCGTCGCGTGCCCGTCGTACGACTCTGCGAGCGTCGACTCGGTGCCGAACGAGCGCAGCTGCTTCACGCGCCCCGCGGCGTCGCGCGACGAGACGCGGCTTCCCGGGCGCGACGAGACGCGGCTCCCCGGGCGCGAGTCGGTGTAGTCCGACTCGTCGACCTCGACGGCCATCGACGCGAGCGCCTTTTCGATCTGCGCCTCGACCTCCGCGACCATCTCCGCGCGCTCGGCCTCCATCGTCTCCATCGTCTCGCGCATCTTCTGCAGCTCAACGATCGCATCCTGGTGCGCGTGCTCGGTGTCCCGGAGCTCTGTGCGGGCGTGCGTTAGCGGGCGGGGCGGGGCGGGGCTCCCGTGCTGCGAAGGGGAGAAGAAGAAAAGACACGCACGGCTCTGCAGCTTGTGCTTCTCCGCGGCGGTCATGGTGACGAGCCCGCTGAGGCGCTTCGTCTCGCGCTGTTCCTTGTTGATCTTCGCGCGGAGGTCGTTGGCCTCGACGCTGAGCTTCTCGGCGTACTGCTCGAACGTGACGAACTTGTCCCGCCAGAGGTCGCTCTCCGTCATCAAAAAGTTGAGCCGGCGCGACAGCCGCCCGATCTTCGTCTCGAGGTCGTCCCGCGCGTCCACGAACGCGGTCGCGCGCTTCCGGATCGACGACTGGATGTGCTGCTCCGCGACGGTCAGCTGCGGCGGCCCGCGCGCGACGCCGAACGAGCTGATGCGCCGCAGCAGCGACGGCTTCTTCAGCTTGTCCTGCAGCACCGCGTCGAACGCCTGGATCACGCGCGTCGAGTGCCACCACTCGGGCGCCTTGATCGTGTCCGCGACCGCCGCGGACGAAGCGCCGCGCTTCGCCTGGATCTTGCACACCGGCCGGAAGCGCCCCGCGGGGAACGCCTCTTTGAACTCGCTGGATTCGGGACTTGTCAGATGCGGCCACAAAGGCAGAAGGGGGGGAGGGGGGGGGGGCGCTTCTGACCTTGGAACGCAGTGGTCGGAGTGATAGTGGGGCGAGTCGAACGCCGCCGCAAGCTTCTGGCGGTACTTCTCACGCTGCTGCTTCGTCGACACTATGCCCGGCGGAGGTGAAGGACAGCTCCTACATGTTGCGAGCGAGAAGAGCGGCGTGTGAGCCACAGCCAACCAACCAGCGCGCAGCGTCGTCCACTTACAGATAGTTGATATCCCTGCCCTCCGACGCGTCAATAAATAAATAAAAACACTCCGAGAGGCAGAGGTCGGACTTACAAATCACAGATGCAGACCTCGGGAGCGGGCCTGACGCTGTACCGCGCCTCGGTCGCGAGGCCCATGATCCAAGGGCCGGGGTCGTCGATGTAGATTTTGGCGTCGCGCGAGTGCACGGCCTGCAGCGCGATGCCGCTCCACCCTCGCAGCTCGACGAGATAGCGGATCGTCGAGACGGCAATCTAGAAGAAGGGACCACGTCAACACGGAACGCGTCCCGTCGGAGGGAACATCAGACGCACTCCTAGCATGGCCGGGTGGCGCGAGAAGAACAGGATACGGCCGGTCGGCGCGAGCGCGATCTGCGTCGTGCATCATCATCATCATCAGTATCAGCGAAAATCATCAAGCCCATGCGAGCGAGATAGGCCGACCTCGCAGATGGTGAGGATGTTGTCGAGGTTGAGCGCCTTGAACAGCGGCCACATCGTGAAGTTGATGTCCACGAGCCCGCGGCCAAAGTCCATGCCGCCGGGGAAGCGCGCGATGACCTCGAGGCTGGTGTCAGGCCCGCCCGCGCCGATGCCGCCGTCGGCCTTGACGGTCGCGGAGGCGTCGAGCTTGATGAGATCGCCGGCGCGGGGCGCCGGGTGCGAGAGGATTTTGGAGATCTGGAGCGTGTGCGACTGGACGTCCTTGGAGAAGCGCGCCCAGGACAGCGTCAGATAGTCGCGCATGAGGTCGTAGATCGGGTGACGCGAGACGAGCGCTGCGCGGAGGCAAACAAACAAAAAACAAAAAACGCGGCGTCAGATCCGATCCTGCACGGGTGAGGCGTGCGGGGACTCACTGAGGGCATACGGCAGCCAAAAGACGGTATCGCCAGGCAGGAAGAGGGTGCTCTCGCCGGGATTGTGGCCGTTGATGGTGCTCGCGACCTCAAAGTCGCTCTCGCTCATGGCGCCGTCGGTCTCGACGTCGAGGTCGGTGTCCACGTCTGTGGTGACGCCGCTCGCGCCCCACGGGCCTCGCGCGCTCTTGCGGGCGCTGCGGCGGGCCTGAAGGGTCGGGTCGGCGTTGCCCTTGATGCGGGCCGTCGCGAGGCTCTGGGCGGACTCCTTGCGGGAGCGGCCTGCCTCGAGGGTGCGGCGGATGGCCGCGCTGCGCTCGTTGTCGGCATGGGACCAGACGGTGAGGCACACGCCGTGGTAGGTGAGGGTGCTGCCAGGGGCGTCGTTGGCGCTCCCGCCGGAGCCGTTAGCGGCCGGTGCGCCTCCGGAGGACGTGGTGCCGGGGGGGAAGAGACCGGGCGGGCCGAGGAAGGCGGAGGAAGGGCGCGCGCTGAGGTACGGGTCGTGGGGGTAGAGAGAGCCGGCGGTGGAGTTGGGGCGCATCTCCGATGCGGAGGAGAGGACGGAGGAGCGGAGGAGGGCGCTGGAGGACGAGGGGTGGAGGGGGGTGGACGGCGCGGGGAGGGAGAAGGAAAAGGTGTGCACGGTGGAGGCGGGCTGGAGGGTCGAGGCGATGATCTCGACCTCGCGCGTGAAGGAAAGCTGGGAGGGGGACGTGTTTAGCGCGCGACGACGGGAGGGAAGAGGCGACAAAAGAACGGCGCACCTTGAGCGCCTTGGAGAGCATCTTTGCGACTTCCTGTTTGCTGAGCGCGCCGGCGCCCTTGAGGACCTCCGTCTCCTTGCCCTTTCTTTTCTTCTTGCCGCCGCCGACGCCAGGGCTGACGGTGCTGCCGAGGACCTCCGCGCGCCACCAGCGGTTCACGGCGCCTTCCGTGTGGGCGAGGCCGAGGACAGAGTCCGGGTCTGCGAGGGTCCAGGTGTGGGGGGCCTTGGGGAGGCCAGAGACGACATAGAGGGAGGTGAGGGGGAGGGTGGGGACGAAAGCGGTGGTGGGGGGCGCGGGGTCGCGGAGGGAGCGGGTGGAGACGATGGAGGTGCGTGTGGATGCGGGGACGGGCTCCATGGAGCGGCGGTGCTGGATGCCGAGGATGCGGGAGGCCTTGTCTGAGCGGGAGGAGGGGGAGTGGACGAGCTGGGTGGCGGCGGGGGACGGGGGCAAGACGTTGATGTAGTCGAGCTCCTCTGGGAGGGCGGAGTCGTCTGGGGTGCCGCTGGGCCTGTCGCGCTGGCGGGGGGTGTCTGCGGTGGGGGAGAGCTCGAGGATGGGCTCTGCGCTGACGGAGCGGAAGCTGCGAGCGGTGGCGGAGGACCTGATGCTCAACGCGGTCGGTCTGCGGGCAAAGGCGGGCTTGGACGTGGGCGTGGGCGTGCCAGATGTGTCAGACGCGATCTTCGCACCGACAGGAACGGCCCCGTTGGGTCGACGGCCGCCTAGCATTTTATCGGTCGACGGAAAGGACAGGTGAGAGGTAACGAGTGACGGGTGCAGTAATGGCAGCGCGCGCAGACAGGGGGGGAACCAGGGAGAATGGAGAGGGGGGGGAGGAGGAGCGGCGGAGGTTGTCTGTGACAGAACCAGCAGCCTCGCCCGTCCAGCGAACCGAGTGGTGGTGAAAGATATATAAGTATCACGCCCCACCGCGGCACGCGTTTCGACTCCCGTCCCCTGATCGCGCTTCTCGCGCCCTTCCTCGCGTCCTCCTCCCACGCAGCCCCTTCCCTCCCCCACCCACCTCGACGTTCTCGCCGCGTATCGCGCCCCACACCCTCGACGTCGTGGCGTGTCCCCCGGCGCGAATGCGGCCCCCGCCCAACACTCCATGTCCCCCTTTGGGCAGCAATCCCTCTGATCGCCGTTGCGGCCTCTCTCCCCGCGCGCCGCTCCCCCGGGCAGCTCTCCAACTGTCCGATTCGCCGCCATATTGGCAAGGCAACAACCTCATCTGAGAGCCTACTGAGAGCCTCTGCTACTCCTGCACCCTCCTCGATCTCCCGGCCATCCCGGCCAGCAGACTGCTTAAAAACGCCAGCCTCGTCTCTGCAAACAAACATCCCGCCCAGTTTACAGCTCTCGCTTGCTGCGTCCTCGAATAACGTGGGACCTCCAATGTCGTACAAACCACGTACCTCGTTCCTAGCCTCCTGCCGATTTCCTTCCAATTTATGACCTAGACCTGCTCCCGCGTCTCGCGTTTCATGTCTCGACAGGGTTCGGCCTGCGACATGTTCCTGATCCACGACCATGCTGGCACTATACCACAACACGTCCCTGATCCGCGACCACACCCCCTCCAGTCCATTAAGACTGCTGTAATTCTCCGTACTAGCTACACTATCTATTCTGCATGTACATACGCGCTTGTGTCCTGCGCCTCGACCACCGAATGGAATAAATACACGTCCCTCCCACCAAAAATAAACACGTCGCGTCCAACGCGCGCGCGCACACGCTCTAGCGCTCGTCCTCCCGCGCGGCCCACCCCCGCAGCCATCGCCACCGCCCCTTCGCACTCGCGTGATCCACACTCCCCCCGTCCAGCCCCGCCTCCGCCCTGTCCCCCGCAGCCGCATCCACGCCCCCGTCGCTCACCGCCCTCCGCACCCGCATCCGCCGCACCACGTCCGCCCACCCCCGCCCCACCCGCTCCCCACCCCGCTCTTCACCCCCGCTCCCCCCACCGACGCTCCCGCTCACCCGCCTCCGCCGCTCCCGCGGCACGAGCGCGAACCCGGGGCTCACGGGCGACAGCCCGATCGAGAACCCGGCCGTCCCCGTCGACGGCGGCGACAGCGCGCCGTGCTCCGTCGCCCCCTGCGCGTGGCCCGTCCCGATCGTCGGCCGCCGCCGCCGCCCCCGCGCGCTCCTAGGCGAGAGCGGCATCTCGAGCGGCTCTTCCACGATCAGCGCCGGGATCGCCTCCACGTCCGCGTCCGCGGTCAAACTCGACGCGCGCCGGTCCGGCGTCGCCTCTTGCAGCTCCTCGCCTGCTGCCCCCGCCGCCTCCTCCTCCTCCTCCGTCCACGCGCCCACGTCGACGCCGGGCCCCGCGTGGAAGCTGACGACCCAGACACCCGCGAGGAGGACCGCGATGCCGGTGACCACGAGCAGCAGATGCGACGTGGGAAGGAGCGCGATCTGGTCAAAGTACACCAGGCCGTTCACGATCGAAGACAGGTTGTAGAAGCAGAACGCCACTGCGCGGCGAGACGTCAGCCATGCTCTTTTCTAAACCCCGAAGAGAATATACACACGGGGGCAGACGATCGTGGGATCGGCCAGGATGAGCGCCTTGTGCAGGTACCACAGCTGCAGGAGCGCAAACGCGACAAGGCCCAGGAGCAGCACCCACGCCTGCCAGCGCCAGAACTGGTTGGAGCCCCCCATGGTCAGCAGGAGCAGCTCCACGCCTGACTTGGCGAAAAGCAGACACATGCCGGACAGGGTGCCCGAGGTCGACGCGTACGAGAGCGCGAGAAAGAGCGGCGTCCGCGAGGGCCGCGAGGGGGGGAAGCCCAGGCCGCGCGGGGAGGACGTTATGGAAGACGAAGCGGAGGAGCGGAGGGCGCGCGGCTTGCGGTCGAGGAGAGGCGTGCGTTCCGTAGTGAGATCTGTTGAGGAATTTGTCGAAAGAAGGAGCGGAGATAGCGGGGGAGACGGGGGGAGACTGATTGTGCGACGCTTGTAGGAGAATTCACAGATGTGCGTCTGCGGTCGGGCGACTCGTGAACACGAGCGCATATATGCACGGAAAGAGACTCACGACGGCCAAACAGACGACGACGGCGGCGGCGAGCAGCGAAAAGTACGCGACAAAGGCGGGACGGCGGAAGAGCACGAGCAGGTCCTCGAGCGAGTGTGTGGGCTCGGGGACGATGCCAAAGTAGGCGATGAGGACGGCGCCTCCTGCGATGAGGAGGGTGCCGATGATCATCCAGGGCGAGAAGACGTCGCCAAGGAGGAGGCGGGCAAAGAAGGCGTTCCAGAGCAGGGACACGGCCCCGAGCGGAGCGAGGATGACGACGGGGAGCGATGCGATCTGGAAGAGAGAGCCGAGCACGTTGGAGGATATGAAAATGGCTGATGTATGTACAAGATGAGAAGAGCAGGATGGAAAGTGAAAAGGGAGCGCACGCACAGAAGCCGAGGAGCCATAGTCTGCGACGGAGAGGCAGCAACGGGGTGAGAGGGGGTGTGAGGGGTGGGTAAGCAGAAAGGCACGCACGGTCTGCGATGTTCGACCCTCTGCTGGGCGTCGGGGAGGGCCTGGTTGAGGACGTGACTCTTGCGCTGGATGGTGAGCCCGAGGGACTGCACGCACGACGCGAGGAGGCCGACGATGATACCGGCGACGACGGAGATGTGGGCGTCGCCCATGGCGGGGGGAGAGCGGGGGAAGGGGAGGAGAGTGTGTCTGTATTGAAATGGAAAGCGAGCAAGTTGAAATGAGTGGAGGAAGAAGAGATGTATCAGACGGAGTGGGCGGGAGCACGACTGGAATGGGCGGCTGAGCGGCTGCTAGCGTTGTTCGGCGATGGCCGCGCAGCCGGCGGCAGCATCCCCGCGTCGAGCGTCGAGCGTCCGGCACGAGTCCTGCGATGAGCGCACGCCAGGTCCTCGCCCTTCTGACGGAGACCCCCTTTGGGCCCTTCCTCGACGCCAACGCCCTCGACCCAAAGTGTCTCTCCACCCAGTCCCGCGTCCTCCAGCTCGACCACGTCCTCCTCGAGTACGACGGCCGTCCCACAGGGTAAGCTCCCCCTCGCCCCCTCTGCAAGACTCCACCCATCCCCGCCCCGCCATCTGCAGGCTCGACGAGACAGAACAGGCCAGGCCAGTCCCCATCTACCTCCAGAACAAGCCCGCCCTCCCCGAGGGCGCCCGCATCCGCTTCCGCGGCGTCCTCACCATCGATGCCCTCTCCCAGCTCACCCCGGAGGCCATCGACGCCATCTCCACCGCCCTCCAGATGCGCCAGACAGAGGCACAGATCAACGGCATCTCGGGCTCGCGCGGCGACTACTTCAAGCTCCAGGTGCTCTACAACAACAAGGGCAAGGCCATCCAAAGCGCGCCCCGGATAAAGGTCCTCATCCAAGGCGTAAAGCACATGCCCTTCGTCTACCTCGCCTGTGAGTCCTCTCGCTCTTCTCGCTGCGCCAGGCCCGTCAGATCTGCACCCCAGCCAAGCTCGTACCGAACGGGCTCCAAATGCACACAGAGAACCAGTGAGTCCCCCCCCCCCGCCCCCCTCGCCCGCGCTCACCATGCACCCTGTCACCTCCCGCAGCGGCCGCATGTACGAAGTCCTCGGCTTCCACACCGAGACGTACGAGCTCTCCCGCTCCTACCTCGGCCGCTACAAAGTCGTCGCCACCATGGAGAAGATCTGCAAGGACAACCCCGACACCGAGCCCGCCCAGCGCACCCCGGACTGGTTCATCGCCCAGTACCTCAAGAGCCACGCCTACCCGGAGCACAAGCGCTGGAACCGCCTCATCTACGATAGCGACGCCGCCGACACCGCCGACGAGGGCGTCGCCGCGCGCCCCCCGCCGCACGTGCGCGAGCTCCTCGACGCAGGCCTCCCCGGCCGCCCGACGAAGCGCCCGCGACACCCGCGCCGTGTACATCGCGCGGAGGTCGCCTCGCTCTTCGCGTCCGTCGTCGAGTTCGTCGTCGAGGAGTACGGCGCGCGCCAGCGCAAGCTGATCAACGTCGACGCGTGGCGCGCATGGATCCACAAAGTCAACGTCGCGCGGCGCAGAGCCGCGCGCGCGAATCCGCCCGTGCCGTGGGGGCTGCGGGACTTCTACGACGGGGCGCTGGATGAGGAGGGCTCCGCTTTCGAAGACGACGAGCCCGTCGCGGTACCGACACGAGGGCCGTCGGAGAAAAGAAAGGGCAAAGCGGCGCACAGGCCGAAAACGAGGCTTGATGTGGGGAGCGACGATGGCACGCTAACCGGGTCCACGCACCCTTCGCCATCGGTCACGAGTCCGACTGTGGCGACGCACAAGCGAGGGAGGCCAAAGGGCTCGAAGAAAGCTCGGACCCACGAGGCGCCCGCCATCTACGCCAGCGAAGACGATAGGCCACCAGAACCGAAGCAGCCACCCTCGGCTCGCAGGCAATCCACCGCGTCAGGCAGCAAGGTCAAAGCTTCCAGGGCCCCTCCAACCAAACGCCACGACTTTCCCTCCTCAAAAGGAGCAGTGATGGTAAGGGCTGTGAGCACACACCGTCCGTCTGCCGCTGAGCCACGCCAACTAGCCACTCGACTCCATGCCGCAACACGACGAGCCGGAAGAGATGGACGACCGACGCGTCTACGACTCGGACTTTTCTGAAGACTCCACCCCAGACGCGTCGTCCGACGAAGAGATTCCAACCTCACTTATTCCTCTCAACCCAGAGATCCAGGCGCTCATCCCCCCAGAGACAGGCTGCCCACCGCGCATGA
Source organism: Heterobasidion occidentale (assembly GCA_039111635.1). Classification (NCBI taxonomy): domain Eukaryota; kingdom Fungi; phylum Basidiomycota; class Agaricomycetes; order Russulales; family Bondarzewiaceae; genus Heterobasidion; species Heterobasidion occidentale. The sequence goes on along the minus strand of JBCAQO010000001.1, from coordinate 2,039,560 downwards.
CCACCGATTTCAAGTGGGTCTGTCCGGTCGGCGGCTGCATGTACACCATCGACCTCATGCGCCTGACCGACGAGAACGTCCGGCCGCTGCACCGCAAGCAGGTCGTCTTCATGCGAAGCAAGCGCTGGGTGCTGGACGACTCGCGCGTGCAGATATGCTTCTACGACATGGTGAGCCCTCATTATGAGTGGCATATGAACGAGAACGGTATTCGACGCGTGAAGGCGACGAAAGAGTACCCGGTGCGTTTGCATTCTCTGATGACGACACGCATGGCTAACTAGATTTCAGTATGAATTTAAATGGATCAATCCAAAGCTGCACAAGCCGTGGCCGCCTTTGGAGTGGGTGAACAGGGTCTCGGCGAGAAGAGACGATGATCAGGAGGAGGAGAGTTCGCAGGTGCGGGTCAAAGAGGAAGATGCTTGATTTAAACGCCTTTTCGATTTAGAATACTTTCTGGTTGTCTGTACCCTTACATCGTGATGTTGTATCCCCTGATATCAACAATTGTGATCTACATAATGCTTGGTGCGACGCGCAGGCCGGGGACAGGAGTCGCGTGACGTCACGCGTCGGGACTGGGTGTCCGAAAGCGGAAGGAACGACGTCAAGAGGGTTCGACCACCTTCTCGGTGAGTCCAGACACCGCGGGACAGTTGGAGACAGACTCGAAACCCAGTATATATCCTCCTCGCCGCCCACCGCCATGCTCTCATTCTCCATTATACGGTCATTCTCATGGCCTCAGACTTTGAGTTCACCGATAAAACACAACTGACTTTGCAGGCTGCCATCCAGCTTGCGAAGGACAACTCCCATTCACAAGGTACGTGAGCTCTCGTGCACTCTGGCGCGACCCTAGTTGTCGTTCTGACTTCTTTTTTTCGTAGTATACCCGGCCCATATAGCCTTTGTGCTGCTCAACGAGGGAGCAGGCGATACCAACGCCCCAGGAGGCGTCACCCATTCCCAAACCCCTCTCTTCGCCTCTGTCATCCAGAAGGCCGGCGGTGACCCAGTAAGCATCGCGATCGACATTTTAAAGCTCTCTGCTCACGCGTGATTGCAGACCGTGGTCAAGCGCGCCATCCAGAAGCTCATCGTCCGCCTGCCCGCGCAGTCGCCCCCGCCCGATGAAGTCACCCTCTCCCCCGACGCGCTGCGCGTCATCCGCGAGGCGCACGCCCTCCAAAAAGCCATGCACGACTCCTACATCGCGCAGGACCACATCCTCCTGGCGCTCATCAAGATGCCGTTCCTCGCGCCCATCCTGAAGGAGGCGAGCCTCACCGAGGCGCAGCTCAAGACCGCCATCGACCAGATCAGGGGCAATAGGAGGGTCGAGAGCCGCACGGCGGAGCAGGGCTTCGACGCGCTCAGCAAGTACGCCGTCGATCTCACCGCCCTCGCGGAGGAGGGCAAGATCGACCCGGTCATCGGCAGAGACAACGAGATCCGGCGCGCCATCCGCATCCTGTGCCGAAGGTACGTCCGCTGGCTGCTCGAACACGCGTCCGCGGCTGCTGACCGGAATCGTGCAGGACCAAGAACAACCCCGTCCTCATCGGCGAGCCCGGCGTCGGCAAAACCGCCATCGCAGAGGGCCTCGCGCAGCGCATCGTCAACCGCGACGTCCCGGCCTCGCTCATCGCGCGCCTCTACTCGCTCGACATGGGCGCGCTCATGGCCGGCGCGAAGTACAAGGGCGAGTACGAGGAGCGCATCAAGTCCGTCCTGAACGAGGTCGAGAAGGCCGCGGAGGACGGCGGGCCCGGCGTCATCCTCTTCATCGACGAGCTGCACCTCATCATGGCCGGCAAGGGCGCCGAGGGCGGGGGCATGGACGCCGCGAACCTGTTCAAGCCGCTGCTCGCGCGCGGCAAGCTGCGCTGCATCGGCGCGACGACGCTCGCGGAGTACAGGAAGTACGTGGAGACCGACGCCGCGCTCGAGCGCCGCTTTGCGCAGGTCATCGTCAACGAGCCGTCCGTCGCGGAGACGATCAGCATCCTTCGGGGCATCCGCGAGAAATACGAGGTGCACCACGGCGTGCAGATCCTGGACGGCGCTTTGATCCAGGCGGCGACGCTGGCCCACCGGTATCTCACCTCGAGGCGGCTGCCCGACGCCGCCATCGACTTGGTGGACGAGGCTTGTGCCAGGTACGAGACGACGACAGTTCATCACTTTCTTCAAACGTGCTGACTTCTTCATTGCACAGTGTGCGTGTCACCCGCGAGACCGCCCCCGAGGCCATCGACAAGCTCCAGCGGCGCAAACTCGAGCTCGAAATCGAGATACACGCGCTGGAGCGCGAGAAGGACGCCGCCTCCAAGGAACGGCTGGAGGCCGCGCACAGGGCCATCGCACAGGTCGACGACGAGCTCATTCCGATGATCGCTGCCCACGAGAACGAAAAGATGCGCGGCGACGAAGTGAACCAGCTCCGCAAGAAGATCGACGAGCTCAAGGCAAAGGCGGAGGACGCTGAAAGAAGGTAAATTGCAAGACTCCCCTATCCCAATGCCTCGTGGTGCTGATTGTTTTTCCTGCGTCGCAGATATGACCTCGGAACTGCGTCTGACCTGCGCTACTATGCACTGCCTGACCTTCAGAGTCGTCTCGAGAAGCTCATCGCGAAGAGAACCGAGGAAGACCTCGCTGCCGGCGGCGGTAAGGACAGCGTCACCCCTGAGCAGATCGCTGAGATCGTTGCTCGTTGGACGTCCATCCCCGTGACGAGGCTCATGTCGACGGAGAAGGAGAAGCTGTTGCGCATGGAGAAGATCCTCGCAGAGAGCGTCGTCGGACAGCCTGAGGCTGTGAGAGCCGTTGCCAACGCCATCCGACTCTCTCGCAGCGGTCTTGGGAACGCTCAGCGGCCCATCGCCAGCTTCTTGATGGCAGGCCCCTCTGGGACGGGAAAGACGTTGCTCAGCAAGACGGTGAGTTCGTGCCTGCTCGCTGCCCTGACCGACGTCCATGCTGATGTACTTCCCAGCTCGCCACTCTTCTGTTCGATTCCCCGGACGCGATGATCCGCATCGATGGTTCCGAGTACTCTGAGAAGCATTCGATCGCACGCCTCATCGGTGCCCCACCAGGGTACGTTGGCCATGACCAGGGCGGTCAACTGACCGAGTACGTGCGCCGCAAGCCGTACTCGATCGTCCTCATCGACGAGATCGAGAAGGCCTCGCGGGAGTTCGTCACCCTGTTCCTGCAGGTCCTCGACGACGGGCGGCTCACCGACGGACAAGGCCGCGTCGTCGACTTCCGCAACACGGTGATTGTGATGACGAGCAACCTCGGCGCCGTGTACCTGAACGACATGGGCGAAGGACCGGTGAGGAAGGAGACGCGGGAGCTCGTGATGTCCGCCATCCAGTCGCATTTCCCGCCCGAGTTCATCAACCGCATCGACGACATTGTCATCTTCGTGAGTCAATTCTTTCTCTCTTCCTCTGAAGGCCAATTCTGATGGTTCTGTATTACAGCGCACGCTCTCACGGAAGAACGTCATGAGGATCATCGACCTGCGTCTGGCGGAGGTGCAGCAGCGCCTCGCGGACCGCAAAATGTCGCTCGCCATCGACGACGAGGCGAAGAACTACCTCGTCTCGATCGGATACTCCACCGCCTACGGCGCGCGGCCGCTCAACCGCGCCATCCAGACCGAGCTACTGAACCCGCTTTCGGTCATGCTCCTCGCGGACCGCGTGCGCGATGGGGAAGTGGTGCGCGTCGGGTTCGACGGGCCCCGGAACCGCCTGCTCATTCACCCCAATCACGAGGGCAACGACGCGGACGCGATGGATCTAGACTATGGCGACGACGACGACGACATTGAGATCGAGGAGATGGACTAAAAGCTGCCGCTCCACTTGTTTTCTGGGTTGTCTTGGGTGTACTATAGTAGTATCAGCTTACTGGGACGGAGGGCCCCCGAGGGTCGTGTATTTTTTTAGCACCTGTACTTAAGTAGTGTAGCACCACCGCAATCACGCTTTCAGTTTCCATCCGGAATGGTATATGAGCTATCTTCCGAAAGGCGCCGTTGAACTCGATCACAAGTTGGACCCATGGAGTGTGTGGCGGCCTGTGGCGGCGGCCCCGGCGAGACGAGGCTAACCGAGTCTATTTTCCCACGCTCGAATATTGGCGCCACAGCCGGTGTCGCCGACAGAGACGACGCCCACTGACCACCACGCCCCACGCAACAATGCTCTCCGCCCGCCTCGCCTCCCGTCTCCGCGCCGCGCCCCTGCGCATCATCGCGCGCACCAACTCCACCTCCACGCCCGCCAAGGCGGCTGCCACGCCGACCACGCCGACCACGACCACGACGAGCCCCGCGCCCGCGGCGGCGCAGGCGCCGAACTACCCCACGACGTGGTCCGCGAGCCAGAGCCCGCGCCCGACGCAGGGGAGCGGGCCGCGCTTCGAGCAGGTCATCATGGAGCTGCAGCCGCAGCCGCTGAGCGCGATGCAGATGATCGCGGACGAGCCCGTGCGGCTCGTGCACGCGCGCAAGGCCGTGTGCGACGGCGGTGCGTACCCCCCTCCCTCCCATCATCCTCCTCGCCACGCGTGCGCCCCCGTCGACAGCGATGCGATTCTCATGCGCCCGCCCGTTCGTTGCTCCTGCCAGGCTCCGGCCCGCTCGGGCACCCGAAGATCTTCATTAACCTGGTGCGTCTCTCCCCGTCTGCCTGCCCGTCGCTCGCCCCAGCCACGCTAACGCACGCGCGCGCGCCGTTGACAGGACAAGCCCGGCCCCAAAGCATGCGGGTGAGCTCCGATCTTGCGTCTCCAGCAGCATGACGTCGGGGGTGCTAAACTAGCCGTGTCTCTCCCTTCCCTTCCCTTCCCTTCCCTTCCCTTCCCTTCCCTTCCCTCCGCCTTCCCTTCCGCTTCCCTTCCGCCTTCCCTCTTTCCGTCTCTCTCCCCCGTTCCCTTCCTCCCACTTCCCTGCGTCCCGTCGCCGCCACCACGGGCCTGCCCCGATACCAGATACTGGTGAGTGCGCTCCACCATGCCAAGGCGCCCCAGATTCTCATCGTCGATCCTGCGCCCCACCCACCACCCAGCGGCCTGCGATACGAGCAGGCGCCGCACCACGGGCACGAGCACTGATCACGCGACGGCGCCCGCCCGCCCGCGCCATGCCAGCATCCAACCTCCATATTCAACACACGCACGCACACTCACACCATGCGCCGTACACCGTACATCCGCACCGTCGACCGAAACCGAAGCCGGGCATGCAGGGCCTCAGGAGAGAGCATACATACGTTACCCCGCAGTCATACGAATGTATAGATCCACGCACGCATGCATGTTCGAATTCGTTCCCTCGCGCGTCCGCTCCAGCTCGGAAGAACCGTCTGGTCAGATGACGAGCCGTGCCCCACGCCCACGCCGCGCTTCCCGAGCGCCCCTTCGCGTCTCCCTGTCTCGGTCTGCCAGAGTCTGCCAGTCTCAGCCTGTCTGAGTCCGTCTGCCAGACGCCTTCCCCGCCGGCCAAAGAGACGTCGCTTCTAGCCCCCGCGCTGCCACATGGCGCGAGCCCCACACGAACCTACACAAACTAAGCAACTGAGCACTAATAAGCAGCAACGGTCCCGGCGATGGCTGTTTAAACTCCTTTTTCTTTCATCCGATGGTTTGGGTCTGGGCGCGCCGGCCACCGTAAATAATACACGCGTGTCTACGGGACCCACTACTAAGTACTGATACCTCACTTCGACTATATATGCTCCGCCCCGGCGCGGGGTCGAGGCGCGCGCTGGGGCGCGGGTGACGACAGTTGCGAGAGAGAATAAAAAAAATCAGGAGACAGGGAAAAGAAAAAGCGAAAAAGGCAGAGAGCGAAGAACGTTGAGTTACTAGGTGGGCGATCTACAGTAAAAACAAAAGCCAACCAGCCAATCGACCGGCCGACCGCGTAGCAGCAGCAGCAGCAAGAAGAGCGCCGGGCGAGGGTACTTATTATACGCGATGGATAACCTCCTGGGTCTGCTGCGAAGACGAAGACCGAGGGCGAGACCTCGGACGGGAGAAGACGAAGGGGGGTGAGCAGGGCGCAGTCCGTGATGAGAAGGGTAAGGGGAAAGCGGGGGAGGAACGAGTGGATGAGTGGGTCGAGTGCACTGTGCGTTTACGAGTTTCGGGGTTTAGAGTGGGATGTGGTCCGGACGAGACGGGGCGGGTGGCTATGATGAGAGCAGCAAGAACATAAGAGATGGAAACGGAAAAAAAAAGTATCGAGGGCGAAGTAAAGTTGTTAAATAGATGAAGGCAACGATAATGATGAGGTGAAAAGGAAATGAGAAGCAAGGTGAGTGAGCGTGAGAGAGAGACGGACGGTGAGCGCACGAATAATAAGAAGAAGCAGAGGGAGAAAATCAAGGCAGAACACCAGACCGAACCGAAACCGGTCAGAAGTGGTCCTCCTCCGGTTTGGTGAACGACATGGGCGAAAGCGGGGGACAGTCCCGGTCGGCGATGGCCTCGATTTGCGCAAAGGGTGGCAACGACGGCGTCGTGGACATCGGCGGTGGATCTCGGCCGGGCTTGAGCGATGGGAAAGACGGCTGCGCGAAAGGAAGAAGCGGATGGCGACGGCATCAGCACGACATGCCAACCACACCCGACCGAACACTCACCACTTTGAAGATCGGGTTGATGGCCGACTTTGGGGCGTCCATGCCCGGGCTCACGGAGAGGGAACGCAAATTCCCGCCGAAGGACATCTGCTGCTGCTGTGGATGATGCTGCTGCGGAATACTGAGGCGTGACGGCTGCGGCTGCTCCATCGCGACATCAGGGATCTCCTCCTGCCGCGGGTGCACCGTCTGCCACGAGCGCGACGGCGAAAGCGTGAGCGCGTGCATGGGCGGGGGCGAGCCAAACTCGGAGGACATCGAATTCGACGAGTCGACCGACGCGCGCACGTGAAAGTCGTTGACGAACTGCTGCTCGAACGACAGCGAGTTGGACGAGCGCGCCGACGTCGGAAAGTCGTCGAGGTGCCGCAGCGACGACGACGACGTCATGCGGCTGATGCCCCCGAACATGCTCGGCCGGTGGTGCAGCCGCGACGGGCCCGGGTCGCTGTCGACCGTCGCGAAGGAGATGGTCGACATGGGCCCGATGCTCTGCACGTCCGAGGACGACATCGAGTGGTCGTCGTCGTGCTCGCGCCGCCGCGCCTTGTGCATGCGCTCGTCTCGCCGCCAGTCGTATGGCCCCGGCGCGTACGCGCCCTGCACCTGCCGGATCGGCCCGCCGCCGCCGTTGGCCATCGTCGTCGAGCCCTTGGCGCGCAGGTCGGGCGGGTGTGGATCCTGGCCCGCGAGCGCGCCCGAGTGGTTCCACTTCCATTCGAGCTCGCCGCGCGTGTGCGACTGCATGAGGACCTGGTTCCGCTTCTCCATGACAGCGCGCGCCTGGTCGCGCTGCGACTTGAGCAGCATCGCGCGCCGCTGAAGCTCCGCCTCCTTCGCCATCCGCTCTGCCTCCTTCTTGATCTTCTTCGCGTCTTTGAGCGGCGGGTCGATGACGACCGGCGGTTGCTCCGGCAGCGAGCGGCTGTCGGTGCTCGACGACTGCGTACGCTTGAGAGACGGCGTAGAACTCGACGACGTGACGTGCATCTCCTCCACGGGCGGGAGCACGTTCTGCTGGCTCTTGTCGCCGTGGCCGAACATGCCGCCGAGTCCCGCCCACTTGTGCTGCTTGCGGAACCCGAGCGAGCCAAGCTTGCCGAACTTGTTCCCCGACGGCAGCATCTCGTGCGCGGCGCCGTTCGTCGCCTCTTGGAGGAGGTCCTGCTCCAGCGGCGGACGCGAGGGGTACTCTTGCGCCATCGGCGAGCGCTGGATGTCCATCGGGTGTCCGTCGACCATGTACTCCTCGTTGATCTCCGAGTGGGGCGAGATGTTCATCGACTCCCACGTCGCGGGCGACGGCGCCGCACTCTGGTAGGACGACACGGTCGAGACCGTGTTCGAGTGCTGCAGCTGCGGCGGTGGCGGGTGCGGGTGCAAGTCGTCCGACGGACGGCGTGCGTTCGCGTACACGACATCGCTGCCGTACTCCGAGTTTGTGTGGCCGGGGGAGACGGGATAGAAGGCTTGCCGGTGGGACGCAGACGCGTCGGGAATTTGGGCGAGGGCGGGGGGCGGATGGGAATGCGAAGGGGGGAGGGTGCGCGGGGACACAGAGGCGATGGAGGGCGCGCCGCCGTTCTGGTGACCGTTGAGCAGGGGGGCGGACGTCGAGACGGTGAGGGGCGGCGGCGGGGCGTTGATTCGCGCGGTGGTCTCGAGGAGGTACGGGTGCTCGAGGCACTGTTGGCTGGTCAGGCGTTCGTTGGGATCGTACTTGAGCAGGTCCGCGATGCACTCGACGAGCTTGACGGGAATGCTGCGGTCAAAGAGCGAGTAAAAGTCCACGGGCGTGATCTGAACGCCCCAGAAGCACACGTGTGAACTCGTGGGACCTCGTCGTGCGATGACGGCGAGGACGCACCTTTTTGAACGTGAGGCCGACGTTCTTCGCCATCTTGATGCCCTTGCTCCACTTTCCGCCGCCGATGGACTTGCCGCGCGCGTCCTTGCCGTACTCGTCGCTGGGGTCGCCGAGGATCTCCGTGATCTTGGCGACCTGGTCGACCTCGCCCTTGCCAGGAAAGAGCGGGCGGAGGTTGACGAGCTCGGCCATGATGGTGCCGAGGGCCCACATGTCGACGGGATTGGAGTAGTCCCTGCTCTTGAGGAGGACCTCGGGGGCGCGATACCAGCGGGTGGAGACGTACTCTGTGTAAGGCGGGCGACTCTTGGTCTCGCGGGCGAGGCCAAAGTCCGCGAGCTTGATGATGACCACGACGTCCTTTTCGGGCGGGGCGTCGGGGGGCGCGGTGGGGGATATGTTCGGGTAATCGAAGAGGCCGGTGGTGGTGACGAGGACGTTTTCGGGCTTCATGTCGCGGTGAAAGTAGCCGGAGACGTGGATGTGGTGGAGGCCGGAGACGATCTGGCGAAAAATGGAGGAGACGAGACCGCCGGCGAGGGGACGGCCCCTGCGGGCCTTGATGAGTTGGAAGAGGTGACCTTCCATGGGCTCGAAGACAAAGTAGAGCTCCTTGGTATGAGGGAGGAGAAAGGAGTCATAGAGGGGGATGATGTTTGGATGCATGGGTATCGCTCGCAATGCCTAGGGGCGGGGTGAGGACGGGGCGTACGACGACGACGACGACGACGACGAAGAGGAGGGGGGGATAGGGGACAGGGGACAGGAGGTGTAGGACGAAAAGCGAAGAGAGCGACGGACCTCAAGCTCCTTGAGCTTTTTGCATTCATCCCAGCCGCCCTCCCATTTCTTTTTCATCCTCTTGACGGCGACGAGGCGCTTGGATGCGTATTCGGGCCTCGCGCCTTGACCCGACTGCATTGCGGGGACTGATGTATTGGGCGGTAACGGCCCATGCCAATCGCAGAGCCAAACGGTGCCGAAGGAACCGTCGCCGACGGCCTTGAGAGGGGTAAAGGAGCGGGTGGAGCCTGGGAGGGAATGTGAGCGGGAGGAGGGGGACGGAGGGGCAGCGAGAGAGAGAGAGAGAGAAAAAAAAAGGAGAGGAGGACTGACTGCTCTGAGCGTTGCCATAATGGATTGCGTCGGGGGTGAGGGAGACGGAGGGGATGCCGAGAGCGACGAAGGGCTCCTTGGTGGAGGGATGGGAGGAGCGGGTGGAGGACGGGGGGTGATTAGCGGGGGAGGTGTTGTGTAGAGGGTCGAGCTGGTGGCCGTTGGGGTTGAGGGGGATGTGGTCGTAGGGGGGATGATGGCCTTGGTGGACATGTTGTGGAGAAGGGTACATGATACGGCTGGCACTGGCATTGCCCAAAGACGCAAAGGAGGGATGTTCCAGGGCTGATGGGGGGGTGGAAGAGCTCAGAGGGGCATGCAGTCACGGGGGAGGGAGGGAAGAGGAAAGTGAGAGGAGGAGGGAGGAGGAGGGAGGAGGGGACGAGCGACGCTGGCGTGGAGAGCAGAGCAGCAGAGCACACCGTCCGTCCAGAATCGAAGGAGCGGAAGCAGTGTTAGCGTGAGCGCGTCTCAGCCGACGGTGGCTGCCGCTACCAACAACAGAGCTCCTCGTCCGAGCCCGTCCCCCCTCCTCGCCGCTGCCCTCGTCCTCGCCCCCGCCGCTGTTCATCCCCCACCGCCGATCCCGCCGACGCCCACCCGCCCCCCGCCATCCTCGACGACGCCCGCACTGTGCTCGCCCGCCGGTCACATCCTCGTGACGTGACGCCCAGTCCGACCCGCTGACCGACCGACGCACCGGTGCCGACGACCCACTGGCTAGCACAGATCCATCTTAGATCCATCACTCCTCTTTTCGGTCCACGTCAGGACCCCGTAACCCCGCTTTTTTCTTCTCCCCCGGTCCTCTCCTTCCCGTCCTTCCGTTCATTTCGCCCCCCCACACACGTCCGTCCCCCCTATAGTTCCCCCCCCCCTCCACCCGCGCCTGCCCCCTCCTGCGCTCCACCCTCCCCCCTCTCCTCGTCCACCTCGCTCGTCCGTCGACCCCGACGCGAGCGCTCTCAATCCAAGATCTAGATCTCCCTTATCCCCGTTTGCTCCATCACCCTTGACCAGCCCCGATCGGCCTCGCACCCTCCACCCGATCTTTCGCAATCTATCCGACGTCCATTCTAATTGTTCTAAGCCTCCTTCTAATACAACACATAATTTACCTTAGCCTACTTCCGACCCACCACTCATGTACTTAGTCCCCCTTTCCCCCAATCAGCACTAGTAGGGCACCTCGTTGAACAGTTTTGATACGCTCTCCCCATAATGGCTGCGCCGGATCACCTCCCCGAGCACGGGTCCGATATCGATCACCTCCAGCTTCGAGCACCGCGCCGCGTTCGCCTGCTGCGGCAGCGTGTTCGTCACGATCAGCTTGTCCAGCGCGCTCCTCTCCACGTTCTCCAGCGCCCGCCCGCTCAGGATCCCGTGCGTCACGATCGCGTACGACTTGCTCACCCCCGCCTCCGCGAGGTGCTCCGCCGCCAAGCACAGCGTCCCGCACGTGTCCGCCATGTCGTCCACCAGGATCGCCATCTTCCCCTTCACGTGCCCCACCAGCACCATCCGCGACACTTCGTTCGCCTTTTTCCGCTCCTTGTGAAACAGCGCAAAGTCCACCCCGAGCCGGTCCGCCATCGATGTCGCTCTGTCCCCGCCAAGCCAACAGCACATTGAGTCGTATAAATAAACAGTCCATCGCAGTTCGCGACCGTGAGCTCCTCGTCCCCCAATCGCCGCCGTGAGACGCACCTTTTGGCGCCCCCCGCGTCAGGCGACACGATCACCACGTTCGAAAGATCAAAGTGCGTCCGAATGTACAGGATAGCCGACGGCTCTGCGTAGAGCTACAAATCACCGAAGCCCGCTCCCTCAGTCTCACGCCAGCCGTGATCGAAGAAATAATATAACACTCACGCTAAATACGCGCGCCGAAGCAACAGTCACACCAACCGACGTCATCCGTCAATCGCCGCGGACCGAGGACAGACGAAGAGGATCGAGCACGCACTTGTCTACCGGGACGTCAAAGAACCCTTGGATTTGTGACGCGTGAAGGTCCATCGTCTGCATCGCGGTCGCACGAGGCAAACGGACATACGTCACAACGCGCCGAGAAGAATCAAACGGGCGTCAGTATTTTGCGCACTCCCACCACCGTCACCGATTTAAAAAAATCGCTATGAAACGAGCGAAAATCGCAGAACAAGTAAAAATCAAGACGAAGCCGCAAAGCACTCACGATGACATGGTCGCATCCGGACTTTTGGATCATGTTTGCGACGAGCTTGGCCGTGATCGGCGCGCGGCTCTTGTCCTTCTTGTCCTGGCGCGCGTACGGGAAGAGGGGCACGACGGCGGTGATGCGCTTCGCGCTCGCGATCTTGCACGCGTGGATCATGATGCATAGCTCCATGAGCGCCGTGTTGACCTCGCCGCAGCCGGTGTTGATGATGTACACGTCGTCCTCGCGCACGGACTCGCCGATGCGCACGTTCGTCTCGCCGATCCCGCTTCGAGTGACTTCGGCCTTGGAGAGCTGGATGCCGAGCCTGCGGGGGGCGGCGGCACGAGGGGCAGGGGCAGAGAACGAGTCAGAGTCAGCACAGGCGCAAAAGGAAGGGGGCGAGGACAGCCGTTGGACGGCGAAGGGGGCGTACCGTCGGGCGATGAGTTCAGCGAGCTCGGGATGGCTGGTGCCTGCAAAGAGCGGGTGGTCAGCAACGCAGTGGGGCGAGAGGCAGGGGCGACGGGCACCAGTGAAGACTTTGATGCCGCTACCGTTCAACATGGTGGTGGAAAGGAGGAAGGGCCAAGGCCATGGACTGGAGGGGGAGTTCGGAGGAGGCGGTGGTCCCAGCTACGACGGTAGGGGGAGATGAGATGCTGCTGAGTCTCGGTGAGGCGGCATAGGAGCTCCTGTGATTTTTTTTCGTGCTCCACCCCTTGCTCGCAGCCCGCCGGCGGACCAGCCACCCGCGCCGCTGCGCCACATCCGATAGCTGGCCTGTGACCGGCATCCCAGGCAACGTGACCTCGACGCGTGCACATCCCCTCCCCAAGGGCCATGCATGTCTCATCCGCATCCCATCAGACCCGTCCGCTGGTTCACTCCACGGAACCTTTCTTCGTGCGCTGGGTATCGTTCCGCCAGTGGGTGTTAAAACGCCGTATTTTCTGTGACATGTCTCACCGGATCATCACTGGGGCCAGAACGAGCGCCTGCGAGACCGACACACGTTCGATACAGCATCGGGATGACAGATGGCTTCGAGCGCTTCGAAGCGCTGCCTACTCAATCCTTCCACGTTCCTCTAGTAGCAAGCGACTACACTGCCTACATCACCCGTCACAGCGAACCCGCCCGCAGATCACGCGTCTTCCCTTCCATCCTTCAGCCCTTCGATCTCCAGTCCGTGTTCAATCTTACACCCTCCGCCTTTTCTGGCCGGCGGCAAGCGCTCCCACCGACGTCCTTACCCAGAGCGCCGTCTCATTCATTCAAAGGGTATGCGGGGTCGCGGACGTGGGAGCGCTATCGCTACAGAAACGACTGGTGGCTGCGTGTAGTAGCTGCGACCGCTGCTCACTCCGCGGTAGTTCTTATGGTGGTCGCAGGTAACCCTGCAAAGGCCGTGTTCATCTTCTCGCGTCTAGAATCCGGAAATTGAACTTGCGGGCATCCCGTCCTCACGATGACGTGACGACGGACGGATGACTTCTCAGCTCTGCGTAGACTGTGCGTCGCCTTGTATCGACGCGTTTTGTATTTGTCGACCGCGAAGCACGCCTCCCAGCCCCGTGTATGCGTGCGAGGCTGCTACCAGCGCGCGTATACAGCCCGCTGCTGACCTTATTTCACCACGACGCGGACGACGGCGCAGAGTGCAGCTTCGCGTCCCAAAGCGGAACGTGTACCCATGCTCACGGCCTCGGATCGTCAGCGGCGGGCAAGCCCCCATCCGTCACGCAGTGCTCGACCCTTCCTGTTCCGCTCGGCCACGAACGGCGCGCTTCAAGCTTCGCGGGCCCCCCGGGTCCTCGCGAGCCTCTTCCCCATCATGTCCTGTCGGTCGCATCATGCCTTCCGTCCCTGTCCTGCCTTGCCTCGCATCCTGATTCCAGTCAACGGCATGGTTCCGTCCCTGGACGTCTGGACCCCCTTCTCGTCTTCCAACAGATGTCAGAGCAGAACAGAACGGGGCAGGATGCCGCATACACAGAAGAGACAGGGGCGCGGGTGATCAACACTTCAACCCGCTTCAAGGACCTGGCATTCACGTTCCCAGCGGCATGGTCCGTGCAGCTCTCCGTTCTGTACAAGAACTTGCGCTGCTGATAGCACTGCTCTTCTGCATCTATGTATGCCCCTCCCTTGCCTGCCCTGACGCGAAGGACGCCTCTAATCGCCCCCGGGGAGCACGCGTGGACCCAGGTTCCTTACCTAGAGCAACGGGCCCCTGTGGGCTTTGAGCGCTCGTTCCCGTGTCTCTCCTCCCTCCCACCTCCACCCGCATCTTCACACTCGCGCATCTGGCCTGGCCTGACGGCTGTGCAGACGATGCTCACATACTCACAGCACGGACTTCGCACGGAGCAAGGTTGCGTCGATCTCCCGCCGCACGCCCGCCTTGGGCATGCGAAGACGCGCGCGTGCGCGCGTGACCCCTCGAAGCACGCAGAAGGCGTCGAGGAAGCGGGAAGGGTCGCGGGTGCAAGGAAGCACGCCCGCGCGAACGTTCTGTGGCGCATTCTAGAACGCCGGCCGTTGCGGATCCCGCTCGTGCAGCCTTCCTTTCTCAGTCAGCAGTAAGTATCGGCGTGGCTCTGGCCCACTCGCTCGCTCGCCCGTTTCGAACCGTCACGGTCGGTCCCACGCGACGGTCAGCTTCAGCTTCAGAGCGCCAGCGCTCGTTCGGGGCAGGTGGACAAGATCGTGCACGCAGCTCACTCTGCTAGCATCAGCACATCATTAGCTTGTTCTGTTTCTCCATCGTGCCGCCCCTTCTCCCCACTCAGTCCGTTCCCTCGATCTCCCAGCCGTCTTCCTTGCGCCCTGCGTTCCCATGGACTGCGTGCCACCCCCTCCGGAGGTCCTATTCCCGAGCCCCAATTCACCCCACCCTTATTCTCGATGCGGCAGGCGCCTGCGGCTCGGAGCCGCGCTCCTAGGAAACCGTCGAAAACTCGACGGCGTCTTGTTTTCGGGCGCACTTTACTCCTCAAGGCCTCAACTTGTCCTTGTCTCTCGCGGTGGGACTGCCGAGTGGGACGGGCGGGCAGACGACGCCGCTGGGACCCCGGATGCGGGGTTCGGAGTCGGCGACGACGTCATGCCGCCGTCGCGTCCTCTGTCAGCGTCCTCTGCGTGCTTGGTCCCGTAAGGATACCGCACTAGGTTCCGCGACCGGCTGCGTGTTTGCGCGCGCACGGCCTATCGTTACACCGAGCCGGGCCCGGTGCACTTAGGGCAGTGAGCGCCCGGGTCGACGAGGATTTCCAGAGCACGGAGAGTGAGGCCACCCCAGGCCAGAACGCCATCATTCCGAGCCCGACTGCCCGAGCGCTCAGCACACGTCGGACCGCCAGGCTCAACTTTCAAGAAACCCCGTCGTCGAAGCTCGTCCACCCATCAAATAACCCTGGTTTTGAAACGCTGCGACACTTATGTACACGATGCATCATCATTGACGTGGAAGGGACCTTCCCCAACTTGCCCCGCGACGCAACGCAACGCAACGCGGGCGGGATAAACAGTGCGTCGACGCGACGTGGTTCGAGGTGTGTAGTAGCCACGTCGACCCTCGTGCTCCACTTGCATATCTCTGGGTGGATTTGATTGATGGGCGAAGGCCTTTGAAAATAACGCCCGTTTGGGATGTTTTTATTGCCTTTCGGGCGAGCGAAGAAGCGCAGCAGCGCACAGCCCCGCGCCCGCCGCCCGTCTGCGCAAGTGGCGGAGGGGCCAGCTGGGGCTGGCCTCGCTCCCTGCCCGACAGCGTGCGTGCGCAGGCGTGCGCTCGCACGAAGGGCTTCGGATGGGAGGGGGGTTCCGACTCGGAGAAATCGCAGGCGTTCGCGCATATCACCATCATTCAGATCAGACGGGCGCGACGCTTCTGACGTCGGCGTGAGCACGGGCGTGGGCGAACGGAACATGTTCTGGACATGTGGCGTGGGGCGTCAGAATTGAGTGCGTGCATCGAAGTTGGATCGGGTGATGGTCGACAGCGCGGGCGGGGCGAGTGGGGGTAAGTCAATATCGATTCGATCGCGCGCCGCAACGAATGCGACGATGTGTCAGTCGAGGCGCGTACGGGTGTACGTACGGACGTCGTATGTATGTATGCATGTATGTACGGCAATGGCGTTGGAGGCGAAGGCGAAGCGGACATGGTGACCGTGGTAGCGCTCCTATTTTGCCAAGCATCAGATGCAGACACGGATCGTGCGGCTCGCCCGGCGTTCTACTTGTCACGACACCGACCACAGCATCGTGCCAGATCACACACGGGAGCAGGTGGGATCTTGTGTGGATCCCATGGTTCCATGGATTGGCAGATTCAAGTTGTGGGGGCACGCGATTTACAAATCACCCGTCGGCGCCGGATTACATACCATCATCTTGAGTCTTCGCCGCAGCCAGCCTTCGCTGCTGGGTGTGGCTGCTGTAGAGAACACGTTTCGGCTCGGGACACGATACGGACGAAACATATCGGAAACAATTGGAAGACCAGGTCGGATCAGGAGTTACGCTACAAAACTACACGCGCGATGTCAGACGTACGTATGGAAAAAAAAGAAAGACGGTCAATGGACAGTGAAACGGAGGCCGAAGATGAGGTGCAGAGCTAGGATACGGAAAGACCGGCGACGGGGAGACATGCGATACGTGAGAAGAGGGCCCAGAAAAACAGGACAGAGTAGATGGCATATGCGAAACCCAACGGATGGTAATCACAGCCCCCCGATCAGACATTATGTAGAACGATTTGTGCGAACAGGGGAGGTAGGAAGAGAAGGGACGACAGACGAGGAAGAAGTCGATGAAAAGTAGAAACGAACGAAACCCGAACAACGGAAAGTATGAGGAGGAATAAGTTCAACAAGCTGATAGTCGAACGACGTGACCGGGCAGAATATGATACAAGATGTTCAAGCTCAAAAGTTTTCCCTTTGGGTAGCACCAGACCAACTTCCATTAGTGGGCACTCCTAGTCCACGGTTGAGAATGGACAACAGAGTAGCATTAGTTTGAGGGGGTTGGGAAGCGTTAAAGCTGGGAGAGATCGCAGGCGCTGACGTCGGACCAGGCATGAAGTGTGCAGGTGTCATGTGCAGAGGAGGCGGGAGGAGGGCTGGACCCATCCTACTCGACGAGTTGGGGCCTGCATGAAGCGGCATTACTGATGGGTTCATGCCGCGCATCACGGCGTGATGAGGAATGGGTGGTGGGTGAACACTACCCGGCAGACCGACAGGAGGTCGCTGGGTGCCAAGGGGGCCGGACAAAGCACTGAGCAGCTGAGCCTGATTCATGCTTGCTCGCGTTTGAAGGGGCCTCGAAAAATTATCGGCGACCGGGCGGAAGGTATTGCTGGTGCGAGGGCGCACGGTAAAAGGGTCATCGCTAGGCATGCCAGTTGGACCGTGATTATACGGATTGAATATTTGAGGCTGCGGATGGTATGGTCCATGAACATTATACATTGACGATAAATTATTGGGGTGCGTGGGTGGTGCAGCCGAGACAGACAGCGGGCGAGCATGAGGATGTGGTGGTGGGGTTGTGCCCATACCATAAGAAACTGGCGGTCGCTGAATGTGACTATTAGTTGTGTCCGACACTGCTGGTGCACGAAAGCCTAAGACCGGCGTCATACGTGACGACTCGTCTATGACAGATTCTAACAAAGCCAGCTGCTTCATACGCTTGCCGATGGCTGGTGCTTCTGAGGGCCGAGTGAGGTAGGGTGAAAGATCTGTAGCGGACGCGGATCCGCGGCGAGCAGTTGGGCGCGAGGACGGCATCGAAGACAAGGTGGCAGATGTTCCCGATGTAGGAGGTGACGTATGAGCAGGAGACTTGGCTCGATCATTCCTGGTCGACAGCGATGCAGGTCTGGAAGTTCGTCGAGAAGTATTCGGGCTTGACGGCATCGGGCTCGACTGCACGGGAGCCTCATTCTCTGACGAGGAACGGGATGGGGTGCGGTGTGAACGAGAATCAGTCAGCCTTTCCGTTGGCCAACGGGGTCCTCTGATTGACCAGTCGTGTGCAGCATCAACTTCTGGGGGAGTATGCGATTTGATTACAGCAGGTGGGACGATGGTAGAGGGCGCGGAGGGTTGTGGCTTGCTGCGATCGATATTGCTCGTGTCTGATCGGACTGATGATGATGTCAATGCGACGAGTAGTCGCCTGAGCGCAGGATCGTTGACCGACTCTGTGTCAAGATCACCTAGTTGGATGCCTGTCACATCACGGTTCACGGACGGTTTACTATATAAAGGCGAGGGTGTCTGTGGATCGCCATTATCTGCTGATGATTGCGAGCTGGATTCCTGCCCATTGAGGTCCGCTACTGAGATAGACTTGAGGTCTTCAGTTGGCCCGCTCTCCTCTGGTCTACGGTCAGTCTGATCAGTGCGGAGATCTTTAGCCTTGGGTGGTTTGCGAGTCAAATTCCGAGGCTTTCGCTCGCTGATGAAAGCCTTCAAGGGGCTGCGTAGATCGTTATAGCTATGCGGAATAACTGAGAAAAGTATATCACTCACCCTATGAACGGCGATATAAGGTAGAACTTCCCCGCTACTGTCTTACCTCTTCTCCATGTCGGCAAATCGAGTAATTTGAACCATTCGATTTTCTGGATAATGATAGGGATCAGATTGACGACATACATCGGTCAGCATTCACTCACGCTGATCTCTTTCCTTGTCTTCGTTTGAAACGGGTAGTCCTCCGGCACGCCAGGAACAATGTATAGCGATATCTTCTGCTCTCTGATAGATAGTTCTATAACATCTTCAGGATCTATTTTCCCTGCCAAGTTATATCCAGTTTCCTCTTCTACCTGAAAAAGATGGATGTGTTCGATGATAAGAGCGACGACAATGCAGGTGTAACGCACCTCTCGTGCAGCGCATGCATGAGGAGCTTCGCTTTCGTTAATCTTTCCCTTGGGAAAACCCCAGCCCGATGACGATTTCCAACCTTTCACGAGAACGACCTGCAAGAGAATGACGTCAGATGAAGGAAAATCAATCAATCAAACTAACCTTGTCCCAGCTGTCGTTCAGCATGATTGCACCGCACACTGGTACTCGAGTCTTGTACTGCATAAAGTGATTGAAAGCACCCTCGTGATCCCAATGGTGGAGCAGCGGACAAGCTGCGAATAGCATTTCGGAGAATTTCTTGAGAGGAAGAGAGGGGAATTTGGAATTTTCTTCTCGAATGAAATCCTCGTAGAACCAGTGACTGCCCGATGCGGCAATGTGAGGACTAGTCTAAAGTTGCACAGGCCCACGTACGCTTGTTCGACTTGGAAACATACTCGCTCTAGCGAAGCAAGTTCATCCTCTGGGAGATTCAACAAGAATCGACTAAGCGAGCTCATGAGGGGTGTTTCAAGTAAGAGCACACATCAGTTCGCACCTTGTCAGATCCTCCAGAGCCTCCTTCAGAGTGGGATAGTGGTAACGACCGGGAGTATGCGAATAGGGCGCGGCTGAGATTTCTGGCGATGATGAGGACGATGAAGCCATCTTGAACGGCGTCTGGGAAGTAAAGGAGGAAAAGAGGGTAGACGGATGGTGGTGGAGCCACTGTTATGTACGGATGGGAGATTGTGCTTTGAAGGTGAGGCCTGCGACTAGCCCGTCATTCAGCCTGCGAGTTTTCCGGCCGGCCCTGAACCAGTCACGTGCTGCAGACAATAGACAACCCCTTGCCGTTCGTTCGCAGATCACGTTCATTGACCAGCCCCTTTTACCATGGCCATGCCGCCCGTCCACCCGGATATCCATGTCAATCCCTCTCCGTCCTATGCTCTGGGCATAGGACAAGGGACCCAATATCAGAATATGGCTCTTGGTTATGAGCGCCAGGGTGATTTTGCCCGTGCTGAGGCCATGTACCTCCAAGCTATCCAGATCAAAGAGACTCACCTTGGCTCAAATCATCCATCCCTTGCCACAACTTTGAACTCCCTTGGAGAGCTTTATTATCGCAATTTGAACCGACCAGATGACGCTGAGCGGGTGCTCAGTCGTGCGCTACAGATTCGTAGAGACATTGAACCTGCTTTCGACGCGGCAGTCACTCGAGAGAATCTTGGCGCGGTATATGAGATGAGAGGTAACTTGGAGGCGGCAAAGGAGATGCGTCAACGCGGCCGCCCTCATCAGGTTGCTTGTGGCAATTTTGATGTACGCGTTTGGTTGTCTGCATTGCCATGATAACAACTGACTTTGCCTAGTGCACTGGTTCGATGTACAATTATACGAAGAAGGAACTCGCCAAGTGCAGCCAGTGTAAGGTCTGTGGCCCTCCCTTGGGTGAAATTTGATCTTACCGACACCCAATTTTTACAGTGCGTGTTTTATTGTTGCAAGATGTGTCAGGTAGGTGGAGATATGTTGGCATCAACACCGTTGTGCTCATGGTCTGCGATGCAGGCTGCCGACTGGAAAGCTCGTCACAAAAACTACTGCAAACCTATGCTGTAGAAAACTCAATCTGTGTCTATCTATTTACGTCGTTTCGCGATTGTTTTTGCCTTGTCCGTCCTCTCATGTACCCAACATCGCTTTCAAAAAATGCTATCATTCGCTCTCTCGTCATTTTAACCTTGTACTTGAATCACTACAACAGCGACACGACACTATTTGCACGCACTCTCTGGCATAATGCATTAATGCCAGTAGGATGGTATCCAGACGAAGAAAATACTCTAGATGCACGACAGTGTCTATCGTTTACCTGAACCCCATCCTCTTCGCATACTCTCCTTCCTCCTCTTCTGTCAACCCATCCATACCAGACCAGTTTGCAGAACTAGTCCTTGCACGGAAGCGGCTCTGTCTGGTTCTGAACATATCCTCCATCCGCAACGGCCGTATCGCTCCAAAAATGTCGTCTGGATTTACGGTTCTCTGCGACTCAAGAGCCTGCCTAAGCTCCGGCGACTGAGCCCAGTCTGGCGGATCAAAGTTTCTCGGCCGGTTCTCGTCTTCCGAGTCCGAGTATTCGCTATTTGGCTCCGGAAGCTCAATGAGTTCGCTCGCGATGGGCGGTCCAGGCGTCTCAGGCGGTTTGCTAGCCTGGAGTTGAGCCTTCATTCGCGAAGCCATTTGTGACTGGATGACCTTGCTCGGCTGCTCCATTTCATCGTCATCTACGATCGCATTCGCCTTACCCTTGCTCTTCACGGAGGCAATGCTGGCCTTCGGAGGCTTGGTCGTTGAATTTGACGCTCCTGCAGCGGAATTGAGGGTGGCAGCAGAAGATTTCTTGATGAGCGATTTCCCGTTCACCTGCGATGAGTTCGGGTTCGGGCTTGGTTTTGTCATTCGGCTAGGCGCAGGGTCCTTCTTATCCTTCGCAGGAAGTTTTTTGGGCTCCGGTTTCTTCTCCATTTCGACGAAGAGCTTGCGTTTCTTAGCGTTATCCTCGTCGGCCTAGAATATCGTCAATGTTCTTCTCTTTCTTGAACAATGGAGAGGATCCTACCTTCTTCTCCGCAAACTTAAGAGGCCTCTTACCAGCGTGCTCTTCTCGTTCTTTCTTGCGACGCTCAGTCTCGTCCTTTAATTTCTTCTCTTCTTCTTCCGCTTTGGCCTTCTCTTCTTCCGCCTTCCTCTGAAGAGCCGCCTGGCGGCGAGATTCCATCTCCTTGAGCCTAGCAGCCTTCCTGTCTTGCTCTTCTTTCTGCTGTAAGTGTCACAAACGATGAGCCAGAGGCGTCTTCACAACAACACTAGGTGTACCAACCTTCTTGGCCGCCGCGGCTGCACGTTGTATGCTCTTTGGCTGGTCAGGTTTACCCTTTTTACCGCCACCGAGCATGCTAGAAACAAGCTTAGTGGCTTGTCCGAAGAAGCCAATCTGCGATGAGCCATCGGATGACTGCGACATGGCGCTTTGACTCCGGACAAAATTATCGTCGCTCTTGCTCTACAGATGCAGAATATAAGTCAATCCAAATGCGATGACAGATGCAATTGATGACTGACCTCAACAAGACTGACTGTGGACTTGCCGGCTGCCGCCGTCTCCTCAAGTCCTTCGTCCTCGTCTTCGTCTGAGTTAACAGCCATGGCTTGCTCCTTGAGGTCATCGACGTCCATATCATATGAATGAGACGCATGCACTGGCTCAGGCTGCGGAGGAGGAGCGTCAGGAAATTCAGACAGTGAGAATGTTTGAGGTCCAGTATCCGCTCTTTGACTAGTTGTCGGGATCGTACTCCAAGTCATACTGTCCTCAATGGAAGCGAAGTTAGTGGCGGGCGCCAATTTATCGCTCAAAGGCCAGCTATCGTCCTCGTCCAAATCATTGAGATTTGGTTGTGATTTGCCTCCGAAATCGGATTCCTGTGTGTAATCGGTATCTTGTGTGGTCGGAACCCAAGCTGGAATTTCCTTCTGCGACTCAAACACAGCATCGGAGAAGAGACTTGCTTGAGTGGACTGAGCAGATAGTCCTACGGCACGAGGAGATGTCGACAACTTGGTAGATGGCTGTAGACCAACATTGAACGGCGCATGAAGGGGAAATGTGGATGATGGAGGTAGCCTGAATACGAAATCCGAGGTAGATTCGCTCTGTGGAGGCTTGGAGAAGACTGGCCCCGGCGGAATAACGAACCCAGTCGGTCGGACAGGAGGAGAATTAGGAGGAGTAGTCGAAGAACTGGTGTCCGCACCAGGTCCGTGTGCTTTCTTGATTGGTTTGAAAACATCCTTTAACCCCCCGGGAGGCGATGGGGACCAGTTCATGTAGTTGGTCTCCATTGCCTTCACGTCGGCCTCAGACTTTGAAACAAGGTCTGATAGGCTGAGGCGTCGCTCCGACTCCATCGAGAACACTGGGGCGCGCGACTCCAAGCCCTTGGTTGAGTTTGTATTTGGCTCTGGAGGTGGCAGAGGAGATGGTTTCGTCTGCTGGGGCGCAGCAGCCACCGGAGGAGTAGGAATTGACGGGAGAGGCGCGGCCGTTGTCTCATCAACTTCGCCCTTGTGTCTCTCAGCCACCCTAGCTTCGGCTGCAGCTCTGGCCTCCGCAAGCTCATTTGCAGCCGTACCTCCTAATGATTTACCTGTACTTTTCCCAGCTCGAGCCCCCATCACTGTCTTCTTGAACCGGCCTAGCACCCCTCCATCCTCTTCGTCGCTATGATCATTGAGCACAGTGGTGAATTCGTCAGACAGTTTAGACGCATGTGACGGCGGCTGTTGAGTCACAGATTGAGCGGGAGCAGAAGCTTGGCCCTTTGCCGTCGTTGCAGGTTCCATGAACGTTTCCACACTCGCCTTGGCAGTGAGAGGCCGTGTGTCCACGCTTTCCTCGCTGGTTTTGGCCACCTTAGCCTTCCGTTCACCATCACTTCCACTCGATGCTCCGGTCAAGAAGGGAGCAAGACTAGCGAATAGCTCACTACTCTTCCTCTTGACGCCTCCTGAGAGTCCTGGAACGCCAATAGCGTTGCCGCTGTGGCTGCCGCCGGCAATAGCACTGGCGCGTTTACCCACCCCTTCCATGGCTTTAGCTTCTCGTGCTTTAGTCAACCAAGAGGATCGTTTTCCACCTGGAGGTACCCCGGGAGTGCGGGAGGGGAGTCCAAGGCCCACAGATGATTCCTGAACTCCTCGCATAGACTTCCGAAGTGGAGATGGGGCGGGCAAGCTTGGGAACTGATTTAGACTGTGTTTGCGCTGTAGAGAGTGATCAGAAGAGTCCGAGTCGCGAAGTGGCATAGTGATATCAGATTTGGAGGGGAAGAGCGTCGAGGTTGGCGGTGCTAATGGCTGACGATCATTGGCCGCCTCTAGTTTAAGGGATAATCCCGACTCCGAAATCTTGGTGGCTGACACGGTGTGTTGGTCATTGTGGTCAAGGAAAGTCGTTGATTGTGAGAAAGATGTAGTCTGGGAGGGAGGGGGGTGAGAGTGAGGAGTATGAGTCGAGTTAGCTACAGCGATGGCTGTAGCCGTGGAATTGTTGTGATCCATATCTACTTCCTGGAAGGTGGTCGTGTCGTCTTCGTCATCCGGTGTCGTCAAGCTTACCTTAGGACCAGGAGACAAAGGTGAATCTCCTTCGGGATGTCCACGTACAGGACTGGAGGGAGCGTCATGAGCAGAAATTCGACTGCGCTCTGCAGGCTCGTCATCCTCAGCGATGATGGACAACTCGTTCAACGAGTCTGCTCGAAGTGGCGCAAGACGAGAAGGGGGCTCGAATGTGTCAGAGGGCTCTTCCGAGTCAGGAGGAAGGGAAATGATGTGTGGCTGGGGCGATGAGCTCATAATCTCGATGAAGTGCTCATCACGCTCCGGAGGTTCAGGTAAAGCAGCGATCTTCACTGACTTGTGTTGTTTAGCATGAGGTTGCGGAGACGGAGAAGGTCGCGTGTCACGTCCTTTACGGTCTGCAGCTTGCAGGAACGCTTCGTGTAAACCGCTGACAGGCGCCTCATTCTCTTTGGAATCGTCCTAAGCAAACTCTGAGGGTTCCAAGCACTCTAAGAGCATAAAAAAACGCACTTCGTGAGACGCTGTAAAGTTCAATTGTGCTTTCGCAGCAGCAGCAACCGCGGCTCTAGTCTTCTTTGGAGCATCCCTCCTGCGACCAGGAGTCTTCACGAGCTCCACGATTGGGCTAGTGGCCCATTTCAAGATTATGCTTCATGTCAAGAAAGACGAACGTACTCTTGCTTAGGTCTAGATAAGATGCCGTCAAGATAATCATCCAAGAACAGGAAGCCGTGAGTCTCTATTTGATCTTCGAGGAGTCTGATACCAGGGTCGTTGTCCATAGCACTCCTAACGGACGCAATCCATGCATCCATTCCGGAAGTATGCGCCGCCATAGTTGAATAGAAATAAGAAATGGGGTAATTGCCACTGGCAACGGAGGACGATGGAGTGGGGCGGAAGAGCGACGCCAGACGCCGAACAACGCGTTAAGTCATGTGATCGCGAAGCTTGGAGCTATTCCCACGGGTATCATCGACCAAGTTCCACAGCGGCCTTGCGGCGACGATGTGTACAAGCGTGTTCGCAGAGTGTCTATGGTAGCTTTTTAATCTTAAGCCCATTCTGTACAGCCAAAATATGTCTGACTCTACTCGAGAGAAACGACCGCCAGGTCCTCCTCCTCCCCTACCTCCTAGACCCAGTGTACGCCCTCTCCCATCAAGCCTGAGTTCGTCATCTGCAGCACCCTCTGGTGAAAACTCCAGCTTGTCGTCCCATTCACGATCATCAAACGACTCCGAACCATCTCGAAGACTTGACTCGAACGTTCTTGGCAGAGATCACAGCTCTTATAGCGCTTCGGCCACCCGACTTGAAGATGACCTTTCTGAGGCAAAACTCAGGGAGCTCTATGAGAACGAGGAGATAGAGAGATTTTTCCTATTTTTCTCAGCGGTGAGCGTTCCTGTTCTGTTCCTACTCCTAGTCATGATACTCAGAATTCATCGTGGAATCAGCATGTATCGGAAGTGAGGCTTCTAGACAGCGCCTTAATCGGAAGTCGCAACACTCGTGAAGATGTGCAACTTGCCCCTGTTAGTGAAAAGCTAGACGCGCCGTCTGATGATGACTCTTCTACCACAAACAAAGACGGTGATCCTCTTTTTGTTCCTAACTCACCGAACGCCTCTACGGATACCCCCAGTTTGTATGCTTCGGCAGTGAATCACGGAAGCTTATCCGAGAATATAGCATATGTGTGTACTCTTCCTTTTCGTCTCTTTCCTATATTTATGCTTCAACAACAAATACAGAACTATGTCATACCCGCCTTACCTCCTCCACGCCCAGTGCCTCCGTTCACTTTGAGCCGATTGCAATTGGCCTTACAACGCCTGTTTTTGATTGCGGAGAGCGGCTATCTACCCTTCCTTCTCCGCTTGAAACACTTCGCAACCTGGGAAAACCGCAACGAGAGCTTTGTGTACTGCTCGGTAAATCTTCTACTCATGCGCTGTCAAACATATATCTAACCACCATGGACAGGCGTATTGGGTCCTATGGTATCACAATCTTCTCTTACCTGCATTCTTTGCCTACTTGATGTATATTCTCCTCGACCGTCGATTCAAAACCCACCCTACAGCTTCTGAACTGCGCGAACGTCGACGCGAAGTCCTTCGTGCACGTGAATTTGGAGATGCGATGCAAACTCGCATGGCAATCTCTTCGCCGCTTGGGCTGAAAGACGTTTGGAAGCTGCGGAAGCTGCTTTGGAAACCGAAGACTAAAAAGCCGAAAATAGTTCAAAAGGGTAAAGCTGATGCTGGAGAGGCAGAGAAGTCAGGCATTGACATCAATGAGGGTGCGGATCTTGATACTGACCAGACGACAATCCATGCGGAGATCCTCGAAGCCGAAGTGGACGAGTTACCTTCCGGTACAACAGAGGACACCACAGATGATGTCGACGTTAGGAAGATTGGTATGAAAGCGATGACTGAACTCGCTGATCTTCAAGAGAGGCTGAAAAAGTAAGTTTCAATGCAAATACCGTTCGTCTCATTTATGATTTTGCGCAGTATTTTCCTTTGGAAGCGGCCTAACGCAACTCGCGTATATTTCATGGTACGATCTTACCATCTTGAATCGAAGCTGAAGGCTCACCTTGGTCCCAGTTGATTGCGCTGCTCTTCGTAGTCACGCTACTTCTCCCTGCTCAGTATCTGGCAAAAACGATCTATTTTACCGTGGGCTTCATTTTCTGGCATATCATCCCCGTAGTTGCGGTGATGCCTTCTGCAGAACTCGGAAGGTGAGCACGAGTCAACGATCATCCGATCTTAGCGGTCTATTCATGCAACAACATGAAAGGCTTCCGCAACCGTTAAGTATCGCACCCACAGACGCAGAATACGCAATGGATTTGATCTCTCAGCGAGTTGCACAAGGCCTTCCCGTACTTCCCCCGCGAACAAATGCGGCCAAGACTACGACAACTCAAGATCAGCTGAACGGAAGCTCTCAACCTGATTCCAATCGCGGACATAAGACCCATAACAGCGGTGACGGTAGCGTTGACTGGAAGAAATGGGCTGGGAGAGCCGCAACCGGTAAGAATTGGGCCGCTGATGCGAGGAGCTTTGTGACCAAGGTAATTAGTTTGGAGACTGTCTTCGTGATATGGCCTTCACCACGTTTTAATATACAGAACCAACGCGATGACAGCCCATCCACTTCAAGGATATCCTCTTCGAACACGGAAATTCACAGTATGCGGATCCCCAACGTTTGAAGGGGAGAAAATTAACAAGTTGCCTCGCACACAGCTTTCCCCGCACACCACACAAAGAGTCCCGGGCTCATCACGTTAACACCATCCACCTTCTATTTTACTCCTGTCATCTCCGTAAGGCCAACGGTGACGATCGAGTGTCAAGATATCACGGGTATCAAGAAGGCGGGTTTAATGAAGGGACTTATCATCAGCTGGTGTCGAACAGACTCAAACGGGGACACCCGGGACGAGGAGGAGAAATTCAGATGGGTCGGAGGGAGAGACGAGGTTTTTGCCAGGCTTTTAGGGCCGGGTGGGCGGAGGTGGATCAAGGTATGAATAACTAGCCGTCTGTTGGACATTCTTGAGTGTATGGCCCATTTTGTGAACAGACTATCATCCATGTGGACTCCTGTCTATGATGTGGATCTCGCTGGTCTGGCATCGAAGCGAGGCGAGGAAGTGAAGAAGGGAGCCTGGCTACTTTAGGATTGTGACCCACGAGGGTTTCTAGATCGAGTGAGCTCGGACCCAAATTTGGACGTCAGCGACTCTCCACGATTCTTCGCCGAAACCCCCGTGTTATGGGACTAATTCGACAGCCGTCTTGATGGGTCCAAATAAATCCGCCTGCAGTCTTTCGTTATCGATCCAGCCTCTCTCTCCTTCGAACACTCGTTCTCTGATCGTTCGCAGCAAGGCTCATTGAATCATGTTCTTTACACAAGAGCTACTGTCGCGTCGCGACAGCGGCTTTGGTCTCCTCTGGTATGTGTGTGCTCCGCGGACACTTCTCGTCTAGGGCGCGCTAGTTCTTGTTTTTTTTTCCACCTTACATCGCTTACAGGCTTGCCGCTACGCTTGGAGCAAAGTCGTCATTCAAGAAACTCCCCAAGCGCGACGTCATGGGCGCGGACATCGCGCAACTATGCGATCTCATAGCGGAACCGGGTGAACCCTTGGCTCTGAGATTGTCAAGTACTCTCATGGTCGGAGTAGCCAGGTGCGCCTGTCTGCTGCTCATCGAGGCTTTGGTTGATAGATGCCATAGAGTATATAAAAGTGACTATATGCGTCTCGTCTAGTTTTGCTACGGTAACATCTCTTCTAGTCAAGCATGAAATATTTCTTGGAGATGTCACTGCGTGCTTTTCTTCTCTCAAGAAAGCTGTACAGGATATTCACACCATGTCGGCCGCCGCTGCTTCACTCCAAATGGGCCAGCCAACTGTCAGGCACGTCGAACGCAGCACTGCTACAGCACGGCGCTGACTGTGAATAATGTAGAGTTGATGCGGTCACGCTGACCGCTGACCCTGCGTTGGCTCTAGGAATCAATTTCGGAGACTTTGTGCGTGCCGCCTCGAAGTAACGATGTCTGCATCTTACCCGAGCCCATCTAGCATTGGGATGACAATGCCAACGGAGAAGGTATTTTTCAATTTGTGAAGATGAGACACTTGTATCTAACAGTGTTAGCGCAGATGGCTCTGATGATGAATATGGTCGACCAAAGAAAAACAGGAGAAAACAAGGAAAGCAGCCTCCAGGATCCGTCGAGAATGCGAGAACGAACTTACATACGTTGAACGAGAACCTCGAACAAGTATTGTCTGGCTCGTTTGATGTGTCTTTTCTGGGCAGTGCCAGCGGAATGGACCCATCTTCCTCGCAGATTGACGGGGCATTTGGGTTCGACGGGTTCGATGACAATCCTTTCATTGTCGACGATGGTCTTGATCTGGGCGGAGATATTGGCGATGAGCTGGCCAAGGAGTTGGGGGAAGGTTGGGGTGGTACTCCGGCCAAACCTAGACACGAGTGAGTTTTCCAAAAATGCCCCTGCCTCGGTTCTACTGAAGTCTGATGTCGAGACCTATCGCTAGCACACGAATGGACATCGATGTCCCATTTCATATTGGGTCTGATGTAATGGGCTTGGGCTTCGACCAAGGCCTTGGTTTCACCTTTGCGGGTGTTGGTGACCCGTCTTTGCCATCGTCAGCGATGAAGGATCAAGGGTCCGTGCTCTCTCGTGTGAGGAAAAGGGTGAGGCAGCCTTTCATGCACATCAATATCATTACTGAATTATACAAGCCCATGGAAGATATTGATCAAGGTAATTCCTGGTGACCTTGTGATGTCTTTGTCGAATCATTCAAGCCTCATGCGATAGACCTTACAACCCCGGCGCTGTTAGCTCGTTCACCCAGTGCCCCCATTTCGCCCCCTCCAGTGCCGCTCATGGATGCTGCGGAAGGAGAGCAAGTTAATGGTCATGATCATCCCCTTCCGCGAAAAGCGAAACGAGTGCGATTGCTCCTGGATGCGAGAACTGAGCTCACAGACGATGAGTTGAAGGTAGGTCATGAATGCGCGCTGGCCCCATTGACAATATTAAACTCTACTATCAGACTGCTCGTGAACAGTATGTGGAAGGACAAGAAGCTCTGCGGCGGGAGATTGAAAGGAAGAAATTGGAGAAGGAGACTGGGAAACTGATCGACGAGATGTTGTGGGGTGTGCCTCGAGGATGTGAGTCCTATAAATCTCATGCATAAGTTTGGTGTCTGACGTCGTGTTCTTTACAGTGTGCGCCCCCATCCTCGTTGATTATTGGCTAGAGAATTTCAGAGTGCAAGTGGAAGCTCGATCGGGCGCGTTGTATCTCGAGACAAAAGGTTCGACTTCATTCCATACAAGCACATTAGATTTGAGCTCACTCTAAAGGAATCTTAGGTGCACCACCTGCCAAGCGCCACCGTGTCGACGACGATGATCATAATAACGGCGCGCCCAAGTCGAAAGATGCAGAATGGGAAATTCCAGCGAATTTCCACATGGATGCTGTGGATCTGCTCGATGAAGATCGTATGTCAGCAGTATCATAGTAGGGGACATCGATTGCTGAATAAGTTACTATTCAGGAGCATTTCCAGATCCATATGATGGAGGCTCGCATCGGCCTTCATCCGAGGTATGTTGAACGAAGCCTACGATATCGGTGCCAATAATGTTGTTTGTAAAGGAACCTGGACAAGCACGTCGAGTCTCGCGCCCTCCGTCCCCGCTGGGCAGAAATCTCGGGTTCGACCTCAACCGTTCGTTGGAAGACGAAGATCTATTTATCACGTCACAAAAGAGCTCTCTCTTCCCATGGGACAATGCCGGCGGCCCCAGCTCGTCTGTCGACAGAGGTGGCTTTGACCCGGTCATTCCAGGCAGTGACAGGGTCAGCGTCGGAAAGACAGATATGAGGATCAAGGCTACGTCCGCGGGAAGGAATAGCTCGATCGGTCCGAGCTTTCTGGGGAGCAATCTGGGCGCGATTGGGTTTTCTCCTGGGTCCACGGACATCGGAAGACTTGGTTCTCAAGACCATTTTGAGTTTGACGGTATGTTGTATGTTCGTATACATGCGTCACTCTTCGCTGATATCTCTCAGTTTCCGGAGAGAGACCTTCGCTGGCAGAATCCCAGCTGTCGGATGCTAATCTGGTCACGTTGGAACGAAATTCGTATAACTTCTTGGAGTGCGTCTGGTCTTGTGTTCGTTCACAAACCTGTGGTTGGAGCTGATAACGTGGGCGCCTACTTACAGATATGCGAAAATGCAGTCACAGACGTTGCCATGGGCGTCTACAGGCCTTACATTTGACGACGTTGTGCCAAAGGATACGAGCACACCACATGTCGCCTCTGCCGCTTTCTATCACTGTCTTGGTACGGTCGCTTTTACATATGACGAGACGAAAACTCACGCATACAATGTCTTTGTCCTAGTCCTCGCTACAAAGAATATAATCCGTGTCGCCCAACCGGAGGCCTACGGTACCTTGAAGATCCAAATCGTTTGAAGCTGTCCAATATGTCATTGAACCTGCTCTCCTGTCCCAAACAGCTTACATGTCGCTTTCGCATCTCAGTCATGCCTTCCTATCTTGCTACCATTTTGCCCGTTTTCGAAATCTTCTATCCTTATTGTCTGTACTGATTAAATGTAAAGTAGCAAATGCATGCCGTGAAGGGGAATAGAGAAGGGCTTATCCAGATAGACCCCTCTATCTTCTCGAGCGCGTATCTCGGAGGTACCTTTCAGGTGTTGCTGAAAGTCGTCTGTGCGGAGGAAATTTACGAGACGGAAGCAGATACTGCAGTTGTTTCGACTGTAGAATAACCCAAGATCCCGCTTCTGTGTCAAGCCATGAATGAGACAAGCTGAAAGAGCAATAATGTCTCGATCAGTGGTGTGCGGACGATGAATGATAATTGGGCGCCTGTACACAGCTGTACACTGACAAATGATGTGCGTCTGAGCAGTCGTCCGAAGATTTCGTTGGAGGATTAGTCGCATCCGTCTCTGCCGCAGGATGAAAGCTGCCTAAAGGATCGGAAACGTCTAGATAGACGGCGTGGGAAAGTGATTCATGCATATTTCCATCACCTGGTTGGTGCGCATATTGGCGCGAGCCAGGCATGCTCGCATAAATACCAGCCTTCCATCAATCGGACCACCACACACCTACGCGCATTCTCTCTCTCCTAGATCTCTCTTGGAATATGTCCGCTACTACCACCACCACCACCACCGCGACTAAGGTCTCACCTGCGCTATCGGCGCTCGCCGACATTGATTTGTCGGGGTACGATGCCGAGCAGTCGAGGCTGATGGATGAGAGATGTATCTTGGTGGACGAAGAGGACAACGCTATCGGTGCAGCCGACAAGAAGACCTGTATGTTCCATCTTTTTCCAACACCTGAGTGGGGAGTATGTCGTGCATGGGCTCCTAACGCTATTTGAATGATATAGGTCACTTGATGGAGAACATCAACAAGGGCCTCTTGCATCGCGCCTTCTCCGCCTTCGTGTTCAGGCCGTCCGATGGCAAGCTCCTTCTGCAGCAGCGCGCGACGGAGAAGATCACGTTCCCAGACATGTGGACGAACACCTGCTGCTCGCACCCGCTCGACGACTTCGCGGAGGAGAAGATCGAGGCGGAGCAGCTTGGCGTGCGCATCGCGGCCTCGCGGAAGCTCGAGCATGAGCTTGGAATTCCGCGCTCTCAGACGCCCGTCGACCAGTTCCAATACCTGACGCGCATTCACTATCTGGCACCCTCGGACGGCATGTGGGGTGAACATGAAGGTGCGTGGCCTGGTATCGTTGCATTGCGCGTCCCGGAATACTCACAGGAGTGCTTCACTGCAGTGGATTATATCCTGTTCCTCACGGCGGATGTGGACGTCACCCCGAACCCGAATGAGATTCGGGATCACAGGTACGTCGACAAGGCAGAGCTGCAGGCCTTGTTCGACGCGCCCGGTATGTCTTTCTCTCCTAGTGTCATCTGCCCATCTCACGTAGAAGATGTGGGTCTAGGGAACTCGTTTACGCCGTGGTTCAAGCTGATCGCGCGCGACTTCCTCTTCGGATGGTGGGACGAACTATTGAACCGCAAGGACGTTTCGGGCAACGTCGTTGCGACGAGCCTGCGCGGTCTCGTCGACGGGAGCAAAGTCATCAAGATGGTCTGATTCAAGTCGTTGTTGTTGTCGTTGTTGTTGTATAGGGTGTATAATATGCAGTTGTTCGGTGGGTAGCTGCTTTGGTGTCCTCCGATGTGTTTTTCTCGTCTGACAACGCGCTAGCTTGATCATGTGTTTAGATACGCAGACTTATTTGACTCTGGAACATAGACCGATCTACGCCGAGTATCTGCATGAAGCAGATGCCTTGTTTTCCCGTTTTTCCCCACAATTTCCGAAATAACGTCGTACGTCTTGGCGTCCTAGACGGGACCTGAGCACGTTGGACCAGTGTTGGACCAGGTAGGACCACCTTGCGTAGTGCACGTTCATGATTTGATATTCCTAGTGCTCGACGCATTTAGCCACTCCGACGCTCTCCGACGCAACTGATGCTAGGGATGCATTATTAGTTCAGGATACTCATATGCTGGCCTTTTTCGGTGCCTTGTAGGTCCGTGGGACACTCGAATGTATATCCTAATTGAGATAAACTATAAGGTTTGTCGAATGAAGTCTCTGCAGTTCCAATGCAGGCCTTGGAGTTGGGAATTTCAGCTTGGACTTGGTTGTTGAGCTAGTGCATAACAATACCCGAATATAAATTGTGTTGTATGACTGCGATGGCGGGCTGTTCATGCACTGTTCATGCCTGCTTGAGTATCGGGAAGGGTGCACCGCGGTGTCCAAAGGTGTTCAGAAGGAGGGAAGACCAAGGTTCGCGAGAAGGCAGGTACCCGGGACCTGTGACGAAGCCAATGGAAGTTTGCGAGTGTGTAAATTGCCCGTGGAAACAGCCCGCATCCGGCAAGCAAGCGGGCAGAATGACCGCGATGTGAGATACTCCAACAGCTCGAGGAGCTATAGACGATTGGTGTGCTATATGTTCAGACAAATTATCACCATGGTATGCGGAATCGGGTCTGCGGGGCAATGCCGTCTTGGTGGCTGGGCTGAGGCGGTCGAGACGATGCAGGACCGAGAGGACTATGGGGACGGCGAGGGGAGGGAGGGCGGTGCACGGAGATCGGGGGGCGCCGTTCAGGAGACGAAGTGAACGCTGAAGATGACTAATCTGATCAGTTGTTGGGAGTCGAGGAGGGGACCGTGTCGGGCGCCTGACTGCATCTTCCACCCGTATTTAATCTTTCTCTTTAGCCAGGCGGCCGCTTTGGCCTCACTCCTCCTCGTTTTCCGTCATGTACTCGCCCTTGTTGCCCCAAAGCACAGATTCCCTTCCTTCGTCTCCTCCCTACCGACAACACAGAACTCGCCGCTACTGCAGAATAGCCCCCAGCTTGGGGCGCACTGGGACCATCGGCCTTTTCATCGGGACCGCTGCGCTCTCTGGAATCCTGTTCCACATCATTTTTTTCACGACCGGAGTCGCGTCGCGCGCAAACGAATGGCGCCTCAAACTACCATATGCATCCCGTCCCCCATCATATGTCTCTCCCGACACTCCCTTACTCACTCACGAGTCGCTACCACCACCACCATCACATGGCCCCCCATCCAACCCCTTCACTGCCCCAACGCTTCAGGGCAACCCAGAACTTGATCAGCTCAGCCTTGAGGAGATTCGAGACATGGTTGCAGGCACGAAGGGCTTCTTCTCCCGCGATTACAGTCTCGGCCTAGGATGGAATAATGTGAGTCTGACAACCGCAGCCACATCTCCACATGACGTGATTCTCATCCGCACGTAGATGAGATACATCATCGAAGCCGCATTAATCCAGTCAAAATTGCTTAATCGCACCCTGATTCTGCCTTCCTTTGTATATGCGCGTGCGTGCGAGTACAACATGTAATTTCCAATTCTGGCTTGTCATCAGCGCTTCAACTGATGCTCTAACACTTATAGCACCGTTTGTGCCGAGTACGCACCGATGGTAAACAAAGGCGACGCCGTCGGCTGGGATGAATGGCGAAAGCTACCCTTCGAACAACAAATGGGGTGGGAGATCCCCATGCAGCTAATGCTCAACCTGACCCATCTGCGCAAAACCCACCCCGTCATCCTTGTCTCAGATTGGCTTCGCTTCCACGGCCAGTCGCCCGACATCGAGTTCAGCAATGGTGCTTGGCAGCGTGGACCCTACCATCAGTCCCCCAACGTCTTTGAGCAGGACAAGTCGAAGCTGCCGTCGCTGTACGTGATTGAGAACCATTGGTACGATCCTACGAAGACCCACCGCGTGGACCATTTGCCTGAAGACATAAAATTGCGGGGTGAGTGGAGTCCTGAGGGCTACGACGCATCGACTGGTCGGAACGGTCATTGGCCACATCGTGATCCAACGGAAGCATATGAACGCCTCGAGGCAAAGCTAGCGGCCGATAGATACTACCTTGAGTGGCACGAAGCTCGCGATGCACTGCAGCACGAAGACGGTGCTCACCTCTGGGATACCAGCTCGGACGAGAAACTCGAGAAGGTACTTCAAGAAAATGGATGGGAGGTCCTATATACCTTCCGAGGAGCGTCAGTATTTTCTTCGTCCCTTTTTTTTTGCTTTTCACTTAAACTCTCCGGGGCCTTGACTGCATACAGTCTAGGAATGGACTACACAAAGACCGTTGTTGACCCGATTCGTCAGGTTGTCAAGCGTTCATCGCTTCGCGGCTTTGTGGAAGAGTACAGTGATCGCGAAGAAGACGTAGTCATCGTTGCTGGCGAGACTCATCTTTACCGCAAGCCCGTGCGTATTCCTGCCCCCCACTTGAGCATCCCCGGTCCGCTCACCTCGTGCCTTGTCAATCTTGATTTGTACTCAGGGCGCTATGCGTTTCACCACCGTAGCTTCACGCTCAGACTTCGCTCGGATGGTTCTTTTTGGCATGCGTCCCACAGACAACGTCCTAGCGCTCGCTGAGCGCCTAAGCAACCGAATGAGAGAGCTGACTGAGGGTCGACAGTGGATGGGCGCCCATATGCGCCGAGGCGACTGTAAGCCGACCAGTCTAGATCCCGCATGTGCACACACTTATATCCGTGTGAAGTCGTCAGGCTCGGATGGGCAATGGAAAGTACGCCAGAGGCGCACATCAAGCGAGTGAAGAAACATCTTGATAAGGGACGCGAGACGATCAAAGATTTGCGTACTCTTCAGACGTACGAGGTCCCAGACGTAGAACCAGATATGACCCAGCTGTCTCTCGACCCACCACACGAGGATGATCCGTACGTCTTTCCCCTATCATATTTCTTATTATGGCTTAACACTTTCCTCCCCTTTCGCTTGCTATCGGCTTTCTATTTCAGGTTCTACATCGCGACGGACGAGCGCAATTCATCGGCATTGGATATCATTGCTTCAAAGGGTGCTGTTTTCATGGGTGACCTGCTTACGATCGAGGACCGGCGACTGTTTGGGTGGCCGCTGATGATTACGGACGTGCGGGCGCTCGTCGAACAGGCGACGCTCGCTCATGCCGGGTATTTCTACGCGCACGGTATGAGCTCCGTCGCAGGCGGCATCACCAATATGCGTGCTGCGCGAGGCGCGGACCCGCGGACCCTCCTGCTCGACTAAGTGTGCGCGCTGGCGCCGCTCACCTCTGGGCTTCGCTCCCTAGCGAGTGTTGTTGTTGGCCCTGCCCTTTCTCATGTCTCCTCTGTGTGCATGTGTCACTCTTTCTGAACCACATAACATATCGCAGTGCACTCATCCCGCCCATGATGACACCATGGAACTATCACAAACCTCTTGTATTCCCGCAGCCCTCTCGCGCTCCGCCGTGTCCCCCTCTCCTCACATCCCCCCATTTAAATCATCTTGCAACACTCGCATTTCCATGTTCTGTATCGCACCACTATATATGAACACCTCAGTGTGGACTTCCGGGCATGCGAATCTCCCCCAACCTTCTGCGTACATACCACTACATACATACATATATACTTACGGCGATACAGTTCCAGTCGCTCTCGTACAAGTACAATACCCCCCTCCTCTGCCGACGAGGCACCGACGCCGTCCCGCGGCGTGCATGAATATTAATGTCGCGTCGATACTAGCTTAGCAGATTATCGTGTCTTTTGTATGTATTTATTTTTCGCTCGTACGGGACTCGTGGATGGTGGCCTTGGAGACAATGTGGAGGGATTGAGAACGCCGGAGTGAGATTACAGACTTCATTCAGACCCACACAAGGTCGGCCGCCGAAGCGCCGGGCTCGTCCTGCAGAAGACACCTACCGCCCGGCTGGGTTGCTTCGCTGGAGACGAATGTCCTGCATATGAGACTTGCGTTCTCTCAAGCTCTCCGACTTCGAAACAGACAACAGGGAATCACTTGTGACCATTCATTGTGCATAGCATATCAGAATATCATAGTATGAGATCGAGTACGTGGATCGTCAACCCAGTCAATGATATCTGTCATCAATCAGAAGCAAGAGAGGAGGGGCCCGTAGATGTTTAGGTTTGTATGTATAAGTATGTAGAAATTGCGATCATCGAGATAGGTCGTTACGGTCGGGGACGTGATATACACAACAAGGCAGCTCAGATCAAAGCATATAGGCGAGCTTGGACAAGACAGGAGACGCACGAACGAAGGCGCAGATACAGTGACACAGATCGGATGGATCCCCAAGGATGACTCCAGACAGATATACCACATAGAAGATGGAGACAAATGGAGGTTCGGAAGGCGAATTGGTAGGAGTAGTGAATCAGAGCTAGCGACCTGTCGGCGGTTGCCGCCACCATTGGGGGGAGCCCTTGAAAACCCAAAGCTCTTGTCTGCCTCCGAGCCCGAGGAAGCCCTTGCGCGCGAGCGGCACGCTGGCGTCGAGCTTGAAGTAGAAGCCGTTGACGTTTTTGAGGACGTGTGCAAGGAAGAAGTCCTTGTCAATCCTGGGTACTGTCGGCGCACGAGGAATCAGGTTAGAGCATGACCACGAAATTTCGATCGGAAGAGATTTCGATCAAGATACGCACGGCTGATACTCTGTTTAACGCGGATGCGCAGGAAGTGATTGTCAACCGTATCGTGCTCGATGCGCCTGGGGAAGACGGAGCGCATGTAGAGCCCAAGGCTCTGCGACACGGCGGCGGGAGGGTCGAGGAACGTGATTTCGTCGCCGGCGTTGTTCATCGTCATCGCGAAGAAGTGGGCACCTGGGTCGGGCACGGAGCGGACGAAGACGAGGCGGGGCGCGTGTAGCTAGACGCGATCGTGATGTCAGAGGTGGGATCGGACGGCCATGGTCATGACATCATTATTGCAGCAGAACACAAAGACTCACCATGCGTCCGTTGTTGATCGTGGTCAAGTAGACGTAGCCCTGCACGGGTCACGGCGGTGTGAGTATGGAGATTAGAGCGAACGAGGAACGCAAGACAAGACGGGCCTGATTTGCTAGGACCCAGAATATTCGGCATATCATCATTTGCACCCTACAAAGCACGAGAAGTTGCTGTTGATCAATCAGCAATCAACAGGATCATGAGTTGCGCATCGTACTCGTTCGAGTCACTGCCGTTAAGGTTCCACGGACTCCCGGAGAAGGTAACGTGCCAGTTCAGACCATCGACATGATGATGTTCGATACCGAGGCGCCACATTGGGAAGATGTGCTCCTGGAACTCGTTCAAAGTGTGCTGGTCCGCGAAGTTGTGCAGCGTCAATCGATTCGGCGGCTGGATCTGGAGAAAGATATGATCTGTAGTAGTATCATCGACATCCCGAGATCATCAGCATCAGAGGACGCCTATCGAGCGGGTGCATGCACGCACCGGGGAGTTTCACGTTGCTGGTGCTCGAGTTGGTGCGCGTGCGGGCGATCGAGTCCAGCCGCGCACGAGCTTCGCCACCGGACTGCGTGCGCGCGCGAGTGAGGGGGACAGCGGTCGTGTGCGAGCGCTCGACTTTTTTCATCGCCGATTTTGCCGGCTTAGTCGTGCCGGCGTTGGTGTGCCTCCGGTGAGGATGGGGTGTCTGGGTGCGAAGCGGACGGGAGGATGTGACGGGCGTTGGCTGACCGGCCGTAGATGTGTAGGCAGTTGGAAAAGCGACGGTGGGCGCAGTATTATACTGAGCCATGACAGGTTGTTGAGCAGGATACTGTTGCTGCTGCTGCTGTTGCTGAGGGTAATAGTGTTGTTGAGGCGTCTGGTATGGGGCCTGGTATGGAGGCTGCTGCTGTCCGGGGTACTGGTAGTACTGATTGTTGTACGCCATGGCTGGGGCAGTGAGAACGCGATGCTAGGATGCGGGGTAGTCGAAGGGTACTAGGAAAACAGAGAGATGAGCGCTTAGGAGAGAGGCGACATAAGAAGAGGCAGCCGCCGATTCTGCGAGTGGGTTTGAGAAGAAGGGCAACGTGGTAGTGAGAAATTGCCTTTTCGGGGTCGGAGCTTGCAAAGCCATTAGGACGGGTTTCGGGATGCTGTTTCAGGCCAGGAGAGGGCTTCGGGTAGGCAGAGGACACGAGACGGACGCGGATGGCGGTGAGGAGAGGGAAGGGGAGGAGGAGAGAGAGGACGCGGGGAGGTTGCCTCGACGAGTTGCTCACGTTCTTGTCCGCGCGGTTGGGGGGTGGTCCATGATGCACGATGACGGAAACTGTGTACGAGCGCAGGCCACGTGCTCTAAACGCGCCTCTCAAATTCTGTTTTCGGAGGTCTCTCTTCGTCTCATCCTCCGCACACAATGGCCACCTTCTTCACCTGGCTCCGCTCCCCCGCTGCCCGCGAATACTTCTTCAGTGCGCACACATCGTTTCTCTGTCCCTGCTTGTCTCACCCCCTCACCGTTCCTCGCAGGCACACACTTCTGGGGACCGGTCAGTAACGTCCACTCCGGTCACCGCTGAACGTCCGTCATCATACCATCTTTAGGTAGCCAACTGGGGCCTCCCGCTCGCCGCCCTCGCAGACTTGAACAAGTCTGAGGATGTCATCTCCGGGACCATGACCGGCGCCCTCGCCGCATACTCGTGAGCCCTCTCCGTTTTCCCCAAAACACACTGCCTTATGCGTCCCATGAAGCCTGGTCTTCATGCGCTTCGGTGAGCACCCTTCCCACGACATCCCGTTGCCATCCCGCTCAATTGGGTCCTCGTCGGGCACTAGCATGGCGGGTACAGCCCCGGAATTACCTTCTCTTCGCGTGTCACGCGACGAACGCAACCGCCCAAACCACCCAGGGCGTCCGCTTCTACAACTATTGGTACAACGGAGGCAAGGAGAAGCAGGAGCTGCTTGCGCCCCCTGCACCGCCTAAAGGCAAAGTGATGGAAGCCATCGAGGCTGCGCAGGCGGAGGGCCGAGCGTCAAAATAGTCCCCACATCAGCCGCGTCATACCATCTATTTCTTATAGAGCCTCGTTCTTTTGCTTGTTCCGTTGACGGAACGCGTCCGTGGAGCGAGAATAATGATAAGCAGCAAGAAAACAGTGCATGACTGATATACAAGCACCGTGCGTCAGTGTAAGACATCAAACCAAAAGATTACCAGAACCCGTCATCCGCATCGCCTCCGCCCTTCTTCTTGCTGCTCCCCTGCGCAAGCACCTGTCGTTCGTACATTTCTGCGATCTGAGACCAAGTTATGGACCGGCCGAGATTGAAGCGAAACGAGAGTGGAAACTCACCTGCTCGGGTCCCGTCGCGTCATCAACGTTTTTGTCATCACGAACACGAATAAACCGAGGGAACCGCAGCGAGATACCCCGATCATCCACCTACGTCCGCGACGTCGTAAGCTGAACAACTCAACAAGTCAGAACAAGTGCGTACCAATCCCATCGCGGCCGTATACACGGGGCTCAGACTCAAGTCCGCCGTGAGCACCTCCCACACTACCTTGGGCTCGAACCACACGTCCGGCTTCGCGCCGCCCGCCTTGACGTCCCCGCGGGCCTTGCTGAGCTCGAGCGGCTTGAGCACGGCGTAATGCGACGCGAGCACCTCCTCACTGAACCCCGTGCCGATCTTGCAGATCGTCTGGAATATCTCGCCGTCGGCGTCATAGCAGGCGAGCAAGAACGCGCCGTAAACGTTCGTGCGCTTGCCCTTGCCGTAGTAGCCCCCGACAACAGCTAGGTCGAGCGAGTCGCCGAGCCCAGCGAGGTAGTCTTTCTTCAGCTGCAAAGCGACGTCAGGGTCTCTGTACGATCATATGCTCGGAGATGAGAGTTGATGCTCACCTTGAGCCAATTCACGCTACGGCGGCTAGGCTCGTAGTAGCTGGCCTCGCTCTCGAGCATCTTGACCATCAGTCCCTCGCACCCGTCTTTCACGCTGACGTCCAGGAACGCCTGGATATCCTCTGTGGACTCGTTGTCCGTTGACTTGGCGAACGCAAATTCTCCCTCAACAGGCTGGAAATGCTCTTTCAGCAGCTCGCGTCGTTCGAGGAGAGTCTTATGCAACAGCGGCTCGCCGTTCAGGTAGAGCAGGTCAAATCCAAAAAGGCACACTCGGACTTGAATATCTTCCACCTTGACGTCCTTACGTTTCCGCTTGCTCAGTTCCTGGAAAGGCATAAGCTTACCCGTCGTTCGGTCGATCGCGACAGCTTCCGCATCCAGGACGAACGATTTCGTCGATTCCTTGATGCACTGCAAAGTTCAGGAGGTCAATGATAATTCTTCAGTCTCAACACTGATAGGCTCCACGAAATCTCTCACATGCGGCAGCTGCTCGACGAGATCCGGGTACTTTTTGCTCATATCTTCCGAGTTCCTGCTGAACACGCCAACTTTGCCGTCCTCGAGCATGTGCACCTGCGCACGCTCGCCATCATACTTGTACTCACACGTAAACCGCTTGCCCTCGAATCGATCGAGAACCTCGCCGATCGCCTTGGTCGGCTTCGCGAGCATCGGTTTGAGCGGGACGCCCGGGGTGAGTTTACATTGCTCGCGGAGGCCATCGATCCCGACTTTGAGGAGCGCAGGTATGACTTTGTCGTAGGTCGGAAGCTCGCTGGATGCAATCTGAGTCAGATCTTAGTGAGCAAAAAAGAGGGCATAGGTGGCACCTGTAAACAGATTTCACGACGCCTGCGCCCTCCTCTAGACGAGCGGCTAATTTCTCCTGCTTCCATTTCTTACCGGCTTTCCTTGGAGTGTCAGTCGTTCGCGCATGAGGGATTCAGAGAAGAGCGGCCTACATCTTTCCTGCTCCGCCAATACAGAGGCATGGGCAATTGCGACGAGCACAGTCCGCTCTGCGTTACCAATTCGGAGCTTGCCTTCCAAACTGCGGACAATGTATTTGGCTTCCTGCCCTTGACATGCTGCGAGGATCTTCGTGATGATGGAGACTTTCTTATTTTGAGACTTCGGGTAGAGGCATAAGTTTATCACATACTAAAGACGAACGTGAAATCGTGATTTACCGAATGACCAGTACTCAGGGCTATTTCCTTCAAATGGGAGAAGACGAAGGGCACACTGAGGGGCTTAGGCTTAAATAAGGTTTTCTGCATGTTTTTCGAGTTCTGAAAGCCGGCTTTTCGGTCGTAAGCGCTTTTTTGAGTCACTATATGCACATACCATTGCGACAAGGCCGAGATCTCCTTCTTTCTTGAGCTCGGCCTTGATGGCAGGAAGACTCCGTCCTGTTGACTCTCCGATAGCCTTGACCAAGATGCTCTCGCCGATTCCGAGCTCGATACCAACGTAATCTGGGCTGAGCTGAGATATATGCGCATTCAGCTAATGATGGTGATAATGAAAGAGTTGGGTTTACTCGGTTGATGCAGAGATATACTGTCCGCAGCAGGGAGTCTGTGTCATCTTCCTTGCTCCGCTGGATGACAAGCAGCAGCAAACTTGTCAGGAGAGACGTCTTCTCTAATCGCTTGGTAGTCGCCTCGATGAGAGCAAACGTCTTCGCCAGAGCCGCATACGGAACACTGATAATGTGGCAGCTGAGCGCACCCGAGAAAAGAGATCACAATGTAAACTCACGGATCGCCGACTTTCCATCCACCCTCTACATCAACTTCATCCCTCCTATCCAGGGCTACCTCGGCGCTACGAAGTTCGTGAATGGACCTGCTGTTGTCAGGCGGGAAAGTGTCGCTTACTTTTTTGACGCAACTTTTCTTTCCTCCTCCTCTTCTAACTCCTCCTCACCATCGGAATCTTCCTTGGCTCTCTCATCTGCAGAATGTGAAGACGTTGCCTCCGCTTCGCTCTCCTCACGTTCGACCACTTTGGCAGGGACAGTCTTACGTTTCTTAAGCTTGCTGGAAGACGATCCCTTAGAGGTTGAAGCTTTGGATGCTCCGTTGTCGTCATCATGAACAACGGCCTTGGATTTGGGCTTTCTCTTTGGAGGCCCGAACTTCATCGGCTTCTCAACGGGCGGGGTGGGGATTGGGCTGGGCGCCTTGGCCTCTGTGATCGCTGATCAAAGTACATACATTACAATGCATAGTGCATAACGGACCTTCGGCAGGCGCGTCGCCTTCATCTTCCTCGTCTGATGACACCACTCTGCGTTTCTTGCTCTTCGGGCGGTCGGATGGCACTACGAGCAGATGGTCAGGAACACTGCTGAGCAAGTAAGCTCTGGTGGCCCACCGTCGGGCACAGACGGCGACGTCTTGCGCTTCACACTCTCAGCTAACACGCGATGAGTATCGCGCCCACGAACACCACACTAACGAGACACGTACAGCTCGTCGCCGTGGCATCTTCCGGCTTCACACCGTTTGGTTTATCGATTTCCATCTCGTTTTTTCCCGTCTCGACCTGCTCCGACGCGCTCGACGCGCTCACGTCCTCGGTCTCGACCTGTACATTCTCTTGACTGCCGGTGGCCTTCTTGCCGCCCCACAGCTCCCTGAGGTTCGCCTGCTGTGGCGGCGCCTTCTTGTTCAGCGGCATGGCAAAGAATTTGCCTTCGATGCGGTCAACGACTGAAAAACAACGGCGATGTCAATGAACACGCGCACCGAGAGTTTGCTGACGACCCATGCGGAGAGAGGAGAGACGCGCGACGCGCAAGGCAAACATGTGCCAAATAACGCGCGTCCGTGACTTATGACGTGACGCGCAGCCTCAGCCGATCGCGTCGTCATTGAGCACGTCTGGAGAGACCAGTACCGAGCAGGGACGTGCAACCTCGACGCTCACAACGTTCAGTTTCTAATAGCTACATGCATCCCAATGCAAAACCTAAATACATTCACCAGAAGACACAATATACGGTGACAAAAGTCGAGTGCGAAGATAATGATGTGTAAAACAAATTGAGCGACCAGTCCCGGTTCCAAGAAACGCACCTTCACAGTATCGTACTCGACTCGACTAAAGCACACAGGGCGGCGGGAAGCAAAGGGAAGACGTAGACAGTGACAGTACTGGAGAAAAGGAAATACGACAGCACCCAGAGAACAGCGAAGAGATGATGATCGACGGATTCAAACGAAAGTAGTAACAAACACCCTATGACAGCCAAGAGGGCTCCGGTGGGTGAACCGTGCCCGCGTACAAAAAAATCGCGACTTGGCCAGCCCCGAGTCAGAATCAATGCGGCGTCTGGGCCTAAGGAAAATAAGAGATGATGATAGCGTCGTGAAGGGAGCGACCCAGAGACGGAGACCAGCTGGTAGTGTCTATGCTGTGCCAGCTCTGACGCACCCTCATAATTCGTCCAGATGGTGGGGGCAGCATTGTATGAATCCGCGTCGACAAGAACCGCAAAACTCTGCGACAGAGAAAGTCAAAGCTCCTCCTTTCGATGCAACGGATTGGGAGTGCCAATCTCGTCTTCCAATTACCTCGCAACCCCCCTCGCGCCATAGGCCATCAAGCTCTGATCAAAAGCGCGACACACAATATACTCGTATAAACTCCCCATGGTGGTGATCAGAGCCGCAGTGGCTGAAATTAAGCAGCATTCATCATGCTGTGATGTGGGGGCTTGATCAGTCAGGGTTGACAGGTCAAGTTTATAGGATACTTGCCTTTTCCGCTTCGCCTTTGTCATCTCCTTCCTCAAAGCGGGCCC
This sequence comes from Heterobasidion occidentale, assembly GCA_039111635.1. Classification (NCBI taxonomy): domain Eukaryota; kingdom Fungi; phylum Basidiomycota; class Agaricomycetes; order Russulales; family Bondarzewiaceae; genus Heterobasidion; species Heterobasidion occidentale. The sequence goes on along the minus strand of JBCAQO010000001.1, from coordinate 1,994,958 downwards.
ATCTAGCGGCTTGAGCAACTCGAAGGCACATAGAAGGTCCTCAGAAACACTGCAAGGAGAGTCCAACGTTTAGACAATCTACTAGGAGAGCAATCCGAATGGCCAAACCTCATACACGCTCCATAATTGTCAAATTCTGTCGAACACGGGATGAGTTGATGGCGGCACTCGTAGTTACCAATGCCTACGTACCTCCGCAGTAGTTCGGCGCGCTGAAGACCGTTACCAACGTCCGATCGTTCCAAAACTCATATCCATCCTCCACCACCATATGCGCTCGACAGATCAGGTCCATGTCATAGCGAACCAGGAAATCGTTGATGATAGCTTTACCGAAACAATAGCTGACGCCCCGCTCGTTGTCCTCCCAATCGACCGCAGTGTCAGAAGGGTCTGACCAAAGGAGGTCGTTCAGAAGTCCGTAGTCGGGCACATCTGTCGGTCGTTGAAGGGCCTTGATGTCTTCCATAGATTGCAGGGAAGGTGACAGGCCGCCGTGAACGCAGAATATCTTCGATGCCACTATAGCGGCGATGGGAAGGCAGTTGAATACGTCGATAAAGGACTTCCACGTCTTGATATTACACCGTCGTTTGCATTCGTCGTAGAAACCATATACTACACACGGTCGGCAAAAAAAAAGCAAAATATGGATCAGCCAAAGCGAGGATGCACAAATCTGGGGCGGCATACCCCTCGTCACATTGGCGCACTCGTGATTCCCCCGTAAGAGGAAGAAGTTCTCGGGATACTTGATCTTATAACATAACAAGAGCAGAATGGTCTCTAGACTCTGCTTTCCTCTGTCGACATAGTCTCCGAGAAAAAGGTAGTTTGCGGCCGGCGGAAATCCACACATCTCAAAGAGGCGTATGAGATCGGAGTACTGTCCGTGAACATCGCCTACAATCTTTACGGGCGGAGAAAGCTCAATGAGGGTGGGCTGGCTGAGGAAGACCTCCCGCGCGGCGTGACATATCGAGGCAATCTCGACATTCTTGAGGCAGAGCGACTTGCTCACTTTGCCGGTGTACCCGACGTCGAGGAGACGCTGAATCATGTCATCGATATCGAAAGACTTGAGCTTGTCCTTGCCAAGACTCATGCCAGCGGAGCTTACGGACTCGCCCATGGGCATACTGCTGCCCGCGGAGCCGGAAGTGAGCGAACCTGGCGTGGACAAGATGGTCTGAGTAGCGGGGATATCAAGGGGAGGGGGTTTGCGTGCGTGAGCGGGGGAAGTGGACGGAGAAACGGCAGAGTTGGACTGAGAACCTGAAACATCGTTGGGTGAAAGGGTATGGTTCGAATGGCTTGGGATGCCCTGAGACCCAGGCGGTCGCAGGCCGCTGCCCGCGTGCGCCATCTGGTCTCCATTGTGGTTGGCGTGGTTGGGATGCGCGCCCGAGGGGTCGACACCATTGCCGACCTTGGCTGCAGTGCCCCCGTTCGCGCTAGTGGCACGGGACAGGCTTCCTTGGAGTGTATCCTCGGCCGAAGCGGCATCAGTAAAGGCGTCTGCGTCGGCGGCGGCTGCGTCCCTGTCCTTGTCCTTTCCTCCCTTCCTCGACTTTTTGGAGGGCTGTTGTCCCATGGGGGCGCCTTGAGGAGAGGTTGATGGAGAGCCCGGCTGTGGCGAGTGGGATCTAGACTTGTTCAGCCTACTGGTGAAAACGGAAAGGAGTGTTGGCGCCAGATTGGACAGCGTTCGGTGGGGGAGAAAGAGAAGGGGAGAGAAAAAAGATATGGAATAAGAGGCGGTGGTCGTCGAGTGATGAGCACAGACGTAACGATAGTCAGCCGTATGTTGAGCTGAGCACCAGGCCTCGATGTTTGGTCCGTATTTGGCCTCGATCTACTGACTTATCCGTGGTCATCCGTCGCTTTACCCGTGTTCCATTCTCACCACTTCTCACGCGCACGGATACAAATACAGCGCATACTAAGAGCAATATTCATTTTTTGTGCATAGCATAGCGCGACATGAACAGGAAAGTGACAGCCGATGCAAAATAAGAACCCCCACGTCCACCTCAACCCGTCCCCTAGAACTTGCCGAACTTGACCGCGGCCTTGTTCTTCGACACTCGGAGAACATTGAAACGGACAGTTTTTGAGAGTGGTCGGCACTGGCCTATGGTCTCGGTTGAGAGCTGCGGCCACACAATCAACAGGCGAGGAGCACGTACCGACAGTGACAATATCACCGACATCAACACGGAATGCGGGCGACAAGTGCGCCGCCAAGTTCTTATGTCTCTTCTCGTAACGGTCTTTCAAGCAGTCGCAAGCAAACTGAGCCCGACGGACAAAGTATCAACGTGAACGGGACGCACTGTATTTGGGAATGTAGTGGAGGTAGTCCCGGCGGATGACGATGGTGCGGGTCATCTTCGTGGACACGACACGGCCGGTCAGAATGCGACCGCGGATGGAAACTTCCCCAGTGAAGGGGCATTTCTTATCTGTCACCCGCAAGCGTCGACACCGCCAATTAAGCAACATAGGTCATGCGCAATACCAAGGAAACGCACCGATGTAAGTGCCGCTAATGGCATCAGAAGGAGTCTTGAAGCCCAAACCGACATCCTTGTACCACCGCTTATCTTTGGTGGAGACCTTCTTTCCGACTGCACCACCCCAGCATCAAACATTCGGACATTCCACCGCATCTATGATCAGGGTTGATTCTCCAAGACGTATCTGACACGAATGTACGCACCACGCGTCTTCGTGTTTTGGAAGAGAGGCTGCTTCTGGAAAGCCTTTTCGATCTAAGTTACGTGCAGCACCATACGTTCAGAAATAAGACAACAATGGATCAGAGGGTACGCACTTGATCGGCCATACTTAGCGATAGTCTTGAGGACGGAGGGGGAGGTTATTGACGCGGGGCGGCTTGGGAAGTTTGTGATTCCTCGTACGGACGGCGATAATTTCCTTTCTGGGAAGGCTGGGCACAAGCCACTTATCAGAAACTATACAGCTCTTCGGGGACAACCGACCAGACCTCTAGCCAGAAAGCGCTTTTCGGCCTCGGGCATGCCTTTTTCGGCTGACCTCGGGCTCGGGGATTATGCCCGAGGACATCCTCCGTTTTATACCCATCCGTTTGAACGCATTGTACTTTTTGTTTCGGATTGTGTATACGCATCAAAGCAGCTCACACCTTGCCGGGTTCCTTTTCGTGAATTTCTGTTCATCAACATCATAACGCGTCTCTCAAATGGTGAGTGGTGAGTACCGTATTCTCCGTGGCTGACCTTGCCCGAAAGACAGTCGGTCTATTTATCGAGTACAATAAAAATGAGCCGTTGCATATAACAAAACCCTAGCTAACGATAGATCAGCGCCAACACTGTCACCCAGAATATCCTTCCAAGGCCTGGATGTTATAGTCGGGCACGTCGTCCGGCTGGCGCATCGGCACCTGGTCGACCTTTTTCGCCGCGGCCGCCCTCCGGATCGTGCCCTCCCAACGCTGGAACCATTCGCCCTCACGCGCGCCGGCGAGTATCTGCACCCCCTGGCTCGTCTCGGTGTATCTCTGCATCGGGTACTTTGCACGCAGCTCGGCAATGCCAGCACCGCCCTGTGCAGGCTCCCACTTCTTCAGCGGAAACGCGGCGCCTCCGACGACCCAAAGCCCGCCGCCCCGCGCGTGAAAGCGGCGGAAGAGCCAGATAAAGGGGTAAATGAGCGTGATCATGAGGAGGAGCTTAAGCCAGTGGTTCGAGAGAGCGCGCGAAAGTCGCGTATCGGGGCGCACAATCAAGCGATCCATGGACGATTTGAACTTGATGCTGATGTGGCCAGTGTAGTGCGTTGAGAGGATCGCAGAGCGGACCGCAGCGGTCAAGGATTCAACGTTCCAGCCATACGTGACCTGGGATATGAGGAAGATATGAAGCCAGCATGATGCATTGCCAGATAGCACAGAGGGAGGGGAGACCTTGTAATAGATAAACTCCTTGAGGTGCTTAGAGCTCGAGCAGTAGTCGTCTGCCCACTGGCGAAGTGTCCACGAAGATTTAATGACGTCGCGCATGAGCGGCATCTCCATCCCTTGTGTTGGCAGACGCACATTGCCTCTGGTGATCCAAGGTGGAAGGCCTTGGGCACTGCGCTCGGCGCGCCAAGCCTTGGCCTCCTTAATCTCGTCGCGCAATGCCTTGCGAGTGAAGCCAGGGATGCCGACCTCGCGGAACATCCGACCACGATATGCCGGTTCTTCGTCGCCGACAGTCCATTGCGTGGGTATTGACGCGATGGTTTGAGCCACGTCGATAGAGAAGTCAAAGTCGGTGATCGTCTCAGTGTGGTGCTCGGTCTTGGTCTGCAGATGTCCATTGCTGTCCGTAGTGCTCACCAGACGCGTGCGGTGCTCGACATGGGTACCCTTGCAGTGCAGTGCGTACATCGGATAGGTGAGCGACATGGTAAGCAGGAAGCGGTATAGCGCTTCGCCTGAATGGAAGATGTTAATCGGAGACAGGTCGCGCGAACAGACGTGGGTGTTATGCGGCGTACCATCCTCGTTGAGGTGTGGGTCGTGTGTGATGATGGCGCCGTCGTTCGAAACAAAGAATTCAGCGGTGTACGGAGTAAAGGCAGGAGGAGGGTCCTCGCCACCGCCAGGGATGACGGCGTCTGTCTGATCGAAGTCAATAAGGATGTGTCCCGCGCTCTCCTCAAACGTCGGAGGGGGTGCAGCTGATGGGCCGGGTTCGTCGAGAGGACGCGAGGTGGGCTCTTCTGGAGGCTGGTCCTTGACGAGCATTGGATGGCAGTTGAGTTGACGAGAGGAGCGAAGGCGGCAAGGGCAATAAGCGCTGGTTGATGCCAATTCCGGCTTATTAGGGTGTACCTCGAACACGTACGTCGCACCCGGGCGAATAGGCGCACTGAACATACACCTCGGATGTCAAGATACGCGGCTGTGGGGATCGGCGGCAGCGTCGGAGGGACAGGGTGCGGTCATGGACGATGTCGGTGAGCGCTGCAGGAAGTTGCTATGGCAGACGACGCGGGCGCTGCAGCCACGCGCAGGCTCCCACGGGGGAAGAACGGACCGTCCGAGAGGATATGCGGCAGCGTGCACACGGCGAGCAGCCTCTTGCGTTTCTGCTCTGCTGCATCATGAAGACATGACCCCCGACTTCCTCGTCAAAAGGCAGTCGCCCTCGTCCCAGGCCGCTTCCACAGGTGAGTCAGGTGCCTTCGTCCGTTCGCCTGTCAGAGATGTCGCGAGCCATGCGCCGACGTCAAGCCCCGTAACCCAGTCGAGCGTCGGCCACGCTCTCTCCTTTTATTTTCCTTGCTTGTCTTGTCCCGACGCCTCATACCTTTGCTTTCTTCTGCTCTTCAAGGCTCGTCTGCTCCAGTCTCTGGTACTGATTCTCCTCCCGATTCTTCCTCTTTATCTGCAACGGCCTCCGCATCTGTATCTGTCCCGTCACCCACTGTATCCCTCTCTCCTTCCCCGTCCAACGCCTCCTCGTCCATGTCTTCCCCGTCTCCTTCTGGCTCCCAATCCTCTCCATCCTCATCTGCTGCCCCATCTAATTCACCGTCATCTCCACCCACCTCTGCACCTTCCTCCCCCTCCTCCACTCTCCCATCGGATACAGCCTCGGCCAGCCCCGCTTCGTAAGTACCTCCCTTTGTTCCCTCTTCTCGGCCTGTCTCCACGACACTGCATACCACTCACAGTGCTTTGGTCAGTTCCCAGACGCCTTCTTCCTCTTCCCCTGCCTCCACGCCGCCCTCTTCCTCCGCAACTTCAACTTCCTCGTCACAGGCGCCGACTTCGACACAAGCCCCATCCACCACCACACCCACTCAATCGTCGACCTCACCTACGACTAGCCAACAGGAGACCACAACTCCGTCGTCTACTCCACAACCAACCTCTTCTACACCCGACACTTCCTCTACCCCGCCTCCAACCACTTCCTCATCACCGGCTTCTCCTACTTCCGATCAAAACACCTCTTCCAGTTCCCCCTCTGACTCCTCAGCCGCCCCAACATCAAATTCTCCGTCTTCTCGGCGAGTTGAAACCGCGACGTGAGTATGATCAGACCTCCCCTGCTGGCCGTCTATAAATACACCATCATTCGCAGAACGACCTTCCAGAGCACAGTTTTTATCACCACCACCAACAGTCTTGGACAAACCGCGACTACCGCCCCTCCGGAAATCACATCGACCTTCATTTCGACGAAGAGCGATGGGGGTGCTACGACTGTGACGCAGGTCATCGCGAATCCCACGCTAAGCCCTGATGATAGTTCGCACTCTGGCTCCCAGTAGGTTCTGCCATTCTATTCGGGTCTCGCTGCTACTGAACCCGCCGCGCGTGAGCAGGTTCTTCAACAACAAGGGTGCAGTAGCGGGCGTGTTCCTCATCGTCGGCTTGGCAGCCGCCACGATCTGCCTTTGGATATTCTTCTTCGTCCGCAGACGACGGCGCACCCGCAGGCTCGAGCACGATACGGCCGTGTCCGCCACGCTCGCCGCGGTGGGCTTCAACCGCACCCCCCTGGTTGACGACGATGACGACGACGAAGAGGCCGGCCGCGGCGCGTTGCGACATCGCGGCGGCTCAGGATCACTCCAAATGGCGCAACGCTCCGGCAACCTCTCGCTGCCCACGGACGACGAGCTGGGGGTCGGCCGCGGCTTCGATCCATACGCACCCTACGGGCCCGTCGCGGGTTCCGGCCCCGCTTCGCAGGGCTACATCCCAGCCCGCACAGGCAGCCCTCCGCCGGGCGCGGGTGCGGGGCATTATCTGCAAGACAGCGTGGGGAGCGCGGACCGTGCGAGCGGGCGCTCGCCTTCGGGGCATATTCCACGGTACAGCGCGGGCAGCTACGAGCCGCTGCTGGCGAACATGTCGTCGCAAGCGTCGCCCACGACGCCTGGGTCTGCGGACGACGGGGAGCCCCGCGCGCCGACGCCGCCGCCGAGGAATCCATTACGGAATTCGGCGGGACGGAAGCAGACGGAGGGGGAGGTGTCTGGGGAGCCGGACGCGAGATTGAGAGGCGGGACAGGGAGCGGAGATGAGCCGAGGGATGACGTTGATTATTCACGACCTGTTCTGGAGGTGCGTCCCTGACGTCTCTCGAACTAATCAAGCAAGCGCAGAACGCTGACGCCGCGGGGGTCGACGCAGGTGCGGAACGTACCAGACGCGGACGATTGAGCGAGACTCGCTTGTATATATGCACACGAACGCACACACGCACGCACACACGTTTGTCTCACTTACCTAGTGCTCGCGGACAAGGACTCCTTCCGTAGTTATAGTAGTAGTACTGTACTGACCCCTCGACACGCTAAGCCAAGCAACCCCGAGCTGCGTCGCGCGCGCCTACAGCCGCCGACGCAGCATGTCTATCCTTAATTTCACCGCACTTTTATCTACCACACCAACCCTCTTCACCCTCATTTTTTTTTGGCTACGGCATGATAGCCTATCTTGCATTGCATTTTCTGGTTTAGTCCCCGTCGGCCACCTTTCCAGACACCCGACTGCAGTCCGACTGCATACCTTAGTGCTTCGAGTGTGCTTCGGCTATCTGACGACGGGCTGAACAGCCGTATGCCTAATTTGGCCCTGTCCTCCCCTTGCTCCCTGCATTTGTTGGCGTCGTTTACACGCAGGACGTCTACATACCTCTAGAAGCCGTGTCAGGAGGAAGGATATTTATGATGTCTTCCCGCGCTTCCCCCCGCTGGAAGGCACGATGTGCAGCGGCCTTCGCGATAGGCTCAGATATACTTAGTGACTCGAGCGTGGTCTCAGATCGTGCTCATAATAATACTCTACACCAATAAAATCAATGATATGACACGAACGCAGTCAAACAAATGCAGTCCTGAGAACAAGCGATCTATGCTATGTATGTCCGCGCGCGGGCCCTTCCGCGAGGCGGGGCGGGGCGGCGAGTGAAGAAATGAACACGCCAGCGGACGATGGCTGTTTTGGAGTACAAGAGTCGCATGACTGGGTGGGACAGACGGACGGCGTTGAAGTTATATATGGGGCGGATATTGCGGGGGGGCGGACGATGCGGGGGTATGTAGGGGGTCGTTTGTTTGTTTAGATGCGGTAAGTAGATGGGTGCGGGTGGGCAGTGAGGTGAGTGGGGACTACGAGTGAGGGGGGCGGGACGGAGCATTACTCGTACACAGGGGACGATCGAGACAGCACAGGAGCAACAAGAACAGCAGCAACGGAGAGACAGAAGAAAGCGGCAGCTCGACTCAGCGCGCCGCGACGGCGGCGCGCTGAATTAGCCGCTGTTACCGCCGCCGTCGTCGATGCGAATGCGTGCGCCCACGTTCCGAAGGCGCGTGCCGCCACTTCGACACATACTGATGTCGGCTCTTGTCGAGCTCGGTCTCCTCATCGCCCTCGAGGAGGGCCAGCGCCGCCTCCAGAAACCACATGTTCTTCTTGATGAAGTGCACGACAACGGTCCCGCCCACGCGTTTGTTCTCATATCGAGTCCTGCGGCCCTCGCGCTGCACCCAGGCGTCCTCCGCAGTGAGAGTGCCCCCTGCGACGGACCATTTAGATGTCAATGATTGTGGGACCGCACAGAGTGAAGCGAACACACCTTCTTGCAGTAGTGACATGTCACTGCCCTCCACGAGCGCCTCGACGCTCTGCTGTGACGTCAAGTTCGACAACGGTGGTACATACCGCGTCCCAAACGAAGTCACCGTGGAAGATGACCAAGCCGAAGGAATGGGTGTATTCCCGCCCGCACCAGCGGGAGCTGTCGACGACACTGGTAAATGCCCATTGAGATCCTGCGGCGTCTTATCAAAGTACGACATGATCCCGCGACGAGCGCGCGCCGCTTCCGATGGAAAAAGGAAACCATGCGAATACCTGTGCCAAGACCACACGCCAAGATCAATATGCAGGCACTTTTGAAGGACAGGGAGCAGTGCAGGGGTGGCTCGCTGCGACTTACACAGTCCCCGCGCGGGGATGGTCGTATATCCAACAGCGCTCGCTCTTCCACCGCACCTCGTCGGCACGGGGGTGCAGGCGCATCCACTTGGAAGTCTGCTTGTCTTCCGCGCCGCGCGTGAGGCCCTTCACGACCGTGTCTTTCGAGACCCAGTCGACGAGGCTCCAGCTGAGCGCGTACAGTTCGCCCGCCATGAAGCGGTTCTTCACCAAGTATCCCCAGTAAATCATCGGGTCGTGTTCAGGCAGCGGACCGAAATCACGGGGGACAGGTGAATCTGACTCGCCCGACTCGGTTAGTCGTTCGTAAGGCGCCAAAGAGGACGCTTCGGACAGGTCGGCATCAGTGGAGGGCGATGAGCTTGGCAGACCATCATCATCATCGCGCAGGGCCAGAAGGTGATGATTCTGGTCGCTAAGCCGTACCGCGGCTCCATAGCGCGCGGGCTTCTCGTGTAGTTCCAGGCGCAGCCGTGCCTCGAGCTCTGCGATCATCACGAACGAGTCGTCATCGGCCTTGACGACAAAGTCGGGTCGTACCCAGGGCTGTGGATGAGGAGAGTCACTGTCGATCCATGTATGCGCGGGGTCGTGTCGGGCAAGCGGAGGGGGTGGGACAGTCTCGTTCGAGTAGGAGAATTTGGGGAGCGGCACGTTGGAGTCGAAGTAGAGCGGAGGGACCCACGCGTCCGTGGCAGCCCAGGTGAAAAACGCGTGCGACTTGCCAGCGTTCATGTTCTCCGGGATGGGCAGGAGGACGATGTCGTTGTATTCTGTCAGGGTCGGAAATCAGGAAAATTCACGGGCGCAGTAGCAGGGGTGCCACGTACTCTCCATCTCCAACTGAACTCTACGCTCCCAAGTTTTCCGCGGCTGGCCTAGTATGAAGCGCACGATCGTCCTAGAGGTGCCATTTCCGCCGTCGCCCTGTCCGGCGCCCTCACGACTGCGTGGGTGGTTTGCCCAAGTCGTGCGCACAAGCATCCTACGTTCGAACGCAGAATCCATGGAAAATACACCGATGAGGACGCCAGCTGGTGGCAAAGAGTCGAGATTGCTCGGAGGAAAAGGAGTTAATGAAGGGCCAGATGATATTGCGGAGAGATCGGGAGCCGAAGTAGCTGGAGCATGGAGGGAGGGCGCTGTGGACGTCGACGGCGCTGCACAGTACGCTCGCCACGGCAAGGGTTCTTTGTCGGGATTGAGAATATGTATTAGGAGGAGGGTTATCGATACGGCGAAGAGGGCGAGAAGAAGGAGCGTCAGAAGCTACGAGGGTGGACACGTTTTAGCATTGCAATGGAAGGGACGGGGAAGGGACACACGATAGGTATAGGCCTTATGGGAAAGAGCGGATGTCGGATGATTTTCTTAAGAGCCCTTCTCACTACCCTGAGGGTATAGTTCCGATGGACTCTGCGCCTGCGAGGCGAGTCGGGACCGAGGGTCCACCAGCGGCGCTGTTCGTCTCTGAGCCACGATTCGCGACGGGAGTCGCCGAGCATTGTCGCGCCCAAAAGCGGCGAGCTCGGTTCGCTGTCTGTATCGGAGGTGGACGCGGAGGACATGCCAGAAAAATAATGGGGAGGCATGGGGGAGTTGGACCGGGAGGGAACGGGGGTGTTCATTGCGGTGGAAGCGATGGAGGAGACGGAGGAGCCAGGATTGGGCCTGGAGGGGGCGGAGAGCAAGCCCGGGTGCGAGGGGATGTCCGGACGGCCTGCGAGCTCGAACGAGGGGGATGAGGAGAAGGAGGAGCGTATGCGGGGATGTGCGGTGAGGGGATAAGAGGAGCGGGCGGACGAGGGAGAGTCGGGGCCCAGCTCATCGCGGTCCTCGAATGGCGGGGGCGGCGGTGGGGGCGAGTGGAAGCCAAAGACCATCAAGGCGGGAGTCAAGGAGCGGAGGGCGTCCGGTCGGTCGGGGACGGACGATCAAATGAGCACTTATGAGAGCAGATACCAAAGTCCGAAACCAGCTCTCAGCCGCGACGACGCCCACGCACACGTCTCTCGCAGGGAACGCGGAGGAGATGAGGAGGAGAGATATCGCCCGGGTGTGTAAATTCGCTGACGGCCGGGCATCCAAGACGGATGAGTAGCACAAGTTTATGTTGCTTCCAAACACAGCATCATATAAGCTCCTTCGGCTATCGCCACCATGTCTGGCCCGTGGTGTACTGTATTACTGCTGGACCAGATTCCTTCTGTGTCGGGCATACGCTTTGCCTCGAGACACGAACGAGGTGCGAACTGGCGCGCAGCCTTCACGAATGCCATCTGTCTGTTCTTGTCAATCGGTTATCGACATCAAAACCAGACGCCACGTGTGATATGCGTTAATCCCTCTTGCATCTTCGCAGGACATCAAGATATTATATACCAACACCATATACCTTCTTCCAGCTCGCCCGCTCCTTGACCGCATCCCATATAATAGCCAACTTCGCCTGAGCATCCACCTTGGGCGCGGCAGGTCCATCAACGCTCGGCACTTGCGCGCTGGGCGGAAAGGCATCTTTCGGAAGGCTGAAGCCACCTCCGATGTGTTGTTCCAATCTGTCAATGGCAACCGTACCGCTATCCGTCACATTGCCTCCCGACAGTCCGACAAGCCACGCGAGCCAAGCCGTGATGTGAACGTCCGTGATGGAAAACTGATCACCTGCGTGAGAACACTTGTATCAGCACGGGGAGCCAGGAAGAAAATTCCCATCCAGTTTTTGCGCGACCAGCTTACCGAGAGAGTAAGGGCCAATGAGCTCTTTGCTCAGTTTGGTCAACACCAACGATAGTCCGACTTCCCAAGCCGCTTTGGTACTCTCAAAGTACTCCTCGCGCGCTTTCTTTTCAGCGGCGCTCAGCTGCGCGTCGTCCTTGTCGGCACTGGCCATTGCCGTCAGCATCTCTTCTGTTGTCCGCTTCTTCTCGTTCCAAAACGTCTTTGTCTTCTCTGACACGCGGATGGGATTCGTCTCGTTTTCGCTGAGGTAGCGAGTGAGAGCGTCGTTCCGCCCACGCAGGAAGGGGAGGATCGATTTGGACACAGAACGAAGCGTTGGGACATCGCGCGCGTTGAAGAAGAACAGGACCTCGGGAGAGGCGGGGCCTGAATGTATCAGGTTGATGATCGTTGTGGAAAGTGAGGAGAGGGAGATCGTCGCGGGGGAGAGAGCGGGAGCGGGAGCGTATGAGGTTGTATGGGTCCGCGACATGACAGAGCGCGATCGGTCCAGAAGTTGGATAATAGCCTGCAAATCGAGTTCAAGCATACGGCGGCGAATATGCAGTAGGTCTTACGGTGATGTCCGTAACGGCCTTATAACGACTCTCTGTGTCTGCGGACAAAGTGTCCTCGAAGGGAACGATTAAGGTTGGGACAGTTCCTACAGACGCGGCTCGTTGGATATGATGAATGATTGCAAGGACTTCATTCACCGTTTGGATTCAACCTTAAGAATGAGGGAGAGTAGTTCTCTCCTTTCTCTAGATATATTGGGAGCCCGTCAGTGACGCGGCTGGGATAGAAAGCAGGTTGCGTACCCAAATGCACAATCTTCAGATCGACTTCATCGTCTCCGTATCCTTTCTCTTCCCTAAGGACACCAGAGTTTAACACATGCACAGGAATACAAGAAAAAGACGCACAGAGCGATTCGTACTGTACTCGATCGGTCAATGAAATGACAGGCCTTTGCGGGGAATGTGAGAGGATAAAGAATAGTATTTACCGGCCGATGACCACACAGACTTCTGGTCATAGTACAACACCGCCTTGGGTATCGCTTTCGGCGGGGAGGTCGTCATGATGATGGAGAGGGGGGGCAAGGTCAAGGTATGGTAGAGACTTAGAAAGGTGGGGTAGAGGTCAAGTGAGACGGCCTGAACTGGAGACCGCCAGCTGAGGCTATGACATCATTGCTGCCCATCTGGACGGATCTACTCCGTTTCTCGAGGCCTCCAGGCGGGAAAGGACCAGCTTCACAGGCACGGCGTGCTAGAGGCATCTTAGAGAATGGATGAATCCTCGTCCTCCTGCATTCAAAGAGTTGTCTAGTCAGGCTCGTCGGAGAACGGTTTGAGAGACGCTGAGACGACGGATTTGGAAGGCGTGGCTAATATTCCAGGTGCCTTCACGTGCCGAACTTTCTAGAGCACCTTGAAAACAACAGATATGCAACCACAGAGTGGCGACCTGGGCGTCCCGCCTTCCACTCAAGCACTTGCACGCCCCTCAGACTTAGCAGAAGCACAATGGCTACCATCAGGTATGTTCAGTCTGCCGACATCGTACTGCTCCCGTTTCACGCGTTTCATCTAGACACGAATTCTACGAGACCGACGAAAAACTCACAATTACCATCTTCGACCGAGGCGCCGATCCGGTGTCCGTGAACATCGCCTTCGAACCGAGAAAGGTGAACATTCTTCGTTGTGGCACTGGGCGCTCATCGACGATATCCTTGTCTGCTAGGTGGTGTACGAGAACGGAGATAAGAAGCTCGAGCTCGAGCCGCTCAAGGGCCAGATCGATCCTCAAAAGAGTAGTTTCGTCGTGGGCAAGGTCAAGGTGGAATTGCGCCTCGTCAAGGCTGCGCAAGGACGCTGGGGCGCTCTCGTGGGCGATGCACCAGACCGTGCGTACTCTGAACGTCCGCCAATTATACTCAATCGCTCATCGCACTCTGCACAGCCCTCTCTCCATCCCCCAGCGCACCAGCCTCAGCTCCCAAGCCCTCGGGTAGCACGCTACCTCAGGCTCGAAAGAACTGGGATAAACTGACGACGGACATTCTGGCATCCGAAAAAGAAAAATCGAGTGCCGAGGACCCCAATGTGACCGGGGACAGCACCGTCAACAAGTTCTTCCAAGACTTGTTCAAAGACGCAGACGAGGATACGAAGCGCGCGATGATGAAAAGCTATCAGGAGAGCGGAGGAACGACGTTGAGCACTAACTGGGATGAGGTTTCTAAGGCGCGGGTCGAGGTGAAGCCTCCACAGGGAAGTGAGTATAAGAAGTGGGGTGCGTGAAGTCCGAAACAACCGTATTCTGTTGAGTTTTCTGTGTGTTGTCCTCGTCGATGTCTGTATAATCGCTTTCATCGCATACTCGAGTATTGCATTGCTTTATGGCAGCTGTGTTCAGTATTGTTCGGTGTCTCACACACCTCCAGGAAACGACGCATCGCATCGCTGTAGCCAATGAGATATCGACGTGCACTGCTCCGAGAGACCGGATTTCCGCTTTTGTTCGGCGCGCGTCTGTGTCGGGTTCCGCGGGCAGACGTGTGTATTTACAGCAAAGCGTGCGTCTTTACAGGAGGGCTCTGCGAGGCAGGATCGGAACGCGGCGATCAGTGGCGATGCATTCTGTTATGGCTTTCAGCGTGCCGGGCGTGGTCTGAGGGCATATAAGGTGAACAATTGTGTCTTGTATCAACTCGTTCCCCTTTTCCCTTCGTGTTTGCGACTTTCCCCACCATGAGTGAGTATCGCTAACGACGTACTCATGAGGAATAAAAGCTGACTCCCCGTGTAGGTTCCAATAGCACAGTCGCCGCCGATCCCGCAGCTCACTCCCCCTACGGTTACGTGCCTACAGAGTGGATCACCCTCATGTTTCTCGGGCTTTTTGCTGTCTCAACATGTCAGTCCAACAACCGACAATGCTCTCGTTGCATGATGCTAACAGCCTCCACTCAGTGTCACATTTCTTCCAAGCATTCTATTACAGAGTCTGGTGGTTGCTGCCAACGGCCTTTTTGGCAGGCGTGCTGGAATGTGCAGGATGGGCCGCACGATTCTGGTCAAGCCTGAAACCGGCGCTACTCAAACCTTATATCATTCAGTGGGTATATGGATTTGAGGATCGCGTTGGGAATACAGCGATTGACCGCGCAATCCAGGACGACAGCTACCATCATCGGGCCAACGCCTCTGCTCGCGACAAACTTTATCATTCTCGAAAAACTCATCCATCTACTCGGCCCTCAGTACAGCCGACTGCCACCGAAACTCTGTAGGCTGATCCGCGCACATTTGTCGTAGAACGAGAAGCTTACGTGCTGTGGTGATGCAGATGGCTACATTTTCCTGTCTTGCGTGAGTCTTTTGATGAACGCTCTTGAACCATCTGACGTCTCGCAAATCAGGATCTTGTAGCCCTTACTGTTCAGGCTTACGGTGGAACCGTCGCTTCGAAGGCCGTCTCTGATCACAAAGATCCGGAAACGGTGCGCCTTTTCACAGACATGCTTTCCTCCGGATGGCTGATGTCTCGATTAGGGCGGGCATATCATGCTTGGCGGCATCATCTTCCAGATGAGTAAGTGACTCGTCCATACAAGCATGAGTTCGATCCTGACGGCATTTAGTTGCCATTATTGTATATGTGATCTTGGCCTCCGAGTTCTTTTTCCGTCTCGTGAAGAATAGACCACTAAAGAAAGGCTATACCGAAGTGGGCGCCAACAGAAAGGTCGAAATACCGATGCCCTTGAAATCTATGATTGGCGGTTTGGTGTTCATGACGACTTGTATTTTTATTCGGTGAGTTTCATTCGCCGACCTCCTTCCTCCCGCCATTCTGATCAAGCCGGTCCGCGCAGGTCTATCTACCGCACCGTGGAACTCATCGACGGATTTACGGGAAAGATCATCGAGACCCAGATCCTTTTCAGTGAGCCTCGTCGTCTTCGTTCTGCGCGCCTAAACGCTCACTAATCTGTTGTACAGATCTCTTTGACGGCGCAATGATCGTGCTCGCTATCTATGCGCTGAACTACTTCCACCCAGGGAGACTCCTAGCACAGCCTGACTTCGGCAGCAGTCACGGTAGACGCCTCTCAGAAGACCAAGTGCCGCTGCATGACTATCAGGGGCAGTACTACGACAAGACTGCGGCATATCGCGCGTAGCAGGGCCGCACTTCATAACATTATGATGATATTGGACTTTGCGGTTACCTGTATTTTTATTTTTTGGAGGCTCATGGACCTGAGGCATGTGAAGCCCTCGAGGCTTCAAGGACAGGACTGATATTTTGAACATGGGATGTGGTTCACCTGCGATAGATTCATAGATGATGAAAGCTAATCTCTGAAGTGTTCCCAAAGGCATTTGAGCCTATATACCGCAGATGTCTGAATAATATGGCGTAGCACTCGCGGAAGGTAAGGAATATGTGAGCCTGGGAGCGAATTGAATGAATGCCATATATTTCAATACTGAGAGACGCACCATCACTCATAAGCTCAGCCTTGACGCTGCACAAGTCTATCAGCCAGAAGCAAAAGGAGCAAAGGTAGCAGTGGAGCTGACCTGCTTATGACGCGGATTTTTCGAGCACAGGATGTAAAGCCTCCCCTTTCGTCGTACCACATTGCAACCGTCGCACAAGAGTTTCACGGAGGATCGGACCTTCATGCCTCTTGACAGCGCTGGGGATGTCGATGCCGGGGGAGCGAGAGCATGGTGATGAGGGTGAAGATGAGACGTGGTTTGGGCGACTCGAAAACGAGTCAGGAGAGGCCTGCTTGTGGTCAGAAGCGCTCGCAACATGACTGTGTTGAAGGTGCTCGGAGGACAGCTGCATGCAACGGTGACCATGAATTTCTAGCAACACGTGATTTACCGCCGGGATCAGCTATGGCTGACGGGATTTCCGTTTTCCGTTTCAATTCGGTTGATCTTTCCTGTGCCCTATCTTATTTTGTATTTTTGGACACGTATGTCCTCGCGCTTCACGACCACCAAGCACTCCATAGAAGTTTTTTTCAAGCAAGATGACTGGTGGAGATGACTCCAGGATCGCGGCGCTTCCTCATTTGGGAGGGAAGACTGCCGTCATCCTCTTCATATTTACGCTCTCCGCCTTCGTTGCTGAGAGCCAGCTCACACAAGTACGTTTTCGGGACCTACAATCGTATTACGTCTACCTCTCATATCAGATAATCGCAGTATGTCCAGAGCGGCCTAGGATATCGGCAGCCATTCTTCTTGTTGTCAGTTGACTTACCACTAGGACAAAGTGTATCGTTTAACTAAACTCCTTGCAGCTATGTCGTCCATTCGGCCTTCCTTATCATATTCCCTCTGCACCTGCTTTATCTCGCTCTCTCGACACGTACCCCTCCTAGACAATTCCTTAGAGGCCTGCTTCTTGCCATTAGAAGGCATCTCGCTCCTCAAAGTCGATCACTTCTCACAGACCAGCCAGCACAGTTTCCGACTTTCAAGTTTCTTCGATTATCACTAGGTCTCACCTTGGGTGCCACCGCACCTGGCTTGCTTTGGTTTTCAGCTATATCTCTGGCACCGTGCGTATATCTTGCTATCTCTGCGTGGGAAGGGCATTAATCATTCTTAGCAGAGTCAGCGATGTCACGGCAATCTGGAATACCAATGCGTTCTTCGCGTATGTCATCACAGTAAAGCTGTTTAAACTAGGGTGGGAAGTACGCAAGCTTGCCGCCGTCAGCATCGCAACTTTGGGTGTCCTCGCTGTAATATATGGCGGGAGTCAAGGGCCGGACGCCTCAAGCAAAGACGGTTCTTCCCTGCTGTCGACGAAGGCCCCTCTCGTAGGCGATCTTTTGACTGTTGTGGCCTCCGTGGGATATGGCTTCTATCAAGTACTCTACAAACGATATGCAGTGCTGCCTTCAGATCCAGAGTTTGCGTCGAGCGACGTCTATACGCGTGCATCCGCGTCAGGTGATGAGTTTTCTGAAGATCTTTTCGAGGATGTACTTGAGGATCAAATAGATGTGGATACAGTATATCCGCCTCCTTTCGGACTGCATGCCAATTTTTTGACGGCAATCATTGGGATTTGCACCTTTACATTGTTATCGGTATTCATACCTATCCTTCACTATTCTGGCATCGAGACGTTCAGACTTCCGCCGAACTCTCTTGTCGTACTTTCCATCGCTGGCATCGCCGGAACCGGTGTCATATTTAACGCGGGATTCATGGTATGTGTCTCTTGGATTAGGTTGAGTGCCGTCCTAAATTTTCCCATCAGATTCTCCTTGGCGTCTGGGGCCCTATAATAGCATCCGTCGGGAACTTGCTCACCATTGTTCTTGTCTTTCTTTCCGACATTTTGCTTGGCGAGACTGATGTTATTACTGTATGGAGCTTGTTGGGGGCAGGCGGCATCATCTTGGCTTTTGGGATCCTGGTATACGATATGTTACAGCGCCGATAACGACGATCTTTTTTTTTCTCTATCGTGTCTCACGTCTCCCTTTCAAGGAAGCCTGGAAGCCCGAAGCTGGATGCAATTGGGTCTTGGCACCGCCATTTGGGCTCCCCAACCCACGACTGGCTATGATAGCACCTTGGTTTCCATACACTCGTGTCCAGTCAACCATGGCGAGTTGCATTCATCTAAAGAGCATGTTCCGTTACTGCATAGTGGGCTATGCATCCATCTGGAAATGGACGGGCGTCTCAATATGTTATGGCTAGTATACTTCCCAGTTGTTCAGTCTCACATGTTCCACGATCGACAGTTTGTGGATGCAGGACAGATGACTCTTGAAGTCTTCTGATCAGGTAGTCTCGACTCTGGGTTGATTTTCTTGATATTCGCTTGCGATGGCGCACTGACCCGTCTTGTAGACGTGATGTCACCCGTGCACTTAATTCCCCTTTAACAGCATTGCATACATATGGGTCATTGGCTTGGCTGTTATGCGCCGTGCATTCCGGGTGGGTCACCCTCCAAAAGATGTTCTTCGCGTTATCATTTACCTCCAATCTTTATTGCAGGAAAACATGATGTCCTGTTGGGTTGTCTGATGAGGAACATCCCATGTGGACACTCGAGAGATGCCTTGCGTATAAAAAGCCTCCATGGTCGCGATACCCTCTCGCCTTGTCACAGAGAGTTCGATAACCGCCCGCTTTTCTGCACTGAATAATGCGCTTCTCTGTCATCTTCGCCTCGCTTGTTGCTTTAGTCTCCGCCTTCGCTGCCCCAACGAGCCTCTTAACGGTTCAAAGGTTCGAAGGCGCGTCCAGCGGTCGTCTGATTGTCAAGTTGAAGGATACAGCGAGCAAGACGACTCATCTGAACTGGCTCAACCAGCTCGCCGGCTCCAACGTATCTATCACTCACCAGTGGTCTGAGGATTTTCTGAATGGTTATGCTGGTTGGTCTAAATCCACAGTGGAAGAGCTAAATGACCGGCTCGACTAACTCCGATGTACAGGTTACTTTGACAACGAGGTTCTAGCTGCTCTCCAGGCCTCTCCTGATGTTGCATTCATCAGCGAAGACGGTCTCATGCGCATAACTGCCACGGTCTCTCAGTAAACTATCATGGGGTTTTTTTCCCATTGAGGTCACGCTCACTTAAATGCTCTAGAACCAACGCCCCTTGGGGTCTCTCTAGGATTAGCCAGAACGGAGTGGTCGGCGGATCCGCCGCTAATACTAACTTCGTTTACAGATTCGACAGCTCTGCTGGTTCTGGAGTTGATATTTTCGTCGTTGGTAGGTCTTTCGCCTACCAAAACCTCGTTCTCATATTGAATCACGATATCCTCCTAGATACTGGTTAGTTCATCCAACGCTCAGGTGATCAGAGCTCTGACTTGCACACTCTCCATCATAATCAGGCATCTTCACTGGCCACGTAAGCACATCGTTGACGAAGTCACACGTCTCATTCATTTTGTACTCAGTCAGACTTCGGTGGTCGTGCTAGGTGGGGTGCTACTTTCGGCGGTTACCCCGTAAGTGCGCCCTCTTGAGAGTTTTATTTTCTACTGATTAGTTAACAGGATGCCGATGGCAACGGACATGGAACTCATGTATCGTGAGTTTTTCTCAACCTGCGCTTGTATCACGATATAATGTGTTTCTTCAGAGGGACCGCCGCTGGTTCGAGGTGGGGTGTAGCGAAGGTAACCAAACGACCTCAAAGCAACTGCTGTTAAATTTCATACCTGCTCTAGTCGGCCAACCTGATCGCTGTCAAAGTGCTCAGTGACCAAGGGTGATTGTTACATACTTGTCCACAATTTGTCTTTCTTCGCTGAATATAAGCTGAACAGATCAGGTTCCGTCTCTGACATGTACGCCCGAAATTGATCCAAGCACATCGGAGATTGACAGATCATATCAGCGTTTCCGGCCTTAACTTTGTTTCTACCTCTGCCCGTTCCTCTGGTAGACCCACCATCGCTACAATGAGCTTGGGCGGTGCTGCGTCAACTGCCCTAGACAATGCTGTTTCCTCGGTATATTCAAACACATTGGTCGCTGATGTGATTCTGAATCCAGCCCGTACAGCTTGTTAGCCAAGGTATCCATGTCACGGTAAGGTGCTCAGTGGCCAGAGTGTTGTGCATCATTCAGAATTTCTGCGCCAAAGGTTGCAGCCGGAAACGACAATGCGAATGCTGGCAATACCAGCCCAGCTCGTGTCGGAGTAGCCAATACCATTGGCGCTTCTACCATTACTGACGGTGAGTGATCCATTCAACGACATACTCTGTAGGAGGGACTCACCATGTTTCCTTAGCTCGAGCTTCTTTCTCAAACTTCGGTTCAGTTGTCGACATCTTTGCTCCAGGACAAGACATTACAAGCTCCTGGATAGGCAGTACCACGGTATATTCCAATGTCATTGGTCGGTTTATTCACTTATCTATCTCGAAACCTAGGCTACCAATAGGATCTCTGGTACCTCAATGGTAAAATGTTGCCTACCTGAAGAAGTGTCGCATTTCTGACCTCTATCACCAGGCTACTCCCCATGTTGCGGGCCTTATTGCGTATCTCATCACTCGTGGTGGAAATGCCTCTCCCGCCGTGATCACGTCTCGCCTGAAGGGTCTAGGTATCAGCGGAGCGCTCTCTGGCATTCGTACGTCTGTCCTTTTCGAAGATAATAAGGAGAGCCTAACATATCCTTGTGATAGCCTCTGGCACAGTCAATCTCCTTGCCCGCAATGATGTCTAGGCTTTCGAGTTCCAACTTGAATGGTGGCCCATCTCATTTTTGAACTACCGGATCTGCTGGTCTTCTGTATGCGTGTAGTTGTAACATGAATCAAGTTATTGCCAATGCTGTATTCTATCAAATCGCTGAGCTCCGCTCCTGCGGGCATCTGGGTAGATGTTGACTGCACAATTATTTAATGCTCACAGTGAAGCCTGTCATCTCTTTCTGTAGTACTTCTTCTCTGGAAATGTGGGGGATCTAATATCAACTGCAACGTGACTGATGCAACCATCGTACAACTCGATGCTTGTCGTGAACTGTATCCTTACCTGTGAACACATGCAAACAGTAGGATGGACCAATGCATATGAGGACGCGGAGATGTCTCGTCGTGACTAGGCACTGCAGTTACTACGCATGTCGTGGTCGTATAGAAATTCAAGAGATTGCGTCGTGCAGATACACTATTTCTCATGTGTCATGACCATGATACAGACTTCCAATACTAGTCATACAACGCTACGAAGCTCAAATCAAGGGCGCGTTTCAGATGGCGCACCTGGAGCATCGTATTTAATAATGATAATCAGTTAGGAAAGAATATCGGAACTCACGTTTGAAGCCACGTTTAGAGTAAGTTCTTCTCAGGAAAACTTCCGGAGGAGGCTGCGTCTTTGGCCAAGGTGGCGAACGGTGAGCTTTCTCGTCAATAACGGAGCTTAGTGCGGTGCTGTCAGATACTGGGCTGTCACCATGTGAGCGCGAGCGTGAGGAGCTCGATCCCGGCGGTGTGAGTGGGGTAAACTCGTAATTTCTAGCAGGCGCGTCAAGAGTCAAACGCTTTGACTTCGTAAGCTCCGATTTTGGCACAGTCGAGTCTCTAGCATGACCAAACACAATTGTGTCGAAAGGACTCTCCTCTTCGACTGTGCTAGTCGGCGGAGGCGAAGAATACAGCTCTCTTTCGTAAAACGAATCGGCTTTTTCGTCGGGAAGAGAAGGCGGATAAACGGATGGACTAGATGGCGCGGCGGATTCTGCTCGGGATTCTGCTCGGAAATGTGTCGGCTCAACTTCTGATGGAGTGGAGTATGCAATCCCAACCGGCCTACTGACGAGCGCTCGGTGATCTTGGTAGTAATCACTGAAAGGACCCTCATAGCGATAGTTAGGGCCATTAGACTGCTTGAGATTGTCGAGATTATTGTCTGCGAACGGACTTCGCGTTTGCGGGAGATGGTCGAGGTGATCGTCTGGCGTGCGGGCATGTGGGGAAGTCGAGTGCGGACGGATGAGAGAGGACGACATTGTCGGAGGCTGGGCAGCGGCGGGGGAGGGGACAGCGGTAGTGGCAGTGACATCCTGGAAACCCTGATAGGTAATGTGCTCAGTGTAATGGCTTTCCCAATCGATACCTCTGCGATGTGCATCAGACATGGGGGGCAGATCAGACGGATCTACGAAGGGGTCTTGAGGTGACGGCGGAGAGCGTGCCAGTTGTTCGTGGCCATAGCGACGACGACAAAAGCAGAAAGCGGTGACAGCAATGCAAGCCGCAATAATTCCGCTGACGAGAAAGACGGCAATGACAGCACCATGGTTGTCGAAAAATCTAAGGCGGATCAACCATGAGTAATGCAACACATTCAATATTGAAAGAGGACTGACGAATGCCCATGTACTGAATTGAAGCCATTGGGGTTGGAGATCACATTTGTGACTGTAAGTACTGTTCCGTCCGACTGTGTAGAGGCGGCAATGCTGGTGATCAAAGGGGGCGCAGTCAAAGTGACTCTGCCGCTAACAGTTTCCGAAATCGAAACAGGTGCCGAAAAGGTCGATTCCGGGGTGTCCGTGACCGTATGAGTGCTCGTGATTGCTGTACCTTGGACCCTTCCATCCTGGCCAGCTGGAGCGGATGAGAGCGATGCTGGAGGCGATGTATCAGAACCTGGAGTAGGAGTAGAAGGAGCCTTAGAATCGGGAGAAGGTGAAGATGAAGAAGCCGAATTCAAGGGAATTGATGGAGACCCAGAGGTGGGCGAGGGAAGGATAGAACCTGCAGATTCTGGGGGAGACTGCGATGGACTCGTACCAGATGTAGCGCTTCCACTCTCCACAGCTTTCACAGTTTGTTGTGGTATCGATGGGTCGGAAGCGGGATTTGACAACGAAGAGCCCTTTGTGGACGTCTCGGGCGCTGTGGTGCTCACAGAACTCGGAACAGCAGATGTTACGGAAGCCGCTGTTACGGAGGAAGCAGTGGTTCCTGAAGATGACCCGCCTTCGGCCGGTTCATTCGGTGTCTTCGCTGTCGGCGAAGGCGTGGGAGCCGAGGTCGTAGGAACCGGGCTCGATGACGCGGTAGACAGTGCCGCAACAGACGAAGATGATCCGGTGGACAATGGACTAGCGGAAGTAACCTCGGTCTTGTTTGCAGATGCTGCGGCAGCACGCGGTAAACCGGATCGTGGACTCATTCTATGATGAAGATAAGCTTTGAAATTAACAGCAGGCGAAATATCCACTCACGACGAAGATACAGTTGAAAAAGAACTCGTTCTGATAGTTTCGACTTGAACAGACTGTGAATAAGAAGAGACTGTCACTGGGTGATTTTGCCTTGTAATTGAAGATGTAGAGCTGAAGGAAATCGCCTTAGCAGTGCTGCTGGGGGAGGACACAGGGAAGATAGAACTGCTGAAAGAGGGTACAGAGGATCCCACAGTACCGAAGGGATCCGCAGACGAACTTCCTGCTGACACCGACGTGAAGACAGATGTCGGCTGCGAAATGACCGAGGCGGAGGTGGACGAGGAAATGGAATCGGAAGCAGCGCTATAGGTCGGCGCCAGGCTAGTCGAATTCGCGAGTGGTCCCGACACTATATTGAAAGTGAAACGGGTTTCATGGGTGATGTGGGAGCGATATGAGAGGTGTAGAGGAGCAGCGAAGAGGGCAGATTAGCATTGATCATGATAAAGGCAGATAGAGCGGAGAGGGTAGTCAGAATGTGGTCAGGCCAGAGCCTACTTAGCCAGATGCGTCGCACAGTACTGGGATTGAGGGGGTTTGGGAGGCCCGTTCGTACTTACGCACAGGTCTAAGAAGCATGCAGAAGTACATCTACCACTCACCTGGTGTTACCGAAGAGCCCAAACTGCTCATGTTATGGCAGGCGCACGCTCCACCGCCTGTGATGTGAGCGCAAAGTGGAGGACTTGGCAACGAAGAGAAGGGAAAGCGGGCATAGCAAGTCTCTGGAGATAATAAGTGAATACGTGTGAGCGGGAAAACTTCGAAAGCATATTGTCCATGAACCTCCGTGCCGGCTTCTCAGCGATCCGAGTGACTACGGAGGCCATCGTATGACCCTTCCCACAAGGCCACTCCACTTCTTCGCGCGGCCAGGTTGGGTTCTGTTGGTGCTGCAACCGCGGTTATCGCGTCGAAAATCAGAATTAGTCGGCCAAATACGCATGGTCACGCTGCATCTCCGTTCTATTCTCAGTCCGCGACACATGCTCACCATCTGCATATGCATATTGTGCGGTGGTAATCATCGCTAGGTTCTCGTAATGTGCAGACACGTCCCAGAGCACTCGAGCAGATATTGAGATGAAGGGTAGATTGTACTTGAATCTCCGCCTGCCCAAAAAAACCCACGCAGAGCAAGGCTGGATCACCTGGACGGGCAATGAGAAGGAGTAGTAAAGTCTGTCCGTCCATTGGTACAAATTAACCCAGTGGTCAATACACGTAGCTTGCCGAGCAAGAAAAAGAGTATGATGGGAAAACACGTCAAATAGTGTGTGAGGGATCTACTCACGAAGTGGAGTGAGAGAGTGTGGTGGTATAGCGAATGATGGGTATGGATTACAGTAAGAGTCATGTAAGAAAGCATCATGGAAAGGATGAGAAATATAGACTATACAAGTAACATTTGGCTAGAAGAAGATAGTTAGCTCAGCACGAAATACATTGGGTACAGATACTCACACAGCAATGGTCCTGCTGGAAGTGAAAAGGAAGCCTCATGTCTAAAGTATACACAGCTGCAAGGGTTTGCAATCTTAGCAACATCGGCGTCCACCCGCGCCCGGTACCAGATCTTTGAGTTTGAGCTTGGCGGTCCCGCCTCGTCGTCGTCCACCGCTGAGGCTTCCGAAACTCAATCGACTTGAGCTATTTACACGCCGAAGCGCGCGGTCTCCGTAGCTGACACCACTACCAACCTTTTCCGGATCAAGGGCTCCCGACTCAATGGAGAGTAATATAGAGCGAGCCGCGAGGAGGAATGGTGCCTCAACATTATCGCCCGTTAATGAGGAGACCTCGAGGAAATGGACATCTGTTGAATTGTGAGCGCGTTCGTTCAAGAGACAGAAACGACCATACCGTTCTCGGCCGCCCAACGGCTTGCTTCTGACCATTCTACTTCCCTGTCCTCCTCTCTATCAGACTTGTTCCCTACTAAGACAGCAACGAGGTGTGGGCTGGCAAGTGCCCTTGCGTCTTGCAACCATCTCGAGAGATTGAGGAAAGACTGTCGACTAATGAAAAGCATGGATTGAATGTTATGTTGGGGTGAGCGGAGGGAGAGTACGTACTCTGTAATATCGTACACCAAGATGGCACCTGCTGCCCCTCGATAGTAGCTGCGGGTCACAGACCTGTTTTAATATTGATAGATGAGAAACATAAAAGGACAGAATCACTGGTACCAACCGGAATCGTTCCTGTCCAGCTGTATCCCATAACTACGGCCAACATAAAAACGAGTTCAAACACGTGCGCGCAGAAACGAGTCGCACCTGAAGCTTTATACGTTTCTCTCCGAGCTTGACCGTTCTACTAGAAAACTCCACTCCGATCGTGTGTTGTGAGTGGTCCTTGACTAGTGCGTTCAAAATCAGACTCGATCTTGCTGGGGTTTGGTAGCAGATATAAGTACGAACAGGAGTTGTGGGTAAAATGATGAAGCAGGCAAGACTTTCCCGTTCCTGCTTCGCCTACCAGCAGCCAAATGAGCTCTTTATCAGCTGAAGGAAGAGTCAGTCACACGATGGTGGAGCGCACCGATGATAATGTATTTCATGAGAAAATCTACCACGAGAGTAAGAATCACTCTGCTTGCAGAAATAAGCCTTACAGACCGTATGTCTCGAGCAACTCAGTTGCATCAGCGTCGTAGTCGTCGAGCGCCATGGCTGGCGGCTTTGGTGAAGGTGCAAGATGAGGTCACAGTGGCCGAGTGTTGAAGAGCAGTGTGAGAATACAATGCCTTATTTGACCATCCGGTGAAACGGGCCGACCTCTGACCATCTTTCTTCCCTCTTGCGCGAGCCTTCGACGAAAAAAAGCATTCAACTCTTGTTTTTTTTTCTGTTTATTGCCTCTAGGATCAAAGCACAGACATCACCAGCCTTTCCATGGAACCCACACATCCACTACTTCGTCTCCGCCTCCCTCTAGATCCGAATCCACGACATAATACCATGGGTATGCAGCTGCAATCAGACACGCATGCTGTCCAATAATTTGCACCACACTTCCGATGTCCAACCCATCACCAGGGCTGCCGATAGTTCGCGTCAAAATGCCGTGCTCCTGGGATACTCTGCCCAATTGCCATGACTTTCCAATGACATCTCCGTATCCGCCGCTTGGCCCAGTGTCTTTGCTCATGGCAATGGCCCCGGCATCGCAAAGGGCTTCGTCAGATCCATCAGGGCCTCGTCCAGGATAATATGATACCACGGTTGCCAGGACGCGTTGCGCAATTCGTTTAGGGTCTATGAGGTTTGTGTGTAGTTGCTGTAGGTCAAGCATGGGATAGTTGCCTGGTACGCCATCATTGTTAGCTTGTTATGTCAATCTTAACAGTTCTTTTACCTGCGTGCAACTCTAGCGTGCCATGTAGAAGAGACGAGAGCTTAGCTCTTGTTTCCGCCGATGCGCTGTGAGCGGTGGGAGTTGAGCCAACCGAGAGGACGAAGGCTTCCCGATTTACTTCTCCTCGAGACCGAGAAATCAACGCACTGGCCATTTCGGCCGCCTTATTCACAGCTTCGACCTCGGAGGAGAGAAAAGACGATGCCTCCGTCAACGATGTCGATGCGTACGCATTACCAGCGTGGCAGTAGAATCCATACACGGAAATCGCTTGAGATGCGAATAGTGCTGTCAACAGGGACTCGAATTGTGGTGTTGTGGTTGATACCCCAGCTCGGCTATTTCACTATCATTACTGACCAACAACATTCGGTAGCAAGGTCATAAACACACCTTTGTCCACCGTCCACTTTGACGAAGACTGACCATTTTCGGGGAACATCTCTAGATCTTTCGAATGCCTCAAGTGCCTCCACCTGTCTCGGGTGATCAACAAGAAGGCGAACCACTCCACCGTGCGGAGACACCTCGTCCCACAACGCCGAGAGGTCCTTTAGTTTGTTGATCGCGACAGGCAGACCATACAGAATCTAGATATCACAAAGTCTCAGTTTCGACCAGTCATCAAGAGCGGACAGCGACAACGGACATCCTTCACTGTTCCATCCGCCACCAACCCAGCTTTTACGACCTGCCAAGCTTCCATCATTGTCGACACAACCACAGCATCTGTCTTAGCTACGCTTGAAATTAACTGCAACCTAGATCCTTCCGCAGTCTAAATCCATCATCAGCATTTCTACGCCCTAGATCTTCAAATATGAGGACCTTGTGTGTTTTCAGATGTGCTCTGAAGCTCGCTCCCCATTTCTCAGCATTCTCATGCATCCTAGCGCAGTTTTTCGCGAAAACGGCTCTATCGATAACGAATGCTGGCGTCCTCAATGCCTCAAGCGGCTTGCCTACGAACTCCTTCGCAAGGGCATCCTTGCTTGACAATTCGAGGAAATTGTGCGGTGTTATTGTCTGCGTTGGTAAGGCGGTCATGTTCCCGTGGTAGAAGAATGGCTTGGAGGCAGGAAGATTGGCTAGGTGCTATCGCGGGATCCTGAGATGGATTGCGGCAGGTCTCATGAGCTGCTTCATTCCTTCTATTTGCCCTGTCGCCGCGGCGAGCGGGCCGTACGAACCTGTATTCCCTCGTACTAGCTTGTACTTCTGTTTTAGGCCAAACGGTACCCAATCTTGCCGCCGGTATGTCGTTCCTCGATAATTCAATCGTTCTCAAAACCCGGGGGTTGCGGGAGACAAATTCCACCGTGGTATCGTCTGGTCTGTCATCCCGCCATGGCGCAACGTTTTCCACTTCATCCTGACATACTTCCTCGCCTCGATCCCGAGTATATCGCATTTCACAACGAACATCTCATCACGATAGTACAACCTCATGAGCGTCCTTGGGACCCTGCGATACGTAACGGGCCCGCCGTTCCTGGGGGATCTTTACCTTTGAAAGTCGGGAGCACGAAGGATTATTCTTTGAGTAGATGCAGTGTCCGTGTTTTCACTCCCGAGGGCGATGTGCCCAATGCGGGATGGCCTGTCTTCATCTTTTTTCACGGAGGTGCGAGTTTTCTTTCTTCGTGGTACTTCTGGTCGAGACTCTGACCATAGGAGGCAAACACAGGCGGCTGGACTCTAGGAAATATTAACTCAGAGAATGCATTCTCGACAAGAATGTGCAAACGTAGGTGCCTAGATTCTTCCTTCTCCGGCTTTGGCTCATTTGCTTCCAGATGCGAAATGCGTAGTGGTATCTGTTGATTATCGCCTAGCTCCTGAGAAACCGTATCCTGCAGCTGTGGAAGATGCTGTGGAATCCTTGGAATGGGTTTGGAAAGATGGGAAGACCGTGTTGGGAATTAATCCCGAGCAAATCGCTGTCGGGGGTTCTTCAAGGTGAGCTCTGTCATCGAGTCAGTGTCATATTTACATTCTCATTGTTTCATGAAGTGGCGGGAATCTCGCGGCGATCCTCGCACATAAAGCTGCTCTTTCGACGCCTCCTATCCCTCTTGTCTTTCAGCTCCTCGTCGTACCTGTAACAGACAATACCGCCACGGAAGACGGTAAAGCCCAGCCATCATGGGCCGAGAACAAGAATACGGCATGGTTATCGCCTGCAAGGATGACTTGGTTCAAGAATAACTACCTACCCAACAATGAGGACTGGTCGAAATGGGATGCTTCGCCACTTTTTGCGCCCGACGAGCTTTTCCGAAAATCACCCCCTGCCTGGATTGGAGTTGCCCAGGTGGATGTGCTGAGGGACGAAGGCATCGCGTATAGCGAGAAGCTCAGAGAGAATGGTGTTGAGGTTGAGCTGGCAATCTACAAGGGTGCTCCTCACCCGATCATGGCTATGGATGGTATGTCTCTTTCTTGTCACAGTTATCGTACTTATGATGCTTTTTTGTGTGTGCGCGATCATAAGGGTGAGTCATACGTTCTAATTTATTGAATGCTGTTAAGATCCTTTTCTCGCAGTGTATTATCAATTGGAAAGCAGTTGGTTTCAGACGCGGCAGCAGCATTGGCAAAGGCTTTCGGTGCAGCGTAGCTCGAACGAAAGGTTGAACAAGAAGTCTTCTGGGAAACAATGCCCTGAGATTTTATCCTATGTTATATTTGAGGTTGTACAGCGATACGTTTCGTTTCATCACGACTTATGGTCATTCATGCAGCTGCAATCGCTTCGATCTCAACATCAACATCCCCAGGTAACTTAGCAGCCTGAATGCACGTCCGTGCCGGCTTCGGAGTTGGTAACAGCTGAGAGGATCGTCAGCACAATGGTCAAGAACGTTCGAAATTGCAGACACCTACTTTCTCGTAGATTTCGTTCATGGCAGAGAAGTTGTCCATATCTTTGAGGTAGACGTTGACCTTCACGACCTTCTCCCAGGAAGAGCCAGCAGCCTTCAGAACGTTACCCAAGTTAGCAATGCATTGCGCCTAAATGCATGTCAGGATATTTTGTTCAGTCGGAAGACGTTGACCATGATCAATCATAATCACCGTGTGCTCCTTGATTCCTCCTGCAACTAATTTGCCATCTGCGCCCACTGGTGTCTGGCCACTCAAGAAGATGAGACCAGGGACTTTCGTAGCATGGGCTGTCGAAACGTTCAGTCCAAAGGTCCGTTTAACCCTTGGAAGCAGCATGGGATACTCACAAAGAATATGGGAGAAGGATGGGTTCTCAGGTGCGTTGATTTTCTCCACGGTGGACATGGTGGACGGTGTGGAAGATGTGGGAGCCTTTCATCGATGTACTTCGCGGCCCACGTGAGCATGCGTGACATGATAACTGGACACATGAAACGCCTGTTCCAGCTCGCCGGGGCGATGACGGTAAGTCTGTTGTTCCTTTCCATTCCGGACAATGTGGAACTTGTCAGGATATTGTATACATATCACAGAAACCAATCATTCTTCGCTCATTTGTTTCACCGTCGCTGCCGGACCAAATCTCGCCTGCTGATAGTGAGGGTATCAGCATTAGGCACTATGAGGCTCGTCTCTGATATCTTGCACCGGGACCTGACTTCTTTTCTGACCTGCTGATACCCTATCTCCATTGACCTTGACAGACTATGACGCATCTGGCTTCGACAATTATGGTGTTGTTTATATAGTTCTAGGAACTTGGGCGGCCACAAGTAACCGTCCTCACCCCTTCATCTTCGTCGATGAATCAACAGAGCGCCCGGACCGTGAATCAAGTTTCGGAGGTTGATGAAAGCGTACCAGAGAAAGTAGGGTCTTTGAAAACAAACGATGCTGTGAGTATACACGGTGTCACTGAAGTTCCTCGAGATGAGGAACTTCGGTTGCTTCGCAAATTCGACTGGCTCCTTCTACCACCGCTCACTTTCATGTAAGTATATGCTATGATCTCTGGTACTTGATATTGATGCAGCTATCCGCACAGGTACCTTTGCAACGCATTGGATAAGGGAAATGTTGGAAATGCGAAGACAGACGGATGGGATAAAGTCAGGTTTCGCCCTTCCCGAGTATAATATTGTCATTGACTCTTGATTATAGGATACTCATTTGACGGGTGACCAAGTAAGGTTTTACGACCTTCTCCTCTCAGCACATTCTCAGCCGCGTCTGCGAAGTACTACCTTTTGGTCATGATCTTCTACGTAAGCTTATAAAATGTTCCTGGCGATAGATACTCACTCAAAGAAAATCACTGGATAGGTCCCCTTCTGTCTGTAAGTAGGCGACCTGCCTTCTTGCGTACAGCACGACTCGACTTCAATTTATCCCTACTTTATTTATACAGATTTGGCACACCGATTAGTATCTTCATCAAGAGATTCTCCGCCGCTCGAGTCTTGCCCATCATGATGATTGGTTTTGTATATAATCTATCCCCTATTCTATTGCATGTGAATGATTAATTTATCTCTACTAGGGCACTATGTATGACACTCATGTTGACTTCCCCTATGCGATTATACTCATTTGCCGCGGTCAGGGCATTATGCACTGCTGCTGCGAAGAATTTCTCGCAAATCTTTGCTATCCGATTCTTTCTAGGCATATTCGAATCAGCAATGCTTCCTGGAGTAGTATGTTTTCTTCACTTCGACAGGTCTACCGAAGTTATCATTTGACCGTTTGCTTCATCCAGGTTTTCTATTTATCCACGTTTTATAAGCGAAACGAGCTCGCCTCCCGAGTAGGCCTCTTCTATGGTACGATAGGTACTCTTATGATTCTAAGCTGCAAAAAAATCACATCAGGTTTCCTAGCTGCCGCTTCTATTGCTGGGGCGTTCTCTGGTAAGCACCATGCCTGAACAATTGATATATATCTCAATGAAGTAAGGCTTTCATTAGGTCTTCTCGCTTTTGGAGTGTTTCATATTCATGATCCGAAATATCATTCTTGGCAATTCTTATTTTGGGTGGAAGGTACGCCTTGAGGCACTTTGGATATATGGTGACCTGAATCACAACAGGAGGGGCAACGGTCATTTTTGCTGTCTTCGCCCTCCTTTGGCTGGTGAATTCCGTCTATACTGAGTAATATTATCTGCTTATCGTCTCGATTATCCACAGCCGCGGTCTCCCACTACATGGTGGTTCCTGACCGAACGTGAAAAAGAAATCGCTACCATTCGAATCCTCTCCGATTCATCTACTGCCGTGAACGAGAAACTGAACATTCGCGATGCCTTTCGCCCCTTCAAGGATTGGCGCTATTGGATTTGGGCGTTAATCAGCCTAGCGCTCGGTGTCCCTCTCGCGAGTGTCAACAACTTTCTGCCACAGATTGTCGCGAGCTTGGGATACAGCACCGTCAAGACCAATCTATATACCATCGCTCCGAATATCGTTGGCACCGTCGCCCTTCTCGTCCTGACTTTCTCTTCTGATTACTTTCGTGAGCGGTCGATCCACATGTAAAAGTCATAGAACATTATTTTTGCGATATGATGGCTGATTTGACCATAGATGCATCCCACTAGCGACGGCTTTGACGGGATTTATCATATTAGGCTGTATCGACCCTACCGAAAGGAAGGCAGTAGCATATTTTGCATGCTTTCTACTCACTATGGGTGTTCGTAAATGATTCGCCGTTTTCATCCTAAACCATCTCACGTTTGTCTTCAGGCTTTTGCACCTTCTGTGCTCGTTGCATCGTGGTACGCCAATAATACGCCCAGTGAGAACCGTCGGGCTGTTGTTGCAGCAGTCATGGGTATATACATTTCAGTGTTCCCTCTAGTTGAAGTGATACTGAAGGCTTGTTGTTCGGCATACAAGTCGCCATAGCGAACGCTGCTGGCCTCATATCTACGAACGTCTTTCGTGCAAAGGATGAGCCGAAATACGTCCCTGCGCTCATCACATCTGGTGTGCACTCCGTTATTGACCTGATGCAGAGGACTGACATGCTTTGTCTAGCTGTGTTTGGTGCGTTTTGTCTGGTTCTTGTGGCAAGGTTAGCATCCCCCTCTTACCAGAAGGAATCGATTTCGATTGAAATATATTCTGATAAATCGATCGTAACAGCATGGGTATGTATATGCGATGGGATAATAGGAGGAAAAACAGGGAGCAAGGTCTCAGTATCACGGCGGCTGATGTCTCCACCCAGGCTCTGGGTGAGGGCCACCAGTCGCCTTCTTTCCGGTGGATGTACTGATAGGCCCGCTATGAACACGGCTTCGTTGAAGTTTGACTTCGTTGACAGATATGACTAGAGACAATTACTTGTCTTGGTTACGACCAATCTATAAAGAATTCGGTGAATGAATACCTAGAGGTATTTAAGTAGCCCCAGGATGTTCGTTTATGATCACGAGACTGTTGCATGCGATGGCTACTGTATGGTGCACAATATGATGTGACGAGTCTGCAAGCAATGATCAACCGTGGACCTAAGTCCCAACAAGGCGTTTTGGACCGTACTAGCACATCACTCTTTCGATAGCGACGCTGATCTATTGCAGAAAAAGAGTAACTGAGAGAAAGAACAGGTCTTTGATATTTGAAAGTAACGACAGAACCTGCCTCTGCGCATCTGTTTTGTCCGCCACTAGCAGGCTGAGGGTTTGCACAGCATAAAATACTGATACTGCATGAAAAATCAACCTAAAAAACTGATTACAAGCCATATTCGTGGGTTCTTTTTCTGTTTGCATGATTTCAGAGATTTAGTAAGATGCACTTCAGGAGAGACCTGGAAATTTCAGCACCCCAAAGGTGACTGTCCTGAACCGGCTAAAATCATTGGTATGCTTGCATGATCGCGTCAGAGACGAAAGCAGCCGACACAGGTTTTCCACCAAACCATCGACCATTCAGTCCTTGGACAGCTTGGCGAGCTGCATCGACCGTGCCGAACTTGAGATAGATCTCTCCCTGTAAGATAGCCGTTGCACATGAGGACACAGATAAAACCAATAGACAAACCATTACCTGTGACTCTTTTACGACCTTAATGCGGTCTACGGGGCCATACTTTTCTTCACATTCGCCTTTAACATCGTCAGCAAGGTCCTTGTCCCAATCCCGTTCGGTTTCCCTAAAGGATGATGAGGAAAAGCACAACATATCATCTGAAAGTGCTGAGAGCTTACTCTTCAGGATCGAACATATTCTTGAGCAGGACCGACTTGGATTCCATTGCTTGCGGAATGTTGGGTTTCATGCTAATATGGACGTCAGCGTCGTCACAGATTGATCGAACAATTGACAATCCTTACATCGGTTCCTGTTTGTCTCGAGCAGGTTCAATCCTGGCAAGTTTCTGCATCAGCGCCTGACGAGATGCTGCATTCAAATTACCGCCTAAGGTGATCAAAACAATGAGATAAGCTGGAGACAAAGTTTTATGATCATGCATACCGCCAGCTTCATCTAGAGAATCCTGCTGAGTGTATCTTGCTGTTCCCTTCTCATGTACCGTATTGACCCGTAACTATATAAACGATATGAGTCTCAAAAGGCTAAGTGCAAGACGATTTTGCAATACTAACTGTACGACCCGCGAGCTCGAAGCCTTCCATCTGGTCCAAAGCCATTTTCGCGTCTTCGCTCTTCTTGTACCTGTAAACAACACAAGGGGTGAAACCTGAATGCTTGTGATATCAACAGCCAATCACTCACTGGACAAATGCATAACCTTTGCTTCGACCAGTCATGGGATCCCTGTGAAGATCGACAAATTCAAGTTCTCCAAATGGTTCGAACACCTGCTTAATATCGCTTTCGGTGAGATTGAAATGCAGGGAACCGACGTATAATCTTGGGAAGTTTTAAAGTTAGTCAATTTGAAAACAACAACGTAGAACGTACTGCATGGCCCCGTGCGGTGCACTGACACCAGGTGGAAGGTTGAGGTTCCTAAATGTCTCATAGGTCAGTACGATATTACATCCAAAAGTGTCATACAGACCCGTCTCCTGGATGAAGTCTGTTCCTTTCAGATTCAGTTAACTGGACCATGATAGGGAGGCCCATAACCACCGTTCCACTCAGTGCGAGAGCCTTCTCAACCAGATCAATGGCACGGAATTCAACGTAACCAATACTGTGGAGACAATCAGGTGACATTACTCAAAGTTCGTAAGATGAACTCTTACCCTTTTGATCGCCTAGACAATCTGTCTGTCACAATCCTCGCATCAAGGACTGTGCCCTCACCCAATTTATCCTCAAAGAAGTATCCGAGATCACGGGCCGTAAGACGTGCGGCAAGCTGAGATACGAAGACAGAACGAGCTTCCGAATCGTCCTCCTTTGGCTCCTCATTCATAGGGTCATCAGGTGGAAGATCGTAAGTTGGAGAAGGTCTTCTGGGATGAAGCTATTTAGTAATTCTATAAACTAGGCAGACAATGCGCACTTCATGGGCGGCGGTGGCGGTGGCGGTGACCTTCGAGGTCTACGGCGATCATCATTGCGGCGGTCATCACGACGATCAAGCTCTCTATCTCTTTCGCGACCTGCCCTGTACCTCGGTGGGTCGTCGAATTCGTCGCGTGGGTCGCGTGGTAATCGAGGTGGCCTATCATGCGAATGTCCTCTGTCTGATCCTCTGCGAGGACTATCACGCAGGGGAAGAGGAGGCGCGGGTAGACCTGCGGACGTAGGTGGATGTGGTAGAGCCTCCGCGTCTATCATGTCGTCGCTGCGCTTTTTCTTCGCGCGTTCATCATGATCGCGGGACTCGACAGAGTCATCCATTTCTTCGTCGCGCTTCCGGCGTCGCCCATCTTTGTCTTCGCGGTCGCGGTGACTGTGGCGACTTTCTCCTCTGTCGCGATGACGCTTGTCTTTTTCCTTGTCTCGGTCCCGCTCTCTCTCTCTAGGTCTATCTCGGTGGGACCTATCACGAGAACGACTTCGCCGTTCCCGCAGGCTCCTGTCATGGCTGCGACTTCTCTTGCGACGGTCGTCATGATCACGTTCCCTACGTCTCCGATCCCTCTCTCTTGAAGGAGACCTATGCGACCGTCTGGTGTGGAGAGTATCAGAAGAATGGTCCCTTGAGCGAGTCCTATACAAAGTCAACAACATGATGCAAAGAAGAGATGTGTACATACGACCTATGATCCGATGGATTTTCTACGGTGAGCTTTCCGGCCTCTGACATGTTCAAAAGATGATTCGAGCGATGCAAATGGCGAAAAGTCTTCAGGACAAAGTCTGTCGGCGGCTGCAATGTACACCAGAGCCTAACAGAGCGACCCCGTGAAAAGATCTGACGTAATAAATGTGGCTGCTGGTGACTTCCGAAATTTCTTCGCAAGTGGCAGCTTTTGCCTGTTTCATCGTCAGAGCTTTCCTGAACAAACGTATGTCATTGGTCTCAGACCTACTTCTGCGCAGTAATGGCTGTATGCATAATAGGTGTCGACCAATTCGCTCACCAGCACAATAGCATATGACGACCAACTTTAGTCGTCATCGCTGCCAGCCTGGTCTCAATTATGTATCGTCTGACAGTCTCGATATGTAGCAGACTTCATATACAATCCGCCTACCTCTTGAACGTTGAACGTTGAACCCCCTGTTGTCTCGAGCATCCCTCCCAGTGTCACAGAATTCCGAGATATACCGGCTTCTCCAGACTCGAAACCCTTTTCGTCTTGCAAAGACTTCTTGCTTGAATGTTCTCCTTGTCTATGTCAGCTATCAACTCTTTTCCAGCTCGGGCATATATGTTTGGTCTCCGTGACCATGGTGTCGGAGAACAGGCGGCTTTGCACCAATTGGCCGTTGCTTTCCAGAGTTTGACTATTGCAACAGAGTCTTCAAGGCGCCTCACGACTGCGAATACAGCGTCCACTCAGGACGCCCACCTCTTAACTGAACACATGCAATTTTCAAGCCCGACGTGGACACTCTCTGGAGACCTGGAAGACTCAGGACGTCGTACCGTTATCGACGAAGATATGCTTTCTTTCGAGAGTGATCGGACCCAAAGAGCCGCGGATACCATGGCATCATTCGTAGATCATCTTGACCATCGTCTTTCCCCCACCCTTGAATCTATCTCGACGCCATCCCCTGCAGAGTTTTCTCTCTCCGGCCACCCTTCTCATATCGACGTCGAAAGGCTCGCAGCCCCCGATACAATTACATACCATCAGTTTACGCCGGACCCTTTCCGCTCAATAACAGAGTCACCCGCTGGGAACAGTTCGTTCACATACACCCTCCCGTGCTTCCAGAACTCTCCATTGCCTCTTACGGAGCCCAGATCCTCGTGTTGCTTATCGGTCCTGTCTGGTTCTTCTCGCTCGTCCGTCCCCGAGTTGCGTATTCCGATTACCTCTACAAGAGTCGCACAAGAGTATCATCAACATCTCACTCCTTATGAAGGCCTATTCGCTACGACTAGAAGAGGCAAAACCTTGTTCGCACAACCCTTCGTGCTCCCCCCCTTTTCTCTGCCTCCATTTAGATGTTAAGACTGCATATTTTTATCCAAGAAGTTCGCGCTTTGTTATGTTCCGAGGCTGGTTCGATCTCAATTCCCAATGGCCTGGATATCTACTTTACATGCCACACTTATAAGTCTACTAGAGAAAATGGTATAACATGATTGGGTCTTCTCGTCGAGAACTCTATGAAAGTCCAAGCCTTGCTCTTACACGCTTCTCGCCTTGGCCCAGCTCACTCTCCTCGGATCGCTTGTACAGCACGTTCAAAGGGTTCTCATCGCCTTCCTTCTCCAAGTCATCTTCAATCGCCGTGAACTCCTTCTGGAATTTACCGTTCAGGACCTATTATACACAATGAGTTAGCGAGCTCTGGAAACTTATATCTCATATTAGAAACGGACCTGGTTATACAAGATTTCTTTGAAATGTGCCCGGATGGTTGAACCATCGAGCTTCAAAGCACCATTGAGCTGACCATATTGGGACACTGATGAATGGTGCTTCAACTGCAAGATGATCAATGAGCTTCTTGCAAATAACTTTGGCGTGTTGATGGACTCAGTACCTGCGTGATGAACCCCTCCTCTGCAGCTGCTTCAAAGATCTCCGCGGGTTCTTTGGACATCCACCTATACGACGGTCATTATCGCTCGTCACGAGTCAGAAAAATCAAAGCCATACATTTCATAAACCAGGGCCTCGTCAGAGCATCCTGCTTCCTTTAAGACGCTGTACGCTTCTCTGAAGAGCATAATGATGTTCGGCCAGAGACCTTGCTCAGCGAACAAGTCCATGGCGGTCTCTTCACGAACAGAGGATGCGATCGCGCCTGTCTTGGTAGCACCAATGGCGCGAGACAGAGCCAGTGCAACTTCCAGGCCTTTACCCGTACCATCTTGCTCCACAGAGACAAAGCAGGGGAAGCCTCGACCTTTCTGGTATAATGTGCGTACGGAAGAGCCAATCATCCTATATGCGAAAAGAGAGTGAGTGCACGTTCAGAGAGCTACAATAAAAACAAACCTCGGGGCGACCATCGTGATGTCCTGAGTTGGTCTGAAATGGAGCAGTTTGTAGAAGACATTGTACCCGCTAGCGACAACGATTGCAACTGAATCCTTGAGCTTTGGTGCAACGGCATTGAACACGCGAGGTTGAACCTGATCAGGGATGAGGAGGAAAAGGACTGGGCCGCAGTTCGAGGTCAGTATTGGTGCGTTTAGATAGACGGTTGTTCGGATGCTTACCATCTGCAACCTCGCCCGCTTTGCTGAAGTCGTGTTCGACTATGAAGCCCTTTGACTTCGCATCTTCGGCGTAGTGATCTTCTCGGTTGGCGATGATGATTCGCTCATTAGGAATGCCAGAATCTCTCAAATTCTGCGCCTGAGCTGCACCCTGGTTCCCGAACCTGAGAGAAACATGCTCATGAGTACCTATTCATTCTGTAAGGACGTGCCGAGCTCACCCGAAAAAGACGATAGTCCTGTCCTTGAGGACACCGAGGTCTGCGTCAGAGTCATAATATCTACCGCAAATTGCGTTCGTCAAGCTTTCTGTTCCCTGTCAATATCCAAATGCAGCGCTCACATCTTAGCCATGGTCAGCAGTGAGTAGAAACGGAGATGAAGTTAGGGTACATTTTGGCTCACCAGAAGTATTAAGTACCAATTCAGCGGACACTAGACGGATAATGGCGGGTGCGTTGTCCCGCTGCTTTCGAGTCCCTGTGACAGTCAGTGGGAAGTGAACCCGGCCCGGATGCCCGCCAGACTATCTCTTGGGATACTCGTGACACTGCTCCTCTACCCTCATCCTGCTTCGATGTCTGCGCAGACCTGCGACGACCTTCACGATACCGGACGTCGGATTCCGATCGATATGTAAAACTGAGCAGAAATCCGCACCACGGAAGGTCGCGCGGTACACTTGGAGGTACTTTTATTCAGCCCCTCCTGAAAAATCCCTCAACATCCTTGGCCGTTCAAGTATACATGTCGCTGCTATCCGGACGCGTAGTTTGCATAACCGGCTCTTCGCGCGGTATCGGACGTGGATGCGCTATCGAATGTGCGAAGCACGGCGCGACCGGCCTGATCTTGCATTACTTTGGAGACGCGGAGACGACAGCGGAAATCCTGTCTTTGTCTCAGGAAATATCTACCAAGTACCCTGGTGCAAAAGTCCGAGTTGTCCCAGGCGACATCGGAAACCCTGTGACGTCGAAGAATGTATGCATGATGTACGAATAT
The DNA here is from genome assembly GCA_039111635.1 of Heterobasidion occidentale. Taxonomy (NCBI): domain Eukaryota; kingdom Fungi; phylum Basidiomycota; class Agaricomycetes; order Russulales; family Bondarzewiaceae; genus Heterobasidion; species Heterobasidion occidentale. Next base: position 1,955,371 of record JBCAQO010000001.1, on the reverse strand, counting down.
GTTTTGCCTCTGATTTTGACGCTTTACTTTTCAGGTTGTAGAAGAGGGTGTCAAAGCCTTTGGACGTATCGGTAAGGCCACCAAAATTGTCAAGAGAACACATCATTAACGTCGCTTCGCAGACGTACTCGTCAGCAACGCAGGCATATGTCCCTTCTCAGACTTTCTCACCATGCCCCTTGATACCTGGCACCGTACACGGCAAGTGAACTTGGATGGTTCATTTTATATCACTCAAGGTCACTTGCACTGTCATTCAACAACAGTGTACAGATGTGCTAACTCTTCGCAGCCGTCGCGAACCAGATGAAAGACCAGGTACCACAAGGTGGCTCCATCATTGGAATCTCGTCAATTTCAGCCCTCGTGGGAGGCGGACAACAAGTGTTAGTCGATGCGTTTACGCAGACAAGCTTTCGTTCCTCACAATGCGCACAGGCACTATACTCCCACCAAGGCAGGCATCCTGTCTTTGATGCAAAGTACCGCAGTGGCCTTGGGGAAGTACAACATTCGTGCGAATGCTATCCTCCCCGGCACTATTGCCACCGATATCAATAAAGAAGATCTGTCTGATGTTGTGAAACGGGAAGGCATGGTCAATAGGACCGTCCTTGGAAGACTTGGAAGTAAGTACATAATTGATTAATACGCCGTGTTCAAACTTGCTGAGCCGCCGTATCCACAAAGATCCTGACGACATTGCCGGACCTGTCGTATTTCTGGCGAGCGACCTGGCGAAATATGTCACTGGCGCATCCCTGCTTGTTGACGGCGGGCTTTTTGTGAACCTCCAGTGATCATGCCTTTCCGTTCGATTTTTCGTTGATGATGTAACACCTGTACGATACAAAGCATTCGTGAAAGAATGTATCAAACTCGGCCGTCTGCGGCCTATTTCTTTGTGCTGTCGGTCGCATCGCCTCCCCACAACGGCTCTAGCACCTTTCCCTCAACAGAAGTCGGCACTGCATCGGCAACCACACATGCCCAACGGGCCCATGTGCTACTTGGGTTCCTCCATCCATGGATCGTTCCTCTCTGTATGACAACGTCTCCTGGATTCTTCAAATGCGTCTCGACGCCGTCATCCAGAATCAGTATCAGCTCGCCTTGAACTAGGACGCGAACTTAATGAAACTGTCCACGAAGGAAGGCAAGGGAGATATACTTAGGATGTTATAGTCCACGGAGCTGCTCCTATGCTGCAGGCCGCATCGCAAAGTCCGGCATTAGCTGACGATCGCTGCACGCAACTGAGGCTCACCATCGGAACGACTTCCCCAGGGCCAAGATCTGTAAAGCGGAAGTTCGTGCCGTGGGGCATCACGAGTCCCAACATTCCGGGGACCTCCCGCGTTGCGCCATCGACCCTAAAATTCGATTTAGATCAGATCGAGTTCGGGCCGACGCGGTTCACGGGGGATGGGGTGTGTCAATGAATGCTTGCGCACTCGACGTTATTATCGTTCGTGGGAGTCGCGTCTGTCGTCCATAACCCTCCCGTGCGGATGTTTGTTTGGCCTGGTAATATTGGCTCATAGGGCCTGAGCATGAGTATGGGCAGTTATGGTTATGGAGGAAACGTACTGTAGAAGGAATGATGATGTCGCTCTTGACAACGGCAGCACCAGAGTTGTGCGCTGTGACAATACGGCGTAAACCTGGTAGCGAACTCTCTGCAGACATGTGGAAAGGGTGATGGGAAAGGTTTAGGGAGTGTGCACAGGTTGGTGTGCGATATGGTTTTTTGAAGAGGTTTTCAATGTAAGTTATTTAAGGTGGTTGATCGATTGGGGGTAGGATCGGAATTCACAGAACCTGCCAGCATGTGCGCGAGGTTATTCTGCGGTATCTCGCAGATTCCCGTTCAATGCAATTGAACTTACCCATCACCATAAACTTCAAGTTGATATAGTGATTTGCCAAGTATTCTATGGCAGGTCGAGACCAGAGATGTTTTATGGCACGGTGATGATTCAAGTGTGAGGGTGTACATAGCAAAAACCCAGAAAATAGCAGCGGTGACCGACAGTCCTCTCATGCAGACTCGCGCATCCATGCTATGAGGCCGTGTCTAGGATCGAAAGAGGGGAGGTTAAGCGCTGATGATGACACAGGTGCATGGACGTACAGTAATAGTACTCGTCGATCAGGGGCATCCAATCCTTCAAGAGACCACCGAATAGATTCAGGAAAGGAATATTTGCAGTACCATCTGCAAACGTCGAAAGCTTGGGCCTGCAACACAGCCAAGCACGTTAGAACCCGAACAGTAATCCATCAACCCAGGTGTTATTACCTGGTCCAGTTCTCCCACACGGAGCCTCGCAAGAGGTACCAGAATAAATCTCTATCCCGGCGGGAGTATTCTTGCCGCTCGAGAGCTGAGGAGTTGGACGGGATACGACGCAGATGCCGAGAGACGAGCTCAATAGCAAGGGATGTAAACAAGGGACGATTTGTGCGTCGATCGTTGGAGAGTAATATTACTGTCGCGAGGTAATGTGTCGGCAGAAGTCAACAAGGATGAGTGCCTGAGACGCACCATAAACAAGAGGTCGTATAATATAAAGACCTTCGGCCAACCAGTCTTTTGGCGAGACCAAAGGCTTGAGAAGAGAGGTTGGTGTTTTCACGGAAGAGGTGGTTAGTGCTTTCGAAAGTATGTAGTCCTCTACGGACGAGGTGTGCTTCGTTGTAGGGGGCGGTGATGAAGCAAGGAGCGGATGAGGAAGCAATGGTACATGGTTATTCCTGAGATGTTCAGGTGTGCCTGGGGGTGAAGGAGGGGGTGAGGAAGCCACGAGGGTGGGCGACGAAGTGGTAGATACTGATGGGAGATTGGCGGGATCGAGGTCTCTTTCGGGGATAGGGGGCGAAAGGCAGGGACGACGCGTAGTTCGGAGAAGAATTAGACGAAGGATAGCCCTGCAGTCGCATATTTTGTGAGACCCGAGCATCGAACGAGACAGCAAAACGCGCACTTGATCGCTTCCAGCACGATGAGGCCTCTCCACCGGCCTTTGGCGGAGACCTTCCTACGCAAGCCCATTTCGATTAGGAGCTCGACGAAGCTTGTAAGCTCAAGCACCCTCGCTATCCACCGGTACCGGAGGTTGTCGGTCCATGCTCGTGTGTAGCGCGTATGCAACGAAGGCGGTATGAGGGGTCTTTGTTTGGGCTCCGCATCTATTATCTTCGCTAACAGGGTGTCATGATATAGGCTCAGACTATTGAGCAAGGCCGATACTGTGTGTTTCGGTTCAACCAGTTAAAAACCGAGAAAGAGGTGTCTGAACTCACAAGCTTCAGAGGCCAGCTCCGCATCCTTGAATCTTCCGGGGAGAAGCCATGTAATCGAACGCAAGGTAGACTCGACCGAAGATATTGTAGACACGTTATTGACTAAGAAAGACTCATAACGAGCGAGAGCAGACGACATCGAAAGCGAGACAATGGACCGAGGCGAACTAGGCTGAGCCCAAGCTGCAAGACGCGAGTGCGGGGAACCTCTTACAACGTGATAACCGCCGCCCGGTCTATACTTGGCCGACTGTCCCACGCTCTCCTGTATACTCACTAGCACTGGCTTCCCTACCGCAGAAAGCTCCAGCGTTCTACCATCACAGGTTGGTGAAAGGGCGATAAATATCAACCATTTGACAGTATAGTCAAAGGGCGACCTACTCTGGTGCATAGTATCATGATGCTGTACCCACACTGGTCCTGGGGTGGTCAATATGCGAAGCCTGTTGAATATTCGAGCCGCTTGAACATGAAAACATTCACGTATGGTCGATGCAGGCGACTTGCTGTGAATAAAGCCTTACATGACGAAAGGAGGTCGTTATAACAGGCTATAACTGCATACCGAGCGTACTTATGCCTGAGAAAATACAATAGTCCACAAGTCGTACCCCTCATGTGCACGTGTAAAAATTACATACAAACGGGATGCAAACAAAGTGCATCGTGTACATGTTTGGCATCTTCAGCGAGGAAACAATGCGTGAGCCATCAGATTCTTGCAAGCCGACCCTCGCTCATATTTAGACTCCTCCCCCCTACTGCAGTCCACATCCCCCTCATCTCCTCGGTCAACAGGCGTTCATGGCATCTATGCCAGATCAGCCTTTGGATTACTATCAGCCGAGTCCCGTCAGAGGCCAGTTAGAGCCCCCCGACCCTAGGACGAAGTCAGGAACGCGATGGCTTCAGTGCACAGACACTCCAGGTGAACTGCGGGTGCGACGTTCGCCCCGATATTCCATACACACTTATCAATCTATGACATTACCTGGCAGGCTTTGCTTCCTCCCAAGACCGCTCAAATGTATGCCCAGTTGCTGAAAGCAGAGAACATTGAACTTTCAAGAGGCCGTGGTGCAACTTGGAAGCGCATCATCGAAATCCGACATCTGAAGGATCGAATGATTCGGAAATGCCAACGTATTTCCCGCGTCTCTGCCCCAGCACCTCCAGGCACCCCTTTCCGTGATCTCTACGCCCCAAATGATTTTCGCTTGAAGGAAATGGAGAAGTGGTTGAAGATGGAGGGTTTCAGTGTCAGCACGGCCGAGGGCAATGCGAAGTATACGGCAGAGACCATCCGGGCGAGGTCCCATTCACCTCATTCCACTCATTCTTCATCCACTCATGCGCAACCTGCACAAGTTCATGCGCCCGCTGCCCGCTCTAGCCGTCTAGGGCAGGTCAGCCGCTCATCGGTCTCTCAACGAATATCGACAAGAGCCAGTGCAACCGTGAGGAGGCGCTCCTCAGCATCTTCTCAAAGCACAGTACAATCTCCTTCCCCAGCACACTCGCGCACATCGTCAGGAACGCAGACTCACAAGCATGGGGCATACCAAGGTCCAAGTTCTTCTGCTCGCGCAGCCCATCTCTCTCCCGTTGTCGAAGAGGGCTCGACGATCACCTCGTCCCGTCTCACTAATCCACACGATGCAAGCATCGAGCAACGTGTCGAGGAACCTCCAACCCGTCCAGACGTTATATCTCCCGATCCCCTTCCTCGCCTTTATCGTCCACCGAGCACCAACTTGCAGACCGCAACAGTCGACATGCCTCACCCCGTTACTGAGATGCCCATCCCACGGCCGGTACCGCCGCCAGAACCTCACATGGCCTATGAGGGGTCAGAATTCAGCTCTATTCCTCCAAGTCTTCCCTCTAAGGGACACTACGAACCAGCCTCTTATGCAGAATTCCAGGACGCCCTGGATGAGGGGCCCTCGCGGCCTACTTTACCCCGTAGACGTAGCAGTCTTAAGCAGCCGGATGGACGCATGGGCAGCGGAGTTTCCCAGAAGGTCGTGTCATGGGCTATGGATCGCGATTGGTCTGACCACATGTCCAAGTACGATCAAATTGTGTATGCTACAGAAATTGCAGGTAAGTGTCCTCCGCACTCACTCATGCACAGATGGCCCAAGATAACGTTGCAGGCAATGCTTGGGATGACGCGAGGAATGCATTTCAGAAGGAAATCGCAAGCATCCGGGTCTTGCGCGAGAATATCACAACTGCCCTTTCACGTCTCCGACTGGAGACGGAGAAGTTGCAAGCAGAGGAAAGTACGCTCCGTGCTCAAGAAGAGAAATTAGTCGTCAGCTTTGAAAACCTGCAGCAGAAGGGAAGTAACTATGAGGATACAGGTCAGCCTTCTGTGTCATCCTCTTGGAGATGATGCTCAGCATCTTCAAAGCAGTGCATGCCGTGCTAGAAGAGACCAAGCGCGTCGTCATGGCCGCCGACACTAAGAGAGATGAAATCCTCAGTTGAGCATCTCATGCCCACTACAACGACACTCGCGTCTTACACGACCTTTTCCAATACCCTCGTAACGTTCATGTAGTCCCTCCTCAATGAGCACGCTTGCGCCAGATATCTCATAGACATACACGACAGAGCGCGCGCGCGCGCTCAGCCACTTCACAATCCAAGCGTCAGGCCTAATTGTTGATCGGGAACCCGGCTTCGTAACGATGTCATTTGTATCACCGGTGAACCTGAACACTTGATCATGCAGATCACAGGTCGTGAATCTACGAATGCCCGGACAACCAAACCATATAGAATATATATGTAACTTATGTGAAGCTCGACTACAAATTTTTAGGTGGCTTCACGCTCTTTGCTATCGATACATTTATGGCAGTCGGCTCAAGCTGTTTTCTGCATTCATACAATGTTACTGTTCAAATGTTAAATAATTGTACATAAGATCACCACTGGCAATGCAAAACTCTAGTGTGACAACAATCCGCCTATCACGGTGCCAATCGCGATGCCAACAGATGGATAATACGATCCCGACGATCCGTCACCAAGCGAATTCCCACTCTGCATGAGCACGACGGCCAACAAGCAGGCCTCGAGCATGCCAGCAGTAACGAGTGCCTCTTGAAAGACCTCGAGTTCGGTTACACCAGTTGGGTCACGCCAAATGGCGATGTGGTGTCCGGGTCTGTCAGATGGCTCAAGCTGAAACACGAGAGTAGTCAATACACGAGACGCAGATGCTGATCCTTTCAAACGTACGTAGACGGTCTGTTCGCGAGTAATCCAATCGTAATGTTTGCCCTCATGGACGAACGTCCGTCTGTGATAGCCATGTGGTTAGCCGATGAGGAGCAACATACAAGTCAAGTATAAAACGCACGACGTCTTGTCGTCTTTCTTGAGAGGTAGCCACTCCTTGATCTTGATCTTCTTCCCCCGAAATTCCATCACAGGGCTCGAGTGGTCCCAGTCGATAAGGGCAATGACAGCACCATCCGCCGCGCGGAAGGAGGTGACTTTCTTATTCGGCGTGCTCACATGGAATGGTGACTTGCCCCACGGGTCGTCGACTTGAGAATTCAAAATGGTGGAGTTGGTGCCGGAGAACTTGAACACGACCGAGTGCCGCTTTTCGGACTGAGGTTGCTGTGGATAGGCGGGTTGCTGCTGAGATGGAGGAGCAGGATGAGCCTGGAGAGGAGCGCTGTTATAAGATTGGGGAGGGGGTGCCGCATTGTAGCCTTGGGGAGGGGGCGCCGTGCCGTAACCTTGGGGAGGAGGCGCTGAGCCATAGCCTTGAGGAGGGGGTGCCGTGCCGTAACTTTGAGGGGGCGCGCCATAACCCTGAGGGGGCGCGCCATACTGATTCTGAGAATAAGGGGGTTGCTGGTAGCCTGGGGGAAGCTGTAAATAAGGGACATCCTGCGAGTACGGAGCGCTCTGCGTGTATGGGGCACCTTGGGAGTATTGTGAGGGTGCATTCGGCTGATATTGCCCGTATTGCTGATGAGGCTGCTGGTAACCACCGTATCCAGGGTTGGGAGGGGGACTGGCATACTGGGAGGGCCAGCCATCCTTTTTCTCTGCGTAGCTCGACATGGTATGGAGGTAGAGGATGATCAAGAGGACAAGAATGAGACAATTGAATGCTTGTCTACTTACCTCTTTATAAGACAGTGCGATCCTGTGCAACCAGGCAATCACAAAAGACAGGCCCCGATCATGATATTGTCGCCAGAGGGCTCGTTGTAATCAACTTGATGAGAAACCGCTTGTGATGCGACCGTGATCAAGGCCTCCGCCCCAGCTGGTTTCACGGCGTATGATTTCGCATCATGTCATGGAAAACTCATCATCGATCCGTTGACAGTGACCGTATCAGCCTCGGTGATAGTTGTGTCGGAAATGGCTTATGATCAGCAGCAAAGCACCTCCAGGCCTCTCCAGACTCTCTCGGAGCATCTCGTGGGCCATCATGTCGAGTCATTGATGCCATACAATCCGCTGTCGACTGAGCGGCCGCTGATCGAGGCGTTTCGTCGCTGCATGCTAGCTGATATTTGTTATTAGAAGGGTGATGGGAGCAAGAGTCAAGACGATCTCTGGCGTTGTCTTGACCGTATTGGCGACGGCAACAACGTCGCAAATCAAGAAATAATGTCATAAATTATCAAGTTCGGCATGGCGAACCCTTGTCATTGTAGAACATGAACATGATACGCGTAGCAGAAGACTAGGTGATCCGAACATTCGGTCTGTGATTATGACTTATTGGAGCTGTGTTTGTCAGAGTGGGTTAAATTTCATTTCCAAAATCATTGACGTACTAATAGTCTCTGCGGTGACACTGTTGGAAATTATACCAGATGTTTCGATTTCCTCGATAATAATCGAAACGGATTCAGTGATGGGTACATACACAAGGGCATGAGCAGGAAGGACACATCAAAATTGCGCGCGCAACCAGTAGCGGATGACAAAGGAGACGAAGCGAAAGCGAAGAGGAGGGTATCTGTCGGAGGGTATCATACAATATGAAAGAGTTACAACACGGTGCAGGAGAGCGTTTAACTAGAGGAGGCCACCGGCGACGCCCTCGACGGTCGAAACAACCGGAGCAACGACAGGCGCTACGACACCCTCGACAGTGGAGACAACCCCGCCAACTGTATCAGTGAGAGCGCCACGGCGCAGAAGACCACCGGCAACACCCTCAACAGTGGAGATAACGGGCTCAACAATAGGTGCAGCGATACCCTCAACAGTCGAAACAAGGCCGCCAACGGTATCGGTCACGGCGTCGCGAGAAAGGAGACCCCCTGCAACACCGTCGACGGTCGATACGACGGGGTTGACGATTGGCGAAGTAATGCCATCGGCAGTGCTAACGACACCGCCGACAATGTCAGTGACTGCGTCGCGGCGGAGGATACCCCCGACTACACTCTCGACGGTCGACACAACCGGTGCCGCAATTCCATCGACAGTGCTGACAACACTACCGATAGTGTCAGTGACCGCGTCGCGACGGAGTCCACCAACGACCTTTAGGTATGTGTTGTGTTAGTGCGATCAATATACTACTGCTGTAAGGAAGGACATACAGGTGCGACAGCGCCCTCGACGGTGCTCACAACGGGGCCAGCCAGTTGTTCAACAGTGTTCACGACACCGCCAACGACAGTGGGAAGTGGGTCGTCACGGCGCAGGACGCCGCCAACGACGCCACCTACCAGGCCCTCAACAGTGCTCACAATCTGCGAAAGTTCAATGCGGTTGAGCTCAGCTGGCCAGCCCGCTTAAAAGGTGTAGTACTCACGGGCTGTGCAACGCCCTCAACAGTCTTCACAACATTGCCAAGTGTGTCGGTAACACCGTCAAGTTGACGACGAAGGAGGTCATCTACAATCTGATGGAAGGCGACATGGGAATGCATGCCATTGATGCAGAATTGAAAGATACACCCACAGGAGCCACAGCGCCCTCAACGGTGGAAACAGCGCCCTCAACGGTAGAAACAACAGGGGCGGCAATGCCCTCAACCGTTTCGACCACGCCGGAGATGGGGCCTGTGATCACAGACGTAGTGCTATCCCTCGTGGACTATAATGCATGCTAATCAATATACCTTCCCAAGGCGGCGGTCAGAGACAATTTACAATAGATCCAACCTTCTTCGCGACAATGCCCTGGATATCGTCACCCGGTCAGGTCTGTCAAGGGTAGGCGATGAGCACATTAACACATACCAAATTAGCGGGCATTGGCAAAGCTGAAACGTGCACAGAGAGCGCGACAAGAACGAGAGCGGTGAATGTGCGGGAGAAGATCATTTTTGATGATAACAGACTATGTCGGTGGACGGAAAGGAGTGCGTTTGGACAGTCAGAATGTAAAGAGAGGCAGAGGGCGATGCCGGATCGAGGAGATAGGTGGAGAGAGAAGGCAGGACTTATGCATTCCTGAATCATCACTGCCCGCTTTATATGAATCTTCGTCTACACTTAGGCGCATCTCCGGAAAGTGGGCTCGGAAATCCCATGCGCCAACTCGGCTGAATCCCAGAGAGCGGCAAAAAGGGTTTCAGCGGATAGATGGGGAAGCCGCTTAGCGACTTCCGGAGGCTTTCTCCAGCGTCAGGCGAGTCGCGAGCCCCACAAAGAAGTTGGTCCTGTGGAGCGTGGGCTTGACGACCGCATTCGCGAGCGGGAGACAAATCCATTTGGACTGAAACGGTGTCCGTATTTATGTTATCTTGCCCACTTACCTCCTACGGAAGGCATCACGCCGAAGTGCGAGTTAAAGTTTAAACCGATGAAGTGTAGATGTCTCCAGAGCCTCGCTCTGCCTGTTGTAGGCTTCCTGCAAGATGTTGCCAAGGCCACAATCTAGAAAACGATCTCGTTATTACGATACCGTCGAACGGCATTTAAAAGGCTTGCTCATAGACCGGAAAACCTACAGAAGCTGCAGAGCAGCTAAGTATTTCACCCAAGCGCAATGCGACGAAGTCCAGGACGACGGAAATGCTCCACAGCATAGAGCTTCTTACCGAAAAAGGATGAGTCAAGTGGGTTCTAAAAGAAACGAGGTGTGGGATCGATAAGTTGGGCGGATTGCGTGCCGGTTTCCAGCCATTTTGGTGAGAGAAGCCTTGCATGTATTGAAAAGAGCTGCGATGACGAGGCAATTGGGCAAAGCCAACGTCAAAATGAAGCCCAATGAGGTGACTGCGCCTCATTATTGCGTACTGATGGTTGTACAAGACTGGATGATGTGAAGAAGGAGTGCTTATAGGACACTACGATTGCGCCACCAATCTCATGGAGCGAAATTTACCTGCAGGATTCGAGCATGCGTCATGACTGTATGCTGACATATGGGATCGCACTTACGAGCTGGAAAACCGGCGTCGAGCACCATGACCCTCGATAAAGAGGACTTGAAGGGATAATGCACGTGCTTAGGCTGTCTCGATCCTCATGGAAGATGGAGGTCAACCAGCGAAGCGCCACGACAAGTTAGGTTATGGACTTACCAAATTTGAATATATTCATAGTGCCCCTTTAGTTTTGCGCAAATCAATGCCTTTTCGTATGTTTTTGTAGCCAAACTCAGGTCCTCCTAGCTTTAGGCAAATGTCGCTTGATCACAATTCACCAGAGATCTTGGTAGAAGTATGTGTCGATTCGGTAGAGTCTGCAATCAAGTGAGTCGCCACGCTATCTCTGCTCATCCTGTTGATATTTGAATCCACAGTGCTGTGCGCGGTGGAGCTGATAGGCTCGAGCTCTGCGGAAACTTAGCGATCGGGGGCGGGACGACGCCTTCGATGGGCCTGTTCAATGCAGTGCGCAAATCAATTCCCAGATCTGTACCGATCATGGTTGGCGCTTCTTTCTCTGTGACCGAGGCAATCTCTGATCTCCAACGGGGAAGGTCATGGTTCGACCACGAACGGGCGACTTCCTTTACACGGATGCAGAGACCGAGGTCATGCTCGAAGACGTCAGGCTGTTCAAACAGGCGGGTGCGCAAGGAGTTGTGATGGGTCTGTTGAAGAGCGATGGAACTGTAGACGTCGCTCGGACCATGAGGTGAGCCTTCTAAACAGCTCACATGGAATTCCGCTTATGTTTAGATGATTTCCACCTGATGATCATGGAGGCTTGTGGAGGCAGCGATACCCTTGCAAGGTATGTCCTCGTTCTGATCAGGGCGCGGGGTAGTCTTCACGGGGCGACAGTCTGCTTCCATAGAGCGTTCGATATGACACGAGATGCATCTGAAGGTGAGTTCGATTCATATATGAAAGGCGGTGAAAAGAGTCGTGGAGCTGTCGGCGGCACTAGCATATCGTGATCTATCCGGGATTCGAGGCATCACCCGCATCCTCACAAGGTCGGCGCTCGCCATCATCGAGTTCTATCCCTGAATAACTCGCATCGTATCCAGCGGCCACGCACCAAGTGTTTCGACAGCTCCCGAGCGCATTATTCCTCTTCTCGGGGCGCGATCGAAGCACGTCGACTCTCCTACTCCCGAGATCCTTCTTGGGTCAGGTATCAACTCTAGAACGGTATGCGGGGTCCTGGACGTGCTGCTTCCACACAATCTCTCAGAGGTGCATATGAGCGGAGGGGAGTGGGTTGAAGGAGGAATGACACATAGGCCAACTGGGCTCGGCATGGGGAGTGGACGAGGTGAGTGGGACATTTGGCGGACGGATGAGAGGGCCGTCAGAGAAGTCAGAGAGTATGTGGATGATACTATAGGCAGATGATGAAAGCGAGTATCTCCTTCATTGTCCGGTGCATTTTGCAGCACTCAATCAATCTTGATGTTCAAGAAATGTTTACAAGTCGGAGGCCTCGGGAGCCGAGCGGTGGGAAACCGATCAAGCCGAGTATGACGTCGAAGGTGTTACGAGATCTAAGATGAATATCAGCCTGCCGTCAACCGTTGTTTTTACTCTCACCATCTCGCTTGCAACTTTCGTCAACGGGTGCTCTCATCTGTCCATGTCCTCCACCACTCCTGCTAAAGACTCGTCCATTTGGTGGAGCAATGCCTTCTTCTTTGTCGGCGTCCATCTCGCGGCAGCTTACGGCGTTTATGTCCGACCTCCTCAATTCGTTTCTTGGCAGATACTGGCCATGACTGCGGTGTTATGGCAGCTGGCCTCTTTCGGGTAAGTTGGAGGATCACAGGTCTGCTTGCAATCGAGAGCAGGGTGCCCATGCGCTGATGCACGGCCTTAGGGTTACAGTTGGCTACCACCGCCTTTACTCCCATCGTGCCTTTAGAGCGACCTTCGGTGTGCGTCTGACTCTAGCTATACTTGGAACTAGTGCTATGCAAGGGTCTATCAAGGTCTGTTCTTTTTTCTCTAATGAGTTCATCATGCTCAATGGGGTCCACGAATGTAGTGGTGGTACGTACGCTCTGCTATCCTAGGAACATTCTCATAGAAATCTCCAACAGGTGTCTCAGACATCGTTTACACCATGTACGACGACTGTTACTGTCATCCAATATTTGTCCTTACTCCGTTTGAACCTCCAGCGGTTCACGGACGATGATGTTCATGACCCGTAAGTTTAGCTCACCGAGTTGCTGGTGTAAATTATCTGAGAAGTGGGATACAGATACTCTGCGACACGTGGGCTTGTATTCTCGCACGTTGGCTGGATATTCTACAAGACCAAGTATGAGCGGCTGGAACTGATTGACAGAGAAGACCTTGAGCGTGATCCAGGTAAATTTGTGCGACACTGAAAGCCTTCCCGTACTTATCACTGTAGGGTAGTCGTGCGCTTCCAACACAAATACTATGGTGATTGCGTTCCTTCGCTTGCAGATTCATTACGCACTCACGGCTCGTACCCTGTTTTGATCAGTTCCGCTGGCCCTTTTTTTCGGCTTCATCCTCCCCGCTGTGCTTGGCCTCCTTTGGGGGGATCCATGGGGCGGCTATATATGGGGAGGACTTGTTTCCCGACTTCTCAGTAAGTTGGCACTCGTAAATGTATACCTACTTGCCGTTTATGAACACTCATGCCTATTTGACGCGCAGTTTGGCACTGCACCTTCTTAGTAAATTCGTAAGTGCCTTGATGATTAGCCTGTTGTCAGTCAAATTCAATTCTCGAGCAGGCTCGCTCATTGGGACGGCTTGCAGCCATATTCTGATGAAAATACGTCACGCACGAATTGGGTTAGTCTTTTGAGGAGGTGATGAAATTATCTCATTGCTCAACTTGAGCGATATAGATTTTGGCACTGCTTACTGCGGGAGAGGGCAATCATAATTTCGTAGGTTTTCGACTTTGTGTTATTACGTGACTTGGCACTCACCTGTCTCGTCAGCACGTATGGGTCAACTATTTGATCCTTTACATTATTTGCCTGCCCCTGACATGTCTCACATCTTATAGCACGCATTCCCGCATGACTTCCGATCAGGTCCTGCGCCCTTCGATTGGGACCCTTCTAAGTGGGTTATACTTGTCCTGCATCGCCTCGGGCTCGTCACCGGCCTGCGCAGAGCGCACGAAGATGATATCAAGCACGCTGAAAAATACATGGAGCATAAAGCTCATGCTCATGTCGATGACGACTATCACACAGAACAATCATGGGACGGTGAGGTATGGGATACGGACCGACTGGGCGCGTTCGTCAAGAACAAGCCCACTGCGTGCATCATCCTCTTGGATGGATTTGCTGTAGATGCAACTGACTACATGAAAGAACACGTACGTGTTTAATTTTGAATGCCACGTAAGAAAAGTCTCACACCTTGTTTAAGCCTGGAGGTGCATTGCTTCTTCGACGATACTCTGTCTTGGCAACGGACACGAAATTCGAGGCATTAAGAGACGCTACTTGGGCATTTGAGGGGGGTCTCAACAGACATTCGCGAGCAGCTCATCGACGGATGACGCAGTTGAGAGTAGCGAAGGTGGTACCAGCACACGTTAGATGATGGACTTTCTCAAGACATGTGCTCTTTGGACAGTGTACAAATTCACCGGAGCCTTACAGAGTTCAAATTCAACGCTGCTAGGCGATGTCATCTAGTGCTCTAACTTCCGACATGTATGGTTGTAATTATCGTGTGACCACACTTCAAGCGGTCACATCTTCATTTGAAGGGACATTGTTTTACGATACTCCGAAGCTCGCATTGATTGTATCACCAGGTCCAAAGTGGGCAAAGCTCACTACGAAGTGGGTGGGAGTAAGTAGAATATGCGTCGGAACGCGTTGAATGAGCTCGAAGTCGATGTCATTCAATTCAGTCTAGTAACATCATGTGATGTGACCAGTTACACATACCATATCGACGGGGACCGACCAAAGTGACTGCTTCGTCGGCCCCCTCTCAGCTTTACAAACTGTGCATTCAGTATAGCGGCCGCCATGTCTAAGAGAGAGCTCGAGATGTTGTCCTCAAGCGTTGACGTCAACGCTCCCCGAGCCAAACGACGCAAGGATGCCACGACCAGTCGGGAAGACAAACGAGATGTTCAAATGGTGGACGTTGTAGCGGTGAAGGCAGAAGGAAATGAGGAGAGTCTAGAGGCAGATACCGGGAACAGAGATGCTGTGAAAGAGCAAGGATTGCAGCTTTGGCAAGTGTTGAAGGACGCAGCGGACAAAGAGTGCGTGACCTGCTTGACCTGCTTGATACAGCTCAGTTCAACTACCGCCGTTACTTGCGTTTCTTTCTCCTGTCTTGGCTCATCATGCGTCTCACAGGGGACGGTCACTGTCCAACGACTTCCTCTCCCTTCCTTCCAAACGACTATATCCCGATTATTACAGTATCATCAAGAAGCCTCTTGCTCTGGACCAGATCCGGTTGCAAATCAAATCTGGACAGTATAAATCGCTCGCTGATGTCAGGCTTGATTTTGAGCAATGCTTTCGCAACGCCAAACGTTATAACTTGAAGGAGAGTCAGATCTGGAAAGATGCGAAGGCATTACATGTGAGTCATCTATCCCTTGGATAATGTGTCAGATATCGTTTTCTGTTGTGTTGAGAATCTTTCACTTAGAAACTGACACTCAAAGAATACGGCAATATGACTGGTGACCTCATGAAGATTGGGGATGACCATGACGATGAAGGTGGAGAGGAAGGTGCTGTGCAAGGAGGCTCGGGCGATGAGGGTGGTCATAAGAAGAAGAAACCACCCAACATGAATCGCTTACTCACCACCAGACTCGAGAAGTTGGTTGCCAAGACAAATGCAGCGTACGTAGTACAATCCTCATATCATTCAAGGTGTGCTGACTTCTGCTACCAGGGGAAATGTCTTGTCTTCTGAGTTCATGGAACTACCCCAGAAGAAATTGTGGCCGATTTACTACAAGACGATTGCCCGACCAATGAGTTTCGAGAAGATATTTGTATGAGCGTCTCACTGCCTTTGGCCATAGATAAGTTCTCACGATCAAGCAGAAACACCTCAAAAGAAAAGAGTATCATACATCTGCCGAATTCGCTGCAGATGTTGAGCTTGTCTTCTCTAACGCACTCCAGTTCAATGAGGATCACACACCTGTGTGGGAGGCTGCGCAGGCGCTTCGAGTACGTCTGATGCTAACGGGCTCTTTCATTGATACTGACCCCACGTCGCAACTCAGAAACACTTTCACAAACTGATGTCTGATCTTCCCGCACCTTTCTCTTTGTCTCAGTATACCGCTACAAAAGAGTCTACTGCTCCATCAAATAAGATCAAGCTCAAGGTGCCGCCAGTGAACCACGCGTCAACGTCAATAGCACCCCAAGCCCCCAAGCCAAGTTCTGCCCCTTCTCCCGCGGCTGGTTCATCGAGTCCTTTAGTTTTGAAGGTCCCGCTCGGAAATGCAGCGCATACATCAACAGCCATGCCCACTCCTGCCGGTGTCACCCCTTCTGTCACTGCTCAGTCGAGTCCCTATGTACCCGCGCCCTCGGCGCCTTCTCCTGTCCCTGCACCAGTAGCGACCGCTGGCCAATCTACGCTACCCTTGCCTCAATCACAATTTCCCGTCCAAACACAGGCTAGTACATTGTCTAACTTCACACACTATCCACAGACGGCATTCCAAGCCCCTTCTGCCCCTTCTGCCCCTACGCCTTCGGTAGTGCTCCACTCTTCAATCACCCCACATTCCATGTCGAATTCTCCTGTCCCTCTTGGACCTATACATCCCCTGAAGTCAGTCCTACTGACCATCAAGCCCGTAGGCAGACGCTTGGAGTTGGATTGTCGTGACGGGGTGAAGAGCTGGGCTTTGCGTCTAGTCCCAGGTGAAATGGGAGTGAAGATTACGGATGCCAGCTACCTTGGGGACGAAGAAGAGGAGAGCAGCAGTGACGAACAAGAAGATGAGGAAGAAGTCGATGACAGTGAGAGTGGGATAGCGGGAAAGGGTAAGGGCAAGGGCAAAGCCAAGCAGGGTCGCGCACGACAAGTGGGCGCTGTACGGATCAAAGACGGTGTCAAACTTCCTCCGAAGCGCGTGCCGCCCCACCTGCAAGTCAAACTGGATGCTTCAGTCATCAGGGCCACTGAGACCAACGAGGACGAGTGGGATGTCGAGCTTGGTGTGGGTTCCCATCTGTTGGAAATGGGCGAGAAGGGTGGGGCGGTGTGGAAGGTGCATATCGAGCGAATGGCAGGTTGACTTGTTCATGATTTTTGTCAGCTTCTTTTCTTGGACTTGCTGATGCACTTCCCACTATTTTATATGTATAGCCAAATATAATCAGTTTCTAGTCCATGTCAAAAGAACCGCTACGTATACCAGACAAAAAGCAATAAAGAGCGTCGATCAACTATATCTTAGCTTTCCACTTCTCCACTCTTTCCGACAATGGCTCGTCCTCACTCTCGCTCTCGCTCGGGGGCTCGGGAACATATCGTCTATACCGACCATCTTCCTCACCACGACTCTCAATATATCTTCTGAGAATCTCCTCTCTATCCACCGGTAGAACCTCGTATCCTTCGGACCCACGACGAACCATACCACCTAATCGCCCCTCATAGCTGTACTCCGCTTCATCGTCCGACGAGGCGAGCGAATCGTGATCTGATCTGGTTTCCTGGTACTCTGGGTGCCATGGTGGTACAGACGATGCGTCTGGGGCATTATTGCGTCGCCGCGAGGCCGTGCGGATGCGGGCATTTGATGGCTCCAGGCCAGGATTCAAGCTCCCATTCTCATATGTCCATGGAGTGTCTGGGAGTGTCAAATTGTGTCTCGTATCTGATGGATCGCGCGGTGGCCAAGGTTCTTGCAGCGCATATCCTGTTGAGATAAACGACGATACGTGAGTCTAGAGGCCTTCAGAATATATAGAAACGAAGGATGTGAACTAAAGGAGGGAGCTCGGATGAGTGCTTACATTTTGATAAAAATAGCGGGTGTTCGCCCACCTGCAATCAGAGGCTGAATTTCTTATTGAAACTCGTTTTCAGGGTTCGATGAACGTTCCGTTATAGTACGTCTCTGTATCTTCTCGCCTCGAAAGTTCGACCCACTTACCGTCCCCTTCTGCCAGTTGGTATTTCAGGCCCGTACCAGGGGGTACAGTAGGGCAACACCACATCATAGGATTTTCGCCCAGCATAGATTCGATATTGCGCCTTGCACCGAGATTCTAGAGGTCATCTGGGGTCAGTCACGAGGGATAAAAGCGGCAACTAGACAACACACATATGGAAATTTGATCTGGAAAGAAGCATGAATCAATACGAGATTTAAAGAACGTAGAGTCAGGACGGACCTCGCGAATTTTTCCTCTTCGAACTAGAGTAGCAACTTTGTCCTTTTCCCATCCCTCGATGGTAGTGGTATTGCCAAGTAGGCAATAGAAATGGTAAAGACTAACAGACCGTTTAACGACGTGAACAGCAAGCTGAAGGAGAATAAGATATATACCTGAAGGCACCGACCATTATTAGGACCGGCACGCAAGTAACATAGTTCAAAATAATAAAGACCAGTTCGATTCCACCTGGGGGAGTCTTATAAATTTATGAGAATATTATACGGGTAAGTGAGAGTCGTGCTCGATGACATACGTAGAATCTTTCGCCCGAGGTATCAAGGACACGCCAGGTAACCATTGTTGCGTGATATATGCATGAGATGTCGACAAAGAAGAGGAAACGAATGAAGTGCCCGTAGTTGAAGTACCCAACGCAATTGTTTACCCACGGACAATGATGGTCTGAGAGTGCTATGTCAATCGAAAGTATGACAGGTCGCTAAGAATCCCACCCATTCTGAGAACACATCTAGGAAACCAAGTCCAGTGAGAAGCAATCAGATGTGAGCAAGGGAGAAGGCGTACCGTTTGCAGGTTTTACAATGATGAGCTCTCGGTGGTTTGTATTTGTTGCACGCCCGGCAAAATCTTGGGCCGCCTGTAAGCTTTTTGACTTCGTAGCCTTCGAGTGAAGCCGTGTCCGGTTGCTGTGACCAGTCATATAATGGAACCCGTTCTTGAGGAAGCGGGCGACACGTACCCAGCGATTGGGAACACTTCCTGGATCTGTGACGACACACTTCCAGTAATTCCAAAGCAGCAGGCCAACAAGAGCACTGTGCATAGAGTTAAATAATTAGAGGCAGGCAACATAACGTTAAACGAAACGTACTTGAAGGGCCCAAGTAATGTGATTAGGTCCACAGAGAGCTCGCGTCCGTACCATGGCCAGATGATGAATATCTGGGATGAATAGGCGATGAATGAAATTAGAGAAAGAGTTGCTCCGACAACAATGCGACCTAGGAGCCGACCCATACGAGATTCCGGAGGTTGAGAGGGAGGGATATAAGAGCAGTGCTGTAGGGACCAGCCAAGCGTCACGAGCTGCGCCTGCTGAGGTGCCGGCGGCAGCACGGAATAACCCGAAGCAACATGTCCCAGATCCAATTCTCTTCCAGCGAGACACTCACCGTCTTCACGTTCCGTATCCCACAAACGCGTGCAGCATGCTTCTCAACCCGCAACGGCAGGTCATTCGCCGCTGCGCCAACATTCGTCGTCTGTCCAGCTCTACCCCGTGTCGGGACAACGGAGTAGCCCTAGATGCAGCGGCTACCAAAATAGCTGCACAGGTCCCACCACCAACGCGCCGACCTAGAACAGATGATTTTGGAGGAATCTCTATCCGTATGTATGCCTTGATCGTCTCTCGTCAAGCTATAATCTGATCGTTTTCAAGGAAATATCGCCGTACAACCTGCTGTACAAGCCAATGGGAATCGTCTCCAATTCTGTGAGACCGAGGCTCTTGTGTTTTCATCATCATTGCTTATGGTGCCTTCATACAGCTCCACAAAACAGGCGTCCGTTCAACAACGCACGACAAGGGGCAGAGAGGAACTCCAACTCGGATGTGCGTTCGGCACAACGCAGCCCTCGTACCGGAGACAACAACAACCGCCCTAGACGCCGCGCACCCGCACAACTCGGCTGGGGAGACGACCTTGTCTCTGAACAGAGTCTCGCCTCGCGCCTGTGGAGTCGTCAGCAAACTGATGGACCAGCTGCTAACGCCTCTACCTCTAACTCCCGTTCGACCACCTCCGGACTTCATACCACTCCCGGGCGGTCGCCATCTTCGCCTTCTACCAGAGAAACGCCCCGAAAAGCCAAGATGGTGCGCACGCCCAACGAGGTAGAAGCGGTACAGAGTAAGGAGACGAGTAAGGAGACGGTGGTGGTACCCAAATCGAAGGCTTCTGCAAGCAAGAATGTGACCTCTGAAGCCCCCAATACGAAGCCTTCGCAGTCTGACAAAGCGGAGCATCCGGTCCAGATGGTCGACCTCGCGTCCACAAACTTGACGACTCTTTTCGCTACCCCTGTCCCAAAGGTCCAGATGTTAGCGCCCAGTCTTAAAGGCCTTCAATTGCGCGACGTATACGAGCGAAGGTCAGGCGACTATACGCGGTTCGCGTCTGGACAAGTCATCCGGAAGACAGCTCGCAAGGCGCTCGAACCCGTTCGTTATGCCCGGCATGTGTTGGGTTTTAGCAGGCATCTGAGCTTGAAGCAAAGGGTGAAAGCGGTCAAGGTCATCGAGAGTGTGGTTTCTTAGAGGGTGGACACTGTCCTTACTAGTTCTAGTTAGGCCACGGACCCGAGTCATATAAACACAAGATATCCTCATTTTGCTCACAAATATCCATAAAATATAATAAAAAAACAACTGTAGAGCGAGTGAGAGAAGAGAAGAGACATCGAATACCCAGAAAACTACGGTAGAGGAGCGAAATATGCGCAGTCAAAGGCGGTGTAGCGTATGAAAATTGAATAAAGAGTTGGAAGAAATGAGCTACGACCCTTCACCTTCAGCAATTGACAGAATGTCTTCCACTGCAACATCCGACCGCGAGTATGTTGTCGACTCCTCATCTTGTCCCTCGTCCGAAAACGACCTCATGGACTCTGGCAGCGCCCAATCAGGAATCTTGAATTCTCGAACGGTTTCAAGGTTAGGTGGGAGTTTCACTCCGAACGCTGTGACATGGCGCTGGGTATGCCGCGCATTGGGAGCACTCGCAGCGCGCATTGCCGACAGGATGAGGGCGGACTGTTCTCGTCTTCGGTGAGTTGTAGGAGACGACGGCGATTCAATGGCATCAAAAGAGTCGTCAGCGTCAACTGGCGAATCAGCCATGTTGAAGGAAATCCGAAGGCGCTTCCGTGGGCGCACGGACTGTTCTTTCGACCAGGAGGTAAGGTCAGCATCTTTCTTTAGAAACGTTCCATCTAGCGCACGTTTGCGTGGCTGTCTGCGAGCAAGGTAAGCGGCGGAACTGGTGGATGCATTGACAAAAGGGGACTGAGATGAGGCATCAATGCTGAGACCATGAGAAGGCGATGGAGAGTAAGCTGCGTAGGCGGGGGTCGATGGGTCCAATGCAAGTGGAGAGGACTCTGATTGCTTCAGTGGCCGGGAAGGTGGTGCGCTCGTCGTAGCAATGGAGGGCACAACTGCCCTCTTAGATGGGGATGATGAATTGGGAGAAGCAGGCGTGACGGCAGGTCTCCGCAATGGCCATTTGATCTTTAATTTTATCTTCTCCGTCTTGACTGGCGGCACGGCGCCATATTCTTCGATCCCACCGTCGCCTGCCAAGATGGCACTCTCCTGAAGAACGGAATGAACGTCAGGATCCACAGAAGTATTGATGCTTGGAGCTCGTGATTCGTTCTTTCGTCGGTCAGTGCCGAGATTGAGGAGCGTCCGGTATCGTTCTTCTAACGATGCAGCTGCGTCCAGCATCGCCATCTTCCTCTGTTCTCCTTCGTGCAATGTGGCAAGGTTGTGCGCATGTGCCCCTGTTGGGTCGAACGGAACAGGTTCGTCCTGAGGAGGGCCATTCAGCGCGAACCCCCGGGAGAAGGAGGATGCAGGCAGGCCAAGAAAGGCATGGATGTCCATTGAGCGCAACTGATCTATTCGCTCCTTGAGTTTGTAGTGCTCATGCTGCAGCTTTTCCTTCTCGCGTAGTCGCTGTCGCTTTTCAAACGTTTCGTACTTGCGATGTCGCTTCTCATATGCCACGTCCGATGTATCCGCGTCCTCCTAAGACACGGTACATATAATGAGAGATAAGAAGTGCGAGAGACGAGAGGAGACATATGAGTGCGGTGTCTTACAAGAAGAATGAATATAAACGAACGTCTTCTGAGCTCCTCGGCCTAAATCGACCACCCACAGTAGCATGCTCTGCTAGCATTGAAAATTCGGGCGTTTCAATCTTCTGCTGTTCCCTGTACGCCTTTATGACCTCGGGTTTCTCAAAGTAACGCTGGTAAGCGGAGGTGTTCAATTGCAGCTGAAATGATTCATTCGAGGAGTCCGAGGGAACCAAGGTAGAGTTGGTCGTAAGCAACAGCCTTGTCTCTGCCGGAATCAATGGCTCATTCTCCTCTGCACAGTGCCCGACGAACCACTCAATAAGTGGAAAACAGGAATATGAACCGAATATACGACTTACGTTTGCGCTTCAGCGTGTCCAGAATCATCAAGTCAGCGTCGCATGATCCGACACCTGGCCCACCCCTTCTTGACCGCGAAGGCAATATGCGCTTCTGTCGTGTCTGTATCCCAGAAGACGCTGGCGCCTGTGAAACCGTCGATGGACCTGCGACCGGCTCCGAGTCGTTGTTCGTCGAATTGGCGAACTGGCTGAACTTGTCGGTTGTGACGGTCTCTGCGCGAGTTGAGACGGCCATGGCACTGAGGAAAAACACAGAAAAAGTTCAGCTTCAATAGTAAAATAAAATATGTGAGCGTTGGCTTCGGACGAACGTCGAGACTGCCTTTTCTGGAGGTGTCGATAACGGCGCGGTAATGACTCGCAACTCTCAACAGTTAATGCCACAGCCACGGTTGCAGTTGATTCAGATGTCGAGGTCCTCAAGCCTTAGTACCAGTACTAGCTCGAGAGAACATGGAGTGGGAGTCAAAAGGCCTACTCTAGTGGCAAATGCTCAGATTAGGGTAAGACAGCAGAACAATTGATAATTATGGACCTATAAGGACCACTGATGCATTAATTTTGCTTCAAAACCCGACTGAACAACACAGTGGTGTTTGTTTCAAAGTGTACAATAACAGAAATCTCAATGATGAATAAGGATAGAGACCTCAGCGATCATACAGCTACCCCTCTTTCTGATCATGCCTATATGGGCCCTGGCTGTCGGATCCAGTTTGGAGATTCCAATTTCCAGACCAATTGCCATCACTGGCACCTTCGCCGTAATCGTAGCTGCCGTCCCCACCAACACCATATTGGGCATACTGACTATACTGTTGCTGTATGAAAGGAACGTTCAAGCCAAACGATGACGCAAACCTAGGATTGATGTGTGGCTGCACAAACTGATGCTGTGCGTACCCATAGCTGTTGAATTGATTGAACTGAGAGTCGTAGGACCATGGGTTGCCCGTGACAACTGGCGGTGCTGAGAAGTCACCAGGAACAGACGTGCCAATGCCGTTGGTGAATTGACTTGTCGCAGGAGGAACAGTCCCAGGCGTCGACAGAAACGATTGAGGAGCGAGAGGAATCTGCGCCTCCATCTCGGACGGCGCCTGTTGGCGACCATTCCGTCCTCCCCATCGTCTGCCGTTGTCTTCACTGTGCCCTCGACCTCGTCCGCGGTCACGTCGGCGTCCACGATTGTTAGAATTGCGGCTAGAGTGCAGACCACCCTGGTCTGGCCTTTTATTGCCACGCCCTCTACCTCGTCCCCGTTCGTTGAGCTGCGGAGCTCTTGCAGAAAGGTCTGGAGAGCCTGGTCCGCCGTCCGCCGTAAGATCAGAAGAGCCGGGTCGTTCGTTTGAAGTGTCCATAGTGTACGGATCCGAGTATGGGTCGTCATCGTAGGGAATAGGCGGAGGACGTGATGGTCCAGCAGCGTAGTCCATGTCGTATGCTCCGTATGCGTCGTAGGGATTCAGGCCATAAAGCGTCTCTGCAGCTGTGTCCCGGAATTGCGATGGTGTTGGTGTCGAGTGTCTCGAAGACATAGTGGAGGGCTCTCGTGAGCCAAACCGCCTGCATATGTTTTCAGAGAAAGGGACAACGTAATACCACTTTCAAAAGTGCTCACCGTTGTTTGAGTCTTGCCTTGTGTGCGGCTTCTTGCTCGTCGTCAGAGAACTCCAGTTCAAAATCCGCAGGCTCCTCGTCGTGAAGATTGCTAGCGTCACTTCCTCGCCAATGCTTGAGTTCGTTGACGAAGACGAAATTACTTCGTTGAGGGACGTGGAAGACCTCGCGCGCGATCTTCACTTTTTCGGCATCAAGAGGAAATTTGTCGTTAAATTTCACTTGATACATGGGTTGGTAAGTCGGTCCGAACGTCTCAGAGATCTGCTATGAGGTGAGAGATTTTTTTTTTTGGAGAAAAGGTAAAAGGTTCACTCACGTATCCCATGACCTGCCTATCGTCGAAAACGAGTAAGGTTTCGGAATCCAGTGCCTTTTCGGACCCTCGTCCAGGAGTTTCTGACGCAACGCCCTTGACGATAGCCATTCTGTCAAGGATACTCATGACCTCGCCAACCTTTTCAAGGTGTTCGTCAGGCCCGACTTCGGTAATTTTTGGGATGACGATATCCTCCTCGACCACTTCATTTTTTGTCCGGGGGAGAGCGATGACAGTAGGCCCGCTCTCCTCCTCATCTTCGTCGTCTTCTATGTTCTTAACCTTGTCTTGAGGACGAGGCGCATCCGTCCTACCTTCAGAAGAGGAGTCCGAGTCTGAAGATTCTGAAGCAGAGTCTGTGGGCAATGGGCTGAACAGAGTATCAATATGAGTACCATTGTCAGTCACTCAGGAGACTCACGAGATGTCTTCGTCATCTAACAATATATCTGCCTCTACCTCATCCTCACTGTTCGTGTCTTCGCCGGAACTTGCGATGGAATGATCATCATCGGGAGATTTGAGTTGTGCCGCTTCTGGGGGCTCCAGAACATGGCCTACGAGGTCTTGAATGATGAGAAGGTCTTGGGGAAGCAGAGAGGGAACCTTGAAGGAAGAGTCCGCCATAGAGAGCAGGAGTGAAAGGAAGCGAATTCCAAATCCAGAGAAATTCGACGGAACGCCTCCTTTCCTAAGTCACGCGTCTCCCGCTCCCGACCACGACCACGACAATGAGCTTCAAAACCTCCCGAGCCGCTTTCCGTCCCCTGACCTCCCTCCGCTCATATTCCTCTGTGCAAGAGAAACCCTCACTGAAACTCGTCGCTGAGCTTCGCAAGCGCACAGAGGTTTCCATTACAAAAGCTCGCGAAGCACTGAGCGCGACGAACAACGACATCAATGCCGCTTTAGAGTGGTTGCAAAAGGACCTTGCGGTCTCTGGCGCGAAAAAGGCAGCTAAGGTAGAGGGGCGGGCTACTGGGGAAGGTCTGGTTGGCATCTCGGTGTTGTCGGGTGGGACGAGTGCTCAGAACTCTGCCAGCGGGAGCGTGCGGGCTGCCATGATCGAGCTCAATTGCGAAACAGACTTCGTGGCTAGGAATGAGCTGTTCGGACGGCTCGTGGCAGATATTGCGCATACTGCTGCGTTCATCTCGGAGCCAGACGAACGGTCTCCCTCATTGCTTAGACCGTGTTCGTTGGACTTGTTGAACGACGCGCCGTTGATTTCACAAAACCCCGGAGGTTCGCCGTCGCAGGCGACAGTGGCGACAGCCATTCGCGATACCATTGCAAAACTGGGAGAAAAAATCTCACTGAAAAGAGCGATTGCCGTCACGCATAACCCGCTGCCCCGTGCTCAGCAATCCCTCGGACTTCGTCTCGCTTCATACACACATGGAGGCGTTAACCTTCCTTCACAAGGTCGAATAGGCTCCTTGGCACTACTGGCTCTCCGATCTCCGCGTCTTCCTACCCTTCTGACCACCAGCGCCTTCCAAGGTGATTTAGACAGGCTCGAGCGCTCGTTAGCACGGCAAATCGTTGGGTTCCCAACTTTCTCCATTCGTTCGTCAACTGGGACAAAGGAAGAGACGGCTTTATATGATCAACCGTTCATGATGCTGGCAGGGGGTTCAACGGAGGATACTGTCCAAACTGTGTTGGGACGATGGGCGCATGAGAGGCAGTTGATTGTGGAGGGAGAGGAGGATGGCGGCTTGGAGGTCCTAGAAATCGCCAAGTGGACTGTTGGGGAGAATTCGTAGGTTATACGTGAGTCATTGCCATGAGTACTGAAGACATCTAGGCTTACCTCGTTCATAGTATTTCTACCATATCTCATCGTGATATTACCCCCACTCTTCCATTACATTAAACCACGACATGGAGTCTAAGCTGTCCTAACCCTTGCGCTGTCGCGGCATGAGGTCTGTCAAACTAGGCCCTACTCTCGCTCTAAGAGGCTTGTCACAACGCCCCCACAGAATTATTGTCGGGGAAGAGCTTGACTATTCGCAAACTTGTTGCGGCCTCATCACAATAACTAGCAAAAACGCTGGATTTGAGGCACAAGAGCAGTGTCTGTCGTTGAAGGAAAAGGATATAGTGAGTTTATTCCATTCCACGCGCCCTCTAGATGTACATCGTATCTCGAATCGGCCGCCCAGAGTCGGACTTCGAGGCATAGATCGAGTCTCGCGGAACAGTCAGGTCAAACAGCCGCGGAACAACAGTGTACGTCTTTGCGAGCAGTCTCTTGATTAGTACATGGAGAGGCGTGTAGACAGACGGCTACAAACCTGCCAGGGCGACGAGATAGATTTAGTTCAGTTTCGTCTCATGCACGCGCTGGACATGCGGTAAGCCAAGTTGATATTTGACTCTATATTTGTGATGGTCGTCCTTGATACAAAGAGTCCTGAAAGCGGGTTTCAGAGGCATACTCAGATGTCATCTTGATGGCTTACATGTCTACGCGGAACGATCAGTGTAACGTAGAGCGAACACGTTATGCTTGGTCACGTACAGATTGTTCCAGTGAGCATGAAGTACGTCCCAGCTGCCTACAGAACCTGACTTAGTGGAATGGAAGACTGCAGTGATGGAGTCTCACTGTGTAAGCATGCCACCATGAATGACCTACGCACGATCGATGAGCTTCCAAAACGCAAACGTGTTGAAGACATAACAGACCTTCAAGTAAGAATGCGATCGGCCAGCCAAGTGATTTCTTCCAGCGTGTAAGACCGTCGCAGAAGACGTTGTCAACATTCCAGATGAGGAAGCCGAAGGCAAAAAGGGCAGATCCAGTGTAATAAAGTTGCTTGCACAGGGTCTTTTTCTTGTCCGGTATCGTTTTGGAAGTCTCGGACCATCTAAGGAGGTGTGTCGTCCTATAAGTCGCGATGAATAGTAGGGAGGCAAACACTATTTGGTGGTAGACCGGGTTTCTATAGACAAAGCTTGAAGAGTCTCAGTCGTAAGACTTCGAGGGAGATTGGCACTAGAGGACATACTAGCTTAGTGTAAATGCAATGTCGAAGAGAAGTGCTGCCAGCAATGCGATTTGACTAGAGGTTGACCGGAGAGTAAATCCCCGTTTGGTTTCAAACAGGATAAAGATGTTATAGCTGGAGATATAGATCATCGGCAACTCGTCCGCAAGCTGCGCTTGATACAGCAAAGTCGCATGGAATGCGAAACTGCCTATACCAACAAGAGCAACACCCTATCACGCGACGGAGAAACAGTTGTTTGCAAGCAGGACTAAATAAAAAAAGAGACGGACAGCAAAGCCAACAAGGTAACGCGAAGGGAGCGATTCTTTCGAGACGAGGTGGGCGCCATAGAGGGCAATGCCAATTGTGAACAAGTTAGAGAACGTATTCGCAACTTCAGCGACATAAGGCGAGAACTGGTAATTGGCCTGTCGATCCGAACAAATGAGTCGCCAAGAGTTTATGTGCAAGTAGAACCAGGCATACCTCACACCAATCCAAAGTCGAGGTTACAGGGCCCCATATACCTTGCAAAGAGGACGTGTCCATGGCGGCAAGAGGGCTATGTACTTGCCTGGGCGCCCCGATGTCGGCCCCGGGATATGGTTCAACTTTGTCCGAGATTCACATCACGTGAGCCGCGTGCGCGTAAGCCGCTTGCAGAGGAGCCACCGTCACCGTCTCTGTCGACCATCATGCGCAGGGCTTCGTACAATATCGCCCGACGAGGCCTTCAACAGCGTCAGTGTCGCAAGATCTCCACTGAAGTACTCAGCCCACCTGCTCAAATTACTACTCTCCCCAATCGCATCCGTGTCGCGACAGAGTCAACACCTGGCCATTTCGCCTCGGTAGGACTCTATGTGGACGCAGGTTCCCGGTATGAGACCCCATCGACCTCGGGTGTGAGCCATTTCTTGGATAGGATGGCATTTAAGGTGCGTAATTCTCATGCTTCCTCAGTTGTACAACGTTATTAATTCTTTGGCAGTCCACCAAGTCCATGTCGGACGAGCAAATGTCCATGTCCATTAATGCTCTGGGCGGTCAGATCATGTGCTCTTCCTCACGCGAGACAATCATGTACCAGTCATCTCACTTCACCCAGACAACACCACTTGCGCTTTCCCTCATTGCCGACACGGTTTTGAATCCGTCTTTCCTTCCTGAAGAGTTGGCAGCGCAACGAGACGCCGCAGAATACGAGATCCGAGAAATCAATGCCAAACCGGAGATGATCCTTCCTGAGATTCTGCACGAAGTTGCATATGATGGTCAGACGCTTGGAAATCCACTACTATGTCCACCAGAGCGGATAGACTTGATTGACAAGCCTTTGATGCGACAATTCATCAAGGACTGGTATAGGCCTGAACGAATGGTCATCGCAGGAGCTGGCGTTCCACACGAGGAACTTGTCGAACTCGCCGACAAACACTTCTCTTCGTTAAAATATACACCCCTAGGGACACCTCAGCCCTCAGGACCTCGTATGAATGGTGCTGTCCAGCAATCGACACATCTTCTCGGTCCCTCTTCACGATCTTTGATGAAGTCACTGACACGCGCGGCGTCGTCATACCTCTATCCACCTCTTTCTTCACCTTCAGCCGGATCACCAAATTCCGCAGGTTCAACGTATACCGGGGGGTACCGCTTCATCCATGACCCCAACGCGGAGTTCAATCATATCTATATCGCCTTCGAAGGTGTGGGCATTCACGACGAAGATGTGTACGATTTGGCGACCATGCAAATTCTACTAGGGGGCGGTGGGAGTTTCTCGGCTGGTGAGTCTCCATTTTCTCGAGGTAGATGAAAGGTATTAAATGCCTCCGAAGGCGGACCCGGGAAGGGCATGTACTCTCGACTATACACGCACATCCTCAATCACCACCCGCAAGTCGATCACTGCGCTTCATTCCATCACATTTACACGGACTCGTCACTCTTCGGACTGTTCGCATCCTTCGTGCCTGCACCAGCCGGCAGCCGAGGCAACTCACCTACCCAGATAATGCCCCATCTGATTCATCAGCTGAGCCTATTGCTCTATCGCCCAGTGTCAAGTTCAGAGCTGAATAGAGCCAAGAACCAGCTGAAATCAAGTTTGGTCATGGCTCTTGAGAGCAGGGCGGTTGAAGTCGAAGACCTCGGGCGTCAGGTATGCTATCTCGCGAAGACTATACGTGGATGGGCACTGAGTTCTCTTGACTAGCTTCTCGTGCACAATCGTAAGGTCCCAGTTAGCGAGATGTGCGATAAAATAGACGAGGTCACTGCCGAGTCACTTCAAAGGGTGGCTAATCGCATATTCAGTCCGGAATCTGGGAATAAGCCTACTGTTGTGACTATGGGTCATGAGGATGTCAAGGATCCGGGAAGGGTCTTCAAGACATATGATGTTGGATCTGTTTAGACTCCTCGGTGCACACATATATATCTTATCCTCATTCATTAATCCCGCCTTTCATCAAGGCGGTATCGCTCTAGAGTGTGATCTGACCTCTTATAACACATCTCACAGCATACACATCAGCAATTACAACAGGGAATCCATGAGTGTCCTTACATATAACTTAGCCTTTCTTCGTCCATCTAGAATCCCGCCGGGTAGCCAAGTAGATGTGACCATCTACCTGAGCTCTGTGCATCCATGCGCTCTGTTGCAAAGGTAATAGATTCGTAACCTGTTCCCGGTTCGTGCATGTTAGATGTGGCAGTACTTCAGACTGCATGTGATCGACTCACAAGGAATCGTTCGCCCTCTTTGAAATGCCCTGGTTTCTTCCCCTCGTCAAACTGCAAGTTTAGTACATCCCAGACAGTGATCTCCACGATTAGGTTGGCGGGTTTCCGGGACGTGTACGCGTCTTTCATGAACAAAACACGGAAGCTGCGCACGTCGCGAGGCGGACATATTTCCTGTTCACAATGGCGTGGTCAGCTTTTGAGACGACAACGAAATGGGAGAAAAAAAAGAGACTACCTTTAGATCACGTTCGATTTCATCCACCATAGTTTCTCTCTCTTTCTCAACCCGTTCGCGCAAAAACCTGCCTAGCCAGTAAGCGTCATCCAGCTTCGATGTTCTCAACATGTCGCTGAAGCTCTTGCCCTCATTGAGCAAATCGAACAAATCCTCGATATGGCTAGGCATCGTTGCTGCAATTATCCGCAGATCAGAGCGTCAACTACCTGTGAAACGTGTTGACAAGACTGTAACAATTGAATACATACCATCCCGGTTATAGCTGATAGTATGTCCACCCGCTTTGCGTTCTAGGCGATCGGCCCAAGTCTCATAGACCTCGAGCTTATCAAGAATGTCTTTGCGGAGCTTCGACTCTTCTCTGTCCCTGCGCCTCTGTTGCCCGAATGCTGTCAAGCATGCGAGGCGTCTGAGGGCAGGACTAACGTACCTGCCACTGGTCCTGAACTTGAGCCTCCTCATCTTCCTTTCGTGGACCCGCGCGCCGTTTGCGGCCGTTCTCATCCACGAAGAACTCAATAAAGGCGATGGGATATGCCTGCAGCCCATTTCAGAAATATTCGGTTGGATCATTGGACTTCTTTACCTTAACCACAGTGAGGTCTAGCAGTTGTACGAGACCTCCGTCCGGAGTGAGGCTGTTAAGCGTCGCTATGGGCGGATGAGGTTGGAATCCAAGCTTCGCGTGCCACGGAGCAAGATGCGAGCTATTGCCAGAAAACATCAGACAGTGCGAACCGTATGCCTCCAGGACTTCACATGGCTCAGATTTTCCGCCAGAGAGCTACACAGTCGCTCAGCAAGATCCTATCGCGGCAGCAGACGCCAACACACTCACCTTTGCACCAGTGACGGCCAATTTGCGTCCTACACGTATGAAGCCCTTGCGCACAGCCCTCTCTAGAGGAGGGTCGACTTCGGCGCGTAGCTTGTACCAGCCGTCGGTCACCTCGAGCTCCGGATGCGGCAAGACCGGGGAACCATCTTCTGCGGTGCCGCCTTCAGACCAAATGATGTTTGACACGCAAACGACCATAGGGCACCCTGGTGGTGAGTCGTGAGTCGTGATCAAGCGGAAGGCCGGTCTTTGTCCCCCATTCAGCTCTTTTTCGTATCTACAATGATCAGTCCGGTGAGCAAACCGATATATAGGCATGACCAATTAATCGAAAATCCTGACCGGTAACGGAGCTGCCGGATAACTTCTCCCCAGCACCATCTCTTCTCCCCGTCTCGCTCGCGCTCTGGATCTAGGCGTGCCATGCCTGAAAGCTTCCACAGAATTAGGCTCCAGTGATTATCCACCCACTCCTTCGTCGCTAAGGTGCATCCTAATTTCTTCAGCTCTTGAAGAGCAGTATCCGGGCCAAGCGCGCTCTCCAAAGGTGGAGATCCAGGCGCGACTACGAGAGGAGCCGTAGATGTAGTATAGAAAGAGTAGTACAGGGCTGTTTCTGGGGTTATCTGTGCCATCTCGTGTGCGTTTCTATGAAGACGTAGTGTTAAAAATGGGAGTAGGAGTACTAGAAGAGTACACACATTCCCTTAGCAGTCAATGCATCGTGATTGTGCGCCTGAGGAATCAGCCCTGAGGACAAAAGTGTCTTTCTGTCCGCAGGAAGCTCTATGGAGATTCTCGTTAGCATCGGATAGTCCACGAGTCAATAACATGGCGCACTGAGGTCAAAGAATCTCTTTCTCCCTGAAGTCTTTACCGTCCCTGCGGTGCCACCCTTGACGACTACAAGAGATTCCATAGCAGTGGCTCGTTCTCGGTTGTACTTTTCCTCTAATTGAGTTCTTCCAGGCTCACCAGGCCTCATCCCTGGCTTGAACGGCGAGATGAACGGCTTCTGACCCGACTGGCGTGCCCTTGTCGTGATTCCCAAGGCTCGTGGAGGCGTGCTGAATGCTGCCCGGCGAACAGGTGTCGCCATCGACGAGGTACCGGCGATAGCGCTGCTATCTGGTGTCGAAGGCACTGTCGATCGCAAGGCGCGAACAGGTGTTGACACAGGCATGATTTCTGAGGCAGCAGCCATAGTAGGACGACCAGGATTGAGAGGTGAGGGAGCGAAAACAGGTGCTCTCAGTGGCGCAGCGTTGTTCCGGATGAGTGGTGATTTGAAACCCTTGATAGCGTTCTTGTTTCTAGCGCCGATGGCTGATGATGGTTGGAAAGGCGTGGAAAACCCAGATGTCGACGCTCGTGAGAGGCCCAGAGCTGGGCCAGCGGTCTCCAGCGCACTTCCTTGCACTAGTGAGTTCTCTACAGCAACGAGGACAGGCCGCGGAGGAGAAATCGGTGATATTTTCGTTTGTGAGAGAAAGGCATCTTCAGCGTCGGCTTGGTCTGCTTCTGCCTCCCAGAGCTTCATCCGTACCTCTGCCTGTTGCATTGCAGTCTCAGAAGGAACGATCACCTTGTTCATCGCAGCCGTTGTGAAAATGACAGCGGAGGGAACCTCGGGCACGACGCTCGCCAGAGCAGCCTTGCCGCTCAGAAATCCCACGGGGCTTATGGGGACTGTGGAAGAAAACCATGAAGAGTAGTCCTTCTCTGATGTCCCATCCGGAGACCCTGGCGTGTGAACGTCAGCTAAGACATTGGACGCTGAGGAAAAGCCTGAGATGGGAGTGGGCTTTGACTGGAGAGCGATGTGACTTGGACTCGGACTTCGAGTCTTTCCAATCAGAGGCTCTACCGGCAGGTTCTCTTCGTCGCTTGAGGATCCGCCTCTTTTACGAGAAGTGATCAAGTCGGTTTTAACGCCTGTGGCGACAGGTGAGGTTAAGACAAATGGGTTATCTGGATCAACGGCGGATTGGGCTATCAGGGAAGCATTGAAAACACCATGCAGAGTAGAGGATCCTGCCATGAAGGATGGCAAGATAAAGGGTGGCATCTCAGGAAGGCTGCCGCTTATCGGACTAGATCCCTATAGGCGTCATGACTTTGAAGTGCCTTTTCAGTGAGTATATGCGCCACTTACCCTTCGTGTATCGCTTTCTTGAGATGACTCTCCCACCGCTAGAATCCGATGATGCACATCCGGCCCTCGGAGTTGTGAGGTCTGAGACAGTTTCACCTCCAGATCGTGAATTCCTTTGAGCTCATCCTGACTGAGATCATCCATCTGATCGTCGTACGTCGGCGAAGACAAACGTTGTCTCTTCCGAGGTGGGCTAGGAGACGGTGAGTCTATTTTGCAAGGTGCGATAGTGGATTGAGCATTGGCATCCCAGTTATAAGGCTCTGTCTTACTTGTACGCATAGTGTGTTGTTAATCCAGAGAGCAGTTGAAGTGGCTCAAAGGGCTGTATGAGATTGAAAGGACATGAGGTTTGGTGACAAAAGCCGCGCATAAACGAGGCACGCGACGCGACGCGTTAGATCACGGGACCTGGTAGAAAACGTGGCCTTGCCATCTGCCGGCGGTCGCACCCTCGAGAGTCGAGACCGATTATATCCATCAACGAGCATGTACTTGTCCAGGAATTTCTCTAGTGATCAGTGATTGCATAGTGCGCTCCAAAGAGTGTCGTCATCTATAACAGACAAGATGGCAAGAATTGCGCTCATATAAGATGCTATCTTACAAGACCGTCACAGCGCCAGTGTTGCTATTCCAATCTATCGCCCTGAAAATTCATGTCGCAGCTTCTAATTCTGTCCGCACGTATTGGTATTGAGCTCTCATGATGCGCTTCCAGAACAGTGGTAATCCGTCCCAAACCCGGCGAGCGCGCATCGTCTTGACCATTAGCAGCATCGTCACAGTCGGCTCGACATTTGTAATCTTGCCTTACTCTCGCTTGTTGTATTTGTTCTTTTCCGAGCACTTTGCGCATCCCGAGTCAACGTGGTCAAGCACCCGATCGCCAGCAGTTTGGGTGTGAACGCGACGTAAAGACCCGAAGCCTCTCAGCTTTCCTCCGCTCAGATCTCGCAAACGGTCGCGACGTGAGTGCCCAGGTCACGAAGACCGTCAAGCTGCGGGATTCCTCTTCCAGTTCCGTGCAGCCCTTGAAATCGCCCCTTCGCTTCCAGAAAATCCTCCTCAACACAGCGCACAGCCAACGCACCTCCTCCGATGAGTGCCGTCATGACGAACTCCCAACCCGCCACCATCCCACGTACCGCTAAACCCCCTCCCTCTGGACCTGCGCCTCCCGCACCTGCTGCCGTTCCTGCGTCCACCGCTCATCCGCCTCCTGCAAACAGAGCGCATCCACCACCTCATAACCATCCGCCCGCCGTCAATGGCACGCATAGCACTCAGAAGGGGAAGAAGAAGAACGAGCCGGCACCCGTCGATCCTGCAACCATGTACGAGAGTCTGAAGAACAGGATCGCAGCGCTAGAGGAGGAAGAAGTGCTCGAGGAGGAAGAGGAGAGAAGATTTGGTATGGAATAGTGGTATGTCCGTGTAACATGCAAGAATGACTCTGCTCTGCAGCGGAGGAGGCTCAGAAGTCCGTCGTGGGCATGGAAGAGAAAGCGATTCATGCCAAGTACATTGAATTGGTCTGTACTATCCGATGCGTCACTCCCTTATTCGTGTTGAAGTCACATTCCAGTTCGCCGAACTCAAACGCTTGGAGCGGGATCACCAGAAAGAAAAGCAGAAGTTGATAAAGGACAAGGATGCAGGTATGTCTGCGTCCCCCATCGATACATGAGGCATTTTTTATCAGTTGCTTCGAAGCCAAGGGTCAGTTGACCAAGGCAAATCAGACGAAGGTGAAAATGGAGAATCTGGCACGCGAGCTCCAGAAGGTGAGTACCAGCATTGCTCCTCAGGTTACGAAGGCTGAACTCTGTTCAGGACAACAAGAGACTACGGGTGCGTCCAGAAATAATACCTCGTGTGCAGCACTTGACCCGCACTTGCAGGAGGATGGCAAACGCCTTGCCCACTCGGTGGAAGAGGCACAGGACGAGGTAACTATCATTTGGTCACCCCCCTTTTCCCTCGCGGCTTCTTACTTTGCGAATACGAAGATCATCCAGATGAAGAAGGACATGACCAAACGTGCGGAGAAAGCTAAGCTGCAAGATACGAAATTCCGCGACATGCCCGACATCGTCGTGAAAGTCATCTGCCGCTACCGCGAAGAGCTTTTCTTCCGCATCTCGCGCAAGACCAAGTTGTCCAAGCTGTTCAACGCGTGGACTGAGCGCATGGAGGCCTCTAGCATCGTGAAGAAGTCGGATGGATTTAACGGAGGGAATTTGTCCAATGGGTCGGGCAAGTCGGACGCGAGCGCGCACTCGACGAGCTCGGTGCACGTGCCAAGCACGAACACTCAGTTCGTGTTCACGCACAGTGGGAGGGCTGTAGATGCGGAGCAGACCCCAGAGGAGGCGGGCATCGAAGATGGGGACGAGATTCTGGCAGTTGAGTTGATGGATCTGACGGAAGGCCCTGGGACAGAGTTTCTGGTGAGGATCACTGTTATAAACCCCTCTCTTTGCCCCTTTGCAGCGGCCAAGCTGACTGCATGATGTTTCAGGATGAAGGCGAGCCTCGACGTCAGAAGCTGAGGAAGCACTGGACCGATAATCCGAGGGAGTGAGCTCTCTTTCTCGCAATCTGCCCCTCTCGGTCTACTGATCGTGTGAAATCTAGAGCTGTGAGAACGTTGGAAGAGATTTTCGATGGCGTGTAAGTTGCTTCAGCAATTTGCCGGTACCTTGACAAAGTCGTTAACTTGCTCGTATGCGCCAGCATCCGTGAACGTTTGAAGGAGGTCCTGCGGCAATACGAGCTCCGAGAACGACATTTCGAGTGTGTCATACGCTCCAAGGAACTCGAGGTTCTTCTCTCTCGTGCAAGAGCAGCAGAACAGAAGCAGCTGGCTGAGGGCGAGAAAGTTCGCGCTGATAAGCTTGAAGACGAGGTCTGTACTTTCCTCGACGTTGATAATTCAATTCCTGTTCATAATCTGGATTCGCGTGTCAAGAGCCAGCATCTTCGAAAAGAATTAGAAGATGCTCAGAGAGGCCAGACAATGCTCGTCGACAGACTCATAACATGCTGCAAGGAGGTCTGTCCCTCTTGGTCGCTTTTCGCCCGAGCACAGTGCACTGACCGTTTCATCTGCAGCCAAATGCAGAACGGACACAACGTCTGTTTGCATCTCTTCGAGACGAGCTGGAAAAGCGGGGGCGAGGGACAAAGTCGATTGAGGGTGCTGTAGGAGGGTGATAGCTGACGTGTACATCTACCCGTCACAATCCTCACTCCAACTGCTGCCCTTCAAGTGTGTGAAGTCAGCTCTCATCCATCAACCCGGTACAGTATTCAAGTCCTCAAGCCTCAGCTTCGAGTCTGTGTGAAATGCGTGTAAAAGGAGTATGAATGCTTGCTGTCCATAATGGTATGATATCGTAGTGTACGCAAGCCCAAAGTCCATTCCGAAGTCCATGATTATCTCCAGTCCAAGTTGATACTGTGCGCACAGTTTCTAAGCTAGGACGTCAAACTCCTCTACCGAACTGATCAATCCCGACCGAGTGAACGTCTTGCCCTTGACTGACTCGAGGCCTTCGCCAGCGTATGTGACGAGCGGCGATATTTCGATCTCGACGCCAGCGTTGACAGTGGCACCCGCGTGTTCGAGGAAACGACGGTGCTGCGCCAGAAGGTCGCGACAGCTGGTCTCCGGATCGTCCGAGCCCGTTCCAGGTGCGTTCTTGAGCGGGCTAAATTCCTCGTTCCGCGCGACCTCGAGCACGGCGAAGCGCTTCGAGAATGGCAGTACATCGAACACGAACAACTCGAGCTTCATGCCATTCGGCTTGCTCGGCTTAACAGACTCGCCACTCTCCAGCGAGACGTAGGGGATCTTCTTCCGTGCGATGTGAAACGCGAGCTCGTCCTCGAACGCCTCGACGTTGTTCAAGAACGCGGTCGTGAAGAAATGGTTCGCGATGTTGCCCGCGCGGAATGTGAGCTCGCCTGTCTTCTCGTCGCGTTTCTCCGCCTGCTCTGTAGTGATCTCCGAGTACTCGACCACTCCGAACTTGCTGCCGCGGCGGGCGACGACACCTACAGACTCCGTGGGTGAGGCCTTGGGGACGACCTTGGCGGCGCAGTCCAATTGCTTGCCGATGCTGTAGCCGAGAAAAACGGGATCGGCGACGCGGACGAGGCAGTTGTCGACGCAATATGCATGCACGTAAAGGACTTTCCGTCGTGCGAGATCCGTGAGGACAGTATGTGATTTGTCGGATGCAGAGAGGGGGGAGCGGGTTGCCGCGTAAAGCCCGCCGTTACCATCGGGGGCAACGGCAATACGAGACGGCGACTCCAGCAAGACTTTACCGTCCATCGTCAAGCATGGAAGAGTACCTGGGACAATTTTTCATGTTACAGCACCAGACGGCTCTGACAAACTTCTCCACACACCTTGCTCGAAGAAGATGACGTTATTTGAGTCAAGGCCGAAGTACGAGTTCTTCTGGAAGAAGTCTTCTGTCTCGCGCCTGGTAGGGCCGCTGGTCATTATGTACCAAGGCACGATGACAGAACCCTTCGGCCTTGCACCCTCCAACGCGGCAACCTCCTGCAAACGTGCGATGCGCTCGGCCTGGTACTGGAAGAGAGACTTGTGCGAGGGAAGGCCAATATCATAGCAACCTTTAGGCGCCGAGCTGCCTAGCCTCGTACCCTGACCGCCTGCCATCAGCAGTACCCCAACCTCGCCGCGCGCGATGGCCTTGAGGCCGATGCTGCGCCATTCAGCGTCCTTCTCCGGATTCCCAATGAATGTGTCGGTCGCGTCCGCTGGCAAGGGCT
Source organism: Heterobasidion occidentale (assembly GCA_039111635.1). Taxonomy (NCBI): domain Eukaryota; kingdom Fungi; phylum Basidiomycota; class Agaricomycetes; order Russulales; family Bondarzewiaceae; genus Heterobasidion; species Heterobasidion occidentale. The sequence goes on along the minus strand of JBCAQO010000001.1, from coordinate 1,917,299 downwards.
CTATGAGCTCGTCCGCTGCGACTCCATTGGCAAGGTCTTGTTCATTGCTGATTGCCTTTTTGAAGACGCGGTTCACGCGTTCGATATCGAGTGCCTCGAGTTGCGTCGCAAGGGCTGTTCGCTCGACTTCAGAAAGTTGTGGCCAGAAGTGAAGAAGATGGCCTTGGCCTACGGCCTCGTAGCGTTTGCGAAGGGCGTCAATAGACATGTAGGTCATGAAGTGTCGGAGGGAGAGATGAGTGCACAGACTAATAATAGTCAGCTGGGTTGTTATGTATTTTCGGGAATACCCGTCCGCTCTACGTCAACCAACATCAGCCACGGCTATAATCGTCCACCACAGCCATCCACAGCCTTCCACCGGTCTTTGCCCTTCTCCGCCTCATTTCTCGCTCTCGGTCGGTTTCCTGTCCTCGCTATATGCGCCGGAATTATCGCCATTCGGCCCATCTTTTGCATGTACCGTCATCCGATCGAGAGACTCCTGGTAGCCTTGTCGTACCTAGTATGTAGTTCTGTGCCTTTTTGAAACGGTTTTGGGCAGCTCGAAGCACTGCGTATCGTCAGTCTCCGGAGGCTGAGCAGCACGCAATCGAGTTTGGAGCTTGAAACTTGATGGCCTGTTGCTCATTGGTGCGATTCGAGTTTTATCCGGAATTATTTCACGCAATGGAGCGTGTTTTCAACATGCGCAGCACACGTGCAGATTGACATTGCACCTCTGCCGTATTTTACGGTGAGCAAAATCTTCCTCTTTTGTTGAACACACACAGCTGACCTTAATTTGCCTTGCAGAGACACCTGAGCTATGTGGTCATATAGACCTCATATTTGCCTCCGTATATCTCTTAACCCGCCGGCTTCCATACTGAACCAAAGTAACTTACAACAATATTTACGCTTTCACATGCGATCGTATCAACGCATTCTTATTTCGCCCAGATCCAAGGACATTTCAGATCAGGTGAGGTTAGGCTGGCCTATACTGAGTTTCACACACGGATGTCCAAGTGAGCAAGCGTCCAAATTTCACAAACATGTGAAAATACTGACTGAAAAAAGTCTAATGTACTCGGCGTCAACCCGACGGTTTCGTACACATCCTGAATGGCCGAGCGCTGAAATCTTTGAAACTTGACTTGAACGTCACGCAGCCTGGGTGCTGATTTGCGGAAGAGGCTTGGCATGTTCGATTCCCCTTGCCATACCTTCTGTACAGGAACAGCGAATGTGGGGTAGTTCTATCCCATTCGTTTCTCTGGGTGAGCAAGGCAACCTCGTCCAAGGTTAAGTCACCTGGCGTGAACATATGATCGCTAGATGTACCTCGCGCTTTGAGCGCACCCGCATCATGGATTCGGACCATTGACCCGTGGGGCCGCGTCACAGTGAGAGAGAAAAAGGGTGCTAAAATTGACAGACGCGTCGGCGAGCGAGGCGCTAGAGGAGCGAAAGCAGATCGGCATGGAACACGTGAGCGAGCTGCCAGGCTCAGATGCTTCTGCTCCGCCTTGGACCAGCCAGCCTTCCCTTTCCGTCACTGCCATGTTCCTTTTAGATCTTCAACTATTTTTGGACAGCCATGCTGTCTATAAAATGCTCCGGCACACTCCTCGCTTGTTGGCACGCGTCGCATCCGTCCTCGCCGTTCCAACATGCGCTCCCTTTCCCGCCTCGCCGTATCTTTTTCCTTGCTCGGGCTAATCTTCGTCCCCGCCGCCTTTGCCCGTCCAGCGGAATCTGTGCAGGCGAGGGCAGCCTTCACCCCGAGCTTCCCTTACGGTTCGCAGAAGGTCCGTGGTGTCAACCTTGGCGGATGGCTCGTGTTGGAGGTCAGTTCGGCGTGTCATTCCGTGCACTTCATCGTCTCAGGCGTTCCTCGTGCGTGCCCAGCCGTGGATAACGCCCAGTCTCTTCGACGGGACGAACGACAACCGTATCGTGGACGAGTGGACGTTTGGCCAATACCAGAGTTATTCGACCGCTCTGTCCAAGTTGCAGAACCACTGGGATACGTGGATCACAGAGCAAGATTTCGCCGATATCGCCGCCGCCGGGTGCGCTATTTCCCATCATTGTTGCTCCACCTCTTCCATGCTGTCGACGCGAGTTATAGACGCGTTGTTTACACTCTAATATTTATAGATTGAATCACGTGCGGCTTCCCATTGGATACTGGGCCTGGGACGTTGGGTCTGGAGAGCCTTTTATTCAAGGGCAGCTTCCCTATCTCCGCAAGGCTGTAGGGTGGGCGGCGAACCACGGGCTCAAACTCATCATTGACTTGCACGGCGCGCCTGGCAGCCAGAATGGGTACGTTGGCGTGTACTGCAACGATCAGCCGCTCTAACGCATCCGCAGGTTTGACAACTCTGGACAACGGAAATCATTCCCCGGGTGGCATTCCAATCAGAACAATATCGATCGAACAAACAACATTATCAAGCAGATCGCTGCCGAGTTCGCTGGCCAATCTGGGACAGTCCCAATCATAGCTCCATTGAACGAGTGAGCTTCAATCTTCGAATCTGTGAAATGGACGGTCATTGACGGCCATCTTAGGCCTGCTGGCTTTGATGGTCAAGATGTTTTGAATGCTGTTCGTCAGTACTGGCTCGACTCTTACGGAAACATTAGGTACGGGTCTGTTGCTTCATTCATGCACGTCATCCTGAGATTGTTCCAGGTATCCTTATGGTACAAGCCAACAGAGTAACACTGTCGAGCTTATCCACGACGCCTTCCAACCCCTCAGCTACTGGAATGGTTGGGAACGTCCTCCCAACTTCCAAGGGGTGGCAATGGATACCCACATCTATCAGATGTTTTCTGACGATGTCAGTCGTCGCCTTTGTTCGCTTTATCAAAAAACTGATTTGAGATGATACATTCACTCAGCAAGTATCACGGAGCAACCAGCAACACATTCAGTCGGCGTGTGGCAATTCTGGCGCACTCACGTCGTTCAGCGCCAACCTCTGGACCATTGTCGGAGAGTGGACACCCGCTATGACTGACTGTGCTCGATACCTCAACGGTCGTGGCGTTGGCTCGCGCTACGACGGCTCTTATTCTGGCTCGCCGGGCGTCGGCAGTTGCAGCGGCAAGACCGGCTCTGCCTCTTCGTTCAGCTCCGCCTACAAGACCTTCCTCCGTCAAAGCTGGGAAGCTCAGGTAAAGTCATATTCCCACTATGGGGTCGTTTGCTTTCTGACTCTTCGCACCAAAAGGTAATCACTTTCGAGAAAGCCAGTGGCTGGATCCAATGGACGTGGAAGGCCGAAAGCGCGGACGACTGGTCGTACCAAGCTGGTTTGAGGAACGGATGGATACCCCAAGATCCAACAGACCTGCAATACCCGAACATCTGTGGCTGATAACTAGACAGACGATCTTCGCGACAGTCTACTTTTTATACACACCCTCAAGGCCTCAAGCTCAAGCACTCACAATCGTGATACCCGTGTACTCATTTGTAGTCCTTATTTTTCATAACTCACGCTAGCTATATCACCCTCCCTTCGAATTGTTGAGATGCAATGTCTTGTTTATTCGCTAGTGTTGATTATAATAAAAAAAACCAGGTTGACGATTTACTAGCGTGCCCTTGCTCATCCACGGACTTCAGATCAGCTTCGAGCTGCAAAAGCGCACGTGACCTGTTATTTGAACGCGCCTGCGACGCGTCTTTCCACAATTTGGTTCCCTTCAACCGCCCTACCATCACGCCCGCTGACATACTCACATACCCACAAAGCTAACGCTCACCCACATGCGCATCAAACTGAAGATCGTCCTCGTCACTGCCGCACTACACTTTCTTTGCGCAAGCGGGCTTACCGCGGCCGTCAGTGGAGATCTGAGGACGGGCGGGGGCACCGCGGTGCACTCAGGCATTCTTCCCGCGCAGGCGCGGAAGAGGCAGTTCGGCGGGCTCTTCGGGGGGTTGGATGATCCCGATACGCCGCCGCCGCACCATGGGGAGCAGCAGACTACATCACGCGAGTCGGAGAGGTTGCGAGGGGAGAGTCGGACGCAGATCGAGACGACTTCGGATGGCCTGGTCAAGACGATCGACAAGCTGCTGACGTCCGTAGAAAGGGCGGTTTCTTCTACGTCGACGGGCGCCGCTGTCACTCCTGCACAGACAATGCCGACGCAGGCCACCGTGGGTTTTGCACCCACTGCTGTACCGAGCGCGATGGCCACGCCGACGCCGACGCAGTCTATCGGGGCCGCCAATAGAGCTGTTTCGAGCCCGCCAACAGATTGGAAGGTCATAGGCGTCGCGGTCATTGCGGTGAGCGTCATCGGCGCGGGTATCCTGGCGGTCGTGTTCTTCGACCATTGGTGGCGGTTCCTGCGGGACCTTGCAGCGTGTGGGGGCTCGCGGAGTCGGGGCGGGCCTGGCGGAGAGGAGCTCGTGCCGGACTGGGAGAAGCAGAGTTGGGAGTACCAGCTTGGGGGCAGGGTTGCGGAGGGTATGGATGGGGGAGGGGTCCGAATTGGAGAGGACAGGGTACCGAGCTTTGGGTCGCCGCCTGCGGGATGGCGCGTGAGTGAGGGGGCGGGACATGCGGGACTCGGGACGGAGATGGGGAGGAACAGGGAGCTGGCGAGGGCGGTGAGTCGGAGGGCGGATGGAGCTCCGCAGAGGTCCGCGATGGAGGATCCCTTTCGGGCGCAGGAGGAAACATCCATCCCGAGTCCCGCGGTACCAGTTATGGTTCCACCATCACCTGGACCTGTGCCAGGGCTGCCGAGGACATTGGTGAGGCCAGTAGTGCCGAAACGATCCCGTTCGTCCCCTCTTGCGCGCGAATGGCGCCCCGAGACCGATGCGGCTTTCTCTCCGAGTTCTACTGTGACGGTGAACCGCTCCGACACGTTCAAATCCGCCGCGACAGAGGACGCATACGGTGGCCTTGCTTGAGTTGTTCTACTCTATGTTTCTGCGTCCTTCTGGTCTCTGGTATTCTTGACTGGGTTAAATTGGCCTCACTCTCACGTTTTCTTTGTGTCGACGCCCTCCCGACGCGGTATATCGGACTCTGCGTGTAACACTAGCCCACAATGTCTCGTCAATGGTTTTGATCTTGATTTGTGCATCACTGTACCGACTGTAGAAGAGAGCAATATCCTGGTAACCCAATCAGGCCTCTTTAACGCGACGCATCTCCCGAAGCGGGGGCAGGCGTGGAGGCGGTTGGCGAGGGCTCAGGAGGAAATACGGCCTCCAACTGATCGGAAATGACCATTCCCGCCACCGCAACGGCACAGACGCCGAGGGAAATTCTCAGTCGAGTCTTGGCAGGTAATACTAGAGACAGGGTCGCCGTCGTGTCGAAGATCGTGAGTTGGGCGCATGCTATATGATCGGAGAGCGATGCATCGCATACCTGCCCAAGAGTCCCATATTGGTCGTTTGCGCACTGCCTCCTCAGCCTTTGAGAATGCTGTCGCAGGCTTTGATGTATTCTTTGGAGACATCGTTGGCCGGAGTGGCTCCATCATCGTCGCGCGACGACGGTGGGATTTTGGCCTTTGCTCGATCCAGTAACTTGTTCCCATCATGTGCGTTATGCGTGAACGCGTGAACAATCAGTCAGCCACATCCGGTCAGCAGCCAAGTCGGGTTCTGTCAGCTCGTCGAGTCGACCATCGAGTGCAAGTCATGTTCACAGGTCTGGTAGGCCCACTACCCTACTGCCGCGCCCGAAGCGCGCTTTTACTATGATGCTCTCATAGATCGAACATTTGGGGACCGTCGCTTCCATCACGCGTGACAGCGGCGGGTGCACTCTCACCATCTCGGACAGCGCGCCTATACTGGATGACTGCAGCATCGGAGACTCGATAGCTGTGAATGGCGCATGTCTGACAGTGACGAAGTTCAATAGGGACGAGAAGGAGGAGGGTGGCTGGTTCGAGGTGTGGTTGGCCAACGAGACGTTAGACAGGACGGACTTGGGTGAGTGCTATGCTTCTATGGACTTGCCTGAACGGCTGTGCTGATGCCGGGGTTTTCAAGGCGAGAGGAAGGTGGGGGACCAGCTGAATCTGGAGCGCGCGATGGGTGCGCACATTCGCTTTGGCGGTCACTTCGTGCAGGTATGTCTCATCGCGAACGTGTTGTGGGTGACAGACGCTTATGTCCTGGTCATCAGGGCCATGTCGATACGACGGCGACTCTCGTTTCAAAAATTCCAGACGGCGACTCCTTGCGCCTGCTCTTCCAGCTGCCCGAACCGACGCAAGCCAGACCGTCGCTCCTCCCTTATCTCATCCCGAAAGGTTACGTTGCGATCGACGGGACCTCGCTCACTCTCACTTCCGTTGACGATGCGCAGCGGACGTTCGGAATCATGCTGATCCAGCACACTCAAGAGAAAATCACGCTCAGTAAAAAGGCGATCGGAGCGCAAGTTAATATCGAGGTAGATATGGTGGGGAAATATGTCGAGAAGAGTGTTGTGGCGGCGTTGCAGGGTGGTGGTGGAGAAGGTGTCAAGGCGTTGGTTGAGAAGGTCGTTGAAGCGGCGTTGGCGAAGAAGGGGATCAGCTGAGACGAATATATTCAGGTGAGCTTGTCAAATATAGAAGATGGAACACCTCTGATGGACATATCTTTCACTCAGGGCAATAGAGAGGTGTACTGGTACCGTTCTGTGTCTGTTAGTCTAAATGAATCATAACTACTTCTGTGATTACCTTTGCCGACAGGATATGGATATGAAGTGTAGGCCTTGAAATACATATGTGCGTTGTGCCTCCGCTGATGCTCTCTCCTTACTACCTGATGGAAACAGCATCTTCAAGCCTCAATTCGAGGATATCCGATGCATAAGCTCATCGCTAGCACGTCGAGGTGATCATGGTGAGCAAGAAACGAGAGTAGCGAGACTCAGTCAACCAAAAGAGTGGAGTTTGGCTGTAGTGAACTTAATGACAATGACAATTTCTTGAGCAACGTTTGAGGGTCGAACAACGGCTGAAGGAACCCAAGACGGGTGGTGACGACTTTGTGGTGAATAATAAACGCAGCCGCCACAGTCCGCGGGAACGGCCACCGGCAGGTTCGGATGAGTTACGGTGTTAGACCAGCAGCTCCATAGACTTGTACACTATCTCACTCCTCGTCTCTCTTTCCTCGCCGTCGCCCAGCATTCGCGTCCACCTTCCAAATGATGGAGGGTCCATCGAAGAGAAAGGTGGGTTTCTCGGGTCTAGACTGTGTTACCAACCGCACGATCCAGACTTTCCCCGGACAACCAGGTCATGGCCAAAGTCGATTTGGCCAACGTCGTCGTCCACCGACCTGTCTCGCGTCCCACCTCTCCGTTCAAGTCTCCAACACCTGTACGCTCAGCCCTCTCTCCAGACCCCATCGTCCGCCCCAGGGCAAAGATCAACAGCGGCGCAAGCGTCCGCAAACCCTCCAGCGCCATAGGCGTCGGCACCAGAGCTCCTGCTATCCCCGCTCCACGCGCCAACTCGCCCTTCAAACCGCACAAGGCTCTTTCCAATGTTTCTACCTCTGGCTCTCGTTCTGTCGTCGACGGCCCCTCGCCGAAACCAAAGGTAACGCTCACGACCCGCGTCGTGGCTCGTCAACGTTCGTTAACGGGGAGCATCTCCGACCCGTCTTTCATAACCCACTCCAGAGTGCGACGCGGCAGTGGCTCTCTTCACCCCAATGACCTGCCCTCTTCTCTTGCCCAGGTCTCTCCTGAGCTTCCATCCGAGAACCATCTTGCTCCTGCCCCTCCTCTGACACCCGGGCCAAGTCCAATACGCGTCAAGTCCAAGGTCACCTCTAGAGTAACCAACCTCGCCAAGGCATCTGCTGCTTCATCCCTCACCGGTGCCATCTCGCTTCCTTCGTCTCCTTCCTTTGTTACAGGTCGCCCAATACATGCGCGCGCACGCGCCCCGTCAATATCTAGCATCACCCTCCAATCTGTCCCTTCCTCCCCGATACCGTCCGTATCGTGTTATCCTATCACAACCCCCGCGCCAGCTGCTAACCCTCACCGATACGCCTCTCTACGATCTAGCCCCAGCGTCGGCGCGCATCGTTTCCAGGGGTTCGCCGTCAACGATGACTCTGACGTCCATTACGGTGCAAAGTTCATCAATGTCATCCCAAAGATCGACCCATCAACCATCCCACTACCACAACAGTCTCCTCCGACGTCGACTGTCTCCTTTTCATCGCGCTCGTCCCATTCGTCGGCATCGCAGCATAGCACGGCACCGACGCTTGGCTCGTACGTCAACGGCTCAGCTGTGGTGGAGCGGGGACTCAGCCCTCGCTCAAGTCTGGAAGGGCTCACAGACCAACAGAGTTCAGGATCCCGGAGACACTCCGTCGCGGGCGTGAACGGCCTGAGTGTGCCTCGAGCGCAGCCCGACGACCCAGAGAGGAAGATTAGGGCAGAGGCCAAGTCCAACCGCAAGGCGAGTCCTCTTGTTGCACATCTTTCTATGCTCCTCGCATACATGTGTGGTTTTTAATCTGACGTGCGCGTATAGATTGCTGATCTAGAAATTTCGAACCGATCGCTGCTCGCGATCAACATGTCCCTCGAAGCGACGAAGGACAAGCAGGCGAAGGAAATCCGAGACCTGCGTCGGAAGCTGCGCGAATCTCGCCTCATTCTCCCACCGCGGACGTACCGTGCCGTCAAGTCCTCGCTTGGCCCAGATGACAAGGCGCTCGAGGATGGAGGAGACGATGACGAGGACGAAGAGGGGGACGAGGGCACCGAGGAAAGCTTCGTACAGCAGGATGAGACGTACCGCCGTGTGAAGGGGCTGCTGGACAGCCTCATCGAGAGCGGAAAGCGCGCGCTAGCGACGACGCCCGCCGATTTCAAAGAGGCAGGGCCGACGGTGCTCAGTGCGGAGGAGGTACGGACTTGGAGGGGGGGAGACGACGTCTCAGAAGCGCTCTCCATACGAGACGCGGCGACGGACGTCGACTCGGACGTTGAGGGCGACGCGCGCCGCCGACCATCCACACCGTCGCGCGTCGCTGTGCCGAACGACGACGACTTGGATTCCGAAGGCGAGGTCGAGGCGTTGATGGATCCTTATCCCGACGTTATACCCCCCGTGCTTCTTCCGCCCATCACAGTGACGCTTTCATAAGTTTCGCCTTTCTAACCGGTGCATTTGCATTCGTGCGTTCGCAGGCTCGATATTATGCTTTTATGTTTTTGTTATGTTCCTTGTCACGACCGAACGATACCGTATGTCGGATAAATTGTTCAATTTTGTTGTTGATACCCCTGCATATCTCCTTCGTCATCCCCTAGCTCGACAGCATACAATCACTCCATTGTCCCTTCATGCCGGAATCAAGTCCCGTAGCTCCATGTAATTTGTTCTAATCCACTTTCGTTTCTCACTCTACGTCTACATACAGTATAGAGCATCGAATCTCTGAAGCATCGTTGATAACTGTAGCGCTCGCTCACTCGGCCATCCGCTGAGCGCGCCTGGCCAACTATCGACACCGTCAGTATCTGGCAAGGCTCGTCGGAATTTGAGAGCAAACTCACAGCGGCTGCCAAGTCCATCTGACCCACAGCTCCTGCATTGGGCTTCGCAGTCCCTCCTGGGCGAGGCGGGGCAGCAGGGGCCGCACCTGGCCTGGAAGCGGAAGGCACAGGCGGTTTTGCAGGAGGCTTCGGAGCTCCAGGCTTGGCACCGACAGGCGGTGGACCAGGTTTAGGCTTCGCTGCGACAGGGGGCGGGGGCTTACTAGCCGCTGAGCTGGACGGCCTCGAGCTTGCAGGGGTTCCCGAACTAGACGTCTCAGTCGACGCCGCTGGCTTCTTCCACGGCGCCGCGGAACCGTTGCCTGCTGCCATGCCCGGGAAAACGGATACAGGTTTGGCGTTGGCATTGGCGGTGACGAACTGTAGGGTAGCCTTGACTTTGGGCGCAGGTGCTGCTGCGGGTTTGGCAACAGGAGTCGTAGCGGCAGGGACTGGACGGCTGGCGGGAGGGGGCGGGGGTGGGGGAGGAGGAGCGGAGACGGATTTAGGTTTAGGAGGGACGAGAACGAGGTAGTTGCTAGGCGCCCAGCCTTCAACGCCGTCTTTCTTCACCAGCCACCAGCCGTTATCGTCCTTCTCAAGCAGCTCAACCAGGTCATCCTTCACTAATGTCATCTCGCCTTCCTGTCCGTCAAAGGCAAACTTAGCGCGGTACGTAGGCACGTCAGGTTCTGGCGGTGCAGGAGGGACAACGACACGACCGGGCGGCGGCGGGGGTGCACGGGGTGCGGTGGAGGGCGCGGTAGACGTAGCAATGACAGGCTTAACAGCTGCGGCAGGTTTGGACTTTCCTGGTAAAGGCTGTGCAGCAGGCTTTGGTCTTGACGCTCCAGTGGGCTTGATAGTTATTTATTAGATACAAAGCGAAAGCCACGATGTATATATTTCACAGACCTTGGAAGGACCACCCTTCTTCAGTAATTTACCCGAAGTGATTGGACGTACCACGCCGGGCTTTCTCTTTGCAGGAGGTCTCGATTTACTGTTTGGAGGCTCGCCGGTAGGGACGTGTACAGTATGACTTTTGTACTGATCATCCCTGAGTACTGTTTCGTCTTTCAAGAACTTGATTTGGGCACGCTTCTCCTTCTTCTTGGCGTAATCAATACTGCAAAATAAGGTTCAATACATTTTCTTTCCTGAAGCACTGAGCAAGACATACGTTGGTCCGATCAGCACGCTGATGCTAGCTTGAGTAAGCTGAAGCAGATTAGCAGCTAGTTCAGTCTTGAAAAGGCAGCTGATGATCGGATCGCCCTCTTCTGAAGCCGTCAGGTTGAAGACCTAGACTAGGCTCAAAAACAATACCACAAAGTCAAAACTTAATAAATCACCATCCAATCATCGCGCAGGTTGGACATGGCGATACTCTGTATAGTGACAAGAGGTATCTTGCGTTCAAGTGTCGTTTGCGCTTGGCCGTCTTTGATAGTGGTGATGGCGATGTGGACTGCTTTGCTTGTCTGAAAAGAGAAGATACTGGTCAAAATAATGGCTAGCGGACATATCAATTGAATCCAGCCTACAACTACAAGGTAACGGGGGCTAGGTTTGCTAGAGCGACCAAGCTTGGATACCAGAAGCTGAGCCCTCGAGCTGAATGTCACCGTTTCGGCTACACAAGTGTAAGACACTGAATCGTCGAATTGTAGACTGTGAGGCATACCTCCAATGCCACAAACGGATTTTAACTCTTCTCCCAATGGGCTTTGGCTATTCACATCGAGGTAGTCACCCATAAATCGACGATAGCTGAGGAGACTGAATCTTCTCCGCTCCTTTCTGTCTGCCAAGATCTTGTGGCCATAATCCCTACGTTGCGCATATTCAATGGATTCCTTATTGTTCTTCCAAAACCGTTGAATACGCCTAGCGCATTCATTCTTGTACCGCAGGTAATTACGGAACGCGCGCTGAATTCTGGCTGCCATGTTATGCCAGTAACGGTCCCTCATGGTTTCCAAGGCGAAGAGCTGGCATTTTGTCGACGCTTTATCATCAGATAAAAGAACAAAGAATAGACTCACTGTTTCGGGATTCTTGATAAAAGCCTTTGTGACGCCCATCTGCCACTCCTCTTTAGCAATACCTGTGTCCGTCAAGATCTTCGCACAGCCTGTTCGTGCATCGCCCGTCCACGTGTATTCACCGGCGTAGGAGGTATTAGGCGATAGCAAATAGAAGCGCTCAACCATCTTCTCGAATGTATTCCGGTAAGCAAAACCGGCACGACGAACTCGAATATTCTCCTGTAAACCCAAATACTTGATTTGATGCAGAACGGCCTTCGTATCGTATTCGGTGCCACTGCGATTTTGATTTGGTTTAATCGTACGAATATAAGATGGTTGAGCGCGCATGAGATTCTCTACAAGGGCCCCGGCGGATGCCTGCATAAGTGAAATATCGTTGAAGACACCGGACACATGATAAGAATAAAATAAAGATACCTTGATTCTGTCGCCAGCTGTTGGAGGCCTCTTCTTGCTGTTAGGATCCGGTCGGTCGGGAAACAGGGATTGTAAGAATTGATTTCCGCTCGAGCCGACAAGGTCCAACAGATCCTTGATAAGAGCATCCTTGTTCTTGTCTGTCATACCTGCAACATTGTACATGACGTCTCCAGCATAGTGCTTGACCAAGAACTGTGTCCCACGAGCTTCAAAGTGAGGATTCGATGATAAAGAAGCAGTTCGTTGCATGAAACTATTGTCTGCCGCCGTGGGATCGGCGTGCGCAGTGGCACAAGCATCATTGAGAGCTGCAAAAATGCCTGGAGGCCGACGTTCCTCGATGAGGTCACATACGATCTTGTTATTGAAATATTTGATGGGCGTCCACTTAATCTCTTCGCGAACGTACTCCTCCTGTTCGGTCTTGAGTGTGAGTTCGATAAAGATCTGTTGGAGTTTCTCGTTCACGTAGTTGATGCACAGTTGCTCGAACGAATTATCCTAAGCAGATAAACTTCAGCATTTGTTGCACAGATGAAAAACATATAATTAGACCTCGAAGATCTCGAACCCGAAGATATCCTGTAGATCGTTACTATGGGGCCTCGTGAAGGACTAGACGAACGCACCAGGATACCAACGATCTGGGCAACTGACCCTCTTGGCTTCATGGAGACGTTGATTCTGGAGACGATCCACTCGAATAGATTATTGTAGATAGCTTTCGCGAGGGCATCTCGCCCTGAGCTTGCCTGTGAGGGGTTCAAAGGAACATCATACACGGATCCTCGACGGCCTCCCCTCTGAGTCTCAACAACTTTCGTAGTGAGGGCCTTTTGCACCAAGGTACTATCGACCTCCATGAGGTACCCAATAAAGTTTGCAACGCTAGTGTCCGAAATAGCAGCGTTCCCATCGTCCATTTCCTCGTATTGAATGTTCCCCAGCCAGAGAATGATTGCAAGCATGCGAAAGATGTCATTTTGCTCGTGATCACTAAGGCCAATGATCTGCATTGCGTTCTAGAGAAGTATCAGTACACGCTCGTAGACAGCACATTTGTCTCACAATGGTTTCCGTGAAGTCATGCTCATCGCTGATGCCTTCGACCTCCAAACAATTGCTGAGACTCGTGTACGCATAAGCTTCTGGTCCCTGGAGCCCAAACGATTCTAGAGCTTGGGCTTAGAACGGTACGTGATGAATAGTCCTCGACCTACCACGTTGCTCGTCCGAGGCAGCTTTCGTGAATTGGTAGAATATGTGGAAATTGCGCTCGTTTTGCACTTGACCAACGACGCGTGCCTTCTCCAGCAAGTAGTTCGTAATCTGAGCACCAACAGGCTCTCCATGATCATTGAACATGATCTCCAGGTATTTTCCCTGACACAAGATGAGAGTTGAAGTTCCAAGGATATTGACCAGGCACGTACATGACGACTGGAGTTATTATTCCTAAGGGTCTTAGCACAACCGAAACTCTCAAGCAAAGGGTTTGTAGCCAGGACCATGTCCTTGATTTGCTGAATGCTACTGTCCTCCCCTCCCGACACAGCAGCGATATATTGCATAATGCGCTTTGCAGCTTCTGTTTTGCCTGCACCGGATTCCCCAGATATAATGACGCACTGATTGTCGGTATAGGCTTTCATGTTGTAATAGGCAGACTCCGCGATACCAAAGACATGTGGAGGGACTTCAAGGCGGTTCTTGCCCTGGTACCTCTTCAGAATATCATCGGTATATATGCCCAGATCTACTGCCCCGTAAGATTAGCATAGCTAGCAAGGCTTGCGGCACTTACCTCGGAACGGATTCACTGAAATTAGAACTCCTCCGATATAGGTATAGATTTCTCCACTGGTCCACCGCTTCTGCAAATTCTCATTCACGCTTTCGTTGCTAATAGTGGTAAGCAACGTCATGTCAGAAACACCGACTTGCTTCTTTTTAAAGCCCTCCTTCCAATCTGCCTAAACGTCGAGTGAGCATGGATATACCATTGAATTGTAGCGGTAAAGACCTTGGCGACTTTAGAAGGCGCTGATTTCTTCGGACCAGCATTGACCTTCTTTCCAGCCTTCTTGGATGGCGCCTGGTAGAGGGTTGTGAGACGTGAATAGCACTGCGTAGAGTTAGAAGCCTACCATGTCAGCTTGAAGCCAGTATAGTCAACGTGTGCTCTAGATCACCACTCAGAAGTGTCGGCGAGTATAAGAGCGAAGCAGAAGCGGACTGAAGGTTATGGATAGGCAGATCGTGCAACTAGTATGAGCGAAACATACTACTAGTCGAGTCGCATCCAATCTGACATCATCACGTGCTCTTCCTCGTAGCAACTTCTAGTAAATTGGTCTTCACAGTTACGACAATGATAGCATTTATACGGTGTCTAGTTGGGTGGGAATTTTGAACAAGTACACTGTACATGGTTAATACTGGAGCTGAGTCCAAACTCATGCCGCAACCTTCATTCCAGCATCGATAAGCAGCTTCAGCGCCTCTGCGGTAGGTCTGAGCACTCCTGGATTCTCCGCATTATCCTTCAAAGCCTTCACAAGGGCCTTGGAGAGATCATCCATCTCGTCCATCTCTGTCAAGGCCCTCCGCGACCTTTCATCTAAGTTGAAAAGACAATTGCGAACGCATACCACCCCTCGGTGAACCAATCCTGGATCTGCGCGAATATCATCGGCCTGTTCTTCATTGGAAGACACTCCATCGGAGGGGTCAATGAGTTGCGTGAAAATACGCAGTACTCGGTGTCGTTCGTTTTCCAAGTCACGAAGGGCACGGCATGCGGCGGGAGAAGCGGTCAAGGTCGCAAGTGTACCTGATGCAGCAAGTCGCGTTGGAAGGTCGTCGACATCCGACAATGCAAGCAAGATGTGTAGTTTAGACTTCGCATTCTCGGTGGAACTGTCTTCGCCTGAGTATCTTTCGAAAACCTCGTCTGATCCTGCCACGAGATTACATATTAATTCCGTGGCCGCCCGTCGTACAAGAGTGTGGTCCTCCAGAACCAAGAATTCTATCTTAGCAAGAAGGCCATCAGCTTTGGAAACACGGCTCGCTGCTTCAGCACTGTGAGACGAGATATTTGTCAAAGCCATCATTGCTTCAAAGCGTTGTAGGAGTGTCGAGGATGGGTGTACAAGCAGAGCGGTGAACGGTCGAATAGAATCGTATATAGCGCCTTCATCTGGTCCAAAAACCTGTACAGGCGAAGCTGTAATAGCAAGTTTCGCTAATGCCTGAATAGCCTCAAGGTCGACTTGCTCCAAACCGTCGATTGTCTGTTGTGAGCCAGACGAGGATGCCGAGGACAAGGACCCACGGATGAACAGTGATAAAGACTTGGCTCCTCCGCTCTGTAATATCTTGCCTCTAATCTCCTTGTCTTCAATCAGGTTCAAAAAGGCCTTGCTCGCGACGATCCTAACTCCTCGACTATCAGTGACCCGGATAGCAGTTGTCAAAACAGCTAAGCCGCCGCCTTGGACTAGCTTCCTCCCTCGACGTTTAACGCATTCGTCATCTTCTAGCGGATCTAAGGTGATATCCTTGAGCTTCTGCGATGACCCTGCCCCAGCCTTCGCCATTCGTCGTAATTTCTCCATTTGGGTATCCTCATTGGAAAGGCGAGGCCGATAGGCACAAATGTTGGAAATGATGATGGCCACACCATACAGAAGAGCGAAAGCAGGATCATGCGGAGATGTGGAAGAATTTTTCTTGGGAGAAGGGATAAGGGAGAAAAGTCGAGACAAGAAGGCGGGATCATTAGATAGCGTCTCTTTGACTGCTGGCTCTGCGCTCATGTACGCCAAACCTTCGACTGCATCGCCAATAGAGTTCGCGTCGCCGTCGATGACTAGGCCTTTCATTAAAGTCACTAGATCCTCATCTACTGCAGGCGAGCCCTTCTGCACTTCCGAGATATCAGAAGCATCGTTGGACGCACCCCGAGAAAGTTTGATAACTGCGATGGCTGCCGCTGACCGGAGGTTTTTATCCTCCGTTTGACGCAACGACGAGTGCAGCCATTGGACGCAGTCAGAGGGTAGTACCGCCCGACAAGCCTTGTGTCCACTAGCCTGCGAGAGAAGATGAGCTGCCTCCCTTGCCACAGTGTCAGATGGGTAGAGATCGAGTATATCGGAGATAGATGTGGAAATGGAATCTTGCTGGAATATGGTGGAGGCGCATTGCCAATCGACTTGAAAAAGAGCAGAGAGAAACGATAGTCCAACAATGACCTCCCCTTCAGTAGGTTCTGCAAGATGAGATTCAACTATCGGAAGGAACGTTGCGACCAAGGATTGGGTTGCACGATCATCCTGTTCATCTTTAGGGGTAGGAGAAGACGTGCGCACTCCTTGGCAGAACGAGGAGAGCACCAAATAAGCTTTGGAGCGGGAAGACGGAAGTTGAGAAGGAATAAATGCTGGAATTATATATGATAGCTCATCAGGAAGGTTTGGGCTTTTGCCATGAGGTTTCGGGAAGGTGCTGGAGGCGGGATTGTGGTCGAGTTCGGAGATCATGGTGACGTCCAGAGCGCATAATAATCAAATGTACTCTTGTTTGTTGACCGACTTTTTCCCGCTCACACCACCATTCAACAAATCAAAACTCACAAAATGAAGCATGAAAAGAAGGCTAGTTTCGCTATTCGATCAGGAGACAATATCCTTCTGCGACTACCAACTGGCGAAATCAGGAGCGTCAAACTAGACAAAGACTCGTGCGTCTATTATGATATTGTATACAATGCTTGCTGACGGACGGAAAGGACGATAAATCTAGGAAAATTTGGGTCATTCTACGCGAACGCTCTCATCGACCAGCCTTACGGCTTATCGCATGAAATCGTTGACAAGCAGCTTAGAGTACTGCCGCCTCGGACTATGAGTGAAATTGGTGAGGAATAAACCAGCTTGTAAATGCTCAGGAGGGAAGCTAACGCCTTTAGAGCAGAGGACACGGAAGCCACCAACGAGCTCATAAATGACGGACAATTTGTCCAGCCATTGACAGGCATCGAGATTGAGGCTTTGAAACAATCAGGCGTGCATGCTTCCGTACAGATGTTTCCAGGCATTGGACTTTTTGGAATCTCACACCAAATCGCAGGACATCATCAATAAGCAGATAGAAATGCACGCAAATTACTCTTTGAAGACAGAGTATAGCAAAGACAAATACAAGAAGCGTAAGGAGGCAAAGTATGTACATTGTCTCTTTCCACGCATCGGTGTACTAAGGCTGCAGGGCGAAAGATATTCAAAGTCATTCACCACCATCGAACCTACCCTCTTCAACGTTTGTGAATATTGGTACAACAAAGACCATAGCCGTATTCGTGATATCCGCGTGGACACGCTCTCTCAAATGGTGAACATGGCAAATATCAGACCCGGAGGTCGATATCTGGCAGTAGACGATGCTTCTGGGATGGTCGTCTCAGCAATATTGGAGCGTCTAGGCGGTAAGCTTTTATGGGCTGGGTGAATATAACGCTCATCGTCACTTTGAAACAGGAAATGGTCGGTTGATCACCGTCTGTGATGTCGACTCTCCACCAGCGTATCCGGTCATGGCCCAAATGAACTTTTCCAAAGAACATGTATCATCAACTCTGTCATCACTAAACTGGGCGACGGCAGAGGAAGAATATGTACCTGGTTGGTCTCAACAGCTTACCCTAGGTTTACAATAGCTGATCATATACAGTCATGGCCCCTGTCGAGCCTACGGACAGCCAATATAGGTCAGAAAAGCACAAAACGCGCCTCAGCAAACGGAAAGCTCTTTCAGACACTCTATCGAGCACTCGGGAAGAGTTGTTTTCTGGGGGATTTGAAGGGTAATTGTATCTTTACAGTGTCTGTACTTACGAATGCTGACTTTGATCCGCAGACTTGTCGTTGCTAGCGAGTACGATCCGTTCTCCATAATTGAAAGGCTAGTCCTGTATCTTGGTGGTTCTGCGTCTTTAGTAGTGTACAGTCCACATCTTCAGGTAATTCTCAATTCGTCTCAATTTGAAAGAGCTGATGCCTTTATTTTACTTGAGTAGATACTGTCTGATTTGCAGAACAAACTACGAGAAAATCCCCAGTACCTTGCACCCAGCGTAACGGAAGGCTGGCTTCGTCGCTATCAGGTGCTACCAGGACGAACACACCCAACAATGAGTACAACTGGGTCAGGAGGATACCTTTTGCATGCGATAAAAGTGTATGTAGGGCACGTTGATCTGTGTCATCATGATTGTAAAATTTTCTTTCTTAGATACGATGATCCCGCTGCAATGCCCGTAGAGATGCATCGTCGTCCAAAAGTGAGAAAAACGGGCCCATTACCCGCGTCTGAAGGTGAAGTCGGACTAAAGGCGACGTCAGCAGATCTTGAGGGAGAAGGACCATCGAGTAGCGGGGAAGTCAATGAACTACATAAGGAGTAATAGATGAAATCATGGTAGGTACTCAAATGATCAATTGCACCAGGTATGTTGGTTGGTTTGGCCTGGCCAAAAAGCACAGACGTCATTGCAGACGGCGTTACAAGTACTGGTTTGTGCCCCACATGAGTGCAATTGTTTCAAAGGGTACGATCGAAATTCCCTTCCGTATCCATCGAAAGTGTGCTGGATTTGCGGTGACTCTTTCAGACAAACTCTACAGCCCTGCTTACAGCCTGTCTAGAGAGAACATACGTTCGTGGAATAAACCACAAACAGCACAGGTTATGCAAATTGTGTGGCTGCTTCCGGGAATAAAGCTGTAAATATCTAGAAGAGGTATTAGCACGAAGAACGGTAGTATAACTGAAAAAACTCGAACCTCATCGAGCACTGTGTACACAATGTGTTGATTCAATCGCCGATTCTGAAGGACGGCAAATATCCGTCGTGCTCCACGACGGGCGTTTGAGCGCCCTATCATGTTAGCAGCCAAGTCTGTGGCACGACATTGAGTTCTCGATAACATCATGAGATGGTGCATAGCTAAAGCATACCGGGAATCAGAGCCGACAGCTTTCGATTCGCTTCATCCCGTGTGCGAAGCTTCTCTTCCGAAGAACGAGGCGTTGAGGATGGCCTTAGACGTCCGCCGGGCCACATAGAATCACGGACCATGTTGATGAAGCCTATGATGTGTGGCTCGTCCAAAAACGTGCTGATGATTTCCCGAAATTTCCTGTGTGATGAGATGCATCAATTTAACTTACGCAAATGGGAATGAGCCAGCCTGACCTTTCCACCGTACTCCCCAGAACCTGCTGCAGGATGATCACAATGGCTTGTCGGCGAAGCCAATTGTTCTTCTTTTTGAGCTCGAAGATAGCAAGAAGAAGGTCGCATATTGGGGCTGAAAAGGTCGAGGAACTCGTCTCTCCATCGAGAGGCCTGAGATCACCAGAGATTTGTAAGAGGGTGTCCTCGGATGCCGTTTTTCCTGAGGCCTTCAGAGCCTGTGCAACTATGTCTTCGTCAGTTGTGGCACTTCCCACAATTCCTGCCAGCTCGGCAGCCTGCCGCGTCAAGCGCTGAATCATGACATCTAACATCGACGGCCCGAAGAACATGTCATCGATGCTCTCTGCAACTGAATGATACATCGTGCGCACAAGGTCCTTTCCGGGAAATGCAGGTGCAGATTTAGAAGAAGTGGCTTCGGGCTCAGGTACGATAAAAGGCGAATTGCGAGATAGAAAGGCTTGCAGCTCTTCTGATTCACAAGCTGCGGGGATAAGGATCATATTCTGTGTGTCGTATCCCGTCAACTCGGTCCAGGTCAGTGGAAGTGGCAACTCACTCGAAGATATTTCTCCAAGGCCGTTCGACGAGTGTCAAGAAAACTGCCAGAAAGCGCAGTGACCAGTCGCTTCCCAGGAAAATCCAAATTCCTATTGAATGCATATCGCTCTCTCAGCTTATTATGCATGCTCAAAAATTCGTTGTATCGCCTCGCCACAACCCAGTTAGAGGCAACACTACCGTCAGGGGCGAGCTGTTTAATGTCGACAAGATACCGAACGACTGATTTGCCGCCCTCCTCGGCTACTATCGAATTGGTAATGGATAACTTCGTCCGGTCTGGGATGAGGCGGTTAGCAATCTCCTGCTGCTCGTATTGTGTGCGCTGGAAGGTTAATTCCCGTATCTCTCTATTCATCGCAGATTGCGACTTGCGGAGAAGTCGAATCTCCTGCATGTCACCCGTCAACTCTGCCTTCTTGATCAATGTATCGAGCATGACATCCTGTGATTGAAGAGCCGCGATCTTGGTTGAGAGGCGATTTATCTCATGAGATAATCGGAGATCCCCTGGCTCCGCGAGCTGGAGAGAGTCCAGCCTGGCCTCAGTAGACTCATCTTCTTTCTCATCATCAAGCTCGGTACCAGTCAGAGAATCGTTGTGGTTGGCCTCTAAAGACATCTGCAGCTCGTAGGGGTCGGATGAAGAGTC
Source organism: Heterobasidion occidentale (assembly GCA_039111635.1). NCBI lineage: Eukaryota > Fungi > Basidiomycota > Agaricomycetes > Russulales > Bondarzewiaceae > Heterobasidion > Heterobasidion occidentale. Next base: position 1,896,803 of record JBCAQO010000001.1, on the reverse strand, counting down.
GAACAAACCACCTTTAGGAGGCGTGAATAGGCGTCGTCTATCTTGCTGATTATCGAGAGCGATGATATCTGTCAATGCAGCTTGAATGGCTTCAACTGTGGATTGGCTTTCGCGGGTATCTTTCGTCCGGTCATCGGGGTCGTCAAAGAGCGGGGCTCGAGAAGGAGAAGAAGGATCTCCAATAGGAGACATGAGAACATCAAGGCTATTGCTCGGGAGGCGACCAGGTGGTGTAGGCGGTGGCGCCTCAACAGGAGGGGAGTGAAAGGATCTTTGATCTGAACGAGAGGAAGAATGGGAGCCGCCGAGAAGTGAATAGAGAGATGGCAATGATTCTGAACGTTGCATCGGAGGTGGCGCGTTGGGCGAGGGGAGACCGTGATGGCCAGGTTCAAGCAGGTTTTCCCTGCTGCCGGATGATGCCTCCCGGTGGCGGCGAGCGCCCGGTGGCATATGAGAGGAAGATGATGCTTTCCGACTAGCATTGATGTCCTCAACAACACGAAACCATAACTCAGACCTTTCAAAGTCCTCAAAGTCCTGTTCCATGTTCTGCTCGACTTGCTTTTGGGCGAGCATGACGCTTCGACGAGCCTTCCGTTCCATTGGAGGAGAAGGTGTCGTCTCGTGCAAGACAAACGCACGGATAGCAGCAGAATGTTTAGGGGATATAGCCGCCAGAGCGGGGTGAGGGGTGAGACCCGAGAAGTAGAGCTCGTAAATCATGGATATATCCTCCTTCGCTGACGCTGTGTGAGAAGGGTCTTGAATTGGGTCGTCGTCGTCGTCCGAAGTCCCAGATTCGACTGACTCGAGCGGATTTTTGAAAGTTTCTACTGTGAGCCAGAATTGGACGAGAAGAGAACGATTTCGGCGGTCCATGAATTCCATGAAATATGAGAGGGAGCTTGGGTTGCCCAATATATCGCGTAAATTCAAGCGTGATATAGCTGAAGACTCTGCGGAAGACTGATGCTATATCGGTGTCGTTCAGAAGTTGCCAACAGCTTCGAATGTCTAGAGGAACGTACCGAATCATCATGCCCTCCTAAAATTGCAATTCTTGCTTCCGCTTTGCGTTTAGCAGTGTAGAGTCTATCCAAAAAAGCGACGATATCCTCAGTCTTCTGACCGTTGATCCAGTCATCCTTCTCGTGATTTGCTAGAGGTTCAGAAATGAACACCTGAATATTATTGGTTCAGAGTACGCATACCTAGTAGTCCCCTTGTTCGTCGAATTTCTCCCATGATATCGCTCTTCAACCGCCTTGCATCCAAAAGAGAGGATGTCCTGCTAATACTACGAAGAAACGATTCAAATTGGCGTGCATCCGTTCGGATGGTGATTGCCTCTGCGGATGAGACCGTCGGCGTCACTAGTCGAGGCGCGGGGCGAGGCAGCTGAGTTTCCAAAATGTTTCGCACCTTGGATATGAGTCGCCTATGAGACACGCTCAAGAAGGAAAATCCGGATACATGAGATCAAAACGTACTGTTGGCGAATAGCTGCCCCCGCCTGGAAATAATGAGCTTGGAATGACGGGTCAAGTATTACTGAACATACCACAGAGTCAATGGTCCTATTCCAGAAGTCGGGATCCCCAAACATATCCATCAGAGGGTACATGACCGAGCAAGCTACGACTTCTCGAACTACAATCTTCAGAGCCTTGCTCCTGGCCTCACGTTCGGGTAGGACAAAGGGTAAGGCCTTGTCGATTAATTGTCGAAGATGAGTCTCCTCCGTTTGCTTTGTGAAGCTTGAGGAGAGATTGCCCACAGCAGGGTGAAGCCTCTCGCCACCTTTGCTAGCATAACGGCTGGCCAGCAATAGATCTAACTCTTCGGATTGTGTCAGTCTTCGTTCTAATCCTGCACCACGAAGAGCCATTTCGGAGTCGCGAAACTGCTCTATATGCGCAGTAATCTTGGGAAGGATGCGTTTGACCATGATGCTAGATATATCTAGGGTAGAAAACCTCACGAGCAAGCAGAGCAGGGAAGCGTGAAGAGTAGACGAGACGGCAGTAGGAAACGATGGTGACGAAGATATTTCCTTGTACCAGGTCAAAACGAAGTCTCGGACAATCATGATAAGGATATCATTGACAGCAGCTGAGATGGCTGGAGATTCAGGATAGATTGGCGGCAATGTCTGCGGCGGCTTATACGACCATTGCGAGCGAGTAAGAACAGCTTGCCAAGCAGCGGGAGTGGAGAAGGCCAGCGGTCGAGCAGCAGGAGGAAGGGGATCATCGTGTTTCGTCCTTTTCGCGTCTAAGAAGTGGCCCAATGCAATGTTCAATAACAAAAATACAAGTCCTAGTAACAGAATAAGAAGAGGCGAAACCAGCAAAAGAACGATAGGTGAGATGATGATGCGAAAGCCGGCAGGAAGAACAATCGCGAGAAGAGCAATAGACACAAAGGATGTGACACCGATCGACTGCATGATTAGAATTTGTCGAAAACGGCAACAGTAGGGGCCATCGACGACGACGACGACGACGACGACGGGACAGTCGATCCAAGTGTATGAGCTGAGCACTCCAAGAAAGTAGGTGTGACATGATGATGTCACACTCAGAAAAGTGCCCTAAAGTGAGTGAACCAGCTAGCCTTTTGAAGTTATTTACTCAGTAAATATATCCCTATTTAGATCAGTTCACTGAGCCTAGCTATTCGGCTTCGCACAAAACTGAAAGGAGTTTGTGACAGCTATGTCATGCCGACTTATGGGGTTCCTGACCGCCTTCGGAGTTGCTGGCCGAAGCGCGCCGGGGCACTGCCGGGGCCCGTACCGCGTCGATCGTTCACCTCCACTCAAGTAGGAATAAACGCCTAATACCTCTTTCCTCCAACATCGTTTGCACCCGGATCAGAAGCGCTCTTGAATCTTAAGACTCAGATCTTGGCAGCCATCGGCTCTTTTGTTGCTCTCGCCTTATGTCTTCAACACCAGTAACTCAGCAACCTCGACCATTATCTACTGCTGAGACCTTTGTCTTAGGCGGACTTGCAGCTTGCATCGCTGTATGTTTAGATTTCTCTTTGGCGAGTACATACTCTAACAGAACTCGTAGGTCACATTTTCCAACCCGGCCGAGGTGGCGAAAACGCGTCTGCAACTGCAGGGTGAGCTCGCAAGAGGAGGTGGAAAGAAAGTATACCATAGCGCGCTTGACGTGTTCGCGAAGACATGGAGGAACGAAGGACTACGTGGCCTTCAAAGAGGTCTTCCTCCTGCTGTGAGTGGCAGTCCCTTACATTGTCCATCATGTATTGACCGCAACACAGTATGCGTACCAAGTAAGAATTTGGAGCACGTTTGATATTCTGAACAAAAATTCAACCTGTTATTATGAAGATACTGCTCAATGGATCTCGACTTGGTACGATGACTCTCACGCCGCGTTAAATGTCTGTTACTTGACGTCACGATTCAGGATTCTATGAGCCGTTTCGGCACGCTCTTAATCGTGCAATTGGTCTGTCACCATCGGACCAGTTCCCCATCACTTCCGTCATTGCTGGAGCAGCCAGTGGCGCTGTAGGAGGTCCGTCACGGTGCACTTCCAGTTGAAGTCCCTTATCATCTTTGCGAACAGCGTCCCTTGGAAACCCTTTGTTTCTGGTGAAGGCACGAATGCAGGCAAGTACCTTATGCTACAGGCCTAGATAACATCGTTCAACGGTGTAGTGGTTGACCGCAGGCCTATTCCCCTGCGCTTCCTGTTGGCACGCAACATCATTACAAAAACTCGTTCGACGCCCTCAGAACCATATACGGCAAGGAACATTTTCGTGGTCTGGTACGCGGAATAGATGCTGCCATTTTACGAACAGCTATGGGATCTTCTGTGGGTACTGTCTTTGTTGTCGCTATCTTATGCTGAATGTTCCCTGTTCAGGTTCAACTCCCCACATACAATTGGACCAAGAATCAGCTTGTCACACGAGGGATTCTACCTGCAGACAGTATACTGACGTACTTGGCCAGTAGCTCCGTATCTGGTGCTTGTGTCGTGCGTATTTCTTTGATAATACAGGAGAGAGAGAGATCACTAGATTCGTTTACAGCTCGTCATGATGCAACCAGCCGACACTGTGCGTGATCTCTGATGCGTTTCTACCTTGGCTGTGCTGTTGTGTTTATTCATTGCATTTCCGAAAGGCCCTTACTCGAGTATACAACCAACCAACACAGCGGTTGCCTAACGGTAGGATTGTGGGCACCTTGTATAGAAATCCAATAGACTGCCTTTGGAAGACGTTCAAGGCAGAAGGACCTTTTGCGTGGTACAAAGGTGTGTTATTCTGCATGTTTTAATTGATTTGCTGTTCCCTACCTGCATGCGCACTCTTTCAGGCTCCACAGCACATTTCTTGCGTATCGCGCCACATACGTGAGTGCTTGCCTTGCTTTGTGTATTGTTTCATATGCTCATTAAGACGATTATCAGGATAATCACTCTTACTGCTAACGATATACTCCTTAATTTATACAAGAAGATGCAACACGGGACGGTCCAATACTAGTTACTTCTTGTGCTGGGAGGTGGATAATGAGATTTTGAGTCGTCATTCTTCCTGCTTGAGCATGGCCTGGCAGACATTGTGAAACTTCGTGGGTGCGATGCCGACCTTGGACTAGTTCGCACGCAGTGACAGTTGAAAACAAATCCGCAGCCGCACTGAGTGAAAAGAAACAAAAGCCGACATCTGACGGAGTTGAATCGCCGGCCTTGACTCGACACCGTGGTTCAATCCAGGCTCCTACCCACCACCGTGTCGAGGGCAAGGGTCTATTACTATGAGGAAATAATGAAAAACATAAGAGAAAACATATGACAAATAAATGATGTAATGAAGCAACATTTTGAACCTTATTCCCAGTCAAAGGTCGGTCGAGGCAGATCAAGGCAAATATAGGCAGATCGATTCACAAAGATTAAATTAGATTCCTGATACTGGAAACATGTTTGAAAAACCTGAATTCATATATTTATTCAGCCTTTTGCTGTCTTTCGCAAACACAGGAAATGCAAAAGTCATGAAACACAATATTTTGTTGAGATTTGTCATGACACTTCCAGATTGCCTGTTTCCAATCTCTTTACCCAAGTCGCTCTTTTGAGTGAAAATGAATTTTTTGAATAGATTTATATAAGTCAAATGAGTTCAAAAGCACGGGTATAGTAACACTAAGTGAAAATAAGTACACAAGCACGGCGGCGCATGCAGTCGGCGGTGTGCGCGCGCTCAGCGCAGGCGACAGAACACATGGGAGCAGGCAGTCCAGAGATAGAGGCACAGTCGGCGGCGTGCACGTCTGCGATGCGGGTGGCAGGAGGAGTGGGCGAACATGGTCCAGAGGCAGAGGCACTAGGCGGCGGGCTGTGCGCAGTGCGAGCAGCAGCAGGTGTGGGCGGTGGGCGGTGGGCGGTGGGCGGTGGGCAGTGGGCGGTCTGGAGACAGGAGGCGTGAGCGTGAGTGTACAGGCAGAAGTGGCGGCGTGCGTGTGCGTAGTGAGGGCGATAGCGAGGGTGGGCTGTGTGGGCAACAGCAGAGGAGGGCGGTGAGCTATGTGCGCATGTGCGGTGCAGGCGGCAGCAGGCATGAGCAAACACGGTCCGAAGGCGGAGACGATAGTCGGCAGGGTATGCATGGTGGATGATCCGGAGGCAGGAGGTGTGAGCGTGCACATGTGTGAGGCGGGCGGGCGGGCAACAGGAGGCGTAGGCGAATGCGGTCCGGAGATGGAGGCGGTAGGCAGTAGGGAGTGCGCAGTGCAAGCAGTAGCAACAGGCGTGGGTGGTGGGCGATCCGAAGGCAGGAGGCGTGAATGCGCGCGGTGTGGGCAGCAGAGGCGGTGTGCGTGCGTGTGGTACAGACGACAGCAGGTGTTATGACTTGACTGATCGGGGCCCTTCGGGGTCGGTCTAACCGATGGATCAAGCATCACATGCTAGGCGGCTCCACTACGGAGCGTACATCAAGGTATTCGGCATGTCCTTAGGAGCCGACAAGACCGATGGTTCTTCAAGACATCGGTAAAGGCTATATGAGAGGGACATGAGGCTCACAGGATTCACACAGTAATATGAGAGGCATTCACATGCCATGGGCTTAGGGCTTATGGGTAAGCACCCCGTCGCACCATGATGGATCAGTGCGACGGGAGAAGTACAAGAGTAGGTGCCGGCTGAGAGAGACGGCGGCCACAGCTCTCCTAGGATGGAAACCTGGAGAAGCACACGGACTCTTACCCTATACCCCTGTTAGGACCGTGTCCTAACACGTGCTTCGCACGTGAGGAGATGGGCTGGTCAAGTGCTTCGGACTTACTGCAGATTCGGATAGCTTTCCATGACTCCTTACCATTTACATGCTAACGCATGAACGCTGACTTCTAGTTCCTGATTCTTGATGTGGACAGACATTGGTTCCTGACCCCCGTTCCTGGTTCTTGATCGATCGAAGATGTGGATGGACATTAGTGATTCGGATTACTATATTTGGATATATGGCAGGTCGATGAGGCATTCTAGCTTACAGATCTCGATCGTTGACTTCGGTACCTGAGAAGCGCACGGACCAGATCTTGATCCTGCCCTAGATACTTCTGTACGTAAATAGCCGAGATGAGCTTCTAAGAAGCTCAGCTCGTTCACCTGTATACACTCGATCTCTGCACTGCACCCGGCGTCTGGCTACCTTCCTAGCCCACGCTTCGTGATCTCTGTCAGATCTGAGAACCTCTTTGCACGGTCTGACGAAGCACTGGACTCGTCTCCCTTCCCTTCCCTCCCTCTACTCATCCGCTTCTATACCGGGCTAGCTGCCTTCCGCGTTCTCAGTTGGACACCCCCTCGTGTCATCTGTTGGACAGGAGAAGATCGTCCGGTTCCTCCTCATCATCGAGAAGACCTCGAAGATCACCTTCTCAATCTCTTCGAGAACAAAGCCGACAGCGACCCCGAGTTCCTCGAAAGAGCCCAAAGACTGTTATGACTTGACCGATCGGGGCCCTTCGCGGCCGGTCTAACCGATGGATCAAGCATCACATGCTAGGCGGCTCCACTACGGAGCGTACATCAAGGTATTCGGCATGTCCTTAGGAGCCGACAAGACCGATGGTTCTTCAAGACATCGGTAGAGGCTATATGAGAGGGACATGAGGCTCACGAAGTTCACACAGTGATAAGGGAGGCATTCACATGCCATGGGCTTAGGGCTTATGGGTAAGCACCTCGTCGCACCATGATGGATCAGTGCGACTAGAGAAGTACAAGAGTAGGCGCCGATGAGAAAGACGGCGGCCACAGCTCTCCTAGGATGGAAACCTGGAGAAGCACACGGACTCTTACCCTATACCCTATACAGTATATAAGGCCCATAGAATAGGCTGAGGATCTTCAGTCTATTCTCTTTCGTTCATTCGTATCTTCGAATACGAAGCTCTTCGTTCTTACACAGTCTTCGTACTGTGTACTTTCGTTCATTCGTATCTTCGAATACGAAGCTCTTCGTTCCCCTGTATCCACACATACAGGATTCTTAGAGCCAATCATTATTCCCTCCTGTATCAACGCCTGATACAGTCGAGACTCCGTCCACCACTCAGTTCATTGTGCGACCTAGGGAAGAACCTGTTACTCTTGGGTTACTGAACGAGCAGTTCGTAACACTAGAATAGACTCGCTTTTGCCCCTACCTTGCACCACACTCTGCTTGCTGCCACACTCTTTCTCACAACCCTCATCGGTGGCATAGACCCCCACCGAAGAGAGTTACTTCACACACCCTGGAGCAAGACCTAGGCCTAGAATTTCCACCAGGCACTAGACGAACCCATAACCAACTTCGACAAAACAATCGTCTTATCCATCAAAGAGAAAACCGCTGGTATTACTCCGACACCAATCGACCAGCACCCCCAAACTTTGATAACTGCTCGTACCGAGAAGGACGATACTTCTTCACAAGAGAAGACGGAACAGAAGCTGAGTGGGCTTGGGACGAAACAGCAGAAGACTGGGTAGAACCACCCCAGTACAGGAACCCCGAACCGGAAATCCCGGACACATCGGAGGAAGAAGAAGGAACATCCGAGTCCGAATCCTCGGATACACCGATCAACACCCGAAATATTATGTCGAACCCTACAGACCCCCCCGTCTCGTCGGGAAGGGGCAAGCTCAAGCTCCCCGATAACTTCGAAGGGGACCGAACACAATCACAGAAATTCATCATGAATTGCCTCCTCCTTTTCACAGCAGAACCAGACCGATACAAGACGGATTCCGACAAAGTTTCTCTCGCTCTCTCGTGCATGAGATACGGGACGGCCGGCGTATGGGCAGAGAGCTTCCTAAAGAAGACAGTAGGGGCGACCCCACCCAAGACTGTAGGAACTTGGGACGACTTCCTTGTCAAGTTTAAACTCCAGTTCAAGGAAACGAACCTCACGGACAAGGCCCGAAGCGCCCTCATGTCTTTCTCTCAGGGGAAGATGACGGTGGATGAATATTCAAACCAATTCATCCTTATCGCCGCCGACGCCGACATCACCGACAGGGAACAAGTCCCTTATTTCCAGAGAGGGCTTGACCCGAGGGTCATGGACAAGATCTATGACAAGGAAACTCCGCCGAAGGACACGATCCAAGATTGGTCAACACTGCCTGTGAAATAGATGGACGCTTGAGAGCCCGAAGTGCTCAAAAGGCGATCCTCGCCAACTCCACCTCATTCCGAAGCGACTTCCTCAACCGCTTTCACCTCCAACCCGCTCGTCGTTATAACTCTACCACCGCTCCTCGCAGAATGAACAACCAGGTGGTTGACATGGATATTGATGCCTCCCGCAAAAGAGACGCCAGTCGGAACAAGCGTGTATACGATGGCAAGAGACCTGCTCCCTTTTCCTGCTACAATTGCGGAAGACCAGGGCATGGGATAGCTGACTGTCGTTCCCCTCGTAGAGGCGTTCCCCCGTCTCGAGGAAATCCGCGCAAGCCGATGGGTGGAGGAGGTAGACGAACTCGCGCTGCAGACATGGAGGATGAAGACGAGCAAGAATCCCCGGTGGGAAACGATGCGCGACTACATCGAGGATTGGAGGAGGGGAGTTCTCATGGCCACCACCGTCGGGTACCACAACCTGGTAATTCGGTGGAACGTGAGGACCCTTCCGCGAGAAGGGGAGGATCACGCCAGAGCGATGGAGAGCGCTACGTACCGCCTAACGGACGACGAAGCAACGGACCCATCAGTGATATTAATGGCGTCCGAGCGCTCTTCCAAGGAGTAGGAAGGCCGAGCAAAGGCAGATGTTGGTGGATCTGGCAGAGGATTTTTCCTGACCTCTCCTTCACCAGCCGAAGAGAGAGGTCGAGGAAACTCGAGTATGATTCCCCGTCATATATTCGAATCGGAGCAATGAACAGTCACATTATTACCCCCATTCGACTTGACGTGCGATTAACAACTCGAGGAAGAAGCGCTGGAGCCAGAGCCGCCATCGACTCAGCATGCGAAGGGATTTTGGTAAATGAGGGGTGGGTACAGAAGCACAACCTTCCCACTTATCCTTTAAACCGCCCCATCCGCGTTCGCAACGTCGATGACACCATCAACAAGGCAGGCCTCATTCGACGAGGCCTAGACGCGAATCTCACCGTCAAGGATAGACGGGGAGAACTCACACTGAACGCGTCCAAATGTTTATCACCAATCTAGGGAAAGACGACATGCTCCTAGGAACGGATTGGCTGAAATACCACGACCCCTCCATCGGGTGGAGGCGCCGTGAGGTACACTTTGATCGTTGCCCCAGAGATTGCCAACAACCATATGGATTGACCAAGGCACGGGAAGAGCCTACCAAGAAGGCATGGCTAGCGAAACTACGCGGTGACAAGGTTCCTCAGCGGACGAAACCACATCTTGTCTCAGAACCGGTAGGACCTTCATGGACGTGGACTAAAGAACAATGGAGCCAAGTACCCACGAAGGAATGGAAAATCCGGTTCATGGAATTACTCGAGCACAAATCCCGACAACGCAAAGCTCGGGAATGGCTCGAAGAACAAGTAGCCGAAAGGAAGGAACGCCGGCAAGCTCAGCAGAAAGCAGCCCAGGGCGAAGCTTCAGGAAAAGTCGCTGAAGAAACGCAAACACCGTCTGACTCCTCCGCAATGGATAGCGCAGGAGAACCCGTCATTAGGAAGGTAGCCCCAGAACCCTCGGGGTTCGCAAGCTTTGACGAAGACCTGGAGGAAGAAATCGACACCACCGACTTAAAAGGTCGGGTGCCGACAGAATATCATTCTTACCTCGACATCTTCAGCGAACGACGATCGCAGAGGCTTCCCCAACATATACAGTATGGGACCACGCGATAAACCTCAAACCGTCTTTTGTACCCCAGGCCCCGCGGATATTTCCCTTGAGCCCGGAAAAGCATGACGAGCTAGGGAGATTCGTCAAAGAGCACCTTTCCAGAGGAACAATACGTCGGTCAACAGCACATAGCGCGGCCTCTTTCTTTTTCGTAAGCAAGAAAGATGGGAAGCTCCGCCGGTACAAGACTATCGCCACCTTAACGAACACACTATTCGAGACGTCACCCCCCTGCCATTAATCCAAGAACTATTGGATATCATTAAAGGCGCAACGGTGTTCTCAAAGCTCGATGTTCGGTGGGGATATAACAACGTGCGCATCAAGAAGGGAGACGAGTCCAAGGCGGCCTTCGTCACACCCTTGGGACTTTTCGAGCCAACGGTGATGTTCTTTGGGCTCTGTAACTCCCCAGGAACCTTCCAAGCCATGATGAACATGATCTTCCAAGAACTCATCCTGGCCCGGAAGATAGCGGTATATATGGACGACATCCTCATCTTCACGAAGACCACAGCGGAACACATTGTGATTCTTCGGCGAGTCCTCCAAATCCTGCGCGACAACGATCTCTACCTCAAACCAGAGAAGTGCGAGTTCCACAAGGAAAAGTTGAACTACCTTGGGTACACGATCTCAAAGGACCACGTCGCTATGGAAGACTCGAAGATTGAAGCTATCCAGGAATGGCCCATCCCACGCACAGTTCGCGACATCCGCTCTTTCTTAGGCTTAGGGAACTTCTACCGACGATTCATTGATAAATTCTCTTTGATCGCTCGGCCCCTGCATGACCTCACGAAGAAGGATGTGAAATGGGACTGGACCACGGAGTGCCAACAGGCGTTTGATCGACTGAAGAAAACCTTCACCAGCCGACCCGTCCTGTTGTACCCTGACCCGATGCGCCCTTACCGACTTGTTACCGATGCTTCCCTCGCAGCATATGGTGCAGTCCTCTTACAGGAAGGACCTGATAATGACTGGCACCCTGTTGCATACCTCTCAGGATCGTTCTCACCGGCCGAACGAAATTACGACGTGCATGATCGCGAGCTCCTCGCCATCATCAAAGCATTGGAACACTGGAAGCACTACCTCGAAGGTGCTCGACATCCCTTTGAGGTCTGGACGGACCATAAAAACCTAGAACACTTTAAAACGGCGCGCGACCTGTCAAGGCGTCAAGCGCGCTGGAGTCTGTTTTTGTCCAGATTTGACTTCCAGCTCAGTTACAAGGCTGGAACTACTAATCATGCCGATGCTCTGTCCAGGCGTCCAGACCTTAGTGAGGGGGTGGAATCTGATAACAAGGCACAGACTCTACTCCCGTCCAGACTTTTCACCGAGTCCAGCGAAACTCTAGTAGAGCCAAGCGAAGGCATACACGTCAAAACAACAGAACTCGTATCCTCGGACATCCTCTCCCTTATTCGACACTCGCGCTCGGAACACGATCTGCTGGTTGATGTCGCCCTCAAGAAACTGCTGGAAAAAGGTCCAAACGCAATGAAGGGCGACCTAGGAAATGGACACATGAAGAGGGCATTACAAGACGCGACGGTTACATATGCGTCCCAAAGGACGACCTCCTTCGACGAATGATTGTCAAAACGCACCATGACACTATGGCTACAGGACACCCGGGGCGAGCAAAGACCTTAGAATTGGTCCAACGCCATTACTGGTGGTCAAGCATGACCAAATTTGTACACGCATATGTGGATGGATGTGCAGTTTGCCAATCTACCAAGAATCTTCCACATAGGACCCATCCACCGATCCAACCGCTGGAAACCACAAACGTCCCTTGGCGCTTTATCTCCACCGACTTCGTGACAGACCTCCCGGAATAGAGGCTACGACTCGATCAACGTGGTAGTCGATCAGGGTCTGTCAAAAGGAATAGTCATAACCCCGTGCAAGAAGACGATCACAGCCGAAGAAACCACGACGCTCTTCCAGGACAATGTGTTCAAACGATATGGCTTGCCAACCAAAGTGGTGTCCGACAGAGGTCCTCAATTCGCGGCAAAGTTCACAAGGGAACTATGGAAAGGAATGGGAATCACCCCTGCCCTCAGCACGGCTTACCACCCCCAAACAGACGGAGAAACAGAACGGGTAAACCAAGAGATCGAGCAATTCCTGCGAGTTTTCTGCAACTACCATCAAGATAACTGGGTAGACTTGATCCCCTTCGCAGAATTCTCCCACAACACCCGAAGACACTCCGCCACTGGGAAGTCGCCGTTTGAAGTCCTTTATGGGTTCAATCCACCATATTCGGTCGACTCAGCTCTGGAGACCAAGGTACCCGCAGTAACTGAACGTTTGCGGCTAATCAAAGAAGTCCAAGAAGATGCGGCCGCAAGTCTACAAATAGCAGCGCAGCATGCCAAGGACCGGGACCTACACAGGAAACTCTCACAGTGGGAAGTAGGAACCCAAGTTTGGTTAGAAGGAACCCATATTCGGACGACTCATCCGAAATTCAAGCTGGCACCTAGACGCTATGGCCCCTTTTCAGTGACTGAAAGAATCGGCCCTCTGGCTTATCGGTTGGAAATACCCGAAACATGGAAGATACACCCGGTGTTTCATGCCTCCATACTCACGAAATATCACGAGACAGAGGCCCACGGAAGGAACTTCCCCAGACCTGCCCCAGAGATCCTGAATGAAGAAGAGCACTACGAAGTGGAGGCCATTCTAGATTCAAGACGCCAGGGACGAGGGACCAAGTACCTTGTCAAGTGGGTCGGATACTCCGAGGCCGATAACACTTGGGAAACCTTTGCCCTCCTCAAAGATACGGCCGACGAGGCGCTTCGTGAATTCCACGAAAGCTACCCAGACAAGCCCCGACCAGCGGCAATTAGGCTTTAGAAAGATATAAAAAGGGAGACATTCCCCCTCTTTCAAAAGCAAGAATCCTCCCCAGTACATGTCCGACCACTTCCCCCTTGATTACTCCCCTGGACGTGCCATGCTCATCGATGACGGGACTACCTCCTCCCCTTCAAGAAACCCCTCGCCAGACATCATTCTGGCCGTGGCCAACCCCGACACTGGACGCCCTAGCCGAAGCAGCCGCCCAACGACTCCAGAAGGAGTTCCTGTACAAATCAGTGTCCACCAAATCGCGCTCACCGTCGAAGATCGAACGGATCCCCGAGCCTCACCACGGTTTGAGAGAGCTCATGACGAGCACGATGAAAGACGTCAAGCAGAAGGAAGGCATACTCCGTCAACGCCTCCGCGACCGACAGCGTTGGCTCAAGGAGACGCAAGACAGGAGGCGAGAGGCGGAAGAAGACCAGGAAACCCTTCGAACCTGGCATCGCCTACAACTGTTGAGGCAGGTATACAAGAACCAGCAACGGCTGGTACATCAGCTGCCAGGACCAGAGGACCCCCTACCAGTCGAGATCTGCACCCCGGAGAGTTGGAAGGGCTAGGAGACGCATTACTCCAGCGCACCACCATCTCCGCGGTAATTCAGATGGCCACAGCGCTGGCCTTACAAAGGCTCGCTAACTTCTTCGCAGGGCAACCAGGAAGCGAGAGCGACGACATACCCCGACGCCTCGCTGACGCGAGCGACCAGGTCAGGCTCCTGGCCTATGCAGATGATCACAGGGCCGCCTCCTGGTATGCCCGAGGAAATAATGGGGCTTACGCCCTACTCATTCATCCGGACGAGTTCTCCTCCTTCATCAATCTGGAGCTCCTACCCGCCCTCATTTCGCGCACCGACACAGGACATTCAAGTCACGCCCGTCCCGTTCGGACTGACCCATTCCGCGTCCAACCATGGAGCGAAGCTAGCAGAGCGGTACCGGCTACAAGCAGTCGAGACGCGACCACCCAGACCGAATACGTCTGGGCTACGGTCCAACGACAGGCCCGAAGAGACCAAGAGGCCCTTCCTCCCATATCGGCAGGACAATCCACCACGCAGGACGCAGGAGGCAGCAATGAGGAGCATCCTCCAAGGTACAGGAGGAATGAGGGACGAGGGAGCCAGAGAACAAGGGCAACCCTCCAGCCCAGGCGAAGCAGTCCTAGAAGAACTCGACCAAGAGATTCGCCGACTCCAAACCGTCCTCGAGATAATCGAGCTGAAGGAGCACATCCGCACATTGGTAGAAGAGCTCCAATCCGCCAGCGCCCGACTCAGCGAACTACTTCCTGGACTCGAGCGGAACTAGACGCCTGGGACGAGGTCGAAGGCGATAACTACGACGACGCCGACCCTTACTACAGACCAGACGAAGGGTATGGAGATTATGGAGACATTGGCGGAGGATACTAAACCAGGGAGTTGAGGAACCCCTGGTTTTAACATGATGACGGAGAGGAAAGGACCCTCCGCATCACAGGTACCGGTTTCACGCACAGGACGCCGGAACGGACGTCCTGCATGACGTTAAACTGCGAAAAGATAAGAAGGCAGGAGGTGTCGAGACTCCTGACTACTTATGTTTCTTTCTTTCAAGCTCCCCAAGACAAGACGGAGCGATGTTAACACTCTCGCTGTCAAGAGGTATTCTGACAGGCGAATCGGGCGTCCCGCTTGGATCCCCAGTTTTACAGGACCCTTTCCACACTAGGAGGTCCTTCATGGAAGTCACTCGCACAAGACGCCTTCCTGGGCACCACTGCCAGAAGTTGAGGACTGGCTCAACAAACCGAGAGCAGACGGACACTGCTTGGGACGTACTCCAAAACAAAACGTAGCCGGTGAAGGACAACACCGGAGGATAACTCAAACCCTGGATCGATGAAGGGAAACATCGACGAGGCTTGGCTTGGTAACCCAAAGTGCTCTGTATCAAATCCATTTGTGGGACAGGAAGCCAATTGTTTGTGGAGTGGACAGTTTTAACATCCGCAACAATGTAAAACTACGAAAGGCTTGGTCCGCAATGACGATAAACTAGTTACCGTCCGGAACGACGCTAAAGCTACCAAGACCCTCGGAGCGTGGTTGTATTCTGGCAGACGGTGGAAGTGAGGGCCTCCACCGTTGCAGAACCCTGCCGACTAGGTCGAGGCGCTTCCATATTCCATACGCCCTACAGTAAAAGAATATGGGGTCGACACGGTTCAATTCCGTGCGAGGGGTTTGGGGACATGGAGCGGGTTGTCAGTCTTCCGACGACAAGACCACGACTACTCCATGGTGCGCCCATTCTACCCTTGAAGTCCGAAGCAAGGATTCCGCTTCAAGGGCCAGTCAAGAGGCAACTGGGACCGTGCCTCGTGTTGCGCACATCCGCAACGATGTAAAACTACGTGCGTCCGCAAAGACGTTAAACTACCACTCCTTTCAGCATAGGAGATGTCGATTGACATCGTTGTTGACGCCACGATGTTGATCTAGTCCGCAATGACGATAAACTACTTACTCCTTCAAGTATAGGAGACGTGGTTGATGGTCACGACCTTGACCATCAACTAGTCCGAAATGACCTTAAACTACCCTCACCCCGGAGGATTAAATCTATCGAGGCTCGGGAGGTTCAAGCCAGGCGATAGCGGACGTCCGCAATGACTATAAACTAGTTGCCGTCCTTCATGACGATAAACTGAGCTGCCCTTCTGTTTACAGGGCCATGTGAGTTGTGTCAAAATAGGCTTCCAGTCTATTCTCGCAACTCTATAAGTTATCCGGTTTGATATAGTATAAACCGTCACCATCTTGCCTCAATGGGAACCCTGTCAAGATGGCTGTACTTGGTCTAGGGCCCTATGTGCATCACCGATGAATGTTCCGGCGCACAGAAATGGTCTACCATTTTGTTTACAGGTACTCCTACGTTGGAAGATGGATAGGTCCGCAACGACCTTGGCATAAACTAGCAGGGCAGTCCGCAACGACTTATGTATAAACTAGCCTCAGTCCGCAACGACTTAAGGATAAACTAGCGGACGTCCGCAAAGACGCAAAACTACGAACGTCCGGCACGACGTTAAACTACCAGGACATACCTTACGCTGACCCCGCATAATTACCGTCAAGGTGGATACCATGGTCTATTCAAGAGACCATGGGGTTCAAAGTCTATCCTTCAAAGTCCTTACCTCGTGTCCAATACCCTTAGTGAAAAACAAACTCTGGACGAACACTCCATCTCTAACCTGACAAGGCCACCGTATGGGGCTGACAGAGTTAGGGATCTTCAAAGGGGTCTTGCCGGACTCAAGACAAGTCAAGAGAAATGTTCGCTCTTGATAGGTTGGTGGGCCTAAGCCTTAGTAAAGCGATCAACCCACACACCTGGAGTCCCCCTCGATACCGGAGATCAAGGAGATGAAGATCTATCCTGGAAACACTGAGACATGGCCTTCGGCACTTTGAAAGAAGAACGACACACACCCATCCACAGACGAGTTTCTATTTCATCCTATAATCATTCGCACAACACCTTTCTGCATCGTCACCGGACTGGAAACCGGTTTAACAAAGGCACCAGGGGGCACCTGGTTTCGAGTAGCTGCCTATTGACTCTAGGAGTGTACTCGCAACAAAACAGTGCGGTGAAGGAAGAACACCGAAGGCGACGCAATATTGTGGCTGATGTTGCTAGGAACCTGAATCAAACAGCTCAACGGAGAAGGAAAACTCCTAGGCGTTGTAAACGACGTAGGTCGGTCCTCGCCCCAGAAAACGAAGCGATATTGGGAAGACGCATCCCAATCTATTTGACGATCAGCAAGCAATTGTATGTGGAATGACGATGAAGCTCGCTGCTGCTCAAGCGAGTAGTCCCCTCAGGAGTTGGGACCTAGAAAGGGGGTAATGTTATGACTTGACCGATCGGGGCCCTTCGCGGCCGGTCTAACCGATGAATCAAGCATCACATGCTAGGCGGCTCCACTACGGAGCGTACATCAAGGTATTCGGCATGTCCTTAGGAGCCGACAAGACCGATGGTTCTTCAAGACATCGGTAGAGGCTATATGAGAGGGACATGAGGCTCACGAAGTTCACACAGTGATAAGGGAGGCATTCACATGCCATGGGCTTAGGGCTTATGGGTAAGCACCTCGTCGCACCATGATGGATCAGTGCGACTAGAGAAGTACAAGAGTAGGCGCCGATGAGAAAGACGGCGGCCACAGCTCTCCTAGGATGGAAACCTGGAGAAGCACATGGACTCTTACCCTATACCCTATACAGTATATAAGGCCCATAGAATAGGCTGAGGATCTTCAGTCTATTCTCTTTCGTTCATTCGTATCTTCGAATACGAAGCTCTTCGTTCTTACACAGTCTTCGTACTGTGTACTTTCGTTCATTCGTATCTTCGAATACGAAGCTCTTCGTTCCCCTGTATCCACACATACAGGATTCTTAGAGCCAATCATTATTCCCTCCTGTATCAACGCCTGATACAGTCGAGACTCCGTCCACCACTCAGTTCATTGTGCGACCTAGGGAAGAACCTGTTACTCTTGGGTTACTGAACGAGCAGTTCGTAACAAAGACGATCTATCGTCTTCATCCATTGGAGTCTACGACTATACGAACCAGTGGAGGTTTAGCCTAGGGACCCCTTCGTGCATCGGTGCACGTGATAGGTCTCCGACCTAACACTTGAACGAGCTCTTTTATCCCTACCCTATTCAAGCTGGATCCCCAGCAGAGACAGCTCTTTCTCTCATCAGTCAACAACATTTTAGCAATCGCCAACAGGGTAAACCTAACGGCCACCCCAGCAGCGACTCCTCAAGCAAGAATAAACAACCCCGGAGCTATAGAAGTCGCAAGACACCGGAACCCAGGAAAGGTTTATTCAGGAATAGCCACACTCAGGCTACAACAAGCACCCGAAATATTTATAGACCTCCTTAAAACTGGATATAGATTTTCCGGGATTTGCTTCGTCAACGAACCAAAGACACCGTTCACCCTCACGGACAACGGAGAGCCCGACGTCATCAGAGCAAGGAACTGCGTCGAGATACACGACGGAAGACCAGACGATTTCCCCGTCGCCGTTATCCCCGATCTCAGAAGAACCATCGCAAGGAATATCGACACAGACGGAATCAGAGCGGAACTCGTCAAGACCAAGGAGAACAGAGACCACGTCTCAATCCTCATCCACTGGACCTTCTCCTCAACCTAGGAAAACACACTGGAAGCTCCTAACTCCCCACCAGTCCGAACAGAAATTGAAGGGATCGTTTTTATTGTCAGAAGAGGAGAGTTCGCCCACAAAACTTATCATCTCCGAACCCTCATCTCGGGACACACATTCTCCGAGATCATCCAGCTCATCGACCAAATTGATATTTCCATCAACGAAATTATCAAAAGGGACCCAGACTTACAGGAAGCATTACAAGCAGGAAGAAGACAGGCAGTACCCTTCTTCTTCAAAGAATAAAGAACCACGGACGAAGTCGCAGCGGGATACCCTCCCGGCTACCGAACGGACCCAACAGAAGTCTACGGAGATTTACCCGAAGACGTTGACAAGGATCAACTTTATTACGACGAAAGGAAAGAACACTTCTACTACGTGGGAATCCTCACCGGATTCTTCAAACAACAAGGAAAGAGCGAATACGAATACGCGGCTTGGGGAGGAGAGACCGTCCACGCAGGACCCGACCTACACCTCATTAAGATCGAGGACTACATCGCAAGAAAGACCTTTGACAAGCCTGAATCACCGACAAATAGGCATCGTGACTCGCCAAGACCGCACATACATACTCTACCCAGAGAAACAGCCAGTGGAAGTCGAATCTCTGGAAGAAACACGCCCGCTCCATCCCCCTTACAGGAAACCACTCCCCAAGAAGACTTCCGAGCCCCAACACCGGAGTTTGTCCCCGAACCGGAGTATTTTGAAGCACCAAGTGAAGATCAAGAACCGCCTAACGATCCAGAGCCCCAGCCCGATACAATGTCGGCAGATACTGGAAGTAATGAGTCCAAGGGACCAGCTATGGCCAAGCCCACCACCTTCAGTGGAAACAGGAAACGAACCGAGCAATTCCTCCACGAAATCGACCTGATGTTCCTGGCCAGGAAGAAGGATTATGCGAACGAATTCGCAAAAATCGCCTACGCTCTATCATATATGAAGGAAGGATCCGCAGGGATATGGGCAAGAAACTTCACTCAGGCCAGGAACACGCTGAAGGATTGGAACAAATACACTTGGGCAGACACGGTCGGCTACACCTCCGTCCGCAAAAAGATAGCCAGCGACTTCGAGGAGTTCAACAAAGAAGCCGATGCTCGCGACAAACTGGCCCAAGTCAATCAGGGAAAGGAATCATTTAACACCTACCTTCAGCTATTTGAACAGCTCGCGGCGCTCGCCAGTGTAGACGAAGAAACCAAGAAAACCCATTTCCTGCGAGGACTCAAATGGGAATTGGCAAAAGGAATTTATGAAGATCCCTCTAAAGACGGTACATGGGAAGAACTGGTCGAGAAGGCCAAGAAACACGAAAGGATGCGCATCGCAAGGGACAGAGCATACGACCTCCGAAAAGGAAAATTCCAAATCTACACGCCACGAACATTTTACGATGAAAGGGCACCCCCACGGCACGATAGGGAGCCCCAATACGAACCTATGGATGTAGACGCAGCAGAAATGGAGGCCGATGCTGTCCGAACTCGCTTCAAGAAGCTTACCCCGGCGGAGAGAGATCAACTTGCCAAAGAAGGCAAGTGCTTCTTTTGCAAAAAACCCGGGCACATGGCGCGCAACTGCCCTTCTCGACCCAAGAGAAAATTCCAGCCCCCCCGTCGCAGACCAGTGCGCGAAGCAGAAATGGACGAAGGACAATTCGACGATGAAGACGTCGAAGAAGGAAAAAACAGAGTCAACCACATCCGTCAGATGATGATGGGACTCAGCATGGAAGAAATCGAGGAAGTTCGAGCCTTTAGCGACTCGAAGAATTTTTAAAGCCTCTCCCATCGGCAGCGGATGTGGAGAGTAGGATTCTTGCAGGAAATCGGTAAGCTCCTCTGGCCAGTAAAGATGCTGACCAAGAGCATGGACATCCAGATGTATTGTATCTTTTGGAAATGAAATCACATGGTGCACCATCCCTCCGACTCGAGACAATGCTCATAGGCAAGAATAGAAAAGCTGCTACACAGGCACTAGTGGACAGTGGAGCCACTGGAATCTTTATGCACCCTCGCTTCGTAGAAGCACATCGAATCACTACACACAAAACCCCCACCCCTATCCCAGTCAGTACGGTCCAGAACACCGAGTTCAAGGGAGGACCTATTACACAATTTGCCAACCTCAAATTACAGGTTCTAGGCGAAAAAGGGGGGTCGCATACAGAATCAGCAAGATTCTATATCGCGGAAATAGGAAAAGAGGACGTCATTTTAGGAACCGACTGGTTATTAGAACATAACCCAGAAGTCGACTGGCATGCCTACGGGCTACACTTTACCAGATGCCCACCCTCCTGCCAAATAAAAGGAGGACCGGTAAAAGCTAGAAGAGCTACAAGAAAACCAGGACGTCCTAAACCAAGCATACGGCGCATGGAAACAGTACCGCAAACGGGCGACTACTCAATACCAGTGCAAAAGCCGGGAAAAGCAGTACCAGGCCGGAAAGTGGGAAACACCACAGTACCACATCCGCGGACAATACCTACAAGTCCGGAGTTCACAACTCGAAGGTTGAATGCCGAACGTCTGAAGGCCCGAACTAGAAATTATAAGGTTCCGACATGGGCTGAAGAAGACGTTCTGGAGGACGGTGACGGACTTCCGGCACTTCCCTCCAAGGATCTTGAAGAAGATGGAGTCTACCTCGTTAGATGCCTGGATACGGGAACATTACAGGCACTGGAATTATACAACGACTCCGAAGAAGGCGTCGATATACATCGCGCCGAAACCACGGAACTTCCATACACCAACACACCGGCTCAAGGAAGCAAACCTGCCAAAGCACCGACAGGGAAACAAACAAAGCACACCAACTCGCAAAGGCTTGCAGAAGAAGCCGCCAAAGGGAAACCCGAACTATCCTTCGAAGAAATAGTACTGAAGGAATACTGGAATTACAGGAAGGTTTTTGAAGGTCGACCAAAGGGACAGCTACCGCTCTCTCGACCTTGGGATCACAAAATAGAAATCAAAGAAGGAATGGATCACTCGCTCAAACCCAAGCTATACAGTCTTAGCCCTGGAGAGCAAGTGGAACTCAGGAAATTCATAGACGAAAACCTCCAGAAAGGATTCATCAGAGAATCCAAATCGCACATGGCATCCCCATTCTTCTTCATCAAGAAAAAGAATGGGAAACTACGACCAGTAATGGACTATCGCAAACTCAATGAAATAACGATCAAGAACAAGTACCCTTTGCCGATTATTCAAGAATTACTGGACCTTCTAGCCGAAGCCATATACTTTTCACTAATGGATGTTGATACAGGATATAACAACGTACGCATGAAGGAAGGAAGCGAGAAACTGGCCGCGTTCGTCACCAATTTAGGAATGTACGAACCTCTAGTGATGTTCTTTGGATTAACCAACTCGCCGGCAACGTTCCAAACTATGATGAACGCCCTCTTCAAAGACCTCATCTATGCCGGATTAGTGGCAATCTATATGGACAACATCCTAGTATTCTCTAAAACAATGGATGACCACATCAAAACAGTTCGAAAGGTTTTACAGATCTTACAGGACAACGATCTGTACCTACAACCCTCGAAGTGCCACTTCCACAAAAAGAAAATTGACTATCTTGGATATGTTATATCACACGGACATCTAGAAATGGACCCGATTAAAGTGGCCGGCATTATGGACTGGCCAACACCTGGAAAAGTCAAGGAAGTGCAATCGTTTTTAGGTTTTTGCAACTTTTATTGCAGGTTTATCAAAGACTGCTCAAAGATAGCACGACCGCTATTTGAGTTAACACAGAAAGAACGCACCTGGGATTGGACACCAGCATGCGAAGAAGCGTTTCAAACGCTAAAACGAATATTTACAGAATCTCCGGTGCTCGTTATGCCAGACACAAGGAACCCGTTTCGCATTGAATGCGACGCTTCCGACTTCGCCACCGGAGCAGTTTTATCACAAGTTGCCAAAGATGGAAAATGGCACCCATGTGCTTATATTTCCAAGTCGCTCTCACCAACGGAACGCAACTACCCAATCTATGATAAAGAGTTGCTAGCGGTCGTTCGAGCTTTTGAAGCTTGGCGACACTATTTGGAGGGCGCCGACCACCCGGTAGACGTCTGGACGGACCACAAGAACCTCAAATGGTTCCGTTCAAGCCAGAAACTAAACCGTCGACAAGCACGATGGTCACTCTACCTCTCGCGTTTCGACTACAAGTTGACGCACAAGGCAGGAGTCACTAATAAATCCGACGGTCTGTCACGGCGTCCAGACCATAAAAAGGGGGTGGAATTTGACAATTCAGGCGAAACACTCTTGGAGCCCAAACTTTTCAACAACACAGAAAAGATCCGAAGACCTTTCGCAGAAATCAATGCCATTAATACAGACAACAGTTGGGACCCTCATCAAATACTTCACATTAGGGCAACTGGACGAGGAGGCGTTACCATAATAGATGAAGACCTCCGGAAACGAATCATTGAAGAAAACAGGAAAGACGAATGGCTATTAGAAACCTTAGCCAAGATTAAAACCTTAGGACCTCGAAACATGAAGAAAGGTTTACAAGAATGGAACGAAGAAGAAGGATTGGTCCTTCATCGAGGAAAGATATATGTCCCTCGAAACGAACAACTTCGTCAAGATATCATCAAACTAAACCACGACAATCTAGCAGCAGGACATCCAGGACAAAGGGGAACTCTAGCATTAGTCGGACAAGAATTCACTTGGCCAGGAATATCAAAAACAGTGCACCAATATGTGGAAGGATGCGCCATCTGTCAATCCACCAAGAACGACACACATCCCACCATGGTGCCCCTACAACCAACAGAAATCCCAGATCGACCCTTCGGAACAATAACCATGGATTTTATTACAGATCTACCAGAATCAAACGGATACGACTCGCTACATGTAGTAACCGATCGATTCACCAAAACTGCAGTAATAACTCCATGCCTGAAAACCATCGACTCGGATGGAACAGCCAAAATCTTGCTAGAAAACACCTGGAGACGCTATGGATTGCCAGATAAAATCATATTGGATAGAGGAACTCAATTCGCTTCAAAAGTAGCGCAAGCCCTGCTCAAAGAATTAGGAATCAAATCCGCCTTAAGCACAGCCTATCACCCACAGACGGATGGCGCTACTGAACGAATGAATCAGGAATTGGAACAATACCTAAGAGCATTTTGCAGCTCTTCACAGGACGATTGGGCCGGACTAATCCCCTACGCGGAATACGCCCACAACACCCATCAGCACTCAGCCACGCAGAAGTCACCATTTGAACTTCTCCATGGATATCAACCACGGGCTTACCCAGCCATCATCAGAAACACGAATGTCCCCACCGCCGACGCTCGCCTCGAAGCTCTGCAACGTGCTAGGAAGGAAGCACAAGCCAGCCTCGAAATTGCAGCCGAAGCCATGAGGATCCAGCACAACCGTTTTGGAACGGACCTGCCGCCTTTCAAGAAAGGAGACCAAGTATGGCTCGATGGGAAGAACATCCACACTGATCACCCATCAGAAAAACTGAGACCCAAACGCTTTGGGCCATTTGAAATCACTGACACCATAGGAAATGTCAACTTCAGGTTGAAACTGCCCAACAGCTGGAAGCGCATTCACGACGTCTTCCATGCTAGTCGACTCACGCCCTACAAGGAAAACGAAGTCTATGGCCCAAACTACCCTAAACCGGCTCCGGACCTGATCGAAGGGCAAGAAGAATTCGAAGTCGAAGCCATTGTCGGAGCAAGGCGCTTCGGACGATGGAAGATCCTGCAGTACCTGATCAAATGGAAGGGCTACCCGGAATCGGACAACTCTTGGGAAACCGCGGCAAACGTCACTAACGCACAAGAAGCCATAAAGGACTTCTACCGCCGGCACCCTCGGGCAGTCAAAGGAATGGAAGCCTCTATTCTGGCCCTGGTGATCGAATTAGAACTCAACAGAGTAGCCGAAGAAGATCAAATCAGAAAGAAGCTCGAGAAGCATCCGATCGGAAAAAAGCTTCTCGCTACAGGATTAGCTATCCCCCAGATCATGGAAGAGATCAACAAACGAATGACGCAGCTAAAGAGGCCGCCCCTGGTTCCTCGATCAAAAGTGCCACCACCGGCGATCAACGATCGAGAAGCGCAGCCAAAGCAGCCCAATATAGATTTGTCTCGATCAAAGCTGCAGCAGAAGCGATCGGACAACTCTAATTGGCGGACTCAAGCATACCAGGAGCTACAAAAGCAGACCAACCGAGGATTGGCATGGCCAGGCAAACGACTATGACCCCTTTCGACCCCACTCTATCCACAGTAGCCGTTTATACCGTTGTCGCAACTCTTGCTCTCACCGCTGTCTCCATCACTATCGCCCTTGTCCTCGGATCCCTCCACGCCGCTGCCACCATTGGCATCTCCTCCGTCGTATAAAAGACACCCTGCATCGGACGGAAACATTCCTCAGCATCCCAGCTACAACTCGAATGTCCCTTGCCCCCGCACACCTTTTCTTACACAGCTCCCCCCGCTACATTCTCAGAATGGCTTCCGCTACCACTTCGCCTCACGCCTCCAACACCTCCTCCCCCAACCCCTTCATCCTCCGTACCATCTCCCCGCCCACTACCACACCCACGCTCATTGACGACACAGACTCGGGTTACGACAGTGAGGACGACATCCCGTCGGAAGGCGTCCCAGTCGCCGACCCCCTTACGGAGTTCGTTATTCCCCGTTTCCCGGCTGAAATGCCGAACCCACACATTGCCATTCCCCTATTGGCCTTTGCCGTTCACAACGAAAACCCGCGCTTCCGGATCCGTGCTATACCCAATCCCCTTCACGACATCCGTCTCTACCAGGACCTGACGACGAACAATAGCATCTATCACCTCACGCTCGCCGAGGACGAGGCCCCTATTATTCTAAACCAGCCTGGCTTGAAGAACCCTCGTGCCTTCCTTTTCTATTTGCAGCAGGCAGTCTGGGCGCAAGCCTATCAAGTGTTCTCTGGACCGCTCAACCAGACCCAAGCCATCCTCCTCGCCAACCTCACCGTCACCTCCTATCGTATGAAAGGATTGATCAATCTCGCCGCCATCTGCAATGACATGGTCAATTTCCGACTGGGAGGGATATTCACCACCAGCTCCGTCCTCATACAGACGCACACCATACAAGCCTGGCTCGACGTACTCGCTCGAATCCGCTACAAGGAGAACACAATCCGTTGGTTCCGCTTCGCGGGGCATAATGGAGCGCGGCTAGAGATCGAAGAGTACGTCCCCAAGGGACTACTGCCGACCCACTCCTTCCCACTTAACAGTCGAGGGGTTCACCCCATTGCGTGCTACTGGCCCAGTGGATGTACCCCAGAGGATAACGTTAGGCCCTGGGTCATGACCAAACCGGATGTACAGGAACAGGGGTTTCACCAGATCGACGTTGAGGAACCCATGACGGTCGATCCCCCGGCTAACACCGAACCCGATCTCCCGGCGGCAGAACCCTTTTGGCCCACCGACGAAGAGACCGCCGAATTCATGCGGCCCACCAGTCCCCCTTACGACCCCGAACAAGTTGTCTGGGATCGCCAGGTACTTCGGCCGCTACCGGTACCACCCCCGTCACCCCCTGCTGTGTCCCCATCCCCCCCCCTACTCGGCGATGACATCACCCGTCCTATCATTGTCGACGAAGCCTCCCCCCAGTCGCCGGATGTTCCTGTCGCAACTGAAGAAGGATGGCCTGCAGACGCACTGGACTCCGAAAACATCTGGCCTAACCCGCCTACTCTCCTGCCTTCTCCACCCACCGACCCCGCCACTCGTACCTGCTGGGAATGTGGACGCGCCGGCCATCTCGTCGTGGGATGTCCAATCACGGGCATTCGCCAGAGAACGGACGTTACAGTGCGCGGCTTTCTTCAAGACTATGACAGGCATTGCATGCAGTCCCGGCGCCTTCGTCTACAGATGGATAGGACGGCTGAAGAATACGGATACCACAAGCAGGCGTTGGATCATTTAATCGACACCGCGAACTGGACCGGATACCCTGCTCGGAACATCCCCACCTTCGACGAAGTTCACCTGAGGAGACCCGCCCCTACCATCGGTGCACCCGCCAAGCGCCAAAGACTTGTATAGAGAGGGGGTAGTGTTAGGACCGCGTCCTAACACGTGCTTCGCATGTGAGGGGATGGGCTGGTCAAGTGCTTCGGACTTGCTGCAGACTCGGATGGCTTTCCATGACTCCTTACCATTTACATGCTAACGCATGAATGCTGACTTCTGGTTCCTGATTCTTGATGTGGACAGACATTGGTTCCTGACCCCCGTTCCTGGTTCTTGATCGATCGAAGATGTGGATGGACATTAGTGATCGGATTACTATACTTGGTTATATGGCAGGGCGATGAGGTATTCTAGCTTACGGATCTCAATCGTTGACTTCGGTACCTGAGAAGCGCACGGACCAGATCTTGATCCTGCCCTAGACACTTCTGTACGTAAATAGCCGAGATGAGCTTCTAAGAAGCTCAGCTCGTTCACCTGTAATACACTCGATCTCTGCACTGCACCCGGCGTCTGGCTACCTTCTTAGCCCATGCTTCGTGATCTCTGTCAGATCTGAGAAACTCTTTACACGGTCTGACGAAGCACTGGACTCGTCTCCCTTCCCTCCCCTCCCTCTACTCATCCGCTTCTATACCGGGCTAGCTGCCTTCCGCGTTCTCAGTTGGACACCCCCTCGTGTCATCTGTTGGACAGGAGAAGATCATCCGGTTCCTCCTCATCATCGAGAAGACCTCGAAGATCACCTTCTCAATCTCTTTGAGAACAAAGCCGACAGCGACCCCGAGTTCCTCGAAAGAGCCCAAAGACGATCCATCGTCTTCATCCATTGGAATCTGCGACTATACGAACCAGTGGAGGTTTAGCCTAGGGACCCCTTCGTGCATCGGTGCACGTGATAGGTCTCCGACCTAACAGGAAGACGAAACAGAAGCTGAGTGGGCCTGGGACGAAATAGCAGAAGACTGGGTAGAGCCACCCCAGTACAGGAACCCCGAACCGGAAATCCCGGACACATCGGAGGAAGAAGAAGAAACATCCGAGTCCGAATCCTCGGATATTCAAACACCGATCAACACCCGAAACATTATGTCAAATCCTACAGACCCCCCCGTCTCGTCGGGAAGGGGCAAGCTCAAACTCCCTGATAACTTCGAAGGGGACCGAACACAATCACAGAAATTCATCATGAATTGCCTCCTCCTTTTTACAACAGAGTCGGACCGATACAAGACGGACACAGATAAAGTTTCCCTCGCTCTCTCTTGCATGAGATATGGGACGGCCGGCGTATGGGCAGAAAGCTTCCTAAAGAAGACAGTAGGGGCGACCCCGCCCAAGACCGTAGGAACTTGGGACGATTTCCTTAACAAGTTCAAACTCCAGTTCAAGGAAACGAACCTCACGGACAAGGCCCGAAGCGCCCTCATGTCTTTCTCTCAGGGGAAGATGACGGTGGATGAATATTCAAATCAATTCATCCTTATCGCCGCCGATGCCGACATCACTGATAAGGAACAGGTTCCTTATTTTCAGAGAGGGCTTGATCCAAGGGTCATGGACAAAATCTATGACAAGGAAACTCCGCCGAAGGACACGATCCAAGATTGGGTCAACACTGCCTGTGAAATAGATGGACGCCTAAGAGCCCGAAGTGCTCAAAAGGCGATCCTCGCCAACTCCACCTCATTCCGAAGCGACTTCCTCAATCGCTTTCACCTCCAACCAGCTCGTCGTTACAATTCTACCACAGCTCCTCGCAGAATGAACAACCAGGTAGTCGACATGGATATTGACGCCTCTCGAAAAAGAGATGCCGCTCGCCAGAAGCGCACTTATGATGGCAAGCTCACCACTCGTTGCTTTAACTGTGGAAAGCTAGGGCACTGGGCGTCTGACTGTCGATCCACTCGCAGAGGTGTTCCCCCATCTCGAGGAAATCCGCGCAAGCTGGTGGGCGGAGGAAGTAGACGAACTCGCGCTGCAGACATGGAGGATGAAGACGAGCAAGAACCCCCGGTGGGAGACAATGCGCGACTACATCGAGGATTGGAGGAGGGGAGTTCTCATGGCTACCACCGTCGGGTACCACAACCTGGTAATTCGGTGGAACGTGAGGACCCTTCCGCGAGAAGGGGAGGGTCACGCCAGAGCAATGGAGAGCGCTACGTACCGCCTAACGGACGACGAAAAAACGGACCCATCAGTGATACTAATGGCATCCGAACGCTCTTCCAAGAAGTAGGGGAGGCCGAGGCAAAGAAGATGTTGGTAGATCTGGCAGAGGATTTTTCCTGACCTCTCCTTCACCAGCCGAAGAGAGAGGGTTGAGGAAACTCGAGTATGATTCCCCGTCATATATTCGAATCGGAGCAATGAACAGTCACATTATTACCCCCATTCGACTTGACGTGCGGTTGACAACTCGAGGAAGAAGCACTGGAGCCAGAGCTGCCATCGACTCAGCATGCGAAGGGATTTTGGTAAACGAAGAGTGGGTACAGAAGCACAACCTCCCCACCTACCCTTTAAATCGCCCCATCCGCGTTCGCAACGTCGATGACACCATCAACAAGGCAGGCCTCATTCGACGAGGCCTAGACGCAAATCTCACCGTCAAGGACAGACGAGGGAGAACTCACACTGAACGCGTCCAGATGTTTATCACCAATCTAGGGAAAGACGACATGCTCCTAGGAACGGATTGGTTGAAATACCACGACCCCTCCATCGGATGGAGGCACCTGTTACAAACTCGTTTATTTCTTACGTACTCGTACTTTCCCACCTTCCATATAGGGATACGTTGGACCCTTCCCAAGTCTATACCTCGCGTTCCCGCTCCATTGTTACTTGGTCCGTGCATCTAGGTTCACGTATTTATAGATCCGTGCGCAGTAGTGAAAGCCTTAGGCTATCCACCTTTGTCTAATCACAGAACTACTGTTCACCAGTCTTCTGGGTTACAAGCATTGGTCTGATCAAGTCCACACAAAACATCCTCTTCTATCATCTCAGTGTTTGTGGTTTAGGTCATCTCGTCATTCACAGTCGTTCTTGACATCTGGATAGCCTCCTTAAACCCGACCTACACCACAGGTACTCTCGAATCTATTTTTCAGCAGAACACCGGCTACATACACACGACGCTAGGCAGTCCCAAAAGACAAGCGTTCGTCGACCGTACTAGTTACTATACACTTCGAGCGAACGATTGGGCGATACCACTTTATTGAGGGTCGCTTCAGGTTGTAGAATATCTCTGTCTGGTAATCAACCCAGCTGAGGTACGACCGATACAATCGCACTTGACGTTACATACGGTATACGTACTTTACGACACGCATACGTACTACAGGAGAAGCTGCTGTTGCCTTGACCCTCGATTCTAATCAAATCGAGACTAGCGCGGGCTTCTAAGATTATCCACAACGACTTCCAAAGGAAAAGGAAGAGACGTAGGGCGAGTTCCACACGGGACCGACTACTTTGAATACTCAAAGGTATACCAGCACCTAGGACAACCCATCAGAAGAACCTCGAAAGGAAATTGGATATATACGGGAGGACCGGATAGCGGAAAAACAGTAGACGCTCCACTCGTGGCCTGGGAAGACAGAAGGGCGCCACTCAGAACCGTAGCACCACTCCTAGCAAGAACCCCATCGGCAGGACCCATTGATATCCCCAAAGAAGACATCACAGAGGGAATTATCCCCAAGGGGGCAATAACACCGATAGACGAAAGCGATCCAGAACCACCCCGGAACCCGCCAACCCCGCCAACCGAAGACCCGAACCCACCGGAAGACCCTGCCGGAGACCCCGAAACACCCGAAGACGACCCAGAAGAATCTGACGACGATATGTCGGATAAACTAAACAAACCGAAGGAATACGATGGAACGAGAACCCAGTACAGAGAATGGATTTACGAATGCCACATGTACATCACCGCCAACCCCGCCAAATTCACCGATGACAAAGCCAAGATCCTGTTTGTACTATCCTACATGAGAGCGGGAACTGCGTCGATGTACGCACAGAGATACTATTACGACAGGGAACTCAGAACCTGGAGAGAAGGAGAAACCCGGCTAACGTGGGGAACGTTCAAAAAATTCCTAGAAGAGTTAGCGAAGGTATTCCGGGATGAAGGAACGGAACAGAAGGCACGACAAAAGCTGTTCACCATGAGGATGGGGAAAAGGACGGCAGATGACTTCGTAGCAGACTTCCAAATTACAGCGGCAGAAAGCGGATTCGACATGGAGTCAACCGTTGATTACTTCCGCCGAGCCATACACCCAGAAATCCTCAAACAAATTTACAGGCTCCCGGACATGCCGACCAAAATAGTTGACTGGATTTCATACACGCAACGGTTTGATAACCAATGGAGGGAACTCCAGAGCATAAAAAGCTCCATCCCTGCGGCAACAACACAACGGAGTAACCCCTTCCGCTACAACTCATCCAACGCCCCAGCCAGTATGAACAATTCCGTCGTACCTATGGCCGTCGACGCACTCCGCACTCCCCTAACCGACGATGAAAGGAACAGACTCCGAATGGAGGGTGGGTGCTTTTACTGTCGAAAGAAAGGACA
Organism: Heterobasidion occidentale; assembly: GCA_039111635.1. NCBI lineage: Eukaryota > Fungi > Basidiomycota > Agaricomycetes > Russulales > Bondarzewiaceae > Heterobasidion > Heterobasidion occidentale. The sequence goes on along the minus strand of JBCAQO010000001.1, from coordinate 1,865,534 downwards.
CATGGCCAACCAATGTCCCGCTAGGGGTGCATCTAGGGTACCTCAAGGGGCAGCTGGATATGTTCAATCGGGTGACAGAAAAATGGGGTACGGACAGGCTTCGACCGGCGGAGGGCTGGGAAGAGGAGGAAGCGGCAATGGCCGAACGTTCGCAGCGCGAGCTCAGAACAGTGGCGAGGAAACAGCTCAGGGAGAGAGTAGAGGCGTGGCGATGACTAACCCATTCAGGGCTAGACTCGCAGCTCGGCAAACCTACTCACCCGGCGAGGATGCAACTTTACGTCAGACGGAGCCTGAGATTAGCGGAGAAGAGATCCAGAGGTTTATAGGGAAACTTAGGCGGGACGAACAAGAGGCGTTGCTACAAGCCCTAAGTAGGGAAAGTGGAAAGAAGGAAACGGACACAAATTTTTAGTACGATCCGCATCATCGGTGTATGCAGGATCCATCAACTCTCCTCGTGTAAAGACATCTGTACGACTCACCAAATCAAATCAAAAATCGTCCATGCGCATAAAAGTACAGTTAAAACATTCAGAGGGAAACACCGAAGCAAAGGTATTAATCGACTCGGGGGCAGAAGGGCTCCTTATCGATAAGCAATTCTGCCGCACTCAAGGGATAAAACTCGAGAAAATAGAGAAGTCGATACCTGTCTTCAATGTAGACGGCTCAGCAAATCAGGGAGGAGCTATCACAAACAAAGCGCATTTACTGATGAGGATGGAAAACGACGAAGGAGACTATCACGACGAACAATGCGAACTACTAGTGACCGACTTGGGAGGAGAAGACCTCATCCTAGGAACGGATTGGTTGCACGAACACAACCCCAGGATCGATTGGGTGAATAATGACCTAACCTTCCAAGCATGCTCTTCGACGTGCATAACGAGCAGGGCCGAGATTGTCATCAAGGCAGAAAGGCTCGCACGGCGGGGAGCAAGAAAGACGGTCAATTACGTATCAATAGAAGACCAACCGGAAGGTCTACCGGAAGAAAGCGAAGAAGACGAAGGGGTCAACGAGTTCATCGCGAACCTCTATGAAAACCGTTATGGTAAAAATGTCTTTGAAACAAACCCGGACAGAACGATCCACCTTCGATCGACCCACAGTAAATCACAAGAATTAGCAGAAGAAGCTAACAAGAAAAAGGATGTGCGCACGACGGAGGAAATCGTCCCGAAATACATCCTAAAGCGGTTCGCGAAGGTTTTCAGCCAGGAAGCGTCCCAACGACTACCACAACATAGCTCGTGGGACCACCATATTGACATGAAACCAGGATGGGAACCCAAGGGATGCAAGTTGTATCCCCTAACGGAATACGAAGATGAAAAACTATATGACGTAATACAGGAACACGTAAAAAGGGGAACAATTCGAATATCCAAATCGCCACAAGCCTCGCCCTTCTTTTTTGTAAAGAAAAAAGAAGGAGACCTTAGACCCGTACAAGACTATCGTCGGTTAAACGAAAATACGATAAAAAACAAATACCCCCTACCCCTAATCAACGATGTTATACGAACCATCGCTAGGTCCGGAGCGAGGATATTCTCGAAGTTCGATGTCAAATGGGGATACAACAATATCCGCATAGCAGAAGGAGACGAATGGAAGACGGCCTTCCTAACCAAATACGGCCTTTACGAATGCCTCGTCATGTTCTTCGGACTTTGCAACTCCCCGGCGACGTTTCAAACAATGATGAACACTATCTTCCACGACCTCATCATTGCCCGAGTCGTCACGGTGTACATGGATGACATCCTGGTTTTTACAAAAACCTTGGAAGAACACCGAAGGGTCACCGTGCAGGTCATGAAAATACTGCTGGAGCATGACTTGTTCCTCAAACCAACGAAGTGCCAATTCGAAGTCGAAGAAGTCGAATATCTCGGATTTATCATCTCAAAGGACAGAATTTCGATGGATCCGGTTAAAATTGATGGTATCTCGGCATGGCCCACACCAACCACCCTAAAGGAAGTCCAATCATTCTTAGGCTTCGGAAACTTTTACCGAAGGTTCATCCGTGATTTCGCCACTATTGCACGACCCTTGAATGACCTCACAAAAAAGGACACCCCCTTCGTATGGACGGAAGCGCGACAGGAAGCCTTTACGTCACTCAAACAAGCCTTCGTATCCACACCGGTCCTTATCTACCCCAATCATAAACGACCATTCAGGCTGGAGACCGACGCATCAGACTTTGCATCAGGCGCTATCCTGTCACAAGAAATACCAGGTGACGGATGGCACCCAGTAGCATTCCTTTCGAAGTCGTTCAACGCCGCCGAACGAAATTATGACATCTTCGATAAGGAATTACTTGCCGTCATCCACGCCCTGGACCACTGGCGCGTGTACCTCGAAGGAGCCCACTGGCCTTTCGAAATCTGGTCGGATCACAAGAACCTCCTTTACTTCGGAACTGCCAGAACCTTATCCCGCCGACAAGCCCGATGGTCCCTTTTCTTATCTCGATTCGATTTTACCCTCGTTCATAAACCGGGAGTTACGCACCACCCTGATGCACTGTCCAGGCGTCCAGACCTAAAACGGGGGGTGAAACTAGATAACACGAACCAAACGCTACTAAACCCACAGCTATTTGTCAAAAAAGCAACAGGACGAGGCACGATCGAACTGATAGACAGACAACTTCGACAGAGACTAAAGGAAGTAACGGCAAGAGACAAAGAAATAACGGAAGCAATGGACGTCATAAAAGCATCAGGACCACGAGCACTGGCAAAAGGACTGCAAAAATGGAATTACGAAGACGAACTCATATGGCATCAAGGAAAAGTCTATGTACCACCCAACGACGAGCTGAAAAGAGACATAGTCAAAACATACCACGACTCCATCGCAACCGGACACCCAGGAAGGTGGAAGACTTACGTTTTAATATCCGACAACTTTTGGTGGCCAGGCATGTCCACGTTCGTAAAAGAATACGTAACAGGATGCGCAATATGCCAAAATACAAAAAACGCAACGCACCCTATACGAGTTCCATTAATGCCGAACGAAGTACCCAAGGGACCTTGGCAAACGGTCACGATGGATTTCATTACAGACCTACCGCAAGTCGGACCGTACGACTCCATCCACATAACCGTAGACAGGAACACGAAGGGAGTCGTGTACACCCCATGCGCCAAAACCATAGACGCAGAAGGAACGGCAGATCTTTACATGAAAAACGTGTGGAAAAGATACGGACTACCAGAAAAAATAATATCAGACAGGGGACCACAGTTCGCAGCCAGATTCACCAAGGAACTTTGGAAAAAACTAGGGGTAACGGTAGCGCTAAGCACGGCGTATCACCCGGAAACCGATGGAGAAACAGAACGAGTAAATCAAGAACTCGAACAATATCTCCGAGCGTTCTGCAACTACGAGCAAAGTAACTGGCCAGAACTACTTCCCTACGCCGAATTCGCTCACAACGCACGAGAACACTCGGCGACACATCAATCACCGTTCCAACTCCTATATGGGTTTAACCCCACGATTATGCCACAAATCGAACCGAGGTCCGACATCCCTGGCGTAGAGCGACGGTTGGAAAAGCTGAAAAACGTAAGAGAAGAGACGAGAGCCAGCCTAGAAGCAGCAGCAGAAATAATGGCGAAGAGAACAGCGGAACACGAGGTAGAACTAGAAGAAGGACAGAAAGTCTGGCTATCGGGAAAAAACATTAAGACAACGCATCCCAAGGACAAGCTAGCACCCAAGCTCCACGGGCCCTTCCTTATCAAAAAGAAGCTAGGACCCATAACGTTCAGACTAAAGCTCCCACCGACATGGAAAATACACCCGGTGTTCCACGCCTCGCTAATAACGCCGTATCGAGAGACCGATGCTCACGGACCAAACTTCGAAGAACCACCACCTGACCTCGTGGATGGAGAAGAAGAGTACGAAGTCGAAGAGATAAGAGATAAGAGAAAACGAGGCCGCGGATATCAGTACCTGGTGCACTGGAAAGGATACCCCGACTCGTCCGATGAATGGGTCACAAGGGCAAGCCTAACCAACGCAAAGGAATTAATGGAAGCATATGACGTGAAACATCCGTCAACCATTCCCCTTCGGACAACCCTGACAAACATTGAACAAACAAAACAAAAAACATATAAAATCTCGAACTCGATACTCTCGATCCCCTCATCCATTCGGACAACCCACGCATTCAACAACTTCCTCTCCAACCTCGCCTTCCTCCTCCATGTCAGACTCTGAGCAGACCACCACCTTCGTCGACCAATCTGTACAAACTGACGATACGCCGTCCCCATCCACGGAGTCCGACGTATCCGAAGAACGACCCGTCCCATGGACAGAAGACGACGAAGAAGCGGTCAGGCAGGCGGAACAAGAGGAAGACGACGCCCGAAACATGGAAATTGAAGTTAGGTGGCACCGCGACCACTACTTAGACGAAGCCGGTAACTTATGGGAAAGAAATGACCCGAATAGGCCAGAGAGGAGTGACGGATGGTCGGATACGGACTCGGAGTACGAGCACGAGATGGACAGGATCAGGATATTGGAACAGAACGAGATAGACGAGGAACGGTTCCAGGCTAATGAAGAGAGGAAATGCCGCGAACGACGTCCGCCCACTCCACACCCCTCCGCTAACCGAGCATCCACCTCCCCTCCACCTCTATTCGATGAAACTACCCCAGGGATTGTCCACCTAGAACCAGACACCTACCTCACCACCCCCGTCACATACTTGCTAGGACTACTCGCGGGGGATACCTCACAAGAGTTTATGTCAGGAGGATCCACGGCTGACGTCCTGCGAGCGCTCGGCATCCTCCGAGAGGAACGCGCGTTCACTATGCACGCGCAGAGAGCGCTCCACACGCGAGAAGAATCACTCTCGGCCCGTATCTTAGCAGGAGAACGACGCCTCATCGGACTAACAGGACCGGTCTACTACGCTGACGACGTATTCGACCCAACCGAATATCACATGCCGACCACAGCCGTGATCTCCCGAGCCTCGTCATCCGCCTCGAACGGATCACCATACCGCCCGATGCCCGGAGCATTCCCGTCCCCACACCACCGACGTTTCCACCCATACACGTTTACCTTACCCGAAGAACTAGGATGGAGACGGATCGAACCAAGAAGGATAGGATGGACCGAGGAAAGCGAAGAGGAGGCCGAATCCGACTGAGGGACTTCATCCGGCACGATGTAAAACTACCAAGGTCTACGGCGGTTTGACTCCGCCGAACCGGTGACCACCGGCACGATGAGAAGAGGGACTCGGCTCAACGACGCAGTACCCGCGTGCTTCTAACTAGGTGGTATACCCTGACATCTGTACTCAAGGGCTATCGTGTCAGGGCGCGGCAGGGGGCAACGTGAATGAGTGTCCGCTTTGATGATACGGTTCGATTTCACGCCTCTTAACGTGCATTACTTATGTTTTTCTCGGACTAAATACGACCTACCATACTCTCCGTCTCCGGCGCTGACGGCCTAGAGGGGGGGGTAATGTTACAAACTCGTTTATTTCTTACGTACTCGTACTTTCCCACCTTCCATATAGGGATACGTTGGACCCTTCCCAAGTCTATACCTCGCGTTCCCGCTCCATTGTTACTTGGTCCGTGCATCTAGGTTCACGTATTTATAGATCCATGCGCAGTAGTGAAAGCCTTAGGCTATCCACCTTTGTCTAATCACAGAACTACTGTTCACCAGTCTTCTGGGTTACAAGCATTGGTCTGATCAAGTCCACACAAAACATCCTCTTCTATCATCTCAGTGTTTGTGGTTTAGGTCATCTCGTCATTCACAGTCGTTCTTGACAGCGCCGTGAAGTACACTTTGATCGGTGCCCCAGAGATTGCCAACAACCGTATGGGTTTACCAAGGCAAGGGAAGAGCCTACCAGAAAGGCATGGCTAGCAAAACTACGCGGTGACAAGATTCCCCAGCGGACAAAACCGCATCTTGTCAAGGAACCGATAGGACCTTCGTGGACTTGGACTAAAGAACAGTGGGACCAAGTACCAGCGAAGGAATGGAAAACTCGGTTCATGGAGCTGCTCGAACACAAATCCCGACAACGCAAGGCTCGGAAATGGCTCGAAGAGCAAGTAACCGAAAGGAAGGAACGCCGGCAAGCTCAACAAGAGGCAACCGAGGGCGAACCTTCAAGAAAAGTCGCTGAAGAAGCGCAAACACCGTTCGACTCCTCCGCAATGAAAAGCGCAGGAGAACCCGTCATTAGGAAGGTAGCTCCAGAACCCTTGGGGTTCGCGAGCTTTGACGAAGATCTAGAGGAAGAAATCTATACCACCAACTTGAAAGGTCGAGTGCCGACAGAATATCACTCTTACCTCGACATCTTCAGCGAACGACGATCGCAGAGGCTTCCCCAACATACAATATGGGACCACGCGATAAACCTCAAACCATCTTTTGTACCCCAGGCCCCGTGGATATTTCCTCTGAGCCCGGAAAAGCATGATGAGTTAGGGAAGTTTGTCAAGGAGCACCTCTCCAGAGGAACAATATGTCGGTCAACCGCGCATAGCGCGGCCTCCTTTTTTTTTTGTAAGCAAGAAAGATGGGAAGCTCCGTCCGGTACAAGACTATCGTCACCTTAACGAACACACCATCTGAGATGTCACCCCCCTGCCGTTAATCCAAGAACTATTGGATATTATTAAAGGCGCAACGGTGTTCTCGAAGCTCAATGTTCGGTGGGGATATAACAACGTGCGCATCAAGAAAGGAGACGAATCCAAGGCGGCCTTCGTCACACCCCTGGGGCTCTTTGAACCTACAGTAATGTTCTTTGGGCTCTGCAATTCCCCAGGGACCTTCCAAGCCATGATGAACATGATCTTCCAGGAACTCATCTTGGCTCGGAAAATAGCGATATATATGGACGACATCCTCATCTTCACGAAGACCACAGCGGAACACATTGTGATTCTTAAACGAGTCCTCCAAATCCTGCGCGACAACGATCTCTACCTCAAACCAGAGAAATGCGAATTCCACAAGGAGAAGCTAAATTACCTTGGGTACACGATTTCAAAAGACCACGTCGCTATGGAAGATTCGAAGATTGAAGCTATCCAGGAATGGCCCATCCCACGCACGGTTCGCGACATCCGCTCTTTCTTGGGCCTAGGGAACTTCTACCGACAATTCATTGATAAATTTTCCTTGATCGCTCGACCCCTGCATGACCTCACGAAGAAGGATGTGAGATGGGACTGGACCGTGGAGTGCCAACAGGCGTTTGATCAATTAAAGAAAGCCTTTGTCAGTCAACCCATCCTGCTGTACCCTGACACGATGCGTCCCTACCGGCTCATTACCAACGCTTCCCTCGCGGCATATGGTGCAGTCCTCTTACAGGAAGGACCTGATAACGACTGGCACCCCGTGGCATACCTCTCGGGATCTTTCTCACCGGCCGAACGGAATTACGACGTACATGATCGCGAACTCCTTGCTATTATCAAGGCGATGGAGCACTGGAAACACTACCTCGAAGGCGTGCGACACCCTTTTGAAGTCTGGACGGACCATAAGAACCTAGAACACTTTCAGACGGCGCGCGACCTGTCAAGACGACAAGCGCGCTGGAGCCTGTTTTTGTCCCGATTTGACTTCCAGCTCAGTTACAAGGCTGGAACTACGAATCACGCCGATGCTCTGTCCAGGCGTCCAGACCTTAGTGAGGGGGTGGAATCTGATAACAAGGCACAGACTCTACTCCCGTCCAGACTTTTCACCGAGTCCAGCGAAACTCTGGTAGAGCCAATCGAAGGCATACACGTCAAAGCAACAGAACTCGTATCCTCGGACATCCTCTCCCTTATTCAACACTCGCGCTCGGAACACGATTTGCTAGTCGACGTCGCCCTCAAGAAACTGCTGGAAAAAGGTCCAAACGCAATGAAGGGCGACCTAGGAAAATGGACACATGAAGAGGGCATTACAAGACGCGACGGTTACATATGCGTCCCAAAGGACGACCTCCTTCGACGAATGATTGTCAAAACGCACCATGACTCTATGGCTATGGGACACCCAGGCCGAGCAAAGACCTTGGAATTGGTCCAACGCCATTATTGGTGGTCAAGCATGACTAAATTCGTACATGCATATGTGGATGGATGCGCAGTCTGCCAATCTACCAAGAACCTTCCCCATAGGACCCATCCACCGATCCAACCGCTGGAAACCACAAACGTCCCTTGGCGCTTTATCTCCACCGACTTCGTGACAGACCTCCCGGAAAGCAGAGGCTACGACTCGATCAACGTGGTGGTCGATCAAGGTCTGTCAAAAGGAATAGTCATAACTCCGTGCAAAAAGACAATCACGGCCGAAGAAACCACGACGCTCTTCCAGGACAATGTGTTCAAACGATACGGACTACCAACCAAGGTGGTGTCCGACAGAGGTCCTCAATTTGCGGCAAAATTCACAAGGGAACTATGGAAAAGAATGGGAATTACCCCTGCCCTCAGCATGGCATACCACCCCCAAACGGACGGAGAAACAGAACGGGTAAACCAAGAGATCGAGCAATTCCTGCGAGTGTTCTGCAACTACCATCAAGATAACTGGGTAGACTTGATTCCCTTTGCAGAATTCTCCCACAATACCCAAAGACACTCCGCCACTGGGAAGTCGCCGTTTGAAGTCCTTTATGGGTTCAATCCACCATATTCGGTCGACTCAGCTCTGGAGACCCAGGTGCCCGCAGTGACTGAACGTTTGCAGCTAATCAAGGAAGTCCAAGAAGATGCGGCTGCAAGTCTACAAATAGCAGCGCAGCACGCCAAGGACCGGGACCTGCACAGGAAACTCCCACAGTGGGAAGTAGGAACCCAAGTTTGGTTAGAAGGAACCCACATTCGGACAACTCACCCGAAATTCAAGTTGGCACCTCGACGCTATGGCCCCTTTTCAGTGACCGAAAGAATCGGTCCCCTAGCTTATCGGTTGGAAATACCCGAAACATGGAAGATACACCCGGTGTTTCATGCCTCCATACTCACAGAATATCATGAGACAGAGGCCCACGGAAGGAACTTCCCCAGACCTGCCCCAGAGATCTTGAATGAAGAAGAGCACTACGAAGTGGAGGCCATTCTAGATTCAAGACGCCAAGGACAAGGAACCAAATATCTTGTAAAGTGGGTCGGATACTCCGAGGCCGATAACACTTGGGAACCCTTTGCCCTCCTCAAGGACACGGCCGACGAGGCGCTTCGTGAATTCCACGAAAGCTACCCAGACAAACCCCGACCTGCGGCGATTAAGCTTTAGGAAGATATAAAAAGGAGAGACCCCCTCCTTTCGGAAAGCAAGAATCCTCCCCAGTACATGTCCGACCACTCCTCCCTTGATTACTCCCCTGGACGTGCCATGCTCATTGATGATGGAACTACCTCCTCCCCTTCAAGAAACCCCTCGCCAGACATCATTCTGGCCGTGGCCAACCCCGATACTGGACGCCCTAGCCGAAGCAGCCGCCCAGCGACTCCAGAAGGAATTCCCATACCGATCATCGTCCACCAAACCGCGCTCACCGTCGAAGATCGAACGGGTTCCCGAACCTCACCACGGCTTGAGAGAACTCATGACGAGCACGCTGAAGGACGTCAAGAAGAAGGAAGACCTGCTCCGTCAACGCCTCCGCGACCGACGACAGCGTTGGCTCAAGGAGACACAAGGCAAGGAACGAGAGGCGAGCGAAGACCGAGAAACCCTGCGGACCTGGCATCGCCTACAGTTGCTGAGGCAGATATACAAGAACCAGCAACGACTGGTACATCAGCTGCCGGGACCAGAGGGCCCCCTACCAGTAGTCGAGATCTGCACCCCGGAGAGTTGGAAGGGCTAGGGGATGCGCTGCTCCAACGCACCACCATCTCCGCGGTAATTCAAATGGCCACAGCGCTAGCCTTACAAAGGCTCGCTAACTTCTTCGCAGGGAAACCAGGGAGCGAGAGCGACGACGTACCCCGACACCTCGCTGACGCGAGCGACCAGGTCAGGCTTCTGGCCTATGCAGATGATCATAGGGCCGCCTCCTGGTATGCCCGAGGAAATAATGGGGCCTACGCCTTACTCATTCATCCGGACGAGTTCTCATCCTTCATCAATCTGGAACTCCTACCCGCCCTCATCTCGCGCACTGACACAAGACACTCCTCCCGCGCCCATCCCGTTCGGATTGACCCATTCCGCATCCAACCATGGAGTGAAGCTAGCAGAGCGGTACCGGCTACAAGTAGCCAAGACGCAGCCGTCCAGACAGAACACGTCTGGACTACGGTTCAATGACAGGCGCGAAGAGATCGAGAGGCCCTTCCTCCCGCTTCTGCAGGACAATCCACCGGGCAGGACGCCGGAGGCAGCAATGAGGAACATCCTCCAAGATATAGGAGAAACGAGGGGCGGGGAAACCAGAGGACAAGGGCGGTTCTTCAGCCCAGGCGAAGCAGTCCTAGAAGAACTCGACCAAGAGATTCGCCGACTCCAAACCGTCCTCGAGATAATCGAGTTGAAGGAGCACATCCACACATTGGTAGAAGAACTCCAATCCGCCAGCGCCCAACTCAGCGAACTACTTCCTGGACTCGAGCGGAACTAGACGCCTGGGACGAGGTCGAAGACGGCAATTACGATGATATCGACCCCTATTATAGGCCGGATGAAGGATATGGAGATTACGGAGACATTGGCGGAGGATATTAGGCAAGGGAGTTGAGGAACCCCTGACCTTTAACACGGTGACAGAGAGGGAAGGACCCTCCACACCACAGGTACCGGTTTCACGCACAGGACGCCGGAACGAACGTCCTGCATGACGTTAAACTGTGAAAAGATAAGAAGGCAGGGGAAGTACCTGACCATTTCGCGTTGCAGCCCTCCGGTCTCAAGATGAAGGACAAGCATTCAACACTCTCGTTGTCAAGAGGCATTCTGACAAGCGAATCGGGCGTCCCGCTTGGATCCCCAGTTTTACAGGGCCCTTTCCGCATTAGGAGGCCCTTAGGATTCACACATAACCTTGGTACTGGTACATGAATGATGCATGAATATTGGTGGGAAATCGTGTTGCATGTTCACCGTTGGGGAACGGTGGACCAACCTCGCTGTCAAGGTCTGACAGGTGTCTTGGATGTCCCACTTTGGATCTCCGGTTTTACAGGGTCTTTTCCGCATTAGGGGACCCTATCTGCGATGCAGGAACTGATGGCCGCACTCCATTAGTACCCCAAAACGGAGAAAATACATCCGCAACGATGTAAAACTACGAAAGGCTTGGTCCGCAATGACGATAAACTAGTTACCGTCCGGAACGACACTAAAGCTACCAAGACCCTCGGAGCGTGGCTGCATTCTGGCAGACGGTGGAAGTGAGGGCCTCCACCGTTGCAGAACCCTGCCGACTAGGTCGAGGCGCTTCCATGTTCCATACACCCTACGGTAAAAGAATATGGGGTCGACACGGTTCAATTCCGTGCGAGGGGTTTGGGGACATAGAGCGGGTTGTCGGTCTTCCGACGACAAAGACCATGACTACTCCATGGCGCTCCCATTCTACCCTTGAAGTCCGAAGCAAGGATTCCGCTTCAAGGGCCAGTCAAGAGGCAACTGGGATCGTGCCTCAGGGACGGGTCCGCAATGACGATAAACTACGACGTCTGCAATGACATTAAACTACGGATGCCCTCCACGGCGTTAAACTGGGATTGCCCTTTCCTTTACAGGGCCATGAGCAGTGTCCAAACATGAGATATGTTTCGGCATTGCTGCGTCCGCAAAGACGTTAAACTACCACTCCTTTCAGCATAGGAGATGTCGATTGACATCGTTGTTGACGCCACGATGTTGATCTAGTCCGCAATGACGATAAACTACTTACTCCTTCAAGCAATAGGAGACATAGTTATGGGACAAGTTCATTGTCCCCTAACTAGTCCGAAATGACCTTAAACTACCCTCACCCCGGAGGATTAAATCTATCGAGGCTCGGGAGGTTCAAGCCAGGCGATAGCGGACGTCCGCAATGACTATAAACTAGTTGCCGTCCTTCATGACGATAAACTGAGCTGCCCTTCTGTCTACAGGGCCATGTGAGTCGTGTCAAAATAGGCTTAAAAGTCTATTCTCGCGACTCTATAAGTTATCCGGTTTGATATAGTATAAACCGTCACCATCTTACCTCAATGGGAACCCTGTTAAGAAGGAGGAACTGGTCTACGGCCCTATGCACATCACCGATGAATGTTCCGGCGCGCAGAAACGCCTGCTGTCTTGTTTACAGGTACTCCTACGTTGGGAGATGGATAGGTCTGCAACGACCTTGGTTTAAACTAGCAGAGCAGTCCGCAACGACTTATGTATAAACTAGCCTCAGTCCGCAATAACTTAAGGATAAACTAGCGTACGTCCGCAAAGACGCAAAACTACGGACGTCCGGCACGACGTTAAACTACCAGGACATACCTTACGCTGACCCCGCATAATTACCGTCAAGGTGGATACCATGGTTTATTCAAGAAACCATGGGGTTCAAAGTCTATCCTTCAAAGTCCTTACCTCGTGTCCAATACCCTTAGTGAAAAACAAACTCTGGACGAACACTCAATCTCTAACCTGACAAGGCCACCGTATGGGGCTGACAGAGTTAGGGATCTTCAAAGGGGTCTTGCCGGACTCAAAACAAGTCAAGAAAAGTCTATTCTTGATAGGTTGGTGGGCCTAAGCCTTAGTAAAGCGATCAACCCACACACCTGGAGTCCCCCTCGATACCGGAGATCAAGGAGATGAAGATCTATCCTGGAAACACTGAAACATGGCCTTCGGCACTTTGAAAGAAGAACAACACACACCCATCCACAGACGAGTTTCTATTTCATCTCACAATCATTCGCACGACACCTTTCTGCATCGTCGCCAGATGACACTGGCTCATCAAACCTACCAGGGAGCCCTGGTCGAGTAGCTGCCTATTGACTCTAGGAGTGTACTCACACAAAATGTACGGTGAAGGAAGAACACCGAGGGCGACGCAATATTGTGGCTGATGTTGCTAAAGCCTGGATCAAACAGCTCAACGGAGACGGAAAACTCCTAGGCGTTGTAAACGACGTAGGTCGGTCTTCGCCCCAGAAAACGAAGCGATATTGGGAAGACGCATCCCAATCTATTTTGACGACCAGCAAGCAATTGTATGTGGAATGACGATGAAGCTCGTTTCTGCTCAAGCGAGTAGTCCCCTCAGGAGTTGGGACCTAGAAAGGGGGTAATGTTATGACTTGACCGATCAGGGCCCTTCGGGGTCGTGTCTAACCGATGGATCAAGCATCACATGCTAGGCGGCTCCACTACGGAGCGTACACCAAGGTATTCGGCATGTCCTTAGGAGCCGACAAGACCGATGGTTCTTCAAGACATCGGTAAAGGCTATATGAGAGGGACATGAGGCTCACAGAATTCACACAGTAATATGAGAGGCATTCACATGCCATGGGCTTAGGGCTTATGGGTAAGCACCTCGTCGCACCATGATGGATCAGTGCGACTAGAGAAGTACAAGAGTAGGCGCCGGATGAGAAAGACGGTGATGAGCATGTACCCGCGCTAGGGTCCGAGGGAGGTATTCGGGAAGCTTTGGGGAGATACTCCACAGCGTTAGACGAGTACCGAAGATGCCGACTTGCACCGAACACGGTCGGTCCCCACCCGACCGACCGCAACCCTCCAAAGGACGTGCGGCAGCACTTGGGTCAGTTCGCCCACACTTCACGTACTTACCATGACCACACAGGGGTGTTACGATAGGTGGTTACGAGATCGGAGCCAGTCTTCCGTGTCGGCCGATGTGCTCCGTGAGTCGGTCGGTCCTTATCGCTTATCTTCCCGACCTCCACATGGTCGGTCAAACGCGATTTTGTACCATTACTTGGCCACCCTGGCCGTACGATACCTCTTCTTTATTTTCATTGGTTCTCCAACGCCTGTTCCGGCTACCTACGCTCGGGCGACGGATCCCGAACGTTCGGGATTTCGCCATCGCTGATTAACTTTTACCTTGTCACCTTCGGAACCCATATGGACATCTCACCTACCTTCTTATCTTCTCTGATCGCTAAGGCTTGGCGCCCATTCGACATCTACTCTCATTTCTTGTTTAATATTTTACTTAGGGGCTCTGTTTACTATAAAAACCTACATACAACTCTGGAATAAACCAGCTTTCGCACCCCACAGTTCAGAGCTCATTCGCACTCGTCTCAACCATCAAAATCGTCTTCGTCGACTCCCGAAAACTTGTCATCCTCGTTGTTCGGCCTTGTTCGCGTTCGTACTCGTCTCTTCGCTCGTACCCCTCGTCCTCCCTCGTATATTGTCAGAGTCCTGTGTGGCTCTTGAAGCACGTAGTTGTCGGTCGCGACACTACTTTCTCGTTACCGACCGAATCCCCGACTTGACCGACCGAACGTTCGGTCGGTGTTCGACGCAGTCCCGAAACCGTTCGGGCGCTATAATCTCACACTCCTCGCTGCTTCTCAGTACGCCATCGATTTCTAAAGTCATCACTAACAATTCCTTGTGTATTAGATACTAGCTCCAGCACCCCTTGCATTAGAGGTTGTTTTGGTGTTGTGCTCGGCACTTAGAGCCACCTCTAGCGTAACATTTTGGAGCCCACCGCGAGGGGTTAGTATTCAAAATTACCTCAAGGAATCTACGTCGCTCGTCCCGACCAACAGCGGAGCGCGAAGAACGACAAACAGTTATCGATAGCTTCAATACTCAGGAAACATCTGCCGACCGAAGTTTGTTCGGAGACGCCGATATAGTCCCGGAGCATCTATCCCACCATCACTATCTTGATCTTGAATCCTCGCCATCGCTCTCGCCGCCACCCGACTCCACTTTCTTCTTAACCCCACCGTCGTCGCCGAACCGATCGCTACTCCCGCCGATTTCCCCCATCCTCGACCTTGCGCTCTTAGAACAATCACCCCTGTCTCCTATACCATCTCTCCACGACTCCATCTCACCGTTAATCCCACGCAGCCCCGTCTTCTGGACGCCGACCATCCGACCAACTTCGCTAGAACGCTCCTTCGAACCAGCGACTCCATCCCCGATCACCTTAGCAAACAATACCTTCTCCCCCACCTTTGACTTTCTCACTATGGCAACCCCATCCATGCCCGCTCGTGGAGATCGAACGGCCCCGACCTTTGACCCCCATCAACCCCGCGAATTGAGACGATATTTCGCCGATCTGGACTTCCACTTCGTTCGGTCTGCGGTAGAAGACGAGCAGGAAAGGAAGAAACACGCTTGCCGATTCCTGGACGTCGACACCTGTGAGCTTTGGGAATCGCTCACCACTTTCACCGACGCCACGAAGACATTCAAGGAGTTCTGCGAAGAAGTCTACAGACTGTACCCCGGATCAGAGGAAGAGCGCAAATGGTCGGTATCGGATATGGACAAGCTAGTCGGCGAAACGAGCAGGGTCGGCATCTTGTCTCTCAGCGAACTCGGCGACTATCATCGGCGATTTCTGGCGATCACGGTATTCCTCCTCAGCAAGGCACGAATCTCGGTCGCCGAACAAGGACGCGCCTTCGCTAGAGGATTCCAACCGGAGCTATGGGCAAGAATCTCTCAACGTCTACAACTCAAGTTCCCCGATCATTTCCCAGACGACCCGTACAACCTCCAGGACATCCACGATGCGGCCCGATTCGTCTTGCACGGCACCACAGCCGCCTACAGCACTACGTCTACCGACATCTCTCGAGCAGCCCCCGCCGCGCCGCCCACCAACGCGATCAAGGCCGAAGACCTGGCGACCATGTTCGAACGACTCACCGACACCTTCGTCAAGGCCATTGCAGCTCAAGGGACGTCCAGGCCAGCCGATCGACCATCCCGACAACCAGGACAAGGCGGCGACAACTGCATGTTCTGCGGCAGTCCCGAACACTTCATGCGCGCCTGTCCCGAGGTCACCGAATACATTCGGATCGGCAAATGCAAGCGGAATATCGAAGGGAAGGTTGTATTGTCAAGTGGGGCATTCGTACCCAGAGAAATCACGGGTAGTAATCTGAAGGACCGAGTTGACGAATGGCACCGCAGGAATCCAGGCCAGTTGGCGACTGGACAGATGATGTTTACGGTAAACGCGGCGCCGACTCACCCGATGACGATAGCCTCCCGTCGCGATTCACCCTCATTGCTGGAGGTCACCCCGACTTACCAACTCACCGACGTCCAGCGAATCGCAAGCCTCGAACGCGAACTATTCACACTCCGAACGCGGGGCGCGAGGGCACGCGAAATGGCGCAGACGGGACGTTCGGCATCTACCCCTTCACCGGCCCCCGAACGACGAGCAAGGACCGAAACTCCCGAACCCGAGCCCCGACCGACATCCCCGACTCAGCGACCGCCCCCGGTACCAGCCAAGGACGATGCTCCAATCCACCCATACGCCAAAGCCCAGGACGCCACCTACGCACCACCGCACGAGCGCAACATGGGAGCCCCGGCGAAGATACCCTCGGCAAAGAAGGACGCTCCGGCCTACAAAACTACGGCGCCGATCTACGACGAGAAGGTAGCAGCCGAGGTCTACAACAGGGCGATGGCCACTCAGGTGACGCTTACCCAGCGCGAACTACTCTCCCTCTCCGCCGAAGTCCGTTCGCAGGTCAGGGAAGCCACGTCAGCACGCCGATCGCCTACCAAAGACGCCAGCAATGTTCGGACCTTCTACCAAGATGCCGATCTACCCTATGCCATCGACGATCTCGAACCACCGACTCGACCGACCGTCTCCTCCTTCGTCAATGTCCTGCACCAGCCTGAAACACCTCCACCTGGCGCGATCATCATCCCCGACACGTACGAAACATATCTGAAGAGTCTACAGCCCGGTCAGATTCCTCTGCCGTTGATAGTCGCTAAAGAATCTTCTGCCCTAAGGTCCATTGTTCCCCTCGTCGATCACCAACAGGAAGTCGAATGCGTCATTGACCCGGGTTCACAAGTCATCGCCATGTCGGAAGGCATTTGCAATGAACTGGCGCTCATATACGACCCCGAAATTGTCCTCAATATGCAGTCGGCGAATGGCGAAATCGACCGATCCTTGGGCCTGGCACGCAACGTGCCATTCCTCATCGGCGACATCACCCTGTACCTCCAAGTCCACATCATTCGGAACCCAGCCTACGACGTTCTCCTCGGTCGGCCCTTCGACATCCTCACCGAAAGTATCGTCAAAAATTATTCAAACGAAGACCAGACGATCACCATCAGCGACCCGAACACGGGACGACGAGCCACCATTCCAACGATCAGACGAGGACCCCCTCGAGTCCTTCACCGAAGACAAGCGGGTTTTCGCGACTCGATGAATTGATCCGAGATCAAGGAGAAGTTGCACTGATCATTTCCACCGATCATGATACCCCCAATTTCCCACTTATCGAAGCGTCCTCAGATTTCCATTCTCTATCTCCCTCTCGTCGCGATCTCTGTCTCAAGTACATTATGGCCTCTGATTTGGGGCCCGAAAATCATCTCAAAAACAATCTCGATTCCGATATGTCATCTTTATTTTCCTTAGTCGTCCCCGGTTCTTTCCATTCCACTAATATCGCCGACCCGGTCGCCATCTTCGCCGCCAAGCGCAAGTACAAACGGTCGCACAGAAAACACGACCAGTCTTGGCCGACCTCCCCGAAAAATTCCGAATCGTTCGGAACATCCTTGGTGACCCTCTCGCTACCCTTCCGACGCTGACACCGAACCCGCCACCCTTCACGCCGACCGGAAGATACACAGCCGAACGACGTGACCTCATCGATAAAGTCCACTCAGACGACTTCCTTTGGCCGGCCGAACGACAGCTCATGCACCATTTCATGTGTCTACAAGAGATGGGATTCGCCTGGGACGATTCGGAACGCGGACGTTTCTGCGAGGAATTCTTTCCTCCAGTCAATATGCCGGTGGTCGAACACAAGCCCTGGGTTCAACGCAACATTCCGATTCCACCAGGCATCTACGACGAAGTGTGCCGACTTATCAAAACCAAGATCGCCGCTGGAGTCTATGAGCCGTCGAATTCGTCCTACCGATCGCGCTGGTTTACGGTCGTCAAGAAGACGAATAGCACCTCCACTGGCACACAAACTCCGAATCGTTCACAGCCTCGAACCCCTGAACGCCGTCACCATCCAGCATTCAGGTGTGCCCCCATATACCGATCAGATCGCTGAACAGTTTGCAGCTCGCGCTTGCGGCGGCATTCTGGATCTCTATGTCGGCTATGACGAACGAGGGCTAGCCGAATCATCTCGCGACTTCACCACATTCCAGACCCCATTCGGCGCCCACCGACTTGTCACCCTGCCCATGGGATGGACAAATTCGGTCCCGATCTTCCACGACGACGTCACCCACATCCTCCAGCCAGAGATCCAGACACCACCATTCCTTTCATCGACGACGTTCCGATTCGGGGCCCGCCGACCCGATACGAACTTCCGAACGGAGGCTTCGAGACGCATCCCGACAACCCCGGCATACGACGGTTTGTGTGGGAACACTTTCAAGGCCTCAATCGAGTGGTTCAGCGGATGAAGTATAGCGGAGGGACCTTTTCGGGACACAAGGCGACACTCTGCGCAGCCGAAATCACGGTGGTCGGCCATCGGTGCACGTATGAAGGACGATTACCCGACGAGTCTAGGGTAGAGTCAATTATGAAGTGGGGACCTTGCAGGGATCTCTCTGACGTTCGGGCATTCTTGGGGACAATCGGTGTCGTTCGGATCTTCATTCGGAATTTTGCACACAGGGCGCATGCACTGACTATGTTAACGCGCAAAGATTTTCCATTCGTGTTCGGCCCAGACCAGATAGCGGCCCAGGACGACCTCCGGTCAGCACTTCTCGAATCGCCAGCCCTTCGGCCGATCGACTATGGGTCGGCGGCCAACGTCATCCTCGCCGTCGATACCTCACAAATCGCGGTCGGCTTCCACCTCTGTCAATGCGCACTCGACAATCCACGGGTTCGGTACTATGCCCGATTCGGCTCCATCACCCTTAACGACCGCGAATCGCGATTCTCCCAACCCAAGCTCGAACTCTACGGCCTCTTCCGCGCCCTCCGATCACTCAAAAGCGCTAGCATCAATCGGTGGATCGTCTCCATCCTCACCTTCCATTTCACACTTGTCCACGTCCCCGGCACCTCTCACGGCCCCGATGGTCTCTCCCGACGACCACCACAACCCGCCGACCGACCCGAACCCGAAGACAACTTTGACGACTGGATCGACAATCTCTACGGCTTCCTCCATCAGATCAACAACACGTTCCCCACCTCCATCTCAACCTCGACAACCGCCATCTTTACCTCCTCACTCATAGGCGACCTCCCGACCGATGCCGACTCCGACGACGAAGGCCCAACCATCGACTATTCGGATATCCCAAGATCGCAGAAAGCTGTGGAAGCCGAGGAACGCCTATGGTTGGTCCGCGACTGGCACCGAACATTGGTTCGGCCCCCTTCTCTCTCCGACTCCGAATATGCCACCTTCCTACGATATTGCACTGAGTTCTTTATCGCAGCCGACAAGCTATGGAGAAAAGACTCACACGGTCGACACAAGATCGTTGCAGCCCCTCTAGTCGGATCACAATTCTCACTGCCGCCCACGACGACGTTGCTCACAAGGGTTTCTACGCCACGACCGCCTTGGTCGCCGAACGCTTCTGGTGGCCGCACATGAGGCAAGATATTCCTGGTTTGTTCGGACATGTCACCTTTGCCAGATTCGCCAGACTCGCAACGTCCTCATTCCCCCAACCGTCGCCACGCCTGCACCCCTCTTCGCGAAGATGTATATGGACACCATGCACATGCCGACCGCTGGTGGTTTCAAGTATCTCGTTCAAGGTCGCTGTTCGGTATCGCACTACCCCGAATTCCGGATGCTGCGACGCGAAACAAGCTCAGCCCTCGCCGACTGGATCTTCGAGGATATCCTGTGCCGATGGGGAACATTGGTAGAGATCGTCTCCGACAACGGACCAGCATTCGTCAAGGCGCTCGACCAGTTAGCGAAAAAGTACCACGTTCGGCACATCCGTATTTCGGGCTACAATTCTCGCGCCAACGGCATCGCCGAACGACCTCACTTCGACGTTCGGCAGGCTCTGTTCAAAGCCGTTGATGGAGATCAGGCCAAGTGGAATCGTGCAGCTCATTTCGTATTCTGGGCTGATCGCATTACTGTTCGGCGCCGAATGGGTTGCTCGCCATACTTCGCAGCGACCGGAACCCATCCCCTCCTTCCCCTCGACATCGCCGAAGCCACCTACCTCCTGCCACCGCCGACCACAACCCTCAGCACCACCGACCTCATCGCCCGACGTGCCATGGCCTTGCAGAAACGCCGATCGGACCTCGCCCACCTTCGCAGCTCAGTAGTCGGCGCCCGTGTCCAGGCCGCCATCCGATTCGAACAACAGCATTCGGCCACCCTTCGCGACTTCAATTTCCACCGAGGCTCACTTGTCCTGATGCGCAACACAGCCATAGAAAAGGCGCTCAATCGGAAGATGCGACCACGGTACTTGGGACCATTGCTGGTGATTTCTAGGAACCGAGGAGGAGCGTATATTCTGGCCGAACTTGACGGATCGGTCTTTGATCGGCCAGTGGCAGCATTCCGCATTATTCCTTACTTTGCTCGCAGATCTCTGAAGCTCACCGACCTTGAAGCCCTCCTCGACATCTCACAAGCACGCCTTCGGGCCATGGAAGAATCCAGATCGAACGACGACGACGCTGAAGACGACGATGCCGACGAAGAGGATACCGACACCAGCTCCATCCGATCAGCAGAAGACGACGATGTGGCTTCGGCGACTTCCGACTAGACCCACCCTCCCACCCTTCGCTCTCTTCGGTCGGTGACTGGGGACAGTCACGATTTCAGTAGGGAGGAGGATGCACAGATATACCCATTCCTTATTCCGATTCATTCGTCACAGACATGGACTGACACCCGATTATTTCCGCATCTCTTAGTACTTTTGCTGCCGACCAATCGCCGACCGAATAGTCGGCACTCATTTTCCCCATCACTCCTTCAAGTACCAAGCCGCATTGAAGACTTCTTCCGATTTGCGCAAAACCATAGGTTTTATGCCTGTGATGACATACTGAGGCTTCCCCTAATATTCCAATTTATTTTCTTCATTTCTGCCGAACGCTTCGCTTACAAGTACATTCACACAGCCATTTCGCCGACCGATTTCCCGAACAATGCCTCTAGTCTTCACCGAACGTCTCATTTAACTCAGGACAGTCCCTTCACTTTTATGATACATTTTTACTATACTACAGAACCCTCGAAGCTATTCTACTCATCGGGAAGAAAGTCGTCCGACACCGACATTCCCGAATCGTCTGCCTCCGACGAGTCCTCGACCAAGACAACGTCGGGGGACGTGGATGGACCCGCCCGCACCTCGAGCGACTCTAGCTCAGCCTGCCACATCGCGACCGAGCGCGCCAGCGAAGCACGCGTACCCTCAGCCACCGCGATGCGGTACCGAAGCTCAGACGCGATGCCTTGGGCGACGATGGGCGAGAGGCGAGAAGAGTCGGTAGGAGCGGGGAAGGCAGCCGAACGAGCGCGGGAAGGGCGGGTAGGAGCGAGGACGGCCCTAGCAGTGGTAGGAAGCCGCTGGACCGGCTTTCGGGTGCGAGCGGCTGCACCGAACAATACCGAACGATGAGCTCCCATCTCCAATCCAACCGAAAAATGACTTACCTTTCGTTTGGGCGATGCTATCCCCGACTGACCGCACGGGGACAACCACCTCTACCTTACGACGCTTTAAGGGGCGTTCCCTCTCCTCCGCCTTCGGCGCCGACTGCTCCTTCGACTTCCCCTTTCCCTTCTCCTTCGACTTCCCCTTCCCCTTCTCCATCGGCATCCACCCGGGCTGGAAGCTACACCCCTTCGACTCCCTGGCACACTTAGTGCACGACACCAGCCCAGGTCTCTGGTAGCATCGGAACGCCTTGGTCTGAAAGGCGGTCGCACAGCGATGACAAGCGTAGTCGGCCTAGAAGAAGGATGATCAGCAATATGAAGCGGCGGCAAGAGGGAGGGAACTCACCAAGACATCACCAGGTAATAATTCGGGAGGGTCTTCGAGCAGCTTCCCGTCACCATTCCGCTCCACAGGGGACCTAACTGTCGACATTCGGCCCGTCCCAGGGCCGAGAGGAAGGACAACGCGTCCAAGAGGTGGCGTCAGTTGGTGAGCAAACTCGACGACAACAGCCGCGGCCGACTGTTTGCCCTTCACGTCGGTCGGGCAGCGGCGGCGACCAGACCCACGCTCATTCGGTCCAGGGCATCGGTTGCGGATGCAAGCGCAGAGTCAGCGGCGGACGGGTCGGGATAGGACGAGTCGGCGGACGGGTCGGGATGGGATGAGTCGGCGGACGGGACAGGATGAGAAGAGGAAGCGGCGGCAGAGGGAGAAGGAGAGCGAAGAAAGAGAGGAAGGGGAAGGACGGACTCTGCCTCCAGCTCAGACAGCTGACGATCACCTTGTTCAGGATCGAGCGACCCGTTGAACATGGCCTCCACCAAAGCCTCCCGGCGCCGCCGACGATCCGCTTCGGCCAACTGACGGGCAGCGGCAGCCCGCATCGCCTCGGCTTCCTCAGCCTCACGTTCGGCGACAGCGACCCGCGCAGCCTCCTCTGCCAGGGCCTGTTCTTCGGCCGCCTGTTGCTGTTTCTGCGCTGCAAAGCGCGCCGCACGCTGCGGCAAGATGCGCGACCCCCAGGCAAGCCAGTCGTTGGTGGCAACATGGTCGAGGCCACTCTCAGCCTCGGCGACCCAGGCCGCGAGTTCGGGCACGTCCTGCCCACGCGCCGAACGATCGAATACAGCCTGCAAGGACGTCAGCAGCCAGCAGAAGGCAAAAGGAAGGACCGACTTACCACTCGTTTGGCGAACCCCTGCGCCCAGGCCTCGTAATCTTCGTATTCGGCGGCGCCGTCAGGAAGGGCGAGCATGTACTCCCCGAGCTTGGTTTTGAGGACAGAGAGGATGGAGGACATGGTGGGAAGGCCGAAAGGGTTCGGACGAGGAGACGAAGCGGCAGGAGGGTGGCGATGAAGGACTTAGTCGCTGGAGAATCAACGATCGGCAGGTGATTGTGGTCACCTGACAAAGCCCCGTGCCACTACGCTCGGCAGAGACCGCGATACGCGCCACCGCCCTTTGCCGACACGCTCTCACGCCAGCGTCTAGTTGGGGCACTCTAGGCTTCAGCCACTTCCTCACCTAATCGGTTGCCACGCCACAGGACTTTGCCGACTCAGCCCCGGTCTCTCTTGCGCGCCGACCCGGTCCTTTCTATGACATCTCCTTGCCGATTAATCCACCCTTGCCACATCTCTCCCACGCCCCCACTTCTTTCCACGCCATTTTTTTCCGCTCCGACTCATAGCCACCGACCACTGACTGAGGACAGTCAGGATTTCAGTAGGGAGGAGATGATGAGCATGTACCCGCGCTAGGGTCCGAGGGAGGTATTCGGGAAGCTTTGGGGAGATACTCCACAGCGTTAGACGAGTACCGAAGATGCCGACTTGCACCGAACACGGTCGGTCCCCACCCGACCGACCGCAACCCTCCAAAGGACGTTCGGCAGCACTTGGGTCAGTTCGCCCACACTTCACGTACTTACCATGACCACACAGGGGTGTTACGATAGGTGGTTACGAGATCGGAGCCAGTCTTCCGTGTCGGCCGATGTGCTCCGTGAGTCGGTCGGTCCTTATCGCTTATCTTCCCGACCTCCACATGGTCGGTCAAACGCGATTTTGTACCATTACTTGGCCACCCTGGCCGTACGATACCTCTTCTTTATTTTCATTGGTTCTCCAACGCCTGTTCCGGCTACCTACGCTCGGGCGACGGATCCCGAACGTTCGGGATTTCGCCATCGCTGATTAACTTTTACCTTGTCACCTTCGGAACCCATATGGACATCTCACCTACCTTCTTATCTTCTCTGATCGCTAAGGCTTGGCGCCCATTCGACATCTACTCTCATTTCTTGTTTAATATTTTACTTAGGGGCTCTGTTTACTATAAAAACCTACATACAACTCTGGAATAAACCAGCTTTCGCACCCCACAGTTCAGAGCTCATTCGCACTCGTCTCAACCATCAAAATCGTCTTCGTCGACTCCCGAAAACTTGTCATCCTCGTTGTTCGGCCTTGTTCGCGTTCGTACTCGTCTCTTCGCTCGTACCCCTCGTCCTCCCTCGTATATTGTCAGAGTCCTGTGTGGCTCTTGAAGCACGTAGTTGTCGGTCGCGACACTACTTTCTCGTTACCGACCGAATCCCCGACTTGACCGACCGAACGTTCGGTCGGTGTTCGACGCAGTCCCGAAACCGTTCGGGCGCTATAATCTCACACTCCTCGCTGCTTCTCAGTACGCCATCGATTTCTAAAGTCATCACTAACAATTCCTTGTGTATTAGATACTAGCTCCAGCACCCCTTGCATTAGAGGTTGTTTTGGTGTTGTGCTCGGCACTTAGAGCCACCTCTAGCGTAACAACGGCGACCACAGCTCTCCTAGGATGGGAATCTGGAGAAGCACACGGACTCTTACCCTATACCCCATACAGTATATAAGGCCCATAGAATAGGCTGAGGATCTTCAGTCTATTCTCTTCGTTCCCCTGTATCTACGCATACAGGACTCTTAGAGCCAATCATTATCCCCTCCTGTATCATTGCCTGATACAGTCGAGACTCCGCCCACCACTCAGTCCATTGTGCGACCTAGGGAAGAACCTATTACTCTTGGGTTACTGAACGAGCAGTTCGTAACACCTAGCATGTGATGCTTGAGCCATAGGATAGACATGGCCCCAAAGGGCCCCGATAGGTCAAGTCATAACAGGTGCTGCCACCATGTTGATATCATGTCTTCATTCATTGACCATATCTTAATCATCAGGGCTGGAATTTGGGCACTATTGCCAAGACCTAGGTGTTTATGTTTAAGCTGCTAACTAAATCACACAATATCATCTTTGAACCTCAAATTTGGCTTATTGTATATTTGTGGTTCTATGATGCCTTTGGCCCGATAGTAAGTCATCACTCAATGATGATGCTGTGTATATCCTGATGGCTCTTTTCTCTAGAGCCTGAACAATATCTATATGGGGTCTAATGAGAAACTCACCATTCTACCAGAGATGTTGGAGGAGCCATTGTAAGTCCTTGGTCTTTATGAACTCTGTGTCTTGCTAATAAAAAGACACAGATTTTTGGCATCTAACATAGGTGGTCAAAACCTTATTCTTCACATGCCACTCATGGCCACAAACCTTAGAAAGGCATGTGCTAATGTGGCGAGAAATGCAGGTCTTTATGCCAGGCACATGACCTGCTTGTGCTAGGAGGTGGATAATGAGATTTTGAGTTGTCATTCTTCCTTATTGAGCATGGCCTTGAGCTGGCAGACATTGTGAAACTCTGTGGGTGCAATGCCAACCTTGGACTAGTTCACACGCAGTGACAATTGAAAACAAATCTGCAGCTGCACTGAGTGAAAAGAAACAAAAACTGACATCTGACGGAGTCGAACCGCCGGCCTTGTGGAGGCATTAACTGGAATCACACGCTCTACCACTGAGCTAAGACGTCATGTGAAAATATAATTAATACCTGGAAATATATGGCGTACAATTTGGGGTTGATGTAATAGGAGATAAGCATGCTCTTCTCGAAACCCACAAAAGTCCACGGGCCCATAAATGCATGTCCCTC
The DNA here is from genome assembly GCA_039111635.1 of Heterobasidion occidentale. NCBI lineage: Eukaryota > Fungi > Basidiomycota > Agaricomycetes > Russulales > Bondarzewiaceae > Heterobasidion > Heterobasidion occidentale. The sequence goes on along the minus strand of JBCAQO010000001.1, from coordinate 1,839,554 downwards.
TTAATCTTTACACATAAGCACGCCAAACGTTAAAGTAAATGACGTCAACACGATCCAGTTGTTATCTACTCATGTCGACACAAGGGCGAGCGTGACATGTTGAGATTGGCCATTGCCCGTAACCAACGTCTGTTGGGTGGATCCACTGGGAACTGCACTGCTAGAGAATGCCGTAGATCCACTGAAAGCTACAAGTAGATTGCTTCCTGACGTGACCTAAACAGAGTCAGAATCATAATATGCCGCTGGCCAGTACAGATATGCGACTTACCACAGAGAACGTGGAAGCGGTTGAGACGCTGCTGCCGCATACGAAAGACGAGCTTTGGACTGCGCACTTGCCCTTGGACGATGTCAAGGTGAAACTCGAGCTTGTCCCGGATATTGTATAAGTTCCCGGTGTCTGCACAGACCATGTACCCGCTGAAAGGAGTCCTCCGACAGCACCAGAGGACGTCAACACGCTGATAGTAGCCTTAGAAGGAAGATCTCCTGGGGCCTACCACCAAATAAATAACGATGAAGGTGCAAAAGATCAAAAAACCTACAGAGGTGGGCGTGCTAGTCTAATATGATGCACATGTTATAAATCTACTGAGACATCAACAATGTAAACACGCTCACGGAAGATGAAGAGGGTGTCTGGAAAGCAAAGTAAGCCAGGGTTTAAACGCGATATTAGACGTACTTACGGTGCTCGCAGGTGTCCCAGACTTGGGAGGATACTTGAGTCCAGTGGATGCGCATGATCCTGCCTCCGGTGCATCTAGAGTTCGGGTTTCAGATGTGGCACCTAGTATCCGGGCAAGTAAAAAAAGCTGACCAATGGCGACAAACTTCCCGTCAATGACAGACCCTTTCAGATGGAAGTACCAGCTGATTTGATTCAGATTTTTTCCGTCGCAATCGAGCGCCGGAGTGACCTATTGTTCGGTATCGGTCTGACAAGAGATTGTACAAGGAGCAGGATGGCCTCACCCCCGACTGAGACTTGAGCGCAGATGTTATTTGGGACAATGTGAATGATTGGCTGGAACTCGGAGTTATTCCCTCCGCAGCAAGCCAATCGTACGTTGGAAGCGACTACATCAAGCTATTAATTCTTCAATTGTTTAAGTGAATTGAGACGATTTACCTTGAACAACTTGACAACGGTTTGGAAGAAAGCTACGGCCTAAAACAGGTTTATCAACGGGGGCGCATATACGCTTTCGTGAATCTGATTCACACCTCCGCGCCCTTTGCACTCCCAGAAGGAAGGCAGCTGGTGTGCAGTGTGCTGACATTGCCCCATGAGTTCGACCTAGAATCCAAAATAAAGGCTATTTACCTCATGCAAGTTCCGTGCTTTGACCATTCGTGCTGCATCTACGGTGTCAGTTTCAACCAGTAGGATTGAAAACCGATTGTACCTCCCAAAATTGCTCATTATCGCCATTGATGTCAACCCAGTACTGAGATCAGCGTTCAGTTATGGCTCATTTACACTGAAAGACAGCTCCAGGAAACAGCACGCACGTCGTTCATAAATGAAAGGGTGTCGCTTGCTCCCTGATTAGAAAGGAGCTGGGAGTTGACTTTCAGTCTGACATTACATATCTCGTAGCGAATGTAAGGACCGCACCGAACTAATGCCCGTGTAAGCGCGGCTGGAATCACAGCTCGATTTGAAGGTGCCATCGCAACTGAGGACGGAATCGCGTTCAAGCGCCGCTTATGAGTCCATTGATGAAATTACTTACTTGTCTGGCCACAATCCTACGCACGATTGTCAGGCCGCCTGCGAAATATTAGAGATCTCGCTGATCACGCACCATGAATGGTCCAGCTGTTGCTAGGCCCGGTAGAAGGATCGGTGTCCCAAAACTGGGTCTGCAGCAGCAAGCCCTGAAACCGCGAATACCCTCGAAATAAGCACTTGCCTCATTGTTCTCCAATAGGAACATACCCCAGGGGCCTCGAAACAGCATAAGTTACCCTGCGTAGTCGTGTTCAGACATGACGTTTGCCCGGAAGTTCCACAGCTAGTGCTCAAGCGCTTGAACAAATGGTCCAGAGGCCTCACGAACGTGGTGTTGGTAGTGCTAGCACTGACAGCAGCCGAACCGGAGAGGGCGACCCAAAGCAACGAGAGGGGGAACATGATGCAGGGAAAGTAGGTGGAAGTAGGCATGGAGGCCAACAACGACAGCTTTTTATATAGCGATCATCGAAAGACTTGGCTGTGTTATCGAACGTGCAGGCCAGCAAACCCACATGCAGCAGTATGCGGCTCGGAATAGATAGGCAGGTGATCATTTGATAGTTTTCGTGGGTCGAATTACACGGAAGATAGTCTGCGTAACGCACGTCAAGCTATTTTCACTGAGCGCTACAGCACGGGGAGTCTGGGGCAGGCAAGGTGAGCACAAGGGCAGTGGAAGAAAACATGTGGCACCTAGCGACAGAAGCATGCGTCGCGATCCAGGAAGAGGAACATGGAAATCCAAGGTCACAGATGGAGTAAGGGTCTCTATTAGGACGTCACGCATGTGCGAGGGCCTGGAATTCATTCTGTAACCGGCCATACTCAAACATCATGAAATGGGTTCCAAAGCTGTTCAACACAGAGAAATCGACTATTGGGTTATGGAAGTGTTGTACTAATTTCCAACCAAAAGTTATCGATGGCATGCCCCAGCAGGTCCAATCCTTCTCCGATCTTATCCAGGAAGGAGCATGTGGGGCGTTGTAACACGAGCCTTATCCTTTGATCAACCAAAAAATACCGGGTTGCTTCCATCAACGGGATCCACCTTTCCACATCGAAAGCGATGACAGTAAAAATAGATTATATCCAAAAATGCTAAATATCCGTCATCCAGGGCGGCACGGAAGCAATATCATCTTGACAGCCAGAGCTTGTTCAAGCCTTGGAAGCGACCACGCCATCCGTCAGCATAAAATAGCCCAACCAAGCCGCTCACGAAGTCCCTGAAAACAGTGAGATCCCTAAATTATGACAGGGGGAACGAGAAGACTTACCAGCCTTGCGAAAGCGAACGGATCGGGTAGTCCAAAGGCTTTGGAATCCCAGTTTGGATAAGCCAAGGCCAACGGTCAGTTACGATGGCTTTGGGATTTGTGAGAGCGCGGAGGCCTTCAGGCCCACCTATTAGATCCGCCAAACTTCGTCAGTCGAGAACCCAGTAGTATGGGCGAGGAGGACTGACCAAATCGCCCATAACCGCTGGCTTTAAATCCTCCAAAGGGCAGATCTTGACTGAGGATGAGACACAAATTAGAGAGGATGAGGCACGAGTCAGACAATGCACCTGGACCTACTTTAACTGCAGATAAAAGTCAATTATTAAGTCAGAAGTAGCGAGGTTGTCACTTACATAGAAAACTGCAAAGTCATTCACAGAGACCATCCCGCATTCCAATTGCTTCGCGATGTCTAAACATTGGTTTTGATCGGGACCAAAGACACTGGCACCCAGCCCATATCCTGTGCCATTCGCCATTTCGATGGCATCTTCGATCTCATCATATGGCATTACGACGGCCACCGGAGCAAACACTATACAAACATCATCTTCCATAGCCGCGGGAATATATAGAGTGACATACATTCTTGTTTAGCAACGTTCATATCGGGGGTCACATTGCCGATGACTGTTGGCGCAAAATACGCCCCGCTTTCGAGATATGGATGGCGCAAACGAGCTCCACCAAGCTCAATCTTTGCGCCATGTGATCCTGCATCCTTGATTATTTGTTCCAAAACTTCGAAACGTTGAGACGAAATCATGGAACCGCAATCTACGCCGCTGCCTACACTGTCGGCTGTCAACGCAGAACCACAGCGCAAGCCGCTCGCACGCTCAACCAATAGCTGATAGACTTCGTCGTACTGCGATGAATGAACAATCACGCGTTCGATACCTATACAATTCTGGCCGGCATTTTGGCTCACGAAAGAGCATTAAAACGCCAGGAGAGTACGACAGCTCGAATAAACTCACAAGATTCCACGCATCCAGATACTAGCCCACTTATCGATTTCGGTGCCAGGCAGGATAATTGCGGGATCCTTGCCTCCAAGTTCCAGAGTCACGGGAGTTAAATGCTTCGTGGCAGCTTTGGCGACCTGGCCTCCTGTGAGTGAAGCGTTCAGGCCAATAAAAGAGATCACCGACCTCACGGCCAACGTGTTCAGAGCCAATGAACGTGATGTGTTTGATGATTGGGGATTGTGTCAAGGCTTCGGCTTGGGCAGGTAGGCAGCAGGCCAACTAGCACTAGTAAATGAGACATTCTGAGGCAGATCCGGAACTCATACCTGCACCAGCTCTTGATCAAATCCGCATACTTCAAGACACTTGCGGATGACGTCAACAAACCAAGTCGTTGACCAAATTACTTGTTCTGAACACTTCAGACCACCCCATTACCAGCGAAGATGGCAGCGAGAATTGGTGACCAGGCATTATGCAGAGCTGAACTTGCCTTTCAGGATATACTGTTAGAAAGTCAGAAACCGAAGGGACCTACGGTAGTTCCAAGATACTATCGCAGCAACGACGCCTAAAGGTTGGTAATGCACTTGCGACTTCTTATAACTGAGCATGAGATTGGTTCTTCTCGTTTGTGGTCGCAGATAGCGCTCGCCATGTTGAATCAGCCAATCCATCTTCGAACATGTTGTCAGGATCTCGCCCAGTGCAGCGTCGATGACTACAAGCATGGGCCGTCGTCAGTCGCATGAATTCCAAACAGTACAGTACTCACGTGTTTTGCCTGTGTCCCGACAAGCAGTCCGCGCGCAAGCTTCCTGATTTTCCACCAGCCATTTCTTCAGACTACGTACAACGCGTCTGCGATCTGCGAATGTAGTCCTCCGCCAATCCTTCTGCGCATCTGATGCTTTTTGAATTTTGCGTTCAACGTCTTCAACGCTATCAGCCACGTAAGTCCCGAGATGATAACCCGTTGCGGGATCGAAGCTGGTGATATATTCGCATTCCGGGAGGGTATAGGAGGGAAGGAGGGTGCTGTCAGATTTGTGGGATTCAATAGTAGCATTGGAGATCATTTTGCCAGTGAATTTCGGCTCTGCTGCCTGTAGGCTCTTTTTGAGTACAACATGGTCGAGGACATCATGGAACAAGCCTACCTCTAATGAAGGGATGCGGAAGGGTATCGCTCTGTTTTGAGCATTCTGGTATCGTCTCGCCACGGTCCATATACCGAAGGCTACGCATAGCGTGAGGTGGTATAATAAGTCGTTAATATTGCCGTCATTGTCTTGATGTTTTGGTTGAAGGGCATCAAAAGGGTGAATCAAAAAAGAAAGGAGAGACCCCATAGTCGTGAGTAGCCTTGAGCTTGAGTTGGCGAACAACAGAAGGAGGGAGGTTGAAATTCCGAAAGCCTACTTCCGTCAAGATTAGCAAAATACGGTCACGGGGTGCCAAAGTTTGTGTATCCATATTCTTGTGGGCGTTCGCATCCTTCGACACCACGAGATAGAAGAAACCATTTGATTGCCATTAAATGTACTTAACGATTAGGTTGTGCAGTATACAGGGCTACTACAATAATGCTTGGAGAAGTTTATTCTTGGTGTTATATCCAGAACAGTATGTGGGCTGGGATGATTGACAAAGGAGGTATGCAGCAACTGTACAGCATCTGCCGAGAGTGATGTGAAGATCTTACGTGCACCAGCTCTCCCAGCGAGATGAGACGTATTGTAGATGATATATGAACGATAGTGAGCTAGCAGTCTTTTGCTTTAAAGAAGGACCGCAGTACAGTCAACGCAGGTCTGACCTCACGGCAGATGAGCACTAGGTGAGCTCGTTGCGCGACTCGTATGAGAAGAAACAAAAATGAAATCACCACTACAGTGAGGGATGGTAGTGGGATGGTAGAGACTTCGGAAATATGAGAAATACATCTTGCACGTTATTGCAGGGATTGGAGAGCTACAGAGGGCTTCTAGACTGATTGAGCCTAAGAACGTGACAACTTCTCCTCACAATACAGAAGTTGTGGGGAGAGGATTCAAGCTGGTGGTTTGGAATAAGAGAAAACAGTCGATAGGATGACACCCACAGGTGAAGTAGAGATGATGAAAGTAGTCTCCCGAAGGCAGCAACGTTGACGATCCTCCTTCAACCTCCGACGTGGTCTCCGGATAGCTGTGGGACTCGTGCAACGTGCATCACGTCATTGCCGAGCTGACATAGTGCCACTGGCGGCAATTCATCCCATTCACCCGCTTGGAACCCATCTCTCCCACCAGTCTATATATTCCCGCTGCAATTTGTCGTAGCTTTAGTTCATTCGCCAACATGTCTTCAAGGGAACCGTTGTGGTATTGCCACGAAGTGAGCGTTCACCGCCATCGTCACTGATCCGTCCTGGGTTAAACGTCTGTGTCACAAGTGCCATGCAGAAATGAGGCCGCTCATGGTCAGTGGTAGTAATCAATACTGGCACCCCTAGCTAACGAACGGTCTCATACTTTCAGCTTCCAGATCCGCATTGTGCGTCATGTCATGGCACGTTCGTCGAGAAGGTGGTTGTCAGTTTATCTATGCGAATTGCTCGAGGCAATGATCTATTTCGAATCTGTAGATCGAGGGCGATGCAGACGACCCGCGAGCCTTCCAGGCCTCTGGACCAGTCTATGATGATGGGTCTCCTGGTCCCGGATTTGACACCTTCCTACGTGCGTACTATATCCTGCACACAGCCAAGTGCTCAGCTCATTGTTGCGTTGCGTAGTCAATATGGCCCAGCTCTTCAACCCTGGAGGACCATCCCGCCAGCCGACAGGCCCTTTCGATACATCAACATCTACGGGAAGACCAAGCAGTCCAGAGCGGCAAACTCTAGTGGGTGACGCCTCACATAGATGTGTTAAGCTCTTAACAGAGTCCTGCAGGGAGGGTCAGGATTTAGGATTGAAATCAATCGGAGTGCACCTGGACGTGGTGGCACGCGCAATTTTGCCTTAGGAGGGCCTCCTACTCTCGGCAATAGCAGACGTGACAGGTCCGTTCATTCTACATGACCCCGGTGATATCACTCCGCGCAGGTCCTACAAATCCGGTCGTGAGCTCACGCGGCATGAACTAAATGTTGTTAGGAACGATGAGAATGCCTCCATCGCGGGACCTTTGATGGCTCAGTACCTCTTGAGCATGCTCGCTAGTCGGTCACCTGGAGGTATCCGAGGCGACCCATTTGGCGGCCTCGGTGTTAATTTTGGGGAAGGAGCTGAGAATGGTCGATGGGGTGATTATGCGTTCAACCAAGAAGGTGAGCGTGCCTTTAATATTTGTGACGTTGTTTGGCTTAGCAGTGCAAATTCAGCTCTGGATCAGATTATCACCCAAATTATGGAGAACTCCAATTCTTCCCGCCCAGTACCTGCAACAGAAGAAATCATGTCGAAGTTGGAGCGTCAGGTGCTGGAGGAAGGCTGTGAGAGTCATGCTCTCGTTGCACGAATATCTTACTCATCTTGTTTGTCAAAAGCCCCATTACTAGAACGGGACTGCGCTGTGTGCAAAGAGCAATTCTCTCTCGGAACTGAAGATCCTGACGAACAGGTAGTGGTTACTTTACCTTGCAAACACCCGTTCCATGATGGCTGCATTACCCCTTGGTTGAAATCTAGCGGAACATGTCCAGTTTGCCGGTACTTATCATGCACCATTGTTTCGTAGCCCTCGAATTGACCTCTTTCCCCATCTAATCTTAGACATCAACTCATTCCTCAACCTGAACATCACCCGCCCGAACCAGGATCGTCGAGCAGTTCTTCTCATCCCGGCAGCCCCGGCCGCCAATCCGGGAACGCGGGAAGTTCTGGTCAAGGCGGCAGTGGCGGTGGTGTTTTCGGTTCGCTCTTTAACATCATGAGCGGTGGAAACCATGGAAGCAGTGGTGGAAGCAACGTTCCCGGAAGCAACAATAGCAGTTCGTCCGGCGGTTCTGCGAGATCCCTCCGTCGCTCGTCGGGTGACAGTCAAGAGGAAGACATACCTGGTGGCTGGTTGGATTGATATCGGTCTCGATTTAGTTTGTATGTAGAAGAAATGGATTCCACGGTCTAGTGACACATTTTTGTAGACTTGTATCTTAGCTCGCACTGGTTATGTACGACCTGAAGTGATATCTTGACATATGTACAGTACTTTATGTGACTTCTCTTCCAAGCGCTTGCTGAGCGTGAATACCCTGAGTAGCATGAGAACATTACTCCTTCCTTATGGCGTTGATGCCTCAGAAACGCTGAAAAGAACGTCTCCTATGGTAATTTATGTTGGTCACGATAACAATCATTTCAAACCGTGCTTCAGTTTCTATGATTGACTTATCCGAGATCCGTATGTGGTGCAATATCCAATAACTGAAATGCTCCAACAGAACGCATTTCCAAGCTTGTCCTAATCTGTCGACACATTGCTCGGCTTTCAGCCCTATACTGACAAGCCGTTGATCGCTCTGAAGCTTCTCACACGCGCAGTGAGTCAAAGTGAGGCTCGCAGGCTCGGATCATGGTATAACAAGGCTATACAAGTGGCAAAGTGAATGCGTGATTTCCCCTTTCATGTCCAACCCACAAGCCAAGCCCGAGCAGGAGAGGACATCTCATGAACGCGTTTGTTGATATTGTCTAGTTGGTGGTTGCATGCGTAAAAGAAGTCGTGGCCAAACCGAGACGGCGGTTGGCAGTGTCGAAGACGGAGTAGAAGCGCTCGAGGAAGGTGAAGCCGTTGATGAAGTCAAGGCCCTCGCCAGAGTTCGTTCCAAGATCCCCAACGATAAGGTAAACGTTTCCGGCGGTGCCGCCGATTGCAGTGTTCAGAGAGCGGGGCCAGATCTGGGCGTTAGCTGTCAATTCAAAGGTAGTCTAGGATGTAGACGAAGGTGAGTAGGGCGCGTTTGTGAGTCACGTGGAACACAGTACCCCGCCGATGGTGAAGAACAAGCTCTGGAGGCTGTTGAACTGCGCTGTCGTCAAGCGGAGAAGACCGGTGTTGTTGTCTGCCACGGCACCTGTTGCCGTCTGGTAACGCCTCAGAGCATCTATTTTGAGGTATCAGAGTTGTACAGATTCCGCAAGGGTAAATTAGACCAACCAGAGGCAAGGAGAACAAGGGTGGTGCCGGTGTCAACGATACCAGCAGTTGTCGATAAAATGCTCGTCGAAGTGCCGTATCGGACAGACTGGTTGATGCCCCAGAATTCGCTAGCAGGCGAAGTACTTGTGATTCCACTGCGAAGCAAGAGTCAGCTGGTTAATTTACAGAAGACGCGCCCATATCAGTTGATCCACTTACGTGAATGTGATCGATCCCGTGAACTTGCTGGAGTCAGTCCCACCAAATGTCAGCTCGCCATTTTCCGAAGTCTCCGTGGTCGTTGGCTCAAAAGAAACGGCGACCAAGTTACTGGTGATAGTTCCCTGACTGAAGAGGTTGTCGGTCACAGTCGAGATTGTCGTCGTCGTGGCCGGAGAGAGTGTATCTAGGGTGACAGGAACGTCAGTTCTCAAAACAGCAGTCAGGCAGAATTACGTGTTCATACCGAGTGTTAAGTCGACGGGACCAATGCTGTAGAGAAGGTTGGTCAGGATGGGGATTTCCACATATATGTGCGAGTCTTATCTACCCCAAAATACCATCGAAGCCATCGAAGCCAGTTGAACGGGAAGCAACACCGATCGACTGCTTGGATATAGTCAAGCCTGAAGCCAAAGATACTTGATCTGTGAACTCAGTGCCTGGATGAGGATGTATTCACGACCATCAGATCTATATTTGCGACGTGCAAAACAAGAAATTACCAGAAAATGACCCAGAACCATATGTCACCGACTAAAACCCGTTCTCGTCAGACATCCAATGAAAACTCCATGGTGACACTTACGACACGGTTCGAGGTTTGAGTACTAGTACTAGTCCTCACATACGCCTGACCAGCGCCTACCCATGTGTTGGAAGACCCCGTGTCGATGAGCAGACTATCTAACATAGGATAAGCTTCACATGCAAGATATCATGCGACAGACGCTGTCTTACAGGTAGTCGCGGGACTGCCCACTCCAACATTTGCAGTATACACCACCGCTTGGTTCTCGACAGGGACACTGACCACCGCATCCTCGCTTAGCTGGATACCGCTGAGTTTCGCCTCGGCCCGTGCACGCAGAGCTTTCGCTCGCGCCTGATCCTGTTTGAGGAGATGTGGAAAAGACGTCACATTCACGCTCTTTGCGAAAGGGAGGGAGACGAGGGAGTCGCGGATCACAACGGGTTTCGCCTCTACAGACAAAGCGAGCAGGAGAAGGGAGGTGAGAGCGGCAGTGGGGAACATGACTGGGCAGGCAGATGAAGCTAATCGAGGGGAGTGAACCACAATAGGACCACGACGTCCCCAGTCAACCTAGGGCCTGCCTTTATAGCCAACGGAAGACACACAGACCCCATAGTTCCCCCCCTATACTTACATGCTATACCGGGAACCATGCGGTCCAGGACTAGAATACCCACACGGTTGCTTTTGCCTGCTATTGCGCCGAGTCGATGCTCATATATGTCATAAGACGATGCTCATCACGTGCAGCATTCAAAGACTTGATGGGAATCTAGAAACCCTTCACTGATCGGAAGTCCCTGAAGCAGAATCAGTAAGAGTGTGGGGAAAAATAGGTGGAAAAAGGCAGCCCATACGGCAGCTATGGGCATGGGTCTTGCGAGACGAGTCCGCTAATTAATGCATTGCCATGAGGGCCAAGTTCACATTCCAACTGAGCAGGTAACCTTCTTTTTTTCGCTGCTCGGTTGTTTTTTCGTACCTGTAGAGGGAAGAAGAAAGGTGATGGTGATCAGCATGAATAACCACTATTGTATGACATATGGCCATACGCGCCATCGATAGTCCAACTTCGAAACAGGTGAGGAAGTTTGATATCAGCAAGAAGGAAACGATGTTCGTGAGGTTGTCGCAGATCACATCGCAGGCTGCAGTATCACCGCTTGTAAGCCTGAATTGACATGCGGAATGCTGCGATCGGCAAAAGGAGAGTGAGTGGACTAGTGATCAGCTTGACTTCGATAAAACATCATAACAGAGTTGCTTATAGAAGTGAGGGGACCCGCGTTGACTGCCTGTAGAAATGGTAGACGCTTGCAAGTGTCAAGGCACTCAAATTGCATCACACCTGAACGGCACAAACGGCCAATTACGACGAGGTTTCAACAACGTGCCTGACATACCTGGAGAGCGTAAAATTAGACTTCGTAGGCGCTTGCTACCGCATCAATAATTAGTCCAATACGAAGAAGCACATAGCACGTACAACTTCACAATCTTGACGTCGGCATGCGTTCTCGACTTGCAAAGGAGTGCTTTGATGACGCCATCGAGCGACAAGCAGAAGCGTCCAAAATCGCTTGCGAGTTTGCGAATCCAACAGAGACGGTTTGAAGGAAGAAGTGATCATCGGCAGGAACACATTGTACCACGCGCAACAATCGCAGAGAGCCGTAAGCATCGCAATTGTTGTGATGAGAAAAGATGGTGCAGAGTCGTTGCTTTCCCAGGAGATCCTTGATGTGGGAAAAGGAAGATCATCCACAGTACGCACATAGTCATTAGACATCGAGCACGCGGTTGGAAGGAGGTTTGCACAACCATGTGGCTGAAAACATGCCACAGGACAACCCTAGAATCATGAGGGTCGCAATAGAGGATATAGGGTGTCACGATCTGAGGCTGAACTATAAAATCATCTGCGTTATGACAAGTATACCATACACCGATTCGTGTCTTGATGAGCGAGTCATGATTTCCCGAGGCCTGCTTTCAGTAATTCAACAGCCTCCTCCGCTGCCCCCGATTGCTGGTATCCTGCTGGCCTGAACCCAATATTATATCAGACGGCATTGACACCCGTAATTCATAGAGGGTTCATGCTTACCCAAACCCGTATGCATGGATGACCAGAGCGTTAACAGTAGCATCTGTTGAGTTTGGAATTAAGCCTCCCTTCGCGAGCATATCCATCCTTTGTGCCTCTAGCCGTGGGCCACCTTCACGAGCTGGCCTCAAGCCAACGTTGTGGCTGAGGATGCGGGTCTGCGGATGATTCAGGGCAGGGACGAATGTTTTCGCACGCGACAAGATGCGCTCCGCAGTAGGCATATCAATCGACGTATCCCAATCATTGGTCTGGAAGGTGCCGCCTATCAGGACCATACCATGTGGAGAGGGTCGAGGAATGAGATAGATCGCCTCGCTGCCCTTTGGCAGATCTGTTACAGAACACTGAATCAATAGGCACCCTTGGATTGCCAATCTACTCACTAGGTATCAAAGTGACGAAATGGTCGACCTCTGGTGCAAACGCTACGATAGTTTGGCCACGGATCTTTATTATCGTGGAAAGCTCAGGTAGAATCTCAGAAGTATATGCATGACAACCGCACTTACCGGATACATTTTAACATCCTCCACGCCTACTAGTGAACGTGCACCTAAATCGGCGTTGCCTCGTTATACTGTGCAGTAAGCTGAAACAGTTGCGTACAGATTTACCAAGTCCAGTGGCATTGACGACCACTCCTTTGTCACCAGCCAGCGTTCCTGCTTCATACAGAGTCACTAGCCGACGCCTTACAAACTTCACACCGCGAGATTCCAACTCGGACTTGAGCCACGGAAGGTAGATTCCAGGGTTGATTGAGACAGTGTGGAATCCAACTCCACTCTTGACGTTCGATGGTAGATATGCCTCGGGTGTTATCAGATGAAACTGTGAAATAATGAGCGCGGGATGACACACGTGAATCGCTCAGCTTTGAGGAAAGCTTTGATACAGCGCTGTAAACAAATTCAGATAGCTCACATCTCGTACAATATCTTTCCACCATGCTTGACTTTCAGCGTCTTCTTGTTCAAAATACACCTTGGATGGCAGTCTCTGTTCATGTGATCAGCGAGCCATCGTTCCTCTCGTATAAACTGGAACGTACCCGGACAAGGCCAGTAGGTATCATGTCCCACAACTTGTCGCTATTTGACACCAAAGAATATGAGATTATTTCATGACATCCCTTTTGACTTACAAGGTTCGCTTTTCCCAACGGTGCAATCGCTCATCATACTGCATCGGAGACCAATTTGCACCCTGTCTTACGACGTGAATATGATTCGTTGGCAAGATGTCCTGTCAGATGTAGTGATGCTCACCGCCCATGGACTCGCGAAGGCCTGGCTATCAAGATCTTCTGGCATGTCTCTGGCCACAACGGTCACCTTGTATTGTTGAGCGCCGATTCCTTCTGTCAATATGTGCGCAATTGTCAGACCAATGACGCCTGCTCCGACAACGACAACGGAAACTAGTTCGCTAATCGGAGTAGACATTGTAGTCTTGTAGAAGAAATCAACCGCCCACAGTCAGTCGATTGTCAGATAAGGATATCCAATGACTACGTCGGGGTTGTTGAAGGAGAATCGCCGTGTTTCAACCAAGGCTTACAAATACTCTGCTTTCGGACACTGGGGCCGAAGGCCCGAAATATGGTCACCTCAACACTTTCACTCAAAACGAGTACCCTGCATCCGTCCTGTATCATATGCTGCTTAATCGTACACAAAGACCAAGGTAGACTATTTCATTCTGCTTTTCCAGCATCTAGAGTGAAGGAGCACGAGACTGAAGGGTGTGGGCCAAAACGTAAAGCTTCAGGTATGTGGCCTCGCATACCTTCATGGGACCGTAGGAATGATCACTCTAGCCACTCTATTATCACTCATTCGTTTCGATCAGTCGTGAGCTCGACTATATTGGGAATTCATTCTCATCTTACTCGATGGCGCAATGGCCATTGTCGCTATGTACACCCCTCGACGGTTCTTATCTTTGCTTTCCACTTGTAAACGCTACGACAGTCATGGCCTAGGGGGATTATACTTCCGGTGGATTAATTCCTCTCACTTAGCTGCCCAGCAGAGAACACAAGCCTGAAATTCTTGAATTTGCCATGTCCTACATGGCCTTTGACAGTAATCTCGTTCGCACTATCCCACGCGCAAGAGTTCACTAACCACGAATGTCATTTTTATGGGATATCCTACATTCACCGATGAACTTCTAGTGGTTGTTCTGATCGCACAGGACACGAGTCTGGAATGGGAAACCGGAAACTCTGCGCTGCAAGTTTCAGTTCAAAAAACAACCAGTATACCCTGCTCTGAACCCGAGCCGAATTAAAGGATTGGGGGTAGAATAGATATGGAAGCGGAAGAATACTCTGCACGCGAATTCAGGCACCCGACTGAAGACTCCCTACTGAAATGGTACGGTCATCAACTGGTCATCAGCCATATGAGTCACTGACATCTGTAGAATGCGAAGGACCCACAATCTTTAAGTGACCCTTTTAAATTTATTGGACGATACAGGAATTGATCGATGGAGATTTCAGACGCTCAATCTGATCTTATCCCCAAAGAACAATCTTCGTGAGCACGACACACCCTTGCCCGTCCTGATTTGCGACAAACAATGCACCGAGCCGAGTCGCTATATGGCCAATACAGTCAGGGCTTCGACCAGCCAGGAAACCGCAGACCTTACGAACCATCAGCAAAGCCGTTCTCCTCGCATGGACTTGTCACGAGCCCAGCCGCGCGCAGCGCAGTACGTACTTGACCGTACGTGCCCCTAAATAAAGCCTTGCCGTTCCCGTCTGCGTTCCATTTTGGATAGGCCTCGGTCGTCGAAACGCCATCCGGCGTCTTCGTATCTCCCTCGACGCCATCTTTCGCGGTCTCAGGCGTGTCCATCCCCGCGGCGACTACCGCATCTGCGATTGTCCTGCTCAATTTTTTCAGCTTCCTATGGGATGTCTTCACTGGGATGACAGGGAACTCGTCACAGGATTGTGGACCAGGAACTGCAGCGCCGGCAGCCTCAGCGTCGCTTGGGAAGCGAATATAAAGCCCACCCGTGCGCTTCGCAAACCGGCTGAGGATAGATGTATCCGCGGGCTGACGATCAGGTGCGGGTCGAGACTCAGGACATACGAGCGTAATCTGTGAACTCGTAAAGGACGTTCCCAACAGGGTCCCTTGATTATGAGGGGACGGACTCGACTTCGTCGGAATAGAAGTGGTCTCCGCGCTCTGGTACACATATGCCTCGCGGTGATTCTTCTTTTGTGCCCAGCTGCATGAGATGCTAGCATTGCGCCGATGCGACGATCTCGTGTTTGCGTGGGTCTTATCGTTAATGTCGGAACCGGCGGTATCGCAAGGAGGAGCCTTGGATTTATATCGGAAGAGTTTCATCGAAGCGCTACGCACAGGGCCCGGAAGCGATAGAGGGGGTCTGAGCGACCGCACAGGCGGTGCACTCGCATTGGTATCCGAGCGAGAAAGCCTTGAGAACGGGAAGGAGGGCAGACCGGAGATAGATGTTGGTGTAGGCATCCGTGGATATATAGAGACATTGGTAAATTCGGCAACATAGGGGATGCCGTAAGACGTGAAGAATACCTCTCCAGGCATTGCTTGATCGAGAGTCGACTGGATTACCGGAAAGGTAAGTTAAGACGAAATGAAAGATATGCCCCGATGCCGATGTCGGTGGGGAGTCGGTGGGGGTATTGAGATCCTAGTCAGGCTAACCGGAACAAAGGAAGGCACCAAGGCGGGAAGTTAGCCCCTGGGGCCCTGAGGCCTGATACTTATAGAATCAAGCATCGGTGATGGGGGTTGTTTGCAAGGGGTCATTGTGGCCTGTCTTGCAACTTGCACGCCCACGCCACGCTCTGCACTCGGAGGCCACGCTTCAGCCTTACGCTTCAGGAAGACTTCAGGAAGGCCACACAACGACGCTTTACTTCTCTCGCTTTCGCATAGACAGCTAACGAGCATGAGCTCCCTTTTCCCCATTCCCAATCTCACTGCCGCGCTCGCTACGCACGACACTTTTTTCGTCCCCACCTTCCCGTATTCAGATTACATCTCATTACGATAGTACTGTTATATGCCACCTGCGCTCTAGACATCTAGGCCTGTCTCCTTTCTCTTTTCTATGTTTCGGTCACATTGACCTCGCGCCTCGAGGCGGGCACGTTGTGGGTACCGATCCCGTGCTGCGTCAAGCGTCAAAGAGTCCAGGAAGAAGCAGCGCTTGTACGTGCACTGACCTTCTCGCTCGTAACAGGTGGCCAGCGCATTGTGTAACGAGTCAGCACAGAAGTCACAGTAACGCTAGATGCAAACACGCCTTGTGTGGATTCTGGTAATGAGGAGACCGGAAAGGAGGATCCAGAAATCACCGCGAAAAGGCGATTGGTTGGCACTGATTGGACAGATTCTAGAGCCTCCTAGTTGAAGCGGACCCGATTTAGGTAGTTCATACACCAACAACATCAATGAACAACGTTTCATCCCGGACGGATC
This sequence comes from Heterobasidion occidentale, assembly GCA_039111635.1. NCBI lineage: Eukaryota > Fungi > Basidiomycota > Agaricomycetes > Russulales > Bondarzewiaceae > Heterobasidion > Heterobasidion occidentale. Next base: position 1,823,072 of record JBCAQO010000001.1, on the reverse strand, counting down.
AATGTGAGAGGAGGCGTGCATATATGGCGTGGAGGTTGCGTCTGACAAGAATAGGACTCTCGATAAGGTGAGCGCGGAATTTCGCAGCGGGGTGCGATAGTATCTTATGCCGAGCTTCGACAAGGTAGCGAATCACGTGTATACGATGCTTGTGGGTGGTGCGCGTCGAGCAGTCCGACTGAGAGCAGCCTGTGGAGTAATATCATGTGCGATGCGACTTGACATGTTCTGCAAGCTGGTATAGTAGATTTTGCGCGCTCTGGAGTCAAGGCTTCGGACGATGAAATTGAGCAACAGACCTGATTGGCAGGTGACCGATGAACTCCACGGAGACATCATCTATTGTCAGCAAACAAGTTGAAACCCCAGGTCAAGGTCACAAGAGAGGAAATACGATGGTCGGGTCAGATTTGGGGGAGTAAAGCGGGAAGAAGACAGTGGCGATGGATTGTGGCATATCCGGCAAAGCTAGAGCCTATGGGGAAGCTCCATACAGAACTTGCGTGGAAAAGGTGCGCTGAGAGCGGAGGAGCTTCGGTGGGATCCCTAGAGGAGACTGGATGATGGTCATCCGTAGATAAGCAGATGGTGATCAGCGGTAGGTATGGGGAAAAGTGCTAAAAATCGAGGCACGTTGGACTAGACAACATTCAGTCGTCCTAGAGGCCTATGTTTGTGAGTGTGCCGCAAGCGGAGCAAACAGGGAATTCGGCAGATAGATTGTGAGCGTGTGACGTCACCGGCTTCCTATTCGAGAGGATGGGCACAGAAAACAGCACGTTTTGCAAACGCAGACAAAGGATCACTGGGACACTCAACGTCAACGCTCGTTGGAGGATATAAGAGAACAGGTAAAACGTGCTTGGTGCGTCCCGATCCAGCCCCGAACTCCATCCATATCTGACCGCATGTCCGCCCTTACCTTTGACTCTCCGAAGTTCGAGTACTTTCCCCCAACCCCCTCTCCCTCCGACCACGAGCAGGACAAAATCCTACAATTATCCAAGCGCAACATGTCCGCTAACATTGTCCATAACGGTGCTGCACCCCCGCCCAACGCTCCCCCGGGTGCGAAGGCTGCCACCTCCAGAGTCACTCTCCATCTTGGCCACCTTCCCCAGAAGAAAGACATCAGAGGCCCTTGGCCACGCACTCCCACCCGGGTACGCTTGTCTCCGCAATTCCTCACTGGAATATCTCACCGTATACCGTCTGGGTAGGTCGATCCCAACAACCCGCCGTGGCCTGCATACCGCGGTTACCATGAGTACTCTTTCGCGCATGCCACTATGGGTGTCCGCCTCCCTACCATCCTAGGGAAGGCCATAGACGATACAGTTCGCACTCTAAACGAGCAATCATCCGAGGATAAGATCGTCGACCTCGTCCAGTGCATCGAGCGCATGGATGTCCTCATGACTGACCTCTCCGGCAACGCGAAGTTGAGGCCTATCATCGACGATGGTGAGGCAGATGTTGCCTTGTGGAACAAAGAGATTGCAAAGTACTTCCAAGGTAGGTCCAGTCGTAATTTGACTCAACTTCTTTTTTCTGAATATCTTCAGGAAAGGACTTCATGAATGCGCCTTGGCTCTTTGCCGAGGCTTACAAGTATCGTCGCCTCCATGAAGCTTTCAGTGTTAGTAAATACTGGGGCGACTATGATGTATTTTACAGACAAAAGGTAAGGTCATGTCGTTCTGTTCAATATGTTTCACCTCTGAGCCCCTTTTCCTCCAGTGCGATACTTTCTCGCGTTCTTCAGACGCCGTCTTCGAGTTGTCTATGCGTTTCGTCGAGCCTTTCTCACAGTCGCAAAGCCTCTCTGCTGAAGAGAGGCTTGAAGCTGAGCGTCTCGTGTTCCTCGAGCTCACTCAAGGTATCTCATTCCAACCTTTTCCAACCTAAACTCGCCTTGCTGACCTTTGCTTCAGTCTGCCTCTGGGGCAACTCCACCGATCTGTCTCTGCTGATCAACATGACTGAAGAGCAGATCAAGTCTCTGCAATCTACAGGCGGCGAGCATCTCGCATCGACAGAGAAAAACATCCTCGGAAACGACTTGAACAAGTTGTGGGACACTGTCAAAGAGCTTCGCGGCAAGACTGGTGGAAGAGTTGACTTCGTTCTTGATAACGCTGGTTTCGAACTATATTGCGACTGCGTCTATGGTATGTCATACCCGCATTCATTCGCTATCATCGAAATTGATCCCATGTTTTCATCAGCCGACTTCCTCATTCAGAGTGGACTTGCGACACAGGTCCGCTTCCACGGGAAGCGCTATCCGTGGTTTGTTTCCGATGTCACCAAGAAGGACTGGGAGTGGCTGCTCAACACCATGGTGTACGGCCACCTCTTCCCGAAAGCATCGGAGGCGGAGCGCGAGTCTCTTCGCAGACTCGGCAATCGGTGGAAGGTAATATATTGTGTCGACCAATAGCTCTGCAACAAGTTCACTTATATACGATTTATTGTTCCAGCAATATGAACGTGAGGGCAAGTGGGTGTACGAGCAACACCCGTTCTGGTGCACGGGCTACACATTCTGGGACCTTCACAGCGAGGCCCCGGATCTCTTCCTGCACTTGTCCAGATCAGACCTTGTTTTCTTCAAGGGTGACTTAAATCACCGCAAGCTCACGTACGACTGTGCCGCCCCCGCGTCGACGCCGTTCGACATTGCCATTGGGCCGATGGCAAGCTCGGCGGGAGCCCCGAAAATATGCTCCCTTCGCACGATCAAGAGTGATGTCGTTGTTGGACTGGAGAGCGACGAGGTGGCTGAGAAACTCGACAATGACGAGCCCGGTTGGAAAATCAGTGGCAAATATGTGAGTTTTTGATACACTCCATAATGTTTCAGAGAAATCTGAACACGCTATTGCCTTCCAGGCGGTTGTACTTCTCTCCGAGGGCCGTCCTGGCGAAAAAGTTCGCTTTGCCTAAGGACTGTAAGGCTTTTTGCCACCATGTAGACTCTTTTCATTGTATCTGTGGCCCAAAGAAGCCTCTATTCGTGTTCTCTCGAATCCTTGTGATACTTCATGTTATTCTCTCACCTGTATTGTATGCAGCCTGTTCCGTGTGTCTGCGCCTGTGTACTTTTACTGTAACCGTATTGCAGACCTTGTCATCATTGCTATGTCTGAATCATGTACAACTGAATAGAGTGAGAACAGGTGTAAATGCAAGCACCACCCTTTCCAAAGCGACTGCGTTTCCGTTGAAAACGCTCAAAATCAACTGACGTATACGTTGGTGCAAGCATCATCGAAGCTGAAAGAGGATTGCAAGCAGAATTTCTTAGGGCGCTGTGTGGAATTCCGCAGGGCTTTTTAACCGGTTATTAACCAGGAGGCGTTAATAACGCGTTAATAACCAGCGTTAATAACTGCACATTGTGAGCGTGGGAAAATGAAAGTAAAATTGAGAAAATGGGCCAACAAAATGATGGCTCATAGCTCAAATTTATACATACAGACTGATTCTGTAAACTAAACCTAAATGGATTTGAGAGGGTCAGATGGCTGGAGCACAAACAGGGTGATTTGAGTGAGCAGTTGTGGAGTTGGGTGTCCTGGTCTAACCAACCATGATGCAACTTGGACAGCTCCTCAATTTTGTGAAAGAAACACACCAAAACCTTATGAGGCACTACCCATCAAACCCAAAAAATCAATTATATGCATCAATTAATGACGCTTTCACTCAATGGCGTGTCACGTGTCAGCTACCGCCAATGAGGACAGTGTTGGGACAATGACAATGGTGCCGTATGCGCTCTTTTCTGTCCCCACCGCCTTTGGAGGCCTCCTCTGGGCAAGGGGGTGGTCTCCGCTTGTTGGTATCTTCTCTGGTTCCGCCGCAAGGGCAGGTTATCCCTCAGTTAAGTTGGGACACCAACTCCTCAACTGCTTGCTCAAATCACTCCGTTTTGCTCCAGCCATTTGCCTCTCCAGTCTGTTTAGGTTTAGTTTATAGAGGTTTGACAATCATTCAGAAACAGCTGTAACTTATATATTGCACTGAATAACAACAAATTCGAGATATATTGCTGTTTTAGGAAATTAGTTATTAACCTTAAAAACCAAGGGGTCCGATAGGTGCCTGTTAATAACGCGTTATTAACACCTGTTATTAACCCGGTTAAGAACTAGGAGTTCTACACAGCGCCCTAGAATTTCTCTGGGTGTACGCAAAGTCGTGACCGTGCGAAGACACAAGCGCTCAATGGTTAGGGCGCTGCAATACAGCTCAATGTTGGGACTCGATTGAGGGGACAAACCAACAAGTGTGTCATGTGTTTTGTGCGCTGGCAGTCGTTAAGTTAGTTGTCGATGGAGTCAGACCAGACAAAAGCTGTGGCGGAGAGATCGTTGATCGTAAAACGCGATCACGTGCTGTCGGAACATGGTTTGCCTCCTCTTCGCCGGGAGACCTGGAGCGTCGACGTCGATTCCCTATCCTCTCTCCCTCATCCGCGAGGCCATCACGGCTGTACATTATTTCTCATAATGTCTCACTGGAATGTCGGGCCCGATCCTAAGGAGGACGAGGTTGTTGCTTTGAAGAAGCAAATAGCTAATCAAGGTACGGACTCTATTGAAAGTTATCGCCTTCGATTGACTTCATTGAGTGCTCTCGACAAAGACATCCGATACTCTCATATAGAGAGTCAACTATTGAAGATCAAGGAGAGCTTTGAGGAAACAAAGGTTGCACTGAGCGATACCCATCAGAAGGTGAGTATATGCTGTCACCTTGCTGACTGGTGGAAGGTTACAACTCCAAATGCCACGAACTTTCTAGTTACGCACTGAAGCCGACCGAGCACTAAACCTTGAGCAGCGACTAACGCAAAGTGAAGCAGTCTACGAAAAGGAGAAGCTCTTTCGACAGAATGCAGAGACAGCACTCAATGCTGCCTCTGAGAAGATCAAAGCCGAGGAACTGATAGCCAGAAACCTTCAAGAGACCATTGAAACTCTCGCAGGACGGGAAAGCGATAGTAGCTCTGTTGTATCTTTTCTCCAGCGCGACAAAACTCGGCTCGAAAACCGCGTGCAGGAACTTGAAGTCAATCTTCAGCAGATCATATCCTCTGCCACGCCCGCCAAGAGTCGCGCTGGTCGACCAAGGTCCTCTGACTTCTCGGACGTAAGGATCAAGAATCTGGAACGGGAGTTGAATGAAGCGCGATCTCTATCTACCACTCACGAGTCGGATCTCCAGGCTACGAAGGAGAAGTGCGGACGGATGCAGACAGACCTTATCAGGGTAGAGAACGAGAAGTCCGCGCTGGAGAGGAAGATGCTGAAGGAGGTCAGCGCGTTGAAGGAACGTTTGGCAGAGAAAGAAGAGGAGACGGAGCAGCTGCGAGCTCACCAAGGAGATGGTGGTCTTGGAAGGGAGAGGGAAGAGGAGCTGATTCAGAGGATCGAAGAGGAAGAGGCAAAGGTCCTGGCCATGGAGAAATTGGTGCAAAAGAGCGGGAACATGAAGGCCATGCAAGATGCTTTACAAAGAGCTGAGAAGAAGTTGGCGTTGGAGATGGCAAAGACCAGAGCGGGCGAGGAGCGAGCTTCGGAGCTCGTGAGGGAGAAAGAGGAGGCGCTGGATCTCTTGGACTGTACCCGAGTGCAGGTTGAGAATCTGACTAGGGCCCTGCAGGAGAAAGACTTTCGTATCGACTTTTTGGATTCTCAGGAGAGGTGTGTTCCAAACTCAGCTGCACGAATGCCTCTTGACCGATTCAAATCACCAGGGAACTTCGTTCTCAGCTCGCACAGGCACGCTCTGAGCAGAACAACCTTGCGGAAGAGTTCATCAAGCGTCCTGGGAGCACTACATTCGATGAAGGACTCCTTTCTGCCGATGATGGCCCCACATTCCCTTTGCACTCCACCCCTCTTCCTCATCCAGCAGAGCTCGTACGTGCACGTACACCCTCAGTCCCTCCCGACGATGCTGCAGTGGAGAAATTGCTATTGGCCATCGATCGTCTGAGAGGCGAGCGGGATGGATTGCGCCGCGATCTCGAATATCTGCAGGCCGAATCCAAGTTTACCATCCAAGCCATGGAGGAAAAATTGTCAGCAACTCCTGCATGTGTCCGCTCGACAGACACAATTGAACAACTTCACGTCGAAATCAACGATCTTCGGGAACAACTCTCGAAAGCGTCTCACGCGCAGCTGGAACCTGTTCGAAAACCACTACTCGGGCTCACAGCAACAGCCTCACTCATCATGGTTGGTCATCTACAATCGCGCCTTGAGGATCAAGATAGAGACGCCTACGAGGAACTGGAGCGTAGTCGTGCTGAAATGGATTTGCTGCATCTTCAACTAGACGACGCCACTTCTGCCAATGAAGATCAACAGCGTATCATCGTTGAACTCGACGAAACGTTGAATCAGACACATTCACGCCTCGAGGCTTGCCTTCAGGATCTTCACAACACGGAGTATCGGCGAGACGAACTCATAGCCCGAGTTTCACTTCTTCAATCCCAGATAAACGAGCTGAAGGCGGGACACGCACAAACCGAGACCGACCTGCAACAAGCAGAAGAGCAGTTATCAGAGTATGCTAGGGTGTACGAAAGCTTAGAGTCGGAACGCGATTCGCTTGGGTTGCAGGTCAACAACCTGGAGATGGACCTTGTTGCAGCTCAAGAGGATTTGGCGGAGGCCCAGAGGCGTTATAGCAATTTGCAAACTCTGCAATTGTCGGCTATGTCGTCCGGTGAGGTTACACGGACGCTGAAGTCGCAGATTGAGGAGCTGGAGGACCGTGTCTTGCGGCGTACTGAACTGATTGGGCTCCAGCAGCACGACATCAAGCGATTGGAAGTCAATCTGACGTTGCAGGAGGATCGAATCGCGGAGATGACACAAGAACTGGAGACCGTGATCACAGAGAAAAAGAGCATGGTCGAGGATTGTGCGGAGGCCAGGGAAGCGCGGGACGTGGCCTTGAGGAGGGTAGAAGACCTCGAGGAAGAATTGGAGACCTTTGAGGCTCGGCTCGAACGACTGAATGAGCAGCGCGAGACAGAGACTACGACCTTGATCGGTCTATGGGCAGGGGTCGTATCCCAATCGAGAGTCGAGATATATGATCTTCGGTCAACGCTGTACGAGACCCACACAGCAAACACTGGCCTCCTCGATCATATCGCTAACCAAGAGGAGACGGTCACGGCTCTATGGGATGATAATCAATACAAATTAGAGGCTGCTAGGAACGAGTGCGGGCTCAGCGACGAGAGGAGCCGTCAAGCCACAATTGCTCTTGCCGTTTCTCAACTGGAATTTCGCCGGAAAGAACGCCTCCTTGCCACCCAGCTGGCCCTCCAGACGGGTTTGGAGGACCAGTTTAGAGTGGTGCAAGGCGAACTCGCCGTCAGGATCACGGAAATCGAGTCTCTTCGGAAGCAGTTGGAGTCCGTCCGCTCGCAACAATCTCAGGAGAATGAGGTCAAGGCCCTTGAACTCCAGGAAAAGCTCAAGCAACTCCAGCATTCTAACGCTGAGCTCGAGCGACAGCGAACGCAACTCCAGCAGGCATTGGAGACCTCTCAAGCTGAGCTGCAGTCTGTTGTTGGGGAACACACGGAGGGAATGCGAGCAAGTGCCCAGGTTAAACAGGAGCTAGAGCAGCTGCGGACCTCGTTTGAGGAGGAAACCAAGCAACTTCATAATCGTCTTGCTCAAGCTACTACTGAACTACAGGAAATTCAGCTTGCCCATGCTGATGCAACCGAGGCACAGAAGGCTTCTCTAGAGGAAGTCGTGCAGTCTAGGAAAGAACTTGAAGCGCAACTGCAAAGGTCTCACGAACAACAGGTAGTCGATCAGCATTTGGCCGACCAGCTTGAAGCTATTCGAATAACCCACAGGGATGAATTACAGAATCTCCGGAGTCAACTGGATCAAGCAGCTCGAGACCTTCAGGATGCTACACGGATGAAAGACGAGTTGGAGGCCTCTCACCACCGCACCATCGACGAGGCACGCCTCTCCCAAGCGGACTTGGAAGCACAGCTTTCGAAAGCATCAGCTGCCAGTCAGATACTCGAGCAGGAAGTCGATAGGGTCAAATCGCGCCATGCGCAGGAGCTTGTCGATCTTCAAGAGCGCCTTCAATCCAGTCAGAGTGAAGCCGCTGATTTACAAACTAGATTGAAAGTGGAGATGGCAGACCGGAATGCATCCGATGCCGAGTGTCGAACTGTCCGGGAGCAGTATGAGGTTCTTCGGACTGTCGAAGCCGACCTCCGCGAAACTATTGCTACCTTGCAGAGCAAGGCAACAGAGACTGACACTTTCCTCCGATCCTTAGAGATGGAAAAGTTGACTCTTGAGCAAGAAGCAACTAGTTTGGAAGCCGCAATGCAGCGTGGGCTCTCCATGCAGAAATTCTTGGAGAAGCAAGTCAGGGAAGGGTAAGCATTGTTATATCTTATCATAGTCCATCATCTCAGTGCGTCTGTTATAGCGAGAATGAGATGAAGTCGTTGAAGGCGGATTTGAGTCGTCTTCGTGCGGACCACGCTCGTTCGGAACAAGCCTGCAAGTCGGCACAGATGGAGCTTTCCTTGAAGTCCGGCCAGCATGAGCATGCGGTATCCTCTTTGCGTCGTGAACTTGATATCCTTCGGACCCATCCTAAGCAGGATGAAATCATTGCGGAGCTCAATGAGAAAGTGCAGATGATGGACGATTTGATGCGAAGCAAAACTCAAGAAATCGAGGAGAATGATGATCGATTTATCGAGTAAGTGTTACTTCATTTATAATCTATTTTAATAACCCCACGCTCCTCAGACTTCTCAAGGAGAAGAAGAAAATGACGGCGAAGATGGAAAATTTGGCTCGAAAAGTTCAGAGTCTGCAAAACAAGTTGGCTGCCATCAAAGATGCCTCTTCTACACTGCCTCCACAAAGATCGCAGCCTCCCGTGCCTTCCCGCCAACCCCATTCCGCCTCATCAATGCCGATAATCACTGCTGTAGCCGCCTCTCATGTTCCACAACCTGTCCTGTCCCAATCTTCTTCTACCCCCCGATCGCGTTCGCGCATGCCATCGGGACCATCCGTCTTACCTATACCCAAGACTCCTGACAGTCGACCACCGGTGTTTCGAGCGAAGACGCCCGAGAGCCGTGCTGGTCATTCAGCCTTTCAGTCCAGAACTCCCGAGAGATCGAACCCCCCAATATTCCAGACGAGAACTCCGGGGCCAAGGCATTCCATACCTCAGCCCGATTTCTCCGGTCCCCTCCAAACGACTTCGTCAATTGGCAAGAAGAGATCGGCGCCGGACGATCCAGACGAGTATGCACCTGTGCAAGGCTTCACTGTCGATGGCGCCTTGGACCAGGCGCGCGGCATAGATAGTGCCACACCTCGTATGCGCAAGAATTTACGCACTGGATTTACGCCTGTTCGCAACACCACCGCCCGACCGATGACAACTCTCACTCATGGGTCTCCTATGAGAACGAGCGATCCTGCTATTTTGGACGTCACGAACAGTCCACGAACATCATCACGTATTGAACCGAAGGCCGCTAAGCGTGGTTGGTTAGGAAGAATCAGAGGAGTATCTTCAGGCCAATCATCTTCGAGCCTCAATTCACAACCACGATTGTCGCGGCCTGGCGTTTTTGAGAGGGCCACTGGTGGACACGCATCGTGACACGTGATCGGCATGCAAGGACTCGGATTATGACATTTTCACATTGTATCAATAGGTTCTTCATATGTTTATTCAGACCTGTAACATCTCTCTAACATTGCACATGGCTTCTAATTTCTATGTTTACCGTATGCACTGCGGAAATATTCCATGAGGAAAGCCGCTCAAGCTGACATTCACCAGCGAACTCTCGGGGAGACTTCGTTATACTTTTCTTATATGTTCCATATCAAAGACTCCTTACGATTTTAATATGATGCCCATCCGAAATGAAGCGCCTCAGCTGAAGATTCGAGTACACTCTTGCCGCAACACGCCGGTCCTGTATTTCAAATACTTTGATAATCGCTTCACCGCCGTGACCGTTCCACTACTTCTACTTTCCGACTCAAGTCTGTGCATGCTCGAATCCAGTACACAAAAGCACGTACATATAAGCGACTTGTCACGCCCACCATGTTCTCTCTCAAGAACTTTGGTCGGACTGGCCGCAATGATTTCTCGCTTGAACTGAGAGACAGGGAAGACTGGATTGTAGGAACGTTGAAGACGTTGGAGTACCATCTCGACATCACCGCTTTTGCAATAGATCCCGTCTCAAGTTTATTGGCCATTGGTACGTCTACCGCCTCATACTTTCAGACCGCTCGGCAACACATGTCTCCTAGGATGTACTGCTGGTACAGTACGGATCTTGGGTTCCCCTGCGGTGGAATCGATCTTGAAACTGCCCGACACTAGTTCCGTTAGATTCATTCAATTTGCAACGAACCTTCTCAAGCTTGTTTGTATTAGTGAGCTACAATACAGGATAAGTATACATATACTGATATAGAGGCCTCAGATGATAACAACAAGCTCTATCTGTGGGACCTAACGTCCATCGGAAACATCAGATTGGAAGTTACCACCAGTTTCAAGTCACCCATAAAGTCCGTCTAATTCATTATGATCGTAGCTGGTATCACTCAAGTTTATTCTTTGAAGCTGTATTACACTCTCTCCCTCGCATACCCATGTTTGTTTTTCATTCTATGTTCATGCCTCGCTAAAGCCTCTGAGCTGTTGCTCGGCAGGTATATATCGGGCTGGACTCTGGCGAGATCAAGACCTACGATCTTCTATGTCGCCGCCAATCTTCATATACCATACCCAACGCTTGGGAGCTTTATGAAAAGAAGATGCTTGCTTCTGGAATAGTTGCCGATTTTGATGCAGCGTCGTCAGTATCTTCCTCGACATTGTCACGGTTGACCATGACGGACAGATCTCGTCTAGACGAATACCCGTTGATGTTGTTATACACCCACGAAACCTCAATTTCCTCTTCATCGCATATGCAGGTACGCAGGAGTTTGACAGTGGTAGGTACTTCTAACTTATGGCAAAATGGGTTTATCCTTTTAGGCGGCGTGATTCTGACCGATCTGGTTGGTACTCATCTCAACACGCACTCTTGAGTCTTCACACCTTAACGTCACAATTCAAAGAAAGAACATAATACCCTACGTGCCTACGAACTCGTATTACCTCCTGGAGCACCAGGGGGTGGGGGTTACACTAGTCCAGTGGGTGAACTTTGTGATATATTGACTCTATTGATAGATATTATTATGTAGGATCTCTTGACCCATCGCCGTCCGACGGTCACTTCATTGGCTATTCATCCTGCTGGGCACTTCTTTGTGGTAGGTCATATCGATGGATCGTTCGCATTCTGGGCAGTCGAAGACGAGAATCAACCCTTGCTTGTCCGGACACTGGACGATCTGGATGTCCACGTCGTTGATGGGCACAAACTAGAGGAGATACTCCCAAAAGATCATAGACCGATGATGGATGATCAACAACGCAGCCCCCGCGAACCGATCTTCAAGCTTTCATGGAGTGGATCTCCCAATCCATCCGATCCGCGAGGAGGAGAAACCTCTTTGGTTGTGCTTGGCGGTCAGTTCAATGGCGATCCTTCCGGTATCAATGTCCTTTGGCTTCCACGGTCTAATCCACCGGAAGCCCCTGCCAGTGCTGTTGCCACAATAGGGCTACATCCATTCTTCCGCAAAGCTATCCGACAATCTATCGATCCTTTGGATGCATACTTCTACCCAACTTCAGGAATAACGCAAGATTTCTTACTCATACCCCGCGATAGTCCTCACTTCTCAGGTGCTTGGGATCCAGTTGCCATAGTACTTCTCTCAGAAGGCGAGAAACAGACGAGGACAATTGAAGCGTATGAATATCCGCCTCCCGGCTTTCTGGAGGCTACCGAAGAATCTGGAGGTCCTTCACGGGTTGTACAATCAGAAAACCCAGAAGACGCGTTGGATACCAATCTGGCCGCGACTCTTCAGTCGATGCAACTCAGCCATGAGCCTCACAAGTTGACTCTACCAACGAGTTTGTGGACTGGTTCTGATGGTTTGATTCATGCAGCCCTTGTACTCCTAGATAGGGTGGCGTACGATCAGCTTATCGAAAGTGGTACTGAACTCTTCCACCGCGAGTTGAAGCTGGAAGGGGGTGTCGCCGTCCCAGCAGAAAGTGTACAGAGTAATATAAAATTAGCGAAGGTGCACAGTTCTCTCCTGCTGAGTTAGTGGCCGTCGGTTTAATTTTACCTGATATATCTAGTATGAACCTCATCGCATCCTGGTGACGCGACACAATGACTTGTCCATTCGTTTCCTTGATGTCTCTGTGCAACTTCAAATCTCAAATGGAAACGCTCCCTTGACTTCTTCGTTTCCTAACCCCCTTCCTGCTCTCACCATAGATGTGTTGGCAGCACTAGCATCCCCTACAATCACTTCTCGAACTCCTCCAAATCTAGTCAGTCGAGCACGGCTAGAAGACGTGCGATTCACCAATGAGGCTTTGGAAGTCGCAGCTATCCTCACCAGCGGTGAAGTCATCGTATACAGGCTCAGGGATGTGGTTGATGGCGATGTTATCCATCGAAAGTTGCCGGATGAACAGCTCGTGCTCTTGGAACATATGCCAGTAGAGCAAGGCTTACGGTACAAGCCCTTTTTCATGATGACTTCTACGGTGCAAACAAGTGCTTGCGCCATGTCTGACATAGGTGAGCATCTCTCCTTACCTGTCGCAATGGAAGGCATCGATCGGTATTTCTAGGGTTTCTGGCAGTCGCTTACATCGATGGCTCCTTGTCCATTGTGGATATGCGCGGTCCGAACATTGTCTATCGCATCCCCAGCGAGCAACAGAGGAAGTCCAAAAGGCGTAGTCTCGTCCCTCTTCACAAAGCTTCCGAAGCAGATGCTATCACAGCTTTGAGCTGGACTATCTGCAGCCTCCAAATAGGTAACACACAAGCCTAACCGGATATTCGCCTCGCTAAACGTCAATCTAGATGACATACCCCGTCTCCGTCTGATCGCTGTACGCGCCTCGGGACTCACCAACATTTTCACCTTCGCCCGTTCACAATCTGGCCCTTGGGCTGTCTCTGCAGCAGCCCACGAAACTGAGACTTTGGCTAACACGCTACCGACGGGAATATTCGTATTGGATGCACACACTGGTACTAGTTGCAGGGCAGATCGCAATCGTCTCGCCATATCTCTGGATCGTCAGTCCGGTAATATGGTCATGGGAGCTAATAAGAAACATGACGAGGGGGAGGAGGGGCCGCGGTGCTTCTTGATCGTGGCTGGTGAGAAGGGAGTTAGGTGCTTCGCCGATCTGGGTGAAGAGCGGATGGCGAGAGCCGAATGGGGTAGCAAAGTCGGTTCGGTAAATGCAGTGCAAATTGTAGAGCGCAATGGTAAGCTTTGCGACCCATAAAGCCGAAGAAGTTGTTTTGACAATCAATCACGCAGGATCATACGCTCTCGTAGCATTTACCGATAGGCACGACGCCCTTGTGTATTCTCTTCCGGCCCTTGAATCGATGCATACCATATCGCTCCCGACGACTTCCCCTCTGTATGTGCATCTTGCTCAACTTTCCGTACTTGTCTCTGAGTTCTCCTTTCTGCAGATCGCCTTCCGCAGATGCCAGCGGTGACTTCTTCACTCTCACCCCTCTTGCATTACAGTCAGCGCCAATTCGCCGCGCTCATCTGCACACATTCTTCGACGTGCGACGCGGGTACCACACGCCCCTCGTAGCCCTAACTGAACGCGTAGATGGCACAACTAGAACAGTCCCACCTCAGCCCCAACCCGTCAGTATCGGCCCAGCCGGGTTGCTCAGCACCGCTAGCTCATGGTTTGGCGAACTCATCGGACAAGGCAGCGTCAGTGGAGACCAGATTGATGCCCTGTGTATGCCCCATCTTACTTTCGCTCTTTTCGACGAGAAGAATTGATCATGTCACCATCTTTTTCTTCTCCGTCTTTCGGGCACAAAACAGTGGCTGGACCGGATCGTCCCATCCCCCAGAAACCCGCGGCGCCCGCTGCTGGAAAATCAAAATATGCAGACTGGGAGAGTAACCCGGCCGGTTCCGCCGCTGCGGAAGCGTCGCACACGCAGAGTAGCCTGTACGACCGGCTCCATGCCGCCGTTGCTGAGAGAGGGTTAGTCTCTTTCCCGATCTTCGCACCCACCACCATCGCTTCGTCTGACTCTTGATCTTCAGAGAGATGCTCCAAGGCCTGGAGGAGAGCTTCAACTCGTTGGAGCAGGGTAGCAAGAGTATGGTTGCTCAGGTGAGTGACACCCTTCTTGATGGTCAATTCATGTCGAACGGTATTTCAAGGCAAAACGGTTGGCCACGCAACAGACTGCGAAGAGTTGGTTTGCATTCAGCTGATGATATCCATGAAGGAAAAACGAGAACTAATTGGTCGAAGGGGTGGTGCAGATTAATACGTGTGTTGTTTTTGGCTTCGTTGTATGATTGAATTCTTTTGCTACTCGAATCCCAAAGATTCTGAGAGTGTCTATCGAAATGATCAAATTGCACCTGGTGTAACCTAGTTTCATAACTTGACAGATACCAAATACTCTCCACCTTGCAGACGTATCCTTAAAGCAAGCAACTATATGCTTGGATGCCTAATTTACATTTTTCCGCTTTCTTTCCCATCACTGTCGCCTTTACCCATGAAGAAATTTGTAAGACCCGCCGTCGCCTTTTTGCGCTGTTCGTTCAGCATACCGATAAAGCCATCTTCAGATGTCGTTTCGCGCTTGTGGTCCCACTCTTCCGAATGACTAGTCACTTTATGTGCGTCATTCATTCGCAAGGTCAGGAGCGAGTTGACTGTCTGCGCAACAAAAATCGAGAGGTCACTGCTGTGTTCACCTCGAGGGTAGCGCGATAATTCACCTTGAACGGAGATGATGCGTTGACATTACGGAAGTACGCAACATCTTGATCAATAAGCATGGTGTTTGGAGGTCCAGAGGGTGGATTAGAGAGGATGCAAAATTTGGTTATGTCTGCCCGGGGGAAGAGCTATTGGCTGGCGTTTAATACGGATTCACCTTGACTGCGTGATTGACAAACCTTCGGGAGTGCATCAAACTGGGCACGGATAGAGTCAACTCCTTGTGCGATGCCAACGGGATCATGAAAGACCGCGTCGGAAGTGTATATCTCATACGTGCTCTGTCCATGCATCAGACTCAGGAAATCGAGAAGGGGCGGTAGACATACTGCCTTCGGCTGACAAGTGTACAGCTCCTTGATAGACTGGACGATGCGCTCCTCGTGCGGCTCCGCAGAGCGCTCCGAAAGAGCCTTGCTTTCTGCGGGTTTGAGACCTGCTGCGTTGACCGCGTCTGGGTTACTGGAGGGCATTCTCAGCGAGGACGAGGACGAAATTTGTCGAAATAGAACAGAAGATGCGACAGGCAGACTACGTCTTTGTGAAGAGACTAGGCGGGCAAAAACGTTCATATGGTGGAAGACGCGAACTCATGGGTCTTCTTATACGAATGACGGCGTGAAGGTGATGCGTCGAACGGCGTCATTGCTGATTTCGCTCCGTCATTGGCATCTGTGCTTGATGGGGCGCAAAGGCGGTGGGCGACGTCGATGTCCATGGAGGATCGCAGGCAAAGGGCAATGACGAAATTGGCCGCGACATCCGCCACTTCGCTTGAATTGGCAATGATTACTATAAGCGGTTCACGTCGCCCAGACCTACGTGCTGCGATACACCACTTCCACTACCTAGTCTAAATCCATTATTTTGACTCGCATTTCGCGCGTAAACCCTGATTAATGGCAACATACGATTCAATACATCGCCAGTGTCGCACGCTCGAATCCCTCTTCGATACAAAGCTCACCTCTTACTCTCGGCTCGCCTCGACAATATCTCGCTCGCAGGAAGATGTGGAATCCAGCGGGTCCAGTGCGCGATGGAAGGATATGGAAACGGAGGTGGAGGAGCTGCTAGAGAAAGTACATGCTCATCGTTTACTACCTAACGTTTCCCGCTGACTGCGGGGCTTGCAGCTCGGCGAGGCGAACGACCAGCTCTCAACGTTGTCGGGCGACAAGGAGAATCCTCCATCACAGTCGATGCTGCGAGCTATTCAGCGACATCGTGACGTGTATCAGGACTACGTGCGCGAGTTCCGAAGAACAAAGGTGCGTTCTGTCCCCTTTAGTTTGGTAATTGTCCTGAGGTTTCTTGGATAGACAAATGTGCAGACGGCGTTGGATCAAGCGAACCTCTTGACAGGCGTGCGCAATGACATTGAGTGCATATCTAAGCTTCCTCGCCCGCACTAAATAACTCACGCTAATGCCTTGCCTTGTCAGTGCATACAAGTCCTCGGCAGCAGACTCACTCCTTGCAGAACGCGGCCGAATCGACACATCGCATCGCATGATCGACGAGACATTGGAGTACGCCTATCTTCTACTACCACAGTCATCTATCTGAGCACGGGTCTTAACAGGCAAGCATATGAGACGCGCTCTGAATTCGCGCGACAGCGAACCTCGCTAGGTTCGATCCAGACACGCATGGCCGGCGTCCTCAGTGCGTCATGCTCGTTGCTCTTTCCTCCTCTTTCTAATAATTTCTCCTTTGTCTATCTCCCGTACTGCCTTCTCGACTGCTAGATACGATTCCCGGTATCAACAATATCCTCTCGATGATACACAAGCGACGGCGACGCGACTCGTTCATCATTGGCGGTTTAATCGGCGTATGCATATTCTTCTTGTTGACATATCTTTTCCGGTAGGCCTGGTTGCCAGCGAGGAAATGTTTCGGGTACGAACAGTTTTGCAGCACTCCCAGTCTCATCATCATTTGACTCGGCACTTGCAGCTTTGGATATCGTAACTTACATGTGTCACTGTTTTTTTTCCCTATTTGGTCTGAGACTCCGTGGATAATTCTATTGCATGTGATCTAAAGTACAATCTGTGATGTGGAAGATCGGTATCCTACATCTTACCTTCACTCTCAGTTTCAGAATCTCCTCATTCATCCCATTCTGTCTTCCTGTTTTTTCGGGACGCCTTTTCGATCTGTTTATGCCCACCCTTCACGAACCGTAGCCAGTTCTGCTTCAGGCGTCGGACTACCCCCCACTTCTCTTCGTCCGCATTCTCATCCCCCTCGTCCCAGTCCTGCTCGATGCGCCAGCCTTTGACCTCTGCGACAATGCGGACCATGTCCCATGTACGAGTGGTACAGAAGCGAACATTGCAAAAATCCGACTCAACAAGGAGCCTGGAAGGAGCGCAGGCAGCAATGAGGGCGCGGTGGTTCGCGGAGCGAGAGTTGATCGCGGTGGAGAGCGAGAGGAAGACATTTGGATGGCGTTTCTGCATAGAGGTCAGGTCCATAGGAATGATAAACGTGATGATATTTCAACGAGTAGGTTGGGCGAATGTACCTCGATTTCAATCCATACCTGGGGACTGAGACCGCAACTATGTAGATCAACGCTGATACGCCGCCATGCCACACCATGGGTGCTCGCCATGCGGTCGAGCAGCTCCCGTGTCAATTGGGGAGCTTTGACGCTGTGGATGCTGGCGTTCCGGCGCAGCTCAACGGCGATGGCCAGTTGGGCTTCTAGAATGGTGAGCTGGTGGGAGAGCGGTGTGATAAATGGGGATAGCTCGCGGCGGTAATATGACTCCAGTTCGAATGCGGCACCAGAGTCCTCGTCGGACGTGCAGCATGGTTGCGGAGACGAGTCAGATGAGGCTGGGAAGGGGACCCGGGCAGCGCGGTCGATCCCTACTTCGCCCAGCATGGCATTTGGGAAGGCAGTCAGGTTCGTGCGGAGGGTCGCGAGGAGATCTGAAAGGATATGAGGGGCCGGAAGGGAGGGGAGGAGGCGCGTGAACGCATCTTGAGCAGACTGCGGAGCCGACGGAGGCAGGAAGAGTGTACGATAATGGTCCTCCGTTGAAGATGGGGGGGTCAGTGCGATCGTGTGTGTGAACCAGGGGTGATAGCCTGAAAGATCGGGTGAGCATGGCAATGATATATACGCGGTGGACATGAGGTGATGAAGGCGATGCTGCTGATTTAATACTTTCGAGCGGATCTGCGCGCGGACAATGGGCGCGCGCATCGCGTGCGACACTGATGCTTACCGAAGGCTGGGATGACTTTGTCAGGCCAGCGTTCTGCGAGGTCGCGCACCTTCTGCTGGTCTGAGACGGTCGTGGCCATGGCACAGATGGTGATCGGAAGGGTGTCCATGACGTGGGAATCTATGGATGATTCAACGGGATGACAGTGGACGTCAACGACATGTGCAAGGACGGAGCCATTGGCGATGTCTGGCGATGTCATCGAGGACGAGGAGAGGTGTAAGATGCGTGCAGAATCCCGCACTAGCTGTATTTGATTCTCGTGCCTGGAAGAAGTTCTATTGTCGATCAGCGCTCAGCGATGCTTCGTTGGTGATATATAGATGAAGGTGCTTTCAAACGAGGGTATCGTCGCCGCTCAAGTGGAGGTTCAAGATCAAGTATGCAAGTGGACCGACAACGGCAAACATCGTCATACAACATAGGTCACGTCAAAACTATATCTTTCCACTTTCGTCAAAGTGGCTTCTGTAGACTTTGCATGCTCAGACTTTTCTCCTTTGTACCTTCACTTCACCTACCTGCCTCTGCGCGGTCTGTATCGCTGACCAGGGCTGTACTAGGTATGCCGCGGAACGTAACACTCAATACCGCACCACCACTGGCGCGATGGATGAAAGACTCCCTTGACCGTTCTGTCTTCTATCGTTCCATTCCTGTCCTCGCTGTCTGCGTCCCACCGGCGAAAGCGGGGTTGGTGGCGAAGGCTGAAGCCATGAGAGGGTAGGTCCGGTTCCTGTTCAACCAACGACGCATCCATGTTACCGCCAACCCGTCAAGGGGTTATGTGGATGCGATCATGGGAAGCCACTGTGAATTCACCAACTTTTCGGAATTGAAACAGATCCATCATGAATCTGCCAAAAGTACGGAGCGTCGTGGCGGATCCTGCCAACCTGGATGGGAACAGACTCGTTCTTCTCAGGATACAAAATGAAGGTAAGCCTTACCTGCAGCGCATTTGTTGGCTCAAATGATGCTAATGACACGGCAAGGTAGTCGACCTTTCGACTGATGCCAAGGAGTTTCTGCAGGCGCAGAGCGCGGATCTGACAACTTACCAGCTGGAGCTGAATTATGACTACTGGACGGCGGGTATGTGCATGGCGGCTGAAACCTCGGGTTTAGAAATCAAACCCTCATACATGACAGATGAGATCCTTCAGGCTATCCTCCCCGAAGATCTCCTTGAAGACTCTCCAACGGGATTCGCCGTTACTGGTCATCTTGGTATGGAAGATGTTGCAACCATCTACAGTCAACTGTCACATAGATTGATAAATTTCTTTGCAGCCCATATCAACCTGAATGCCGAATATTTACCGTACAAACACATCATCGGCCAAGTTGTAATGGACGTGGGTTGTTCTCTTTCACGCGCGACCCGGCCGCTACTTATGCTACGAAAATTCAATAGAAGAATAAAAAGATCCGCACGGTCGTCAACAAATTGGATTCCATTGACACAAAGTTCCGGTTCTTCAAGATGGAGCTCATTGCGGGTGAACCTGATTTTGTCGTTGAGCATGTACGCTCATCCTCCCTTTTCAACCACTTCCGGGCTGATGTCTTCGATCGGTAGCACGAGTCCGATTGCCGGTTTACGTTTGACTTTACGCAGGTCTACTGGAATTCGCGGTTGCACACCGAGCACGACCGCCTCGTGCAACTATTCCAGCCGTCAGACGTTGTCGCAGACGTATTCGCAGGCGTCGGTCCATTCGCTATCCCCGCGGGGAAAAAAGGCTGCGGTGTTCTAGCGAACGATCTAAATCCGAACAGCTACAAATACTTGCAAAAGAACATCGCAGATAACAAGGTCTGTCTTGTCAATATCGACATCCGTGGCTGGCCGTGACTCTCGCGAGCAGGTCCAACAGCACGTGCGAGCGTTCTGCGAAGACGGGCGCGATTTCATTCGCGTTGCAGCCAAGCGAGCACTTGAGAATTCGCTGCCGTCGTATGAGGGGCCGAGAGCTACGAGATCCAAGGTGAAGGAACAACGCCGGGCCAGGGTAAAGCAGACGGCAGACCACTCTACAGCCACATCTTCACGGCCTGCCGAGGCGGCGCCGCAGCGGAGCCGAGTCGGTCATTTCGTGATGAACTTGCCAGACTCTGCGATTAGTTTTGTTGACGCGTTTCGTGGCATATTGTCCGGTGAATCTGAGGCGGAGGAGAGCGCCTTCAGGGAAGTGTACGACACGATGCCGATGGTTCACTGCCATTGTTTCACCCGCGAACTTGAGACTGATGCAGCTCGGAAGGACATCCAACAGGTACGTCCGCGCCGTGCCTACCACTGCCATTATTTGGAAGAGTGTATGCTGAATTTGTATTTTCGGTGATCGTATCGGGCAAAAGCGGGTGGAGGAACAGCTCGGGCACCCGCTCGGTAAGGACGTGTCGCTGCACTTTGTTCGCTCCGTAGCACCGAGCAAGGACATGTACTGTATTAGCTTCCGCCTGCCGCAAGAAGCGGCGTTTGCGAGGCGATAAATGAATGCAGACACGTCGTGTTCTAACAGCACGTCTCACACCTTCCAGTCTCTCACCGGAGGTTGTCGCCGGTGTTTCGCGCCAAAAAACCGCAAGCGCCGCATCCGCTGACATAATTGCAATTTGACGAGCCGCGGCAAGCAAAATATCGGACAACAGAGATTTCGGCGTCCCTCAGGCTCCCCGCATTGGCACACTCGTTGCTCTGCTGTAGACTTGCCTTTCCCCACATTCCCTAGACTCTCTTTCACTGCTTCATAGAGTGTCCCCCTCGTCGCTAGACTACTCTCGCTCTTATTTGCCCCGGTCTTGTCTAAACAACGTCTCCATCCCGCTACGGCCCGCGTGGATTCTAGATTTATACCCTCTGCACCAACGTTGACCCCCACGCCGAGTTCTCTCGAAAATGATCCCGCTTCCCCGTATCTTCGAACGGGTATATGCTGATGCGGAGAACGAAGGTGGAAAGGCCTCGCGTGCTCTAGAGACAGTGAAGAGCGTGGTACGCACGCCCGAGAGCGAGCTAAAGCGGTGGAGAAGGGTCTTTGAGGCCAACGCCAAAACGGTCATCGACGGAGAGAGGTGCGTCATTCCACGTTGCCTTTCTATACACGCCTCAACGATGCTCACGTCACGCCTTCCCTTCCTTCTCACGACCTCACGCCCGGTTACGATCCTCCCTCACCACGCCTTCTGACCTCGTTGCACCTGGGGTCGCTACCGCACTGCGGGCAGGTTTCTGGACCGCGACCAATTTGTCAATGCGATCGCGCCGACGGGCGACCTGACGCGCATCGCACGCGCGCAGTTTGCAGTACTGTTCCGTGTAGCGGACGGCTCCAAACGCGGCCGAGTATCCTGGGACGACTTCACCGTGTTCCAGACACTGCTCAAGCGCCCAGACGCTGACTATTGGATCGCGTTCCAGTACTTTGATGTGTGCGTGATGTCCTTGCGACATCTCTAGGGAATGTTGTGCTGATATAGATGTTGGCCATGGTGTGGAATGGATGATGATCACGGGGGTGCAGCGATAGCTCGGGAACTATCACGTTTGATGAACTCAAGAATGTATTTCAAGCCAACGTTGGACCAGATGCCATTCCTTTCGACTTCGACTGGTGAGCCTTGATATTTATCTCTTAGAGAACCAAGTCACGATGTCCTTGCAGTGACTGGGCTAAATTATACCTCGGCAAGAAGAACGGGACACATGTCTTGGGATGTGCGTCTTTTCCTACTCTGTCCTCTTGTGAGACGTGCCTGATGTTGTCTTGTAGACAACGAGTTTACCCAGTTAATGAAGGGCCTGCAGGGCGAACGACTGCGCCAGGGTTTCAAGTATCTAGATGATAACCAGGACGGCTTCATTAGGCCCGATCAATTCAAGAGAATCATCCTAGTACAGTTTTTTCTCGACGTGAATTGAGCTTTGTGTTGAGCTGTACTTTTTTTCTCTCAGGAAATTGCTGGGCATAAACTCTCAGATGAGGTCATCGAGCGTCTACCCACTCTGACCACACTCACCCCTGGAGGCCGTATATCCTATTCGGAAGTTATTGCCTTCCATAATGTCGTTAGAGGTGGGCAGACTCACCAGTAGTGCCAATCACTGACGTGTTCAAGGATGTTTTCCTGTATCACAGAGATGGACATGGTTGAGCGGTAAGTGCTCAATTTGGCGCTGCCTTGTGTTTGCCTGACACGTTCGTAGTGTTCTCCGCGAGGCGACTGCGAAGTCGAAGGACGGACGTATCAGCGAGACCGACTTCTTGAATCATGCCTCGTCCAGTGCACGCTACTCCCTTTTCACGCCGATGGAAGCGTCCATCATATTCCACTTTGCTGGACGCGGCATCAGTGGACAGCGCCTCGCGTTGATCGACTTCGCTCGGCTGCTTGATCCGCGTTGGAAGGCTCCTGGTGAACCCACCGAGGATCCTTCTGCTACCGGGCTGTCTGTTACATCCGTGGTACACGACATTGCTCAATCGGCGTATAATTTTGTCCAAGGGGGTAAGCGATCGCTGTTCGGCTTTCACGGACTGAAACCGTTCTGAGTGACCATCATTCAATAAAGGATTTGCTGGGGCGTTTGGAGCAACTATCGTATACCCCATAGATTTAGGTATGCATCATTTATTGGTCGTGATATTTCATTGCTGATGTATCTGTGCAGTCAAGGTACGAACAATCCATCTTCGCTTGGCGAGATGGCTCTAATCTATATTCGTCGCTGAAACGTTTCCAGACTCGGTATACCATTTTCTTTCTGCGCCAAGATGTCATGTATGTTGACACTGCCGATCAGGATGCAAAACCAACGGAGTACTGTCGTTGGCCAACTTTTGTACAAAAACAGTTTGGATTGTGTCCGCAAAGTCTTCCATAATGAAGGATTCCTAGGGTTCTACCGGGGTTTGGGACCTCAGCTCATTGTGAGGGATCAATTACGACGTCGTCGTAAAGTTAGGCTCAATCTGGTCCTTTTAGGGTGTCGCCCCAGAGAAAGCCATCAAGCTTACTGTCAATGATTTGATACGTGGCCGTGCCATGGACCCTGAGACTGGAAGAATCTCCCTTCCGTGGGAGCTTCTTGCAGGCGGGACTGCTGGAGGCTGCCAAGTGGTGAGTTTTGTTTTGCTTCCGCTAACCGAGAGATGTGCTGACACCGAACAGGTCTTTACGAACCCACTTGAGATCGTGTAAGATAGTCCACGATCGATCTTTTGAGTTCCGCGAATTGACAACCCTCGCTAGCAAAATCAGGCTTCAGATTCAAGGCGAGGCGGCCAAGGCAGAGGGTGCCGTCGCCAAGGGTGCGGTGCATATCGTGCGCCAGCTTGGCCTCGTCGGCTTGTACAAGGGTGCTAGCGCTTGCCTGCTCCGCGACATTCCGTTCTCGGCGATTTACTTCCCTGCCTATTGGCATCTGAAGAAAGACGTATTCCATGAAGGCTATCACGGAAAACATCTGTCGTTTATGGAGACTTTGTCGGCAGCCGCGATCGCGTGAGTATAACATCGGCATCGCTTCCACGCGCTCCACTGACATTGCTGATGGGACTGATGGCGGATGCGAACGGAAAGGGGCATGCCTGCGGCATACTTGACGACACCTGCAGGTACGAGAGTCTGCAGGTCGTGGGACCATGGGCGTGGAGACTGATCGGTAACATGACAGACGTGGTGAAGACGCGTTTGCAGGTGGAGGCGCGGAAGGGTCAGACGCACTACAAGGGATTGACGGACGCATTTGTCAAGATCTGTGAGTTGTTGCGGCGAGCTTTTATACATTTGATAG
Organism: Heterobasidion occidentale; assembly: GCA_039111635.1. Classification (NCBI taxonomy): domain Eukaryota; kingdom Fungi; phylum Basidiomycota; class Agaricomycetes; order Russulales; family Bondarzewiaceae; genus Heterobasidion; species Heterobasidion occidentale. The sequence continues at coordinate 1,799,009 of JBCAQO010000001.1, read as the reverse complement.
TTGCCTGATATCGGGCTGCGCCCCTGTAGACCGGGAGGAGGGGTTCCGGGCACTATACAAGGGCGGACCTGCACGCGTCATCCGAAGCAGCCCCCAATTCGGGTTCACGCTTGTCGCGTACGAGTATTTGCATAAGGTGCGTGTGGACCGCCGCGTTCTTATTGATGGACCTATTGCGATGGCTGATCTCGCATCGACATTGCGCATCGCGCGGGCGCCTGTGAACAACAGCTACTGCCAGTGAGTGTTAATTACTTCGAGAGATGGTTGGGACCCATGACTGATGGACGTTGTTCTGCGCCTAGTACCCGTGGAAAGAGCAGCCGAGAGAAGTAGAGACTGCGCTGACCTCGCGGCCAGAGGAGATCGCGAAGACGCGGGCGCGCAACGCGTTGAAGATCCTGTTGGACGTCCACGGCGACTTCGGACGGCGGTCGCCGGGAGGATCGATGGGTTAGTATCAGTAGAATGGAAGGGACCGTGTCCGGAGTGAGGGAGTTGTTGGTAGATTTTATTGGAGGTTATTTGAGATATCGGAAGTCTTGGCATGGACTGTGGTCGAGAGTGCGCTGATAAGGGCCAATGAGGACTCGGTCTCGTACGCGGCAACGGCGCCGGGGACCGCAGACCAATGGGCAAGGCAAGCAGCGTCCAATGCGAAGCAGGGTGGAACGGTGTGGTCTCTAGGGAAACCCATCACTAGCCCGAGATGACCCCTGTGAAAATTGATGTGACTGGCTCACGCTGAGATCAGCCCTGGGAGCCTTCTTCAAAAGGCCTGCGCATTCCAGTCCAATCCGCGCCCCCTCCTTCTTCGCTTTCTTCGCTTTCTTTTCCCTCCCTTTTCTTTCCTTCAGCGGTACGTTTTCTGTCACATTTGTCCCCGCCCAACGTCGCTCATCGTCCCCCCGCCGTCCCCCGTCCTCAGAGCGCTTGCCTCTAGCCAAGCTTCCCGCACCCGCCAAAGCTACTGCTAGACAGTATCCGCCCAGCGTAGACCGCTACCCTCATTTGTCTTCTCACCTCCTACCTTTCGTCTTCGCTTAACGCACCAGCTTTCGTTCTTTGACTGTTCAAGTCCCCCACCTTCTTTACATCATGAAGTCAATTGTTTTTGGTCTTTCCCTTATCAGCGCGGCGGCTGCCCAGGTAGTGAATGGCGTCTCCATGGTCCAGATCGGGGCCTCTCCATCGGCGGGCTCATCCGTTGCCGCATCTTCTGCTGCCCCCACCGCATCCGCCGGCCCGTCGAACAACAACTCCGGCTCGAGTTCGTCTGGCAGTTCGTGTGGATCAAATGGTGGTTCTTGCGACTCGCAGGCATCTGCCTCGTCGTCCCCCGCGGCGCAGTACACCCAGGGCTCCAACACCTACTCGTCGGCCCCCTCGGTGTACACGCAGCCTCCCCAAATGACGTACGACTCGTCGTATTACTCCTCGTTCATGTCTGGCGGTTACAGCAGCATGAACTGTGGGTATGGCTATCAAAAGCAGTCAAACGGGTACTGCTCGCAAATGTCATGGGTGCGTCGGCTCTCGTCCAATCATCGACCCCTCGTTCACGACTGCCCCGCAGTATCAAACGCAGGGGTGCTACGAGACCATCATCATCAACAAGTACGTGTCATCATTTGATGGTTCTGATTGGCTGATATCTCATCGCTTTCCCAATCAAAACAGCAAGGGCTACTGCAACACTCAGACCGTGACCATGACTGAAGTTCAGACAAAAACGGAGAAGCAGACGATGACCGTGACGATGACGGACACGATGACGCAGACTAAGACGATGACTGAGGTGCGTTTGATCCTTGCTAGGAACGCGCGCGGGCGGATCTGATGATCGAACAGACAAAGACCGTCCCCACCACCATCACGATGACGGAGACCATGACTAAGGTCATGACCGACTTCGAGACCAAGACGGAGGTCGTCACGTCCACTCAGCTCGTCCCCACCACTCGTGTCTGGGTCTCGACCGAGATCATCGACAAGACCAGCACGGTCGAGCACACGCTCACCGCCACGGAGACGAAGACACAGGTCAACATCTACACGCAGACGGCCACCAAGACCAACACCGCGACGCAAACTGTCAAGCAGACTGAGACGGACTTCGTGACGAAGACCGATGTCAAGACTGTCACCGTCCCGACCACCTATGTCAGCGTTTGGGTTAGCACAAAGGTTATCGACAACGTGAGCTTGTATATCCTTCGAACCCGGTCTTCGTCTGAAATTGACCGCTCGCGCGATACAGACGAAGACAATTGAGGAAACCCAGACGTCGACGGTCACTGACAAGATGACCATCCTCTCCACGGCCACCAAGACGGAGACTGCCACTAAGACTGACGTTGTCACATCCGTCTATGTGTCTACCATCGTAAAGCCAACCACGTTCACGTCCGTTTGGGTCAGCACCAAGGTCATTGACAACGTGAGTGGATTTACCGCAAAGAATTTCTACTGTCACTGATCCACCTTCCGTCTCCAGACAAAGACCGTCTTGGAAACCAACACGAAAACGGTCGTGGATAAGATGACCGAGTTCCAGACCGCGACAATTACCGCTACTGCTACCAAGACCGATACCGCGACGGAGACCGCCACCGCGACCCAGACCGTCATTCAGACCGACCTTTCTGACTGTCTCGGCAAGGTATGTCTTTGAGGGCGGGATCGTGCAGAACGATGTTGACGGTTTCGTGCTTAGTGCAAATCGCAATGGGGCATGATGTATGGCAACAGCAACACGTACAACACGTACATGTCGGCCACCTCTACCGCCGCTATGTCGAAGCAGACATCGAGCTGCAGTGGTAGTTCTTGCGACTCGTCCAAGTCGTCCAGCTGCAGTGGTAGCTCCTGCGGCTCTTCGTCGTCGTCGTCGTCCAGCTGCAGCGGTAGTTCTTGCGACACGTCCAAGTCATCCTCTAGCTGCAGCGGTAGCTCCTGTGGTTCTTCGCAATCGTCCTCCAGCTGCAGCGGTAGCTCCTGTGGTTCTTCGCAATCGTCCTCCAGCTGCAGCGGTAGCTCTTGCGATTCCTCGAAATCGTCCTCCAGCTGCAGTGGCGGTTCTTGCTGATCAACCCACTCATCTTCGTGATTGACACGTTCCCTTTCCTGATGGACTTTTCAGTAGTACATGCTTTTGGCCGTTCGCGGCTGGACTGCATCCCGCTTTTGGGGTCGGTCGTGGGTAGACAGGAACGGACGGCATTATGGACATCTTATCCGTCGTTGACTTCATATCTGGTTTCTTGAATAGCGCACATGCTGGTGCCTTAATGTGTTGTCGCGCATTGTAGTCCTTTCAACACACTTTTTTCGTCTCTTTTCTCGGACACTTATTCTTTCTTTTATATTCTGCTCCCGGGGCGTACATGATTCATCGCACACACATCGTTACCCTTTTCCTCTTGCTCTCATCTAACCGCCCCGTCATTGTGTTGTGCTTAATTTTGGGTTTGGGAGTTGTGGAAGGAGGCAGGCTGGTACTCAGGCTTGTCAACAATGCAGTCTTGAATCCATGGCAAGTTCTACGCACGAATTTGAGTAAAGTTCTACGGAACAAGCAGAATCGGGTACGGTATGTTCTGTCCGAAATTTCTCCGCAATACATGTTCTTGAAACATCGGCTCCTGCACTATCCGACAACGCCTCCGGATTTTCACGAGTGACTCACCTTTCCAAATGGTGATCGCCTGTGGCACATCAGCCGTCCTCTACACAGCAATCGCCTTTCGGGCCTCGGCATCAATCTCGACATTGTTGCAGGCATGCCTCTCTACACTGCCTCCAATCCATTAGAATTTTCGTCTTGGAAGGACGTCCAAGAAAAATTCGTCATTTTCTATGCGTCTCGGGACCGGGAGGGAAAAATGTGGTGTCCTGTAAGTAGCCGATGCAGGGCCTCTGGAGATTTTGAACGCGGTTGCATGTGCTCACTGGCGTGCTCCAGGACTGCCGGGATGTCGAAGACACTGTCGAGCGCACCTTCGCGGGCGCTGATGCTCCACCAGCACTGATCGTCTACGTTGGACAAAAGCCCGAGTATGTGCACTTGAGAATTTGATTCACGACCCTGCAGAACAATTGGACAGCATCGCGCTCATGCAGTGTCCTTTTCACCAGATGGAAAGCGGCCTCTAATCTTTTCCGCGACGCACCCTGGCATATCCGGGCGATCCCCACCATTGTCAGGGTCAAAGACGTATGATCCACTACCTTTTGCGGATGGGGCGGCTAGTGACTGATCACCCCCATGCCGACCATGTTTCAAGGCTACCGAGGATGCACGGCTTGTCGAGGGCGACATTGTGAGTCAGTTGGCCTCGTTCGTAAAGTGATATTCTTGGGATGGGACCCCGGCACTATCGCTCTCCGATGCGAAGATCACGACCCAACTGGAACTCAGTATTGTCCATCCACTCGTCCGTCGGCTTGCATATTTTCCCGTCCATGACATAGCTTCACGCCTGCATGGCCTGCTCCTATGCTGTGATTACAAACCCATTATGGCATCGATATTTTGGGCTATCTTTCTCTGCAACATCAAACCTTGCGTCAAGACTTAGACCGTCGTTCTGTATGGGAAAGCAGTCTCCGAAGAACATTCCGGCCCATTTGCAAGGGGATCCTCAGCTCACCCCATTAGCACGCTCGGAGCGAAGGCCGGTAGTGTCGGGACCTATCCAGCGGGTTACACCATGACAGGCCCGTTCGTACATTCAGCGTGCTGTCACTTCGGGACGATGGACGTCATTGTCCCCGAAGACACATGTACCTGTCCCGCTTGCAAGATCTCTGTTTATCTCGGACATCTCAACCTATTCGTGCTTTGGCTCGTCCTAGCTCTTGGTGCCGTGATGTTGACCTACATTCCCTAGGAAACACTACCTGATGGCTAACTGGAGTGCGCTCTTTGCTCCATCTACACTTGGTCCGCGGACTTGCATTCTTCACGCATCGTCCTTCCGTTCTCGTTCCATCACTGCGCCCTCCTACACAACAATCATCATCGCAGTCAAAACAGGGACGGTCCCATGAGTTGGGAGGTCAAAGGCACACGCCCAGTGATTGCTTCTGCATCCTCAATCAACACTATAGATGCGGTTAAATCTGTATAGGTCCCGGCGCATCCCGTCCATTTTGTTAAATGAATAGGAAACCGATCCGCTCTGTGATCCTGGTGGCATCCGAAGCCCGTTAGAGCCCGTCGCGTTCACACTCGGGGATTGCCAGGCAAACAGTGGCTTGCAGTTTCTTCGCTCGGAGCTTGTTCTACCACGGCTGATGAGATTTATCTACGCCGTCAGGTGAGCTGCTTCTTGGTCCAGTATCCGTTGCGGACCTTCGAGGTCATCCAAACCAGGGACAGATATTTTGGTTCCGCGGGCGAAGGCGGTGATGCCCCGTTGACAGATCCCCATCCTGTTAGGATTTCGTCAGGCTTGAACCCCTCGCAGACCCTGAGTAGATCATGCAGGCGCGCGTCGGGTTTCGTTCGCTGTATGACCGTAGAGGGACAGGTACAATGATCAATTTTTGATGTTGAATTGCACGGTCTGAGGTTATTTCCACCCATGGATAGCCTGCACTACGGTCATCCCGCATCGACCTATTTCCCCTTGAGTACCTCCGGAACAAAGGGTAGCAATTTGATCCGTAATTAAGTGTGAGTCAAGTCGATATCGAGTCGATTTTCACTCATTTCTACCCCATGGAGTCTGACAAAGCTGCTGTCCTCAGCTCACCAATCACCTGTCTCTTGACTCAGGCATCGTTCGGCGGAGTAAGCGGTACCTTTTCAATCCGTCTTGAGGAATTTGAAGACTCTGAAGACTGTCTTTGGATGTGATTTAATTCGAACCTTGGGTGTGTAGTATATTAGTAGTTGCGGCGGTTGCAAGTTATTTTACGTCTTTATATTCCCATACGTAGCCTGTGCAGTGTTTTCGCCTAGAAATAAGCTGGAAGTCTGTACACATAGCCCCTTCCCTCTCCGACTAGGAACAAAGTGATCCTCATTGAGTTCTCGCAAACAGAACCCAATGTTTGGGGCTGCACACCGCCACATGATCGTTGGCAACGCGAGCGCCACCTGCAACAACTTGGTTTCGGCCCTGACGGCCTGACCGGTTGGCCTCTTGCGTTCCACTTGAAACCGCTCAAAAACTGGGATATACCGCATCAGGGCCTCCTGCTTACACATATTCAACAGAGGTGCAAGCAGCTCGTTCATTGGCCAACTCTATAGATGGAAAATTTCCACTGCCTTTCCATATTCAATGATATTCAACTCCAGCAATCGTTTCGCATTGCCATCGTGTTGGAATCAAGCGGCTCTCGTGCAGTGACTTGGATGCTGTCGCAGGTGCGGTCTATCCAGAATACCTGAAATTCTTCCTTGTCAATTGCTTGCTGTGTCGGACCATATCGAGAACATAGCCAAAAACCCGATGGGCGCTGATGTTTTGACTTCCGTTCCAGTTTTGGCGCCATCACGGGCGTCTATGTATACCTGGGCGCTTAGGTCGGGAGGCTGCGCATTTTCCAGTCATTTTGCGTCAATCAAGACGTTTTAGATATTGCTCGATCGAGATTAAGCAGGTAAACAAGCTGTTCTGTCACATCTCTGCATACGGAGTTGATGCACAGGAAGACCCACATGCCCCCTGGCGTTGGCCGGATGGGACAGCGTCAGGGCCTCATCCATGCCTGGAGAGGAACTCTATAAAGACGCGCCGGTGCGTTCACCAACCATCACAATTCTCTCTTCGCCTTCTCTTCGAACACTTCGTTTTATATCTCTCTCTCACATTAATTGCCACCTTCTTTCTAGCATTCGATTAGATGCCTGGCCTTACTCCCATCTCTACATCCCGCAACACCTTCGTGAAGTTCCACGACACCGCGTATGACTTTTTGTCCGCGACACTACCCACCCTTCGGAGACACGAAAAGTCTGCCAACATCGTCCTCGCCCATGCATTGAAGCTGGTCGGGACTGAGGCGGCTTTGACTGGTTGCAATTTCATCAATGAATCCGACGTCTCCAGTTGGTGGGACCAATCATCTCACTCACCCAGTCACATGCGCTTTGATGAGACGCAGCCGTTCTGGCTGACGGTGTGGTCATCCCCCTCCCCATTCAGCCAACCCACGCTCGACCTCGTCTTGTCTTGCGTTAATTGGACCCTAGGCGACTATCCCATATTCCTTTGGACTCCCAAAAACCCCTCTCACATCACAAGCCAGTGGTTGACACCCCGCATCGATCTCGTCGCCGAGAACCTGCTCGATCTCGTTCCACCAGAACGCGTCTTCTCCGTATTCGGCATGACGCTCCTCGTCAAGACATTCGCCAGTTACTGGAAACAGCTCACAAATATCGCTGTCGAGCCTGAACCCTTCTACGCCGCTTCATACACATGGTGCACCCTGGTTACGTTCAAAGACTCTGAAGCACCGCTGCCCCGCGGCGATTACATTCGCCGCGCCAACATGCGTGACCTCGAGCAAGTTGCCCAGCTTTGCAAAGAGTTTGCAGATGACTCCGTGCGTCCTGTTCTTTCATCCGTCGTTTCTACATTCTCATGATCACGGGAAATAGATCTACTTCCCATTGGCCCTCGAGCGCGCACGGATCGAGGCGCGCGAGCTCATCGCTAAGGGCCTAATTTGGGTCTACGAAGTCGAGGGCGAGTGCACGACTATCTGTGCTGTCACCCGTAGCTCGCAAAATGTCAGCGCTATCACCAAAGTGTATACCACTCCCAAATGGAGACGGAGGGGCTACGCCGAGCACCTCGTGCGGGACGTCACACGGAGGTGAGTTTGCCCATGTTTTACTTTTCAGATATGGCGGATGATTGATGTTGATCTCTTATCAGGCTGCTGATGGACTGCGGCAAGAGCAGTGTTACGTTGTATGTTGGCCACAGCAATAGCGCTCAAAGGGTCTACGACCGCGTCGGCTTCGTCGGCTTGTGCGGGAATGTCAAACTTGATGGTGTCGAAGATGCCCTGGAATTGGGCTTCAAAACAGGTGCTCCGAGAGGTCACTGGTGAACAATGGCATCCACTTACTTGCACGTTTCTTGCAACAAACTATACCATCCTCATTCATACATAATCTACTAATTCCACTTACACGTACTGCGTACGGGCTTGGCATAGGATGCGTACTGCGTACGACCACCTCACATCTCACCCCTCACCCACTATTCCCTCATTTCTTGGACACTCTGGATGCGGATCACGGACTATATTACCCACTGTAGCAACTAGCACTGCGTTTCTGTCTCGGCGCTGCTGCGTAGAGGCCTCCAAGTATCATAGTATAATTATCCTGTTTAATAATGTAACATATATTCTGTTAAACCCTTCTTATTGCAAGCAGAAAATCGATCAAATCCGTGATGAAATCTCACTTCTCCATCAGTCAGTGTCGACAAGCGACACAGTGCGCTCGAACTTCACGGCGACTGTCTCCATTCTTGATGACGATCAAACTCGCCATCATCATGGCTCCGCGATGGACAGAGTTCGGTTTCAATCGCAGCTACGTCGCGGGTCCTTAAATCCATGATGACCAACTGTTCGCAAGCCCGAAGCATGTTCGAGCCGCGACCTCGATCCGTTCCGATCATCATCTTCCAATATTTTAGGCCCAAGGCACATAACTGCATGCTTGCCGAGGCTCGCCGCCCGTCACTGTGCCAGGCCACAAAGAGAACAAGGAAGGCATTGCATATGAGATCCGATCGCTCTGGAAATGCAGCATAATTAGCGACCAAAATGTGACGGCTGTCTAATTAAACGGATCAGAGACGGAATGACATCAACCTCAGACAATACCACACCCATTTCTCTTCGTTGGGTAAAAAGATAATCCTACCCATCACTTTTCCAAGCCATGGTGAACGGGAAAGCATCGACTCCAGGCAATCCATGTAGTTGCCGTCGCAAGACAGGATGAATTGATGCAGAAACGTCCCTGTCAGATAACCAGTGCACAGACCGCGCGGAGTGGAACGAAGAGAGAACAAACGCAGTGTACACCGCGACGAAAGGACGATCTACTTCTGTAGGATATTTGAGATACACAGCAGAGGTCTATTGTTGCCGAACAAAATCACCACTCTTCCCACCCGCCTTGCCGCGAACCAAAATATCACCAATCACCATCTCCTTTCCCGCCACTGCCTTGAGCATATCCCACACGGTGAGCAAGCCCACAGATACGGCTGTCAGCGCTTCCATCTCAACGCCCGTCTTTCCATCGCAGGACACAGTCGCGGTGCACTTGATGCTGTATAGGTGAGGTCGTCGACCGGTGTCCCCTTTGTCGGGCAGGTCTGTCAGATTGTATGTGGCATCGGAGTCGGGGTGCACCTCTGGAGTAAGTGCGACGGACACGTGGGATAAGGGGAGCGGATGACAGAGGGGAATAAGCTCGGCCGTGCGTTTGCATGCCATAATGGCAGCGAGCTGCGCGACGATCAGCACGTCGCCCTTCTTTCGGGCCTTGGACTTGGCTTTCTCCAACTCACTCATGGCTGCGCCCAAGCCCAAATCCGTTTCCAAAGCCGAATCAGAAGCACGATCCGGGACGACGGACTTTCCGGGATGTTTTGGCTTCTCACCCCCTAATCTCGAGGTTAGCAGAGGCGCCGGTGCATGTCTAATCGTTGGGGAGACAAGCTCGTAAGCGACGCGAGGGAGGTAGATCCGGCCCTCAGCTGTCGCAGTACGACTGGTGGACTCCTTGTTTGAGACGTCAACCATGTGCGGACGGCCTTCGGCATCAACGTGAGTCAACTTGGGCTCGGGCTGATGTGATGACTCAATAACCGACTTCGTGGAGAAAAACCGAACTCGTCCGAGAGACAAGGCAGGAGGTGCTGTCGTCGGCGACCATAGATGATTCAGCCGCGCGCCCCGCGCTGGTCGTGATGCCCAGGCATAGGTGACGCGTGATGCTAAACGGATAGCTGAAGAAACAAATGCCTGCATCAGGTTTGTCATCCGAGAAGGTAAAGGCGCAACACGAACTTTGGGAATCATAAAATATACACATTAACCACCGATGAGAATCATAGGTCTATTCGTGACAACATCTATATCTTCCATACCATCATGCTTCTCCTTCTTTCCGTTGACAGCTCTTCCGATAATTCGAAGTAGATGCGTGTCGTCTACCCCTTGTCTCATCTGATCCCGCAGAGAGACCTCCTTCGCATCAAATAGGCAAACCTGACCGCAGGATGGAGCATGAGAGCTTGAAACCACGATGTAGACGGTAAAACATAACAACGAACCTTGATTTTCCCATCTGCGGTCAACCGCAAGCGATTGCAAGATGCACAAAAGTGATCAGACATGCTGCTGATGAACCCAATGCTACCTCGGTAACCAGGAATTCGATATGACCTGGCCGTGTCGTTGAGCTCATCCGCCGCTTTTCTCAAGCTTGGATGAGCCGCTGAGATGCGAGACAGTAACTCGGAAGATGGGACCATCTTAGCTTTATCCCACTGATTTCCTATTGCGATCCCTGTCAGTTTCGAAGCTCAGGATCCGCTTGGCGGCTGCGTTACCTGTAAACGGCATGAACTCGATGAACCGGATGGAAAGGTTTCGGTCTTTCGTCATATCAACGAAGTCTAACACCTCGTTGTCATTGAGACCTTTGACTATGACGACGTTCATTTTGACAGATTTCAGGTCGGACACAAGCGCGTGGTCCAGTGACTTCAATACGGCCTCATGACCCATGCGTCGAGTCATGATCTCGAACTTGAACGGGTCAAGGGTGTCTAGACTTGACTCTGCTGTCAAAATACGAAGTAGATCAATGATGGCTGAGAGTGAAGATACCTCAGGTTAAGGTGTGTGAGTCCACTCTGAACCAAATTTGATAGATTTCGATGGAGTACGAGCCCGTTGCTGGTCATGCCGATAGATTCGAGACCGTACTCACGCAACCCGTTCAGGCGTGCTAGATGTGATCACCATTCTTAAGATCAACAATTTACGTCCCAACAAAAAACGGGGCTCAAGATCACGCACCGACAAGATCAACAAGACCTTTTCGAACAGTTGGCTCACCGCCCGTGAGCCGGATCTTTGTGACACCGCTCTTGACGAACAGAGTTGCGAGACGGATAATCTCATCATCCGACAAGATGTTTGATTTTGGGGACAGTTCGACGCCTTCGCTAGGCATACAATAGAAACCTGTTCGCCGCCGACAGCACAGCAGACCGCCGGCTATCAGTAGGTGGAGAGGAGGGTCATTGATGCGGACGCACATCGTAAATTACATCGCTCTGTCAGGGAAATGCGTAGGTAGTTGTGCCGGCGGCCAAAGGTATCCACCAAGAATGGTGAAACTTGAGCTGTCGAAGAAACGGCGTCGACCTGTGCGATTCGAGACTAGTATGGCAAGGGTCAATCGATGTGGATAACAGAGATGAGATCACGGAACCGCACTCGAATGAGATCTCTTCGACTTGGTGGAGCTGGTTCTGCGTGAGCCAAACCAGACGGAAATGTATACCAGCGCGCGGCGGTGCTAGTGTGAGCGCGTGTGAACGATGATAAAGAAGGTCTGGTGGATGTGATGCCGCGCATCGGGAGAAGAATTTCTTCAAAAAAATAGCGATACAGAGGGCAATTAGAGAGTGGCGAGAGCTGGAATCGAGGTCATGACCAAGGACGATGAGTTTCATAAGGCGCACGGACAACTGGTTATAGGAGTCAGATCTTAGATCGCGCGCGCATGTCATCTATGCTGGTCATCCTCATTTCATTCTTTGTCTCTTGATCTCGCGTCCCAAAATACTCATGCATGCGCTAAAGTTGTCCGCCTCGCGGCTTGGGCTGTTCAACACCACCCACCATGAGTACAGGCTCCATCCAAACCAATCGCTGGGTGCCCTCGGCACTTTCGCCAGTCCGTATCTTACTCGTTTCCATTGCTCTCGGTGCACTGTTCAGATTTTGGCCCTTGTCGCCTGAAAGTGAGTATCCTCCGGGAGCGCAGACTCAGTCAGACCGTCTTCCACACTCGCCGCCCGTGTCCTATCGTCCGAACACAGAAGCACTTTTCGCTTCCTTCTCTTTACTGCATCTTGGATCCCTCCGGGAGCCGGAGGCGTCGCCTGACACAACTGCCGTGGTTCTCAACTGGTCACGTTTCCACAACGTACAGCGCATCGCGTCTCTTTTCTGTTCGCCCGAGCTCCATGGGACTATCAAGGAGGTATTCGTATGGAACAATAACCCCAAGGCGATCTCATACCATGTGGGCAATCCCCTTTGTTTCGAGCGTTGATTTGCCGACTGCGCGGGCAGGATTTTGTGAACACCACGTGTCCTGAGAGCAAACTTAGGGTCTTCAACTCGCCGGACAACCTCTATTTCCATGCCAGGTTCATCGCATGCTCCCAATCAAGCACAGCGCACTGTTTTATACAAGTACCGAGCCCGGGCTGCTTCCCATTTTAGCATTTTCCTCATGCTCCGTTTATTTTTTCAATAGGATGATGACTATCTCATACTTCCCGAAATCGTTCAAGCTGTTTCGTCCCGTATTGCCGAAAGCAGGAAACCGACGGCCATCTACCTTCTTCCGCCGCACGAGCACCTCACCACCTCCCTTCGCACCATCACCCAGAGCTCATCTTCCCATGTGCACACGTCCTTTACCTGGCTGGGCTACGGCAGCATCATTCACCGCTCCCTCGCCACCGCCTTCCTCTATCTTCTCGATGCCGATCATCTGCATGTCACCGCCGACGAGCTGAAAATGGCGGACAACTATTTTAGCATCCTGAGGAACGAGGTCCCCGAGGCTTGGTTTGATCAGGGCATCGAACTCGGTGGGGGCCAGGCCTTTACTGTTGGCTCGGCGGGAGAGGAGCGGAACAGGAAGCACATCGTGAGCGGAGAAGTGCCTCGAATGATTGCCTGGGAATCGCTGACTGTCATCGCTTTGGGAATGGCCGACACAGCTGCGAGCGGCCAGGTATCTCGACTCGCTTGTGCAGTGCGACAGACCCCCCTGTCTACAGTTAGAAGGCAGGTACGGTGACTATCCGTATGTGTCCTTCGAGAGCTCTGCGCCAAACTTCCGAGACACGACCGTTCGCACGCCGTGTGTCGGTCGACCGTGTGTCCTCGAGACCACGATACCTCTCCTGCCAGGGTCTGTCACCCACTCTGTCGACTCGGCCTCAGACATACTCTCTCTTGAGAAACGCAACTTGGAAGCGATTGGCGCAGACGGAGAGCAGCACTATGTGAGCTTCCCACCCTCTTTTGCCGTGGACGGCCGCCCCGAAACGGTGTTCCGTAGTCGAGAAAGTGAGCCGCCGTGAAACTTTGGCCATCGTGCTTTCTGACGTGATGATCAGGTGCTAAGAACGGAGACTCCATCGTATTGGACATGTTGGAGGACATCGAACCTTCCTGGTCTACAACTGAGATGGCTTGGCTCGTCGATACGGCGACTGAGCGCATTCTTTCTGATTGTGCGTTCGAGGCGTCAATCGACGGCCGAGTTTGGGTATGTCCCGCTTCCAAGTCATGCTCAAAAGCTTATCAAAATGTTTTTCAAAGGAGAAAGCCTCCGCGGGCGAACTCACCTGCTTCGATGTGCCGGATCCTGCCGAAGGTGCACAGATTGTGAGAGAATGCAGCGTCCGGATGGCAGGTAGGACCCGCCATGCACGCTTCTTCCGTGCTCGAGTCGACGGGGGAGGTAAAGCGGAGAAGTGGGCGGTCCATGAAGTCTGGATGCGCGGCGAGCGGAAGCAAATCTGATCCGCACCCTTTGCCAGTATTTCTTTCTTCTATGTGACACGATACCACGGATTCTTCTTACTGGTTTCTGATTTCTCGTACGCAGCGCTTGTCTGGCTACACGTGAATATACGGATTTTTTGTGGGTTCTGTGCGTGGCTTGGCTCAGCGTTTTGATTACGTCACGCGAACGCGGGGTAATAGCTGCAGTGCTGCCGCCGCGCCGCTTCTCGTCCTTCGTTGCACCCTCCCACAACAACCACATCGAAATCACCGCAGCCCATCTCTTTCCCTCCAAAGCACGTAGAACTCAGTCCAGCTAACCAAGCATTTTATTGTACGATATGCTCGCACGCCTTGCGTCGCGCACGCTGCGCCCCGCGGCCATCGCCGCACCCTCGTCGCTAGTGTCTCGGGCTGGGCCCCAGCGCGCGATATCCGTTCAGGTGATGCGTGGCCCACCCCTCTGTTCGCGTACTGACGTCTCTCCGTGCGATTGTTTCCAATAATAACGACGACGACGACGACGTGCTGTGCCAGTCACTCCTGCACGGGTCCCCGGATGCGAAGAGCGCCGGCGACGTCGAGGTGCAGCAGCACTCGCGGCTCGTCGCGCGCGGGAAGTACCTCCACGGGTTCGAGGGTGCGCCGCGTTCTCTCCCCTGCTCCGCGCAGCTCGGCGCGTATGACGGTGCCGGACGCTGACTCGCCGGGCAGTCCACAGGGTGCAGCCGGGCAAGGTCGAGGAGTACAAGCAGGCCGCGTCAGTTCCTGCGCGCTCGTGGCGGCGATAGATTCGATGCATGCATTCTGACTCGTGCTGGTTGCGCTCTAGGGAGAGGTACTACACGGGCCTGCGAGACGACGCGGAGCTCCGGATCAAGCTGACGGGCGACTGGGAGACGATCATCGGCGAGCAGGACACGTTCTGTGAGCGGCCCCGCCGACCGTGCCCGCTGCGACGCCCGCTGACGCCTCCCGCAGACCACATCCTCGAGTACGAGAACTACGCGGGCTTCGACAGGGCGTGGGAGAAGATCCGCGGGTCGGAGGTGCGTCGCGCGTCACGCTCGCCAAGAGCTCTGCTTCCCTCCCCTCGCCTCGGTGCTGACCGCGCGCACACGCGCGCACCGGCTCGCAGCACGAACGCGCGTACAAGGCGCTGCTCCCGCACCTCGTCTCGCGCAACGCGCAGCTCAACCAGGAGTTCGCGTTCATGCCGACCGCGCCGCCGCACGCGCGCGGCGGGATCTTCGAGCTAAGGACGTACCAGCTGAACCCGGGCACGCTGCTCGAGTGGGAGAGCACGTGGTACGTCGTCGCGCCGCGCCGCGCTTTGTCTGGGTCCTTCTCGGCTTTGGTGGGCTGACGGCGGGTCGCGTCGTCGTCGTCGTCGTCGTCGATGCTGTTGGTGTTGTTTAGGCGACGCGGGATCGAGGCGCGGAAGAAGTTCGTGGCGCCCGTCGGCGCGTGGTACTCGCAGGTCGGCCGGCTGCACCAGGTGCACCACATGTGGCAATATCCGTGAGCACACCTCCCTCTCCCCTCCTTTTGGCCGTCTGACGCGCGCGCGCGCGACATCGACAGCGACCTCGAGACGCGCAAGGAGATGCGCGAGCAGGCGTGGCAGCTCGACGGGTGGGCGGACACCGTGTCCAAGGTGCGTTTCGTTTCGTTCGCTTCGTCGCTTGAGCGAGCGCGCGCGTGGCTGATGTTGGTGCTGATGGCGACGCCGCCGCCGCAGACGGCGCAGATGGCGAAGTTCATGGACTCGTACGTGATGGTCCCGCTCTCGTTCAGCCCGCTCAAGTGACCCGCGATCATGCGCGCGCGCGGATCGAGCACGATGCAATGCGGCGGGGTGCGGCGGGGCAGAGTTAACAAAGCCAAGTCTTCCGAGGTCGCTGGGTTTGTTCCGGCATCTTGTATCATACGTTATCCACATCTTTTCTCTCGAGGATCTCTCTTTTGCTGGGCACATTCCGATCGGTGCCGCTCGCCGGGCTGCTTTATTACCCGCTTGAGTCGATACCCAAGCGCCGTCAACTCTCGGGACTGTAGATCGATTCAGCGCGAAACGACCACTAACTAGCAACGCGTGTCCTATATGGTGCAGCAGCTAAATACACGAACGGAATACACGAATTATATACGCGCGCGTGAGACGTGAATACGCGCCGCCGAGCGAAGACGCTGCGGGCGGCGGGGTATCGGTGAGTACGGTACGGATGGAGATACACGGTGCTTGGATGCTTGTGCGCTTGTGCGCTTGTATGTTTGTTTGTATGTATGTGACTGCTCTGATGGGATGAGATCTGGCTGCGCGCGGTATGCTACGGTAGATGCGCATTAGATGGGGTCTGGGGTGAGGTACGTGCCGCGTGTGGGGCCTGGGCCAAGTGGTGGTGGTGGTGGTGGCGATGGCGGTGGGCGGGCGAAGGAGTCGAGTCGAGCACGCTCACCGACCGCTGCTGTTGTTGCTGACGTCGTTGTCGTCATTGTCGTCGTCGTCGCGGTCAGAAGACGCGTCCCACGGGTCGTCCGTGATACTCCGCGTGCGCGCGCGCGCACCCGCAGGCCTGCCGGCGCCCGCGGTGCCCTCATCCGCGACCTTCTTCCCAAGCGCGCGCACGCCCGCCTCCTCCGCCTCTCCCTCCGTGGCCGTCGGCGTCGGCGTCGTCGTCGCGGCCGCCTCCGCGGGCGGCGCGAGCCCGTCCACCTCGCGCGCGAGGAGGTCCGCGACGCCGAGGTAGAACGTCGCGGGCCGGAACTGGATCGCGCGCCCGCAGAGCGCGGCCCACTTGTAGCGCGCGGCGTTGATCCACCCTACGAGGTCGAGGTGGTTCACGTCGTGCAGGGTGCCGAGGTAGGTGCCCTGTGCGCGGGCGGGGGCGTTAGCGTCGGGTGAGAAGTGGGATGAGGGAAGGAAGGGGGGAGGAAGGGGGGGGGCGTACCCATTTGGAGGACTCGACGGAGACGAGGCCGTCGTTTGGGCCTTCTTGTTCGAGGATGACGGAGTGCGGCCACCTGCGCGGTGCGTGTTATCAGCAATGCGCCCAGCCATCCATCCAGCGCGCAGACTCACTTCCACGTGTCAATGAGCCCAGGCTCGTACTCCGCGCCCCAGCTAAAGTACCGCACGCCCTGCACGTCGGGCGTCGCGTCGTTGAAGCGGCGCATGCTGTCGCGCGTGAGGCTCTCGAACGCGGCGCCGTCGCCGCCGCCGTTTGGGAGGAGGTCGAGGAGGGCGAGGACGGAGGGGAGACGGGCGCGGCCGACGGTGGCGAGGAAGTGGTCTGCGAAGGCGGAGCCGCGGTGCGGGGTCGCGAGGGTCGTGAGGGAGAGCACGGTGAAGGTGTGCGCGCGGAGGTGGGTGGTGAGGTAGCGGCAGTCGAGGCCGCCCTGTGTGGAGGGTTAGAAATGTCAGAGTGGGGGAGAGACGGGCGGGCGGGCGGGCGGGACGGACCATGCTGTGGCCTGGAAGCGCGGGTGGGTTAGCTGATGTAGACGTGTGGGGGAGTGGGGCGGGGACGGACCGATGAGGTGGACTGCTCTGCCGGGGTAGGCGGACTCGATGGTGCGCTCGAGGACCTTTGCGCGGTCGACGGGGCTGCTGGTGGCGGGGACGCGGGTGATGAGGACCTCTGTGCCGTTGGCCTCGAGGACCTCCTTGATGCCGCGCCAGTGGGAGACCTCGAGCGGGGCGATGGCGGGGCCGATGGTGACGGAGTCGAAGCCGAGGAGGCCGTGGCAGAAGACGACGGGGTGCTTCGGGGAGAGGTCTGTGCGGAACGGTGAGGGGGACGTGGAGAAATGACGGGGGCGCGGGCGTACACTTTTTGTGGATGTGGCCTTGTTCATCCTCGAGGGTCGGGGCGCGGTCGTCGTCTGCGAGGAGGCGGTCTACGGAGTCTTTGGTGTCGGACTGGAACCAGCGCCAGGCGGAGGTGGTGGAGAAGCTCGCGCTGTGGACGGAGGCGTGGGAGGAGGGGCGGCGCGGGGGGAGGGTGCGGGCGGTGGACCAGTAGGACGAGGCGGCGGGGGAGGCGGCGAGGGTGGGCGCGAGGGCGGTGGCGGCATCGCGGTGGTGGAGGGCGCGGAGGGAGTCGAGGGAGGAGCGGGTTGGCGGGGAGTGCTCGAGGACGATGGGGCAGCCTAGGTCGTGGGAGGGGTGTGCGGGGTCGGTGGAGGCTGCGAGGGCGGTGGGGAGGGAGGAGAGGGAGGAGGTGGGGAGGGTGGAGGCGGCGAGGGCGCGGAGGAAGGCGGGGGGCCGCTGTTGGGGCAGGAAGGAGGGCGGGACGGAGGGCGAGTGCGGGTGTGGAGGCAGGTCTGGGGAGCGGGGGCGGTGTGCCTGGGGCGGGAGGGCGGGGAGCGTCGAGGAGAGGGCGTCGAGAAGGTCTGAGCGCGGGGTGCGTGCCAGGGGAGTGGCAGGCGTCGATGCGGAGGCAGAGGGCAGCCAGCGGAGGATGGGGACCGGGGACCGCTGCGGCGACGGCTGGCTGGAGGACGGGCGGGAGGGCATCTCCAGCTGGGGCGGTCGAGGCTTTGGCTTGACCACGCTGATCGTCGGCGATGGCGCACGCATGGCGGCGGCGGCGGCGTCTGGGCGCGGCGTTGGCCGTGCGTGCTGTCGCCGCGCGCTGTGGGCGCTTGTTTGTCTCATGGCCTCCTCAGACCTCCCAAAGCTGCCCTCCGTCCTCCCCGCGAGCCCCGCACTCAGAGACGGTACTCGCACCGCAGTTCCTGCTCTAGTCGCTCATCTCATTCTCTCTGCAGTCTCCACAACAGCCCACGACGTCGCCGCCTCCCTCGCGCGCGTCACCACCCCCGCTCTGTGCGTCCGTCCTAGTCCCCGCCTCCTGCCCTGCCCTCGCTTACTTTCCACACACACACACACAGAACCCCCATCTTCATCTGCGCCCTCAAAGGCCCGTCTCGTCTTTCATTTCCATTTGGCTCACTGCCCTGACCAGCGCGTGCTAAGTACAGACTGCAACCGCCTCTTCCCCTCGCGCGACCGCCTCATGCTTCATCGCCGCCGCGACCACGACTCGGACGACTCCGCTGACATCATCACCTGGAACGACTCCTAGCAGTCTTCCCTTCCGTCCAGGCCCTCAGGGCATCCGCGGGGCATTGGGTGGCGTGAACTCCATTCATTCAGAGAGGGCCGCGTCGTGCCTTGATTCTCAGCATCGCTGCACCGCCGTCCCATGCGCTGTCTCATGTCTCTGTGTGCGGGTCGTCGACTGATCCCGCGGAAGGGGTGGGAGCGCCCGCTCCGTGATCGCACGGCTCCCAGCTTGTTCTATAGTTTCCATCACTGTCGGTAGCGTGTCCGTGCGTGTTGATAATCACAATGAGCGTTCGTTGCCTCCATCCGACGAGCGAGCGAGTGAGCGAGAGTCGAGCGGCGCCAAAGAAAGGCAGAGTACAGTAGTAGCTACTACTAGTCGGCTTCTGAGCGGGCACGGGTCTGGCGCAGCGCCACCGCAGGGCTCGAGCAGGCAGGCCCTTCCCATCCGCTCCCTTGCCCGCCTCCGCCCTCCCCATCGTCCCCTCCCTCACCTCCCCTCCTCACACACCCGCCCGCACGCACGCACGCTCCCACCATACCGTCCATCCTCCCCTCCAGATCAAGGAGAATGTCCTTCTTCTCAAGGAAGAAGCACCCAAGCGTACGCTCTCCTCGTCCGAATCCTCGAATCCTCTTTCCTCACTCGTCCCTCCCTCCTCCTTCTCGACTTGGCCCGTAGCAGGACAAGCAGCAGCAGCAGCAACAACAACAGCAGGCGGCACAGCAACAGCAGGCCGCCGTGACCAGGGAGAGTGCCCATGACGTGTAAGTCCCCGTCGCCAACGCCCTCCTCCCACACCATACACCTCCGCCCTCTCCTCTTTTCCCACCGTCATCGCCGTCCTCATTTCCTGTCTTCCTTCTCCTCATCCCCATCAAGCAACCCGCCTCAGCAGTACATGCCGGCCCCCGTCGCTGCTGCTGCGGCCGCCGCGCCCCGCCCACGCGGCAACAGCCCCAACACCAACAGCCCCGCCGCCGCCGGCCTCCTCTCCCAGACCGCACAGCAACCACAGCAACAGCAACCCCCTCCCCAACAAGTTTTCCAGCAGCAACAGCAGCAGCCCACGCAGCAACTACAACCCCAGCAGCAGCAGCAGCAGCAGCAGCCCCAGCGACCCGCCTATCCCTGGTCCGCCCGGCGCCTCCACCTCCAGGCCCCCGTCCTCCTCCCAAAGCCAGGCGCCCCCGCGCCCTCCGCGCCCTCCGCGCCCTCCCCCTCGCCCTTCCCGCGCTACGGCCACGCCATC
Source organism: Heterobasidion occidentale (assembly GCA_039111635.1). NCBI lineage: Eukaryota > Fungi > Basidiomycota > Agaricomycetes > Russulales > Bondarzewiaceae > Heterobasidion > Heterobasidion occidentale. The sequence goes on along the minus strand of JBCAQO010000001.1, from coordinate 1,778,867 downwards.
CCCGCCACCGCCACCGCCGCCGGCGAGATCTTCCTCTTCGGCGGCCTCGTCCGCGAGGCCGCCCTCAACGACCTCTACGTCTTCTCCACCCGCGACCTCTCCGCGACCCTCCTCCAGACCACCGGCGAGACCCCCGCCCCGCGCGTCGGCCACGCCTGCGCCCTCGTCAGCAGCGTCCTCGTCGTCTGGGGCGGCGACACCAAGACCGACGCGCGCGCGCGCGCGGGCGAAAAGCAGGACGACTCGCTGTACCTCCTCAACCTCGGTCCGTCGCGCGCTCTTTTTATTTTACTTTCCTTCGCGCGCGCTGACGCCCGCCCGCCGTGCAGCGACGCGCGAGTGGACGCGCGTGGCCGTGTCGGGCCCCGGCCCCGTCGGGCGCTACGGCCACGCCGTGACCATGGTCGGCTCCAAGTTCTTCGTGTTCGGGGGCCAGGTCGACGGGGAGTTCCTCAACGACCTCTGGGCCTTCGACCTCAACTCTCGTGCGTGCCCCCCCCCCCTCCTCTCCCCTCTCGTGCGTCCGTTGACGCCCTAGCTCCCCCGCGCGCCGTCACAGTCAAAACCAAGGCGACGTGGGAGCTCTACGAGCCCCCGCCGAACACCGAAAAGCCCGCGAGGAGGACGGGCCACGTGTGCGTCACGCACGGCGACAAGCTCATCATGTCCGTGCTCTCCGCCTTTCGTCCCGTCTCATCTTCCTCCCGCCTGACGCGATCCCAGCTTTGGCGGCACCGACGGCCAGTACCACTACAACGACACGTGGGTGTTCGACGTCGCGACGCGGCGCTGGTCCGAGCTCCAGTGCATCGGCTTCATCCCGTCCCCGCGCGAGGGCCACGCGGCCGCCGTCGTCGACGACGTCATCTACGTCTTTGGCGGCCGCGGCGTCGACGGGAAGGACCTCGGCGACCTCGCCGCGTTCAAGATCTCGAGTGAGCGCCGCGCCCCCGCTCGCCCTTGCATGCACCTCTCCTGACGTCCGCGCCGCGCAGATCAGCGGTGGTACATGTTCCAGAACATGGGCCCGTCCCCGAGCGGCCGCTCGGGCCACGCCATGGCGTCCAGCGGCACGCGCGTGTTCGTGCTCGGCGGCGAGTCCTACACCGCGACCAAGCCGGAGGACACCACGCTCATCCACGTCCTCGACACCAGTGCGCGCGATCTTCCGATTTCGACTCCCCTCCTGCGTATATCTGACTGACGGGCGCCTGATAACAGAGCACATCAAGTACCCCGACGCGAGCAAGCAGGGCGCGGACAGGAACGGGTCGCGCTCGTCGGGCCGTAAACCCTCTATTGGGACCGAGGCCGCCGCGCAACAGATGCAACAGCAGCAGCAGCAACAGCAACAGCAGCAATCACAACAGCCACAACAGATGCCGCCGCAACAGCAACCGCAACCGCCCTCCCAAGCCACCGCGAACGGACCCCGGTCCCTATCGCCCGCAGGCCAGGACCCCGACGACCCCCGCCGCGCGATCTCGCCGCCCAACGCGCGCGGCGTCAAGCCCGCCGCGAACGGCGTCGCCGTGCAGCCGTTCCCGGTCAACGGCACGCGCAAGCCCGCGCGGCCCGCGCGCGAGGACGACGAGGGGCCCGCGTACGGCCAGGACGAGGGGGACGCGTACGCGTCGGGGTCGGCGTCCGAGGGGGGCCCCGTGGCCCAGCGCGCGTTGAGCCCGACGGCCGCGAGGGCCGCGTCGCCGGCGCAGCACGCGAACGTCGCGAGTCTGGTGATGAGCATGAACGGGCCGCGCAGCGCGTCGCCGCACGTCGACCGCGCGCGCTCGGCGGAGGGGTATTACCCCGCGAACGGGGCGTCGCCGACCGCGAACGGGTTCGCGAGCCCTGGGGGCGCGCCGGCTGTGACTGCTGCTGCGGTTGCTGTGGGGAGGGGGGCGAGAGACGGGGGGAGGCGGGGTCGACGGGAAATGTGACGGCGGACCTGATCCGGGACCTCAAGGCGAAGGAGGCGGAGGCGGAGGCGATGCGGAAGCGCGGGGCGTGGATGCGGGTCGCGCTCGCCAAGGCGGCGCGGCGGGCTTCGTCTACGCGGACGTGGACGCGGCGGACGGGCGGCGGACGAGGGCGGGGCGCGGGCGTCGAGGAGCCGCGGGTGGCGGAGGTGGTCGTGAGCTTGAAGCAGCTGCGCGCGCGGATACAGGTGCGTGTGCATCGCTCGTGCGTGTTTCGCGCAGACGGGGTGACGTGTTTTGTTTTTTCTTCCGCGCTGTCGTGTGTGCCGGCAGGCGGGCGTCGTGGAACAGGCGCGCAGCGCGTCGGACCGCGTACACGAGGCGGAGCGACAGCGCGCGAGCGCCATCCAGGAGGCTGCGTATTACAGGGCGAAGCTCGCGGCGCTCGAGGCCGCGTCGGAAGGGGGCGTCGCGCGCCTGGAGCGCGAGCGCACGGCGGAGCTCGAGCGCCAGCTGACGGTCGCGCTGAGCGAGCGCGCGGAGCGAGAACGGCGCGCGGCGGAGCTGGGTGACGCGCTGGCGACGCAGGGCGCGCTGCTGGAGCAGGCCGAGGCGCGCGCGCAGGAGGCGTCGCAGCACTCGGAGGCGCTCGAGCAGGCGCACGTGCGGACGCTGCGGGACCACACGGAGATGCAGGAGCGGCACGCGGACGTCGAGGCGGCGCTGCGGGCGCACGCGGACCGGCTGCTCGCGCAGAGCTCGGCGCTGGAGCAGAAGGAGGCGGACCTCGCGCACGCGCACGCACAGCTGGACGAGCTCTCGGTCTCGCGGGACCAGCACGTGCGCGCGCTGGAGCAGGCGCGCGCGGCGCTGCTCGTCGCGACGGCGCGCGCGGAGGCGGTCGACGAGGAGAACCAGCGGACGCGGCAGACGGCGATCACGCTCGAGGGCGAGCTCGCGGAGCTGCGCGGGGAGCTCGAGGCGCGCACGGCGGAGGGCGAGACGGCGCGCGTGCGCCTGGCGGAGGTGGAGAACTCGTGGGCCAAGTCGCGCGAGGAGGCGGACGCGTTCCGCGCGCTGACGACGACCGGCCTCGGCGAGCTCCTCGACACCACCGCGACCTCCGCGGGGACGAGGACCGGCTCACGCGCGGCCACGCGGAGAAGGTGCAGGCCGTCGAGGCCGAGGCAGCCGCGCTGCGCGCGATGCTCAAGGACGCGGCCGCGCGCCTCGAGGCGCTGCACGCGGAGCTCGCGCACGAGCGGCGCGCGGCGCGCGAGGGCGAGACAGAGCAGATGGCGCTGCGCTCGCAGATCGTCGGCCTGCGCGCGCAGCTCTCCAACGCGCTCGCGGACGGCGGGCGCCTCCGCAAGGAGGTCGCCGTGCGCGACGCGGACGTGCGCCAGGCGGCCAAGACGGCGGCCGACGCGGAGCTGCGGCTCGGCATGCTGCGCAACTACCTCGCGGAGAACGACATCGTGCTGGACAACGACGGCCTCCCCGCGAATGCGTCGGCGGCCAACGCGGCGGGCGGGGACGCGGTGGCGGTGGCGGCGGCGGCGGTGCGCGTCGCGGAGCTCGAGGCGCGGCTGGAGGAGTTCACGCGCGCGCAGGACAAGGCGGAGCGCGAGCTGCAGGTCGTCGCGCGGCAGAAGCGCGACGCGGAGGCGCAAGTGAGCAGCATGTCGACGCAGCTCGATCGGCTGCGGTCGACGCAGAGCCCCGCGATGAGCGCCCGCAACGGCGACGAGGCGCACGGCGGCGGCGACGCGCGCGCGGCCGAGGCGGAGCGCAGGCTCGAGGAGACGGAGCGGAGTTTCAAGGCGCGGCTGCAGCAGCAGGAGGACGATTACCGGCTGGCGCTGCAACTGGTCAAGTGAGTTTTTGTTTTTATGTAGTTCGGACTTTGTGTTCCGTGTTGTCCGTGCCCGTGCCCCGCAGCAGCGGGGTCGTCCTGATCCACGTTGTTGTTGTTGTTGCGTTCGCAGGGAAACCGAGCGCCTGAACCGAAGGATGAAGGACGAGCTGATGAAGCAGCGCATGATGAACACCACGCTGCTGTCGGAGGTCGAGTCCCTCCGCGGCTCTCCCGGCGCGAGCGTGGACTCGAGCTCGCGCACGCGCGTGAACGGCCGCGGCACGCCCATGTCGGACGACGGGCGCGCGAGCGACTCGCTCCGCGGGCAGCTAATCGACGCGCAGCGCCAGACGCAGCGGCTCGTGAACGAGAACAAGGACCTCCGGCTGCGGATCGACTCGCTCGAGAAGGACCTCGGGCACATGCGCTCGAACCTCGTCGCGGCGCAGCGCGAGTCGGACGAGCGCCTCTCGCGCGTGGAGGAGCTCGAGCAGGACATGGAGCGCGTGCAGGCCGCGCTCGTCATCGCGCGCGGCGGGCACTCGGAGACGCTCCTCGAGCAGCTCAGCAACGAAAACAACAGCCTCAAGCGCGAGAACGAGCAGCTGTCGCACAAGATCGGGCTCCTGCTCGAGGACGACCAGCAGCCCGTCTTCGGGCGCGGGCGCCCCGAGTCGGGCATCTCGCTGTCGGACCGCCCGACGAGCCACGCGAGCTCCGAGAACGGCATGGCGTACGACCACCTCACGAGCGAGCTCGACGACTGGCAGCGGCAGCTGTCCAACTCGCTCACGAACCGCCGCCCGCTGAGCGAGCTCGAGTCGCACTTTGCGTCGACCGGGAGCCTGAGGCCGCGCTCGTGACGCGCCGTCGGTTGATGTGCATCCCGACTTGCTTTCGCTTTTTTTTTCTCACTTTTTTAAAATCTTGTTTTGCCTTCCTCCTTCGTGCCCCCCTCTTATACCCTGTTGAAACCCCCGACTCAGTGCTGTCGCTCACGCTCCTTGCTTGTTCCTACTCTTTTTTTTTTTTGCCGTTTCTCCGTCTCTCTCCGTCTCTCCATCTCATACTCTACTTATCGCTTTTGCTTTCGGCGGTTGTCTGGCATATTCATTCCTACTTATATATATATCTTCCTCTACCATATGTTGCAGAATGCTATCGTGCATTGAACATTCTCGAACACCGTCGGACTAGACTCAAACGAACTAGCTGTCGCCCTCGGCCGCCGGGTTGCTCGCCCGCTGCGTCCACTCGATCGCCTTTTGCTTCACGGCCGCGGCGCCCTCTTCGTCTCCGAGTCTGCGCTCGAGCTCGAGCCATTTCTTGAAGAACGATCTGGGGAATCAACCGCGTCAGTTGCGGGGACATGCAGGGTGAACAGGTGGGACTCACTTGGCTTTGTGACTGGTCATCTTCTGCGCGAGCACGCGATCGAAGAGATTCCTAAAAGACGGGAAGAAGCGTAAGTTGGCGAGCGAGGCAGAGCCGGATGTCGTTGCGCACCTCAGGCTCTGGATCTCCTTTTGCGATGCCTCCATGTCCATGTAGACGCCCCAGAGATCCCATCGCTTCGGATGCGAGTCGACGATGCCCTCGAAGATCGTCTTGCCGCGCTCGGGATCGCCGAGCTTGTACTCCAGCTGCGCAAACTTGGAGATGGTCTTGAGGTCTGAAGGACACGTCGTGCGGGCAGTCAGCAAACACAAGTCGAGATGAGGGGCAGTCGGGCGCACGTTTTCGCTTCTCCAGGCTCTGCAGGCTGCGGGGAAGAAGCTTCCGCGCCTCCTCTGGCTCGCCGCGCCTGAGGTAGTACTCGCCGCACAGTGTCCATACCTTTGAGCTTTGGCCGAACTTTTTGCACGTCGCTTGTGCTGTTCCTCCGCCTTCTGTAAAGAGACGAGGGTCACCGACCGTCTAGAAAATCACGCAGACGGGAACGGACGTACCTCGAACTTCTCACTGTTCGAGGATGGATGCAAAGCGGAGGTGCACCGTCTTCGAGTCGTTGTGCCGCGCCGCGTCCTTGAAGACGGCCTCGAGAGACTCGTCCGTGCCGTAGACGTTCTCCAAGTTGAGCAGCGCCATCCACACGTTCAGCTTCTCCTTCTCTTCGCGGAAGCTGATCGTCTGGAGCGCGCGCTTGGCGACCTCGCGCGCCTTGTCGATCTCGGAGAGCTGGAGCTGGAAGGACATGTACTGGATCCAAAGGTACGAGGAGTTTGGAGACCCGAGCAGGAGGCGTTCAAAGTCGGCATTGGAATCCGGCGTTTTCGTGTGCATGTCGGCCGTGAGGTCCAGTTCGATCTCCTTGCGCTTCTTCTTCTTTTTCTTGCCAGATTGGTCTTCGTCGTCGCTTTCCTCTGACGAAGCAGACTCGTCCTCATCTTGAACGTCGCCGCCAGACCATTGGAACCCCCCCTGCAGTTGAAGGAAAGGTGCAGGAATGCTAGGCGCCGAGCTCGTCGAAGGCTTGTCGAGAGCAACGGAATTGAGGTCGATGTCTACAGCCATTGCTTCCTCATCATCCGAGGGCTCGTCACCCTCGGCAGGCACATCAGTGTCGGCCTCCTCGTCGCCTTCGGCATCAGACATTTCAGCGTCCTCGTCGATAACGCCAAAGGCCTCGGGTGCATCCTCATTGTCTGACTCGTCTTCCTTATCTTCAAAATCCTCTTCGGAGAAATATGAAGGCTTCAGGCCAAGAGATATGCGCTTCTTCTCCAAGTCGATGGAGCGTACGATCGCCTTGACGGTATCGCCTTCGCGGAAGCTCCGGAGAGCCAATGTACGTTTGCCTCTTTGTTGTCGGATAGCTAGGTCATGCGTCACTTCAAACCGCCACGATGGACGATTCATGGCGTACCTCAGACTTGTGACACAATCCAGTCAACTTTGACCCGTTTATCTCAATAAACAGTCCGTAGTCCTCGATCTTCTTGACGCGCCCTTCGACCTTTTGGCCCTCCTGGAGGTCGGAGATGTTCAGTGAGGGTTTCGATGTTCGTGAAAGGTCGCCAGAGCGGAAGGTCATCTCGACTTGTTTTTTCTCTAGATTGACGCTGTATCATCACTACTCAGATCAAGTCGGCGAAAGGCAAACAAGAGGCGGGTACCTCAGAATGCGCCCCTTCACAAGCTGATCTGCTTTGAACCTGCTCTTCCAGTCCTTCACGTACTACATCGTCGTCAATGATGAGCGCGAGACAACGTTGGAAAACCCCCTACCTCATCAAACAGCTCCTTGATCTGCACACGAGCATCCACATCTCGACCGAGGGTGACGAACAATCCATGCTCAGCCACGCCCTTGATAAATCCACGGATGCTTTCTCCTGTCTTCAGATCTGACAAGCCAGAGATCTCCCGATCTACAATCTGGGTTTGCGAGGTGGCTCTAGCTTCGACAGACGAGTCGACAACGTCAGGTGCTTCTTCTCCTTGTCAACAGCCAGTACCGCAGCTTTGATTATCGAGTCGACGCCAGGGAACACAGAGCCAGTCTCGTAATCATCAGATGCATCGGTTGGATGAAGGGTTCCTGTGATTTGCGAGGATAGTTTGACGAGAGTTCCCTTGCGGTGGTGCCGAAGGACACGACCGCCGACAACCTGCCCAAGTTGCACAGAGTCGATGGCCAAAACTTGCTTGTTATCCAAGGCTGGTTTCATTTTTGGTTTGTTGGCGACAATGACTATACCCTTCTCGGTATTCCGAGAAACGACGACCAGCCCTTCCAGCTTTTCACCGACCTGAAGCGAACCTCGTAGCTGCGCGACTGGTAGGTTGCGCAAGTTGGCCAGATTCTTCAACGAGAGCAAGGCGCGGACTTGTGTTGATTTGAGCGTGAGGACCGCGTTGTCCTTATGGATCTCAGTGATGTCCCCTTCGACAGTGTCGCCAATTTCGACCCCACTGATATCGGCGACGACTGGCTCGTAATTGGAAGCTGCTTGTCGAATGCTGGCGACAATGTTGTGGCTCTCAGGATCAATGAAATGATACGAACCTTCACAGGTTTTCCAACGGTGAAGGCGTCCGATAGAGAGCCGACTGATTCCTCACTAAAGGACAGGTCAAAACAAAGCAATGCGGGAGATTAGAAAATATACCTTGCTTCCTTCGCTGGGACAGACCCCTTGATGTTGTTGAAAAACTCGATTTGTAGTCGTCGTTCGGCCACCCTGAAGATGACAGCATAAGTGATAAGCCCAACCTTCGCCTCTTCGAACTTCGTGATGATTGGCAGCTCAGACTCGACTAGCGTCTTTTTAGCCGTCAAAGTAACACGTCTTCGCTCTGGGTCGACAGTGAGAACCTATTTTTCAGTCCCGTTAATTTTGTGAACAAGGGTGAGATGAAACGCAACACACTCGGCATTTCAAAGTTGCGCCAGATTTGAATCTCTTCTGTGGGTGCTTGAGAATGATATCCGCATAATGGTTGGGAAAGACGACGCCGTCGACGATGCCCGACATTGAAACAAATAACGCAGAGTCTGTCAACTTCTTGATCGTGCCCTTGATGAGTTCCCCAACTTGAACATCTGCGACCTGAAGGAATTTTGTTCAAGAACCGAGGAGCGCATCGAGAGCTGAAGGAGGCCATCCATAGGAAAATATCCAGTAACTCGCGCGTGATGATTGCTACCCATTTTCCACGCACCCGAAGAAGCAGAGAGCGAAGGAACGTGGTCATCCGACACGTGCGATATCTAATGATATGTTAAAACTCTGACGATAGAGACGATGCAGCGTGTAACTTACATGAACAAATCCACGGATGTTTGGCTGCACCGAAACCACTAGCCCGCGCTCTGCCTCTACTTTGACCACTTGAACGGCATCAAGAACGGTTCCTATAGGATAGACGTCCTGTAACTTAGTCCCCGAATTCGCTCCCTTCGATTCAAGCTTCACGACGTGCTCAGCTAACGATAAAGCGAATCGCGGAGGTGATTTCCCAGGAACCTCATACAGCACTCGAGCTTTCACTTTTTGTCCCATCTTGAAGATTTCATCCGGATCACCGAGAGGAAGATGATATTCATCTAGAGTACCGTCAAAAAGCCTAGGACTTGAACAACAAGGCCTAAGGAGGTCATAGACGTGATAAGGCATTGAACAAGCTCGCCGGGGAGTACCGAGGTCACATTCGTGACTTCACTGATCTAGGAGATAAATCTAAGAATCAGAGACATACAAAGGAGGACGTGATGATTGCCTTACGGAAGCTGAACGCAGAGTAGTGGGAGCTATTGATACATTGCACGTACGACCGTTACTTGATAATTTTGAAATGGCAACGTCGAGTATTCGGCCGATGTGTAATTTTGAGGAGTCGTTGAAGACTTTTTGAGCGTCCTTGAAGGACAAGAATCCTGATACGTCGGGAATCCCAAGATTGAGTATATATCCGTGGTCCTCGATGCTTTTGACAGCCGCCGACATGGTCTACGCGCAGTGTCAACGATTGGAAGTACCAGTTAAACTTGAGACATGAGTGACTTACGAAGCCCTGTTTTAGATCTGCCTTCGCCACACCCTCGTTTACTTGTTCCGGGACAAGGCTGAGCTCTACCCTCCGACTTGCCTTCTCAACCTCATCCCTTCCCCTTCCGATACCAGACACACCTTCGGTAGATCCTGCTGCATGGACTGCTGTAACAATACAACGTACGTACTGTTCCGGTTGAAATATTTCGAATAAATCAGGCACTTTAGATGGTTTGCCCTCCTCATCTTCGGACTCGGAGTCCTCGACGTCGTCCATATCCATGGTCTCGAGCAGCTGTGTGAGTTCCGACGACACCTGAGTTATTGGTACGTGACCAACAAGTTGATTAGGAAGGGAGACTATGAGACCGAGAGGATGTGTGGAAATAATTTGAGCGAGAAGTTCATGCCTACGGAAACGCGCTGAGAAGACATGAGCTCATGAGGCAAATAGAGCAGGCATAGAGCAGATAGGTTCGCACCTTGTAGTTCAAGTGCTCAATCCTCAGAACATCGCTCTTTCCATTACCATCAACAGCCTTTCCCTTACCCTTCACGTCTGACTTCCGTCGCTGCTTCTGGATTTTCTCGCTGTTCCTTCTCCTACAAGGCAGGTTGGGAATGAAATCACACGTTGACGCAGACAAAACGTCACGCACTTTGAACAATTCATCGTTCGCCTCCTTCACTGCTTCTGCACGAATGGTCTTGACTTCTAGCGGGGTAAAGCTGGTCCCACCTCCACGAGGGAAGTCTGTTTCTTCGGGAACTATATGCGCAGTTGGTTGGGGGATGTGCTCTGGCTTTGCCTTTTTTCTCTTTCTTGCCCTCCGACGCGACCTTGGTCTTTTTGGCCTTGGGGACAGACGCGGTGTCCTCCAACTGACGTTTCTTGGCTGCCATTCTGGTTATTGAGCTCAGCCACATGCAGCAAGGAAATAAACAATGATCATACACCTTCTGGCTAATTTGTGCAGTCACGTCGACCAAGTCAACGATAATTGAATATGCGGTGTTCACGCCTGTGAGGACAGAGAAACGGTGTTCAGAGAAATCGAAATTTTGCCCACGGTGCTAGATCGGGATGCGGATCTCCCGCTTGATCGTCTTCGCTTACTCAGCACCATTCCCCTTCTCTCGGTCCATCCAAGTTTGCCAACATGGGTGAGTTGTGCTCTTGTATCGTTATCCATACGCTGCTCTAACCACCATAGAAATGTAGATTATCAGGTAAGAGAGCATACCCTCCAAATCCTCCAAGTTATTAAGCCATATTACTACTAGAATCGTGTCGGTTCGAAATTCGGTGGCGGTGGTGTTGCAGGGGCGTCCGAGAGCAATGTCGACAGACGTGAACGTTTACGAAAACTCGCATTGGAGACGATCGATCTAGCCAAGGTACGTCTATACACTCATACTGCAGCTTTTTGTTTTAAACTCATCATACCACAGGATCCCTATATTCTTCGCAATCACTTAGGCTCTCTCGAATGTCGTCTCTGTCTCACTCTTCACACCAATGAAGGTTCCTACCTCGCACACACGCAAGGTAAAAAGCATCAGACAAACCTTGCACGTCGTGCTGCGCGTGACATGAAGGACAGCCAACTGCAAGTGGCTCCGCAGCAGCAGACCGTCCAGCGCAAGGTGTTCCTCAAAATTGGGCGTCCAGGGTATCGTGTTACAAAAGTCCGTGATCAGGATACGGAAAAGAGGGAATGATGGTCCAGGTGCATCTACCTCAAATCAAGCCTGGCGTGACTCCTCGAAGACGGTTCATGAGTGCTTGGGAGCAGAAGAGGGAGCCACCAAACAAGGCATATCAGTATCTCATTGTTCGTTTACTTCTCCTCGCTCTTCTTCGTGCCACTGACTCCTTTGTTCAGGTGGCTGCTGAACCATACGAAACTATCGCATTCCGTATCCCTGCGCGGGAAATTGAGGACGAGTCCGACGACGCAGGATATTGGAACTGGTCCCACTGGGACCCGGACACCAAGCAGTACAGTTTCCAGTTCATGTTCCGTTTAGGCTATTGATTGTACACCTCATGAATCTGATCCGCAATTTGATATAGCAGGGTCATGTTTCGACAACTCTGGACTGGTGTGGTCCACATCATCTCTTGCTCTCATTATGTTCCACACGAGCTGCGTCCGATCAAATGATTCTTCATTATCACATCGATACGTGTATGAACGGAGATAAGGTGGCCAGTGCTCATGATACCAATTTGACAGCAGATAGATTCGCACAAGGCTTGCGGCAGGTATTGTTGCTGATGCGGAGAAAGCTCTAGGCTCTAGGATTTTAAATGCTTTCCAGATCATGTCACTGGCCTCAAAATGCAGTATTCTCGTATGCACGCTTCTCTTAATGAAGCAGGCAATAATTGACTTTCGTCATTCTGAGTGCGTATTTATTTGACTATCACACAGTTTCACCATAAGTTACATGATGCGTCAATTAAAAGTCGCATTCGACGAAGCCATTGCTGGAGGATGCACCAGTGTGCGTCAAGCATGCTGCGTCCATGGCCATCAGGACCTCTCAATAAAAGTACTGATACTGGATGCTCACCACAGAAGTCGCCGTCCTCATCGTAGATGACACGGTTCGCACCAGGGCTGCCGCCAGTGTAGACCGAGTTGTGCTCCAGAGGGTATTCAAAGAATTCTCCAGAGCAAGAAGGGAACGTGAAGTCCTGGCAGTCGGTGTGTATCAGAGACTGCTCCTAGCAAGGCACTGCAGTCGATTGACTCACCTCGTAATCGTGGTACTGGTGGGGGTAGTTCCTATATTCGGTCAAAGACTGGGTGAGCTCTCGAATGGTTGATGATGTGGACAAAGCTACTCACCCCCCACCGCCGTCCTCAGCCTGTTGAATTCCGTTCTCGACATCAGACTGAGTGTAGGTTTTCCCTGCGATAATATCCGGCGTCAATGGTCTGTTCGAACACCACATCTGCAGCTTACCAGCACAGTCGCACCCTCCAGATTGGCGCCGACCAACGTTGGCTGCCTGCGCACCGACAATGAACGCACCGAGGAGGGAAGCGAAGGTGATGAACTTCATTGCGCAGAACGGGCTGGACGGCGACTGGGGGAAAACCCTTGACTCTTCCCGTATCGTTTCCTTGCTCCCTTTTAAACCCCCTCACGGCGGTGTACACATAATACCAACCTTCATCACGGCATAGACTCTCCTTCCCTAGAAGTTGTAGAGCGGGGTTTGCACACGTGTGCAGAGGAGGACGTGCAGCTGCACCATGTGGGTCTTTACCTCCGATGCCCCCCTACCGGAGGAAGTACTACGCTGAGATCGAACGTGGTCTTTATCCCTATCATGTGGCCCGTAGCTATCGTGCAAGTGGAAAGTAGCGTCGCTGTCCGACATGAATGCACCGGACGTTCCATATGGATTTTGTCACGCCTTGTCGTCGTCAAGGTTGATAAAGATAGGCATCGAAGTTTTAACTTGAGGAACCATATGGCTACAACTGTCCTCCGTCGATCAGCTCGTGCGCTCCAGTATAAAAATATCGGAGAGGTGACGAATGAGCGTTACCACACCTCCATGCGGATCGAATTGATATTTGTGTTACTGCGAAAACGTGGTACAAACAACAGAGCGGATTTGAAAGTATGGCAGTGTATACTACTTGTGCCAATACAAGAGTCCAAAAGAACGGCATATATCCCAAAGGAAAACATAGCAACAGAAAGCGAAAGAGACAGAGACAGAGCAAACAACCATGTACACCATAACTAAAGTCCAGTCGTGAGTATCTCGTTAGTGGATAGCAAGACATGGTAGAACACAACAAGACCATGTGTTCAAGTGACGCACCAATGCCTCACGAAGAGAAAAAAAATGAAACCCGTATGAACACGCCAAATATATCACTCTTCCTGCTCAACTTCCTCTGCGCCCTCTGCTTGTCGTCCCTGGCATCTCTCACTTCCCTAATATCCTTCACTTCGCGAATCTCTGTTCTCTTCACCCCTTTACCAAACCCGAACAGAGACAATACGCCAGTATGCTGCACCTTCTGAGGTTCGAGTGGCGGTGGCGGTGGTGGTGGAGGCGGAAGCGGCGGCGGCGACTCAGAAGCCTGGGGCTGATGGTGTGGTAGAGGTGGCATTACAGGTGCACTCTTCTTTCTCAGTAGATTCTTGCCCCCTGGTGTCATCGGCACCGTTTGAGCAGCCATGGGCGGGGGCGACTCGAACCTGACCTCCAACTTTCCACGGAATTTTGTACGGCGCGGAGTCATCTTCGGTTTGTCCGCGACGGCGTATGGGTCAAACGGCGCATCCGGATTCACGTTGGTCGGTTGGGGCGCGAGGGGCGCGGGCATCACGAGCCGTTTTGGTACATGCCGAGGCGCCGAGTGCTGTTGCGACGAGGAGGAAGAGGCGATAGAGGGGGGAGGAAGGTTGATTTCGGGTGGAGGGCCTCCAGGTAACGGAAGGTCGGCTTGCTTCAGGGCTGCGATCATTTCCGTGGGAGGCATGTATGGAAGGGTCGCTCCGTTCTCGTAGGTGGGAAGTGAATGCGCAGGTTCAGGTCGTGGGTTTCGAGAAACGTAAAGAGATGCATGCCGGCGCGCCTCCCGGGATGAGTGTTCTGGCTCAATGGGAGCCGGAGAGGGCGTAGCATGACGCACCGGCAAAATGTTTTCATGCACTTGCGCTGGACGAGGTGATGGGACAAACTGACGAGGTGGAGGGGCGTGAAGTGAAGGCGGGCCACCATACATTACTGCTTGGCGGCGGGCTGTTCGAGAGGAGCCTTCTTGATTGATACCCTCGAGTGCGTTGCCACGGTATCCATTCTCTGGATAGGGCCGTCGTGGCTCGGGAGCTGTGTTCGACCGTAGTGGCCGCGGGGGCATGGGAGGGCTCGGAGCGATAAAGTAATGGGAGTGATTCCCAAGTGCTTGTTCGGCTGGGCCAGGATGATAGACTGGAGCCGCGCGCGGACGAGGAGAAGGAGAAGGCGTCGGGAGTGTGTGCATATTCTCCACAGGGACCTGCCGTCCTGAGTACGAAGCCGCCGGAGGTTGCCCAGAACGCGGAGGTACTCTTGAGGGAGATGACCTAAAGGATGATGGAGGGACTTCGGGAACATATGGATCAGGGGATAACTGCTCGGGTGGAACTCGGGGAACAGAGGCTGGAAGAGTGTAATTCCGTCGAAGGGGGGAGGGCGGTGGGGCTGAGGTGCCGTATCCATTAGTGGGCTGTGCATTTGTATCTACATTTGCGGTTTGTAGGTAATGGTCTGGAGGATATGTGGCTGGAGCGCGCGTCAGAGGGAAAGTTGGCGAGGTCGGCGAGGGATTAAAAATGGTAGGGGGGAGTATTTGGCCAGGTTTAAGATTCAAAGCCAAAGGATTCGCAATACGCTCGGGGAGAGGCACATCCTAAATCGAGCTAAGTCAGAGGGACTTCGTGCAAGCAGAGAATAGAGACAAACTTTGCGTCTTTTAGACGACTTCCGCGGTGTTTCAGCTTTGGCATTGTGTCCTAATCGGATGACGCAGATCTCTTGTGTCGTTCGTCTGCTGAGGTCCACTGGCGGGCGCGTGTTGACCAACAGTTGCAGCTATGAGGTCGTACGGGCCCTTGTGGTGGAAACCCAACCCCGTGGGATCCGTCTCGTCCAACTCATCAATACGATCCAAATCAGCAGGCAGTGCGGTACCAGATGCTCTCTTCGGCCTCAGCGTCAGTTGCTCCTGATTTTCTTGTGGGTCATAGGAAAGCACAACGAGAGGAGGTTTTTGATCTACAGCAGATGGCTGAGCATGAACCTCGGAGGACTCTGCATGTGCATCGACTGATTCATCGTAGCTGGGAGGGGGTTTGCGATGCGAAGACTTGCGGCGGATGGATCGCTGCGACCGAGCAGCAGCCTCCTTAGCAGACGGCCCGGATGCTTCTGACGAGTCCGACGATGACTGAGATGAGGAACCGGAACTGGGAGAGATGTATACGGTCGCAAATTCAGCAGCCAAAGGAGAAGTAGACGGAGGCGTCATGCTCCCTGAGTCCTGTGGATCGGAACCTAGATCTGGGTTGGTGGCAGAGAGAGCCTTGAGTTGACGGTCAGGCGCGGTTTGGGTCTGCCTACGATGATCTCCAAGGTTCCGCGCGAGTGCACCTTCCGACGATGCACGTTTATGGAAGGTAGAATCGCGAGGAGAATCCTCGGCGACAGGAACAAACGATGGCTTGTTAGGCGGAAGTGGGGGAGGAGGTAGACGCTGCCAGTGATTGGGATTGGAAGAGGGGTCGACCGAGAAAGCAGGATCGTCGAACAAGACCGTCGAAGGACAGACGAAGGAAGATTAGGGGCTGGTCCAGGGGGAATACGAGCAATTGTGGCTTGGGAGCCTTCAACGGGCCCTATGTACGGGCTGGAATGGAACGATGGCTGCCATGGCCGAGGGTCCTGCCGCTGTTGTATAGGCTGCCTGGGCACTGAAGATTGTGCATAGTACATGCCTCGTCTAATGGGCATGAACGCTAAGCGCGACTCATCGTGGACGGTCTGGGGAGAGTCAACCCAGGTAGAAAAGGATGTCTGATGGGGGTATGTCATGACTGACGCCTTGATCATGCACCACTCGCGGGCCTAAAGTAGACGCTGGGTCAACCAGGTCTTAAAGTCGAGAGACAGCGAGGCCCAAAGTGGTACAGAGGAAGAGAAAGACCTTATAGGATAGGGGCCTGCCAACCGGTGCAGCTCGACCAGATGAGCACAATATGCTCTGATGCATGGCCCGTGCTGAGAACGGCTGACGACGGTTGCAGTATTCTATACACATCACCAACCCACTCGACGCTTCCCCGGAGTCTTCCCGCCACACCCACCCCTTAGCGCTCACGTGCCTCCACCGTCTCGCGCTCCAGCGCGTTGTGGTTCCATCCAACCCGTTCTCTGTCCATGTCTGCCGAATCTACTGCCCTACGCGCTCAGCTCAAGGCATTTGAGCGCGAATTTCGTGCCAAACACCTTCGGGACCCCGCCGTCGACGATATCAAGAAGGCTGGTTATGGTAACCGCCTGCCTCCCATCGCCGAAGTTCATACATGGCTAATATCACGCATGCGCAGCTGAGAAATACAAGCTCTACAAGGCACTGGTGAAAGCAGATAAAGCCTCCACATCGGCATCTCTCCCATTTCCCTCCTTGTCCAAACCACCAGCTCGACCCACCACACCCCCACGATCGCAACCTCGCCCGACCGCCTCCATTATCCCGAAATCACGCGCTGTCACCACTCGGGTCTCCTCTAGCTCCAATCCATTCTCCCCTGTCAAAGATAGAGGGACGAAGAAGCAATCGACGCCCCCTACAGATCGCCTTCCAAATCCATTTGCCTCTCCTCTCAAAGCAAAGCCAGCACGACGTTCATCTCCCCGACCCCTTTCCCCGATCCGTTCCCGCCCTTTGAAAAGCGTGAAAATGCCACCCATTCTCAGCTTGAGCCAGGCCCGAGCAACCCGGTATCAAGAGCACGGAAGCGTCTCCGCGGAGAGCCCGTTTCCCCATCACCCATGAAAGAGAAGAGGCAGCGCGTCGGCTCCTTTCCTGTCCTTCCGTTCCCTAGCTTCACCGCCCTTACCGCGGCCGATAGTGATGACGACGATCAATTACCTGTAGAACAAGCCAACTCGTTTTTCGTCGCAGATTCTCCTGTCAAAGCCGCCCCGAAAGGCAAAACGTTCAAACCTCTTTTCGAGGAAGAAGTACCTCTGCGCTCAAGTACTCGGCCAAAGCCAAAGGCCGAACCTACTCGATCGAGGACCGCTGCAGCCAATGATGAACTGTTTAGGTCAAACGCACAACGTGCTGGGAGCATGTCCAAGTCTTCAGATGATGCCGCGTCCGATGACCATCATCGATTACCGGAGATGAAGCCTGTGGGTAAAGGCAAGAATAATGACAGCGCACAGAGATCGAAAGCCAAAAAAGAGAGACGACTACACGTCAACGGCTTCACCTTTAGCAAGGACAATCTTTTTGCGCCTGCTGATCTACCGGAGGAGCCTCCCACCACATCTAAGCCGAGTCTTCCGTCGCATCAAGGTATGGAACGAGCGCTCATGGCAAGGCATCGATGAAACGGTCGCTCGTGCGAGCCGAAGACGAAGCTGTGTCCACGTCCGAACTTCCTCTCCTACCACCATCTCCGCCTCCCGCGAGTGGAGGCTCAAAATCGAAAGTCAAATCGAAAGCCGCCGGACGGAAGAAGCTCAAAATGGTCACAGAGACACAAGATGACGAGGATGACAGCTCGGAGGATGTTAGCGTCAAGGTACGCGACTGGAGTAGGCGGAGGCATGTTGAAGTGAACGATTTGGATCCTGATCCCATGTTGCGCCTACGCGCTGAGGGTGCATTGCGCGAGGTTCCAACACTGGGTCCGGCTAGCGATGATGATCCTGGTGAATTCGAAGTCCACCTTCCAGATCACCTCCGGCGCATGCTGGCCATCTCGCCTTCCAAAGCGCGTGATCCTAACGAAGAGGGAGTTGTTCGTGAGCTGCTGTATGGCCAGGACGATTCCACTATGATGGCGCAAGAGGCGGCGATATATGGGAAGTAGGGGAGCTTGGCCATGGAACGGAAGGTGAAGAGGATTGGGAGGGTGAGCCGGTACCATGGGAGACGGGCGAGCTTTGATTCTGCTCTCTGTATGTCATTAAGTCTCTATATCATATTGGACTTTCACCTCTTAGCTCAGTTCAGATCTTGTAGCTGTGCTTACCGCACGCAACCACGGCATGCACCGTTGAGTTTACACGAGACACTGGCGTGCGATCTTTCCCTCACCGAATCCCGAGATTAATATTGAAACGAGATGCCCTCTTGGCTATGTCGTGTATAAGATACAAAGCCTCACTGCTCACGCATTTAGATCATCCGCCTCGCGCCATGTCTACTGAAGCGCTCAAACACACTAACACTTCACTGTCTAATCACCCACGAGCATTCATTTGTGGCACCCACGTCTCGTGTTTCGATCAAACATCCACACAACAAGGTGTAATCTCCATGTTAAGCTGATGATAGTCTCGCGCGTCCTGCGCCTGGTTGATGCTGCCTCTGCTATGCACTCACCTCGCCCTAACCTGCCCCCAGCCCACCTCCAACGTGTCCAAAGCACCGTTAAGTACTTTTTATGCCTGACATCCGCAGCCTTCAAATGCCCCAAACCTCTTCCTGGACCGAACGCGTCCGTACTCTATCCAACATCTCCCTGCATCGCCGCCCTCGTGAACTGCACCGCCAGCCGTCGACCGCCTCCTACGTTTCGTATTCCGTATACCGCCAAACCATGGGCCCCAGTATCTTGAGGGACGCTGAAGTTACTCGAAAGCTACTCGAATATGTCCTCGATTCGCCGAATGGAGGAGATCTTTGTCGAGGATGGCGAGGACGTGCAAGGCGCTCTGCGAGCCGGCGTTGAACCTGCTTTGGAGGGAGATGGATTCCTTGATTCCGCTTATTTCATTGTTTCCGAATCATCTATTTAAGAGGACGAGACGTCCCGGCTTGGGATTGGTGCGTACTGCAATAAACTCGAAGGCTCACTTGTGTCTCGACTGAGCATTGCGTACAGGCTGTGATGCCGGTCGAAGAGGACTGGAACAAACTTATTGCATATGGACAGCGTGTGCGGCGCCTCACTTACGACGAGAGCTCCAAGAGCATCTCTCCTCCATCTTTGCCGTCCTAGAAGAGCACCGTCCCAGGACCTATATTCTTCCCAACCTGACCACCCTCGTCTGGCGTGCCGAGACTCCCGCGGGCCTGGATCGTTGCCAGCTCTTCATGAACCCTGACCTGCAAGGCCTCGTGCTGGAGATCGGCACGCGGTTCCCGCAGCTTGCGACCTTCTTCACCGACCTTTCACTTCACACGAGGTTGACCTCGTTGTCGGTCGTGTCACCCACGAATCTTCCGGATGACTTTCCGCGCCTTCTCGCTCCCCAAACAGACTTGGAGAAGCTCTCGTTGGTGGCTCCAGGCGCGCTTTCTCCCGGCGTAGGCAAATGGGCTGCATCTCTTCCATCCCTGCGCAGTTTGCAGGTCGACTTGACAGGGAGATCTATGATAGCTGTGGAGGGGTTTTTCGACGACATCGAATCGAGGTCAGGATATAGCACTCCAGGATCTCCCGATGCAGGCGAAGATATCGACTTTTCGAGCATCAAGAAGTCGACTCTGAAGTTGACAGGCGACCGCGCGCCGATCAGGGGTGCCTTCATACCGCTGCGCCATTTGCATTTGACAGGCGAAGTGGCGAACGTGGTGGTATTCTTGAGACATCTGGCGAGTCCTGTTTCGCAGATGGAGTTGGTCATCGAGGACCCATTCGACAAAGCGGATTGGCAAGATCTGTGTATCTTGTTATCGCAATCGTTTGGTGACTCACTGCAGTCGCTGCGCGTATCTGCGAGTGGAGCATCGCGCTTCGCCGATCTCGTCCGGTCCACTTCTAGAGGAGAACTCACAGCCAAGCGTTTGTCTTTGGACAGTTTGTCGACTTTGCCCGCTCTGGTGCGGCTCGACATCGACCTTCCAGAGTCAGTCATCTTCCATAACTCCGATATCGCTAAGCTTGCAGAGGCGTGTCCGAACATCGAGATCTTGCGACTATGCCCCGTCGCGCGCTTCCCGATCACGGCAGGTCCTCCCAAAGTCACCTTAGAGGGCCTCGCGCATCTCACAGCCAACTGTCGACGTCTTCATACCATCGCGATCGCCGTGAATGGTCAACCCGGGAGCAGTGAGATCTTCGAAATTCCCGCTGCATCCTCGCGATCTCTTCTCCGCCTGCACGTCGGTCATTCGTGGATCCGTGACCCTCTCCAGGTTACGATCCTCTTGTCCCATCTTGCGCCCTACCTCGATTCTTTCAAATGGTTCCACGAGAAGAACCGACCTGGGTTCATTGAGACCCACGCACAAGGCTGGGCACGCGTTGCAGAGATGCTTCCGCACCTTCAAGCAGTGCGCCTTGTCGAACGCAGAGCGGCAGCGCAGCAAGTGCCAGACCCTCCGGCGAAGGTGAACAAGGCCGTCGATGCTACTCCCCAGGTGGTCAGCAGAGGAATGTCGGCCGTCGTGAGGACGGCAGAGGCTGAGATCCAATTCGTGCCCTCGACTGTGAGCCGATTCGTCGAGGCGAAGCCAGCTCACTT
The DNA here is from genome assembly GCA_039111635.1 of Heterobasidion occidentale. Taxonomy (NCBI): domain Eukaryota; kingdom Fungi; phylum Basidiomycota; class Agaricomycetes; order Russulales; family Bondarzewiaceae; genus Heterobasidion; species Heterobasidion occidentale. The sequence goes on along the minus strand of JBCAQO010000001.1, from coordinate 1,758,371 downwards.
CTCCGTGTCGGTTGAGGCTGTACCCGCCGTCAAGGAACAAGAGATCGATGCTGTTCCTCCCGTCTTCGAGCAGTCGGTGGACGCTACGCCCTCGGTCTTCTCGCAAGGGATCAATGCAATCGTTGAGACCGCAGCCAAATACGTCGATGCTTCCATCTATTCCGAATCGAAGACGGCCGACACGCCTCACAGAACGTACTATCCGCGACTGTACGTACCTCCCGTGGTCAGTGGCGCAGTGTCGCTGGCCTGGAAGGCGATGGTCTTTGGGCCCATCTCATGACCTCTCGCCTGCACGACATTTGGTCACTGACGCCCTTCCGCGTGTACGCACACAAAAACGAGCCAGCACGGGAAAAATTGGCCAACGGCGCCACGGAAACTGAAAAGAAAAGGTCGGCGTGTCAAAGTTGAACGGCACTAGCAATGGCGACATCTCCCCCGTCTGTATATAACCCCTTCGCTTTACCTTACTGTAATCCCGGTTACTTACTGCTACGCTTATGGTGTCGATGTAGGACGTGTCGGACAGCGCGCTTGACCCCCATGCCACATGACTGTATGAATTCTGACAACCATGTTCCTTATGATAATCATGCATCCACTCTTGACATACCTTCCACCTCAGAAAGAGAGCCCTCCCGGCAGCAAGCGATTCGTAAAGGACAGAGGCAAGGACTTCCAGCTGAATTACTCAGAGGAAGTGGAAGAATGCCCCAATTAGGAAGGTCTCTAGGAGATCACGCGGCGACGCGTCAGTCCGTTCACGCTCTTCCGTCCACCTACGACCATATACACACCATGGCAGAGACCAGGAAACAAGAGAAAGATTTCACAAAGGAGGTGGACGAGCTTATTCCCCAGGCCAAGACTTTGGCGGAGGTAAGCGGCATGTTCGTAGCGCAAGGAGTCCATGTCTAACGCCATAAGTAGTCTGGTCAGCTAGAGGACGCACTAGAGAAGTTGCTCGCACTGGAGAAGCAGACGCGTAATGTAAGTGAACGCGAAGAAAGCGCATGTTCCAAGGATGGCGCTCATCTTGATCACACCTGTAGGCATCGGATCAGGCATCGACGACACGGCTCGCGAAAAGCGTGCTTGAACTGGCATACGCAGCCAGAGATTACACCCAACTCAATTCGAACATCAATTTCTTGAGCAAAAAGCAGGGCCAGTATAAGGTCACTATTCAAGCGATGGTCGAGCTCTCCATGGGCTGGCTGGAGGATATAAGGCTCGAGATGGTGTCGAGAAATGGTTGGAGCTTGTTGAGACTCTGCGAGCCGTCACGGAGGGCAAGGTCAGGCTCCTCACTCACATAAATATTCATCCCGATTGCTAATTATCGTATATCCTTTGGGCAGTTATTCTTGGAGACCCCACGAGCTCGTGTCACTCTGCTGCTATCCCATTATCATGAATCCCTCATCGAAACCCCAACTCCTACCTCCCCGCCACCACGAGACTCTCTTATCACTGCTTCTGAGTTGCTCTCGGATTTGGAGGTGGAGACATACTCTTCGATGGAGCGGCGGGAGAAGACAGAGTTTATCCTCGAGCAGATGCGGTTGCTGATTGCCGTCGCACGCCTCAAAGATGCCGAGAGTGGGAGCGAAGGAAAGGATTCGCTGGGTGGTGGAGAGACTGAGTGGGTAAAAGTCAGGGTAGGAAGCAGAAAGATCAACGAAGCTTTCTTGAGTGAAGCGCAGCATGAGGTACGTCAGCCTACATTCGTGGTTACATTCTGATTCTAATAGTCTGTGCAGGACCTCAAGCTCAAATACTATGACATGATGGTCCAACACGGTCTGCATCATAGTGCATACTTGGATGTTGCCAAGTACTATCACAAAGTTTGGGAAACGCCATCGATCAAGGAGGATGTCGCTGGGAAGGGACGGATAGTACGCGTCATGTTGTCTATACGAAGGATCGCTGTACTGATAGCTCATTCACCACAGGCTCTTGAGCATATTGTCTACTTCGTTGTGTTGGCTTCGCATGACAATGAACAGTCTGATATGATGCACCGCCTTTTTACCAACCCTGCTCTATCAAGGCTTGAGCTGCACTAGTACGCCCTCGGCTTTGTCTATTCAGGATTTTCTTTCTGAGTTTAATGCAGCAACCTCGTCAAGTCATTCACAACGCCAGAGTTGATGAGATGGCCAGGCATCGAGTCCATCTACGGACCTTTCCTCCGCAAGAGCGCCGTGTTCGAAGTTGACAAGCATTGGCAGGATCTGCACACGCGAGTGATCGAACATGTGAGTGCTTAGGATGATACTCATTTGATCAGCTCATCATATGTCTCCAGAACATCCGTGTCATCGCACAATATTATACGCGTATTACCCTTGCGCGCCTCACAACACTCCTTGATTTGAGCCCGCAACAAACGGAGGACACACTCTGTCGCCTCGTTGTCTCCGGCACAATATGGGCGCGTATCGATCGACCATCGGGTGTGGTAAACTTCCGTAACAAACGCAGCGCCGAAGATGTCATGAACGACTGGAGTGCCGACATGCAAAAGCTGCTGGGCTTTGTCGAAAAGACGTGGATGGGGATGAACGCCGCCCAGGCAGCACAGTCAAGAGTAAAGGCATGATACTGTATGTACCAGATGATGTTGCTTAATGGACTTGTATTTTGAGTTTGGTTTCCGGACACACTGAACACGAGGTATCGCCACGAAAACATGCCGACGACCACAACTATATGATACTAGGTGTATGGAAAAGAAAATAGCGATGCCTCTTCATGGCTTGGGGGAAAACTCCGTGATCGGCGTGAAGTCAGCCTTAACAGGCTCCATAGGCGACACAGGCTCCGTCAATGCAGGAGAATAATCCGGCCTGATGCCCTCCTTCCAAAGTCTGACATACTCCTGACCTCGGCTCCACTCTCCAGGCGAACCGCCGCGATTGACTACGGCACGCCAACGCTTGCGTGCGGTGAGCTCACGCTCGTCCATTTGCTCGCTCTTAAGACGCCGCTCGGCAAGCACCTTCTCCTCCTGCATGAAACTGTTCTCGATTGCGGACGGACCGAAGGTTGCGCCGTAAGCTTCGGCCTCTTGTGCGGCGAACGCGGAAGCGATGTGATGCTCAGAGCGAAGAGCGCGGAATTGAGCGATGGACGTGGAGTATGCTTCGGTAAGGGGAAGGCCGTGGTACTCGTGAAGATTCACGGCGAAGCGGACGGCGCTGCACGGAAATTGTGAGGTGTCAAGGAAGCGTCACTGGAAACTCATGGATGATAATGAAGCGCACTCTTCCGGCGAAGGGTTCCGGCCTCGCTGGCGAAGGCGCGTCCACACTGCACCATGGATAGGATGCTCAGGCTTGACCTTGCCGCTCTCGGTAAGGGTTATGGGTCGGAAGGACTCAAAGGGGTGGTCGCGAAAGAACTGGCGTCGGACTTCATCTTCCAAATAGTGGATTGGTTTTGGACGAGGTTCTGGAGCCTTTTGAGTGGTGGATCTAGGTGTAGGTGTGTCGTAGGCAGTCCGTGCCGCAGGTGCTTTGGGAGGGAGAGGGAGTGGTGGGTGCTCGAGGACGGCAGCGAGCCACACTGGGCGCTGCTTGATGTAGTCTGCGCGAAGGAGACGTGAGGCCTGCTGGTGCACTTGAGATGCTATCCGTCGAACCATCTTCGTTGGCACTCGTCGCCTTCGTACACCTCCAACCTTCGACTCGCCGAGCAGCTTTCTTAAATTACATAATCACGTTTACGTTGTCGAGCCGACTCATCTGCCTTTCGAGTTCCAGTGTTGGTCATGAATGCCATGAACGTACGTTACAGATGATAGTTCGTGTAGATAATTAACCTCAAATAATACCTCCGCTTCTACAGCCTCGCTTTGACCGATTCTGCGCCCGTAGCTCCTTGGCCTTGTCTCGCAACACACGTCGCAATAGCTTTCCACTGGGATTCTTCGGGATAACGTCAATGAATTCGACGCCACCTGCCAATCGTTTATATGGGACCTTGTGATCTGCAACGTGCTGAATTTCCTTAAGTTCTAGAACTGTACCGCCAGAACAATGGAGGATCCGGGAAAACATACCTTAGCAATATCCGCCTTTAGCTTCTCTGCCTCGGCTGGGCTCGATTCTACCCTCTTCGCGGCATCTGGATGCAATACTACGAACGCCAATGGGACCTCTCCGCTGTAATCGTCGGCGACAGGTACAACACAGGCGTCAGCAATGTCTGCCCGCTTGAGAAGGTGCCCTTCCAATTCGGCCGGGGCAACCTGGAAACCTCGAACTTTCATAATTTCCTACATTGAGGACAAAAAAGGGTTAGCGACAGGTGAGGCTGCACTATGACAGGCACGTACCTTCAATCTGTCTACTATGAATAATTCGTTGTTCTCATTAATAATCACCTCGTCTCCAGTGCGGACCCATCTTAAGAATAAATATCAGTATGTGGCTCTAGCGTGCAGACCAAGCTTGAATCTAACCCGTCAATGAATGTCTCCTTGGTTCTTCAGAGAACAGCCAGATCAGTCAGTTGAAAATAGTTGACCTAGAATTTAAACTTACGCCTCCTCGTTGTTTGTGTACCGCAGTGCCATAGAAGGACCAGTGACCACCAGCTCTCCTTGTTCACCGACCTTGGCAAATGTGCCATCTTCTTTGACTACGCGAGCCCTATTACCAGGCATTAACTGACCGGCACTTCCTAAGGTGCCAATCTTTTGTGTGATAGGCCACATTGAAACTGTAGTGCACGTCTCCGTCATGCCTTGACACAACATCTAATCAACTTCTGTTAGAACCGATCAATTTTATGGTCGTACCATAGCCTTGTCCAATTTGTGCATTAGGAAGAATTTTTACAAGCTGCATGGTTAGTTCAGAAGAAAGGGGAGCTGCTCCGCTCATGAGATATCGGATGTGACTTAGGTCGTATTTTTTTGTAGCTGGGTGCTGGAAAGGAGGTAAAAAGAGCGTCCGCGGATGAAAGTCAGAAAGCATACCTTGCATAAAAGAACGACTTGCGGGGGCACAACTCTATCACACGTATAATAAGGGCGTGCCCAACGTACAACAAGAACAGATACTCACGAAAGATGGGTTACCCGGTACTTGACTAAGCTCTCTAGGTATTTGACAAAGTCAAACTTCGGTACCACCACTAGAGTGAGCTTCCGCGGTAGATTGTTTCACTAACATGACAAAAAATCGTATGTGAGCACCTACCCCACTGAACAGCAAGAAGTGCATCTGAAGAGAAAAATCAAATGTGTCACATTATTCACGGGCATGGATAGTGGCACTTACGACGACGACAAGTCCGTAAATATCTTGTGATGATAGCATGTCAGATAGAGAAAGCATTTCATATGTATGAACAAAACACGGAAAAATGGGAGGACTGAAAGTGTGTCAGTCAATGTGCCTGTATATGTTATTAGCGTGACTGACCTGCTGAGACGACATCGCCAGGCCTGAATCGTTGGTCCTCCCAATTTGTATAGTTCTCGTTCACCTTGTGGAAAACCGCCATTTGAATGATGTTCGCGATCGGACCATAGTGCGATATCGCAACAGCCTGTGATCAAACAACTGCCATGATCAAGACGCCCAAAAAAATGATGCTATCATACTTTGGCTTGCCGGTTGTCCCACTCGAAAAGCTCATGAAAGCCAATTTCGTCTTCGCCTCTCCTGGGCGCAGACGCCTCTCAACAAAGTTAGGGTTTTGACTTAAGCCAAACTCGATGAGTTCATGAACGTTCGGACCGACGCGAGTAGACTCGGACGGGGAGAGAGCAGCAAGTGGGATGATGCGATCGTTTGGAATGCCAGCTTTATGTGCCGCTGTGACGGCGGCAAGATAGTCAGGGGTGTGCGATGATGTGACCGCCTTGGTGGTCTCAAGCTGGTACAACAGTTTCATCTGCGTTGTACGCAGGGTTTGCTGCACTGATCCAATCCCAGGTAAGCATATCAAAGGACAAGTACCACCTAACGAAAACATACGTCACGATAGCACCAAGCCTATGGACAGCCCAAATGACCGTGCCATAGTCTACATCAAGTCTAGTCAATCATATACAGTTCTCCTGTCGCGCCTAGACGTACCAACGTGGTTTGGACTAAAGATGCAGACTTTATATAGCTAAGAGTTAGAATCTGAGGCTGGAATAAGCAGCAGTGAGGGTTCAACGCACCGACGTCGTCCTCATCTATATGAGCGCGCAATCAGTCGAATAGGATATGTACGTTAATAGAGGATCTGGACTCACGGACGTTCCACTTCAGACTTAACGCATTCGCAAGGCCAAACACCCGCGAACGGATCTGCAATGGCAGCCATCAATCATCATGTCCAGTTCAAGCCCACGCGTCGGAACGAAACAGATCGACCATGTCGTACCTCCTCAAACCCTATCCGCCTTGCAGTGGCATCTTCGATCAACCAAGGTATGCCTTCGTTCCGGACAGGTCGAGATGGATGGACCGAGTCTAGCATGAACTGGGCGAGGGTCAAGTCCTCTGGAATGTTAGGCGTAGGCCCCGCAGGCGACACAAATTCCGTCATTGTTAGCCAGTCTAGGCGATGCAGAGTTCAGAGCGGCGAGGCGAAGCGAGAGTCGAAAGGGTGAAAGGCAACCGAAGTCCTATTTGAGGCCCTCTGACGCTCTAGCGGCCGGTTCTCACCTGCCTCCCGGGGTCAGCACATTTACACGAATGCAGGAGCCAAGGTACATAAGAGCCGGGTAAATGGGTATCTCAACTGTGTTCAAGTTCCGGCCCTGTTTAGAGGCAAGCTCCCACAGAATTGTATTGGTCAGCTTCCTCCGATCATGTGGTGCGGGAGGGTGCGGGGAACGAGTCCAACAGCCGATCTTGACTCTACGGTAAGCTATACAGTATTCTCCCTTGAATGTGGAATCAGATCAGACCATCACAGTAAAAGTGATATCTCTAAGACGCTTCAGGAGAGAGTGCCAGGTCAGACGGGTGTTTTCAGGTGTTTTGAGCAGAAGGATAAAGTTGTCGGGCCATAGATGAACCTCGGTTTGTCTTCGAAGCTTCAATTGCCTGAACGATCTCGCTGTTCAAGAATGACACATTGAACGTGACATTTTTTCCGCGCGACGCACGAAGGATTGAAACTCGAAGGGGCCATATCTACAATATCACGAACGAGTGTGAGAGCCAGATCCGATTGCAACATAGCCAACGCTCACCAAAGCACTGCAGCTATGTTGACGTCTCCGCGAAGGGGTCAATGGATTGGTCCAATAATTCTCCTCCCAGAATGGCATCCGTCGCTTCCATCTGCGTCAAATCTTGCTCAGCCTCGAATGCAGTCCCGTCTGGCCCTAACTGCGACAAATCCATATTGACCAGAGCATCCGGGTCAAGCGTGTCGGTGACACTACCGACGTTGGCAATGCTGTCGTCCAATACTTTGAGGGATTCGTCCAGCACGTCGTCAGCAGCTTCAGTCGACATGGAAGGTTGAAAGGATACGGAAAGTGGATGCGGTTTAGGAGTTGATATTTTCGACTGAGGCTCTTCCTTCGGTATCACAGGTTCAGACAGGTCGCGGGACGTTGCACCTGGCGGAACTGACTGCGCGGGCTCGTCTTGATCCATCTCCTCATCTCCTTCGACGACTTCCGGTTCATCTGGCAACGGGGCAAGCGGCTCATCCACGTCTCCTTCATCATCACTGAATTGCTAGCAAAAAAAAATAAAGGACTGGAATGACCCTGATGCGAGCGTTCCTTACGCACCTGGATCTTCTCCGTCTTCACCCATTTAAACACTTTCAAAGTCGAACCAGGCGGCAGGTTTTCAGGGGTTACCCAAACCTTTCCCCAACATGGTACAGGCTGCATAAGCTGTCTCCGTGCAGCCTCTGTAGTTGCGGCGCTGATTCCAATTCTACGTCTCGTTGCCATGATCCAGACGCTTCAAGAGAGGGCAAGGTGAAGATAAGAATTTCCCAAATAGGAAATACAGACGTTGTTCAGATCTCAGATTTCCAGATCATAGCTTCAGCGCGAAAGAGGCAAGGATCAGAGGTCTCGGCACTCTACGATCTTGAAAATCTGGCAAATTTGCGGACTACGTACACAGCACGTATCTCCCTTAGGCTGTTTCGGCCGCGAACGCAGCTGATCAAAACGGCTCTTAGCTTGAATTTCTAACATCTGCCGCTCGAGGTCGGCCAATGACACAATATACTTTTGAAGCAAGCTTACACGCTGAGGATGACTGATACAAATACAGAAAGCAATACTAAAACAACGACATCCATACCTAGTACTACGCCGGTCTCTGAATGCGACACCGTTAAAGCTTAAACTTTAAAGCTTGGGATTTTCAGTGAAGTCGCGATGATCCAATATCTAAACCTCCTCAGCCCAGCGCAGAACCTCCTCCATGGTAAGTGCGTTCAAGCCAAGTGACTATGAATTAAAAAGTTAGGGTTGGGTAAGAGTATTCCAGGTCAAAAGCGCATACCTGGCCTGCGGATTTTATTCCTCCCGCCTGAGGCGTGTCCTTGGAACGGTGGGTATACATTAGGCACTGTGGAGGAGAACAGGTCTCCGATTTACCTCGTGACCAACTAGAGCATTTTGAGATGTGCATGAGATTGTACGCAGTTCTGCAAGCTTGGCTTCTAGCGAATCGCATTTCCTGAGGCGCTCCTTCCAGTTAACGTCACAGCACCATAACGTCGCCATGCTTACTCGTGGATTTTCTTCGTCTCTTCTCCGCGAATTTCCAGCTGCCGCCGCATCATGGTTTCTAGATTAGCCCGTGCCTAGCCATTTACCCTCCCTTAGCAAGATGATCGACTGTAAGGAGCTCACAGGCTTACTTGCACCGGACGTAGGTCATTTGCGGCGGCCATGATATTTTGAGCTAATATGGTTATCCACTCGACATGCCGTTGCCATTCCTGCGTTTCTCCTGCGGACGGTGGAGCAAGTACCGAACTGAGGAGTGTGGAATACGTGACCAAGGTGGAACGGAGTACAGATAACAGTGCAGGCCGCCTGTCTATCTACGCGTGAGGGATCCGATGCATCGAGAATTTGCGTGGCATACCGATACTGATATCGGCGGGGTACAATTGATGACCGCCCATCTCTGCTAGTGAAGGAATAGTCTCCTTCAGCTACAAGACAATTGTTGTGATACCGCTATCAGACCATGGCAGGAGGAGAGCGAAAACTGTTCGTACAAACCAAGTATCACCAAAGACGTTGTGTGTGCGGCTTCTTCGAGTATCCAATCTACTCGGGGCTTCTCGAGCTGCGTCAAAGACCAGTCTGGCACATCGTTCTGGTCAGACAGGACATCACGCTGATTGATGTCAGAATTTTCAATTTCGGGGACGCGTTCTCGAAGAAGGGCCAAAAGTTTGAGATTGTGGTTCGTATAATTCATATAATGCGAGGGAGGGGAGGGAAATGGGTTTCGGAGCTCAGTTTCTTGTTCATCGTCGATCATGGTGACTGTGGGAGGGCACAATGTACTTCTGGGCTAGCAAGGAAAACGTGTCTGGGAGTTCGATGTCCAGAGGCTAAGCAAAAGCAGATCAAAGACTCAAGATGGATGTGTACGTCGAGCTTCAAAGGACGGACATGACTCCCACTCGACTCCCGGGTCCCGACGCGTCATGGCCCGGTACCGGAAATTGCCGCGCCGATCCTGGACAGCTCGCATTGGCCTTGGATAAGCTTTCGTATCATATATCACTGTTGTTGCCTTATTCGTTTCTCTGACGACTTTATTGCTCATCCAATGGGCACAGCCCTCTGGCGTTGAGGTATGAGCATAAATTTTCTACGACGCTACAAACTAAAAGTACGAAGACATTGAGTACAGACTACGGAAACAATTACTAACCACCCTCTCCTAACATTGAAGTCTATAATTTCGCCCGTGCTTCCATGGCTACCTCGGTCCTGGTCTCCGCTCTGGGGTTTGTGGCCTTTGCCTTCGCTCTCAGAGCTCTCGCCTTGTCACGTAACAGCCTCCTCAGCAGCTTGCCACTGGGAGTCTTCGGAATGACGTCGAGGAATTCAACCCCACCCGTAAGCCACTTGTACTTGACATTTGTGTCGGACACATGCTGCGGAAACCCCCGGGGTGAGCATCACCCAAGTCTATAAATGTCAGCAGCTTACCTTCGAAATGGCGGATCTCATGTTATCTGCTTCCCATGCACTATTGTGGATGCGTTGAGCGGCATGGGCACGCATGACGATAAATGCAAAGGGAATCTCGCCACTGAATTCATCGGGCACGCCTACAACGCAGGCGTCGGCGATGTCAGGGTGACCAAGCAGATGCCCTTCTAATTCTGCTGGTGCCACCTGGAAGCCTCGCACTTTGATCATTTCCTAAAACTAGAGGGTCAGATCGCCAGGAGTCTGATCTGAGATCATGAACTCTGACCTTGAGGCGATCGACGATGTAGAATTCATCATCAGATTCGTTGTAGATGACTTCATCGCCTGTCTTGACCCATCTAAAGGCCATTCAAAAGCCATCAGAACTTGACAATAGGCTTCGAGATTCGGATATTATGGCTCACCCGTTTGAGAACGTTGCACTTGTCCTACAGCAATATAGTCAAAAAAGAGCCCGGAAAGTTCTTCGGAGAATACATACTCTTTCTCATTACCGACGTAACCGAGAGCGTTTGACGGGCTGTGAACGATCAGTTCTCCGGACTCGCCGGGTTTCGCTAACGTCCCATCTGCTTTCACGACACGAGCCACAACTCCAGGTAATAAGGTGCCCACGCTCCCAGACCTATCAACCCACCGTGATGCGGAGGTCAAAGTAACGGCAGTGCATGTTTCTGTCATGCCTGCACACCGTCACTTAGTAAACGAACGAACGACTAAAATATGTGTAATACCGTATCCCTGCCCGATGGCCGAACTCGGTAGGATATAGGCCAGTTGCCCTATGAGCTCGGAAGAGAGCGGTGCCGCGCCGCTGACGCAGAACCGAACGCGACTAAGATCATACTGCTTGACGATCGGATGCTGAACATCGCGAATCGCCAGTTAACTTTAGCCCCAAGGAGATCAGATCAGGGAGTACCTTGCAAAGAAGAACGATCATGGGTGGAACAACACTATAGCCCGAGGATTTCTCAGATCGCTCGCAGACGCCCAGGAAGTCAAGAACACTCACAAAAGATGTGTTATCTTGTATCGCACGATGCTGTCAAGAAAGCGGGGAAAGTCGAATTTAGGGACAATGACCAGAGCCATCTGCATGCAGCGCTGTTAGAGTGCTCGACAAGATACCACGCTAATTTGACTGACTGCCTCAAAGATTGGTTTATGAAGCTAGAGACAATCGTGAGTCGGAAATCAAATCAAGGGAGATTGAAAGGAACATACGATCACTACGAGTCCATATATATCTTCTCAGAAGTTAGACAGGTGAAAATGAACACAGGAGCACACGACTTACGAGAAAACGGTAGCACTGGGTAGCACTTGTCAATTCACGCGTCAAATCAAAAGGAAGACAGCTCACCAGCGACCGCGACATCACCACGCCTAAACCTACGTTCCTCTGCGGGCGTTCCCAACTTCGTTTCTGCGTCGCTATGATGAGCGACCAGTTGTACCACGTTCGCAATCAGCGCATAGTGTGCTATTGCGACCGCCTTGCGATAATCTACGTTCAGCCATTCTCTTCATAAGACAGTGATCATTACCTTAGGTTTTCCTGTCGTCCCACTCGACATGCACAGCAGTGCCAGCTTCATTTTGGCCTCTCCCGGCGCCAATCTTTTTTCGACAAAATTGCATCGCTGAGTCAAGCCGTCCTCGATCAATTCGGGCACAGATGGGTGCGATGGCGTAGCGTGTAGTGGGGAAGAGGCCCGATCTAGTATGATGATACGCTCGGAGCTGATCCCGACTCGGCGGCAAGCTTCTGCTGCCGTGTGGAGAAACGACGAATGAACGACGACAAACGATGCGCATGTGATCTGAAGCTGATGCACGAGCTCCTCGGTGGTGTAACTCGCGTTGGAGGGCCTAGTAAAATCGAAGCAAGACACGTTGGTACGATCGACTTGTTTGATATATAAAGCCTTGAGGCGCAAACTTTACTTACGTGATAACACCACCCAGTCGGTGAACTGCCCAAAGGACGACAGCATAATCTGAGAACGGCGAAGTCTGATTAGGGGGTTGAGGATCCGAGATTGCGGAACGAGGCTTACCGACATGATTTGGAGAAAACAGACAGACTATAAACGGGTAGAAGCTGTCACTCATGTGTCAAGCAACACCTCGTTACCTAGAGACTCACCAACTTCTTCTTGATCTGGTCGGTGCGTGCAAGGGAAAATCAATCCTTGTCCATGACACGAAGAATTCCGACGCACCAAAGCCGAATCTGAGGCTCAAGCTGTTTGCGAGACCATATGCTCGTGTACGTGCCTACAAAGCCTTTAGCTTGCGCACACTTAGCAACGAAGAAGACAAACGTACTTCCTCTAGCCCTATCTTTCTCCCGTTGTCATCGTCGATGAATATAGGCGTAGTGGCCTCTCGAACGGGACGCAGTGGATGGTGATAGTCCAAGAAAAACTGAGGAATCGTCAAGTTATCAGGGATGAAAGGAATGGGTGCTCGGGAGTAAATTTCTGCCATGGCTCTTGTGTGGGAGGGATAAATTCGTAGAATAAGGCGTTGGGATTAGATGAGGCATTGTATGGAGCTTAAATACTCTGCTGAGCGGACGGTCATGGTATCGAGAAGGGCAGCCGTAATCAGGCAGGAGGATCATGCGACTCCATCTATTAGATTCGCATGAGGGAAAAAATCACGCAAAAACGTTGAACTTGGACCCACATGTGGATCACCAATGTCGCCGAGGCTAGCCCACGGGTTGGTTCGCTAATAGTACAAGGAATGCTGATGGCTGCCGCACGCTGGACCCATCCGATAGCAGGGCTCAGCTAGATGAAAATTGATAAACATTTGCGAGAAGAGGTTACACACGTTATGGGACGCGTTCTGTAGAAGACTAACGTGAGTGTCTGTAGCCGGCGCCGCGGACGGCATACGCGATGCCACGCTGCTCTACACATTCCGGGCGGCATGGTCTACTGACCGGAGATTAGATTAGATGTGAGCGACTGCGCGATCAACAACCAGTGATCAAACTGTGATCAACCGCGCAGTCGACATCCCCTCCGCTTGAGTCGCACAGCGAACTCTCTCGCAGGTCCCATGGTGGTCCTACATAGCCCTCATTCACCCTCAGCCATGTTCACTCAACAGCTGAGTGTTCTGCTCCCTCTCTTCATTTTCGCATCTGCCTCCGTCGCCTTAGGGCCATCGCCCTCGTTCGTCTCACTAGCAATCACATTGACGTTAGTGCGCGTCTACGTCTCCCAGGCCCTCTCCCTGAACATTGGACAGCAAACACTTCATTCCGTTATTCTTTGGCTTTGTCTGTCGCTCGCGACGACCGTGGCTCATGTTCTCCCAGCTACGTCCGCACTGTCGTCTGCCTGGACGTCTCTAGCATTGCTCCACTTGATATCGTCTCTGGTATCCTTCGTCACCCTAGCCACAATAGGCTTGGAGATCCGGTTAAGCCAGCAGCTTCACTCTTCATGCTCTAGAGTCGTCATCTTTCCTGCTTTTTGGGCAACCATCTGGCAGACGTTAGCCTTCAAAAGTCCGCTGGGGAGGCTGATCACGTGGAGTCCCGTTTTGGGCATCGAAAGCTACGAGTGGACGAAACCTGTCCTCGGGCCATGGGGAGTCGACTGGGTGGTAGCATCTTTCGCAGTCGTAGGTTCGGATGTGGTCGGCACGTGGTTGAGTAGCCGCGCTCAGCTCGACCATTTCCGTGATGAGCAGCTCATTGACATTGATGACGAGCCCTCTAGCGAACAACGTCATGTTTCCCCTCATCTCTCGTCGGGTCCAAAACCCATTTTCGCACTCTCCACATTGCTTCTCCTATTGGCAGTACCGTCGTATTTTGTACATCCCTTCCGCTCCCTCCTCTCTCCTCCTCGTCGACACCCACACACGGTCGGCTGCGTTCTGCCCCCGCCGCCCAAACCCAATGACCACACTTCTGCCCTTGATCGATTCATTCTCGAATCACAACGTGTAGTACCCAGTGGTGCCAAGATCATGCTCTGGCCCGAAGGCGCGGTTCATTTGAGAGTCCCGACGAGCGGGATAAAGCCATTTCCAAGGTCCGGCAGATGATAAAAGGACCCTATGTCGGAATTTCGTTTGTGGAGAATGCTCCTTCGGGCTGGCAAGGACATAGTCATACAGACAAAAAACGGATTGGTTTGGTCCTCGTCGGGCCCGATGGCCCGGTCTTCGAGTACTACAAGCGCAACTTAGTTCCTGGTGAGATATCTGCAGCCTCGTATCATATCATGCGCTGATGGTCACACATTAGTGGCCGAATCGTTCAGCGCTGTTCCGTCATATGATCCCCCCACGGTCTACCACCTACCCCTGCCGCCTCCGGCTCACACTAACAAGAGCGATTGGTCTCACAGTCCGCCTTATGTACGCCCAGTTCCCTTGACAGCATCCATCTGCCTTGACTTCGCGTCCCCGTCCACGTTTGCTGAGCTCCCGTCGCGGCCTGCCCTGATTCTTGCGCCCGCCCGCACCTGGCACCCGGACGTCGGGCTGGCAATATGGAGGCAGGCGAAAGCGCGAGCGGAGGAAGCCGGTAGCATGGTCCTTTTTTGTGATGGTGGGCATGGCGGCGTGAGTGGCGTCGCAGGCCGGGGCATGAACGAGATCATGCAGATTGGGAGCGGCTCCTGGACAAGGACGCTTGGTGTTCAATGGCCGTTTAATGAGCGCCGCACAGCGTACATATATGCCGGTAACTATACCGCGCTCATGACCCTGTGGGGTCTGGTAGGGCTTGTTTGGGCAGGGGAGTTTGTGAGGAGAGAATATGGGCTTGAAGAATTCGTGGAAATTTACCAGACATTAAGGGAGAGTGTCCCGGAGTTGGCAACGAGACTCAATGCCACCATTCGGAGTTGGAGGCAGAGGCGAGGCGAGGAGCAGCCTTTGTTGCAGTGACGACATTTAATTTGCCTTTCCGTATTTGTTGCTGTCATGTTTTCGATGCTTTTAGCTGTGTTGTCCTTTGTCCTTGAGATTGGCTGTCTGTATACCACTGTACAAGTTTTGCAAGTGTGTGTCTCTATGTAACATGACCCTTGTAGACTACGGACCATATTTATGGAATCACAGGTGCAAGACGGTGGTGTGAGATCCCGCTGCTTCGGTTTATAAAAACTGAGGACGGGTCATTAATCAGTATCATTTTAGGGAAAGCTTGTACAAATCGTACAGAAGACATTGACGTGAACGTTGCGTATCGTATGGTATCCTCATTAACGCAACTATGTGATGGAGATCACAGCAGTCCGCGCTCACCCAGGTGCGACAGCTCATGCGTTTTCCTTATACTCGATAGAATCCTTCTCCTTCTCGACAGAGGCGGCGTGCTTGCTCCCATTCTTGCCCGCCCACGCCTGCTCAACCGAGGCTGGCAGCGCGCCGTCCACCACCAGTGCGCTTTCCGGGAAAGCAGACGCCATGGCGATCCGCGTCTGGGAGAGCTCGTCGATGTTGCGGAAGTGGAAGCCACGCTTGATGGATTGGTCGATGACGAGGCCGCTGTTTCACAAACGCCTTGTGGTCAGCATCGCCGCTGTCTATGGGTAGCGAAGGGACGTACATGGCGTAGGCAGACATGGCTACGTAGCCAGAGAATGGAACGAGATATGAATGACGCGTGAAGGTCTTGTCAGCCAGAGCGCCTTGTGCGGGCGGGTACCATGCACCCCCTCCCACGCCCTATCATGAACGGCATTAATTTTCACAGAGTAAATGAGAACTTGTAGATGGTGGCGTACCATGACGATGAGGCCAGAACCACGCTTGGTATGAACCCCCAAATTCTTCGTTCCCAGAGTGAAGATGCACTGGAAACGAGGGTGTCAGATCTGCATAAATAAATGCGATAAGTGGTTACATACTGGATAGCAGATACTTTCGAAGAAGAACAAGAGGAACAAGCAAGCAATGCCGCCGTTGCCTCCCGCGAGAGCAACGCCGAGACAGAACGCGCAGCACGCAATGCCATAAGCGCTGAGCACGAGCGCAGGATCGAGCCACTTGAGCAGGGCGACTCCTATAAATCTAGATATTTTCGGTTGTTACTACACGTAGAAACGGTCCAGGATAAAGGAAAACGAACCTCCCGCCCGTGAACGTGAGCTGACAAAATGAGAACATCAAGCTGGCCTTGGAGTGGTCGATGCCCACGCCTTGTTCAGTAAGGTAATTAACTACAAATGATGCGACAGTGATCTGTGCTCCGCTAAATGAGATGGTTAGAGTCGTTCCAGACGAAAACAATAGAACACGTACCAATACGCCATCTGAGCTACGAAACCAAAGATACACCTGTATTGTTTCCAGAAGGGACCAATGTCATCTTCGACGAGCCCAGCATCCTCGATCTCCTTTTCGAGAGCTTCTTCGGTTATCTCAGGTAGATCGCAGAAGCTGTCATACCACAAGTCAGCCCTATCATCTTCCCCTTTCAGACTTACTTACAAGAATAGAATGTTGAGAAGCAGCCCTAATGCAGCGACCGCGAGGTATACCCTAAGAGCAAGTATGAATTTTGAAATCTTTTTACCAGATAGATACGATTTTGCTTACCATTGAACGTTCGTAAGTGAGTTCGCGTTCTTTCCCTTGAAGAAGTATGTCGAAGCGATCAGAGGACCAGCAAACGAAGCAAGTCCTTGGAAGCCTTGGCTGAAGTTCAACCGCATTGCCGCATATTGCGGCGTGCCGAGTACAGCTATGTACGAATTGGCTGCGACTTCAAGGGTGGCCAATCCACATCCTGCGCAAGAACGATTATGAAGATAGGCAAGAATCTGAGAACGAGTGGGCATGACGGACCGATGACGAATGTAGATCCGACGAAGCCGCCGTATTTCTCAAATTTGGCAGAGGGCCAAAAAAACGGCACCTTGTAACACGATGGGCGTCAGGAGTGGATGTATAAATAGATGTAATCAAGATTCACCTAATGAGTACAAGGTAAGACCCAAGTGGATGCCTTTCTGCACGATAGGTGATGATGAGGGATAGCTGGTCGACTGGGGTTCGTCAGCGCTTACTTTGTAGCCGTAGTGTCTCATCTAAAATTCGGGGTTAGATTGAAGAACGTTCAACACACGGCGATACACTTACGAATATTCCCGCGAATGGCGCCCACACAAAGTACGCTCCCTAGAGCGTTACGTCGGTCAGGTGGAGTATAGGCGCCTCATTGACAAGACATGATCCGTACAAAATAAGCAAGTTGCAAGAGCGTGCTCTGGAGCTTCGAGATACCGAAGACAGTTTGGAAGTGGGAGTTGAGGACATCGAGAAGCTACACGCAACGGTGTGAGAAAGGCGTGATGAGGGAAGCGTGCGTCGAACGAACTCACCCCGTATGCGAAACCCCCTGATGAAGGTCAGAGTTTACGGGTGAGGCACGCTACAAAGACCAGAGACTGCGGACGTACACGTGAAGAACAAGCTGGTGACGAGAGCGAATGCGAATGCCCAGCGCGCGAACGAAAGCTCACTACCTGTGGACCGGAGTCGCGATCAGTGACGTCGAATGAAGGGTGGGTGTGGTGCAGCATGCCTGTTGTTCCAGCGGGGGGAGCCATGACGAGGCAGACAAGGGATCATGCTAAGTTCGCAAGCCTTTTAAGGCCTCCTGGATATCAAGGGCATACTCCACATCCGATAGATCTGGTGAGGGGATATGCATAAATGGATTTTGTGGGGAAGCATCTGGGGTAGCCCCGTGATACCCTGTGATGCCTGCGGTCCGGACAGGCTGTCAGACCAGTACAGCGGCGAGAGCACGACCGCGGACTGTCCTCGATCGATGTCAAAGATTTTGGCCGACAATTTTCGTGAACTCTGCAGCAGTCCAAGGCTGGGTGTTCGAGCGGGATTACTGCTAAAAGTGGATCGTTAAATTGCTAGACCGATGAAACTGCAGTGAAGTCGACCAACTACAGCGCTTGAGTCTACTGTATGTGTCCCGAGGTACACTGCGGTCAAGAACGTGGTGTCGTGACCGGGCGAAAGGTCGTTACGGACGATGCGCTCTTTGATGCGCTCCAGTTGCGCTCCGTCCCCGACTGCGCTAAGCAGAACGCGTGCTCGTTCCGAATATCCGAGCCGACGCGATCGACATGTCGGTACCTTTGACACCTATCGGCAATATCCTGCTTCCCCGCATTGCAAGACCTCTGGCACCCCTTCCGCTCTCACAAGTGATCATGCGCGGACCACCTCCACCATCTGGCGCAGCAGCCAGTGATTTGAATAATGGTAAACATGTCAACCTCGAACATGCCTTCTGGACTATGGTGAACATATCTCAGCATTGTCGTGAGGCGCTGAAGGCTGCGGCGCGTCTTGGCGGATGGCTTCGCGACACGAATGCCCCGCACTTTTCGAGACTTCTCCGCATGAGGGGCGGTAAATTGATTCATTCGATCGAAATTTGACGCAGATCGGAGGACAGCCGTCGTCGCGCAGCGTCGAGCTAGCATCAACCTCCCTCGGCCGACGCTCTGGTCAATTCAGTAGGTTGCAGCGTATATCGAACACCCCAAAACATCAGTAACGACGCAAAAAGAGGTGCAGTGCCGCATCATTCGCACCTGAGTCGATCGGGTGAGGTATGTCCACGTCGTTTTTGCTTCTTTCGAACTGTTCCCAGATGCCAGACTTTTCTCAGCCTGAAAATAATCAGACCTATCGTAGGCGAATCGATGCGGGCTGAACATGAAATAGGCTAAATTCGTCTGCGGGGAAACTGGGGAGCCTCTCTAGATGCGTATGTGCTCCGCTTTCAAACAACGTTTGTGGTTTTGACATGTGTAACGTCTTGATGAAGCACAGATGTGACTGGAAGGTTCGATGAACCGCCAGACACCATTACTTGCGTACGCCCTGTAAGTTCCCATGTCGTCAATGCTTACTATCGATCACATATAGCGAGTGCCACGAGTAAGTAGGCGTATTGACGGCGTCTACAGTGCTGCTTGGTAGGACCGTTGTGGTCATGTATCTCTTCTGGGAGGGTGCGGGCGATATCCGCAAGTCTTTCGCTCAGTACATGTCATGACGGATGGTTGAAATGAATGGCACGTTTTCCAGAAAGGTACCGACTTCCCATGTGAGCGCGCCTATATATATATGAATGACCGTTCTACGTACCAGGATGCTCCGGCGAATGGACTGGCCAGACCGAATTGTAAGGGGACTATTGGCTGCAGCAAGATTCACGCAGTCACATCGCATTAGTACGGGCAACGTTTAGGAGTTGGTTTGCAAAAGGCCTTAGCACAATTACTTAGTTCTCTACACCCAATACATGAGGCTTTGTACGCTGTTCACCATTCGGCACAACGAGGATGATCGCAAGACACGAGGTAACTGGCCTTCTGTTGACCGTTCCACGGATGGGACCTACAACGCCAGGCCTCCACGTTTTCTTCACGCCGGGTCAGGGCTCAGGAGCACTCTAATTAGCTCGGAGAGTCCGTCGCAGGGCCCTTCCCTCAAGCAGGTCCCCATCTGAAGGACTTGCCAGAGGCCCGACGTTTTCATCCAAGAAATCCTTTCGGTCGAGACTCGCGCGCAGCCTTCGGGGCTCTCTGCGTAGCTCGACCGGCGCTGCCGATGTCCCAGCTTCAGGCTTTATCGCGCATCCATTCCCGGACAATCCTCGCCTGTTTTCATTCGGGAGCAACGGCCTCAGCACTGTCGTCGAGGAGGACCCATCTGCTGTGAGTGACGGGGTGCAGGATATCGAGCCCGTCTCGCGGGAAGACGTACCAACTGTGGGGCCTGTTGCGGACGCTGTGCCTACAGGTCCGTCTAAGCCATCCCCTTCTCTGGCCGATGCCATCGACAAAGCACTGTCCATTGTCCCACCCGAGCGCTCGAGGACCCTCTCCAGTGCACGCCAGCAGAGCGACATTTCTGATCCGTTCGCGACGCCGAGCAACTATCGTTCGCCCATCGATTCCCTGCATCCTGTGTCGCTGCTGTCGCGCCCCTCGTCGTTTCACAGTCCGGTGGAGAAGACGTCGACGTCGATCCGGAGACGGAGTTCGAGCCGAGCATCGCGGCAGTCCCGCCAGTCGTCGCGTCACATCAGCGATTTGCAGGACCTGAGGCTTATCCTCGACTTCCCATACCCGCCCAGCCACCTTCCCACCCCCGTCGATTCGGCAAAGCCGGCCGGGACCGCGCACGACCGCTCGCCCGCGCCCATCGGCGACGACTCGTCCGTGTTCTACGATCAGGACCCTTTCCGTGCAGAGTCGATTCTCGAGAAGGATCCTGTGGACGCGCGATCTTCCATAGCACACACTATCCCCGATTCCACCACCGCGTCGTTCCATACCGCCTTATCACGTGCAGCCACCCCCGCGCCCTCTGCACCGTCCACCTCGACCGGAACCAAGACGAGCTCGACGTTGAAGCGCTTTGGATCACTGAAAAGCACACTGCGTGCTTCGTTTCGCACGCCGATATCTGAGATATCCTCGAATAGACCGCACAGGAGTCGGCGGCGTGTGCCACACGTTCCTGCAGCGCGCCCAGAATCTTCCGAGGAACGCAGGCTTTCCTTCCACCTCCTTCCAGAGTTTGTTCCGGAAGCGCTCGTCATTGACTTCTCCTCTGCCGACAGCAGCCCTCGTACCTCCCGTGCTGCCACCTTCCATCCACAACGTTCCCTCTCGTCCTTTTATCACTCTCTCGAGGACCTTCTCACAGGCTCCATCCCTCGCCACGACCCATCCAGCCCTCGATCTCGCTTTCAGTCCACGCCATCCCTCCCCAGTCCCCGTGGCCACGTGCGCTCCCATTCCGAACCCGTCAATCTTGTCACATCGACCGCGTCAGCAGACCCTCCTCGCCCTCCCCGCCCCACTCGACCGCTGCCCCTCCCGCCTCCCCAATATCAAGGCGCCATCGTCCACGCCTGTGTCGACCCCGCAGAGCTCACCGCGTCCCCGGCTTACACCGCTAGCGAGTTCCGCTGCTCGACAGCCACATCTTGGGCCCCTCCTTCTCCCTCTTGGTTGTCGCGAAACGTCTTGGAGCTAGAAAAGTCCTTGGGTCATTTCGGTACCCCATCGCCGCAATCTGTGTACTCAGACGTGACTGAACTTGATCAAGAACTCGTCCAGGAGACCGACTCGGATACCGATACCATCGATCTCGATACCCAGAGGGCTCGTCCACCACCTTCTCCCTCCCCCCTCCCAGTTCCGTCGGCATTGCCCCTTCCACATCCTGCTAGCGAAGTCGTGTATATCAAGGGACGCGTTGCCATTCACGACCTCAATTCATCTGAGACCACTCTGACGACCCCAGAATCGGATATCCACCTACACTCGGACTCCACTTTCACTCTCACTTCTCCCGTCGGCTCACGCCGCACCTCGTCCTCTTCATTTTCGACGTCTTTCAGGCCCAACAGTTCCCCTTCACGTCCATACAGATCTCCCCGCTCTCGCACCTCGTCTGTCACCCGCGCGACCATCACACATTACCGACGTTCCATAGTCGAAAGCCGAAAAAAGTCTCGTTCTCGTGGTGCGCCTTCGACCAAATCTAGAAGCTACAAGGAGAATCCATATTTCAAAGTTTGTGTTTTCGGTTCTGAACCGTGTATGTCTTTGTGCCTGACTCAGGCATCTACGCAGGGCCCCGTTCGTAAACCCGAACTCTTCTCTGATACATCCGACCAGCCGTCAGTCCCATCTGAACGCACCGTTACGCTTCTCCCGCCGCTCGATATCATTTCTGCTGGTGAGCATAGACTGTCGTTTGACCTCTCTCAGTCTTTGGCCTTGGCGCTCACCTCCCCTTGCTGGTGACAGTGACACCCGTCTTTGACTCTACCCCCCCCGGTTCTCCCGATTCCCCCTCGCCCTTTCCCTAAGCGCAGGAGTTTACCCCAGCACTGAACACTGTCCCTCACGAACTCGATATGGAAACAGCTTTAAACGCACTCGGCAAGGCCGCAGAAACAGTCGACTTTGGTGGCGAGCCGGACTACGCAGACTTTGAGTGGTTCAAAGAGCCACCACCAGACCGGCCAGCAGTGAGCCTCCCTCGCATCGCACCGATGCCCTGTGCTCACCTCCTTTCCCTCGCCAGCCTGGACCACCCCCTGTTCCCCTTCCGCCCCCTCTCCCCGGCGTCATAGAGCAAAACGAGATGCTCGACTTCGCCCTCAAATCCGCCCCAAACGTTCTCTACGGCCGCTTCAAACAATTCGGGCAGGTGCGCGCTCTCTCCTTCCTCTTGTCTTGCACCCTACCGACCGATCGTGGCTCATGTATGCGCGCATACGCGAACTCAAGCTCGGCGTGCTGGGGTGGTGCGCCGAATTCAGCGAGATGATCGACGCCGTCAAGACGCTCGGCATCCACGGGAGCATGTTCGTGACGACGCGGACGCAGGCGCTGCGCACGTGCGAAGAAATCCTCCAGCTGAACCTCGACATCAAGATGCAGATTATCATTATCCATTTGTCGTACCAGATATCCCGCCTCCGACACTTCCTGGACGCAGAGCGCCGCTGGGAGGACTACCCCGTGCCAGACTTTCCTTGGACCCTCAGGCGTATCCCCATTCCCATTGATTGATGTATTGGATCGGACGTGGCTGCTCTCGATTTTTTCATGCTTGATTGTTTGTGTTCTGTCCATCCCGCGTGTTGCCTTTTTTTTTCTCGCATTGTCTGGTTCATCTGTCACATATGTCACCAACATCCCCTTGTCCTATGCATGCTGTATTGTACTTTACATCCAAGATTTGGAAACGAAATGTTCTATTATCGTAATAAACCTCAGACGCGCCTGAGGGTGAACGCTGGGAATGACCGCCGCTGAACACTAAGGGTAATGATAAATCAACTACATCACAGCACGATCGACTAGTCCATAATTATAATGCAAAGCGACCGCTGGAGAAATGCAACAAGAGAAACCCGGCGATTGGAAATGGAGCGAGAATGTAGAAAAAATATAAGAGTCCGTAGGAGAATGAGTGTCATCTAGATATCGCAAAGGTCTTATTTCCAGGAGAATGTGAGTAGGGTATAATACGGTTCGGTTTAGTAAGAGGTGGTCATCGCATACTTGTTCCAGTATTCCGCGACGGACGCGGACTCGTGGTCGTCGACCGATGCGGGGAGCGGGGGCGGCCTGTATGGCGACTCGCGCGGGGGTTCCGGTAGGGGGTTCGTGAATGCGCGGCGCGGGGGCGAGGATTCTGGTGAAGACATCGAGGGAATCGTAGAGATGTCGGGATACGAGCGTACGCCGTTCGGATATATATATGAAGGCGAGGATCCAGATGCAGTCGTAGACTGATAAATGATGGGAGGCGGTGGAGCGGGGATGGGAGAATAAGGCTGAGGCGATGTAGGGCTTGGAGATAGAAATGGTGATTGGAGTTTATAAGATGTGTGACTGGAGCCGTGCACAGCTGCGTTCATGGTGTTCGCCCGTTGTAAATCACCATTGACACTTGCGCTCGAACGTTCGCCTATCGACTGCGCATAGACGAGCTGAGGTCCATCAAGGCCATAGGCCATGCTTTGTCCTTTCCAAAGACGTTCCATTTCCCACACGTCTTTGGCTCTAACAGCATTAAAATCAGCTGCAGATGTAAGCTCAGAAGTTGGACGTGCTAACGTCGATGGGCGGCGCTCGACGCGAGCGCCGCCGTTGACAGACCCGTTTACTGGCATACCTGCAGGGGTATCTATCGACGACCTGTCATGGTGTTCTTTGTGCTCACTTTGGCTCCGGTGTCGTCGACTTGACGTGCTCTCCTTGGTCTTACTTGACCCTGCATGTTCTGTGCTTTCAAGACGACTCGAACTAGCCTGTGTAACAAGATTCAGATCAGAAAAGGGAATGACAAAGATAGATGCAAAACGCTCCTGTGCAGATGCACTCGGATGATACAAAAATAAACGAGTCGGTGACATACCTGCTCCGTAGAAGGTCCAGCCACGGCCTCCGTCTCCGCCCGCTCCCTCTCGTGACGTCTCGACTTTGTTGACTTACTCTTCTTCGGTGGTTCCGGTGCGCCGACCACAGCCCACTGCTCCCCATGTGCCACAATGGTCTCGCCGGCGGATGCACATTTCCTGCGGAAGGGCTCCTCACGAGTCTAAACGTCTCGGTCTCCCTCTTCACCGAACCAGAAGATTTCTGGCGCGGCTTGCGTGTCTCTTTGTGGGAGACGAGTCTCGTGAGGAAGACTGCATGCCGTTCGTAGGCGACTGAGGGGAAGTCGGAGATGGTTGTACGGGAGACGGTGGAACCTGTGCAGAAGGTGGCACGTAGGGAGACGGAACGTGCGATACATTGCTTGAAGGGAGATGCGGAGTAGGAGGGTTCACGAGCAAAGACAAATTTGACAAAGGAGAGTCATCGGTCTGAGATGGTGGAGGTTCGAATTGGTTGGATATTGGCAAGGGTTCGTCTTTAGATACAGGCGTTGGAGGAAAAAATTGTTCTGGAGCCAGATGGGCGGCGTGTAGATGCGGAGGGATGGATCCATGTGGATGGGATAGTGTGTGCTGGGGCTGATGCGCCCTCGGCGGTGGGGATGTGCTTGGGGAAAGTGCGACAGGCGTCTCGACCATCTCATGACTATACGCGACCGTCACAGGGATCAACAACGGTTGAGATCGATCCTCAGATGTTCGCCGCCTATGCTCAGTAACTTGAGAAGGTGGTGCTGAGTTGACATGGAACGAGGTGACGTAGGGGCTGGGCGAGTTCTCAGCGGATCCTGGCGTGTCGGGGTTGGCGATAGTCAGCTTGCCCATCGAGAATGGGGCCTCTACGGACATGTAAGATGCCCCATCGCCAAGATCGTGTTCCGGCTCAGCACGGACGATGTGTATAGGCTCAGGCACCTCATCCGTTTCCTCCCGCTCTGTAGATGGAGGGGGGACGCGTTTGTTCACGTCCACACTCTGTCTCGTCTTCTCCGGTGAGGATGAGACCCTAGGCTCCATCGAAGCTGTCGGATGGTGGTCTGCTGTTTCAAGACTAGGACGGTCGCCTATTTGCTTCCCATCTTCGGCACTAGGTTGCCTACTGTGCACACGCGGCGTCTTTCGCAAGACGCTAAACCTCCTGGCGAACCGCCCCAACACACTCCCACGTTTCTCTTTCTTTTCCGTAAGATAGGAGGGCGCGACGGACGCGATGGAAATGGAGGCCCTCCCAGACGTTGTCGACATGGTGGATGTTAGCTTCGACGTCTTCCTTCCCAGTGGAGCCAGAGTATCTTGCGAGACTATTTCCCCATCGACAGGTGTCGTGGGTGCAGACACTGCCTTGGCAGGGGCGTCTGTGTCAATTGAACCGCTGAAGACACCGCGGATGCCGGGCTTACGGCGCTTGGTTAGTTTTCGAGAGACCCCCAAGCCATCCGCGTCTGGGTGTTGAAGATGTATCGCAGATGTGGATTGAGATAGTGGTGAAGGAGTGGTGGTTTTGTGTCGTTGACCAGTGAGACTAGACTTGCGGGAGCGTGCGCCGGGCCGACCCTGACAAGACACATGAGCCTCGCCCTTGAAAATTATGGAAAGATACACACATCAGACGCCTCAGGAATAGTGCCACTCCTCTCTGCATTTAGCCCACCGACGTCGTAAGGCGATTGATGGTGCCAATTGGTCCCCCACGGGTCAGACACGTCGAGCAAGTCTACATTGTCGTGCGGCGTGTTCGACAATTTTCGCGTGCGCTTACCGCCTGGTTCCTGTATGCGAGTCTGCGAGGAGCTTGGCGTTGGGAGGGGCGATCCTGAGGGAGAGCGACTAGGAGCTGGCATCCAACCAGGTTCTTGAGCGCCATCTGAATTCATTGGAGGGAAGACAGGAGAAAACACAGAAGATGGGCGGGTAGACGGAGGCAAGAGATGATGATTCTTGTAAGAACGGGGACCGATTGGGTTGTGTATGGGGAATCTTGCTCGGAACTGATGTACAGAAGAAGATGTCAACTCGCCATCCTTGTTGTACCATGATGGAAGCTGGGTCAACGGCTCGGGGATGATGGAGCGTGCAACAGGAGTGAATGTGTCTGTCGATGAATTAGCATTGTTAAAGATGCTCTCTGCTGCCTCTTTATCGCGCGCCTTCTCGCTGAGAGACTGGTGGTCGGAGGAATGGATGGAGTTGGCTACAGTCGGCTTTGGGACTGTGCTGGCGCGTTTTGAAGATTTTCTAAAGAGAGACCTGCGCTTTGACCTTGATGATTTTGTAGGAGAGACATCGTTTGAGTGCATGACCAGGAAGTTATCATCTGGTGGAGTGTTGGAAGAGTGATAGGAGAAGCCTTGCGACTGCGAGGAAGAGGCGGTGGAGTTTCAACTTCGGGTAGGTACACAACGTGGTCGGACGCAACTTGCCTCTTCGAACGGCTCAAGCCCGTACATATGGTCTTTCCACGTAGTCATCGTCCTTCTTTGCGGCAGCAGTCCTTCACAGCTGGGATCGAGAGGTACAGGCGAATGTAGGCGCTGATTTCCCTCGTTCGACATCAACGGCCCCAGGCCGCATCCTATGCCCCCTATTTGGCAGCCCTGCTTTCCCCGTATTGCCTTCCATTTTCTTGTTTCGCCTGATAACTCCTCCTAGTCTTTTCTATTATCGACCCTTCAGAGCCTCACAGCCGCCGCGATCACCATCGACGTTCAGGTCAGCATCTCAACGAGTCGAATCTGTCTCTCTTGCAACTTCTCCTGCACTGCTCTGCGCGGCCTAACGCCCTACGGCTTTCCGCAGACTCGCGTTTGGTCAGCTCCTTTACTTCATGCTGATATTGACGTAGTCACAGCGCTGGGAAACTCGGCCAATAGTCTCATGTTGATACGGATGAGGTCCCTTTTCTTTGCAAGGGTGACTCTACTCTTGCAACTCATGGATCATTGTGGGCTTTCGAACTGCCTGCGAATATCGAGAGATCGACGTCTGCTGGTTGCTGGACTTGCTTCGTCGTTGGAAAGACATCGGCTTTGATTTCTACCCATGACTGGATGACTGGATGACCCTGCTGCTCTGTGTTGGATCCCACAGCTTTGTTGAAAACGTGACAGCGTACAGTGGCGCGCCTGGTATGTGGATCTTGATTGATTTTCTCAGCGCAGTGCGCCACTCACTATGCTCTAATGGAAGGCTGTACGTGCGCGCAGTTGACTTCTCAATTGATTTCGTATCATACTTCTCGGCTTGTCAATTCTAGCAATCTGCTTCACGTCCTTGATTGCTGAGTGGAACTTTGCCGCAGTGTTCTCGCAGCGACAGTCATGCTGTACACTTGGATCCGCAGTAACAGGACCCAGTGCATTTCCTCGGCAGGAAGATGTTGATAGGATGGAAACTCATCAGATGGAGAAACGGACATTCCATCATGCCCTTTGACACGATCAGCAATCGAATCGCAGTATCGATATAATTAGAAGAAAGAAAAAGAAGTGCATCGTGAACAATAACAGATAATGTCATTGAGGGACATGAAGCTTGAAGGACGAGACTAGGAGATATTGAATGGATGTGGGAGATGTGTGCAATCTTATCTAATCTCCAAGATCTAAAGTAGATCTACTAAAAACTCTTGAGTCAATTCTTCACTCGAATACGCTCATCGGCTCTTGCCTACGATAAGCTGACGCTGCTCTCACTCCTGAGGACAATGTCGCTCCGAATCCTCGTACTGGGCAGTGGAGGACGAGAACATGCGCTGGCCTGGAAGCTAGCCCAGTCCGAGCTCGTCCAGCACATCTTCGTCTGTCCCGGAAACGGAGGAACGAGCACTGGCTCCAAAATCTCCAACGTCTCCGAAGTTTCGGGCTCGGAATTTCACGAGCTCGTTAGGTGGGCCGTCGAAAACAAAGTGCGTTTGCTATCCCCAATGCTATTCGCATCGCCATTCATCGCGCTTTTTCTGCTTTAGATCAATCTCCTATTGCCCGGGCCAGAACAACCACTGGTGGACGGCGTCGAAACTTACTTCCGAAAAGGTCTTCACAATTACACATTTATAAATACCAGACATCTATAACACCTAGCCTCTAGTCGGCATCCCTGTCTTCGGCCCCAGCGCGTTGGCGGCCAGGATGGAAGGATCCAAAGCGTTCTCCAAAGATTTCATGGCGCGTCATTCGATCCCGACCGCCGCGTACCGCACATTCACCTCGCGACAAATCCAAGAGGCCATCGAGTATGTACTCACTTGCGGACACAAGGTCGTCCTGAAAGCGAGCGGACTGGCCGCTGGGAAGGGTGTGCTTATCCCAGAGACAGTGGAGGAAGCCATTGAGGGTCTCAAGGAGATCATGGTCGCAAACGTGTTTGGATCAGCAGGTGCGTCAATGGTATTGACTATTTTTCACCATCGAATAGAGCTTACATCGTCTACAGGGGATGAGGTCGTGATCGAGGAACTACTCGTCGGCCCCGAACTGTCTGTACTCGCGTTTTCTGATGGGTACACCATCGTCCCGTTGCCTGCTGCTCAGGATCACAAACGAATTGGTGAAGGCGATACGGGCCCAAATACTGGCGGTATGGGGGCCTACGCGCCCGCTCCAGATGCAACGCCTGCAGTAATGGAGCAAATCATGAAGGAATCATTGAAACCTACGATCGATGGCATGCGACGAGATGGTGTGTTCCTCCTTCATGAACTCGCATATATCCATATCAAATCCGATGCATCTAGGATTTCCTTTCGTCGGTATGCTCTTCACCGGCTTCATGCTCACAGAAACGGGTCCAAAAGTACTCGAATATAACGTTCGCTTCGGAGACCCGGAGACAGAGGCTCTTATGCTTCTTCTCAGCGATGACACCGACTTAGCATCTGTATTACTAGTAAGTGTGTGTACCCACCTCCTCATTTCCTGTCTTGATTGCAAAAATAGGCTTGTGTAGAACACCGTCTGGACGCGGTGAAGATTAACGCCCGCTCTGGATTTGCTGTATCTGTAGTATTGGCCTCTGGAGGCTACCCTGGAAGCTATGCCAAAGGGAAAAGTATTTTATTAGGCGAGGTCCCCTCGAGTATGTCAAACACGTCTGCTCGAGAAAAAATAATCTGACACATTGTGAGTTAGATGTGGTTGTGTTCCACGCAGGGACTATCAAAAGGAATGACGCCGTAGAAACCTCAGGGGGCCGGGTGATTGCTGTTGCTGCATTTGCACCGACACTGCGCGAGGCACTGGATGCTGCATATGCTGGGGTCGACAAGGTGGACTTTGAGGGCAAGACGTATCGACGGGACATTGCTTACAGGTAATATTCGTGCACCCATGCCCTGCGTGTCACACCTGAATCCATGCTTCATTTTCACAGAGCTTTGCAATCCGACGTTACCTCTGGCCTCACTTACGCCCAGGCAGGTGTGTCGGTAGATGCCGGCAATGCG
This sequence comes from Heterobasidion occidentale, assembly GCA_039111635.1. Taxonomy (NCBI): domain Eukaryota; kingdom Fungi; phylum Basidiomycota; class Agaricomycetes; order Russulales; family Bondarzewiaceae; genus Heterobasidion; species Heterobasidion occidentale. The sequence goes on along the minus strand of JBCAQO010000001.1, from coordinate 1,728,758 downwards.
CTCGTAGAAGCCATTAAGCCATACGTTCGCGCCACGCGTCGGGCGGGCGCGGACGGGGAGATTGGCGGCTTCGGTGGCGTATTCGACCTCAAGGCGACAGGATACAAAGACCCCGTGCTCGTGAGCGGCACCGATGGCGTGGGCACAAAATTACGCGTTGCCGTCGATGCAGGCATTCACGACAGTGTAGGTTCGTACCCTGTTCCTCAAATGCCACATTGTTTTCTATGTCGGGTCTCGGAGTTCGTATCTCTACGGTCCGAAGGAATTATTTTGGTGAATCTTGTGTTTCTAAACAGGAATCGACCTCGTGGCCATGTCAGTCAACGACCTCATCGTTCAAGGTGCTGAGCCATTGTATTTCTTGGATTACTATGGCTGCAGTAAGCTCGAGGTCCACGTCGCCTCGCAAGTGATCAAGGGCATTGCTGTTGGGTGTCAGCAAGCCGGATGTGCTCTGATCGGCGGCGAGACAGCCGAGATGCCAGGGATGTACCTACCAGGTGAGTATATCGGTCGAATCAGGAACGCCTGTATCTGACGGGTATCCTGTAGGCGATTACGATCTCGCAGGCTTCGCAGTCGGAGCGGTCGAGCGAGAGCAAATCTTGCCGCAGCCCAATATCGCCGCTGGAGACTTCTTGATCGGCGTGTCCTCTTCGGGGTTGCACTCTAACGGCTTCTCACTGGTTCGGAAAGTGGTCGCGATTTCAGGGCTGACCTACTCTTCGCCTTGTCCATGGGACGCCAACGTCACGCTCGGCCGCGCTCTACTCGAGCCCACCAAAATTTACATCAAAACGCTTCTTCCTGCCGTGAAAGCGGGTCTTCTCAAGGGCATGTCGCACATCACAGGTGGCGGCTTTGTCGAAAACATCCCCCGCGTCCTCCCCAAGGGCCTGGGGTGCACCATTGACGCATCGGCGTGGGAACTCCCGCCCGTCTTCAAGTTCCTGGTCAAGCACGGCCGCATCGAACCGCTCGAGATGGCGCGGACGTTCAACAACGGGATCGGGATGGTGTTGATCGTCGACCCGTCGAAGGTCGACGATGTGCTGCGGTCCCTCGCCGCAGCGGGCGAGACGCGCGCGTACAGGATCGGTCAGGTCTCTGACAAGGCAGGCGTAGAGATGCAGAACCTGGAAGGATGGACGGCGTAGACACCGAACACCACACGAACACATACTCATATTGCACTATCTACCGTTTGTCTATCGACGCGGGTGATGAAAACCAGTACAACCCATAGACCCATGCTATTTTTTGGGGAAAGAAGGGCGCGACAAGAAGCTGAAGCAAGTGAAAAACAACAAGTAAAAAAAGCACAGAGGAACTGCTGCAGGCACATATGATACGAAAGCCAAGTATCACAAGAAATGAGTTAGTAGCGTAAATAGCCTTTATGTAGACCAGAACACGATAGACAGGGAGAATAGAGAGAGTATGAATCTAAACAGGCATATGTGGACAGAGATGCACAGTGAGACATGACGATCTTGATGCTGAGGGACGGAGTCAGGGTCCGTGACATGCTAGAGGTTGGTTTATCGAGGTAAGCGGGGCGGGAGACAACAGAGGAAGGAAAGCAGAGGAAATGGGGTCGGAGAATATATGTGTGGAGAGGCACCGAAAACAGATATATAGACGTTGAAATTTTGGAAAAACCGAAGAATGGAAAACGAAAGAAGAAGAAAAAACGCGATACCCAGATCGGGAAAAAAATGCGTAAAAAGAGCACGGAAGAGATGCAATGTCTAGGCAAAACATCGAGCAAAACAAAGGGCAGGCTAGATAGCCATTTTATGCCGAGACAGAGACCTCCTTGGAGGCGTCTGGTGCTCCGGTGGCGACCGCGGCAAACGAGACTGGAAGCTTGTTCACGTGGTCCTGGTGAGCGGCGGGGACTGCCTCGGAAGCGGGCTTTGAGGCCTACGATGACACATATCAGCGCGATCTCCGTTGTGATCAGAACATTATCCCACCTGAGCCGCATGGAGAGAGTCCGGGGTTTCGCTGCGCGAAGAGCCCTTAACACTGTCTTTGCGCGCCGGTGGAGGGGCCTGCAGGACTTGAGCTGCAGTGGGGCCCGAGTACCCATTGGCATGTCCGTTTATTGCCGGGCTTCGCGAAGGTGGGGTCGTCGAACCCCCGAGGACAGGGAATTCATCGGCGTTAGGCACGCGCTGTTTGGGTATCACGGCCGGCCTGGCAGGACGCGCGCCGTGGGCAGCATGGTTGGACTGTTTTGGACCTGTGGGTGGGCGCACACGGTTCGCAGCGACCTCAGGAGGAGTTGTGCTGCCCACGCTCTCCTGACGGCCGGGGGCGCTGTCCTGCGGAATGTGATCAGCACAAGTTCGACATCGGAGGTATATAAAAAACGAAAGCAGATTTACATCATTTAAAGTCATCGCCGCCAGCTTGTCCTCAATTGCCGCCGGACCAGCGCCGTTGCCATTCATGAAGGGCGGGGGACGAAACCGACCACCCCGGCCTGCAAAGTGCGGCTGGTGGGATTGATGGGGAGGGGGGACAACAGTAGTCTCACTCATGATATGAGGGAAGCGACAGTCATCACTTAAAGATAGAAAAGGCGTCAATGGAAGATCAATAATCGATCATATGAAGTGACGACGAACCCGTTCCTGCACCTTCCAGAGGGGAAGAAAAGGCAAGGAGGCTTACGGCCGCCACCGAAAGACGGCCGATGGAAGCTCCCTCGGCGGTGATGCCCCATGCCATCACGATGACCTCCAGGACCGAAGCTGTCGGGAACGTGGAGGGGCGGCGATTTTTGCATCCCATTCGGTTCCGACAGGACACGTTGTGCGGGCTGTGCGGAAGGGTATTGACCGATCGAGTCCCGACGAGGATCATAGTTAGGCCCAGAAGGACCAGGAGGCGGGTACACTGGCGACTGAGGGCCGCCGTTAACAGAAGGATGTTGGTTTGCAGAGAGTGGAAGGGCAAGAGGACCGGGGTGTGTGTAGGAAGGAGAGACTGGGGAGATCGCACCATACGGCATAGAGCCAGGAGTTGGAGCGCCCGACGCGCTGTAAGGACCTTGCAGAGGCGAAAGGACGTCGGACCCTGAACGTGCGTGAGCCATCGGAGGCGCAGATTGCGGCCCGTTCTGGGGGGATACCGGGGTCATGAGAGGAGGGGGGCATAGCATTAGCCTGCTGGAAAGGCGGTGGGGGCGGCATAGGATAGAAATTGGGTGGGTAGGGGTGGGGGTTCATGGGGTCATAATGGGTAGGGTACTGAGCGGGAGGAGGGACAGGCCCTTGAAAGTAAGGGCCCTGGGGATGGGCGAACATGCAAGACGCGCCATAGCGGCATGCGGGAAAATACCTGCAGGGAATCAGTCGGGCAATTTCCGGTGGAGGGAGATTTGAAACAAGCCCGCCCTGGGGGTGCTGGTCGTCCGCGGGGTGTGGTGGGGGGTGGGGATAGTAAGGAACGGCGCCTTCGGGAAGAGGCGGAATGGGCATGCCGGGATAGTACGCGTAAGGGCCCGGCGGGGGTAAATAGTAACCCTTGGAGGGGTCGACGTTGGGATCATGAGGGTAGATGGGTTGGGGCTGGAAAGCCTCGGGATGCGTTTTGGCGGCGGCAGCGCGGAGAAGGTCCACGATGGCAGGGTCTGACGTGTACTGCGGCGGAAGGCCTTGACTCGACGCGTGATTAGGGTCGGCGCCTGCGAGAAAGGTGTGAGGAATCGATAGAGGAGGTGGGGGGGAGGCATACCCTTGTCGAGGAGGGCCTTGACCACGTCGTAGTGACCGTTTTTGACCGCTTCAATGAGCGGTGTCATGCCATTCTGATCTTGAGTTGACTAGGTGTCAATACGACTTGGACGTGCTGGGAGCACGAGGCAAAACCGAGTAGGAAAAAAACGAACCGTTGATCTCGATATCGGCAACGGTGGCCTCGAGCAAAAGGTGATTCACTCGGGCGAGGTCACCCTCCGAGGAAGCTTTCCAGAGTTCAGAGACCATTTTTCTCTTTCAGAAATAATTAAGAGACCGCGACCGAGAGCAGAGAGGATATGGACGGGAGATGGGTGGGGACGGGAGGAGGTGGAGAGGGTGCGCAGACACAGGACAGCAATTCGCCACCGGGTCGCTCGAAAATTTGCCTGGGAAAGATCTCGATAGCAGATCAAGCACCCGTTCACGTAAACACACCCTCGCTCCAGTCCGGCTCTTCCGCCTCGCTTTCTTCCGTCCCACAAGTCACGCTATTATTCATTCTGCATGTCCGCTACATCCACTCACTCCAGCCCCAGCTTCCTCATCAAGTCCCTCGCAGGTCCACCCGCCTTTTCTCTCAGGTCCAGCTCTCGTATGGGCGGGTGCTCCATCAGTTGCTGCGCCCGATCCTTCACCGCCTTGCCTGCACACACACAGCTTGTCAGCGCTCATTGGCCACGGCACCAACGGTCGTTCAAACATACCTTCGTATAACACCTCGTACACCTGGACTCGGCGCGACGCTCCCCGTCAGTCACAATCACAAGAAATAATTTACGTGCTTGTACGCACCCCGATCGCGATGGGTGCCGCCACTCCGAGATCATCCACAATGGCCTTGAGCCCCTTAGCCGTTGTGACGCCCTCGGCAACGCTGCCGAGCGTGCGTATGATCTCGTCCAGCGTCTCACCTTTCCCAAGCCGGTAACCAACAGTATAATTGCGACTCGTGGGCGAGCTGCACGTAAGGAACAAATCCCCAACCCCAGCCAGTGACAGAAACGTCAAAGGGTCGGCACCATACGCAGTCCCGATCCGTGTCATTTCAGCCAACCCGCGAGTTATCAGACCTGGAAGCACGCTAGCGCGTCAGATGATACCGGTGTGACCAGCCTTGTCCGTTCCAACTCACTAGCTCGCGTGTTGTTCTCAAACCCAAGACCGTCAGCCATCCCTGCCGCAATCGCATACACGTTTTTCAACGCGCCTGCCAACTCTACGCCGACAGGATCGTAGCCTGTGTAACTGATCTGCTGTAAGACAACATATATGCTCCCACAGACGCGGATGACGAACCATCGGAACCATGGCTGATGGAAGACTTCTGAGGCTCTTTCGGCGTGGGCTTCTGATAGGGACACCACCGAGACAGAAGTCGGCTGTCTTCTGACAACTGAACGACACGTCAGAAAGCGCATAGAATACGAAATAATGACGCATACTCTCTTTCGCGAAGGACGGGCCAGACTACTAGGGAGGATCACGTTCAGACACACCACGACGCGTCACTTGGACGCTCACAATAAAAGTCGCGACGCGCGCGATGTCCTTGCCACACGTGTCGACGATGATCTCCAACGTCAAGGCATTGGTAGCGATCTCGATGCCCTTATTGACGAAGATCAGGAGGGGTAGTTTCTTTTCATCCAATCGCGGTCGAAGTTGAGTCAATGTCGACCTGAAAATCGCGTCTCAAGTTCAGGACGCAGAACAACAACAGAGTACCCCACCTTACACCTTCCGTGGGTATAGCAAACAGCAGCACGTCTACTTGTTTGATCAATTCCGCGTCGGGAAGGTCAGGGCCTATGGCTGTAATGTTCTTAGGGAAATCATGGTCCTGGAGATATCGTGGATTACGATGATGTTGATTGAAGTACTCGACGATGTCCGCTTCGCGCGACCACATGTAAACCTCATGGTTCGAATCTCCAAGATGGTCTGCGAGGCAGCTACCAAAGTTTCCAGCACCTAAAACTAGGACTTTTGATTTTGGACAAGGAGAGCGCGAGGGAGAGGGCATCGGAAATCTCGATGGATGGGCAAACCGCTGATGGGAATACGCTCGATTGTGTGTGAAGGGGAATGAGTGGGGGAAGAGAGAGAGGTCAGAGAGTAAGTTGGAGGGGAAGTGGATCGCGGTACTACGCGTGCGGCTCAGTCCTAGAATGAGCGCGCTCGTCGTCAGCATCAATAGAAGAGAAATAAGATGGCCTTCTGTTCTCAGATACGCAAGTAATGTTGACGAGCAGGAATTATTTTGAAGATAGTATAGGCTCTAGTGTCTGGCCCTTCGACGGACCCTCTCGGAATTGAATATTGAATATTGTATGTCAAGAGCATGATGTCACGGAGTGGACACAGCATAAACGCATTGTGACATAGGTGACACGCCCCATAGTGCGTGACACGTGTAAGTTGGTGGGCGTAAGCGCCTTGACCATCTCGCCTCCGGACAAACACCTCACACTCCTTCACGTTTGCTTCTTCCTTTCAATCATCGTCCCGGGCATTATTCAGCCATTCAACTGAGGTCTATTTTATTATTATTTCCTTAAAATGCCTGGAACACAAGACCGCACGAACGAGTTCCGTGCCTGCGTCGAGTCCATTCGGAACCGGTCCTCGCTCCCTACGCGGACGGTGGAGAAGCAGCGGCTCTTGCAGCAAGGGAGGAGTGATAACGCGAGTGATTTCTCGCGCATGGCCAAGGTCATTGCCAAAGACATCAGCACAACATCGACGAAGCTGGGGAAGTTGGCACAACGTGAGTGTCCATCTCGGAGATATCAAAACCGCGCAGGGCGACGAGAGCTGAGCGCTGAACGTCGGTAGTGGCGAAACGGAAAACGTTGTTTGATGACCGGCCTGTGGAGATTAGCGTGCGCCCAAATGCTCTTTCATTCACAACTGGTCGAATTAGCTGACGTCGCAAAATGGGCTGGGCTGATAGGAACTTACGTTCATAATCAAGCAAGATATTGCGAACATCAACAAGCAGATTGCTTCCTTGCAAGCTTACACTAAACAGCAGAAGGCGCAGGGTTCTTCAAAGTCTTCTGACACCAAGCAGGTGGAAGAGCATAACCACAATGTGGTCATGCTCCTACAGAACAAGTTGGCGGAGACGAGTATGACCTTCAAGGACGTGCTAGAGATTCGAACACAGGTAAGTGAAGCACTGCTAATCTTCAGGCGCTTTGGCTAATCTCCTAGTGAAGAATATGAAGGAGTCCAAAGACCGAACAGAACAGTTCATGTATTCGACGGCGACGGCGGCCAATCACGCACCAGCCAGTACGTTTATTGCTGTCCGTCGAGTATACATTTTTCATCGATAGTATCTAGACTCGTACCTCTTCTCGAGTACACAACGGCAAGATCCAATGGGTGACGGCTCATCTGGTCGATATGACGCGAAGGGGAAGGGCAGAGCTACGCCAAATGGCGATATGCTAGCGCTGGATCTTGATCATGCAGAAGAGGGCGCAGGCGGACAGAACGGAGGTGGCGCTTTTATGCAGATGCAACTAGTGGAGCAGCAGGTATGCATTTCACGCCTTGTATGTCTACGGTCCACGTTCAACCGAGCACACATTCTCCCAGGATAACTACATACAATCGCGTTCGACCGCCATCGAATCTATAGAGTCAACAATTGCGGAGCTCGGCCAGATATTCAACCAGCTAGCTCATATGGTCGCTGAGCAGCACGAAACAGTCCAGCGGATTGATGCAGACACAATGGATATTGCGTCGAACGTGGGTGGTGCTCAACGAGAGCTCTTGAAATACTATGCTAGTATTTCCAGTAATCGTTGGTTGATGTTGAAGGTGTTCGGCGTGCTGATAGTTTTTGTGAGTCCATCGGCTTTGATACAGGCAAGGTGCCAATCTAAATCTGTGTTTTCAACAGTTCCTTGTCTTTATTTTGGTTTCATGACACTCTTTCGACGGATGGCGCCGTATTCGTGTATATATCGCAGGGCTTATGCTCATGGACTCTTGGACTAATGGCTGCTGCAGATGCAGTCGATATGCATATAGATTCATATGCGTCTTCCCCATGAACTGATCCGAGGGACTGAAAGTCTCTATCTGCAATCGCATGTCTATCGTCATTACCCCACAGGTATAGCATTGACGCCTGTTCCCCATGGCTTGACCTTTGCACCACGCGTCTTTTTGTGCTTCTTCCCCCCACGGTGCGTGTTCTCGTCCTCCTCTTCGCCGACCGTCCAGGTCCGCTTCGCTAGTGGTGCCTCACCTTCGCCGGAAGTTGCAGAAAAGCGTTGAGGCCGATCAGGTTGTACCTCTTGCCCGTCTGCTACGGCCTTCTGTAGTTTTTTCGTCTACGAATGTGGAATCTTAGGCCGCTTTAAAACGACGAAGGCCGGAAAGTGTCTCACCCTTTGGACAGCCAGCTGTTTGTTTCTCTCTCGCAACTTCGACAGCCGAGTTTCACTCTTACCTCCGCCGCCCGCCGTCAGCTCAACATTGATTTGCCGACTGTCCAATGTGGAGTGATGTAGCTTGAGCGCTTGCTGTAAGGAATTTTTGCTCGTGAACTCGAGGAAGGCGCAGCCTTTCGACTTCGCGACCGTCGCGCCAGCCCGCTGCTGTTTCTGTGTAAGGAGGCGGATAGTGGGCGGCGGATCTGTAGAGAAGAGCTTGAGAATACAGACGTGAAAACCAGAAAGGATGGGCGTACCGCATGCAGCAAAATGCTCTTGAATAGCATTCTTCGGAGTAGTATACTTCAGATTTCCTTGACATATGGCGCATAACTGTCGGTAGAGGAAAGCTGAAACAGGATTGAAGCGACGCACCAACAAACAAAATGAATCTCTGTTTCGAATTTGTCTTCGAGTTCACATCCTCTTCCTGCTCCCCAGTCTCCTCAGCAGCGACCCCAGCCCCAACTCCCTCTGTTGCTGCCTTAATTTTCCGCTTCTTCTTCCTCTTTTCGTCACCAACGTCTTCGCCCTCGCTCTTGTTCGCTCCCGCCGACCTATCCTCGCCCTGGACTCTTTTCCTCTTCTTCGCCAACGGCCCACTGTCCCCCTGACCGTTTTCTGCTTTCGACCGCTTTCTCTCCTTCTGAGATGATCGAGTAGGGTCAGGCGTCTCACCTGTCGCCGTATCGCCCTCCACTTCAGCCAAATCCTGATCCTCGGGGACAGGAACGTCAAGAATAGCTTCATCTTGTTCGGCTCTTTTTCCTTTTCCCTTTCGGTCTCGGAAGGCGATCGCTTTCTTCTGCTTTTTGGATAGTTTCGAAGTGTCTGCCGCTGACATTTGAAGTATGGGAGGAGATGGATGTCAGACGGTAAGGAGAGGAGAAGAAACTAGCGAGCTGCCAGAAAAGGAAAGTGACCTGCTTGATTTGGAGTGTTTGAATACCATTTCGAGCGAGCATCCAAATGTCATGTCGGCGTTGAAAATACCTCAGGGTACTTAAGGACGGGCGGGTTGACCCCCCACGCTATCCTCACTATTTACGCCCTCCTTACGACCTCGAAGTTCGACTCACCCTCTATTTTACCCTACATCCTCTATTACAATGCGTGTCTTCCTCGCCCTCCTCTCTCTCGCAGCCACCGCTTTCGCGTACCAGGTCACTTCACCCAATAGTCAGGAGAGCTGGTATTCTCATGGCCCCGTGACTGTGTCCTGGCAGCGCGTCGACACCGACGCGGAGTACTTCACGATGGTCCTCTACAACGACGTAAGCACCTCTGCCAATAGTTTTCAAACCCCCCTCTGACTATCCGTCCGTATTTTTCAGAAATACCAGACGCTACAGACGCTCGCCCCCAAGGTCGACGGCAAGCTGGGGAAGACAACGATCTACCCGTCTGGTGCTCTTCCCGTCGGTGAAGGCTACCAAGTCAACTTCGTCCAAGACCCGAGTCACGTCCACACCATCCTCGCGCAATCATCAAGTTCAAGATCCAGCCTTCAAAGTAAGTTTCAAGGATTTATCCCGGTCGATGGACGCGAATGCTGATTTCGAACGCTTGGCAGGGAGCACAACTACAAACGTCTCCTCAGCTCTCTTCCAGGCCTCAGCGGCCTTGGACTCCCGATCTGATCGCTCGCGCTGATAGCCGCTCTCGACATGGTGTCCGGGCAGATGGGAAAGACACCCTTGTAGATAACATTAATGCGAACACATTCCTATCACGGAACTTACTTTCTGTCATTGATGCCAACGCGCGCGAGATTGTTGAAAGACATCGAGAATCATGAACTCAAGAATTTCATGGTAAGATAAGCTGGGGCTTCTCCTTGTTGCGCTTCGTTTCGTGGTCTGATTTGAGCTACTGAAAATGGCTTGAGTGAAAATGAATCCTGGTACATGTCACAACACAAACAAAGAATCATTGACGCGCTCAAATACTTCTGCGGCTCGTACATTGCCTTCATCCTTGCCAGACAGCAGGTCCTGGGATAGTGTAGTTCGTCTCCGTCTCGTGGGAGTAAATATCAATGTTGACACCAGGGTCAGACCTACCCGAAAGTGAATATACATTCGCAAACACCGATTGGGATGCACGTACATCGAATAAGCACCAGGAAGCTTGACGAGGTAACTAGCCGATGGAGTCGCTCCTCCGCCGCCAGTGACAATCAGCTGTGCGCATTCCGGGTAAAATTGGGGTTGGTTAGAGGTGTGAATGGCCAATAGTTCGTGGCGAAGTATGTAGTTGCCAGCTGCGAGCGAAGAAGGAATTGATGTGGTCCAGGAGTTGTTGTTTGCGACGAGCTGGCCCATACCCCAGGTACCACTCGTGAGCGTCCCGGAGACCAAACCAACCTGGTTTATCTTGAACTGTTGCGAGAAATGAACTGAGAGCGCTCTGAATCGGTGGATTCGCGAGGAAACATACCCATTCCAAAGATGAAGTGGTAGCGGTCGTGCAATCACCACCACAGTTGGCCATGTAGACCATGACAGGGCCGATGGTGTGAGGCCATTGACTAGATGTCGGTGTCAGCGATAAACCCTATCGCTTGACCGTGAGACGATGGTTCACGCACTTCCAGTACGCAGTTACGGAGGATCCTGCTGCTACGGTAGCAGACTTTTGTGCGGAGCCCAGTGAAGCGCCATTGGTGTTGCAGGAGATGGAGGCATCGGTCGGGTCAGTGATGGGGTTGTAAGTGTCCCATTCGCGCTGGATAGTGCTTTGGCCGGTAGGGGTGTTGTAAGGCACAAAGCTAGGAGAAGTAAAATGAGAAGGCGAGATGGATTCGGAGATGGAGATGAAACGAACCCGTTGTACCAAGTGCCGGCGAGGCTATAAGCCAGTACACCACCATGGGCGGCAACCTGTGAGGTATCAGTCCATGTCCGGGTGACGGCACGTATGCGTAGATACCTTGGGGGCACCCAAAGAGAGAGCAGTCAGGAGGGGGATTAGGAACATCTTGGAGCTGGATTGTTTCAACCGGCGTCATGAACTGTCTTGCTTGCTTTTATACTGGTCGTAGGTTCAGGTGATATGCAGCGACTCATAGCGAGGGAAGTAGAAGGCTCGGAAATGGAGGGATGGATAAATATGGGTGAAAATTCGGGTTGCGGTGTAGGGTCACGCAAACCGTCGGGAGAATTTGCGGAGCGTAACGAGGAGTTCTTGCTGCTAAAAAGACATTCAGTGTCAAATGACGGTGTGGCTTCGTGCACGTCAGAAGCACAATATACCCGTAGAGAAGGTGTCGTTAGTGTCAAGAGATGGAGTCTGTTGGCAGGAGATCCGGGAAATTTACGAGCGCTTCGACCCCCATAGCTGGATAACTAGGTCCAATCGTGCGAAACCATTATATGTCGGTGCATTTAATACGTTGGACTGACGGTAAGATGCGAAGGGCGAGGTTTCTGTCTCCTGAGCGAAATAGCCTCATGGTCGGTGTGAGGACGAAGAATCATAAGCGCTGGCATGGGACCGAAAGGAAGCGGTAGAAATTTCGATCAACAAACTAGATAGTTTTTATCAAGAGGGACCAACCTAATCATTACAGGGTATATTTCGAAACAGGTTGGTGATCCGTCAGCAGGTAGGCATGGTAGAACTGCCACAAGAATAATTAGGAGCCGGATCTCGCATACGAGTCTGTTCGGATGTTCAACGGAGTAAACGAGCAGCCACTTGATTGACAGAAACAAGAGGTATGCCTCGTAGAGTTAGCGCGATTGATACAGCAATACTCCGAGAGTCAAGTGGTGAAGCACCCACATGCTACTGGTCCTTATCAAGGAAAAGATACAAGCAAGGCTAGTCGATTGTGAGCTCCAGATTCTTCGTGAGGGTCCCCTCGAGGCTTCTACATCTCACGAAGTCGCCTCCTGCGATTGTTAAGGCTTATGACGGTGCCCAGGAATAGACAGGGTGTGTGAGGGAAATGAAATCGTACAACGGTGTCCGCCTGCGACCTTGCTTCGCCATATGATCGGTTCCAGCATCAGGTGAACAATGGGGACTCGACGAGAATACTGAGGTGTGGGAAATGGCAATAGGCCCATGGCGGCTGCGAGAAGCGCGATCGATGTTGTGACTTGTTATGACTCAGCGGCCTCTTGTGCCTGACTTTACAAGAAACTGGAACTTTGACCTGTCTGACCTGGTCTGACACTGGTCTGACTCGGTGCTCATAGCGCTCATTGACATTCCTGACTGTCGAACGGCGCATACTCCTCATTGGAATGTTTTTTCAAGCTTCTATGGTCCCTTCGTGTGTCTGCTACAATGAATCGTCTCAAAGCTCGGGATTGGCAGGTACATATCTCGTCATCCTGCGTAGCTTCCACGATGCGCATCTATCATACTATTCTCCCCATTCGGCTTTTCTCTATGAGAAAATGAGTCGTGAACTAACATGTCATGGAATGCGAATAGTCGGGAAAGGCAAGCTTGTATCCTCTTTCGGTAGTCTACTGACCGCTTGAGGAACTCGAAGACATGCTCGATTCATACCGCTGGCTCTGACTCTAGGTATTTTAAAGACCAACTTGCCCATTCAGCCGCCACACACGATTCCAACTTCAAACTAGCATCTAACCATCCTGTACGCCGCTTTGACGACCACCCTACAACCGTATACAACTAGCCGCCATGCATTGTCTAGTGATCCTTCTTCTGGCTACGTTCTCTCTCGCCTACCAGGTTACCTCTCCCGCTTCAGGCACAACCTGGTCATGCCTGGGTCCCAATACCATGACGTGGACTCGCGCCCCAACAGATCCCCCAACCTTCGCTGTAGTACTCGTCAACGATGTATGTCGCCCTCTTTTTTACATACATTGTTAGCCTAACATCCGCACCCATGATTCTATAGAAATACGGCACTGCTGACTTTTGCGCCTGGGGAGTCGACGGCACTCTGAATCAAACCGCCATGTCCCCGCCCTACGGTCGTGGTCAATTCATTCCTGGCGATGGGTACCACCTCAACATCGTCAGAGACACGGAGCACTACAATGCCATCCTTGCCCAGTCAAACTTGTTCTCAATCAGCCAATGCGAGACTCCGCCTTCCTCCGCTGCGGCATCTGAACCGTAAGCATTCATGTCTTCTCTGCTGCACGTATTTGATAATTCATGTATTTGGTCCAAACAGAGCGGACAGCGACGTGAAGTCTAAGGGGCTACTTGGCGGGCTCGATGGCGGCTTGCTTGACGCTCTCGGTGTTAATGTTTCGCCCTAGCTCATTGACCGCCTCTTTTGTAACGTGCGCGAACGAACACCCATGAAGCCATAAAATCGCCTGATCATCATAAGTTAGAACCCCGTCGCCGATATTAATAGTAGAACAGTACTACCAAACTTCAACTCGCCATGCCGTGATCTATGAGATACAAAGAGATGCCGTATAATACAGTGATAGGGATGCAACGAAGATATGCAGCAAGATGAAACAGATACCGCTCAGCCCAACGACTCAAGAATCAGAAAATATGTTATCCGAGATTAAGCCCATTCACCGCATCACCAGCTCCATCTATCTCTCGCTCCTCTCCCTCCCCACGTCGTCTGCTCAGACTCAAAGGCCTTGTAATGGGGCTAGCGAGGCTCATGGATGCACGCATCGTCGGACTGGAGGCTACACTCATCGAGCGCTCTAGCCGCGTATGCCCATTGTGTGAGACAGTAGGCGAAGATGTAACGGAGGGATAGGACGAATGGGCTATTGGAATTGGAATTGGCATGGGAAAAGGACTGCGTGAGGAAGATGCATTCGGGCGCGGGATGTATATCGGCGAGAGCGCGGTGTGGGATTCACGCAGGTAAGAGACGGAGGGCGAGACTGCACGGCGTTTCGAAACTGTTGGGTATGGGTCGAAGCGATCGTCGTCTGTAAGGACGGAGACTTGTCAGAAAGATATGATTTTGGTGAAGTTGAGTATATGCGTACACTTCCGCTTGTTCGTGCGCACAGCGGAGGCTGTCGGAGGCGGCGTATATCGCCACTGGTGAGCTGAAGCTCCTAACACAGAGGGAGAGCCGAATGTGGAGGATGGCTGGTTGCGAGGATGAGAAGAAATGAATTTCAAAGTATCTGTGGCATATGCACCAACGCACCAAGTCTATTTCCATTGCCATCGCACCGCCCGGGCTGTCAAGAGACAAATCATCTCCGTTGATGCTACCCGCAACACTACGGGCAGGGGTGCGAGGCTTGCTGAGACTGATGGGGTCGCTAGCAGTAGGTGGCCCGAATGCAAACGTGTAGCTGTCGTCGTCGCCGTCGTCGCTCGGTGTGTCCTCTCTCTGAGACTCTTCTCCAGCCTCCTCGGGGTATCTACCGCGGTCTGATGGCGCTCGTGACGTTCGAGGCTGCGTGGGCAGCTCGGAAAATGACGCAACGAGGCGCTGGAATTGTGCTTCTGATTTGACTTCATTCTCATTTGCACGAGATTCAGTGACAAGATGTAGAATGCGAGGGTCTTTGGGCTGCTAGAAGTAGATATTTCAGCAGGACAACATGGAATGTGATGGTCAATACGAACAGGATACGACAGACGCCGCGCTGCGGACAGGCGCTCTGGAGGGTCTCCAAGCGCCTCCATGCTGTGAGACGAGGAATTCCGCGGAGGGGTCTGTGGACGACTTGTTTTCATATTGCTATCACTGTCGTTGCTCTCACATCGAGAGCCTAGTATCGGTGGAGTAGCATTCTCGGAACTGGATGGTGAACTGTCGGTCCACATGGGCTCCTTGTCTCTTGCACTCGCACTTTCAAGATTAGACCGAGTCAGGGGAGAGGTGAAGGACGTTGTAAGCGGGCTGCTGAGTCGTGATTCAGAGACGTGCCTAAATGCGAGGAGGCTTGGTCGGCGGAAACGGAACAGGAGAGGATTGAACTCGTCTGTCGGTTGTATTGGTGCCGAAGACGGAGAGGACGGAAGAGCAAATTCAGAAGACGACGCGGGGAGGATGGGTCTGCTTGAGTTTGTGTTCGACATGAGGACTCTCGCCCATAGGGCAAAGCGATACTGTAGGAGGATCAGGTATGTACAGGTTCAGAACGTTCAGGCCTGCTTCGGCACATCTACTACATGGGTTGCCTATTGTGGATATACGCACATGCCGCACTACTTACACCTTTGGAAGCCTCTTGGAACGCAGTCCTCTCAAACGTTTGTATTACCAAAATGTCCCCATTATATTAAGTTTAGATGACGGTCTGTAAGCTATAAGCCTAAATGCCAGCCATGAAAAGATCATATACGGCCTTGCCCGAGGATGCAAGGAGACCTTTCCTGTGTGTCAGCTGCGAAGCCCTGAGCGGAAGTAAAACAGGACACGCACCAAGCAAGATGAGAGACCCCCACCCACCGCGTTGACGCTAACGAATTGCAACGTGATGAACAATCGTGAAGACTGCATTCGTATTGTACGCACCTTCTTTGGGTCACCAGTAGCGTAGCCCGAAGTATAGAGGACTCGAGCAACAGACCAGCAGCCGCACGCGACCCCGGCAAGCTTTGGGTAGCTCAGAGCCGTGATGAGTGACCTGTAAAGGCGTGAGTGTACTGATGACAGACGACTAGAATAGTGGACACTAACGTGGTCAAGATGATGGGCATGTTCTCCAGGGTGTTTGATGTGCGCCTAAGAGTTGATTCATGTCAAGACAGAGCTTGAGGAAATCGCAAAGTCACCCACGCTGTGCACAGTTGAATTTCAGTGCATCAGTCGACGCGTCCTGCTCGGCCTTCTCAGCGTACACTGTCGTACGAGCATTAAAGAAAGTTCTGCTCCAAATGCAGTGTAATGATGCTCACAGCGGGGATATTCGATTTTTGCGGCCTTTCTGGCCTTCGAGACGACGATGACTGCCATGCGAGGAGAATCGTCGTGGACAAAAGTCCAGCGGCACGTAAGAGGTGCTGGAAGAGGAACGACGTCAGGAACTGATCGAGAAACGGAACGGGCGTCACAAACCCTTCGGGAAGATGATGGTGCTCATTTTGTGTGCAGATTGCGTGCGAGGCGTTTCCCGTTATATACGCCTTCGTGCCGAGCCACGCAAACCGCCCTGCCGACTTATTAGACGTGTGTAAGCTTTATAATGTGGTTGGTAAGCTGTTACTGAAAGTAATGCCGACGACGCGTCACTGTGCAACGCGTCTGGAACACGTGCCGAGCAGTCGTATTTTTGTTCTCGCACGTGGTTATCTGTAGATGGACGCGGTTTCAGATTTTAATTCTAGATCCTTCACCGTTCATAATGTCCAAGCGTGCCGCTGCTGATCTGCCCACCTCTTCGGCCAAGGCTAGCCGCCATGGCTTGACGCGTGAAAGTGCGGTCGCAAATGATGAGATGGGCGAGTTTGAGGATGCCTGGGAGGACGAGATCGAGGACGACGTGATCGGCGAGGAGGATGCTGAGGAAGGTATGTCCATTCTGCTCATATCCCATCATGTAATTTAACTCGTTAAGTGAACAGGAATGGATGTGGACGATGTGATGCCCCCTATCGAAGAGTCTGAGGAGAAACCTTCCGCACCGAATGTTTTCCTTCCAGGCGTTCATCAATTGGGAAAAGATGAGATCCTCGAACCCGACGACTCTGTGTATATCATACGACATTCGATGAATGTCAACTGGCCTTGCCTGTCGTTTGACGTGCTACGTGACAATCTTGGGGACCAGCGACAGCGATACCCTGCGACAGCTTACCTCGTTGCTGGGACCCAAGCAGACGTCGCAAAAAATAACGAGCTGACAGTATACAAGCTGAGCTCTTTGCACCGGACACAAAAAGATGGAGGTAAGAGCGAATCTTTCATTCAACAGTACGCTTGCTTGCTTAGAATCTGTGACCTCGCAGATAGCGACGACTCGGACGATGAAAACGACGACGACGACAACCTGGATGAGGACGCTATACTGGAATCCCGCTCGATAGCGCACATGGGCGGCGTGAATCGTGTGCGAGTCCAACCACTTCCCGCATCGCAGCCTCTTCCTCCAGCCTCTCAGCCTTACCATGTCGCGACTTGGTCTGAGACGGGAAAAGTGCACATTTGGGATGTCCGACCGCTGATCGAGTCACTGGATGTCCCAGGTTACACATATGACAAAACCCGCACGCAAGCTCCCGTCTTTACTGTCAGTTCCCACGGGAGAGCAGAGGGCTTCGCGATGGACTGGGCTTCATCTGGCAGTGCGAATCCTTCTGGTCTTCGCCTACTGACCGGAGACATCCACTCCAAGATTTATTTGACGACATCTACCCCGTCTGGCTTCAATACCCTCTCGCAGCCGTTTACTTCACACACGTCCAGCATCGAGGATCTTCAATGGAGTCCGTCTGAACCGACGGTGTTTGCATCTTGTTCAGCGGATCAAAGTGTAAGGGTCTGGGACGTGCGAAGTCGGGGAAGGCAAAGCGTGGCAGGGATAGATGCGGCGCATAGCAGTGATGTCAATGTTATCAGCTGGAATCGGAGCACCTCGTATCTTCTGGTTAGTGGCGGAGACGAGGGGGGCCTTAAGGTGTGGGACTTGCGAAATGTCAAAAAGCAGGGGTAAACCAAACCTTTCCTTTTTCACCCAACATGCATGCATAACTCACTCACCTGTTGGTTTAGTACTGCCACATCGGACCCAACACCCGTAGCCTCCTTCACCTGGCATCGCGGAGCCATCACATCGGTCGAATGGCATCCCACGGAAGACTCAATCTTCGCAGCATCGGGCGCCGACGACCAAATCACTTTGTGGGATTTGGCGGTAGAGCAGGACGATGACGAAACTGGTGAGATGGATGCGACACCAGAAGGAGGGCACGATGTCCCGCCCCAACTCCTCTTTGTTCACCAGGGACAAAAAGACGTCAAGGAGGTACATTGGCATCCCCAGATGCCGGGCACGGTCATCAGCACGGCGCTCGACGGATTCAACATCTTCAAGACAATCTCTGTATGATCGGGTTCATTCTGCATATAATTGTTGTATTGGACACGTCGTGTTGCTATTATTCGCGGGCTTACACTATGCTCGAGGATGCGGTAGGATTTAGAAAAGTAGCGATATGCTCAGCATGCCTTAGTAGAGGGAGGCGCCGTTGTTGCCTTTGGGCGAACGAATCTGGGAGGCGGAAATCGATGATTCATTGTCCTAGATTCTAAAATTACATTGGAGACTGACCTTGGCGATGTTCTTGTGTAAGATGTCGGAGATGACGGCGTAGATGTTTCGTAAGTCGAAAAGATTTTGGCGTGCAACGTACAGCTGTTTCTCATCGTGCTCCTTCAGAGCAAGCTATGTGGCTACGTCACCTCTGGGCGCTTGGCGTTTGATCAGTAAAGAACTCACAGCATAATCTTCGATGTGTGGGTACTTGATGATTTTTGAGGCAATCTTAGCTCTATTGAGATGGCTTTGTCGGGCACCGTCGCGAAGATTGTACGCGCTTTCTTGCGAACGGTGAAGTTCACTCAAAACCTCTGATTAAGAATATTGAAATCAGCTCATAAGTCCTCATTTTGATCTCTTTGGTCGGACCTTCTTGGATTTGCACGCCTACGTACGTATGATGAGTCTCGGTCATCTGCACGCGGCTTGCCATTACACTCACCAAAGTTGTCACCACTGATGATAACAGCAGATCGTTATTGGAACACCAAGAGGCACGAAATCGCAGTGGCACGTACTCTTCAATTCTGTTAAAGATGAGCATTGTGATCGGTGCAAAAAAATATCGAAACGCACTTTGGCATGGTCAGGTTGATCCAAAGTTTGACTTTGTCCTGTAGAGAGTGCGTCAAGAGAACGCGAGTCGACGTTTATAGATTCACCCACACAAAGTTCAGCGAGGTGCTCGCACTCTTCCTTGACTTTTGAGTGAACTTGTACCAGGTGCTTGTTTGATAGCATGAGGTTAGGGAAGCGTGCGTGGTGAGTATCATTAGCGTGTGAGACGGCTACGCCCTTGTCATCGGTAGCTCTCTTCCGTTTCTTTGCATCGGGCTCCTGGGAGACGTCAGCGGATTCAGGAGGCGGATAAACAGTGGCATCGGTTGACGACGACGCATGTGAGAGATGGAAGGGAGAAGATGTAGACGACGTGGAGTTGATCAGTTGTTGTAGCTGGCTGAGATGATAGGATCGTAAGGTGCGAAGAAAGCGTGTCACGAGATACATATGTCCTTACAGTATCTGCAGGAAACAAATTCATTCGTTTGGGAAAACCGCGAGCCGAGACCGACGTACTTTGCTCGGAAATGTGCGAAAGATGACTATTTCTGCTTCAGCGGCAACCGCTTTGCGGAATTCCTGTGAATGTCATCATGAGCATCGAATGGCATTCGGTTCAAGTACGAAATAGACCTCGAGTTGTGCGGCAGTGTCTGCATCGACCTTGGGTTGACCTGCCATGGCGAAGGTGGGGAAGAAGAGCAAGCGAGCTGAGCGCTAAATCTGGCTTCGTGACGCGCGTTTCTCTGAGTCAGCGCGCTTCTCGACATCTGTGCTGCTCTGTTTGGCCTTATGGGTGCCGTGGCGCTGGGACTTTGGCTTCCGCTCGCCACTGCTCACCGACCACTTCGAACGCTTGCCATTTCTACTTCACGACAGCCAGCGACTTCTTTGTCTTCGATACGAAGCGCTTGTATCAGGGATATCATTATATATTAGTCACACGAAGGCGTTCAGCCTCGACTTCGCTCGCTTTTACTCGTAACCAATGTCCAAGCCTGTCCATGTAGGTTTCCTCGGTTATATTGCACTGTGGTTGGCTCACTGCATCGGCGACAGGATGAGAATGAAGTTATATCGGCCTTGACTGGCTTTTCGATTGATCATGTCCTCACAGGACTCTCTTTGCCGTCTGGCTCTGCACTCTCAAACCAACTCGGGATATCTGGTATTCCATCCCTGAACTCCAGTCAAATATATGGCAAGTGGGACAACGACGGTGCTGTCGGAGAGGGAGAAGGCGAGGATTACGAAGACGAGGTGAATCGTGAACTGAGGAGGAAGAGGAAGAGGAGGAGGAATCTTTTGTGAAGACGGAGGTAGAGTCTCCAAAGGCGAGTAATCTCCAAGAAAAGCGTGTTCGTATTGTCAGGCGACTTGTGGAGCGCCCAAAGACCGTATATGAACGGTTTCCGATGTTCGAGAAAAACAAAATCTTGGATTTTACAGAACTTTTCAAGGGTTACACCGGCACGAAGCCACGTGTGATGAGACGGCCACTCCAACGTACGTTGATGCCTATCTGGTCGAAAAGCGTCCTGAACTTGACATCCCGTAGTGGAAACGGTCTATTCCAAGCGGAAAGACGTGCCCAAGGCGTTTCTGGAAACTATCGTAGGGGACACGAAGAGACGCGTGGAGAGCGAACGTGTCGAGGAGTCCGTTTCTTCGGGGAGCATTGAGCACGATCTTCGTCTCGCTATTGAGGTAAAAATTCTTTGAGCAGCGCGCAGGGACAACAGTTTGACGCAGACAATCAGGAGCGTGGAGAGTCAGAGGTGCCCGTCTCACTCCCCCTCCATGATCGCTCGTTCGATCTCGTTCTATTATCCAACTGGGAGGACCAAATCATCTACGAACCGGAAGAATATTTGTCACCTGTTGAGCCCGTCCACACAGACTTGACGACACCGGTGAACAAAGCACTCGATTCCGGTGCTTGGACACAGAGCATCATTTGGAGTCCTCGAGCGCCATTCCGTGATTTTACACAGCTCGAATTCAACAGCGGAGAGGATGCCGTCTCCGAGGAACGGGTCGCCAGTATGCGAATCTTATCCAATTGTATGAAGTCTCTGATTTCGCTCCCCAGCCCAAGATCCACGGCCCAGAAAGCGCCTCAGGCTCGACAATGCTCAGGCAAAAGATAAGTTCAACTTGTCAAATGATCATTTCTATGAGGTTGCGAAGGAAGGTGGACGCCACCGGGTTCGCCAAACGTTTGGCCAACTTGTTGTCGAGCATGCTTACCCCGCAGAAACTTCAACTACCCTTCGTAAGCGTCTCGTTTTCTCATCATGATGCACATAACTTCACATCAATACGTTTGTAGTACAAAACACGCTTGTTGAAGCAAGAGGCGCGATCCTTCCATCGCCCGGCTCTACAGTTCCCTTCCAACATCGAATTGCGGTTCAGTAAGGTGCGCACAGCCAAGAAGAAGAAGGACAAAGCTGGCAGGAAGGTCGGACGTGGAGGCAATGTCGGGGAAGGGCTACGCAAGACAAGCGACTTGAGCTTGAGGGACACAAGCAACTTTGTGCTTTGGGAGTTCTCCGTTCGTCCTCCTGATACTGGTGAGTTCACCTGTGATTGACGGGCTGGCACTTGAACAGGAAGAACATCCACCTATCATGTCCAGCTTCGGCATGGGCAGCATCCTTGTCAACTACTACCGCAAGAAGAATGAGAAGGACGATCATGTACCGAAGGTATGTTGAAAATTTCGCATCTAGTCAATTTAATCTTAGTTGTCTGGCAAGTTGGACCTTGGTGCACCGTTTGTTCTCGAGCCTCAGGACGAGTCGCCCTTTATGAAATTTGGTTATGTATATCCTGGTCAAACCGTCCCTGCTCTCTACAGCAACCTCGTTCGCGCGCCGTTGTTTCGACATAAACCACAACACACAGATTTTTTGGTCATCAAGTCGGTACCCTGACCTCACCAGTCTCCAATTCGTGCTGAATGAATGTCCAGAAATACCATCAAGGGCGAGGCAAGATACTACATTCGCGAGATCAAGAATCTGTTCACAGTGGGACAGACATACCCTGTGACCGAAGTCCCTGGGCCACATTCGAGGAAGATCACCAACACCATAAAGTATCGCCTGCAAATCATCGCGTACAAGCTGCTCCAGAAGAGCAACGGCGAGCGTTTGAAGATTGCCAGGCTGATGAAGTACTTCCCAGATCAGAACGAACTGCAAATGCGGCAACGGCTCAAAGTGAGTGAAGATCCCACCGCATGGCAGCCATATTGACGCCGTCAACGGCGATCTATAGGAATTTATGGAGTACCACAGACGCGGACCACATCAGGGCTTCTGGCGTCTCAAACCGGGATGGGTCATCCCAAGCGACGCAGACATGCTCAAGATGGTCGGCCCAGAACAAGTGGTGCTGTCGGAAAGCATGCAGGTCGGCCAGCGCCATCTGCAGGATGCGGGTTACAGCGGTACGACAGAGCAGGCAGATGACGACGAGGCCAATTTGTCCATTGAGCAGCAATTGGCGCCTTGGATCACCACCAAGAACTTCCTATTCGCAACGCAAGCCAAAGCGATGCTCAGGCTCCACGGCGAAGGTGACCCAACCGGGCGCGGCGAAGGATTCAGCTTTATCCGTGTGTCGATGAAGGACATCTTTGTCAAGGCCGGCGAAGATTACGAGCAGAAACTAGGTGCGCTCCTCGGCGACGGGCGCTTGAAATTTTTTGACACCTGTTGAATCGCAGCCGAGGCGGAAAACCGCCCCAAGTCCGCACATCGATACAACGTTGCTGAGCAGCAACAGATCTACAAGTCCGAAATCGAGCGGATATGGAAGGCCCAATTCCAGTCCCTCAGCCGTAAAGATGAGCCCGAGCTCTCCGAGGACGAGGAGGACGCAAAGAACGGCAAGAAGGGGCTGCTGCCCCAGCCGTTCGGTGCCAGACTGAAGCGCGAAGACTATGCGTATTCTGCTACAGGGTCGCCGATGCCAGTGACAGCTGCGCCCTCGCCCGCGTTCAGTCGCGCATCATCGATCGACCGGGAGGTCAGCGTGGGCCCGGACAGCAGGAGGGTCATGCGGATCAAGCGAAAGGTGCGTCGTCGTTAGTCATGTCATCAGGTTTCGTGCTGACAGGTGGTGCGCCACAGGTCAACGGGGAGTGGAAGACGGAGATTGTGCGCGATCCAGCGGTCATTCGGGCCTATGCGCGACGACGACAGTCCATCGAAGAAGAGACGACGATGGCGGATAGCTTAGCCCCGACGGGTGATGTCGATAAGGACAAACGGGCGAAGAAGCGGTGCGTCTGTTTTCTCCTTCTATCGTCCCTGTGCTGCATTACCTCCTCCCCGATTGGGCCGACCGCTCGTGCTCGTCGGGTTCCTGTCTTTATTTCCATTTTCAACTCTTCTCACATGTCTTTTATACGATCACGGATCTGCGGGCTGACATCTGGCACTTTGCGTCGTGGCACTGCCCGTTTACGTCTTCGGCGCCGGGGGCTTCTAGGCTGGAGGAGGAGATCGCACGGATGAAGAAGAACCAGGAGCGCCGCCTGCACCGGAAGAACGCCAAGATCGCAAAGGAGGGTGGGACGCCCATGACTCTCAATCGCCCCGTCAAGCCGGACACGACGGTGAGCACATTCTGCCGCAAGGCCGCAGTATATTCGTTGGTGGGCTTGGCCTGATCGGCGTGCGTCTGTGACGTTTGACAGAGGCGATGCGGCCACTGCGGGCAGATGGGCCACATGAGTGCGTGCTATCATCTCGTCGCCCTCTGTAGAGCCACGAACTGACTGACGGACGGACGGGCACCGCACAGAGACGAACCGCAAGTGCCCCCGCTGGGCCGAGTTCAACTCAGGCGCGCCCCCCGCCGTAGGCACGCCCGCATCCGCAACGAGCCCAGCCGCGGCGCCGCCGACACCGAGCGTGAGCTTCGCGCTGGGCCCCGAGATCGCGGGCCTGCGCGCGCCCAGCGCGTTCGGGCACCCCGCCGCGGTGCCCTCGCCGCTCGCGACGAGCCCGCCCGTGTCGTCGTCGCTCGCGATGAGCGAGGACGGGTACGAGGGCCCGGCGACGCCCGCGCTGGGCGGTGGGGCGCCGAAGATCAAGCTGACGCTGGGCAGGCGGGCGGCCTGATGAGGGCCGTTTACACGACGTTGACGTTTTTTTTTGGTGTATGATTTATGGATCCTTGGGCCTCAGAACGGGTATGCGATGAACCTCGATATCGATTGATTGATCGCGCGTGCGCGGCGATGGCGGAGCGTATGCAGTAAGTAGACGATACTTGTAAGTAAGCAAGTGAGAGGACAGCGAAGCGAAACATGCGTCACGACGAAGGGCGAACGGAATAAACATAGTAAGAGCGCGTGAGGGATACAGTAAAATACCGCGAGAGAGCAACAACGGAAATCAGTTCATTCAGCATCTATTCGTACAACTCGGCGTTTCACTTTCGGCTTTCAGCGCCGTCTTGCCACGACCGGGCTACACCACGGCCATCTCCACGTCCCGCGGCGACAGACCCGGACTCGCCGCCCTGCGCACGCCCGCGTCCGCAACCGCCACGGACGGCCTCTGCGCGTACTCCTTGTACCGCCCGTTGATCATGATGAGCAGGTCGCGGATGAGCGCGGCGTGGCGCCGGCGATGCTCCGGCCCGATCGCGCCACCGGGCTCTTCTCGGTCGCGCCCAAGCTGTAGCCGCCCGACGCTGCGCGCGAGGCGGTCCTCTGCGCCGGCGCCGACTGCGCTTGAGGAAGACGAGGGGCGCGAGGATGGGCTGGAGGCGGCGGCGGCGGCAGCGCCGGCGGGGGTGGTGATGGAGCGGAGGCTGGGGAGCTTCGGTGGTGGGGAATGCGAGTGCGCGGGCGGGGAGCGCGGGAGTGCCGCGGACGAGGGGACGGGGGACGGCGAGGGCGAGCGGAAGCGGTGCTGGAGCGGGGGCAGCTTGAGGTCGCTGTCGCCGGAAGTGAGGAACGGGTAGAGCGTGTCGCCTGCGGACGAGGCCGCCGCAGCCGGCGCGCCCTCGCGCGGACGTTGTGAAGAGGACGGCGGCGGCGGAGCGCGCGCGGGCACAGGCGCAGAGGCGCGCTCTGCGGCGGGGACGGACTTGAGGGGGACGATGGTGCGCATGGCCTTGCTGGTGTAGTCGACGGGGGCGAGGTGCGCGGGCGGGGGCACGCCGCGCGCGATGCGGAGCTGGGGCTCGTACGCGCCGAGCTCGGCCGCGGAGAGGTGGGGCGGGGTGGAGTTGGACGGGGAGGAGAGGGACGAGTGCGGGGAGCTGGACATCTCGAGCGGCGGGGTCGGGTGGAGGTGGCTCGCGGGCGACTGGTACGAGGCTGCGCTGGGGAAGGACGCGTTGAGCGCGGAGCCGTGGACGAGCGGCGCGAGGCCGTGTGAGCCGTGAGTGGAGAGGCGGCGGTCGTACGCGTTCCCGTGGTGCGGGTTGCCGCCGTAGGCCGAGGCGGCGAGGTCGTGCACGGAGGGGTACATCTGGCCGTACTGCGGCGCGGACGCGGGCGGGTGGCTGAGGCGTGAGGTGCTCGGCGCGGGGTAGAACGCGTTGGATTGATAGGGGTTGGGGGCGGTGTTCTGGGAAAAGGCAGCCTGAGACTCGTGTGGGTACGGCGAGGGGATGCCCGGCATGCCCGCGAGGCCGAGCTGCGCAAGCTGGGCATGGTCAAAGTAGTTCTGATACGGAGAATACGCGCTGCTGTTCACTGTGTGGGAGGTGTGCCGTGGGTGCACACCGGCCTCGACGTCGCGGCCGAGGGTGAGCAGGAACTGGTTGACGGCGGCGAGCTCCTCGGGAGAGCGGATGTCGAGGGAGACGGAGCGCGGGTTGAAGCCGGTGATGTCTTCTGTGCCTGCGCCGGCCATGTTCTGGATGTAGGCCAGGTTGCTGAGACGCTCTGCCATGCCTGGAGGAGGGGTGGGTCTAGGTCAGTGGACGGGAGCAATTAGCCAGGGCCGGCTTACTTGAGTCGTAGGAGGGGTTCACGCGGCGCTTTTTGACGTCGGCGAAGAAGTCGTCGACGGCATAGGCGTCGTGAGCACGCTTTGAGCCAGTGGACTGGGTCGCGGTGCCGTCGGGGCGGAGGGCTTCCCAGGTGGGGAGTTGATTCTGGAGGAAACGGGGGTCGGAAGGTTGCTGGGAGAGGTGATGATGGGGATATACTTGTGGGTGGATGATTTCAGGGGAGGGCGTCGGGAGGATGCCGGGGTGGTGGTGGGCTGTGTGAGCGGGTGAGCGGGAGTGGACGGTCAGGTCGGAGAAGAACGGACCCAAGGAGGGATGGGAGGACATGGAACGAGAGCGGGCGTTGTGGTGTCTGGCGTAGTCCTGGGAGCGGATGTGGTCGGAGTTGTCGATGGAGAGGGATTCGCGACGGCGGGCTGCGAGTGGATCTGGGACGGTGACTGCCTTTGAGTGCTTGTGCTGGGCATGGTGCTCT
This sequence comes from Heterobasidion occidentale, assembly GCA_039111635.1. Taxonomy (NCBI): domain Eukaryota; kingdom Fungi; phylum Basidiomycota; class Agaricomycetes; order Russulales; family Bondarzewiaceae; genus Heterobasidion; species Heterobasidion occidentale. The sequence continues at coordinate 1,702,330 of JBCAQO010000001.1, read as the reverse complement.
TCGGTGTGGATCTTCTCGTGCTTCTTGAGGTCCTGCGGCCGCTTGAAAGATTTCTTGCAGATCTGGTGGAAGAGTGAGATTGACCGAGAACGGGGACAGGGGCGGATGTTTACCTCGCAAGTGTGGGGTTTGAGGGGTGTGTGCACTGGACGGTAGGGGGGGGGGGGGGGGTGAGCAGAGGGCGCGAGGGAGGAGAGGGGCGGGACGGGGTACCTCTGAGGTGACTTGTGATGTGGTCGCGCTTTGCGCATGTTGTGCCGCAGTCCTTCCACTTGCAGGTGAGGCAGAGGTTGTTTGTGCTCTTCCTGCCGATGTGGTCGTTGCAGAGGTGGTTGTAGAGGGCCTCTGGGTCGGGGAGGCTCTTCGTGCAGTCGATCCAGAGACAGGTGTGGTTGTTGGGGGTAGGCTGGTCGGTGTCTGAGGGAGGTGCGGGGGGCGGAGGGGATGAATCTGTTGTTGTGTGCGGCGAGGGAGAGGCGGACATTGTTTGAGCGGCTGAGGAGCGGAGGCGGCGAGGAGTCGAGCGAAGTCTTAAACGGGCACGCGTCTGCTCTCCCTCTTGGCGCCCAGCCTCTGCCAAGCACCGTCCCCCCTTGGCGACGAAGCCCGCCAAGCTCCGCCAAGACAGCGTCCCCGGCTCTCTGGCCCCGAGGCACCCAGCTCTTGCATTGACTCGGCATCCCGGCACTGGCCACAGCTTCCGTTATCGGCCGGCATCCACTTCCTCCATCCCCGCTAACGCTTTCCCCAGCTCTCGCAGGCTCGAGTTCTCTGCGACCCTCTTCGCCCGCGAATGGTCCGACGACACTTAGCACGCTCGTCTATTTTGCAGCCGCCGGCCCTCGACGCCCGTTCTCACAGATGTGGCATTCCGCTTCTCCGTGTTCATTTATGGCGTCCCAATCCCCACATCCGTCCACCCACTCGCTTCCTCCGCGACGCCTCCATCCGGCCCTCCCACAACCCTCTCCCCGCCTCATCTACCGACTGCGCTGATCGACCCCGGTGCCCTCCCACTGGAACGTGCCCTGTGCCCTCTTTCGACACCGTGCGCTCGCAATTCCACGCCTCGGCGACCCGTCGTGCCCGTGCGGAGGGTGCAGTTGAGGTCACCCTGCTGCGCGCTTGATTGCTAAGTTTTTACCATCATCCTCTCGGTGATCAGTCATCCAACCTCCGTTCTCGTGGCTACACGTCCCCGTGTCTCTCTCGGTGTCTCTGACGACGTACCGGCCGAGCACGGCGAAACTGCTCTCTCACACCATCCCCGACTTGGTCCGTTCGCGCGCTCCTCGATCGGGTGCTCTCGCCGCTTCGTTCTCTACCACTTTCCTTGGGCTTTACGAGAGGCTCGGTCGCGTCCGCTGGAAGCCCTGCATCACCGCATTCAAACCTCAGGGTCAAACTCGAATTCTCCCTCTGGATCTCCCGCATTTGACTCCTTCTCCAGCTATTTTCGTGGGCCTTGGGAGAGTTTCCTGTCGAGGCGCTGGGTTCGCCGTCCTTTACCGTTCCCCCGTCTCTGTCGCACAGAAGAACACACAACGTCATAGCCATCTCCTTCTGGGGTCAATCGACGGATATACACCGTCGTATATGCGTCCGTATCCCGCCGACCCGAAGCGCGCGAGCGCGACTTCGACCGTTGAGACGCTGCCCACGCTCGTTTGGGATGTCTTGGTCCCGACCCCCGCCGCCCGCGCCTGGATTCTCGCTTTTCACTTCCGCAAAACCCGACCTCGGCAGGATCTTGGTACCACAGGCACCGCAGTCAGCTTTGCGCCCTCCCAGACTCATAGGGTACATCGCTCACCTGTGCCCAGTTCTGGATGGACTCGCTGTACGAGCCAACGGGCTAACACGCCGCCCTGTGGAACGTACCTTGCCCTCGGCATACCCACTGGTCACGGCCCTCACCCCTGTCTGCGATGCATGGCGTATCATAGGCCTGCACCTGATTCCGCACGATGTTGTGATAGTTCTGCAAGTCACTGCCCTGCTGCCCACGATCCTGGTAGCGACCTTGGTCCCGCGCACACTACCTGTGGCTATGTGCGATGAGATCTTCAATAGGCCGACTTTGACATACGCGGTGCTTCTCCATCTTGGCACCACCGCCCTGTCTGCGCCGAGTCTCACAGGCTCTATGATGTATGATGGATCACGGGATCTGCGCGACCCTCTCTTTGCATCTCAGTAGAGTCGACACCCATCATGCTGCTCTCGGCATGTGTTTGCCCTCGCAGACTTATCAGTAATGCCTGACGCCTGTCTATCACACGGACCTCTCGTAGGCTGCTATTATTGCTGCGCATCACCCCTACCCGGTCTAGTAGCATCAGTATGACGCACGGAGCTATGGCGGCATCGACGCCGTTAATTGCACCTTTCCCTCCTGTCGTAACCCTCCATACCATGCCCGAAGCACCATCTTACCTGTAGACCTATATTTACCACCGGATTGCACACCATCAAGGAGGACCCGCAGCAGAGCGCGTATACGCACACGCTCGATCGATGGCGGCTCGCACACCGCAGCTCGAATTAGAAATCGGGGGTGCAGACAAGAGCGGGGCGTACATGCGTCGCGTACGCGGGGAACGTCCGCGGTCGGCCCAGTCGGTGCACCCTCGAGCGTGTACGCGTTCAGGTGCGCATATATCCGTCCGCTTCTTCCCCTCCCACACAGCGGTAATGTTTAGGTGCCCATCAGATAGCGTTCGTCCTAATATTGGAACGCTGTTCGACGGAGGGCCGTGGGCGGAGGTCACATTGCCTGCCCCGTTCGTCACTCGCTTGTGCCGAGAATATCTCTCGCTCGCCGGGCGAGAAGAGGATACGCCTTGCTGCGTGCTATGAATGGATCTTTGGGCTTATGAAACCTGATACGATCGGGATGGTGTCCTCATGGGCAGCTGCGCAGGCATCGGCCCACGTCGCCTCGTGTACGTCTTGCCCGATCCGTGTTTGTACTCCAAGACTCCTGACCTTTACTTTCTGCTGCGTGCAGTGGCAGCAGATCCACATCGGATAGCGTCGGCGGGACCCACACCTCTCCGTGCGCACGGGCTAGGATGCAAGAACCTTACACGCACTTCCGATGCGTTGAATTCTGCACCACGACATCACCTCCTCGGGCTCAGTGCAACTGCAACGGCAAGGTTCGCGGCTCGACCATCTCGCGCGGTGTTTTTTCTTCTTCTTTCGTCGAATCGGCTGGACGCGGACGCAGGGCCGCACGAGCGCGTACATTCGGCCAAGGATTGACTGCAGAAGACGAGAGAAGACAAGCGAAGACAGGGTTGAAGCAGCGCGCACTGCGTTCGTTGAATCTGCCAAGGCGCGATCGGGCTGCCAAGAGGGCTGATATGCCTCGCAGGGATTGGCTGGATTTGCGGGGCTCGGCGAAGGCGTCCGCCAAGCGGGTGCCCCTGGGGGCTTCGACAGGCTTCGACGCCCGCCACAGTCTGAGAGACGAAGGGTAGCGAAGGGTGCGACGCGCGCTGCACGTGGATGAGGTGCTCCGACGGGGTGGCCGACTGGCGACCGCGCGCACGTGCAAACTCCAGGGCGTGTCCTTGGAGACGCGCAAATGAATGCCTCGGGCAGGACGAATGAGAAGCGTGAGGCCATCTGAGAGATGGCCCCGAGGGAGGGGTAGCCGGCGTGCGCTGGGACGCACTGTCCAGAAGCGCGCGCGAGTGCGACGACGGACAAGACGTTGCAGCGGGGTTCCATATGTCAGGATCAATATCGGCTTCTCTGGGCGTAATAGAGACAGGGAGTGCGCCCGAACTGACGTGCGCGTTGCGTGCCTATCGGATTGAGTGGTATCAGGATCATGGGACAGCGCTGTGGCGCAGCTGGCTCGGTCCCGGTGTTCGTGTTCGGAGAGTGATACGGCGGGCGCGAGCACCTCTCCAGAATCGGCGACGGACTTCCTATGCACGAAGGGTCTACATAACATCGTGGCCACGTGTGCGTGTCTATCGCTTTCATTTGGAGGCCCTTGGAGACCACGGGAATGCCTGCATGCGTTTACGACGGTGCGTATACACGTTCTAGCCCTCTGTTATCTCCGCGTGGATGGTATTGAATGGACACCAAGGGCCCCAAGAGGACCAAGGAATACGAGACCTGATTTCTCGAAAGGTATGGCAGAGCCCTTCTTCAGTGTCCCTTGCACGCCTGCTCATGTCCGGCGTATTTGTAGTGAATAACTCTTGTGCGCGCCCTTGCGCGTCTGGCCATTTCCGACATATTTGTAGTGAGCAACTCTTGTGCTCTTAAGCAGCGTTTTTCGGCAGTACTTGTGGTGGGATCAGAGATAGGACGGACCATGCCGTTCCCGACGGATGAAGTTGCGTTTGGTCCTTCCCAGTTCTAACGCGAGGCCGCGAGTCGGAGTGCCAGTTCCGGTGAAGTACCCACTCTCTCGGGGTTTTCCCCTCTGCCGTAGCCTCAAATCGATGTGCGACGAACCCTAGGACCTTTTGGGCATCGTCACAGTCTGCGTTCGACGTTTTGGATACTGGATGCCCACAATGGCATGGTGTGCGGGGTCGTGTTGCTGGAAGCTTTTGCTTACCCCATGGCCATACAAAGCTACTACGCACCTGGCAACTACGCACCGTCTGCAGACCTCTGCAGACGCCCCTCCACGATTCGAATGAGGAAGAGGCCGCTTCTTACGCATCACAGACAGAGATTGGCGATGATGCCAAGTCGAACTCGAGGAGCACGTCCTGGCTGTGCAAGTCAAGCCGAACTTGCTTCTCTTTTGTCGCCGTCTGCTAGGGCTTTCATGAAAAGAGCTGCCGCCATCCTCGGTGGATTCGCTTGATAGGTATATCCTTACCCCATGCATACAAGCCGCATCAGTTCGTACAGAGCGCTTGATTGACTACTGATTTCTCCATCTACGTTGCCCGCAGCAATTCCTCTAATCGAGAACTGGAGGAGCCATCTTTATCGACATTGGCCACTGCCATCCCGCGTTCGTGCTGATCTTCAGAAGGGGATTTACGTCGACTTTCCTCAGAAGAAAATGGCGTTATTAGGATGGTCATCGCGGATGACCTTCCGCCGAAGAACGTGATTGCGTCGGATCTTAGCGAAGGTGAGTATGATCCTGTATGAGTCCTGTATGATCCCAACATCAGCTTGGATCTGACGATCATGTTTCTTGGCGGTCTCAGCCTCGCCTTGAACATTCGGAATCTCAACTGGCGCCCTCCAACTATCAGGGACTCGAACTGTCCCAGACAACCAAGACGTCCCGGTTCTCCGACACCACTCATCTGTGATTCCTGGTCCGTCTTGGATACTACCAGGGTAGAATCTGTTTACATGGTCGCTCAAGCACGACTTGCTCGCGCTTGGCATCTCGGGACACCACTCCTTCGATCAAGTTGCCGCATTTGGGCTTTCAGACGATGCGAAGCCCTCTTTCACATGAGCACTGTCGTGGTGTCAGCCGTCATCCTCCAAACATAGAACATTTATTCTTATCGTATCTTCAGACGCCAATCAAGTGCCTTGAGATCACTTCTTTGGATAAAACCTCCTATACCTGGTCGTAGACGCTGACTTGTGCCGAAAACATTCCCATCGGCTTGCGTTGTCAGATATGTTTATAAGATGGCCCGTCGCGATGCGACTCCTCGTCTACCTCTCGCACGGCCACACTCTACTGCAGATTCACAGTCGAATATGCCTGAAGATGAGAAGAGCGTGAAGGGTTTTATACCCCAACACTATTTCCTTCCCTTAGAAGAGAGTCTGTATAGCCTCGGTGACGCGGAGAGCATGTTCTTCAAATCTCAGACTGGCATCCACGATGATGAACAGCTGAAGAAACATATCGTGGCGATCCAAGAACAGGCCTTTTCGGTGCGTAACTATTCACTGTCGGCCAGCTGCTGCCAACTTTCTTACACAGTATCATCATATATCAGGTCCATCCGTACCCATGCATTCGCCACTACGCATTCACAAAGTATGGCCATGACTCGCCGACATCGCATGACCCTAACAAATGTACTCTTTCACAGGTTAAAAATATCTAGGATCTCTGCATACGATACCTTGTTAAAACTAGGCAAGCAAAGGGAGGGCGCAATCCTTCTCGACATCGGTTGCTGCTGTGAGTCTCATATCCCACGAATTCCAGTATCTTCCAATGACACCTTTGAACCCTAGTCGGGAATGACGTCCGGAAAGCTGTCGCGGACGGATATCCGGTCCAGAACGTGCTCGCGTCTGACTTGAGACAAGGTGATCCTACCGCATCACCTTAGCACTGCAAAGCTGACGTTTCTACCTAGGCTTCTGGGATCTAGGTTACAAGCTTTTCCTTGATACCCCCGAGACGTTTCCCGTTCCCTTCATTCCGGGTGATGCGTTCGACTCCTCCCACCTCGAAGTAGTACCCCCGTTCACGATGGCTACGGCGCCCCCCGGACCAGCGCCAGATCTTCGATCCTTGACCTCTTTAAACCCGCTCCTTGGGCGAGTCTCGGCCATACACGCGTCCTCCTTCTTCCACCTTTTCTTAGAAGAACGACAGCTTCATCTGGTCAGAGCTCTCGCTGGTCTCCTCTCTCCGGAGTCGGGATCTATTATCTTTGGACAGCATGGGTCGCGGCCGGTGAAAGGGCTAAGAAACCCTATTGTCGGAGACTATGCTATGTTCTGCCATTCGCCTGACAGCTGGAAGAAGCTCTGGGAGGAGGAAGCCTTCGAGAAGGGCACGTTCAAAGCGGAGGCGACGCTGCACGAGGTGCAGCGACCGGATTTGGCGGCCGTGCTGCCTAAAGAAGCTGGAAGGAAATTTTACATGATGGACTGGTGTGTTACACGGATTTGACTCAAGGCCGGACGGGTTCACGGCGGACCTGCTGAGGTTGCTCGATACCTGAACAGCTGAGACGCGACTTGTATGGTAGATCGTTTCTACAGTCCGTGATCTTCTCATCTTACGAGCGATGCTATCCTGTATCATGGCCTCCAATGCAGCGACATGATCCGACTTGAGGAACAAGGGACTTCTCTCATCAGCGGTACGGTGTTGGCTTCCAAATGATTTACACAGTGACACGTGAGTTTTTTTTTTCCAAGTACACAATGGTGTAGACTCTGTGCGGTGACGCGTTGTCCTCGGGCATCGTCATATCTATCACCCCCCGGGTCCGCAGCGATGCTAAGGGCTGGTTCGTCACCCTTTCCGACGGACAGTGCTATCAGCACTACACCCGGCGGCGCTTCCCTCATATGCTGGGGCATCCTTCCGTCGGACAACACATGACATCCTATGCTCTATATATATCTGACAAACGAGCTTGTATCGTCAAAATGTGTGCCGACGGCACTCCCGTCGGAAAGCATGATCAGGTGTGTTTAAAACACCGTTCGAGTGTATGGAGTCTTTCGTCGCATCCCACACTACGACCTCTCCCACAGACTCCTTTCTTGTGAAGAACATTCGCAGCATGGCCGAAAACGACCGTTTGAGCACCTTGCGAGCTGACTTCCAGTCGCTCCCTCTGCAGGACATCATGTTTTACAATCTAGATGACGCTGAGAGTGCTTTCTTCAAATCTCAGACTGGCATCCAAGACGACGAACAGTTGAAGAAGCATATCGTGGAGGCCCAAGAAGAGGCGTTCAAGGTACTCGCTGATTTATTTCTATCAACCAAGTTGCCTATCTTTACTGACTGAGTTTTGGCGCATCGTAGGTCTATCCGTACCCATGCATCCGTCGCTTTGCATTCACAAAGTACGATCAACACATTTTGGCCGCGAGTATCCCACAGTTGACTTTACATTTCAGGTTGAAGATATCTCGTCTTTTCGCGTATGATGCGCTTCTCGAGCTAGGTAAGAAAAGGGAAGGCGCAATACTCCTCGATATAGGTTGCTGTTGTAAGTATTGGGTACCAATGATTTCTAACCTCCTGATAACGAGACATTTAATATCAGTCGGGAATGATGTTCGTAAGGCCATTGCAGACGGATACCCAGTCCAGAACGTTATCGCATCTGACTTGGAGAAAGGTGACTACCTAAACAGTGAAACTTTCGCTTTTATGAGGCTAAGTAGGTTTCCCCAGACTTTTGGACCCTAGGACACAAGCTCTTTCAAGACACGCCTGAAAGCTTCCCGTGCCATTTATCCCGGGTGATGCGCTCAACTCTTCCCACCTCAAAGTAGTGCCCCCGTTCGCGATTGCTACAGCGCCCTCTGGGCCAGCGCCGGATCTCCAGTCCCTGACCTCTTTGAACCCACTCATCGGGCGAGTCTCAGCCATACATGCGTCCTCGTTCTTCCATCTCTTCCCAGAAGAAGGACAGCTTCAACTCGTGAAGGCATTCGCTGGTCTTCTTTCTCCGGAGCCGGGATCCATGATTTTCGGACAACATGGGTCGAATACGGTAAAGGGATTGAGAGGACCTATCGCCAAAGGAATTTTTATGTTCTGTCATTCACCCGACAGTTGGAAGAAGCTCTGGGAGGAAGAGGTTTTTGAAAGGGCACGTTCAAAGTTGAAGCGATATTGGAGGAGGTGACGAGGCCAGACGGGACGGCATTACTGCCTGGACAGACTCGAACCAGTCTATTAATGACCTGGTGTGTTACTCGAATTTAGGTTGGGAAAGGAGGGCAGCAACAGCGGATAGATGAATTGTTCGACGCTGGACTCGGACCTCCCTTTTTTCAGTGTATACATGTACAATCGTGACTCGTATGCAAAATAACTAGTTGCTTATTTTGCTCATAAGGTTCGGCGGACGCTCGGCAGACTCATGTCGCAAATCGGCACTCGTCGGCCCGGTGCTAGACCTGCAGCAGGACGTAAATATCAGATTTTACCAGAGCCTTTCAACGCGTTCGACGTTCAGCACGGGTCGTTGTCCATCCGACTGACTTTTGTCTCTTATCCTCGTCATTCGTCAGTACCCTCATGCGTGTTTTTACGGGCCTTGCTCTTTTGCCTGGATTCGATTCGCCCAGGCCCGCAACAATAGAAGTGTCCATCCAGACTGGTAAGATCACTGCGATTCACGGAGAGCGGAGAGAAAGAGATGCATACCCCGGCATTGAAGATGTGAACTGGTTGGATGCTGGTGACAAATTCATCCTCCCAGGCCTAGTAGAGTACGTTGATATCTAGATTTTCGATTGCTTCACCTGCTGATCTGATTGCAGTGCGCATGTACACCTGAATGAACCTGGACGTACGGATTGGGAGGGTTTCTGGACTGGAACTCGTGCAGCAGCTTCGGGCGGCGTCACAACTGTCGTTGATATGCCGCTCAATTCAATACCCCTACCACAACCGTAGAGAATCTGAACCTCAAACGAGCATCGGCGGACGGTCAGTGTTGGACCGATGTCGCATTTTGGGGAGGTGTCATTCCTGGAAACGAGGTTCGAGGCTTTCCCTGCGAGAGTCGGTCCTCCGGAATGAGCAATCGGTCATTAGACACACTTGAAACCACTTGTCGAAGCTGGAGTCAAGGGATTCAAATGTTTCATGATCGAAAGCGGAGTCGAAGTACGTGCGGCATTGAATATGATCAGATTCTAGACACCATTTCTGATATATCTTCAGGAATTTCCATGCGTCACAGAAAGCGACTTGCACCCTGCTATGAAGAACTTAGAGGTGCGAAACATGATTCCTACACATGGTCCTTCCTTTACGAAAATTATTCAAAGGACACGGAGTCTGTCTTATTGTTTCATGCGGAATTCGATGACTCCACCTTGGACGATGAGCAGGCCCCGAAGGATCCTACCCTCTACAGCACATTCCTTTCCTCACGCCCTCAGGCTTTCGAGATAAATGCAATCAGTCGCATCACATCGTTGCAGCGTTCATACCCATCCCTCCGCTGCCATATAGTGCACCTCTCGGCCGCGCAAAGTCTACCCCTCATTCGTGAAGCCAAAGCTTCTGGCAGTAAACTCACCGTCGAAACATGTTTCCATTACCTCTGTCTCTCCGCGTCCTCAATACCCCGTGGTCGTCCCGAATTTAAGTGTTGCCCACCCATTCGTGACGACGAAAATCGCGAAGCTTTGTGGGAAGCACTGAAGGATGGAACGATCGACTTTGTCGTTTCTGATCACAGTCCATGCGTGGCAGAGTTGAAGAAGGTTGACGAGGGAGACATAATGGCTGCATGGGGAGGGATCAGCACCTTGGGGCTTGGCCTCAGCTTGCTTTGGACGGAGGGAAGGAAGAGGGGCATTGAGATTGGGAGGATCATGGAATGGACTAGTGGAGAAACGGCGAAGCATGCTGCACTCAGTGACAGAAAGGGTCGTATTCAGTCCGGCTACGACGCTGACCTGATCGTTTGGGACCCCGAGATTCAGTATAGAGTAAACCATCTCTTCGTTCATCGTTGTTTCGAGCACTTACTTTTTAAACTCCAGGTAACCAAGAGCTCACTGAACTTCAAGAATAAACTTACACCTTATGAGGGGCTGATTTATCCGGTCAAGTACTGAAGACGTTTGTAAGAGGACACTCGTCTTTGATCGGACCCAAGGCGAGTTTGCAACTTAAACCAGCTGGAAAGCTGCTGTGACGAGGCCATGAAGTTTAAGTTCACCGTAGCAGTACGTCACGAAATACATTTTCTTCGACTATATTGAAGATCCCTAGCGAGATCGAACCGCATGGGCATGGGCGCCTAAAATATACAACTAAATGATGAACCATGGCTATAATGCCTCAGATAGCCTCTAACGCCATAGAACGAGCATGGCGATAAGCGTCTGGTTCACGTCATCGCCATTCGGAGTAATTCCTTTAGATACGTCTTGTTTATATTTCCCACGTCAATTGATAAATAGACGTCCATACATCATGTTTAACGCCGCCTAATCCTAATAGCGTACTCGTTCTGCTACTTCAAAACAACGATGCCGCTGAGAATAAGGCTAGCACTCCGACGGAAATTTTCTGACTCATCTTTGCTTTATATATCAACAGAAGAGCATTTATCAAACGTTTCCACATCCTTGGACTGCATCAACATGTCTGCTCAATCGGGCCATGATCTTTCAGCGGCCTCAGATGATGATGTTCAGATGGCAAGGGAAGATCGCAAGGTCCATCGCACACCTTTGCCGAAAATGCAGTTGTTTCTTGTCGTTCTGATTATGTTCGCTGAACCCGTCAGCTCGACGGTCATTTATCCCTTCGTTAATGCCTTTGTTCGAGAGACGGGCATCACTAAAGGTGACGAAAAGAAAACAGGTTATTACGCCGGTATCATCGTCAGTCATACTTTCTGAAGCCCATTAGATATTGACACATGCATCGGTCTCATATTCACTCGTCCTAGGAATCGTTGTTTTTCGTGGGAGAAGCGGCTTCTGTCGTTCAATGGGGCCGTGCATCAGATCGAATTGGACGAAAGCCCATCCTGATGCTCGGCCTTGTCATATTGTCTGCGTCTATGTTCAGCTTCGGTTTATTCTAAAACATTCTGGCTCCTGGTCACCAGCCGATTCATACAGGGAATTGCTAATGGCAACATAGGTGTCACAAAAAGCGCAATGGGAGAACTAACTGACTCGACGAATATGGCTCGTGCATTTGGCTACATCCCATTACAATGGGCGGCTGGAGTGACTGTTGGGTACGAGGGTGCTTGCCTCGTTATATTGGGTACTATTGACGGTCCCATTGTAGCCCTTTGATCGGTGGCCTTTTCTCGAGACCAGCTGAACGTTGGCCAAAGTTATTTGGACGATCTGACTTCTTGAGATTGTACCCTTATTTTATGCCTTGCGCGGTAGCGGGACTGCTATCCCTTGTGCTCTTGATAGTAGTTGCTATGGGATTGCAAGAGGTGCGCCACTTCACGAGTTTATTAGAGTCTCCAAACCAATTGTTGCACTCAGACTCTGCCAGCCGCAATCAAACGCCAGAAGCAAAAAATTTCACGACAATCATCTATAGACGCATCTGAAACGTCAACACTTCTAACCCATGGCGATGGGTCTGCCTATAATAACTCTCAGCCGCCATCCGAATCTGTGATTCCTGACATACCCGACTCAGAGGAATCCTCTCCGTCAATCCGCTCACTTTTGACCCCACGTCTCATCATCCTTCTCATCAATTACACATTTCTTGCCCTGGTAGATCAATCTCATCAAGTTCTTCTCCCTCTCACGTACTCCACGTCCATTCCTTTGGGCGGTCTCGGATTTGACCCGTTCACCATAGGTGCAATCATGGGCACTTGTGGCATGTTCAACGGGATTATACAGTCCATTATATTTGCCCCTTTAGTTGAGAAGGTCGGAACTCGAAGGCTGTATATCGTCGCATTTGCGTGCATGTTGCTCGTATTCCCCGCGTATCCTCTCATGAGTTTCCTCACAAAGCGCGCGGGGGGGACGGTCGACGTGGGTATGGTTAGTTCTCATAATGCAGTTGGCATGCAGCAGTATGCTTTTCCTGTGCTATGGTCAGTCCAGTCCCTTCTATTTGCTCAGCTCATATCGATTTATCATCCTTTCTGATAGGGACCATGCAATTATATCTTGTCGACAGTGCACCGTCAAAATCTGCCTATGGGACGACTAATGGCATCGCTCAGATGACCGCATCCCTTTGTCGTTCCCTGTCTCCCGCGCTCGCATCATCTCTCTATGCCATCTCTCTAGAGCATAACCTTCTTGGGGGCTCCATGGTCTTTTGCATCTTGTGGGTCATTACTCTCGCCGGAGTCTTTGCTTCTCTGCATATTCCCAGAGAGTTCGCTCACCCTCAATAAGTTCGGTACGTCTGTGCGTCTGCGACTGTCTCTCATTATTGATCGATCAACACGAAACATACTGCAGGGCTCATGGCGTCCTCTGCACTTGATTTCTCCTAGCATCATTGTGTCACACACCCACTATCGTAGGCAACACATACAGGTGGTGAGCTGTGATGCTCACCAGCACGGTATACGCACCGCGGGGTGCGGGAATCCATCAAAGTTTTGACGTTGTCACTCGATTGCCCAAGAAGATATGTTCGCACAGTTGTCTGACAGCAACATTTTCCATACGCTTCGTGTTGAACACCGCGGAAGCGCCCGACTTCATGCGACATACCAACGACCAAGGGACAAACTGCTCGTGAGGCTGAAGGAGAAATTAATGAGGCTGAGGAACCGATATGAGCATAAAGACCACGTGAGCCTCGACGCGAGAGGTCGCGACCACCGACAAAGAGAACATGTTCCACAGACTAGTATGCTCTATGAATGCCCGTGATCGAATCAACGTACTCAATGTGTGTGTAGTAGGAGTCATCGACAGGGGATAGATATACTTTTGCACCACCCCATGATCGAGCATGAAGGGCTACACTCTATCAAAAACGTCAGTCGATTCTACACACGCGCTAGTAATGAAGTAGCCTACCGTAGCAACGGGGACTATGAGATGATTCTCCTCCGGAGGTGATGTTCAGCATTCTATCTAGAGGAAGGAGCAGCTCCACAATCCCGATTATGAAGGAGGAGCCGGGGAGGAAAGGGTACGTTTGGCCGATGGTCACAGCAGTAGATGAAGGATGTGTTGGGTAGACAGTCCGAGAAGGACGAGAAGGATATAGGCTCCGCCAGTGGTGAAACACCAGAACTGTCGAAACACGCAGGCGCCGCACTGCTCATGATTGCGACTAGAGCTGGAAAGCGTGGTCTGGAGGCCAGTCTGGGTGATAGAAGACGAGGCAATATGAATTTGAATCGCAGAAAAACGGGATCTCACCCAGAGACGATTTAGCCTTGCAATAAGTTGGAGAGGAGCAGAGGATTAGGAAAAAAAATCAGAGACGTTGAAGGGATTTGCAAAGGGAGAAGGTAAATTCCCAGCTGACCCACTCGAAAGGCAGTGGATCTGATGACTTTAATAAACTCGGTGTACACGGCATAGCTAGTGTTTTCACAATATACTGTATGAAGATTATTAGAAACATTTGCTCTCGAGAGTCTAAGGAGATAGGTACCTCTTATTCTGTTCGATCTACATGAGTGAAAATGTGACATGGGTATACATCGTCAACCGTCGTAAAAATATAAGTACAACACGTAGGCACTTGATGCTTAGGGTTCAGGCTCATCACCGTCTTCGTTGACTCGAAGAACCTTCACCCATTCTCTGTAATTGAAGTTACCTTGTCGATCGGTGAAAGAACCCTTCAAGAATCTATCAATCTAGTCTGAATGAGTACAGTTCTTCCATCCTGTTCTGGGGATCTCTCACCTCTTTTTGATCCATTCTTTCTCCTGTCTCGCTTAACCATTTGCTGATTTCATCTCCTTTGACCATGCCAGAATCACTTTCATCAAAGCATGCGAACGCGTCAACCAGTTCTGCTTCCGTGTCGAAATCGAAGAGGTGTTCGCTCATCATCGTCAGGAACATGGCAAAGTTAATCCCCCTGTCCGAGTCATCCATAGAAGAAGAGGACCCGATACGATCATGTGTACCAGGACGATCAGTAAGCAAATCGTCCATCGTTTGTTTCGAGGGCGTGATTCCTGCCGGTTTGTTCGGTATGATCACGATGAAGCGGGGCTTGTGAGCGAAACATACCGAGACTCGCAAAGGTATCCTTCAGATCTTGCTCGCTTACTATCCCATCTCTGTCTTGATCTATGAGGGCGAAGGCCTCTTTGAATTGCTGGATCTGGGGTGGTTGAAAGAGAGAGAACACGCCAGAGGGTTCACGGCGGGCACGAGACTTTTGGTTTTGGTAAGCTTCGTGGGAGTGATGTTGGGGGAAAGGTGGGCTGGATAGCGGGACATGTGGAAGGCAGAGCGCAGTTGGTTGTGGGTGGAGTGAGGTTATGTGTCCATCGGGTACGTACTAATCGCGGCGCGCAAGCGCGCGCCGCTTGTTGGCAGTTGTTGGCCTCTCTTCCAGAAATCAGTCGCAGCAAGACGCGATCATACACAACTGCATATTCAAGGACTAGCACAACGACATATGCGAGCCGACATCCACCTCTGCTTGATGGTGATGATTCACATCCAAGCTACGCTTTCAACTTTGTCTACACTACGTCTCGAGCCAACTGCTTGTTCGGATAGTGCCCATGTAAGCCTGAACGATGTCTCAGGAGCTGCATTTTTCCAGCACCTTATTGCGACAGGGAGATCCAGGTGACATTGACATTCTACGCATGACAACCTTGACCTGCGTAGTCACTGAGGCCTGAAGCTTTGAAGAGTTTGTGCAGCACGTTTCCAATGTTATTCTCGAACGTCGAAAGGTCTTCTAGATCTCATTGTAGTAAGTTTGTACCAATGCACGCCATTCCCTTCCCTGTCCGCTAGGCATGCTCCAATGACATACCACTTTGTGATCCTCAAGCAAATTGCCGCTGGTTTTCTAGCGTCAATCTGGCCATTCGCCCGTATGCGTCCGAGTAATGTTTCTTTGATCCAAATATGTAAGAAGACGTGCACCCAGCAGACTGAAACACAAGACAAGACCTGTCGTATTAACCAGGACGTGACGTCCCAATCCGAATGGATGTTCAATGAGCACCACAAGAATTGGGATGACGTTTGTTCTGGTCTGGAGTGCATAAGCTGCTGCGCCCGACTGCGCCGCTGCAGCTGAGTAGAGCCGTATGCTGACGCGTGACGAACGCTTGCGGCCGGGTCTATTACTGTAACCATCTGATCTGTCCGCCTTATTTCTCTCCTACTCAGTCGCTCTTTTCTATCTTGCTTGCACAATGATCCCCTCAATAATGGCCTTGGCGCCGGTCGCCCTCCTCTCCCTTTTCACGCCGAGTACCCAAGCTGCCTCGTTAGAGCATAGGCGACGACGTGCAATGGTCATTCTGAGGTAACGTCATTCGCCTCCTTGCTTTTAGACAACTGATATCAAGAGGGTCCAGCTCTGCGGAAAGAACTTCGGAAACGTCACCTTCGTAGGTGCGCATGATTCATATGCCGTAGGAACAAACAATTGTCAGTCTACCGATTATTTTGTGGACTTTCTGTGAACTAAGGACTCCTGATTCACAATTCGACATGTCTTCAGTGGCAACGAATCAAGACTACAATGGTGAGTGAAAGGATGGTCACTTACCTATGAATGTCTGAACAAGTGTCGTAGTGACGCAACAGTTAAATGATGGGATTCGCATGCTGCAGATGCAGACACACAATCAGAATGGCGTGATACAGTTATGCCACACTTCCTGTGTATGTGTCATTAGCTGATCGTTAGGAATGATTCCTTTTATATTAACAACTTCAATAGGCGCTTTACAATGGAGGGACTCTCGAGACCTACCTCAGCTCAGGTAAGTATAATTGATATCGCGTAAGGTCCTGTCATTCATGCCCATAACGTAGTCAAGACATGGATGGATGCCAATACTAATGATGGTGAGTGCCTTCTCAATAGTTCTCAACCCTGCATTCGTCCGAGAGGTGACATATTGCGTAGTGGTATCCCTTCTCATCGTCAACTCGGATGGTTTCAAGCCATCTGATTACGACAGTGTATTCAAATCTGTCGGCTTGGACTCTATCTCATATTCCCCCAATGCATCTTCTCTTACATTCGACAGCTGGCCCACTCTAGGCAGCATGATTGACTCGGGCAAGCGACTTGTCACGTTCTTGGCCTCTGGGGCAGACTCTACGTCCGTGTCTTATCTCATTGATGGTATGATCACAAACCACTATCCCGTGATGCCAAATTAACGTCTGTTCGCTAGAATTTACCAATATCTGGGAGACTGCGTATGATGTCACTGATACCACCTTCGATTGCAATGTCAATCGGACGAACGGTGATACGTCCACTCAGATGTATCTGATCAACCACTTTCTGGACAAAATCATACTTGGCCAGCCTGCGCCGGATTCCTCGCGCGCCAATACAACGAATGCTGTGAGTGGCGTAGGGTCTCTCGGTCAGCAAGTAGAAACTTGCGCAGCTCAGCACAGCCGCAACCCCAATTTCATGCTTGTCGATGTATGTGCATTTGCAGCCTTCTCCTTCAGATATATAATCCACAAACTCACACATATATGATAGTTCTATGAATATGGCGGCGGCTCTGTCTTCCAGGTTGCTGCCACGGCAAACGGCGTTACCTATAATCCAGCGACTCCCGTTCCGTCGCCTGTATCCTCTTCTTCCTCTTCCTCGTCGTCGTCGTCGTCATCGTCTTCCGTATCCACCTCTAGCGCCGCGATTCCAGCTTTCAGGATGTCAAGCAACTATCTGGGAGTATTTGCGACCCTGTTTGTGGGTTTCTTCATTGGAACTTGCAGCATTTTCTGAACACACCATATCCTGCACACACTATCTACAACTTGAGCTTGACGGATCTTTAGCACACTTCCATAGTTTCGAGCATGGACTCGTAATATCAGTTCTGTACGAAGTATGATGGTGTGACCGTGACGCACGTGACAGTTGTGGTGAATATGCTAGTTCGGCAGTGATGGAACGAGAAAGAGACCAGATTTGCAGCAAGAACGATGAGCTTCCAAAATTTCCGTCTGGATGGAGTACCTATTCCGCCCATTCCACAGCAGCCACCACAACCGCCGCAGACTTTCACCCCCCATCAGTACTCTCCTCCGGCCCAGTCTGGTCCAGTTCCTGGTCCGCTTTCAGAGCCGCCTCAGTTTCAACTACAGACCGTCGATGGTAGCGTTCGAGGATCAAACAGAGGCCCCTATGGATCCGGTGACATGAACGATGGCTACACGCTTGTCTTCGAGAACATGAACGCATTTGAAGCCTGGCGGGCAAAGGAGGAGGAAGAGAAGATGGTGGAATTCGTCAAAGGCGACACGCATGGGTCGAAGGCTGTCCCTCCACGCTTCAAAGACCATGTCAAGTTGGTGTGCGCCCGACACTCGAGAAGTGGCAGGAAAAAGTATGTCAAAAAGTTTCCGGACAGGGTGAGGAAGGTACCCAGCAGAAAGGTCAGCACAGCTTGGTGGCTCGTTTGAGAGACGATTTAACAGACAAATTCACAGCTTGAAGGCAAAGGTTGCCCTGCATCTATTAGCTACAAGACCTACTTCGAAACCGACGAAATTCGCGTGTGCTGTAAGTAATATTTTTCCTGCATGTGGTCTGTGAATTGAGGTCGTCACTAGATTTCTCACAGCATTCACATGAGACCGGATTATCCAACCTGCCATATACCAGACGCGGCCGTCGTGCTGCTGCTGCAGGCGCGAGTCCACAGGCGGGGTTGGTCGATGGTGTCTCAGTTCCACAACCCATCGCATCTACTTCTAGTATCGGTCATGCCCTCACGCCTGCGCAGCCCGCCCAATACGTCACTGCCTCAATGACAGCGGCAGGTTCCCCTCCCATGCGGGCACAACCTCCGCAACACCCTAATGGTTTTACATCCTACCCTCATTTTCCTTCCATGTCGATGCCTGCTCCTCCTGGGTTAGGCAGTGTGCCTCCTCCGTCTGACCAGACCGATCGCGGGAGGATCGAGCGCGAGAGGTGGGATCGGTTTGAGACCCTCTTTCAAAGCATTCGCGGACATGCAAGGCACTTTGAATATCCTCCGCCTTCCGTGGCTGCACTTGAGAGCGTGCTCATGCGCATGTATTTCGAGAGTCCGATTCAAACTCCCGCACAGCAATTCAATGATGGTGCCTCCCACCCAACAGCAGCAAGTCCTTCCAGCGCCTGCAGGACCTACTCAGATGGAGGATGGTCGGAGTGAGAGTGGTTCTGGGGAAGAAGAAGAGTCTTAAAGGTTTCAAGTATCTCTTAGCTTGGATCATTGGTGTTGAAATGTGTTTGTCAAGGCTTCGAGACGACATCCATATAATCTATGTATTTGCCATAACATAAAGTCTTCCTGCTTAGTACAACATGGAATTTCGAGAGCTGTTGAGACTGTGCGTAGTAATGTCGATGATCTCCTTTACGACTTCCATGCTGTAACGGCCACAGATACGTATATTCCCACGCTTTTCACAACTGCTACATAACAAGTGCTAACACCGCTTCAAACCTAGCTATTAACTAACTCACCGCCCAACTTTTTCTTGCTTGATTCCACCGGGAGTGTGGTACAGCCTCAAAATGTCGTCTTCAATTCGCAATTCTCTTCATCGTCGAAACCACAAGGAACGTTCTCAGCTTGCCCATCGTACGCGTCTAGGCATTCTCGAGAAACACAAGGACTATGTTTTGCGAGCAAGGGACTATCATTCAAAGCAGGACAGAATCACCCGCTTGAAGCAGAAGGCTGCTGACAGGAACAAAGATGAATTCTATTTTTCCATGAAAAGACAAAGAACGGAGGTAAGTTTGGGCGCAAGGCAAGGATCATACTGTTCTCAGTGCTTATTTCCAGAGTGGTGTGCATGTACAAGATAGAGGCAATGTAGCACTTCCAGCTGATATGGTGAAGGTGCTGAAAAGCCAGGATGAGGCCTACATCCGTACTATGCGAGCGATGGGCATGAAGGTGAGTCGCATCTTGTCAGATAAACGCTGCGAGGGGACTGATGAGCGCTTCGATGGTCTTCTAGAAAATTGAGAAGTTGAAGAGTCAATTGAGCTCTCTGGCTGATTGCTTCGGCCGGGTATTCTGGATGTTGAAATGGACGAGGAAAGTAACCTCGATGAAGAGGAATTGGAGATTCTCAGAGAGGCGGGCTTAATTGCGGGACCATCCCAGGGACGGAAAAAGTCTAGTTCGAAAGGGTCTGCAAAGCATATTATCTTTGCAGGGAATGCGGAAGAAGGTGCGTATCTATGCATTCATTCAAAAACCTTCACCTGAGCATCTATGCAGCTCAGCAACATGCAACTCGGAATAAAAGAAAATTGTCATCAGACAACACAGCCGCAACCACTGAGATGAAAGTCATTGATCTTGGATGGAAATTGACGACGCAGAAGAAAGGCAAAACGAAGGCTGATACAGATGTGGAGGCAGGGAAAGCCTCGCTTATCAACGAACGGAGAGAGGCCACAGTAGTGAGCTTAGAAGTTGCAAATTACAATTGCATGAGGCTAACAAAAGTAATAGGAACATCGTGGACGGCTTCTGAAGGAACTCTCAGCACGTTTAATTCGGGATCGAATGCTTCGATACGCAGAAAGAGAGTTAGAGATGCAGAGACTGTTGATGGGAAAGGGTGGATCAAAGAAATTGAAGGGCGTTGAGAAGGTGGAGGAAGACGACGAGGACGACGAGGACGACGATATTGGTACGAGGAGTGCTAAGGCTGCGCGGGATAACGGAGCGGTGGATAAAAAGGCGTACAAGCCCCGAGTGTACAAATGGCGAGTGGAACGCAAGCGATAGCCTTGTCCTCTTCAGCCTTCGTCAACCGCGATCTTTTCCATTGTACCAGTCGTACTTGTACATGTGACTAAGGCTATTGTGACGTCACATCCATGATATCGTTCTCAGAAAGACAAGTGATTGTGGAGTTCCTTCTATCTTCGATCTCCCATCCCGTATCATGTCGGCCATTGCTTTAGGCAAGCAGGTCGCAGCAGCGTTTGGGCGAGAGAAACCTCGCGTGAGTTTTTCAAAGAACTACATACAATCTAACACTGATAACTCGATGCTTAGTCTTCGATCACTGAATGGATTGACATTCTAACTGCACCGAGCTACGCTGATGAAGTCTACGACGGGTACGCTTCGTATGAATGCTCGCACTATTGTTGCCCACATCGCACAATGCCTGATTCAGTATACCGGAACTCATCGATTCCATTAACCTTCAACCCACTGGGTGAATTAGCTTGACCTCTACAGATTTTCTACACACTGATAGAACGTCCTCTAGCCCAGCAGAAGCTTCCCGAGCAATCCGAAAGAAGCTCAAGCACGGTAATGCACATCAGCAATATCGTGCGCTCGTGGTCAGTGCACGCAATTAGCTCTTAGGGTCTAATTCAGATGTCCAAGCCTTGATAGATTCTGAAAGCGCTTGTGGAAAACTGCGGACACAAATTCCAGAGTGCGTATTCACTAATTGCTTCTATCATGCACATGATATATTATTGTGTTATATTGTCATAGCCACATTCGCAGACGGTCAACTCACAGATGCTATACGACATCTGGCCTCGGATTCCTCAACCGACGTGAAAGTCAAGAGGAAGCTCATTACCGTCCTCGCGTCTTGGAGATCTCAATTCAAAGATGACCACAGTATGACCCTTGTCGCGAATCTGTATAAGCAATGTCGACCCTCGGAGCCTGCCCGTCGTTCTGTCGATCACGAAGTGGAAGCACGCGAGAGCGAGTATGAGAAGAGGAGGAGAGAAGAGAAGATCGCAAAAGAGGAGGCGAAGAAGAAGGCAAAGCTGGACAAGGAGGCGGAGAAGGAGCGACTGAGGAATGAAGAAGCGGCAAGGCGTCAACGAGCAAAGGACAAGACTACGAGGAAACCATTCAATTTTGAGCAGGTTTGTAGATTGATATCAGCTTCTCTGTTGTTTAATCTTTGACCTCTTGGATGGCCAGGAGAAACCACAGTCTTGAACTCGATTGCAAGCGCTTCATCTGCTGCTAACAACCTCGTCAATGCAATAACTGTGGGTCTATTCGCACAGAATCAACCGATCAACTCTTAACTTTCTCTAGCTTGTGAATACCGAACTTGACAGTCTTCAGGCTAACGAGCGTGTACAAGAATGCCTAGGCAAGGCAAAACAAGCTCGCAAACAAATTGTGCGGTATATACAGGTATGTTGTGAATAGTTTCAGTACCACCAGTTGTTGAAATATCCTCTTCAGTTAGTTGAAGATGAAGAATTCATTGGCACCCTTATCGAAACCAATGACCGGATCATCGCCGCAATTGAGACTTATGACAAGGTGGGGGCCTTTCTTGGCAACATCTACAAGCCTCACCGGTCTCACCAGTCATGGCGGTTTCTCAGCTTTCGAACCCACATGTGACAGAGCAAGACATCGCCGATGTGCAAGAAGGATTGGCCGCCGCTAACATCCACGATTCTGAATTGCAGAAGCTGCAAATCAAACAACGGGCAGCTCTTCAACGGGCAGTCAACCGAGATCGCAGCGCTGTGTCGGAAGAACAGAATGAACGATCACGACAGCCTCAGTCCCCTCTTCATCCTGACCTACAAGACCTTAGCTTTGGTGCTCTGGGAGTTGACCAACAGTGAGCCTTCTTCGCAATTGTGAAAAGTATAACGATGCGATTGCTATAGGAACCTGCCACCCCCCATCCGACCCAACGGACCATATTCCTCAGACGATGATCGACGTGGGGGCTCTCTTTCCGATTTCAGTGACTATCAGTCGCAGACGAAGACGCGCACCATCAACGTGCCGGACCTTCCTCTCGACGAACATATGTTAACGTTTCAGATGACGAACGCGACAGCAAGCGAAAGACAGTGGAGGAGGATCCTTTTGCCGATCCATTTGCGGATTGAAGGATCGATGACTTCAGGTGATCTGTGAGATGGAATCAACCGGTAGGTGGAACGTTCGGGACTGGTGGCTATGAAGTCCAAGCCTGGATGTGTTCGGTCTGAGAAGTCTGCGTGTGATAGTGTTGGATATAACTTGGGAGTTGTGCGGCGCAATTAGTGCGTGGATGATATCTGTGATACAAATATGGGGATGGATGGATCCGTTTTGATTGGCGAGCATTGGACAAGAGAACAGACAAGGAAGGAATCAACTAGGGCGGACGCCTACTATATCCACTCTATGATATCTCTTACGGACCCAAGCCAAAAAGGTTTCAAAGTCGTGGGCAGACGCAGACCAATGACTTTGCCCTGCTCATCGAAGCGTGCGCCGTTTTCCAATAAAGCCACGATCAGTCGAGGAATAGCTGCGGCTGTGCCATTCAAGGTATGAGCAAATGGAAGACTGGAGTGTTGCGTGGCCGAGGTGGAAGTTGATGGCGGAGAAGCAATAGGACGATATCGATGTGGAGGCGGCGCGACTGATAGTCAGTACAATTCGAGTCGAGGATATTTCGCCCCAGCTTCCGCGACCGGGCATCCATGCCTCATGTCATACTTTCGATATGCACTAGCACCCAATTCCTCTGTCGGCATATCAAGAACTCTGGTAGCAGATGACCTCAGCTAAATGTCGCAAGAATGATAGATGATATTTCACCTGATGGGAAGCCCAAGCCCATCGAAGATCTCTACTTGTATCTTTCTCATCTCCTCCATCATTTCTTCGCTCTTGTTGCTTTCAGAAACAACAAACAACTCCAGTTTTGTGAATTGATGGACCCTGTAAAGGCCACGAGTATCGGCCCCTCTAGCTCCTGCCTCAGCGCGAAATGCACGGCCAAGACCTACAACTTTTCGTGGAAGCTCGTGCTCCAAGAAGACCTTGTTACGAACAACCCAGCAAGAGGTATCTCTGCCGTTCCCGCCAGAACAAGTTCAGGATGCGAAGACGATGAGGATTCAGCTCCTGAAAGATGATACATTTGGGATACAGGGGGATCTACCGCTTGGTCGCGGGGCTGGAAGCCGCATCGGCTCGCGATATCCGAGCGCACAACATCCGGTGTTGTCACGGGGGTAAAGCCATGCTTCATTGCAACAGATAGAGCATAGTTGACGAGGGCCATTTCGAGAAGTGCACCCTCGTTCAGGAGGTAGTACCATGAGGAACCTGTGACAGATGCACCGGCTTCAAAATCAAAAAGCCCTAGTGCCCGGCCGATAGCGACATGGTCTCTATCTAATGACGCTGGCATAGGCGAAGGACCATGCGTCGAAAGAATGACAGCCTCGATTTCCGAGCCAAGGGGCTTCAGGATGGGTATCGTTTGGAATGGCTAGGGCGAGCGAAAGGAGTCCATCGGCGACCTCATGCAGTTGTGCTTGAAGAGCAGCAATGTCATCCTTCAAGCTTTTAGCTTTTTGGACTGCAGCGTTCCGGGCTTCCGTATCCTTTGCTGCCGTGCGGACCAGCTCGCCGATCTGGATTGTTCATGTTTCTTCGAGTTGAAGCTATGCTGAAGCTCCTTCTGCTGTTTATACAAGCGCTCTATCGACTGCACGGATCCAACAGGAAGTGGTGCTTTCCGATTGAACGCATTGTGGGACTTGTAGACGACGTTCTCCGAGATTGAGCGATAGTCGAGACGTGGTTTCGGTAATTCGAACGAGACAAATCATCCTTAGTAGAGTATTGCCTGATCCTCGAGCCTAGCGCTTTAAGTTTGAGAACAGCAGGAACAGCTGGAAGTTGATGACCTACCAAAGCGAGGAAGAGCTCGGATTCGAGAAACAAAGTTGGGAGCCACAACGAACACATGAGCCATGTCAAGACGCGTCCTGTCACGTACTGTCACACACGCGTCTCTCATGTCTTCCACAGCGGTAGCCAAGGGCAAAGCACCTATCAACGGAACGGACGTTCCCTACGAACTGCCATGGTGATTAGTACGCTCTAAGATGCGCCTTTATACTGACGCCTTCCTGACAGGGTGGAAAAATATAGACCAAACGTCCTGGATGATGTCGTCGGAAACTCGGACACGGTGGAACGGTTAAAAGTCATCGCGACAGATGGAAACGTTCCTCATCTCATCATCTCAGTGCGTCTGAATACTACTCAGTATGAATATGTGTTGATATGACGCATCTCGCTCTGTCAGGGACTACCAGGCATCGGAAAGACTACGAGTATCCACTGCCTCGCGCATCAACTATTAGGAGACGCTTACAAGGAGGGTGTGCTGGAATTGAATGCTTCCGATGAACGGTATGTCTTCTGACTCTTACTCTTTTATTGTGATGCCTAAACGACATGTGTCAGAGGAATTGACGTTGTCCGGAATAAAATCAAGGCCTTTGCACAGAAGAAAGTCACACTGCCACCAGGCCGCCACAAGATAGTGATTCTAGACGAAGCCGACAGGTCTGTGCCTCCAGTCTTCTTACCAATGCCTAATATCGTGTACTTCTTTAGCATGACGGCTGGCGCCCAACAGGCACTCCGCCGAACGATGGAGATCTTCTCTAACACGACGCGCTTCTGCTTGGCCTGCAACATGTCAAATAAAATTATAGAACCTATTCAAAGTCGATGTGCCATTCTCCGGTACAGCAAATTACGCGACGCAGAGATCTTGCAGCGTCTTCTGGAGATCTGTGAGATGGAGAAGGTAAGATTTATCTTGTCTCCAGGGGAGTTTTCATCTCAGGGCGCCTTACTACAGGTTGAGTACAATGACGACGGCCTAACAGCGCTCATTTTTACGTCGGAAGGGGACATGCGTCAAGCAATAAATAACCTCCAATCGACATGGTCTGGCTTTGGATTTGTCTCTGGCGACAACGTCTTCAAAGTCTGCGATCAGCCGCATCCTATCATTGTTCAGACCATCATCCGGGCGTGCTTGAAAGGTGATATCGACATGGCTTTGGAAAAAATGTCAGAGCTCTGGCACCAAGGCTACAGTGCTGTGGATATCATCGTGACAATCTTCCGAGTTGTGAAGACATTTGACGAGTATGCTCCGTGTCACCGTCGAAAGCATCTCGCTATAGTGACTGACTTATGTTGCTAGGATACCGGAATACACGAAGCTAGAGTACATTAAGGTGGGCGGTTCTCTTTTGAGCGGGTCCGCGATCGGCACATGTCTTAATGGTCTGGCATGCAGGAGATTGGCTTCACACACATGCGTATTCTCGAGGGCGTAGGAACTTTGATCCAACTCGGTGGGCTCATGGCTCGTCTTTGTAAAATTGTAAGCTCTATTTCCCGCCTTATCTCCTGGGTGCCGAGTCTCCCTAAATCTTGGTTAGAACATCAAGCCAGAGCTTTTCCGGCTATGACGCTGGAACTCATTTCTGGTAAAGCTGTATCTCTATTAACCATGGTCGCTCCATCCCTTGATGTCTCATGTATACCACCATTCCCTTAGATGATCTGAATACCTTGATAGATGTGTGTGTGCGTGTGTGCGGAAAATAGTATATTACTCTGCCAGAGTTCAGTTGAAAATCTGACCATTTTCAACTATCGTCAATATCTAAATACAGCACGTTTCATCAGTAATTGTTGGCACTTGTCAACCTTTTTCACACATCCTCACTTCGTCGTCCAGTGATTGTCAGAAATCGCCAACACTAACGCAGAATTCCAAGGCGTTTGGCCGGGCCGGCTGTCAAGTATTTTGACTGACGAATCACCCTCTATCGGTCAAAAGGTACGACATTTTCTTCACGAGGAAGGGGGTGGAAGGGGGTTCGGAACTGAATTGTGTCCGACAGTGTCCGATACAGTCCCTTAGATCCCTGAAGAAGCCCGATTTGTAGATAGATTCGCACAATGAATACGATTGCGTTGGTCATCGCGGGTGGTTATCAATATGCTGTTTCTGCTCATGTCCTCCAACGTCCTGTCCGCAAATCGATCTCCATCATGGCTTCGACGCAAGAGACACCCGCGCACGGCGCTTGAAACACATCAAACACATCATCATCGTTTGCTCTGGAAAAGGCGGGGTCGGCAAGTCATCCGTCTCCGCTCAACTCGCGCTCTCGTTGCATGCCTCGTCTCCGACGGCTCGTGTTGGCATTCTCGATGTCGACCTCACAGGACCGTCCATACCTCGGATGCTTGGTATGGATGGCCATGGAGTGCATCAGAGCAGCGATGGCTGGGTACCAGTCTACGCCGACGGCACCGAAGCGAGGTTGGCATGCATGAGCGTCGGGTTCTTGTTGAAAAAGAAGGAGGACTCAGTTGTATGGAGAGGTCCGAAAAAGAACGCGATGATCAGGCAGTTTCTCAGCGATGTAAGGTGGGGTGACCTAGACTATTTGGTCATCGACACACCTCCAGGTAAGTCTGCCGCCTTCTCTTCATCGATGGTCCATGCAGAGAAACACTGATTGACAGGAACATCGGACGAGCATCTATCTCTTTTGGAGCATATGGCGCCTGTCCATGATCGCCTCTCCGCGGTGATTGTCACCACGCCGCAAGCCGTCGCCCTGATGGACGCCATGAAATGCCTCTCCTTCACCCGCGCAGTCTCCCTTCCCGTTCTGGGAGTTATCGAGAACATGAGCGGATACGTGTGTCCATGCTGTGGCGAAATAAGCAACGTGTTTTCGACAGGAGGGGGACAGGAAATGGCGAGGCGCGAGGGGCTTCCGTTTCTGGGCAGCCTTCCAGTCGACACAGAGCTTGTGACTCTTCTGGATGCCGCCGAAATCGAAGAACAGGGGGCGGAAACGACCTCGGGCGAAAGGGATGACAATGTAGAGCGTTCCTTTGGGCTTCTTCGGCGCTATCAGCAGACGTCTTCAGCGAAGCTCTTCAAGAATGTCGTCGACATGTTGGTACAGAAGCTGCCAGCGGCAGAAGAGGCCGTTCAATGATCGATGGGCATCACACAATGTACAGAAGATATGTATGTATTTTTGTTGTACTGTTATCGTCTTATTTCGTGTAACTGCAGCTGTCGCGAAAGTATAATTTGGCCACTCGCTCATTGGAACTGCTGTCAGTTGAAGGGATTGGATACAGCTTCCTCCTAGCCTTGCGTCCCCCTCCGGCTCGTTCCTGGCTTCTCCGACGTTCGGTCCTGGAGATAGGTCTTCTTTTCAATTAATGACCGTACGCCGTGCTTGCAAGGGACCCTGGCGTTGTATGAAGCTCCCCTCTTGACGGCATTCCGGCCCGTGGTACAGACACGGGCATGCAACTGCTGCAGTAGAGTTGGTTATATATCATAACTTACGAGTCTTCACTGCCTGCTAATGATCCCGTCTTGCGGGCCTCGTGATCGAGATCAGTATTGAGTCGGAGTTACGAGCCGTGTTGTCCGTTGGGAGTGACTTTGCGCACGAAATACTTGAAAAAAAATGTGGGCCGCAGAGGCCCGTTGGAAGAATGGATCGCAGATGCGGTCGGAACGCGCAAGAGGATTATGGACCTAAGAAGTTCGGAGAGCCGAGGACTGAGAGGGACGCTGATCCGGGATGTGATCTTCGCGGCCCAGAAAGGGAAGCCTCGTTTGAGGCTGTGGCGGCAGCAGAAAACAAATTCCGGCGCGTGTCGCAACAAGTCGCGGTCGAGGTTCCTCGTTGCTTTTTCCCGTCTCCTAACTGCGACCTCTCTCCGACCGGGTTCCCTCGACATGCCTCTCTAGCACCTCCCTCCGTCTTCCCGCCAAATACCCCTCCCCCGGCTTCTCGTCGTCCTCCAGTCGTAGCTTTGTATAATCCTAACGCTCCACCTTCCATGCTTCTGGTCTTCTGACCAGCCACTTTTATACCTCAACCCGATCTCACGATGAGCGACGACCTCTCTCACGAAACTTTATTCCGCAACTTTCTCCCCTTGCCTGCGCCTCCTCAACGTAACACTCACATTTCTATGCCTGTCATCTCAGAAGGTACGTGCTGCTGGCATTCCGCCCTCTCGCACTTTCTTGAGATGTCCCTACTCGACAGAGTGCCCACCTGATTCCCCCACCTCAACCGCTGTTCCGAACGCATCGCGGACACCAACGCCGAATGACATGATCTCCAAGATTGGTGCCTTTCCCAAGACGATACGCCGCCGCTCTAGCCATCTTCAACGATGGATAGAAGACCAGCTCACCCGCCCTCATAGCGCGGGCGCGGCGGAAGGTGCTTCGACAGACACGCTCCCGCACGGCACGGCTCCTCACCCTTATCTCGCGTATCCGGGAATCACTCCGCCACGTTTCGGCGAAAGTGACCCCGACGACTCTCGAACCTTGGAAAGCTACGTCCTCGTGGATGATGACGGGCCCGGGAGCTCCCATCTCCAGCTGGAGGACGAGGATGTGTTCCAGGTATGCTCTCATCACGTGACTCTCAACCGCGGCACGACGGGGTTGACAAACAAAACCTTACGTTCAGGTGAATCCTGCAACTCCACCTGTCCGTTCCTCCCCCACGTTGTCTACGGGCGCAACCCCTCGCCCATCCTCAGGCATATTCCATGCTGCACCTTCCCTGCGCAATCTACACCTGTCTCTGCCCCCTTCTCGTCGCAAGTCAGCCGAAAATCATAAATTGCCCTCGCCGACTTCTCGGCATTCATTTCTTCCACGCCCCCATACCCGTAATGGACATACTCGAGAGACTAGTATCCCTTCCCTCGCTTCCGCCCAGCCGAACACAGTTGATGGTCCATCTACTCCTCGCATATCCAAATCTCACAACAGTTGGAGGTTCAAGCGCCCGAATGTCCTAAGCGCATTTTCCTCGCCTTCCCACTCACCAATTGCTCAACCAGATCCAGTCGACGAAATGCCTCCACCTAGACCGAGCTTTTCATCCGTCAATACCTTCTCGTCCGGCACGACAGGGACCTCTAATGTAACCACATCTCACAAGGCTGCCCACGGTTCTCAGCGTGCCCCTCCTGTCCCTCGATTCAAATCACCTTCACCTTCCATGTGGTCCTTGCCCCGCGATGCTTCCCATTTGCATGACCCTCCCGGGTCGGAAACGGTTCTCTCTCTCAGGCCTGCCACGGGCATCCGGATTCCTTTTGCCCATAGAACGCCCAGGAACAGCATGCCGATGCGACGCGTTCCAAGCGTGTTGGTATCTCAAGAGAAGAAGAAAAAGAAGCTTGTCATTGGCGGTGTCGGAATACATGATGAACGACGTGTCGATGGTGTCAGGCGGTGGTGCGAGGTATTTGGTTCTGCTGTGCTCTGATCATCTAGCCTATATTCATATCGCATTACCAAGTCCTTCGGTGAAGTCAATCAAATTACACGCGCGCAGAACGGCGATCTTCATATTGATTTTCGAAGGTCCGAGGTTGCTGACACTGTGTGTTCGTTCCTTTTTTTTGGCGTGCGGCTTTTACTGATATATGGTTGGATAGGTGTGCCGACTTAACGCCAGGGTCCATATCGCCGGAGTTGGAAGTGTCTCCTTGTCCTGGTACACTGGCAAGAAACATTGATTGGAATCGAGTACATGTAAGGACATGTCCCCCGCGACGTAGCCCGCTCCCGATTCACCCTCTATCAGTGTACAAGGTACTTCTATGGAACATCTAACCTTAATCTTGTAAATCGTAATGCGCATACGTATCTGGACAATGACCGCCATGACCGTCATCTCATTATGCCCTACTTGTGAGTGGCTTGCCTTTATACATCCGATCATGTCTTCTGATTTGTACGCGGTGCGACAGCCTCACTCCCACACTTCATATGACCCGTATCTACATTGCACAGCATATCCCCATTTACCCCATATTGCACGAATTACTCCATCCATCAGCCTTCTTGTAGCATCTTAACTTCATTCAGCATCCCGTTCAGCTTCCATCCGATACCCTACACTAGTTTCACAACCCGCTTTTGTGCTCAACGTCCCCATTTATACCTGTTTCTAAAAAGTTGTTGGTGTCCTATGCGGCCGTCAAAGATCCTGTATGTTTTCGATCCTCCGCTAATTTGTATCCGAGTCAATTGCATTTTGCAAACACGTAAGTTCACATGACTGATCGGATTGGTAAGCCGATGCGCCGATCTGCGGGACGGTGACACTGGTCGGAGGCCTCCATCGCAAGCCGTGCACGGCCTGGTAGTCCGAGACTGCTCCGCAACCAAAGTGGGTATGCCGTCGCTACATGAAATGCGTCGTCGTAACCTCTCCCTCCACCCAAACTATGACCAACATAGTGCACAATGGCATCGCGGACGACGTAGGCATCGAAAACGATGGAGGCAACCCAATTCCGCTGGTCATTGTCGAAGGTTTTCTGGGTGGGATAGCAAGAGTTGCGGGAGGGAACTTTGAGTCATACATGAACGGAGATGCAAGGAAAGGGGGAGCAAAGGCGAAGAAGAGGCGCAGGGTCATGTTCGCGAAGTGATTCGCAGTTCTTTACTCTGACGAAAATGGTCCTGATCTATATTGGACAGCGTTGGCCCAGTGAGTTCTCTTCATGACCGCTCTTGCGAGCTATTCTACGAACTAATAGGAGGACAAGGTGTGTTGCTTCAATCCTTCCTGAGCTTCATCATTCTGAGCTATACATTGCAGTCGATTATGGAGCGGAACATGCATGTCGGAACGGGCATGCACGGTATGGACGTTTGCATTCAGACGCCCTTTATCCTGGCTGGTCTAGAGAACGACCCTTGCACTTTCTAGGACACTCGGTGGTATGCACGCTAGCGTGATTCTTTTGCCTTCAATTGATGTTCGTTCTATGCAGGGAGGCATGACGATAATTAAACTTCAACAACTGCTGCACGACGGGTTTTTTGGACACGAATACCACCCCGACATGGTCGTGTCCGTGAATACAGGTTTGCCTATCGTCACGAATGCTCGCATGCATAAAGCTGAATTCTTCCCCATGAATGCTAGTCTGCTCTCCATTCCGCGGGACACAGATTGTGTATCTGCTCGGCGAGCGCGCAGACGCGGCCCCATCGGTGCACCGTCTTTCCGTCGGCTCAGCGCTGGCGAAAGGCGTCCACCTCCTCTCATACATCTCCCCGCTCATCTCCCGGCTCGTCGATCTTCGTACCGAATCCCGCAGCCTTTCGTACCGCGAGATGTCTCTCTGCTCGCTCGTCAAACAACTGTGGAAGAGCGACTGGGCGGAAAGCACAGATGCCCTCCCCTATGATGTAACATTCCAAGCTGCCGATGAAAGAGAATCGAAAGGAGAGGGCGTGCCGCATCACCACACATTTTACCGAAGCTATGTTACTCAAATAGTGTGTAGTATATATTTTAAAAGCACGACTGCATTACGCTCATGCCATTGTGTCAGACCAGGAAGAAAGCAACGATACCCGCAGCCAACTGGTCTCTTGTGGACCGCATTTTATCCAGCCCACTGTACATGCTCTCTTGCCTGATGGGGTCATTCGATTTCTCCAAGATCCAACCTTCACCTTCCTTCTTCAATCAACATCCGGTGTCGTCCTATGGATGCAATTTAGAAAAAATGCATTGCGATATCGAATACGAGATCTTGATTCAGAAGCCAGGACAAGAACATCGGGAAAATGACGGGGTTGTTCCGTTATTTTCTCAGTGGCATCCTCATGGTTGCAGGTATGCGCTTCGATCAGAGTGCTGTCACATTTGTGCGACATTGTCTGACACATATCAGCTCAGCACGATGTCAACATCACGCATTTGACGATCCCCGGCCTCCGCAGTATGAGCGAGGAATTTGGCACGTGTACGACCTGGAGCAAGGGCACCACGCTTCCATTTTGCCTCTCTGGTTAGGTACCCAGCGTCAAAAACAGTTCTGGACAGATATTGGCGACTGGATGTCTTATATTGACGCTTCCGTGTAGTCTACACCAAGTCGACGTTTCACAGAGAGTGCGTGAGGAACCAGACATCGATTGTGACTGTTGTTACGATTTTACGAATAGATGAATCTTGACCAACAGGCAGTAATTAAAGATGGGTTTAAAATGGGAACGAATGGTGTGAAATGGTGGAAGGTCGAAATGTGAACGTCTACAGGCCATGCCAATGCAAGGAGTGTTGGCAGTAGCGGGTATGATACAATGTTTGAGACAGACAGACGAGGGGGAAGAACACATAGCCCATAGGATGAGACTCCAGATTGCGGTGAGACTATCGTTTTGAGGGGGTTTTAGGGATAGAAAAAAAGATCATTTGTTCCGTGACACGTGTAAACGAGTGGAAATGAAATAGGAAAGTCCACGGAGATCAGAGTCAAGAGGGCGTCAAGATTGAACACCATGACCCGCCTGGTATTGCGATCCGGATGACGGGTGGTCAATAGAGGGTCGTCCGCCGCTACCGTGTTTGAAATGCGCAGGTGCGGAAGCACTAGCCTTGACACCTCGATGGGTGATACCTTCTGGTTGGGATTCCCCGTCAACCACACCAGAGTAATCCACGATATTGTTCATGGACACCACCCCACCAGCGTGTACGGGTCGACTCGACGAGCCAGGTGAGTTCCGTGCGTACACGTTCCGAAAATGAAAGTGAGCAAAATTTCCGGAATTGTGTTGGGCCATCTGACCAGGAAAGGCTGTGCGATCTCTTCGAGGATAACGCTTCATAGGAGAGGGACTGTTCTCCCATACAGTTGAACCACTGGTCGACGCTTGAGGCCCGTGCGGTTGATAAGGACTCCCAAAGCCGGCCGGTGCTGCTCCCGGAGCAGGCTGTATGGAGGGATAGGCTGGAGGGTGAACAAGGCCAGCATGAGGCATCGCAAAAGCAGGATTGTGGAACCATGAAGGTCCATATGGCGTTGTTCCCGGACTCGGAAGAGATTGGCCACGGGCCGTCGCCGGCGTGCCATACCCTTGATTGGGATAAAACGGCGGAGGGTAAGGAAAGTGTCCCCAAGCCCCGACGGGCATGGCTATACTTCGACGCATCCCTTCCTGACGGGTTCGAGGCGGCACGGGCTGATTTTGACTGCTCGAGCTGTTCATGTATTGATCCAAAGCTTCTCGTGGATAAAGAGGGACCAAACCCTCTTCGCCTTGTATAAAACCCGTGGGCAATAATGGAGGTTGCGATGGCTGCATATCAGGCTGTGCTGGATGGCTGTCCTTGACTGGTTCTTGGATAACGACGGGGTATTGTGGGTAATGTGCGAAAGGCTGTGAAGGTTTGGTATTGTTGATGACATTTTTTAGAAAGATAGGATACATACGTGATACTCCACTCATCGTGGTAATCGGTGCCCCATTCTCAATGCCGGAGTGCGTGGTCTGCGGTACCGGGACCGAGAATCGAGGGTGATATCCAGGCGCGACATGCAACGGATACTGGTAAGGGTGCGGATACCATGGTTGGGGAGGATAGTATCCGACACCAGACATCGCAGGATACGCCATGACGGGTGCGGTCATTTCAGGTGCAGAAGGAATGCATGGACCAAAGGCTGTTGAGAGCGGGGCAGAATCGATTCCAGAGGGAAGATGGCCTGAGACGTGAGGAGGAACAGTCGATGAGTCTGGCGTGTGGGCGTTTGACGGGACATAAGAGCTTGGTTCGATGTTCCCACCGTAGCTGCTGCTGACGGCAGACGATGAGCTAGTGGCACCGCTTGGCATCCCGCCGTGATACCCGCTCATCGTATGAGACGACTGGTCTTGATGCATGCCATCTATGTTCAGGGGCTGATGGCCTTCCATACCTCCGTTCGTGAAGTTAAAATCAGGCCGTTCCATAGGGAAGCGATGAGGGAACCCTTTGCCCCTCCCTCGTCCAGCGAACTTCCACGGACTACGCTGGTGAGGGTTGCTGTTTCGAAGCTGAACACGAATCTGACGACCGTTGTGCATACCATTGTGCTATCGCGAGGCGTAAGATATATATATATAATTCGAAGGTGGATAGCTGTATATTTACCTCCTGAGCGACCGCTTGAGCCGGCGCATCCATATCACTGAATTTGACGAAAGCGAAAGCCGACCTCTTATTCACTGCATACACGTCAGTCTGTACCTCTGGATACATGAAGGTGTAGAATCAACGTACCTGGCTTCACTACCTTGACATCCACGACCTCTCCATACTTTCCAAACACACTCATAACCTTGTTTTCGTCCCATGCATATGGACCGTCCATCTCTAATCCACCGACAAAGATCGTGGTCGGATCTAGATCGCGTACAGTCTTGTCGAAATTTAGATTCTGAAATTGTTCGGAAGTGCCCTCCTCAGTCGCTCCATCATCCGTGTGTGAGCAAGATCCCTGTACCGCCGGATCGCCACCGTCGCTCCCGCTGTCAGGAGTTGGTGGGAGCATGAATCCTGGAGTATCAGGAGAAATGAGAGACTGCGCTGACTCTGGGGTGGTTGAGCCTCCGTCGGTGGTGTTGTGCCTGATCGATGGAGTAGATACAGTGTTTACCTGCACACCTTGCATTTTACGAGGCGATGACAAGTCAGCAATGCGAACTTTGGTGGGAGCGACTTGCGCAGACAAGGTAGGGAAGACGACATCTCCTTCTGAAGATCTGTTCAGGCGATCAGATCGTTCATCAATACAGCAACGAAAGAAGTCGCTTTACCTCCCGTCGTCATCGTCACTATGTGCGCCAGCTCTTCTGGCGCTCCATGAAGACGACTTCCACGTCTCTCCTTGTGGCTCTTGACGACGGAGCGGAGAAAATCCGCCCATCTGGACCTTATGACCCTGCTCGTGTTGATCGACCAGGTTCGATCGGTCGTCGTTTCTTTTAACAAAGACGTTGGGATGAAGAGGTAGAAGTAGTGATCGTGCCACTCCTGCACCTTGGCCACGATGGGCAGTAGGCGATCCTGGGCTACTAGGTTGACGGGGTCGATGTTGACGACTCTGAGTCCTCACAACTGGCTCGGCTTCCCCTGCCGAACGTACACCATCGGAGCTTGCCGCAGAAGGATTGACACTGTTGGCATGCAGAGACAAGGAGACTCTAGAGAGGAGAGGATTGTCTGTAGCGCCTGTGACAGTCTCAAATTCGGCTTCCGACCCATGTGTCAACACAGTCGGCTCTCTGATGTGAAGCGGCAGAAGGGCTCCGGCAGTAAAGGCGCGAGGCCGGTAAGGACCAACCTGCCTCGGCTCTGGGAAGCGATGTCCGCGGTAGGGCGTGGTTGTATGGGTTGAGTCCCTGAGGCGTTGGTTATACAAGGGAGTGTTGAAAGAAGAACGAGAGTGGGGCGAATGAGCCCATGTCACTGTTAGATGAGGTACGGCGCGAAGAGCCTGTGTGCGGAGAGGGTGAGTGAGAAATTTGGATACAGGTCCCAGATCGCTCACCATCAGCGCAGACACACAGTCATCTCTATGTTGCCATTTAATTTCCCAGCAACCGGGATCCATAATCGAAGACCTCGATGCGTCGTGCGGAGCAGGGTACATGCAAAGTTCTGGTTTGTGTTTAGATGTGTTGAAGCGAGGATGATTAGAACCGAACACACCTTCGATAGTGGGCCGAAGCTGGTCGGGTTCATGAGAACCGAAATACTCAACCGGTCCGAAGGCAGATACTAATTTGTAGATTGTCTGCTCGATCACCAACGAGTGTGTTTCTTAAATAAGCTAGATCGACTGCATCATTCTCTGTGAACTCACATCTGAATCATATGTCAATGGAGACAGAAGCAGACCGGACCCATCCAAAGAGGTGTGGGCGGCGCCGACATCTACATTTGAGGCAAGAGAAGGCGTTTGAACGATAGATGTGTCGAAATTACACGCCTCATCATTATAGAGAATGTTGATGTATCTGTTAAGGCGCATATATTCAGCTTTATTCGGACGAAAAGTGATTAAAAAAATCACTTTTGGCCGTGGGGTCTGTAAAGCCTCATCGCATTGGCCGGCTCAAGCTCAATTATGGCTTCATTTTGACCGTTAGACACCGTTGGAGACCTAGAATCTGTCGAACGAACGGGCGTTCTGTTCACAGCACAGGAAATCTGTGAGAGCGCGTCGAAAAGACCATGAGCAGGCAGGCCTACCGATAAGAGATCAACAAAGTCCTCAAAGCACGAGCTGGCTCGTAGCGCAGGTATCGTCCCATGAACGGCTGGGACGGCTGGGAGCGAAGAATGTCAATGAGGCGGGTCGCAGACGCAGCGTCCTGAGAGAGGGAAAAGAATCAATCTCCGGAACGTGGGAAATAGGCGCGACGGCGTTCGGCTTCACCTCACACTGAACAAACGCGCAAACACCGCCTTTTGTATCGCGAACGACTTTGATGCTTTTCACTTCCGCGTGTGCAGAGAGATGTTCCGACAGAAGACGGGTAAGTTCCTGGTGATCTATGTTGGACGGCAGGCTGTTTGATCGCATGAGGATGGGTGGCAGCTCCTGCACGAGAGGGAAGCGAAATGAACCAACCTGCCGACGAAGACGCTGGCGTCGTGGGGCATCTTGTCGTCCCTTTTTCTCACGTCAGGGCTAGGGGCATTGCCAGGCGTGAACGAGTGACCAAAGGAGGGGGTAGATGGGTGGTGGGAGATGGGGTGTTTTGGGGGAGTGAGAGGCGGGGAGGCGGAAGTGAGGGAATCAAAGCGGGTGCCCCATGTGCGGGGCCTCTGGAATGCTCTGGGGGGCATAGAAGGAATGGGACGGGGACGGCAGGTAGTAGATGGTGGTAGAAACGTGTCTCCTGTGGCGAGGACGAGGACGAGGTGGGGGTTAGGATGAGAGAGGGCTCGCGTGACGCGGGAGGGTGGGTGTGATGGGGGTTCGCGTGACGCAGAGGACATATATCCGGTTGAGACGCAGCGGGCGAGGCATGGAACGCCGGGAGAGGCAAGGGCCAGTGCACCGACGGGGGGACGGGCTGCGATACAGTGGCGGTCGATGATCTTACTCACCTTGTTTGGGCTCCATGAGAAGCACCGTTCTGATGAGATCCTCCAGACTTCAAAACCCAAACGTATGCCAGTCGCACGGGGAAACTGTCAACCTCGTTATGGAATGCATCGCCCAAACGTCAGTGCGCAACATGTGTTTTCGTGACTGCAATCGGCCAGGGGGCCTCGTTCGGCCTACATATGTCTATGAATCGCGTCCCCAACCTCCCAACTCTTCCAATCGGCAGCCATATATGGAAGGCCGTGCAAACTTGAACGGATTAGCTGCGGATCAGTCGAGTCCGCTCTCGGAAAGGGTGTTTCATGTCGGTTCTCGAAGCATCAGAGCACTTGCCACCGCTGGACGCGTTCGAGTCGACCAAAAACGAGGACTGGGCAAGCGACGAGGCGAGACTCAAAAGCGGGAGTTCAAAGTCCGTCGCTCGCGCCGCCTCGCACCGCAGTCGCACCGCCCACTTGGCCTGCAATGAACAGCCGCCGGCTCAAGCCCAAGCGCCACTTCCCAGTCACTTCCCCTGCCGGCAGCCGCCCACATCCCTCGTCGCTCCCGATCCGCCGCACTCTCTTTCCTAATCCATCATGTCTGACGACGGCTACGGCGGAGGCCCTGCCGACGACTTTGACTACGAGGGCCCCGGCTTCAACGACGATGCCTTCGTGCGTTTCTCTTCTTCTCTCCCTTCTTTTTTATTCACTCTACGTTCTCTAGGATGACGGCTACGACCTGCTCGCGAATCAAGACGGTATGGGTGAGGGAGAGGGAGAAAATAATGTCGTCCCTGAAGAAGAGCAGCAAGCCATGGGCGACGAGGGCATAAACGGAGCGGAGCACGATATGGTCAACGGCGACGCAAACGGCGCACAGGCCTCTCAGGCGAACGGCGCGGCGGGCGAAAGACTGCCCAATAAAACTCGAGTCACCACTCCCTACTTGACAAAATACGAGCGGGCAAGGATTCTGGGCACAAGAGCCCTGCAGATCAGGTGCGCCGAGCCGCGAGTATGGTCACCTCTCTCTATCTCATCCCCCCCCGTCTCTAGCATGAACGCGCCCATCCTCGTACCACTGGACGGCGAGACCGACGCCCTCCAAATCGCGATTAAGGAGCTATCTCAGCGCAAAATTCCCCTCATTATCCGACGCTACCTCCCTGACGGCAGTTTTGAGGACTGGAGCGTTTCAGAGCTCATTAGCGATTAGGGTGTAAACCGTAGTGAGCCTTCTCTGTGTATTGTTATGGTCATGGGTTTTTCCAGTTGTTCTCCCCTCAATCTGCTCTATATTCCTCTTGCCATTTGTTTTCTCGCTTTCCGATATATAATAAGACGTGCTTCGACCTTGTCTTGTATCTATGCAAATCTCCTGCCCACACATGCATCCTGTCTAGACATGGACATGTAAAAAGTACACTATGTTTGGGGTATGCGTATGCGTGTGGAAAAGGTCGTGATATGATACAATAATAATTTACGATACAGCATCCTCAATGCAAAGTCTGCGTCTGCGTCCTGCTTCATGCAAACACGTCCGCCGCGACTGCCGGCGTGGGGGGCGGTGCCTTCCTCGTTCGTGACTTCGAACGCGCACCGATGATGACCTCCATCTTTGCCTTCCCTTTGCTCGGCTTCCTCCGCAGCGTGCTCGAAGCCTTGCCCTGAGCAAGATCTACTCCCACTCTTCCACCCCGTCTTCTTTATCCGTGACCTTGACCTTACTGTTCGTCGTGTCTCCGAACAACAGGCCGCGCTCCTCCATTGAAGTATGGGGCCTCGGGCGGCTCACGAGGTGCTTCTTCGATGGACTGCACTCGATGTCCGAATAATGCGACATCGACTTGCGGCGCTTCGGAGAGGACGGAGGATTCTTGGGGCCAGGTGGCACGACAAAAGCGTCTTCCTCAGGCCGAATATTCTCCATACCATAGACTAGAGGCTTCTTGCCCTCTAGTAAAATCGTCAGGACTAACTCCGGGCCATCCTTGAAGGATCCACGCACTTTTTGGCTTTGGGATCGCCTCCTTAACGACCTTCATCGCGCCACCGTCGTCCTTTGCGATTGCCACCAGTTTCTTCTGCACCTCCCAATCCGAGGGCCTCATCCGCCTCCACTCGTCCAGTAGCCTCTCTACCCACTCATCCGTCTCGCCTTCTATGTGGTAGTCAATGATGCCGTTCCATTCACTCCCCGGCGCAGTCTTGTTCACGAAGATGACCTTGCCTGCAAGACCTTTCGCGAGCATCTTAGAGGAACTGCCTTCGACAGCAGGAGCGTTGGCATGCACGGCCCTCGCAAAGTCCTTGACAAGCTTTTTGAGGCCGTGCACCTTGAGTGACGTCCCCATGATGATCAGCAAGTCCGGCTTGCGCGCGATGTCGGAAGATTGAATGACGCCTATGTCATCGCCGAGCGGGTGTGCTTCGTCGTACAGCACGATAGCTGGGCGGAGGGTTCCGACCTTCAACGGGCGCGCCGAGCGCGCGAGACGCGCTTCTGCTGAGAAATCACGGCAGATTTAGTGTCCCGTGTCTAAAGCACACGAAGGGCATGAGGCCTCAAATGAAACTCACAACGTGCCACGCATTCGGGGCAGTCTGGCGCAAGGCCTTGGTCGAACAGGCTCAGATACTCCTCGGTGCAGTGTAGGTCGGCAGAACAGAACGTACACCGCACGCGGTGGATGTCCCCATGGAGCTGAACGTTGCGGACCTCCTTCACCTGGATCTTGGACTTTCCCTTCACATTAGACTTCGCCCCCTGGCTCGAACTCCCCAGGAGTCCAGCGCGCTCCTCAAGTCCATCGATGTTCTGTGTGTACGAGCGCAGTAGCTTTTTCTTCGCGTCGAGAGTTTTCAGGAAATGATGGGTCGGTGATGGCGTTGCTCCATCGACCGATTGCTTGAGCTGTGAAACAAAAGTGTAGAATACGGATGTGGATGTAGGGTCTCGGAAGAGTGACGCGTCGAAAAGATCACGTCCTCTGAGAACAACATCGGGGTACTGTTTTTTCACGAGAGCATACAGCCCGTCAGACGACCGGAAGTCCTACGTTCGTGAGAATCCATATTAGAGATAACGTCGACATGCGGGAGATGCGTCCATTAGAGAACTCACTGGGATACCGCATGAACATGAGATTCCCGCCCCTGTGACGACAACAATTCGTTTGCTTTTCGCCACAGCCAAGGATAGACTGGACAATGCTCGTCTAGTGGGAGAATCTGAGGATGACGCCTCTAAAGAAAGGGTGGTAACCATCCTAAGGCGTGTTCAACGCGTTGTGGTGGTTGTGTGAGGTCTGTGGGAGAGGAGTCGCTGATGACAGTGAGGAGGAAAGAAGGGACGAACGCCTGGCTCACGCTTTGAACAATTCGCGCTCTACCGCGTAGCATCACGTGCTCTCTGTTTATTGTATCTCGTGCCCAGACGCGCCTCGCTCAGGCCTCCTTCAGCCATGGCCACTTTCCGACAGACAGATGGTTTCAAAGTCGCGTTCTATTTTTTGAAGATGTATGTGTATTTTATGACTACAGCATTTTCAGTTCAAGGTTGACTTTGCAACAGCACAGCCTATTAGAGAGCGAATCCCAGGCAAACGGCGTTATCGGACTTCACGCTCCGAGGTGGGCGTTCTCTCATAATAGTATATACCTGTCGTGTTCGAGCAGGTGCTTTTAGTCGTGGAATCCACGCTTTTGAACGATCCGAACTGCTCCTTCAACGAGAATCAAACGATGAACAAGCAGGCACAATAAAGAGACGCGTACTGTTCCCATGACATGATTGAAGTACCAGATCTCCTGGAGGACGGTTCCGTTGTGACCACAGCCAATGAAGGGAATGGAGCCTGTTTGCGCCTTGAGAGCATTTTGGATATGGCTGAGACTGTAGGTCGTCTTGTTCGAAGGAGTAATACCGGATCTACATAACAAGCATGAGAGCACAGTTGTAGGCAAGGAATCGGACTTACGCAGCAAGAGTATCAAAGGTCGGGAACATTTTGAACGCGCGAACGACAGCTAAGAAAAAGTCGACGACGTCTTGGTGCTTCTTGTAGTCGGGGCCATAGCAAGTCAAGTCGAAAGTCGAAGTGCAAGTTGCATGCTTAGAAAACTACAAATGTGGCATCAATTCCTCGTACTTCGCGCTTATTGCGGCGCTTCACGCTCACTTCGTGACCCCAGAAATCAGAATTGGGCGACCCTTGGCTAACCCAATACTTGTTCACTGTAATTAGAGCGGCTGTAAGAGTCAGCTGACGAGGACACATGGGCCGACGTACTAAAATCAAGCAGGTCCCAGCGGCCAAACTCCTCCACGAATGTGCCTAGCCCAGGACCGTTGTGAGGTGGCACTACGGTACCATCTGGGAGGACCGCAGGTGAAGGATTCGGATCGTACTGTCTGGACAAGTCGCAATACTGCTCGTACGATCTACAGGGTTAAGGCGAGACAATTCTGATACTGCATAGCGTGCGCACGAAGTTGAAACGCACCCGTCGCAGTTGTCCGGCCAGAGCCCATGGATAGTCCAGCTGTTCTTTGGCAACAGCTGCCCATGCCTCTCGAACCCAGTGTAGGTGTTCCAGAACTGAGTCTGCAGAACCAGACCGCCCGGTGTCGGCGAGCAACACGTATTCGTGATAGTCGTGGTGTTTTCGCATGAGAATGTCGGTAGCTGGTTCACGCAGGTTGAGATATTTGGGAAGGTGTTGGGAACGAACGAGAACTGCGAGGAAGACGCGTAGCACGTCGAAGACACAGCCAGCAACGTGAGCAGCCTATAGTGGACGGGCGTGTTGGGCATTTTTTTCGACACTAGAGTAAGGAAGAATCACTCAGCTGCCGAACCTGATCTCTGGCCTTTTATTCTTAGGGCTGCCAGGTATTCTTATCTCATAGACCCAAGGTGATCATATGGGGCGACTGTCCAAACAGCATGGCCACGACGCCCCTCGACGCCCTGAGTCGACAAAGGCTGAAATCGCAAAGCATCGACGCACGTTCCTGAATATTAGGGTCGCACGTCGCAGACGAGATCGGAGAAGGCTAGCTGCATAAGGCTGTAAACAGCTGCACACCGAGGCCGAGCGACGCCCCCCTCGACGAGAGTATAGTTATGTTTTGTTAACTTTTGTTGTTCGGTCCGGACTCGGGAGCAGTAAAACACTGCAAAATGGCTTGCATCGACGGACGCCGAGATTTGTAGGTTTGAATGCCCGAACGCCCATGCCGGCAGATACCGGGGCTTCCGGAGTGGTGTCTATTCCCAACGACAAGACGCTCTCGATTGATACATCTCGTGGATGTGCGGTGGTCGCCTCGTAAGTACTACAGAACGAAAGTTCGATGAAGTCAAAAAAGGAAACTAGTCCGTCGGAGGCAGTATGTACACCGCCTGGCACTGCAAGGCGGGGAGGCGCCCGCGCGGTATGTATGTAGTCCGAACCAGAGAATATCAGGATAAGATATACACCACTCATTTCGCAAGAGACCAGGGTGGCGCACCCAACTTTTGGCTACCGCAGTCAGAATCCCATCAAGCCGATGCGAAAAATACCTATAAACAGGAGTATGCACGGCCGCAGTGACTTGCACGATCTTCACCATTACCACGCAATGGACACGCAATGGACAAGAAGGCACGAGGGCCTATGCCGCGACGACAATAGAGGCGAAGACTGCAATAATTGCAATCACAGTCTCCAATCCACTGTCTTGCCTCCGACCCTTGGCTCCACTTACGGCAGGGATGGGGGATGCAGACGGCAAGATAGTGGTGCCAACATTATCCTGTGTTGGTGCTGCAGTTGTCGAGGCCGCAGACGCCGACTGTGATTGCGAATTTGTAGTTGAGGGTGCAATAGAGGATGTAATCTGCGGCAAAGACGATGACTGGATGAGGACGTCGCGATCGCGGTGACGGTTACGGTTGCGGCCGCAGGCGAAGAGAGTGTGCTCGTGGCAGGTTGCAC
Source organism: Heterobasidion occidentale (assembly GCA_039111635.1). NCBI lineage: Eukaryota > Fungi > Basidiomycota > Agaricomycetes > Russulales > Bondarzewiaceae > Heterobasidion > Heterobasidion occidentale. Next base: position 1,658,973 of record JBCAQO010000001.1, on the reverse strand, counting down.
GGGTGCTGTCCCCCCGCCTTGGACGACTATGACTGTCACGAGCTCAATGACAATGGTCGTCTTCCCGTCTACCACTTCTGTGCAGGTTGCGATACCATTCAGAATGGAACAAAGGATGGCGATTCCGATGCCAGATGACGCATGCGCAGTGACGAAGGCAGCATGAGGACCTTCAATGAGGGTGGCTAGATATAGCACACCCGAACGTCAGCATGACGGCATACCGAGTTGACGCCAGGATATGACTTTGCACTCACCAGTACCAGCGAACGCCGCTGATTGAAAGGTCCCCGTCGGCGTCCCTCCTACAACCTGCCAGGTAGTCTGACCCGCGTTATTCTCGCCAATGTTTGTGACACTCAATGGCTGGTCGCCGAATCCGGGGATGTACAACGACGTATCTCCCTTGGCATCTGAAGCAAACTGAAATCAGCAAATCTATGTAAACATGAAACAAGGAAAAGGCGGCAGCATACACTGGAGCGCCATTGGACATAGACAAACCAGCGTCCAGAAACGCCAAGATGGCATATCGTGCCAAAAAGCGGGTATAATAAAGGAAAGAGCGTGGTAGGAAACGAAGGATCGCGCAGGGATGCAAGGGAGGCGACAAGAGGCGACTCTATGTAAATAGGCACAATGGATGTCAGCATATATTATCATGGCCGCGAATCTGGGCAGGAAGAATAGTCGTGCCCTAGTTACAAAGGAGCCGGCCAGAATCTCGAACTGCCTTGATATGAGCGCTTGAGATGAGAGTATTGCCTGCCTGTTGAAGTGGAGGGCGCCATGGCTTTGAGAGCGTTCCGCGGAGTAATATAGGCCGGAAAAAAGAATGAGGTATGCTGCGAGAATCGCAGAATCTTCCAGTAATCTTCCTGACCATGTCGGATGCAGGCGTGAGCTTGACACACAAGTGCATGGCCTGGTGACGCAGTCAGCGAGGGCGGCATCCTCCGGGAGCATATATATGCAGCTCTTCGATCAGCCAAATTTCTTGCGGACGCGGCAATAGCAAGACATGGCGGTGGTGGTGGACGCAGGATACCATCTTGCTTCACAGTCTGGGTCAGATCTTCTTTACATGTGCGTCTCCGTGTAACACCTCAGTCAACTTCCGATCTCTCGACACTTGCCCGCCTCGGTCTTCACTCTTCCCTGTCCCACCGCTTGTACAATGTGCACAGACGTCTCTCAAACCCTGTCAAGCTGGGCACTATCCTCGCCCGCCACGGGGTGTTCGTGGCCGCCTTGTACTCCTCGCTTTCTTGGTCCATCGCCTCCGTCCATTCGTGTACCGCCAGGTACTTTGGCGGCGATCCTTCCTTCTTGCTCCCCTCGATCCCGACGCGCCCAGCGTCCTTCAAGATGTATCTCCTGCTCCTCACCCACCCCGGCGCCTTCGCTAATATCGGAATGTGCTCCTCGTCGTACCATTTGTTGAAATCCTCTTCGGCCTCGGCTTTGACGGACAAGCTCACGAGCAGAACGATGGGCGCAGTCGTCTTGGGGTTGTAGAGCGCAGACGGAGGGTGGAGTGGATGGCCCTCATACAACTCGTACGTCCTCCTTTCCAACATCTCTACCCTCGACAAGATATCCTTCTCGCGGTCGCTTCGCGTCTCCGCCAACAGACTGTAAGGCGGGACCTGCGTCGCTTCGTACGACTCGAGGTCGTAAATCGCCGCCCAAGAAGGCTTCTCTCCGTCCTTCTGTACATAGCGGGCCCATGAGGAAAAAGCAGGGGTATCTACCCGCAGAGGCACATGCTCGTTGTCGTACCAGTCGTGAAATTCAGTATCAGAGACGGCCGAGCCAGGCTCAGAAAAGACGAGGAGGAGTGCTTTAGGAGTCGTCATGGTTTAGGTTAAGAGAGTCAGACGTTGCAGATGCTCAACGGGTTGAGCGAATATTTGGCTTGATTGGTATCATGCTCACAAAGACGGAAATCGATTACCGGACTGAAGTGGGTCTGTGAGTGGATTTATCTCTTATAGGACGCTCTCTCGGTCTGTCCACTCAGACCACGGGAATATCCTGCACAGCATATTTATATAGTACATATCCTGTTCGCAGCAACATCACGAGAACAAATACAGACCAGCCGAGTCAGGGCTCAGAAACACAGCACAGTCAGGAAACAAGGTTACGCCGGTAGCAGTCGCAGCACAAGGTACCAGCAGATATGAAACGGACGGAAGTAGCATACGAAGTAACCGAGACGCAGCACAAAGAACACCAGTGTCAGGGCCAAGAGACGATGCGTGAGCCAGTCCGAGCCAGTCCGATCCACAGGCAACCGGCTTGCGTTAGACGTCCGCCCAACCGCCTTCATCGAGCTTGTAAGAAGCCTCTGATTCGGGCTTGTCAGGGCTGTCAACTAGCTTTGCGACACGCTCCTCAGCTCGTCCTGCATGGGAGCAATGCAGTTACAATGTAGTTAGTACGATCGTAGGCAGGTCACTGGCAATGTCGTAGGTGGATTGGGCAAGAATACCTTTGCGGAGAAAAATTCTGGTCGCAGATGCATGTGAAATGATGTGTCCGCCAATAGGCTTAAGCGCCCCGCCGGCGACAAAGGTCATAGTCGCACCGGGGTCCGCTGTTGATTTAAGGAAGTGAATCAGTGAGAGCTCTCCAAGGACTTCAAAGACTCTAGGACATGCATTGAACTTGATTGGTGATCAATATCGAAATCTGTGTGTTAGAAGAATGTGCAAACGTTAGGATGTGGAGCATGGAATGTACGAGTACCAACGTTGAATTCTTCGGAAAGCTTGGTGAGTTTTGAAAGCATCTATGAACATATGTATGAGACCTTGTGCATCACGGTCAAATAGTTTTGCACCTGTCCGAGCTCCAATGATACCAAATGTCAGCTAGCCAAAACTTGGTAAGTGACAGCTTCATACCTTCTGCTGTCTTTCGCTTAGCTCGCCTCGACCAGAGAAATCAACACGGAAGAGGGCCATGATACTGTCCACAATCTGCAAAGCTATTCAGTAGCAGAACCATTGCAAGCTTGAGGGTCACATTCACCATGATTTTGAAGTCTTTGTCCTCCGCGAAGCGAACGGAGCATTCGTTGATGAGTTCCATCTGCAAAGGTATAAGTATAGGCAGAGGTGCCCAGAATCCACCTCATATGAAGCTACCTGATGTTCACTGTTGAAAGCGCGAGCTGAGTGAAAATGTTCATTGTTGTCAAAAGAATGACCGAGTGAACGAGCAACGTACCGTAGAGGATATTCTCTAAAACCATGTCGCCGTTGACTCCGAACCGTTCTGCGATGGATCTGATGCGGTCAGGACGGAACGTCCCTGTGAAGCGAGCACTTAATACATTGACAGCTGTCATTGATCCAAGTTGAAGACGAACCTTCAGTGTCGATGTATGCGACCTAGTCGTCGAGTCGAATTGTGAAGGTGCATCAAAAGTGCATGCATATACTCACCTTTCCGGAAGCACCTCCCAGTTCAGGTGGAAGTTGTGCGATCACGCTCAGTGTATGCGCAAGTTGTGTCTTCCCAGTGCGGTACTCGCCGTACACTGCTCAAGCCGAAACGATCAGCAAAGAGCTTGAAGGACTGCATCATCGCTTACCCTCTGTGATCGACTGAGACATAATGCCGCCTTGTAGACACGATATATCATCGAAGATTTGATACAAGAGTCACGAAGGAACGCACCTCCAAGCATAACGTCTACAGATTTGCTCCCCGTACTGAGGGCAAGGACGCGTTTTCTTTTGTCTTGCATCTCGAGTCCAGTCGCAAAGGAGGATCCCTGACGATACGCATAAGTGCGAGGATTCCTGACGACGACAAATTCAACGAACAAGCATCTTATGCGCGGCTTCCTGCAATCAACGTTATATCAGCTCGCGACGACATATGACGATGAGGCCCACCTTGATCTTCTCGACTTTGGCTTCAGACATACCCTACGGAGAGCCTAGATTAGTGTGTTACAGCATATAGACAGCTGTGATACAAAACCTTGATTTTTAGCATCTGCCGCCGGGTCGTCATATTGACACCAGAGACGGTGGTGATAGCAGCGGCCTGAAATCCCGAATGTAACCAGGTGTTATTGTGTCCCGGGTGATAGTACTGCCTACCTTGAGCTTGATGATATCTTGCACGTTGATGCCCTGCTTCGCGATCAGGGACACAAATACCGACGTCGGGCCATTCACGTACATATTGCTGCAATTCGTCTACCGCATCAAAATAAGAGCTCTAGCAAGCGAGTCAGTGGGAGATTCGGGAAGCTTGTAAGGGATCCCACCTCTTCTGCCTCTTCTGCTGCAGGGCTCACAGGGCGAGATGGTAGCGGCGGTGGCATGCTCTGCGAAACTGATGCAGTACGACGAGGCATAGGTATCGATGCTTTCACGATGTTCTGGGTCGAGCGAGGACGCGGATGCGTGGCGGAAGGGGGAACTCAAAACTTGAAATTCACACGTGATCGCGTCGGTCCAGATTCGAGGAAACATATATCTGTGTACTCTATTGAAGTTCTATCGACCACGTCCCTCCTCCCGCTTTTGAGAAGTAGAAAACGGAGTGGTAGTGGTTGCAAAAGCTGTCAGAACCGTGGATTGAACACGGGACCTCCAGAACCCAGATTTGTCTTCAGTCTGTTGCTCTCCCAGCTGAGCTATTCCGACGATGGGTCAACAGTTCATTCGGCTCATCATGTAATGGATGAGGTATATTACGAGTATTCATAGAAGTTTTCGAACAGCAGGACAGCAATGGATAGTTCAGAAAGGGAAGTGGTAGAAATTGTAGAATTACAGATGACACCCAAACAAGACGGTTCAATCTGCATCCCAATCAACGCTGTCAATCGCACCCAAGACCTCCACTCCATCATCTTTTTTCCTTCCGTGTTTCTTCGCGTGAGCACGAGAACTTGCTGCGCTGCTGGGTCTGCTAGGTGCATTATCTTGGTCTGTCGGGTTATTCGTGCCAGCCTGAGAAGACGCGGTGGTATGAAGGCTCAACTGAGCCAAGTTCGGCCGTGCGGGTGCTATGATGACTGGCGTAGGGCCAGAGAAATCTTTTCCGGTCATCCTAGAAAGTGTCTTCATATCTGTAATACCATGCATTAGATTCGGTGCGATCTCGAGACCTAGGAAAAAGTATACCGTATGGGACCCGGTTGTTGAGGCAATATGTGATACGATTCGGGTTCTTTTTGTCCTCAGCTTTGAATTTGTTTTTGCACGATTTACGGTCGCGTCCAGGGAGGATGTAAGATATAAGTTCATAGTTCTCGCCGAATTGCGAGAGAGCCTAGTACTGTGTGAGTCACGGGCCGAACTCAAAATGTATGAAACTTACATCGTAGAAGAGCTCCGTCTCCTCTGCACTCCAACGAGAGCCTCGGAATTTCTTCGCATACGATGCCGAGTTAACAAATTTAGTTGCATCAGACTCCTCGATATGGGTGTAGTTTGCCGTATCCTGATCGTCTGCGCGATCAACGAAAAGCGACTCTTCGTCCACGATCGTCTCGCCGTTCGGCCCAATCCTGACCTGCACATTGAACCGGCTCGTATTCAGGGATTGAGAGTAATCAAAGCCTTGGCTATCCTCCCCCTCGCCTGCCTCGGCCTCGACTTCCGCACCGTCAGACGTCGAACCGCTAGGGACAGCGTTGGAAGGACCATCCGCAATGGGTATAGCGGACAAACCTTCACCCTCACCCTCCTCATCATCTCTTCCATACTTTTTTGCCTCCATGAGAGCTCGCATGCGCGCTCTCCGTTCCCTGTTGACTCGCTTCCATGTAGCATGATTGTCATAGATCTGCGCTGCCTTGCTGCTTGCCCGACCCTGGCTGCTTTCTTCACATAGTGCGGCCATTGTGGTCACCGTTGGGTCCAGTTCCTCTTCTGGGTCAGCTCCAGGATCATACGCCGGCGAAGTGGCAGCACGCGGCTTCCTTCGTCCTCGATTATCGCCTGCCGCCCGACGCTTTCGCTTTTTGGGAGCTGACTCCCAATCGTCATCGCCATGCTCAGAAGTCTCGATGATGGCCTTTGGAGCCCGTCGCTTCCGCTGGGGTCGATTGGGTGGGGCCTGCGAGTTAGCAGAATCCTGGACAGCCTCGGCTACCTGTCGAGCACGCGTGCGCTTAGGCTTTGCCTCGGAGAAGTCTGGCGCATTCTCCATATCGCCCTGGGGAGTTGCGACACCGTTCCTAGCGGTTTGCCTTCGAGGTCGAGGGGCTTTGACTACACTTTCCGAGTTCAACTGAAGTCTGGAGGGGGAATAATTCGTTGGATCTTGGCCGGGACCTGGATGTGCCATTGTAGAAAAGTCGAACTGCAGATCACTACTGGGGAGAGAGATGGAAGACGGTCCGGCATGACTGGACATGCTTGGCTGAGTGACAGGTAACGGAGAATACGGTATTGGTATCGTGATAGTTGAGTGTGGCTCTGCGGCCGGTGAAGCGCGTGGTACAGGGGAATAACTTGTCAGAATGATGGGTGCTGCTCTCGAGCCAATAGCAATAGGAATAGATGGAGCAATCACAACGGAGGATAGACCGTTGGATGTAACTAAAGGGGTTGTGAGCGGAGCAGGTGAGGATTGAGAGCTTTGAGCCGTAGTGTTGGACACCGTGTTGGCACGAGCAGCTGTACGCTCAACAGAGGGTGGGTGTGGGGTGGCCATAGGCGATGCAGTCCGAGGCACGCCCTTTTCGAGAACTGATAATGTGTCTGGATAGGAAGTTGTGCCGTCGCTGAAAGCTATGGGTGCAACAGGTAGGGTGGGGATGGTGGGGGGAGGCGGCATCGGAGATGAAAGTGTGGGGTCATCTCGCTGTCCTTGAATAGAAATGACTGGGTGTTGAGGAGCAGGAGTTGTCGAGTCGCGGGCTGTATTGGGAGGTGGACGAGACCTCCCTTTCGCAACCGGTTTGAAGATGGTGCCGCCTTTTTCTAAAGAGGGGGTGAGCTCGTGAGTTTATAGGTGACTTACTGGAGGTACTCACGGACGCGGGTCGACATATCAAAACCTCGGCGAGCAGGAGCTGAGAGTCAGAAACGAAAGTCTCATCGGAATTTGAAAGCTGCTCCATGTAAGCTGCTTTACATAACAAGATCGAGATCCAAGACCAGTCCCTCGTCCAGTCTCGGGAGAGCTGAACACCAACTCCTCAACATATTCCTCTACCTTTCTCGCTCTTCATGATACGTGCCCAAGATCTACCAGTCGGCTCAAAACCTGGGTGGGAGCTGGAAGAAGAGGGAAGCGGTAACGACGAGCATGCAGAATTGAAGAGTATTGCTGATAGGTAAGCCTACAATCGCGCGAGCTGCGAGCACGTTACGCTCATCTATCGCAGCCTTGTAGTCGTAAACTCGTTGAAAAAATGTGTGCTATACGTGAAAAAATGCTATTTCCTCACCTCTATTGACACCTGACAATTAGCGCGTGCAACCTGGCTGTCTTCGATATTCCCCAAATTCTCGAGCAAGGCGCGTGGAGGGAAGCCGTCCGTCGAGGCATCACCCCCTGCCCATATACTCAAGCTTTTAGGAAAATGCGAGCTTGAAATTGGGCCACACGTGTTTCCCGGTACAGCGATTTATGAAGCGCAGTACTTGCGGAGTGCTCTCGCAGCCACAAAATCATCGTACCCAGCAGCCTCGTATTCTCCTGTCGGTACATGGCCAGCAGCTGTCGTTCAATATGGATCCACGGCATATACGCCTTACGGTCAGTACGCATTGCCTTCAACAGCTACATCAGCGCCTGTGACAGCCGCACCTTCGCCGCTTAACCCACATGCACCGCAAAGAGCCTCCACGCCTCTCGTCTCGTCTTTTGCAATAGACACACCCATCACACCATCTCTTGTCAGCCAAGTCAATACAGCGGCTGCAACGAACCCAATCCTTGCCAACCTTCTTCAGCTAGCTGCGTCTGGGCATGCTTCTCCAGAGCAACTCAAGACGCTGGGACTATTGGTAACATCCCTCAATAATATGTCGACTCTGAACGCATCTACCACATCGAATAATACATCTTCCTCGCCGCTCATTCCGAGCGCTCAGCCTTTAGCTTCAAGTATCCCCTCTCCAGGACCTTCCACTGCTGCGCCTCTGAATTACAGATACCAACCGTACGGATATTCCACTGCACAACCCCTTCCTTCCCCAGCTCCTCAACAACCTGTTCGCGAATCTGACATCATCCTCGAGTTTCGTGAGAAACCTTTCGATCGGTGGATTATCCCTAGAGGACCCGCCGTTATAGAACGGAAGCCAACTAGTGGGCCTCTGACGGAAATTCTCTTGTCTACCGTCGTTCCGTTTCCTAAAGTTGACTTCACCAATGACGGAACGGATTCTTCGCAAAATGTAAAGAATGAACCCACGACCGATATTCCGCCTGAAGTCATCACGTTTCGTCTGAAGAAAGTACATCAGATGACTTGGGACGGGCTAACACGATGGGCAGGTGACGCAGAAAAAGTGGCTGCTAGCAGGAAGACCATGGCCAGTATTGTAAGTGCTGCACGCGATCGTCGCATATATATTTTCTGACAGTCTAAATTTGCAGAAAGCGCCCGAACGAGCTTACTTACAACACCAAGTGCCATCAGGAGATCTACTCACTCAACTTCAAGCTGTAAGTCGCTCTATGCTATCTATTTCCCTTGAGCGATCTAACGTCGATATCATTTGATATCAGGATGCTGCTCCACCCTATACCATGAAGCCGCTTAAACCTAGTCATGGCTATAAACCTCGTACAAAGCGACACTCTACTCGCAGAAAGGACCAAGCGGAGCAGGATAAAGTAGCTCCCAAACGACGAAAGCCCACACAATCTAAACCGACCATCCCATCCAAGCCGATCGCTTGCATTTCATGTGGTCAAACTGATGTCCCTCTCATGATAGGCGGACGTGAGTACATCTCTCTGCATGTGATGCTGCGGTGCTGAGATCCTTGATGATATTCGGCAGGTTTTTGCAGAACATGTGTTGATCAAGGTAGACACCAGATGATGGTGGCCACAACCGCAGGAAGCGTGTCGATGGCTCGTACTGACCCTCAACATCTGGCGGTGGTGCCAAATATCGTACCCCTGTCCTCGACGCTTTCCAGTGAGAGGCCAGCGAATATGTCGACTATACATGCCCATGCCCCTTTGGCTACGAGCACCCCTGTATTACCAGCGCCTGGGGACGCCCAACCCCAGCCATCAATGCAGTGATTGTGATTATATGATGCTACTACGGATAATGCCTAGACCATGCGTGTGGATGTCCATATAATAACTGAGTCGAATATATACCCCTCCACCCATGCAGATATCGAAAACAAAACAAAAAAACGAAAGAAACGCAGGTGGCCGGTGACCATGCAAACTAGTCCACAATCTTCGCCCACCAGCAGAGCCACCACATAACTACTCCACATTCCGCGGTGACGATGCATACCTCCACAGCAACAGCACACCACTGTATCACTAGCGCGATCCAAAAGATTGGAACGGCCATCCACTGTAACCCTAGATCAGTGATAAAATGTGAACGAGAGAATGAGATGCAAGTCAACGCAGCGCGGATCTGCAGCAAAAGCGTGGCGAGCGTGATGTAGAAAAATAAAATGAGTGCGATCCAGTGCCGTAAAGACCGTTTGGGAAGCGCCAGAATGGGGTATCGCTTTGCCTCGCCCGTGAACTCGTTCCGGTACCAAGGTATGATGAGGAAATCCTGGATGTCTATTCCAATAACCTTCCCGTAGATTCTCCAGACTGGCGTAACTGTGTCTAAAAGGAAAGTGAGAGCGTCCATGCCAAGTTCCCAGAACTGTTGATAGTGATCTTTGTAGCTTTCCTCCAATGCGACGATGTGCGAAAGCTGAGCAAAAATTGAGGGTGCTGACATCAACGAGAATGCAGGAAAACGTACCTCTGGATAAACTACAGACGTATGCGCAAACGTTTCGTTGTATTCGCCCTTGACAACTGCGTGTATTTCCTTCACCTTAGCAAGAGCCTCGGCCACTTTGTGCGACTGTTCTGTTATGGAGACACGATTCGCTTCTAAAGCGTCTAAAGAGCGTGATAAAGCCGCAAGGGGGTGATCGAGGATGCTGGGTTGAGGTGGAATATCGTCTTGTTCGGAGGCCTGCACTAAAAAGGCTTGAATCGTCTCTTGTTGGTTACGGATGTGTTCGTGGATATCCTCGACGGCTCTCCACCCCTTCAAGAGACGCGTGGAACCTATTACGATGGCTGGATCATGAGATAGCGCGTCAAGAAGCTCCGGGGGTAACGTAGAAAAAGACAATCCCAAGGACCTGGACATCCTCGTCTGAGCATTGTCATACTCCTTGACACTGACGGCCACACGTTGGAGAAGGGAACGATTGCGTTGGTTCTGCGCAATAGCACTATCGAGGAGTCTATATCGTAAAGCTGAGTCCAACAAGGCCGAAAATAAAGTGAGCACAACTTACTGAGCCCTCCGTTCATATTCATGATGTTCGCTCTCTTCATCGTATCGCTGTTCTAGCTCACGCAAGGACGTCCTTTCTGAAGAGGGCAGAGACGTCCGGTATCGACTGCGGTGCAACATGTTGGGAATGTCCGCGTGCAGGGACAAAGGAGTACCGGGTTTGTTCTCCTGTAGATCTTGAGCTGATGAAACCTTCGCTGTAAGAGGATCATCTGCGTCCGACGATTTCAAAAACTCCCGTATATCCATGGAGTTTTCCTCTTCCAAGTAAGGTTTCTTGTCATGGACGGGTGAGACCGAAGCAACCAGACTGAGGTCCGGTGGTCGACTAGGGCGTCGACGTTTACGACGCTTGGCGCCGCTGTCAGAGCGACTGTGATCTTCGGACAGGGAGTGGCGTGATGACGATGCTTCACTATCAGTTCCATGAATTCGTACGCGCCTGGCAAGATCGCGTATGTGCATCCGGCTACTGGATGGTGACCCACCACCGACGGGTTGACTAGTATTCGACCCGCTAAGCATACTGTAGACCGAGTTTCGCGGAGATGCCGCCGAAGGCCGCCAGAATTTAGTGAAGCCATCGCCACTGCGTTGCGAGTCATCACCCAGAGACCGACGACCAGCATCGATGATGGGTTCGAATGAGACATGTCCGTCAGCAGACCTTATGCGGGATAGAGACGCATCAAGCTGAGTACGAGATGGTATATCAAAGCTCGAAGTGTTGGATGGAGATCTCTCTTGGCGCGAAAGAAATGATAAAGAGGGAGACCCGACTGGGAGCGCGTTTTCTGGGATCGTTTCCATAGTCTCTCGGCGAGGATGTAACCTCACAAATTCCTCAGCAATGAGCGCGGATACATGCCACGTAGAGCGATGAGAGCTCTTCGTCCCCCGTCGATCGCGCAAGTGTTTTATCCATGTCAACGGCTCCGCCCGGTCAAGGTCCGCCTGTACCAGAGGATCCACGTTCGAGTACCAACGGACAATTTGGGTGGGTGAAAGGGGGCCCGAGTTCGAATTGAGAGAGGAAAAGAGCAAGTTGTATCTTCGTCCGAGTTGTTGCCGTGTGATTTCGGCCTTCTTCTCAGTATTGTGTTTCACGGATTGTCGAATACGGGCAAGTTTATCTACACACAAAACCGCAGATATCAGCTCTCGTTCCCGGACAGCGAGGGCATAAGGCTTACCAACGTAAAGCGCTTTTTGCTTCTCTACGACGTCCTTACTGGAGTTGCCAGTGCCTTTGTCCTTGGGCTTCCGCTTAGAACGAAGACTCCACCGCTTGTCCGGTTTCTCGTCTTCTGAATGCGATCCGGCCCAGTCCAGAGTCGTGCCATCATTTGAAGACATAGGAACAGGATGCGCCCCAATCATGGTTTCGTTTCCCACCGATGGGCTAAAATCAATCTCTGATTCCAAACTTGGTCCATTCAGACGCGACGATATCAGGGCGGGTGGCCCTAGAACTGATCGTGCTCCTCGCGCGGGAGAGGAACTCGCGGAGTAAGACGACGTAGAGGCCATGTCCGACTTCGAAGTGACCGCCCTCAGTGCTGGGTTTGCCCTCGCTTGCAATCGCGCTTCACGCCGAGCCTTAAGCTTGAGAGCTCGTTGAACATCTTCTAAGATACGAGGGTCTAGGAACGGCGACTGTTGGATCCAGCGTAGAAATAAATTAGTGGTATCACTTGCCTTCATGAGCTATAATGTTATGTCAGACCGGGTGGTTCGGGCGAACGGAAGAGAGACGCACACAAGTCATACTCGTCCGAAAATATCTCGGGTGCAAACTCCTCCACTGGAGACTCAGGACCGCCGCTCAACGGGACACCTCTACCTACCATCGGAGACCCTCTGATGCTACCGCCTGAAGTCATCGTCCTCCTTCGGGTGTGATTAGAGGTAGACATGGTAGCAGGCTGCAGCCGAGGTGCGCCCGGCACGCTGACGGCATGCGCAGAGCGAACACGACGTCTTCCATTGAGATCAAGATAAGGTATAGGATCCTGAAATGAAGATTGTCTGAAAGTCGAGGGTCTTCCGAGGCCTAGCAGCGATGGTTTGTCCGGTGCACCCGCTGCAGACGAGCCCGAATTGTTAACGTCATCCTCCTCGATTGCGGGGAAGTAAACGCGGGGATGCCTAGTTGGGTCGCCAGAGGAAAAGGATGTAGATGATATGGGAGGTTCAGTGTAAGGCATGACCGGTGGCTGGTATGCTCCTCGGTTATTAGTGAAAGGCTTTCGCTCGTCGGCTGCAGTCGAAGATGTGGTTTGATCTATATTTAGCCACATGTGAGTCCGGAGTAGGAGTGGAGTAGGTAGCATTTGCAATATGCAGTTCCGCATTTCACATTGTCTATGGAAATAACCGAACTCGTACATTGACCAGGTATAATGATACAATATGAAGACATATATGCTCGTAGATTCACGGGTCACTCTACAGCCCTGCTGAGGCGAAGTACATTGTCTCAGAGTTCGATGACCAACTCGTCACTCTTCAAAGTCATGATAGGTGTGGCGCTAGACGTCGTTCGCAATATATTGTGGTCATCGGGGAAGCCGTGCAAACGCACGACGCTGTTTGAGCAGAAGCCGCGCAAACATCACAGTCGTAAAGGCAGACAGTGAGTACCTGTTCTTCGTCAACATGCAATGCATCATTGTTGTTGTGAACTGGAGACCCACCAGGTGACTACATACGATGCATGCGCGTTCCGAACATCGACAATAGCCGCTTTGCCTATTGGAATCCCCGTGTTAATCTGTAACTAGCGTCTCCAGCATGGCCGTCTGCAAACGCTGTTCAGAATACAGACAAACAGACAAACATCTGTACTTACCGAAGATTTCTTCGACAAGTACTGGTTGCACATTCAAGTGCTCGCCTCCTGCATACTCCGTCATAGCATCCAAATCGGCCCAATACCACTCGCCTTTTTCCGGATGATTATCCGGGGTGAAGGAATTGCGAGCTTGGGAGTCTCGTAGCATACCGCAAACTTCGACTTCACCTTGTACCTTGGGCGTCCGCTTTCCGCTCTTCACGAAATCTCCCGATACGAAACCGCGGTCCACGAGGATTGTTGACCCATTGGAGCGAATGAGAGGGGTAATGAGACGGTAGCCGTTGGTACCGTCTCGCACGCGAGGTCCCAGGAGCATAGCGTGGGCGTCATCCCAGACACCACGCAAGATGACCTTGCGATAGATGAAGTCAGGTATAGCCGCAATACTGGCGGGCGTATCAATCCTCTTCCACGACGTCAGAGCACTCTCGAACTTACTTTACTTTGTTCGGCAAAGATAGAGGCTCGCGCTCGAGTTTTTCCGTCAGCTCGTCAATGAGCGAGACTTTCCACTTTAATCGTTGAACTTGCCACGTTCCCAAGGCAAATGTAAATATAGGAATGGTGCCTAGTACTAACATGGTGGTATGTTGAGAAGAGGGTGACGCTTGACCGAGTATGCAGGGCCCGCGCCCGCGTCTGTATGTTGAAAGCGCATCCGAGTTCGCGGCGGCACAAGTCTGCGGAGTCCGGAGCGTAATGCATTCTGGCCAAGGCTGTTGGTGATACCGGGATGCATAGCAGACGCGGTCAAGAGGAAAAGCCAAACCGATCCGTCGTCCCACGCGTCTGGTCACGACCATTACGCATTCGTCACTCTGGCCGGCGCCTACTTACGAGTTCATACATCCTATCCTTGACCTCAGAATTGCCTCTCCTTTAAACCATGTAAGCCGACGTCTGTGTGGAGTGGAGATACACATGGCTCATTTCCTGTCTGATTCGACCCAGGTGGTCCGGACAGCGGACGCGTCAAAACCAGTTCGACATCGATGGGGATGAGGTCCACTACCCCACACGGCCCGTCGACAAGGACAAGGCCGAGCAGGATTTGGTTGTGAACATCAAGAAGGCCACGACCGCAGACGAGAGCGCGCCGAAGCAAAAGCACGTCCGCAGTATGTTTGACCGCATTCACCTCGACGTCATCCTGACCTCTTGCAGAATGTATTGTGTTTACATGGGATTATCATTCCTCGATTTCCTTCTGGTCGGGCCTCCGCGTTCAGCCCATCTTATCCGACGAGGTGCAAACCTTCAAGGCGCTCATTACTGTACATAAAGTGTTGCAAGAGGGACACCCGTGGTATGTGAAGCTGCATCTCGTTCGATCCTTGTGGCCAAGCTGAGGGTTGTCTCTAGACAATCAAGGAGGCTCAGGCCCAGACTGGCTGGCTCGAGTCGTGCGCTCGTACTGTCGGCCACGATAGCGGAAGAGGTACGGTATAGTCGTCTGTCTGCGCCCTCCCGTTAGTTCTCATGCTGCCGCACAGGGTACGGAACACTCATCCGCACTTACGTGCAATTCATCCTGGCAAAGCTTCGATTCCACCGTCTTCGCCCAGAATTCAACGGTCTCTTTGAATACGAGGAGTATGTCACGCTCAAGGGTATCGATGATCCGAATGAAGGGTTCGTGCGTTAGATTTTGTGTTACAACCGCTAGCTAATCCTATGTTCCTCAGCTACGAGACAATATCCGATCTCATGGCTCTTCAAGATCAGATCGAATCTTTCCAGAAGATGGTGTTCGCGCATTTCAGACATTCGGCCAATAACGAATGTCGCATCTCTGCTCTAGTACCGCTCGTTAAAGAAAGCTGGGGTATCTATCGCTTCATCACAAGCATGTTGCGAGCCATGCACAGAAGTCCGTATCAGCTTCTGTCTCTAGCAAGTTTGTCTCTGACTCGCTTTTCAGGAACGAACGACGTCGAAGCGTTGGAGCCGTTGAGGACACGATTCAACAGCCAGCACTACAACTTGCGCAAGTTCTACTATGAATGCTCTAACCTCAAGTACTTGACAAGTCTCATCAATGTACCCAAACTCGGTCAAGTATGCCCATCATACCATTCATATGATAAACTTGGCTCATCTGCTATATGCGCAGGATCCTCCCAACCTGACGGACAGTGGAAGCGCGCCAGACTTGCCCGCCCGCCCTACAACTGTTGCACCGAAGTCACCCTCCCCGCCACCTGTGGCGCCTTCCCCTGATGCTGCCACCGTCAACGAGCAGGCCCGCATGCTCAAGCAGTATGAAGATCAGCAGGCTGCGTTGCAAGCCGCGCGCGAGGCCGAGGAACGTCGCCGCTTTGAGCTGGAACAGCAACAACAACACGAGTTTGAACAGCGGCAGCGAGAGCAGGCAGAGAGGGAGCGGCTTGCGCAGGAGCAACTGATGCAGCAACAGATGATGCAGCTCAATAATCAGGCTGCGCAGCATGTCAATGACATGGAGAGGGACATGCTTGCCATGAGAGGGCAATACGAGCGCGACCAGCTGCTGCTTGAACAATATGACCGCGTTCGTATATTCTCAATCCTCACAGTGGGTCGGTCCGCTCACATCATTTAATCTAGAGGGTGAAGGCCTTGGAAGGCGAATTGGGCGCAGTCTCCATGCACATAGGCTCTCAAGTGGCATCGAAAGACGAGCTCATCAAGCAACTACAAGACCAGGTTGCCTTGTGGCGCAACAAGTACGAAGCCCTCGCCAAGCTGTACAGTCAGCTCCGCACGGAACATCTGGACATGCTCTCAAAGTTCAAGCAATTCCAGCTCAAAGCCAACTCGGCAGGAGGCTGTCGATCGCATGGAACGTATGGAGCGTGATCTGAAGGCGAAGAATCTGGAGCTCGCTGACATGATTCGCGAGCGGGATCGTGCACGCTTCGATGTGGACCGCCAGAAGTCATCTCACAAGGACGAGATCGACCGCCTTCGGCGAGAGATCAACTTTGCCAACGAGAGGGCCGAGGACGCGTCTCGATCGAAGAGCTCCGAGGTGTCGAGCGTGCTCGGGAAATACAACAGGCAGATGTCCGAGCTGGAAGACTCATTACGAGTGAGTATATAAAGCGTTTCTGCGACATGCTTTGCTAACGCTGTTGTGTTAGTCGAAGCAAATTCAGATCGACGATCTCCTTACGAGATTAGACGCGTCTGCGGGTGAACTTGAGCGCCTTCGTGAGGAAAAGGACCAAGAGATCATGATCCTGCAGGAAGGCATGGACAGCACCATCCAGCGACTGTCTGACGCTCAGCAGGTGAACCATCTCGTATGCGGTGTCGCCAACAAAACTCACTTCCCATAGACTCAAGGCATCGCCGAAGAGGCAACGAATGCGCAGATAGACACGCTGATCCTCGACAACAGGAAGAAGCTCAACCAAATCATCGGTTAGTTTGCATGCACACAAATGACTTGTTCGCTTGATTCTGAATATTGCACCAGACTCCATCCTTCAGGCTTGCGTTCAAAAGGTGGACGATGCCATCTACGAACTCGAGTCGCCGACCCAAGCTGGCAACCAGAACTCGACGCCCGAATACACCCTGTCCATGATCGAAAAGGCGCTCTCAAACTCGACCGATTTCGCCACCATCTTCAACCTCTACCTGGACAACCAGCCCGGTGGCGACCACGTGGATGTCATCAAGGGCGCCAACGAGTTCGCGCAGGCCCTCGCGGACACCCTCGTCAACGTGAAGGGCATCACGCGCTTGACGGAGGGCGACGACGCGTCCGACAAGCTCATCAACGTGGCGAGGACGGCCGGAGACGTCGGCCTGCGGTTCTTCCTGAACCTGCAATCGTACAAGCTCGACCTGGTCGACCGCTCCCAGCGCGTGACGATCGCGATGCGCAACAACGGCGAGGCCCGCAGCGCGCTCACGAAGCTGTCGGAGGCCGTCGAGGCCATCATCCCGAAGGGCAAGTCGGCCGCGCTGGCGAAAGCCAACGGGGACATCGGCGACCTCGTCCAGCAGACGATGCTCGGCGCCGCGCAGGCGATCGAGGCGGCGACCGCGCGCCTGCAGGAGCTGATGGCGCGCCCGCGCGACTCGAGCCGCTTCAGCGCGGTCGACCTCCAGGTGCACGACTCGATCCTCGCGGCCGCGCTGGCGATCACGCACGCGATCGGCGGGCTCATCCGCGCGGCGACGGACTCGCAGCAGGAGATCGTCGCGCAGGGCCGGGGGTCGAGCACGACGCAGCAGTTCTACAAGCGGAACAACCGCTGGACGGAGGGCCTCATCTCCGCCGCGCGCTCGGTCGCGTTCGCGACGAACCTGCTGATCGAGAGCGCGGACGGCGTGCTCTCCGGCACGCACTCGCTCGAGCAGCTCATCGTCGCCTCGAACGAGGTCGCGGCCGCGACGGCGCAGCTGGTGGCGGCGTCGCGCGTCAAGGCGAACCTGATGTCCAAGACGCAGGAGCGCCTCGAGCTCGCGGCCAAGGCCGTGACGGAGGCGTGCAAGGCGCTTGTGCGGCAGGTCCGGGCCATCTCCGCGAAGCAGGCCGAGGCGGAGGACGTCGACTACAAGAACATGGCGAACTTGGAGTTCAAGAAGCGCGAGATGGAGCAGCAGGTCGAGATCCTGCGCCTCGAGAAGGATCTCGGCGCGGCGCGGCATCGTCTGGGCGCAATGAGGAGAGCGGGATACCACACTGAGGAGACAGACTGATGATCCAAGATCCAATAATAGGCGAACCGACGACCCATCTATTACATTAACACTTTACACTCGCACCCCCGATGATGTGCCTGATCTCGTCTCTCGCCTCTAATGCACACTATCTATGTACTTAGCTTCTATCCCGGTCTCAATTCACCTGGTCGGACACTTCAAACTAGCGTGTATCATGCGGAGCTTTCGTATCCATTGTGAGCAGTCAAATAAGAGGGAGGTATGTAAAGGGGGGCATGCCGCGAATGAAGGAGAAGGCAAAACGACCTCGAGCCAGAGTATTAGCCACACCGAACGTTTAGCTGAACATGTCACGAGCAGAAGGGCATTATAGAGGGCGCAAAAAGTAAGAGACAATAAAGAGCGGAGGAGATGATATCGATAAATGAATAAGATAACAGAGATTGGCAGACAGATGGTGGTGATGATGATGGTGGTGGTGGTGGTGATGATGATGAGCGGAATGTAATGCGATGAACGAAACGTGCGAGCGGCCGTTTTACGCTGGCCCAAACTCCTCGTCCGTGCTCCTGACCGTGTCAAACGAGCCCTTCCCCATGTCGAGAAAGCTGTCCTCCGTTTGGGGCGGCGGCCGATACCGCTCCGCCTCGTCGTCGATCTCCAGGAACGAGGGTTTCTTCATGATCGACCGGCGCTGCAGCACCTGCTCCACGTTGAGCGCGCGCCGTGTGTTTCGCCGGGCCGGCGGGGGAGACAGCGGGAAGACAGGCACGACGCTCATGCGATTGCCCGGGTTGTTGCCGTTGTCGTGCAGGCCGGTCGACGTCGAGGGGCGCGCGCGGCGCGGCGGGGGAGACAACCCCGAGGTGCCCTTGACCTGGATGGAAGAGGAACGCGTGGGGGACGCGGGCGGGGACATGTTTCCCTGTGCAGTCGCCGGTCGCCCGGTCAAGACGGACGGCGCTCCCAACATTCTAGATATGAGCGAGGGAGTCCGCGTCTTCGTGTGCAGGCCGGGCCCCACGGAGCTGCTTCCTGCGTGTTTCCCGCCGTCGTCTCCATTCTGCGAAGGCGACGCCGGACGGAGCGGGATGTCCACCGAGACCACGTCCGAGAGGGGATTGGACATCGACGTCGACGCGGAAGCGAAGGAGTTTACGCGCGGACGACCGATGTCGGCATCAGGTCCGCCCTTCTGCACCAACGCCTCGAGCCTCAGCATCTCCGCCGGGGACATGATCTGCTGGGCATAATAATCCCTATTGGGCGACGTGGGAGGGCTCGTGATGGGGTCCGTTGCCTCGTCCCAGAACGAGGACGTGACGTGGTCCGAGGAGTGGAACGGGTTCACGAAGGAGGGCGACTCGTCTTGGATGGGGAGGCTGAAGACCGAGTGCGCGTCGTCGTCCGTCGTCGAATGTGCCTGCGAGGACGAAGAGCGGCGCAGGCTCGTACCCGAAAAGAGGCGCTTGCGGACGGCCGGCTGGTTTGTGTGGCCAGAGGTGGACTGTGTGCTTCCCCGGCGCTGCTCTTTCGTGAGCGGCGGCTCCTCGCGGGCTGAGCTTCCCTGCGGGAGAAACGAATTGACGTGTCGGAAGGGCGCAGGAAGCGGGGGCATGGGGATCCGAGAGGTATGGAAGGATCTTTGTTTCTTCAACGCCTTTCCGTCTTCGGTCGCGATGCTCGAAGTGGAGGCGGCGCCCATGCCAGGGAAATGCTTTGATAGGGTCTGTTGCGAGGCGGCCTTCTTGACTGTTCGCGGGGAGCTGGGCTCCCTGTGATGGCGCGAAGAGCTCGGGCCATTCGCATCATTACGGGGGGCTGCGTGCTTGTCTCGACCGCGCTCCTTTCCGTGTTCCGACATGTAGCGCTCGTTCGAGAAGCGTTTCTTCTCCTTGATGTTGTGTCGGTCTGAATGATGTGAGACAGAACTGTGGACGGCGTCTCGACTGGACAGGGAGGACGCGAAGGACAAGCTGGAAGAGGAGGCGGAGGAGGGAGACGGGGGCTGAAGTCTCAATGAAGAAGACTTTGTGCTTGATGATCCCGTTACCAGTGGCGGAGGGGGCAGGCCTGATGTAGGTGGCGCAGATGGAGGCTGTATTCGGGTGAGAGACGCCTGCCGGACGACGACGCGCGGTTGTGTTGAATTCGACGTCGCCGGGGTCGGAGGAGGGTATGCAGAAGGCAGCAGACGGGTATCTGAAGAGGACATGAGGTCTCGGCGAGCGGGGCCCACGTCGGTCATGCCTCGAGGTCGCGTCGTAGGGCGAGGGAGAGACGGGACGACTGGTTCCGCGGCGCGACGCTTGTCCTTCAGCGTCGTGGAAGAGGCTGATGTATGAATGCGACGCCCTGCATCTGAATACTCTGTGGGAGCGGGCGACGTGGGAGTGGACTGAGCGGACAAAAAATTGGACATCCGCCGCATCGGCTTGTCGCTCTGAACTGTCAATCTGAAGATATATCAGCTTTCTGATAGATGGGGAGGAGAGGAGAGGCTGTATGCACGCACCGGGATATTCGCCGACCGCCTGCAGCATTGGAATGGAGCAGCGACGTGGGGCTCGTGGCAGAGGACTCTGGGGGAAAGTCGGATCTCTGATGGGAGTGAGACGAGGAGGAGGCAAAGGACATGCGATTGTAGTTGGGGCCCAGATCTGCCCTCCTGCTGTGCGAATCCGAGGTGGATGTGTCTGAGAAGACAGAGAGCCTGGTGGGGTCTGTCGGGATCTTTGGGACGAGGATCATGCGGGCGGCGAACGGGTCTTCGGACATGGACATAACGGACTGGGTATAATTGTGCTCTCTGGTCGGGTCGGAGGGGGTGACGGGCTCGAGCATCTCGTCCCACGATTGGACTGATTTGGCGGAGAGACGTGTCCTGTACTTTGAGTCATCGATGTCATGAGTGTGGAGGGGGAGGACGGGGGACGGGGGTTCTTGGATGGCGAGCGCGGTCTTTCTTGGCTTGAGGCCGATGGCGGTTGCGAGGTTGTTCAGCTTTTTGGCAGCGGGCGGTTTGGCGGACGTGCTTGCGGACGGCTGCTTATCACTGGACGAAAGCGGAAGGGGGAGGATCAGGAACGGAACAGCGAGCGAGCGAGAAGGGAGCGGGCACACTTGTGGATGCTTTTGGACGAGGACGAACGTGACCACCATGGACGGGCTGAAGATGACTGCTGCGGGGGAAAGGCCGCAGACATGGAAAAGGAGGGCAAATGACAGCGAAGCGGATGTGTGCGGAGAGATCAGGCGGCAAAGAACGAGGTACACGGGCAGAGAGGGAGGTATGGAACGGCAGTATACAGGGGATGGACGGGGGATGGGGGGGGGGGGGAGGGGGCTATGGGACGGGGGACGGGGGGTGGTCAGGACATGGGGAGGAGAGAGAGGAGGAGGAGGGCACTCGGGAGCCGGCTCACAGGCCGCGGTAGAGTCGCTTTACGTCTGTTCAGGTCGGCTCGCAGTCCTCCTGCTGGCCCCTCCGCTGCCCTCTTTGCCTCGTTCCTGCCACCCATCCTCTTCCTCTTCCTCTTCCTCAAAAGAACCCTTCTCCTCCCGCATCATTCCGTTCATCTCTCCTGCACTCGTTCTTCCCTCAAATGAACCCTCTCAACTCCTCAGATTCGTCCCGTCCCGACGCCTGCCCCTTTCGGTCATCCGCGACCACTTATCAACTGCTCCCGGCCACTTGCCATCTTTGTCCCAATATCAATCTCCTGTCGCCCCCCGTCGCTCCCGCAGGAGCACACTCCCTGTCAAATAGCCTCCGTCGCTCGTTGCACATATCATCACCTGCCGATATCTACATCACCAAACCCTTTTGCTTGTAAATCTATACCGGCTCCGTATCACCGCACCCATCACTCCCTCTGCCTGCCTTCGCTTGCGTCTGTTTTGTCCACTGCTGTGCTTCGCGCAATCGCATTCTTTTGTCCGCCCGGTATGTAACTACGATTTCGCAACTCGCTCGCCTTGGCCCCATCGCTATTTCACTTGTCCGTTGCTGCCGATGCCTTCGCCCCCAATCAGCGCTTCTCGCCCTCGGTCACCTGCTATGAACGACATCGCGTTCCCCATCCTTCCACATTGTCTCACGTACAGCCTGGTCCCCATCATAAACAGAACGGCCCATTTCCCTTCTCCGATCCACTCACAATCGCCGACTCTAGCCATCCAAACCTCCCCGCCCAGTCCATCTATAAGGGGGAACACCGTCTGATGGAACTCTACCGAGAAACTCCTCGCGGTCTCTTTTCTCCTGAACCTCGTCCTATGCGAGCGATGACCAGTCCTTCGGCCGGGAGGCAGTCAATTTGCCGCTCGACTCCTGCGTCCGCATTAGGCGCGTTACGAGCTATGTACATACAGATGACATACTCGACTACCAAGATTCCCTCAGCCTCGAGATCCCGGGGTGCCCATCGGTGTCGTCAGGGCACCTACGTATGACCTCAGCCCTCTTCTGTCTGCATTTAGAGTAGTTTTGCCTTTGAGCAAGGTTGCGGCATGTGAGAATGGAATTGAGGAACGTGCGTTTTCTCTTCGCGGGCGCACAATCATCGCGAAGAAGGTGTATATAGAAATCCTTAGATGCAGTCGAGTAAGTACAAGCGTGCGGATCAACCAATGCCAGTCTCTGGGAAGCGTCGCATCAGCCCAACTCGGCCCACACGTCTTCTTCGTCTCTGTCCCTGGCCGCTTGCGCTGCTCTAGGCATATCAGACATAGGGCCGCGAGTTGCCGGGCGTGGCTCCTCGCGCGCGTCGAACAGGACGGGGTTGCGCGCCAACGGCGCTCGCAGCTCGTCGCTGTCGTCCTCCGGGACGTCGAGATCCATGTCGAGGCTGTAGCCTGCCCGCCGCGCCGCGGACAGATCGATCGGTTTCGGCCTAGTGAATATAGACTGACCGGATCTGCACGAAGGCGAGCCCACCGCCCATCAGCCCATCAGCCGTCAGCGTCCGAAACTCGACCAGCGCCATGATGGGCTATAAAAAAAGCACAAGGGGGCTCACTGTCGAACGACGGACGCGAGGCGGCCGAACTGGAGCACGTTCCGCGCGACGAGGAGGAGCGTGTCGAAGATCTCCTCCTCTTTGCTCGCCGCGCCGCACCCCGAGAAGGCGAGCACGAGAAGCGTCAGCGCGCAGAAGGTCGTCACGATGAGATCGAAGATGTTGAATGGGTATTTCCAGAATTGCTAATTTATATTTGCGTTAGCGAGGCGAGCGAGCGAGAGCCGCGTGAACGCGCGCCCAGCATCATGACGGCGGATGACTCACCCGTCCCAGCGCGAGGAAGCGAATGATCACCTCAGCGATCATCGCCGTGTTAATGATAATCTCGAGGATGAAAAACGCGAGGCCGGGGCACCCGTCCTTGAGGCTGAGCACGACCGTGGTGATGGAGAGCGCCGCCATGGCCAGATAGAGCACGATGTACGTTCGGGAGTGCACAAAGCGGTTCGCGATGCCCCGCATTATCTCCCCTCGGGTGAGGGCATAGATGGAGCGCGAGGGCCTGTCCAAGAGGGTGTGCAGGACGGGACACGTTAACGGCTCGATATATACGGGGGAAGACGAAGGGGTGCAAACATGGGTTGGGGTACGGGAGATTCACCGAGGCGGGCGCGACCGTTCAGAGGGTCGTGCTCGCCGCTTTCAATGTCACTCAGACGGTCATCGTCCGTCCCAGACATAGTTCACTGGTGGTAAGAGAGGGCGCAGCTGCTCCGCGTGCGGGTGACGGACGGGCTTCACGCAAGCATACGACAAGAAGGGTTCGGCAGTTGCCGAACGTCGTCAGTGCCACTTTGAACGTCTGCTGCCTTCCACGCTCAAGCGCTCACTGCTCCTCCCCTCCTCTCCCGCTTCGTCTCAAGGACACACAGAACACTTTCTATATCGTCGAACAGGGACATTCGCAAAGATGGGTGGTGGAGACTTGAACATGAAGAAGTCCTGGCATCCGCTCCTGTTGAAGAATCAGGAGCGGGTCTGGCTCGAGGAAAAGAAAGCGGTCCGTAGCCCTCTCGCTGTTTCTCCTGGACCCTCGACTGAATAGATGTTACTCTGCGTAGCTCGAGGAAAAGAAGAAACTCGACCAGCTCCGCAAGGAAAAGGAGGAAGAGCGCCAGATGCAAGAGCTGCAGCGCTTGCAAGAGGAACAGACGGGAAGGAAGAGAACGGAGAAGCTGGAGTGGATGTACACCACCCCCGCCACGGGCAGCAGCCAAAACCCCAACGATCTGGAGGACTACCTGCTCGGCAAGAAGCGGGTCGACAAGATCCTGACGGCCGATGAGAACGAGAAGGTGCGCCATCTCGATTCATTCATTTGACGAACCGCGCATGCTAACGCGGACGCGGGCGACTAAAAAGCTCGGTGCCGCGCACAAGAACTTCATCGCAGTCCAGAACGCCAATAATGCGCGCGACACGGCTGCTAAAATCCGCGAAGATCCGCTCTTCGCGATCAAGCAGCAGGAGGCCGCCGCGCTGGAGGCCCTCAAGTCGAATCCCCTGCGCTTGCGCGAGATGCAGGAGCGCAACGGCATCAAACCGAAGAAGGACAAGAAAGACAAGAAGCGAGAGAAGAAGGAGAAGAAGGAGCAGCGCCGACGGGATCGAGAGGACAGAGGCAGGGCAGCCGACTCGCCTCCTCGCTTGGACTACGACGACCGCGACCACTACCCCCGCAGACGCTCGCTCAGCCCCCGTGACCCCCCACGCTCCCGCTCGCCCTATCGCTCACGCCCACATAACAATCACGAGCATGTCCGTCGCGATGACGATTATTCGCGCCGATACCGCAGCCGGAGCCGCACTCCCGACGTGCAACACCGCCGTCGGCCCAGGAGCCCAAGTCACGAGAGACGGCGAGACGATGTGGATCGTCGTACGCCTCCATGGACGCGGTCAGACGAGTCGCCGAGCCCACGCGAGTACGATGACCGCAGGGGGCGTAGCCGGAGCAGGAGCATGAGCAGGCTCCGCGAACACAGTCCACGTCATCGTGGAGATGACGGGCCCAAGCGATATCGGAGCCAGAGTCCTCGGGATCCCGATGCATCGTATTACAAGCGCGCACGCCTCGGACCACAAACTCCGCCAAGACCTGCCCCATTGCCATCGAGATCCACTCAACCACCGTCGCGCGCGCCGAACCCGAACCCGCCGAGCTCCTCGGCGGACGATCGTGCGGCGCGGTTGGCGGCGATGTCCTCGAATGCCGTGGGTCTGAGCACCGATAGGAAGGAGCGGTTGACCTTGCTCCTGGAGAGGAGAAGGCGGAGCTCGAGGAGGACGAGCGGCTGAGGACCAAGTCGAAGGGCATGAGCAGTTTCTTGAGCCGCGAACAGAAGAAAGCGTTCAGCGGGGAGGGAGGATTGGAGGAGAGGCTCAGAGAGGACGCGCGGGTCTGGTCTCGGAGGCGGTCGGATGAGTATCATACTTCCATGTACTTTTACTTTCACGGTGCAATATTTCGACGACGTCCGTCTCTCTCACTGTCATGCTTCGGACATCGTAACATATGTTTTTTTTTTCTTATAATGGTGGAGTCAGAACGTGACAGGTCTAACTTCATTGAGCAGTGGACCGTGATGCTGCTCGTCTTTCGTCTCCTTCACGTCCAGATACGAAAAACTTGAGTCCTGGTCTCCCGAAGACGAAGACGACGTGGACGTGGGCGTGATGCTGAGCGGCGGACCACTTTTGAGCCGCAGAGGGTGCACGGCCCTCTCAGAGTCTTGTCGGGGACGGATATCGCGAGTTGTGGGCGGGGCGACTGTCTCAGGCCGATCGGCGGGCCGTCCGTCGCCAGCGCGTTCGACAGGGAGCGCAGCAAGCCCGCCTTGGAGTCCTGCGGCCGTCGTGAGCCGGTGGTGCCTTCCGTGCAGAAAGGCGGGCAACGTACCTGCTCGGGAGGGCCAGGGGCAGGAGGCGGTACGCACCGCTCACGACGCCGGTTGCCCATGAACTTTCCTGGCGAGGCCGTCACGCAGCGGTGGCCCCAGTAGAGGTCCGCGGACTCTATCCTGTCTTGCTGTGCTTGACCTGGGCGACCTTGGGGTAGGTGAGGTTCGCCTGAACGCGCGGCGTCAGTCGTCGTGCTGGACCGCTGTCTGCTGAGCGTGGTCTTACCTTTCTGGGGCGGTCGGCAGGGGGTTTCTCCAGCTCTGCTGGGAAGCGAACGCGGATTTTTTGACAAGTAGACATCGATGCCAGATCGAATATGCGAGGGGTGTGTAGATGTGAGGTGGAAACGGGTTCCCTCCGCTCGATACCTCGGCGTGCCCATTCCAAACTGAACTGTTAGTGGTTTACAAAGACGGCGGTGGAACCTATTCAGTCGCACACAACACATGCAGATCTCAACGGACGCAGATAGGCACAGCCAACGGTCAGATTTCAAACGACGCCACCGACGCAGATATGTTACATGGAACTTCACAGGGAAACATTCGGAACTCGCCTCGGTATCTTGGACAGTCCATCCGCAGCCATCTCATTTTGGTGAGACGCTGACGGTGGCTGTCGCATATTTTTAAGAAAAATACAAGAAAAGCGACTCAGTTTGACTTCAGGCCCTGCGCCGGTCTTTGCCGCCGAGCCTGTTCCGCATGGCAAGAGCAAGGTCCTGGGGAGAATATCACCCAACAACGTACTGCAACGAATGAGGATAAGACGCACGACGACCAATACCCCGAAGGTGCGCCTCTGCGGCGTCATGTCTTGTTGCCTACCTTCCAAACCGCTGACGACTCTTTCGAGCGCGTTCAAATCCGCATCGTTTTCCTCGGGGATAACAGCCTGCGACGCAAGGGCGTTAATGTCTGCGAAGGGTGGGTGATATTGAACATGCCATGGCAAATTCGGGGTGGCGCGGCGCGCTGTTATAGTTGATAGTTTGCTGTGAAAGAAATTTTGAGCAGTCCGTGCAGCACACATTGGGGAGGCCCTCACCATCGGATCGAATGCCTGGGTGGGCTCGTTCCTACGGCCATACGGATGGAACCTCTCCTGATGGGAGAATCTGTAATTCGGGAGGCGCAAAGGGTAGGAGGGGAGTGGCGATGGATTCGCCGTCGTTGCAGGGGGGGTGGGGGTGGAAGGCTGCATGTCTGAAGGCATCATGGCTGGAAAGCGAGGTCGCAAAGGTGGTTCGAAGAGGCTGAAGTAAAGAGGGGACTGATTCTATGTATGAAGAGCGAGAGAATTGAATCTGGGGCGTGGTCAAGGGTTGGTATGGCCAAAAACCAGAGACAATAGACGCCCACAAACGTGCGGCGAATATACTTCTCTCTCGACCACTACATCGCCATCGAGGTCTTTCTGCTGAGTATCTCGCTATCATTGATCACGAAAATCTGCGCGCGCTTGGGTACGGATAGATGGCCTGGCGATGGTCGAGGGGCTTTGCGACTGGCTTGAAATCTGAGCTGAGGGGTGCGAACGGCGAAGCAATCTCGGTACAGCTGTGCTGCGCGGGCGAAGCGTGCATCTTTATAAGGCCTTTCCGGAAAAACTTTCTTGTGTCCTACTGGGGGCCTATCCATACGCTTCGGCTGCTTTGATGGTGCGGGGGAATTGCAGTAGGATTGCTCATCACCGACAGTAACGCCACGTTCTTGATCAACGATGTCCAGAGTCGGAAATGGGACTTGAGCGTCTGCGCTTCTGGGACCATTTAGCATGATCATCATGAAAACTACACTCTTACCTCGCAGTAGGGCTATCTCTTCATGGAGACAGTCAGGAAGATGCATACTAAGAGAAGGTTTCAGGTCTCTCTACTCGCGGCTCCGGCTGACGCCCATCCGTCTTTCAGATTTATGGAACGCTGAATGCTAGGACTATGTCCAGCTAGGTTTTTTACTTGCACGTCTGATTCGTTGACTTCCCAAAACTGGTCATGACGAGTGAGTTGTCACGTTATGGGGCTGTCTGATTGAAATTGAATAACTTACGACCGTCTTTCGAGAGCCCTTCAAGTGACACCAAGCAGCATTGTATGCGCCGCTGTTATCGACGTGGACCCCATTGATAGCGATCCATCTGGACTTGAGATCGGAGACGGACAATATGCGATGCATACCAACTAGTCAAGGTCGTCCGGGTTGCTGCCATGGAATGGTCAACTCCAGTAACCATCGAGTACCCCTCAGTCGAATTTCCTCCCGACAAGAAACCTTCCCTGATCTGAGAGGATGATCAAGAACAATTTTGGCTACATTAGCACGGTCGAATAGAGGAAAGTATAGATGAATGAAGTCGAGATGAACGAATTGGTTGACTCAGGCCGCCCTAGCTATCACAGCCAACCTCGAGAACGAGGTGCGGCATGAACTCACCATTGTAGTTTTAGGAAATCGAGTGACCACCTTTGCCATCAAGGCGTCGAACGAGGGCCGACAGAATATCAGGCTTCTGGAACTGCTGCGGTAATCTTCGAATACGCTGCGTCGGAGGTTGAAGGAAACCGCCTATGTTGCTGCGTTTTGGGACTATGGTGATCCAAAACAGGTCGCCGTGACACGACAATTCACCGACCCAATGGGTAGAAGCCGCACGCCTCCGACCTGGACCTCACTGCCATGTCCCCGGGTTTCATTTGATCTTTCAGCAACTACTCCTTCTTGTCCACGTACCACGTACCACCTCTCTACACCCTGTACGTGGCTGCTGGCAGGCGTATTGTTCAGGTGCGCCCCTAGCAACAGTTCGAAAGAGAAAAGCTTATGACAGACACGTCGAACTTTACCTCAGCCCTTTGAGGAGGAGTGCAACAAGTCCGACTGGTAGCCTGGACGAGTAACATCTCCCAACATCTCATCACACCTCCCAACATCCCCTCACATCCTCTCACATCACCGTCTCCCATGGACATCGATGAACACGATAGTTGGTCAACTTCCATGGAGTGGGACGGCTAAACGGCCATCGAATTCCCATCGTGGAATGTTCTGAAGACAAGGAGCTGACGGTGGCAATGCGTGGCACTGAGATGTCATGCATCTCCGCATGAGGAGGAACTGGATCGTGGATCACTCCCGTCGTGGGCCGTCGATCGCTCGACCCGGCTGCCTCTGGTCTCGGCTTCTCGCGATGTCGACTGAGGCGTCACTCATGATCAGCGGAATCCGATGCTGGTTCAGGATCGCTTCGGCCGTACGTCATGAGCGCATGATGACCCGTCTCCTCACGATCTAGACCACTGCCACCGGTATTGACGTTCACAATGTCTTTGCTCTAGTCTGCTATTCTTCAAGGCTGACCGTACACAACATGGCTCAGAAGGTTGTTCTATGTGGGGCAGGATTTCTAGGTGAGCTGCGGTATTGATCGCATTTCACCGTGCCACTGACATGTGCTTGGCAGGAAGCAACATTGCAACCGCTATCAGCAAATGCAACACCTCTACCAAGGTTCTGCGTCGCATACAAGTATCCTCGCGACATCCTGAGTCTACATACTCCCGGTTGACCCGTGACATCCCACAAGAGCATCTCCTACCGCCCATTCCGATCGACATCACGAATCCTCAGACCCTACGACAGGCCTTCGACAATGCAGACGTCGTCGTCTCGTTGGTTGGAATTCTCCATGGGTCGCTGGAACAATTCGACGAGATTCAATGGAGGGGTGCGGAGAACGTGGCAAACGCGGCGAAGGAAGTTGGCGCTAGATTGATCCATATCAGCGCAATCGGCGCAGACAAAGATAGCGATATTCCCTACGAGAGGACCAAAGGTTTAGGCGAAGAAGCTGTGTTCAAGGCATGCCCGGATGCTACGGTTGTGAGACCCAGTCTCGTATTCGGGCCGGGAGATGGATTCTTTCTGGTGCGTATCATGACTATATTCCGCTTTGAGACAGTACCTGACTTCGCGAGAAAATAGAGGTTCGCTAAGCTATCTCGATTTCTTCCGTTCATGCCAGTCTTTGGAGGCGGCCTTACGCGATTTCAGCCCGTATATGCGGGTGATTTGGGGCGACTTGTCGAGATCATCACAAGTTCCGACGAAGCAGTGACCAAAAAGGTCGCGGGTAAGATTATTGAGGCCGGTGGTCCAGAAGGTGCGTCCTCACCCATGGAAATGAGATCCCAAGTCTGATGGGAGAGCCGTGCTCCGTTAGTATTTACTTATCGTCAAATTATCGAGCTGGTCCTCAAATATACCAAGCGTATAAGACCTATCGTATCTCTTCCTTGGTTCGTTGGAGAGGTTCAAGGCGCTATTTTTGAACGCCTCCCTCCAAATTTGTTTACCGTGACAAGAGACCAGGTGATTTTATTTGCTACATTTTGACGGCGTACTCTTCCGCTCATGCTAATATTGATGCCTCATAGGTGGCTCAGCTGAAGCACGATAACGTCGTTTCATCCGACTCAGCCCATCTTTCATGTAAGGAAATATTAGAAGAGTACTCGGCGGCTTCGTCTACCTCTGTTCATGAGATATTACCAAAGTACCTTTGAACTATCCATCGATATTGAAAGCCCCCGAAGCGAGCATAAGTAATTGCGAGGGAGCTGAGCGCACTGCGTCTTCCGTTGGGATGGGATGTTCTCACGGTAAGATTCCGACGGTCCGTAGGTTTCGGAGCTGGAAATAAATCAAATGGGGAATCCGACGGTTGGACCCACACAGCTGCATGTTCGAACCTATATATGCATCGTCTGCTTGTGAAGGCCGGGTAGGGCCCTCTCATCAGGCGACACGCTGCACCGTCTACTTTGGTAGGGTTCATGTCGAAATCTGGCACCTCTGTCAACTCTGCCAGCAAACATGACGGCGACTGCTGCCAGTGGTCTAATTGTCTCACAGCAGCCCTCGGCACATGGGACGACACATATAGATGAAAAATCAAAAATGGGGGAACCAACTGTATCTGCCGAAAAACAGTACAGTATCTTCACGCAGCACGAGAAGTGGTTTTTGGTCGGTACAGCTTCTGTTGCTGCAGTATTCAGGTAACACTCAAAAATACTCCCGACACACAAGAATTAGTGACTGAGTTTATTTTCTAGCCCTCTCACCGCAAATATATACTTCCCAGCGATTCCTACCATCGCGTCTCAGTTCCATAAGTCTGTTGAGATGATCAACTTGACTGTAACCATTTACATGGTCATGCAAGGCATCTGTTCGTCGTCCAACTTCATTTTATGTCGTCCTCTCTCATCCTATAATTCGTTCACAGCCCCAATGTTTTGGGGAACCCTCTCTGACCGTTGGGGTCGCAGACCCATGATCCTCGCTTGCATGATTGTGTTGTCTCTGTCATGCGTAGGACTGGCTCTCGTCCCCACATCTGCGTACTGGTTGTTGATGCTACTTCGGTGTATTCAAGCAGCCGGATCAGCCAGCACGGTTGCCCTCGGTGAGGAGCCATGCATGCTGCGGATTAAGGTCCACGTGTCATTTCTGACGCTTCTTGACAGGCGCGGGGGTCATTGCCGATATAGCGTCACCATCTGAACGAGGAGGTCTTTTTGGACTGTTCAGCATGGGGCCGATGGTGATCTCAGGTTTCTTAACAAGGTATATCGAGGGCCTCACACACGATCTTTTAGATAGGACCTTGCCTTGGACCGGTGATAGGTGGTGGCTTGGCCCAAGGTCTAGGTTGGAGGTGAGTCCTCCCTTCTTTACAGCGGCTCATTTCTAAATATTACGAAGGGCTATATTCTGGTTCCTTTGTATATCATCCGCTGCCTGTGCCTTGGTCATGCTTCTGTAAGATGGATCAAGTATTCGTGTATGACCTTCTGATTCTCACTTTTCCCGTAGCCTTTTACCGGAGACTCTACGATCTCTAGTAGGAGATGGAAGCATCGTCCCTTCAAAATTTTATCGACCTATTATTCCTGTTATAGGCAAGAGCCGCAAACCTACCGCACCTAATGACCGGCCTCCGCCGAAGCCATTCGCGAATCCACTTCGTCTATTCACATATCCGGATATTGTCATCCTGCTCATCTTCAATGGCGTTCTATATGCCGTGTTTTATAGCGTGACGACCACAATATCCTCTCTCTTTGCAGACGTCTACCCATTCTTGAATCAAACGGACATCGGACTCTGTTTCCTCGCCATTGGAGGGGGTATGGTATTTGGCTCTGTGATCACGGGCCGTTTCCTCGATAGGGACTATGCTGCTATTAAGAACAGCATGATCAAGAAGGCGCAATCCGATTTAGAGAAACGCGATGTCAAAGACGTAACAAAGGACGAAAACTTTCCCATAGAAATGGCACGCTTGAGGACGATGCCAATCTACGTCGCTGTCTTCGTGGCATGCACTATTGGCTACGGCTGGTGTCTGAAAGCTCGCGTATCGCTCGCAGGTCCATTGATACTACAAATCATCAGTAAGTCTGCATGACAGTTTCAAAATGCAAGGTTATGGTCTCACACGAGGCCTCTTGACAGTTGGTTACGTTACCAATGCTGTAATGAATACGATCCAAACTCTCCTCTTGGACTTGGCTCCGTCTCAAGGCTCTTCTATTACCGCTTGCGTGAGCTCGTCCATTTTCTTCTTCTGAAATTCCCTAATGGCTCTTCGGATTTCAGAATAACCTGATACGTTGTTCATTGGGTGCAGCACTCGTCTCCGTGATAGATCTCATTATAAAGGCACTGGGACCAGGTTGGACATATGTCCTTTTAGGTGGGATATGTGTCGCTGTGAGTCCTCTGATGTGGGTAGAAATCAGGTGGGGCCCTGTATGGCGGGAACGAAGGCGACGACGGTTGGCGAACCGTAATTAAGGTCGTTCTTTCTCGCGCTAAGTGGATGTCCTGATTGTCGATCTCAACTTCATGGTCATACATTCGTAGAGACACTGTATACTTACGCGAGTTAATACGCTTTGAAATCATTGGATTTACTGCCAGCTCTCCGAGCCAGGTGGCAGGGACTGCATCGATTCCCGAAACGGGTCGCTGGATCTTTCCGGTTCGTTGATCGCGGCATTGAATGCCACAGAGCCGTGACTTCTAGCTTCGCAACTGAGACTCATACCGTCACCATTAGAAATATGAAATGCCTCCCGGCTCCTCTTTGACTTTTAATCGTACGTAGGCCGCTTCACCGAGTCCACGGTCCATGGTAACCCAGGAATCTCTCTCCAGAAACCGTCCGAGGGATCACAGAATTTAGTGAGTAATAAGTATGCGTGTGGCCCACTCAAAAGTATGCTCATTGATCACTCCAGTTGAGGTTGCGATACATACCATCCTCTACGTTCGACAAATCTATCCTGCAGAGCTCTTCGTACGGCGAAAGAAGTATGATACACCTGTATATCAGTCTCGCCACCCAGGCTTGAACGAATATATCTCTGGGGCCATCAAAGCCGTGGGACAGGAGTTGATACTTGTAGGTATCATTCTGTCGCCTTCCTGTCTATTCTTATCGTGTACTTTCCCATCCACAGGGGCACGTAGACAAAGTGGTTGTCATAATCAAGAATAAGCATGATGTCGCGCTGGAGCGCTTCATATTCTCGGTCCAGAATATGATCGAGGTTGAATCTTATAATAAAGATACCAGGTCAGTCTCTCTGGATGCCGCATGCCATGAATGCTAATGCCACCACCCATCTGATGAAGTGTCGAAGATGCAATGCCATCAGCCGTCCTCGGACAGTATTTCCGTTCATTCCTGATCAAACTCAACATGGTCGAATCGCAGCTGGGTGAACTCGCCCCAACTGGTAGAGACTGCCCCTATACCGCCCATAGCCACGGTACTCATTCACATTGATCATCCAGATGAAAATACTTTTGCCATCCTGCTGGAATTGCAAGACAACAAGGCGCCAACCGTCGGCTTAACCAAGGTATGGAGTCGCGAAGCCACCGAACCATGTATGATTGACTTCCTTTCAGGACGACCCTCCTCCATGGATGCCGGCGAACACTGGTGATACCACGTTAGGGGCATCCGACGAAGCTGAGCTGTATATGGTGCGGGCCGTAGACACAGGCGTGATCAACGTTTGTCTGTTCATTGGCGTTCTCGTCCATCCGCTCACTGCCCTATTTATAGCTGTCTCTAGCTGTCCAAGAATCAGCAGAGAAGTTGCGGATGCTGGCGGAAGAGAATGGTCATACCACCACCAACAAGGGAAAGGAGCGCGCAGAGTAGACACTCACGAAAGAATGACATCTTTTCATGCACCGTACATACACTACGCGGTTCCTTCCAATGGTGGCACTGTCAAGCTGATGAGAAGAACAAGTGTGACCCATGGAAAACGACATCTTCGAGAACGACTTCGCCAGAATAGTTGCTATATGTGAATGGATAAATGGCAAGGGATAAATCTCAAGGAAACAGAAGTAAAAATACAATGAGAAAGCGCGACGAGTTATGCGATAGATTGGAAACGGTTCAAAGTCCTAAACGTCCACACGTATGCGCTGAATTATTGGAATGATTCTCTCCCACTCTTCCATCGCCTGTGAGTCAAAAGGAGGGTCAGTGCCAAGGATAGGTCACGCAGATTCAGAGACAAGACTTGCGCTTTTGTAGAGCTCGATTTGGCCGTCAGCAAGGTTTGTCAACATTTCTTTCATTTCGCACTCCTTGGCACGTTGGAAAACCGCCTGCTCGCGTAAAGTTTCGTCACTGAAGGCATCGGAAGTTTCATGTGCAGTGGTGACGGCTTCCTCGAGCTATGCGGCCAGCATGTGAATATGTCTTTTCAGTAAATAACGCCAAACTTTACCTCTTTGATCTTTCCATCTAACTTCCGCATTTTCTCTACGCGGCTCCTATCGTCGTCTGCACCGCGAATTGCGTCGACTCTATCCCGCAAGTACGCTCCCAGCCCTAGCCCCGAACTTCCGGCGTGCCCGCTGATGATGGCAGACAGTCTGTCGCGCTCTGCTGTTACGCCCGACAGATAATCCGTGAGCTCTTCTAGGTCTAGCTGTTTCTGGTCGCGCAGTTTGAGAACTGCTCGGTGTGCGTGGGAATATGTCAGGAGAGAGTGTAGATGAATTAAGAAAGGATCGATTGTATTCTGCGTCTATATGTCAGCAGATCATCAGCAAATCGGTCTATCGAGGTTTAACATGGAAGCTGTACCGTATGGCGAAACAATGCTGAGAACTCCAACAATGTATTCGAAAAATGGTTCAACTGGTCGGTGATCCCTGATTCCAAAAAACCCAGGCCTTGCACTGCGACCGCCATGTCATGGTAGTCCGCGGTAAGATCTTCACCGGGCGAGTCCGGGTTACCCGCTCGTTTAGTCTTAGATCCTGCACTCGCAGGGTAATGTTGCCTGAAGCTCACCAGTTGTCCGTCCACGTACGCGGGTCCACAATCGTTCGGAAGTATTCAAACTCTCTTCGAACTTGTCGACATTCTCGCGCATTTCAAGGAAGCGCTCGTCAGGTTTGCGAACGCGAGCGAAGGCGTTGAGGAGAGTGTCTGATATGTTATCGATGACGCCTGTAGATTGGTCGGGTACTGGTGGGTGAGCTATATGTTGATGCATGATAACGTGCTACGAATAAAATCAGAATGGAAGAGGGGAGCGTTGCAATTCACACGTACCCATTCGGTCGATTCAAAAAAGGCACGAACAAGCGTGCTCCGTTGAAGGGTAGGGTGACATGACAGACGTTGCAAGAAACGATGAAGACTGCACGAATGACCTCAGCACATGTGATACACTAAACGAATCAGCATGCTCACTCTTGACGTCGGCGCTCCATGAACTCGGGACTGAATCTGTCGCCTGTTATGTACTCTGGGGCAAGGATTCCCGTTGAAGATTAGTACTCGGATCTACTGAGCGAGGGATAAGCATGGACGGACCTAGTCGATGCTTGTCCGGTAGTGGAGGAACGACACATGCTGGGAAGTCCCTAGACAAGTTATTCCGAAGGAAGACAAAATCCTGAAAGCGTCTACGGGCAGACGGTGTGGAGGTAGAGAAAATAGGGAGATTCGTCTATTTATAAGCTGATGAGGCTGCTGGTTAGTACGACGCAATCGACTGCGAACTAACCTTGGCGGACACAAGGTAGGAAACATATGCATCCTTTGTTTCGGCCAGCTCCTTGACTGGATCCTTGACTGTGGTAATGAGGTATCCCTCCCATTTCGGATCGTGGGGACCGCGCCCATCCTCGCTCTCGGACGTGCTTTGTCTAAATCCAGGGCCCGAGGGAGCCGAGTTGCTGTGGGCAGCGTCGTACGGAGGTGCTGAGGGTGATTCCCATGTGACGCTGTCGAATACGTCCTCGTCGTCACCGAGCATGTCGAGCAGAGCGAGGGTGAATTACGTAGGGCAGCAAAGGGAGGTGGGAACGGGCTTGAGTGTGTTCCGGTGTTGGTTCCCAATTAGGAACGCACACACGCATCATAGACGGCGTTGGACAACAGACGTCAACAACTCCTTGGTCTTGCCAATATGCTACGCAGCTTCGCGCTGCTCTCCATCCTTTCTGCAGCTTCCACCGTCGTCGCGTACGATGTACCCTTACTGGACACCGACTACTCGAGGCAAATATGCTCCGGCATGTGGAGCAACAGTAAAACCTACCTGAATGGTATGCGCTCATTTAGGGCCACCTGCAAGGCTCTACTCATGTTGCACAAGTCAGCTTCGACAGCACTTCTCAGGGCCAGGTAGCAATGGTCATATATGAATGGAAAGACTCTCCATATCTCGGAAAGGTGACGTCCAAAGTGGATGACTATCTTCCTGTGAGTCGCCACGCGGGTTTACTGCGCATCCTTTCGATCCTTATGAGCACAACGTAGCAGAAAACATATGTGTGCACTTCGGACGCTGTTAGGGGCGGATTCTGCAGCCAATCACAGTTAGGCCGCTTTATCCTCGACCTTCCGGAAGGCAGTTCTATCAACGACACGAGTTTCTGGTCAGCACGAGTCGCATTTCCAGCTGCTGGCGGTTCCTCGACTACTACTTCAGAAGCTGCCCCAGGCTCAGATGTCACGGGGAAAGGCTTCTGGAACAATCCTGCTGGTAACCCTGAGCCCCCTGATAAGAACAGTGAATACTCATCTCCGTGGCGCCGAGACGTTGCCCGCGTCACCAAGCGACAGGATGGCTCACTCAACCCAAGCCCCTCCGGTATTCACTGGTATCGGGAGCCGATACAATACTTAGTCCGAAAAACGGGCTACTATTGCGTCGGTATGTTCAATTCTTTGTGTGTTCCCCTAACAGAATCCCACTGATCACTCCAACCTTACAGCGGTCGTCCCCGTCACTGTCTTACAGTCATCCACGAGAGACGTCATCGCGCGTCAAAACTCTACAAGCGTACACCCTGAATACAAAGGCAATGTTCATTTTCATAATACGTTCGATGGTCAGCTTCCAGCGACCGACTACCCCAAAGTCAATGTATGCGCCGTCCTTTAACTTACTTCGCTATAGGTCGCTGAACTTGTTTCTGAACACCTAGTTTTATTTGGCAATGTTCATCGTGTATGCCATCTTGGGCGGTGCCTGGGCCTGGCTGTGTTACCGGCACCTTTCAGAATTACTCCCAATACAGGTACTCTAATATATGCTACAGAGAGATTCGCAGCTAACCCCTTGATAGTACTACCTTTCCGGCCTCGTAGGATTTCTGGTCATTGAAATGATTGCCAACTTAGGTACATATGCATGGATTCTCTTTCTAAATCAAACTGATTGACTGTATACAGCGTACTACCGCTATCTCAATGCCCACGGAAAGGGAACCACGTCGACGGTTTTCCTCTTCGTAGTAGCAATCCTCGATGCAGGCCGAAATTCACTGTCTTTCTTCATGCTTCTTGTGGTCTCTCTCGGTCTCAGTGTGGTCCGTGATGAGCTTGGACGCACCATGCGAAAATGCCAGCTTCTGGCTGGCGCCCATTTCATTTTTGGAGGTACCTTGCGTTCTGTAATAACATCGCAAGATAAAGTTATTGACGTTCTACCTTTTCTAGTCCTATATGCGGTTGGTATCGTAGAACTCGAATTCGAATCCACATCTGCCCTCGTCTTGCTCATGTTCGTCATTCCGTTGGCCTTCACACTCAGCGGATTCCTCATGTGGATCCTCTACTCTCTCAACGGTATGCATTCTTCTGACATTTCTCGTGATTCGTGCTGATGCTAAAACGGGCTTCAGCGACGATATCCCAACTCAAGGCCCGGAAACAGCATTACAAACTTCGCATGTTCCAACGCCTGCATTACATTCTTTTGTTCGTTGTGGTAGTGGTCGTCATATTTTTCGTGGTGTCTTCGCTGTCGTTCTCTGGGCGTCTTGCCGAAGGTCTGTTCACCCTTTTTCATTCTCTTTTGTGCGGATTCTCAACTCAGGTACAGACTATGCTGCCAAGACTTGGAAATATCGGTGGTGGCTGCTGGACGGCTGGCTTGCCCTTCTCTTCCTCGTCGCCTTCGCATTGATCGCGTACCTCTGGCGGCCATCTGCCAACAACAGAAGATATGTGGCTCTTGACTCTCTTTCGCGAATCTCTGCTTATTTTTTCTATTATATCTACGTTGATGATGTCCGATGAGCTCGCACAGGATGACGACGATGCGGAAGACTACGACCTCGAGTCTATGCAGCGGCGCACAATGTCCAGGCCTCGCGATGACGACGAAGCAACGCTTGTCGGCGTCCATCGCGGAGCCAATTCTCTTCACGACGACGCCGTCGTCTTCGAAATTGGAGATGAAGATGCGCACGATCTTAGTGACGAGGAGGATGATGTTGCGAAGCAGCGGTCAGCCCGACGCGCCTCTCCCCAGCATCGCGAGGATGATAGCGAGGATGAGCGAGATGGGTTGATGAGCGGAGGCGATGCGCCAAGGAAGAACAGGGACGATTAACATACGCTGCGTCCAATATAGGAGACAATGCTCGTTCTCATCACCAACGGTATTTTTATTTTGCGAGTGTTATTATAATGAGTAGAATACATGGGTGGTTATCTAGCAACTCGAGATCAAACCAAATACAAAGACCAAAGAAAAAATCAATCCCGTATACGACCCGTGGAAGTCGTGTAAAGACGAGCGGCAATGTTCATGCTTTGTAGTTCCTGCATAGCACGTCAGCATCCGGCACGAAAAGATAGAGGGGAATGAACAAACCTGGAATAGCAGCTTCGCTGCATAAGGAATATGTAGTTGTGAACATGCCGTTTTGTTTTTGCATGCGCGACACTGGAAGAGGGGGTTAGGAAAAATAAGGGCTTATATCGGAGAAAGCGTACTTCGAAGCTTTGCTTTTTCTGTGATCCAACGCAAATGATGAGTATGATCAAGCAAATAAGACGAAACGAGAAGAAGAACTGACCAGATTGGCAATAGCGGTGAGGCCACAGCTGATAAAAGCAGTTAGTAACGTATAAGAAGACACTAGCGATCCAATAACCACATACATATCACAAACGTGCAGGCGATATGCGTCGCTAGCATCGAATAGACGCTCCTTCAAGAATCCTGCAACACCATGCGAAATCATACAATCGCGCTCCATCTCTCCGAACCGGAGACCACCATCACGACTACGGCCCTCCACTGGCTGCCTGGTCAGGATCTGCACGGGTCCTCTCGCGCGCGAATGGATCTTATCGTCCACCATGTGCTTCAGCCGCTGGTAATACGTAGGCCCAAGGTAAACCTGCGCCTGCAGTTTCCGCCCGGTATGTCCGTGGTACATTACTTCCAGCCCACGGGACTGGTAACCTTGCTGCTTTAGGAATGTCGATACCGACTCGACAGTGAGCTCGGTGAACGGGGTCGCATCACCCTCGTTTCCGATTAGTGTTGCAACTTTGGAGAGTAGACACTCGACCAAATGTCCGATCGTCATACGGGATGGGATAGCGTGGGGGTTGATGATGATATCGGGGGTAATGCCTTCGGCGGTGAAGGGCATATCTTCCTGCCGATACGTGATACCGATGGTACCCTTCTGCCCATGACGAGACGCAAATTTGTCGCCAATTTGCGGAATACGAGTCGATCGGACTCGGACTTTGACGAATTTCTGACCATCAGAGTTGGTTGTGATCAATACCTGATCGACAATACCGCTCTCTGTGCTCTTCAACGGCGTCGACACATCCCGGCGCGTGTGTGTCCGTAACCGTTGGCCGAGTTCTTCGCTGTCTGCTGGTATTGGCGCAGTCTTGCCGATAATGATATCTTCTCCAGCGACACCAGTTCCAGGAGCGATTAAGCCATCGTCCTCGATCTTGTCATACGTCCCATGCTTCATCCGAAGCGTCGTGTCTCTGGTTGGCTTCTCGAACTCCTCCAACTGCTGTACACCGGACTTCTTCTCCAAGTCCATGTAACTCCGGTAGTAGATACTGCGGAAAAGACCACGGTCGACCGAGCTCTGGTTCATGATGACGGAATCTTCCTGGTTGTATCCACTGTAGCACAAAAT
Source organism: Heterobasidion occidentale (assembly GCA_039111635.1). Classification (NCBI taxonomy): domain Eukaryota; kingdom Fungi; phylum Basidiomycota; class Agaricomycetes; order Russulales; family Bondarzewiaceae; genus Heterobasidion; species Heterobasidion occidentale. The sequence continues at coordinate 1,618,503 of JBCAQO010000001.1, read as the reverse complement.
GGCCACGATGGCGTTCTGGCCCGCAGGGAGTTCTCGGAACTTCAGATATTCCATAGAACGAGTAGTGGCGAGGGGTTTTTGTGGGTAGTAGAGAATGTTCGCCATGGTGTCCATACGAACGAGGAAATTTGTGAGATAGATACCCATGGCTTGTTTGCCCATGGCGGATTGGTATGTATTACGTGGCGACTGGCGTAAACTTCTCAGTGATGACGAAGGCACTGTCGGTGAAATTGCATACCTGGTTGTGATCAGGGAAAGGAATGATGCTAGCACAAATACCCAAAATCATACTGGGATGGATCTCGCAATGCGTCCAAGTATGTGTATTCATCCCCGAAACGGCCTTCAAGCGCGCCGCAGGATCGAACTCACCGTCGTTCGCATGAGGATCAATGCCACTCCCTTGCAGCCTCGAGTTCTCCAAATCCTCTGGGGTCATACAGATCATGACGGTCTCTTCTTCTTCCGCATCGAGCAATTCGATAACGCCAGACTTGATCAAGTTGTTCCACTTAAACGGCTGCCCATCATCACTCTGACCTGCATTGAGCCACCTGACGTGTCTCTTCTGCAGTGCAAGTTGTTGATCCTCGACAATGAAGAGAGGACGACAGACACGGCCGGCGTCAGTATACAACCGCAACTCTCGCTCACGAATATCCCGCACGACCGACACCTCAGGATGAATATCGTCCTTACGACGCAGCTTCTTGATCGTCTTGATCAGGTTTGCCGGGTCACGGTGGACACCCATCCACACGCCATTAACGAAAACCTTCGTTGTCGGTGTCGCCGAGTTCGCATTCTCTTCCAGAGACTCGAGACCCCACTCCTCCAGAAACTCGATGACAGGGGCAGAGAGGGAGCCTACAGAGATGGTGGACATGAGAGCCAGGTTCTTGACGAGACCGCAGGCCTGTCCTTCGGGCGTCTCTGCCGGACATACCATTCCCCAATGTGTGTTGTGAAGTTGACGAGGCTTCGCAATCTTGCCTTCACGGCCAAGTGGGGTGTTGCACCGACGAAGATGCGAGAGCGTCGAGGCGTAAGTGTACCGGTTCAGAACCTGTGAAACACCAGCCTTCGCAGCCATCGACTTCTTCTGGTCACCCCAATTACCTGTGGCAAGAGAATACTTCAAACCATTTGTGATGGTATTGTGCTTGACAGCAAGGTTTAGGTTGAAGTCTTTATGTGTTTCGACGCACTGAAGTGTAAAGCATGAATATATGCTCGACGATCTGACGAAGACGACGCACCTTTTGCAAGTACCGATACACATCCCTCGTCAACTTTCTGAAAAGCATTCGGAAGAGATTCGCGAGAAGCGGGCCCGCAAGGTCCAACCTCTTCTTTCCGAAGTGATCACGATCGTCCAACTCTCTCCGCTCCATGGCAGCAAGTAACAGCCGATGGATCATATATCCGAAGAAGTACGCTTTCTTCGACTCGGACCCTTCCGACATCGAGATGTGAGGCAGCATCTCCTTCTGCAAGATTTCCTGCGCGTATCGTACACGGCGGTCACGCGAAAGGCCGGTCGTGGTGCCTCGGTTACCAATGAAATCCAGAGCAACCTGAATGGCAAGTCAATTCTGAAAGAAGCATACTCGAGAAGCATACAAACCTCGCGATCTTGAATCACGAAGCCGTCGTCGATACATGGCTTTAGCATTTCGAGCATCTGTGAGTCCTGCATGTCGTAGCAGATATGTTCCAGGATGTCACGGTCTGAGATGACGCCGAGTGCGCGGAAGACGACCCAAATTGGAATGTCGACCTTGATGTAGGGGATAGTGGCCTTCATGACGTTTCCAGACTACGGGTGATTTGGTCAACAGACATTCAGGAGATGGCAAAATATGTGGCAAACGCACCGCCTTCTCCTGACCGCGGTGGTACATCTTCACCTGGAACTGACTGATGGTCTTGCCACCTTTCTCGACAGCAGAACGAATCTCGGCCAAGAAATTGATGGGAGAGGGCTGTGCCTTTGCGAAAACATAGACGTGGTTTGTGGCCATGCGCTCTTGGGCGATGAGTACTTTTTCCGAGCCGTTGATGATGAAGTATCCTCCGGAGTCGTATGGGCACTCGTTGAGATCATAAAGCTCTTTCTCGGTGAGCTCAGAGAGAATGCAGAAAGTTGACCGGAGCATGATGGGAAGCTGCGGGACAGCTCAACAGTCTCGTCTAAGTTTGATAGGCGTGTGAACGCACCTTGCCAACCCACACCTTCTGTTTCTCCTCTGCAACTGTATCATCCAGCTCTACATCCCAAATAATATCTCCAGGCTGGCCTTCCGGATCCTCGCGACCAACCGAGAATTTCCTCTGCACCTCGATGTAGAGCGGTGCAGAGTACGTCAAATTTCGCAAACGCGCCTCCTGAGGAAACACGGGTACTACAGAGCCATCTGCCTCCGTCACCGTCGGCCGCGAGAGGAAAATCTGGCCAAAATGGAGTTCGTAGCGACGCGTCACGTCGTTCGCGTGGCCCGTGTGCTGGTCCGCCTGGTCCAATATGAGGTCTGCGTTCTCGTCGACCAGCTCCTGCATGTTGTTCTGAACGAATTCGTCGAACGAGTCGAGCTGCTGCCGGACCAGACCCTTCTCCTCGAAGAAGCTGGAGATGACTGCCCAGCAGTCCTCTTGCGTGATCTCCTCATAGTCATCCTCATCCTCCACCTCCTCTGCGTCGTATGCAGGGTCTTCGTAACTTGGAAGTTCCTCAACTGTGACTTGATCTAGGTAGCCTTTGTTGTGAAATGACAAAGACGAATGAATGAAGCTGTCCTTCCGTACCTGCGCTCATGTTGGGAAAAGAGACTCAAATAACGAACTTCAGGAGATGACGCAGGCGCAAGACGAGTGAAGACACGTGAAAAGCGCCGTTGAAGGGCTAACAGGGTCGTGTACGAGGTGCAATTTACCGAAGTCAAGAGCAGAGACGAGGTGGAAGACTGTCGAAGAGCGCAAGAGAGTCGTGCTCGGCGTTCGGGCTTACCAACGCTTGTCTCGCACTTGCCCGTTGGGGCCACGCGTTCTCACGCTCCCATTGACGTGGTTCAATCGACTCATCCTTTCAGCAAGAAAAAGTAGCAAGTACAAGGAGTGCGGGTGAGAATAATGGGTGTCACGAACGACTGTCGGTATCGAAAGCCAGAGATCAGGTATTTTTCTCATCAACCTGCAAGCTTCATCGACGTCTTCGTTAGACCCGCCCTCCGATTCGTTCAATGAATGCATGGAGGCCACTGCAGGATCAGGCCAGTGACGACAATCGCGATCACCAAGCGCTGCTAGACGGCGCGCAAAAGTCCCTCCATCTTACGGAGCGCGCTGGCAGCGTATCCTCCCTGCACGCTTCATCAGTCTCTGAATGGTGACCTCCCACGACTCTCGACGACGCACCCCGAATAACACGGTATGATTCAGATAGTGGAAGAGCTCATACAGGTCTCCTCTCATCTCATACTGCTCCACCGGCTCCGTTTTCGGGAAGTGCTCATGGTACGTCTTTATGAACGAGCTTGGTATGCCACCAAACATGCGTCCGATGGCCAGACTGTCGTCGAGGAAGTGAGTATCTACCCGGTGAGGTACGATTCTTGGTCTCCCTTACTCTGCTTCATTATGGCCGTAGAGGGACGAAGGATCGAATACGATCGGCTCTCCCGTCTTGGCGTCTGTGCCAGTATTGCCGCTCTACCAATGCCGATCACAACTTAGACTCTGAGATGTGCTCGTAGCGAAACACCTACCCATAGATCTCCATGCAACAGAACAGGTTCGATCTTCAACGGGCCCAACAACGCAGGTATGACCCTGCAAGCACTCAGCAGCATCCACGAAAGACTCCAGCACCGCGCACCTGCTTTGCACCTCCCGCCCTTTGCTACACACCTCTGCGTACCTCCCTCTCCCTTCCAACGTCTGCAGCAAATCCCCGATCATCACGTCAAAACACTCCTCCCACGTCCCGTACCACCCGTTCCGCATCCTCGTAGCCCCGCAAAAGGTCGGCACGTCGAACCCAAACCCCTTCTCGCTCTTGCACCGGTGCATCTCCGTCGCCAGCCGCCGCCCCAACACCGCGCCCGACTTTTCCGTCAACGACGTCAGGTCTTTGTACTCCGACACGAAGTACGGCTTCCCGGACTCTCCTACAATCCCAGATGCGAGCAAGTTCGGCACCAAGCCAGGTGCAGCTGCACCCATGGCCTTGAGGGATTCCGCTTCGCCTACGTACTGCTCTTTCTCCCCGGGTGAACCCACCTTCGCAAAATAGCTGTTCCCCGACGATGACTTGACGTGAGGCAGACCGCCGCTGAACTGAGAGTCGGGCTCCAGTTTCAGCAGGCATTCTAGGATGACAGAGGATATATCTGAGCGTCCCATGGTGAGTGTTCTCAGGACGGTAACATGGTGTGATGTCATCGAGATACGCGCTGATACAGTGCTGATACGCGTCATCGGCAAGCAAACTGAACGCCGATATGTGTTGCATATATTCGCCGGCAACCATCTGCTTCCCTGCGAAATGCCATCGAATCTCATCGAATCCGCTATTAGAGCAACTAGGGGCCTCTAGATGTCTATGTACTTGCCTAACTATCCTATCCTATCCTATCATTATCGAATTGCATAAAATAACAATCCCACGAATCCATCCTCACGACTCCGAGGCAAAGAAATGTGGATCAGGCGCCCCAAACACGCCGCACTTCCTATATGCTAGGGACCAGCCTGCACAAAGCGAGAATCATGTTAGCTGGGATCGGACGCGAAGATGCATGCGAGTAGAATGTTCTTACCAGTCGTACCGAACAAGATCGTCTGCGTTCACAAACGCCGCGGAAGCCAGTTCTCGCGCCTCGAGCCATACCCAAACCTATTCCGTCGCCACGGAGGAAAACAAATTTGGTAAATGAATATCGGATACAAAGTATCACGCACCTTCAACAAGGCGCCAAAGTTTCCTGTCGGAAGCTGCCTCATGCTCTCCTGCGCCGTCATCTGCCTCCCCAACTGCCTCAAAATCGGCAACGCACTCTTGAACAAATCCAACCCGGGATCCAACTGTCGCCCGATGCCCTCCAACAGCAGTATCGAAATGACGGTGTTGATGAAGTCACCCTCCATCTTGACATGGTGCTGCCGCACGGCCTTGAGCACGTCCGTCAGGATGTCCGAGATCTTGATCTGCCCGAGCGAGAACGTCTTTCGCTTGACGTTCAGCACGATGTGCTGCATCTTAAGCGCGAACGTTTCCGTGTCGATGGCAAGCTCGGGCGTGCGGCAGCGTTCGACCATCAGCTGCCCCGTGCGATAGCCGTCGAACTCGGCGACCGCGCGGAAGAGGTCCAGGAAGTTGCGGCGGTTCTGTGCATCGAGCGTCGTGATGAGCCCAGCGTCGATGAAGACGAGCTCAGGGAGGTAACCCTCTTCGTTGAGTATTCGGAGCTCGTGCTGCCAAGCCTGAGGAGATGAGGAAAGAGCGCTGAGACGCGTGACGATGGCATCGCAGTCGCTGGCGTTAGTATTAGGTGGTAGCATAATTTTGTCCTTGGTGAACGAAGAAGTCCAAAGATTCTTCAAGATCTCGAGCGCAGAATTAGAGGGTTTAGTGAACTTGACCATGATATTTCCGGGGTGCAAATCAGAGTGAACGAAGTTGTCTAAAAGCAACATGTTCTGGGTCCGAGTTAGACAAGGAGGATGATCAACAAGAACTGCATACCAGAAACGCGTCGAGACCGAGTTCCGCAAGCTGGTCGTCATAAGGCCCGCCGCCATTTTTCAAGAATGTTTCGAGAGGCAGGGCTTTTTGGTATTCTTCCACCAGCAGATCCTTCGTCGACCACGTCCGCAAGGGTCTCGGGAACGTGATAGGCGCCTTTCTCGTCAAGAAGTTATCCTCGAATGTGATAAGGTTATCCGCCTCATGCCGAAGGTCGACCTGCTCGTACATCATGCGGCCGAACACCTCGACCTCCTCGGGAAGGGACACCCAGTGCATGCCAGGGAAAAGGGTGATGATATGCGCAAACATTGACATGATCGCGAGGTCGCGCGCAATCAGCTTGGTGACGCGCGGATGGAGGACCTTGATCGCGACGGTGGCGGTGGGTACGGAGGGCGTCGACTCAGGAATGATCGCAGGCGCAATTGCGCCTGATCCGGATTTCGGCGTACGCTTGGGCTCAAAGTAGGATGGAGGAAGGAGGTCTTGTTTGAGAGTGGCTCGGTACACCTGTCATTTTATCTAGTGGGCGTGATCAGAAAACCGCGCATATACGCACCTGCGCAACTGCCCCCGTGCCTATAGGTGTCTCATCAAACTCCTCAAAGACCTCCTCGAACGGTCGCTGGAACGCGCGCTCAATGATTCGCTTCGTGTGTGCCAATGAATGCGGCGTGCCTCGCGAGTGCAGCTTCCCAAGTCGGCTACAAAGTGCATTGGGGAACAGGTCCGCACGAGATGCCGCCCACTGGGCCAACTGTTGAAAGGCGTGCAGTTAGACGCGCATACTCTATAGAATGATGATCGGACGCACCTTAACGAACGTCGGTCCCGCACGCTCCATTTGAACTACCAATAAATCATACCACCACAAAGCGCCCCATCTTTCCCCTTTGAGCCTTTTCTCGGGAGACCCAATAAGCAGGATCGGTGACGAAAGGATGACAGGAAAAAACAGGATGAACAAGTGGATGAAACGACGGGCAGTGAGGATGGACTCCCAGACATTATCTCGCAGCATACATAGGGTTCTTTTGAGCACCGATAGTTCCCGTTCGGTGAGAAAGTCGTCACATGGCTGGGAGGACGATGAGCGGTCTGAGCATGGGATGAGGGTGGGTGAGGCGAAGACGTGAGGAAGCAACGACGGAGGCCTTGGTAAGAGGAGGAAACCGAGGCCTCCGACTACTGGGACAAGCCATAAGGCAGATCTCCTGATTGAGACGCGGGAGTACAAGGGTGCGCGAGTGAAGAAGGTTGAGAAGGAACGATCTTGAGCCCAGCGGGACGCGTAGCGCACTCGTTGAAAATTTGCGGGGGTAGAGAGGGACAAGCGGAGGGACGCGGGGAGGGCGGCCAGACGAAGGGCCATCGGGGGGGACTACTAGCAGACGACAGACAAGAGCGGGGACATGCTACCAGCTAGGCCGTACTGAGCAGGCCAGCACCCGACATGTTGCGACCTTCATCTCCCGCTGACGTCATGCCATTCCCTCTCCTCCGACACCCATTGGCACGCTCCCCATCTCCAAGCGCCTTGACGTAGGCGGCTCCGGCGTTGACAGCGGCACAAACTGGCACAAATGCATATTCGCAGACTTGCAGAACAAATCGGGAGATTCGATTCAGCGTGTCTCTTCGAATCAGACCGGTTTCCAAATGGTTTCAGCTCTCAAAACGTAAAAACCTCCATGACTGTGAGAACCATCCGACGACCCTTCCGACGCTCTATCGGCCGACCTGGCTGTCCTCTATCCACGAGCACCGTCAAGGGAGTTGGGCAGAGGGGCATAGCCAACACTGCGCCCGATGGAACACGTCAAAGAGACACCCAGGACAGCCCAGGACGCGGGGGGGTGCGGAGCCTTGCGGGACCTGGCAATCGAGGACAGATTGCTTTGGATCTCTAGATCGGCCCGGGCCTGAAGAAGCGCCAATTTCGACCTTATTTACACCTGTTGATTTTGAGTATCCCGCCCATGGGGAATCCAACATCGGTTTTCTATAAAAAATACAGTATCGGCAGAGGCGACCATTCCCCTCGTCCTTGACCGCGCCGCTGCACTTGGGCTCCACCCGCCAGTCCATGGCCACTCCTTATGCCTTTGTTACCTTATTGACTTCTGACTCTTACCTCCCTGGCGCACTCACCGTCGCAGCCGCCCTCAGAGATGTACATACAACTCCACCCACTCCACCCGAGGTCGATTTCCACACCGTTTGCCTCGTCACTCCCGAGACAGTAGACGTATCCAGCATAAAGCTCTTGAGGAGAGCTTTCAATGTTGTTATCGGTGTAGAGATTATCGAGGAGAACAACGCCCGTGGATTGCACCTCCTAGGTGAGTGCTCCGCAATCTCGCGTCTCGAGACATCTTCTCGAAAGGCAATTATTCCGGTCCTTCCCCCCTTTGTCTTCCTCTGTGCGGTGGATATCTTGCTTGTGAGACTTCGCCGCAGAATGAATACAGCTCGGACACGGGATCGGCCTCAAGCACGACACATGACTGTGTGCGTCTCATGTGGGAGAGTGCAATGGCCTCTAATCATTATCCCCGCTGCGGCGGTCCACTTCATTTCCGTTAACATGGGGCACATTGTAACCCTATATGAAACACCCCTGCTCACTTGTTTCTCCCAAATCAGGTCGTCCGGACCTCCACTCGGTCCTGACGAAATTGCATGTCTTCCGCCTGATTCAATACTCCAAGATCGTCTTCCTCGATGCCGATATTCTCCCAACCCGTCCACTCTCTCACCTTTTTACCCTTCCTTATGAGTTCGCAGCCGTCCCAGACGTCGGATGGCCCGACATATTCAACTCTGGGCTGATGCTATTGACCCCGAGAGAAGCCAGTTTCAATGAATTAATGGATCTATCGAAGTCGAAAGGCAGTTGGGATGGCGGTGACCAGGGCCTTCTCAACGAGTGGCGAGGCAGTGACTGGCACAGGCTCAGCTTCACGTATAACACGACACCCACGGCCGCGTACACGTGAGTTTCTATTTCCTGTAAAGATAACATGTGCCCTTTCTGAATATTTGAATCCCTGCACAGTTACGCGCCCGCCTACGAGCGATTTGGCTCACAGATATCCTCTATACATTTTATCGGCCCGAACAAACCCTGGAGTTCTATTCCTTGGCGTGCACCCGGTTCGACCGACGCGCAGCAAGCTGCCTCGGAGCCACCGCGCGCGTATGATTACGGGGCCCTCGTCGATCGCTGGTACGCGGTATACGACAAGCACTACCGCTCTACTGTTGTGGTACCCCAACCTGAATACGCGTTGCGGCGATATGAGCCGGCTTGGGAGCAGCCGAGTGGTATCGGCGCAGAAGTGGGCCCCTTGCCGGCATTGACAGCTGGCACCGTTCTTGGCCTCGACGATCTGCGCAGGATAGCCGTTGAAGGATTCACCGGCCTGTCTGGGTATTCTCAGGTGCTTCCTGGGGAGGGCGAGTATATGCGCTTGCCGCTGGAAGGACGGTTCGACCTGATGCGCCCGCGAAGTGACCCAACGCCAGCTCCAGAAGTGGAACCGGGACCGAGCGCAGAGCTCGAGGGCGAGAGGACGCCTCAGCAGAAGCAGAGCTACTTTGACGCGGTTGGCCCTTCGACCCCCGTCGCGCAGCGTTCTCAGTTCTCTGCTACTGGCGACTCGCCTCCTCGCATGTACACGCTCCCGACTCCAGGACCAGATGAGCTGCCGCCCGCACCGCACCCTCACGCACTCTCCCTCCCTCCTTCGGCTCCCGTGACGCCCACTCCTTCGCGTTCCTCGAGCACGTATATACCGCCACAGATCGACCCTGCTTCGCCGTGGCACCCGCGTGAGCCAGACTATTCGCAGGAAAACCAAGGTCAGCCCTATGGTGAACAACCGCAGGCTCAAGGACACCCGCAATACTATGTTCAACGGCCTATCGTTGAATCTCCTCGATATGTTCCCGGGGTGCATTTCCAGTATTCGACGGGGAATCCGCAAGACCGATCGAGGAGTCCTTCTCATTCATCCCTGGATTCTCTCAACAGCAGTTTTTGCCGACCGGGCAAGGCTCGCAGCACTATGGCCAAGGCCCGCCACCAGGGCCTTTGCATGAGCATTCACAAGCATACCACCAAACTGAACCCAGTCAACCTTCGAATGTCCCTTCAGAGGAGAGGCAACAATCGAGACAGCAGCCAGAGACACCTACGCATGAACCATCACGATACTATGATCACGAGCATCATCAGCCGCCGCCGCCTCGTGAACCCCCACGTCCTCGGTCTCCCCCCATGTTGACGTGGAACCCTGCCATTGAACCACCTCCAAAAGACGTACCAATCTCAAATTTCCCCACTGATACATACTTCCCCAACGTCTGGGATAGATCCACGGACTCGTTCGGGACGCCCACTGGGAGCTTGCATTCGCCGACGCCTCCGTCCAGCGCCCTTTTCTCCCTGCCTCCGCCGGGACAGATCCCTGAGCGCCTGCTGCGCGAGGGACATTATACCAATGTGCTTGGCGACCAATCTGACATGACGCCCAGCCCCGATCGCAAGAAAGTCAGGTCCGTTTTCCCATGGGAGACGAAACCGCGTCATATGCCAGGTCGAGTGTTTCCCTCTACCGACTCACCGCCTCCGGGTACGTTCATGACTGCAAGCTCCTCCGGGGTGCCCAGCCCCTCGCTAGTGTCTTCGCCCATTCAGCCTGTGGGGCACTCTCCTCTGGTGATGCACTCCCCTCTGTCTGGGTTGCCCTCGTCGTTCATGTACATGAACGCGTGGGATTCCATCCCGAGCATACAGAAGTACGCGTCGAAGCTCGTCCGCCCGGTGCAGCCACCTGCCGGGCCCCTCGCCCCCGCCTTCGATCCGATCGAGTCGCGCAAGCGGGAAAATAGCCTGTTCAAGAGCGAGTGGGAGGAGTCGGGCGAGAGCAGCGTCGATGGTGATGACGAAGATACCGGAGACGAGGAGGAGCGCAAGGAGGAGTTAAAGCGGCGGTCTCGCGCAAGCTCGATCTCGGGCAAGGGCAAAAAGAAAGAATACCGGATGGTGGGTGTGCAGACGGTCCCGAAGGAGACGCGCAATCAAGGTGTTCAAGTCGCGTTCCTCCCCGTCCCTCCGGATGCTGACCGACTCGCGAAAGACAAGGAAGGAAGGCCGGTTACGGGATCACGCGTGCGGGGCGTGATAACTCCACCTATGGGCCGCCGGGAGTGGTCGCCGATGGCGATGTCAGATGCGCCGTCGTCGCCCGTGACGACCACGACGGGCGCGTTCATGCCTGCGCATTTGGCAGACACGGTCCCCAGTGGTACGAAAAAACTGTCGCCGCTAGGGTCGCCCACTGGGTTGAGAAGCCCGCGTATGTACACGTCGCCTCGCGGCTCGCCAAGGGGCTCGTCGGTGAATCTTGTTGGCGCAGTAGGGTCGCCGCCGAGGCCTCAGCTGCGCGCGCCGATGTCGCCCGTCGTGAGGACGATATCGAGCGACGCGACGTCCTCTTCGCCGTCGAGCGCTGGACCGCCCCAGTCCCCGCGCCTTGATTCCCCACGCCTTGATTCCCCGCGCCTTGATTCCCCGCGCCTTGATTCTCCGCGTCTTGATTCTCCCCGCAATGCGACACTGAGCACCTCCATGCGAAAGACTACGGCGCGAGTGTGGGATCCCGCGCGTGGCGTGGAAATCTTCAAGAAAGGGTCCGAGGAAGTGCTTGCGAGGTTCCTCAGGATGGGCTCGTGGGACGAGGAGCACGCCGACAAATCGGTTTCGTGAATTGAACCTGGATCTCATCTGGGATGTGTGTAGCCATACGCGCCTGCCTGTCCTCATAACGCTCTCGATGCTTTCTGTATACCCCACGATTTCGGACGGTGTGTAGCATCCAGCTGTTTGATTGCCTCTCTCTTTGTCTCTTTGTCTCTATATGGATACGCCTCCAAAGTTACTATACACCTCACGTCTCCCTCCCCCATCAATTGTTTTCCCACCAACAAATGCCTGGATTTGGATAACTGCCTTGTCAATATGCCCGCATCTTTTCCTCCTTTTTTTATCAACTTGCTATGGCCTTCGTTCTCCTGCATATTATGATGCGTGCTTCTTCCTGAATGTATTTTTTAATCTTCCAAATGTGCCAGATGGGTAGAGGAGGAAGGATGGGTGGGAGGTCCGGAGTTGGCCGAGTGCCAAAGCCGAGTGTGCCGCAGTTGTGCCGCCGGGAACTAAAAATACATGCTGCAGGCCTTTTACTTCCAGCTCATGGTCTTGCCTCTTACATCTTAGCTTGACACCGAACATCTCTGCGATGGTGGGAGGTTGGAGGACGCCTGTCGAGTCACCGAAGACTTTGACTCAGGCTCGCGCCTCGAACCATCGGCCTCTCTCGGTGAAAGACGCCCGTTCCTGCCCGTTGCTATTCGATCCTGCTCATCGTAGCGCACAGTCCAAATAATTTTCACGATCACGCCAGACAGCGCCATGCAGTCTCGCCTCCGCTCTACCTGCGCCTCGCCCGGCCTCGTCCATTTTTCTTTCGCCTAGCTGGACGCGTCGGCGTGCTGTCCAACCGTGCTCAGCTGATCACCACATCACCTAGGTCGACGGTCTGCCCTGTTGTATCGCACGACTTTCGAATATGACCTCGTCAATTGGCGCCTATCAATTCTAGGCCGAAGCTGTTGTTTCATCCGACCAGTTTCACTCGGGTGATGCATTCGGAATGAATCGTGCTATGCTCCTCCTCGTCGCTCCGACCCCATCTCTTGATGGACATATAAAATGACCTGGGTGCTACTGCCCGGGAGCCTACTCTCAAAGCATCTTACCCAGACAGTTCTCACCGAAGCATGTCTACCTCCTCACATTTCAACCCGCCGATGAAGCACGTCGCTGCTGACTCTCTTAACTCTTTGCCCGAGCGCGTGCAGTATCTCAAAGACTTTATTGGCTTCGGACCAGAGGATGCAGCTATTCTCCATGCAGCCAAGCCCGTCATCGCTCCTCTCTTGCCAGCTATTCTCGATGCCGTCTACGCGAAGCTGTTTTCGTTCGACATCACCCGCGCGACCTTCCTTCCTCGAAACACAGGTTTCAAGGGCGAGACGGCGAAGACACTGTCTGAGCTGACGCTGGATCATCCCCAGATTGCTATGCGCAAAGACTTTTTGAAGGCATGTCCTTTCTTGATTGTGCCCCGTGCTGATTTCCTGATATTCTGATTTCCGTCTTTGGCAGGCGTATTTCGTGAAGCTCGTTTCGGCAGATTACGACGACATCAAGACGTGGGAGTATCTTGATCGTGTGGGCATCATTCACACAGGCGTGCAACAGCAGTTGAACACGGGGAAGGCATCGACCAAGTCCCCACTACGCGTCGAGTTCATTCATATGGGTCTGCTCCTAGGTGCGACGATGCGTTGATCCCACCCCGTTCTTCGCGGACTTACTGGTCTCCTCAGGCTATGTCGAGGATATAGTCATTGATGCAGTCTTGGACCATCCTGACCTGGACCTCGCGACAAAGCGTGCGGTCCTCAAAGCTCTCAATAAAATTCTCTGGATCCAGAATGACCGTGCGTACCATCACTCTCATGCAATCTGCGCGCATTGATCAGCTTTTTGCGCGCAGTCTTTGCGAAACACTACGTCAAAGATCTTGATGAGATCGAGGCAGGAAGAACGAAGGACGCACTCCCAAAATATTCTTTCACGCAGTTCCCTGTCTCCATCGTTCTCTCCCTCGCCCTCACGGGCCTTGCGTACAAATTCTTTGTTGCGTAGTCGCACTTCTGCGCATTTTACCCATGCTCAGGCGCAGTCGTCGTCGATTGGGCCTGTGATATTGATTTGATCACTTCGTACACCAACATTGACCTCAACAGAGGACAGTTCTGCTGTATAGCTTGCGCAGCGCCTGAAGAACGATCAGGGTTGCCAACATGCCACTTGTGCAGCAAATTCAGGAACGCGGGGTTCTCTATCCACCGACCTCAAACCTCTTTACAGCAACTTCACATCTCTAGACAGGCTTTCAGGATCGCATGGAATGAATGAACGCGACGAAGCAGGCCGCTAAACTACAACATCGAGCTAATGAGAGGATACGGTCATAATTAAATGGGTATATGCGACCAATAATTGAATAAATACGAGTGGGTGGGGAGACAGCGCGCTGTGTGATCCTATCCCTATCTGAACAAATTTCGATTAGTGAGCGGAGTAGATCCATCCGAGTTGATCCATCTCATCCCCGCTCTGGCCATATGACGCAACAATGCCGGAACCGCTAGGCGCAGTGACGGTTGCACAGTCGTCCGTTGTCGTACCGGCGGAGACAGTCCGCCCATTGCTGGTAGTCAGGAGAGCGTAGAAATTCCGCGTGTGGCTGTTGTATACGCCCCAGCAGAGCTTGGCCGAAGTGAAGTATTCGCCGGACGCGAGGGTGAGCGAGGATGCGTCTCCGCCTGTACCACCGTGCGAGAGGACGGCGCCGGTGGACAGCGTGAAAGAAACCGCATCGAGCCGCTTCGCGCCTCGGAGAGTGACAGAGGCGACTTTTGGAGAGGTCGGGAGAGAGGGGAGGTCATTGAACCAGGTGCTGCTAGAGCCAAACGCCAAATATGAGCAAAAGGATTCAGAAGTTTGTCTTCCCAAGATAAATCCATCCACGCACCCATGAGGACCGCCATAGAGATCGCTCTGGCTGAAACCATTGGCCCCAGCCCACTTAAATTCGACACGAATGGGGTTGTGGTCGGTGAGGGTTGCGAGATCGGTCGAGAGGAAACGAGCAGTGTCATAAAAGAAGGACGTTGCGGTGAGCGTCACGCTCTTCGAGCCGCGATATCTGAGAACAAGTAATGAATATACAAGCCAGAAGATGTAGCGTAATTTGAAAACATACAAGACCTTGTCCACAACTTCGCAGCTAGTGTTGGTGGGCACACCGTCGGGGCACACGAGAGCATCAGTGCCGGCAACAGGCGCAACGCCGTTCCGTACGAGCTGAACCCAAGCGTCTGTCAACCCATTTTGGGATAGGATAGTGGGGATGTTGTCCGCAGACCGAGTGTAGCGCGAGTTTGTGTCGCCGAAGATCAGAACAGGGTTTCCGATTGCGTTGGCATCGACATAGTCGGCAACCTGTCAGTGGAAAACGAAGATCGCCGCGGATCAATTTTAAGATAACAGATGTCGGAGTATGACGCATGTCACGGACCTGTTGGATGTTGGACCTGCGAGCGGACTCGTCGCCGTCCTCTGTACCAGCGTCCGTGTGCAAGTTGAAGGCGTCAATGTAAACGCCCTCAGCAACACGCCAGCGCATGTGTGTGAAGCCCTTCGGTGTGAGACAATCACTCTCCGATGCATTAGAACAATCGTCCCATTTGGTGCGGTCGAAGTCAACCCAGTCATAGTTAGACAAGGAGTTCAAGCCGCTTCCAATACCAGCTGTTATCAACCACTTAAGAACTCGAAATTTATACGTACGAGACGCTAAAGCGACGCACCTCCTCCGCTGGTCGCGGTACGGTATGGATGGGTGTCATATTCGTACAGTGTGGCATGATAATTGAAGTCCTGCACAGGAATCAGTCCAGCTCAAGTGCAAAAAACAGGGATCAATGCAAACCTCCTGTACGTGGATGAGATCATAATTATATGTAGCGAAATCCTGTTATTTTCGAAGTACTCGATATCAGAGTCGCGATCTTCGGAAAGGCTCGTGAGCCGACAAAACACGGACCTGTCCAATGAGCATGGTATTCGTGGTCTTATCACCCGATTCTCCATTGCCGTTGAGAATCTCTGGGAGACCAGCAACATTCATAGAGAGAACGTTGAAAGTCCCCGATGCTTGCACATGGTCAATGCGGGAAAGAGAGACGGCCAAGAAAACTGCAAGGGTAAGGTGCAGCATTGCGAATGAGAGGGGGGCGATGCAACCAGGGGAATACAACGGTGTGCATACTTGTGCGCACCGGCCCTTTTGAACGCGTGAAGCAACGGACAAGGCACGGCCAATGGTTGGAAGAAACGTTCGATATTTGTTATTCAAGTCGGCATGACAGAAGAACAGATGCATCGGATATCGAATCA
The DNA here is from genome assembly GCA_039111635.1 of Heterobasidion occidentale. NCBI lineage: Eukaryota > Fungi > Basidiomycota > Agaricomycetes > Russulales > Bondarzewiaceae > Heterobasidion > Heterobasidion occidentale. Next base: position 1,602,655 of record JBCAQO010000001.1, on the reverse strand, counting down.
AGTTAGGGTGTGCAACGGCTCCGGAAACAAACTTGGCCTGACGATCTCTGCTCAGCTGTGATATCCATGGAAACAAGCAAGACTTACAATTGCTCCTCGAAAGACGATTGGTCTGACCACCACCCATAGCTGGAGTATACTGTGGAGTAGACGACCTTGACAGTGAGTGTCGGAAGCAGAAAGCCTGCTGACGAGACGCAAAGATACCGCTGATAGAATATAGCTGACCGCATGGACATGGAGGAAGACCAGCAGACCATCAGAGGCATAACCTGGGAATCGGGTCAAGGCACCGCGCAGTCGAGCACGCGGTCTTTCGGACTCGATGAGTGGTCGTTCAAGAATCCGCAAACCTCACACGTTTCACGTTCGTGAGCGGCCGGAAAACATTGAACAGTAGCTAACGATAACACCATTCGCGATATCTCAGAAAGAAGGCTTAGCTCTCAGAGACGCGTCTTCATTGCTGCTCGCTCAACGTTCGACGTCCAGGTCTGTATGCACGTTCGAGTATCGTGCACTGTCGTATGGCACATGAAAAGAAGCCAGATATAAATAATACCTCAGGGATCACAGGGATCACTCGGTCAGGCCTGTCAGGTGCAGAGGGGTTTGAACCTGTTGGACTGCGAGCGAAGTCCCTCTTCGTGGAAGACTCTGTTGAATCTCAAATCGGGACGATGGCCGCGTAGATGCCGAGATGTCAGAGGATGTCAGGACATCTCGGTCGTGGCCGGTGAAAATGTCTGCGGAAAGAAAGACGGTGCACTGAAATACTGGGGCTCGCGAATTGTGTACTGCAGCAATTGCGGCATCTGTTAGGGAATGTCTTGAGAACATCCAAGGGCTCACTGAGATATGTCACGCAATCAATAAATATCGAATATGCCTTGCAGTACACAACGTTACCTTGCGCATGTCCGAACCATAGCTAAGAGCTACTGGTCAGCAGCACCTTGTCATGTGTTCTATCAGACAATTGGGAGTAACGAGGAGTTTTCGTGGAGGGTAGGAGGCCAGAATGGCAATGATCTTTTCTACATGCTGATGCAGTGATGCCGGGACTGTGAATAGTTGGCGTTCAAGGTTGTGATAAGATATGAGGATCTGGAAATGCTCTGTTGACTGAGCTAGATAATGCGTGAACAAGCAACTAGCAATGTAACCCTCACGCAAAGTGGGAGTCACTAGCACTACATGACCTGCTTCAATACAGCCTCGAATTCTTGGAGTGCTTGTCACTGGCGGAGTGTCGAAAAGAGCGCACCGTGGGAACAGGCAAGGAAATATGTGTCCAATTCGGCAATGATGTCATCGATCGCCCTTGGAGTTTACGGTGACGATTGCCCCACCGAGGAGCTATAAAACCAACATGCATCCGCGATCCCTCAAATCTTTAAACACCTGGTCTGCCACCACTAAATCTACGATTTTTAATGTCTCAGTGAGTTTTTTTTTGCTTTATATTGCGATGATCTGAGTTTATGCTCGCCCAAAAGACACATTACCACCGCCGCTGGTATTGAAGCCCAGACATCTACCTCCGGTCTTGCTCAGGAGGTCCACAGGCAGGCGGATAATGCTAAGAATGCGGCTGAGGAAGCTGCTGCAACTGCCCGCGTACCTCTCATTTTTTTTGTAAATTCTTCTCGATTTTAATTTTGCTTCCAGTCTGTCCCATCACACCCGGCCGCCCAGTCAGTGAATCGTTTTACGCAAGAGCTGTCCAAGCACTAAACCAAATTTTGACAGGCCTGCGGGGTCCACTACCACCGCCGCAAATGTAGAAGCTCAGGCTCCCACCCAACTATCTGCCAGTCAGATTCGCGCGACGGCCGGGAAGACTCAAAGTGCCGCGGAGGACGCAGCTGCAACTGCTCATGTAGGTTATTGTATAATTTAATGCTCCGTTTTTGCTCACGTTAATTGATAGACGAAGGGCCCGAAAGTCACTGGCAACGCTGGGGATGCTGTCACTCAACTCGAGGAAAATGTAAAGGCCACAACAGACGCGGCTGTCGCTCAGGGTCAACACGATGTCCACGCCGCTGCTGCTGCCGGGTCCGGATACCTTGACCAGGCAAAGCACCTTGCAGCGAGTGCATTTGCCACTGCCCAGGTTTGTAATCTTACGCGCATCTTGCAATCTTGTAACTGACTCATGTGTCCTGTAGTCTTACCTACCTGCGTCTGCTGTCGGCTCTCAATCAAACCCAGCGGCTACCACGCAAACACATTCGATCACAGAAACACTAGGATCGACCGTGTCTTCAGCGACAGAGACAGCGAAGGGCTATCTGGCGTCTGCGCAAGTAGCTTCTCAGCCCCATGTTGAACAGGCAAAGGTGACGCTTGCGCATAGCATCGAGAGCGCGAAAGACTACTGGGCGGAGAGCATAAACCTGCTGGATCTTCGGGCATTCCACCGACGACCGCACCGTTGGAAAGTGGCCCCCATACAACGACCACGCCGTACCCCTCCACGAGGAAGAATACGTTGATAGGGGAAAACGAGAAGAAGAAAGGTATTTGAGACCGAAGAAATTATGTTCACAATGATTGAACTTCAGCCTTCGCTTTGTATGTATTATCGGTGTAGAATAAAGCCACCCGAAATGCGAATCCTTGACGCACGTCTGAAGATATGTTGACAGGTGAATATGTGGATTATTCAAACACGTGAAAGTCAACTACGTCAAGCACTACAAATGTGGAGCGAGACAACGTAGAGAAAGGAAAGGATTATCCACGACGACGTCCATGCGGCAAAAAATCAATGAGTAGAGGGACAGCTGAACATACTTAAATACGACCTTCAAGCATAGTCGGAGTGAACTTGCTTCTCGCCCGTATCCTTCGCCCATATTTCATGAGAAACCACGGTCTACGACAACGTGAGCGCTGGTTCTACATCTGATAACAGCAAATATGCACTTGCGCTGGACAACCGAGCACGATCGCAACGACCGCGAGGATGGTGTTTCCTTTCCCGTATCCGAGAGTATTGTACATGTACGGCGCGAACAGCGGGAAGGTAAACGCGAATAGACAACGAAGGCAGGAGGCGGCGGCCAACGCTGTATGTTGTAGTTGGTCAGCATTTTTTTGCCTGCTGTGGTGGGCAGAAATGATTTCGTGTGAGAGGTGTGCATACCAGATGCCGCGTACAGTTTGTACGTGTCTACAATGTATGCTTGAATGCTGGTGGAATTGGAGACCATGCCGCAGCCAATAAAGGCAAGTCCCTGAGAAGAGAGTTCAAATCAATGGTTGGAATAATTCTACAGGATGATTTCGAGCACACAATGTCGGGAACGATCCAGTGGACGTGTTTCTGCGCGCCCCAACCCAGAAGAAGAAGTCCGATGGGCATGGCGATTGTGCCAGGTATCGAGCACGCTACATAGATATGAAACTCAGTCAGCATTAGAAGAAAGAGGGGAGCGATGCTTACGCAGGCGATACTCCGGCTGCATACTCCCGCCGTTCTTCTTGGTGTAATAGACTAGTGACCAATCCAACGCTCGAGCCGTGACTTGAGCTGTTATCATTATGCCGACTCCGAGAGCAATATAATGTAGGCCGGATATGCCAAGAGACTCGTAATATGTTTTTTGATAGATACCAGGAAGCGCGGTGAACGTCACTTTGAAACCAGAGTCATTCGTGGATTCATCGGAGACGACGACTGTACGCACAATAAATGACTGCGTAAAGGAAAGCCGTGTAGAAGCCCAAGAGCTGAACTATGGATTCCGTTGCTAAGAAGCGGAAGGGCCTTAACAAGGAGGTGGATAAAAGCTTCCGCACACTGCAAATTGTTCAACACACATCATTTATACAGAACATTCAAACTGGTTTGACTCACCTTCGGTCCTGTGTTTGGAAAGGAGTTTGAACGACTCTTGGAGAGCCTTTCTCAGCGTCCAAGCTTATTGCTACTCTCTTTGCCTTTCGCTTCAGAAGAACTGGAGGATATGCTAGAAAAGTAAAGCTGCTTTAGCACGTGGCCATCCGAAAGGCTGGGCTGACTTACTCTCTTCAAAAATCAGGAAGGCGACAGAAATAATGACGGCGTCGATTATGGATGTGCCCCAGTACTATAAGTGATGAAGGTTGGTGTCAGTAATTTCTTTGAAACAGTGAACTGGTCCTGGAGGCAACTGACGATCCAACGCCATGTCGTACGCTCAACAATCCACGCTCCCGCCACAGGACCCAGAGTAGGACCAAGAATGGGAGCCAAAGAGAAGAGCGAAATCGCACGCCCACGCTCTTCAGGCCTAAAACAATCACTGAGAACGGCGCCGCCGATCTACCAACCCAGGTTACCAGTGAGAAAGTGTATTCATACATTGAAGTTACGACTTACAGCGAGCGGCGCACTTCCGCCCAGACCAGCAATGAATCGGAATCCCAAAAGCTGCCCATCGTTCTGCGCAAAACCGCACCCGATATTCCACGCTGCCAACCCGACATTCGTAAACAGTTGTTGAATGGCAATGCTTAGGACGTACCAAGGAATACAATATTACTCGCCATCATGACACGAGATCGTCCGAACACCTCACACAGAGGTGCGAGATATAGAGGGCCAAAAGCTATGTAATGATAGACGATGAGCGCAGCGCTATGACGGTGCACTAGGTGTGCTCACCATATGCAAGCACAAATATGGATACGGTCATAGCGATGACGCTTTCGTTGTGCATACCGAAATCGCGGGCAATAGCGGCGCCAGCAGGAGCACCTATACTCGATGTGACGGGAGAAATAAAGGTAAATGCAGCGACCACTCCGGCAGCGGTCCACTTCCTTCGACTAGGCCAACTTGAACAAAGCTTCAGTGGTCAAATGCACCACATGTATAGCAAGAAACTTACTTTTCCGGATTCTCAGGATCGTCAGGGCCATCCCAGTCAACGATTAGCACCTCGTCGTCCCCTTCAACGATCTGAGCGCCCGGAGGTAACGACGATTTGTCCGTATTTGACGCGACCAATTCATCCTGCGCCTGAATTGGTGCTGGAACTAGATCTCCTGGTTGAGGGCGTACTGTTGTCGTATCAGTTCCAGTGCTCGAGCTCATTGGGAGTCAGTGACGCACCTTTTCTGTGAGACTCATTATATACAGCCCTCCAGCCCGTCGTTGAGCGCGGTCAGGAATTGCAAGGAGCAGTCATGCCGTCGGGTGATGCAAGGGAGAGAGCCATGCGCGTATTCACACAGATATATTGTCCGACGGGAGATGCAACCTTCCGACGGCTACAGAGATTGAGCTCACTTGACATAGAGTAGCCGCTATTCGAGAAGGGACTCCAAAAAGGGACAGCCTACGGTGCCATTGTGCCATCGACAAGGGAAGAGGAAAGCACAAAAGCTCTTCGATTTCGGCCACCACGTCATGAACCCGATAAGGCAACTGTAGAGCTATGACGTATGCGTCCTCGATTGAACGCTTGCGGCTTGGCACAGCCATCCAGGATCCTTTATCGGAGTTGCATCTGCCATCTTCGGATCCATCACCCCCCATCCCTCTCATCGTCGCAATGGCAAGCCCACTCAATTGCTCTACTCGCGAGTAGCGAATGCTGATCAAAATCTCTAGGAGAACTTCGTCAACCTCGCTAAGAAAGGCCTGGATGCCTACGAACAGCACCAGAAGAGCAGCAGCAGCAACAGCGAATGTAACCATCTAACTTGCATCAACTCATGATCCTTGATTGAGCTGACCACCGTCCGTCAGCCAACTACGGCAAGACTGGGGGCGCTGAATACAATTCTCCCCACCATTCCGAGCAAGGCAGGCCCAGCTCTGGGAGCCCTCAGTGTGAGTGGAGCGTGTGAATAATTTGTTCTGCGAGAACCCAAATTAAAGTCGAATCGTTGCATCTTGATAGTTGACCACGACGACGTCGTCAAGACCGCTCAGGAGCATGGCTCTGGCGACAGCTCCTTGTTCTCCTCTGCGATGAGCTTCATTAGCTCTAACAAGGTATGTAGCGACCCGAGACGAAAGGGACCATATCAGCATCTATTTTTAGGGCGAGCATCAGAACCCCATCGATGAGGGTGCAGCTCAGGAGGCTCACAAGAAAGCCTACCATGAGGATAGCGCTAGCAGCATGGACGCCTCCTCGATAGGTAGCGCGGCTGCGCTCCAGGTGCGTCCACATTCGCATTCCCACTTCCATCTCTTTACACATCTAAGCCGATTCGGTGTTTTCCCATCCACAGATCCTGAAGAAGTTCACGTCTGGCTCCGGCTCCGGCTCTGACACCAAGCCCAGCGGCGGAGGATCCCAGTCCCAGCTCATCAGCATGGCCATGGCCGAGGCGACCAAGCTGTTCGACAAGTCTGGCGGCGCGAGCAGCGGGAACAAGCAGGATGCGGTCAACAGCGCTGCCATGACCGTCGTGAAGCTCATGGTGCAGAGCAAGTTCAGCGGCGGTGGAAGCACCGGCGGCAGCAACAGCGGTGGTCTAGGTAGCTTGTTGAGCTTAGTAGGTCTTTCTCTACGTCGAATCGCATATAGTTGACGTCTCATCATCGCACCTAGGCATCTAAGTTCTCTTGATCAGCTGGCGGTTACAAAGGACAATGTGAAGTAGGATAAATGATATGTATAACGATATCACGTTGTTTTGTATACGCACGAAAGTGCACGATTGTTTCAATTATCCTGGTTTACATGAATTCAACTGGCTCGGCCGCATAACGGCGTGTAAGATGTTTGAGGCAACGCGATTTCAATTTGGATGTGACATACAATGTCGTACACATAACAAGACAACGAGTAGCAAGACAGCAAACAGAGATAACACAGAGATAGCAAATGCGACGAATGAACAGCAGGACGATGGCATATCAGAAGTTCAAGAAGAAACCCCCCCCAAGGTAAAAGTGATGTGGAGATGTAAATCAAGGCGAGAGAAATTATTGCAGGATGAGCAAGTGATATGGAGGGTATATCCGAGACAAATAAAAATCAGTAATAAATACCGTTTCCGCGAAAGGAAGACGGGCAGATGACACAGGCACCAACTGGTTTGGGGTTGAAGGTTCAAAAGGTGGAATACAAGAGGGAAATGTTGATGAAAACATACCATCCAAGTGAAGCGTTGTTATCATCGGCCGAACGCAAAGCTGAAAGACACCTCTTCTCTTTTGATGCCAGTAGAGGAACTGTACGGAGGAGAACCAGATGGCAGATGCGCCCGAAGATCTTGGGCTGTTTCGTTGAAGAGAATTGTAATATGTTGCCAGGTGACACGGCTGAGTCAAACGTTGGTGTGAATGACTTCAATGACAATGAAGATGGTGAGATCGATGGGGTAAATTTGGTGACAAAGGGAGGAGGTGTGGACGGTGGCGTATCGAGCTCATCTGAGGATGGAGATGATGACCCCGAATCGCTTGATGCCAACGATACAAGCGAAGGGGTGCGAGAGATGGTGGAGCGTGACCGAGTAGATGGGAGTGATGATCGCGAAAGCGAAGAGACATTGGCCACATTGAGCGGTGCGAGCGAAGAAGCATTTGGCGTTGGTGCAGCAGGTATTGGTAATTTAGAAGTGGACGTAAGAGCACGTCTTGTGGGTAACTTTGCAACTTTTCTTCTGCGAGGCGACACCGATGTGGATGCGGTGTTGGGGACGGTGATGGCAAGAATAGGTGGCTCAGGCTTCTCAACTCTTGGTGACGATAGAACCGAAACGGAAGACAGTGATTGTAGCAAACGGGCATCGGTGGGTAGGTGGAGCGTGGGCATGGCGGAGACCTTGCATTGTTGATGAGCCTTGAACACAGGATGTTGTGGACTCTCCAGAGAGACAGAGGGAGGTTCAAGTGAGTCACAAGAGTTGCGAAGTTTCATCAATGGACTGAAGACTGGGGGTCTGAGGACAGTCGGAAGGGACGCGACTAAAAGATCCGAAGAGAGCGAGGAGAGGGAGGACTTTTCAGTCGAATCCCGTCCAGCCGTTTCTTCCTCAGAGCCGCAGGAGCCGTTCGTCCCACAGCTGCTCTTGCAGTCTGACAGCGCTTCTGGAAAAAAAACGTCCGAAAGCCTGAATGAGGCCATCCATACCTGTCGTTTGAAAGGAGATGGTCCGTCGAAGTCCGTGAGATAGAATTTTCAGACAAGAATCGCCTCGGGAAGGTAGAGAGCGGGGATGATAGACTGTAGGGAACGCATGGGAGGCGCTCATGTGTGACAGGTCATCTTCGAATTTGAAGACGGATGACTGCGATAGAAATGACTACGGAAACATCAGACACGGCACACCGTTGAGAAAAGCATTGCTCACCGGTGTTAGTCCGACGACGTTGCAGATGCCTCCTGGTTCATTGTCAGACTTGGAAGAGAATTCGTGAGACGGTGCTTCGAGAATCATGCTCTCTATCTTCACTTTGTGAAAGCGAGACTAAACGTAAATTATGTTTCAGAATTACCTAACTAAATGAAGTAAACATATAGGTTACCTTCGAAGGACTCGACTCAGCCTGTGAGGAGCAAACTTTTTTCTCAGTCACGAGGGCGCTTTTTCCAGTCCTCGTAGCAGACGTCTATATCCAATGTTAGCTACTACACTTGTATATGTACGGGCGGAACCTACCTGGGGTAAAGACGTGGCGTAATACCTTGCACTAAGAGTCGCTTGCATCAACCTTTGTCGAGTCACCGACATTTGTTTCTCGGCCCACAGGTTGACTGTACTTGTGTAACGGGAGGCATAGGTAGCATGCGTAAGCGCCTGTAGATCTGGTAGGGGAGACGAAACGCGCGAATGACTTGAAGGCAAGTGGTGGTGGAACGCCGGAACTCTGCCTCGTATGCAGCTTTGAGTTCCATGGATGCACGGAGATAGTTGGAAGAGAGTTGTTTTGAAGTAGCCTCGCTAAGACCCAAAGCTAGGAAGTCGGCAGTCAAAGGTTTAGGCAGGATAAACGTGTACTTGACCACCTCAGATGTGGGGAGGACTGGAGTGTGTTGGACAATTGCAGCCGTGGAGACGAAGCGAGAAATGTCATTGGATGAGGTCTGATACCATGTAGAGCTCTCGGCAATATAAGCTATGGCTCGTAGGTGATCGCTGAAGGACATGTTGGATGAGTCGATGCTCTTCTGGGTTGAAGGAGCCATATACTGTCCTCCCTATCGATCTATATTGGAAGCCGGAACGCTTCGCCGAGATGCCGTTTCATTGTCCGTCCACAAAGGTAAGGTTTGCAACTCCGATGCATTGTCTGATAAACAAATAGCGCCACACACGCCGAGTCAGTCTTCAAGCTTCAAGACTTGACTGTTACAGCTCGTCGACTCTAACACTTCTGCTATGCCCCATCATCGACTCCGTCATCGTATATCCCAGGCGCCAGATCAAATGTTGGACGCCCTCGCTAATGGCCCTGATGCCCTTGTTTCTTTTCAAAAAGAATGGAGCCGGCTCATCGACGACTTTGACCACGAAGCCAATCTTCGTACTATTGACGAGGCAACAATGACAATGGCAGACACTACTGCTTTCATCATCGCCACGGTTTCGAAAAGTTTCCTGGATCTCGATAGTACCACAAACGATGCTAGATGCCTTTTCAAGGAAAATGTCCAAGGCATTCTAAAAGATGTCGACTCGACTTTTCATACGCCCGATGTACGTCGCATATACTTGCCATCCTCCCTGTGGCCCTTCGCATACTAATTCTACCGGAGCAGTATATACCTTTCCAATCTGCTCACCAGTGGCTTATGCACAATCTTCACAACCCTTACCCGTCGCTAGCAATCAAACAAGAGTTAGCCAAATCTTCCGATGCTTCATTAGAGTCGATCAATGAGTGGTTTCAAAACGCTCGAGAGCGAATTGGATGGACAACACTCGCCCGCCATCATTTCCAAGGTCGTCGCTCGGCAATCGTCGATGCGGCGTGGCGCGCATTTGTCGAATCTGATTCTCATCGCCTTCTCCCTCCAAACCTCCAACACGCTTTCTCTATTATCAAAGAGAATCTTGCCAACCTTCGATCCGACGCTTCCTCGCACAAGGATGTCGACCAAAGTCGTGTGGAGGGTCTGAGTCCAGAGATCAAAGACGGGACTGAAGTACACGATGAATTGACGGGGGAACTGCGGCGCGGAGCTCGGAAAGACTGTCGAGCTGATTTGGATGGAGACCTACAGACGACGTGTAGTTCGCCAAACTCCCACACTCTACACCTGCTAGAGCTGGATCAAAGCGAGGAAGAAGAAGAGGACATGACCCCACCGCCACCGATTGCTGGGTGCAAGCGGCGCGCAGATACTGACCTTGAAGCTTGTGACTCTTCTCGTCCTCCCCAGGAAATACGATACAGGTCACCGAAGCGACAAAGGCAAGCTTCTTTACTTGATTGTACACACTTCGTCTCACTGATTCAACCTCAGGTCAGAGCCGCCATCAACATCCAATCAAGTTCACTCCTCTCCTGTCTTCGCTCTGACTGGAACTGGGGTTCAAGTTTCAAATGTCGAATCAGCTCTTCCATCGCTCATCCGTTCTACACCTTCATTTACAAGCATGCTCCCCAACGATTCCTTCATACCGGCATCGCCTACCCTGCCGTCGATCCCTACCACCCAATCGTCATCACAACCACTCGCTGCGGTACCTATCAGTCGCAAACGAAGATTGTCGGATGCAGATTGCGATGTTATCCCTAAACGCCCCCGACACATTCGTAATGGCCATCGCACGCAAACAGTGTCTAATCCTCTTCCACTCGGTCCTAATGAGAGTGCACAATTCGAAAGCTGGTACCAGAACGTTACCTATGCAGCATCTGAATTTTGTGGCGGCGATCTCTCTGCAACATTGGTGTTGAATACTCCATGGACGGATGGATTACCGGTGCTTCGGAATGGTGAATACAACGTCATCTTGTTGATTGAAAGGCTCACTGATCAACATAACACAGACTTCATGGTTCCCTCACAGCAAGTCGATCTCTCAGACGAAGATTTCAAAGCAATGCTCGCATCAGGCTATAATATGTCTTCATCCTTCATTCCTGTCGACCAAGGCCTTTTCGAAACGCTGCCTTCACTCGATGATCTCTTTCCGCCATCACTTTCTGGCCTTCAAACTCCTCTAATTGAACAATCTGCTCAGTATATCATCGATCTAGGATCACAGGCAGTGAGCACCTCCCAGATTGGGGAGTGTAAGGCACAGTCGTCGTCTATACCAACTTCTCTCTCCTATGATGATCCCCATCAAATTCTATTGCCTCCTTTGGAGGAGATCGTCAATCCGATTTCGGACACCCTCACTCAATGTACTAGTCTATGCGACATTGGTGAGGATACGTTCGACAATTGGACAGCGGGTTTACTGGGGTGGAAGGAGATCAACATGTACGTTCCCAGTCGACCCTACATTTTATTTTATTTATTGAATCCTGTTTATCGTCCTGGCAGGGTAACAGAACTCGACCCTACATATTAACTCATATCGACTAACGGGCTCAAATGACTGTGCTATCGCATACTCAGATCCGCTCCGATGTAGTCTTCCAATTGATCATGAATCACCTCCAGGGCATTGCTCTCATCGCATCATTCTCTTTTTGTAGGGGTTTCTTCCCAAGTTTGTCGTTTATCTATCCTTATTCTCCTCCACAATCTCTCTTGCTTGTATCTCTATCATGTATACCCTTCCATGGCTGTCGCATTGTATTTCTTGTTTTCGCTGTACTCGCTTTCATTCGCTATTCTGAAGCATGTATGAAACAGAAGTATCAGATTTATTCATTTCAGTCTGGTGTTAAAATGCTGTTCTTGTGGCCTTAAGTTATTTCTGACCGCTGAACCTGAACTTCACAGCCAACGGCGAGAGGATGAGAGCCGTCAGAGATAATTCTCGTGAACGTACATCAACGACTTGACAAGCACAGATGATTGAGTAAAAGACAAAGCGACAAAGCAGTAAATCAAACAGCAGAGCATTGAAAGCACGGACACGATGCAAATAAGTAGCTTGACTGTATATTGTAGAGTACACTATGCCGATGGGCATATGGATCAGTAAAACGCGGTCAGGGGTATAAAAGTGCTGGATAATAATAATAGAGTGTCACCGACTAAAGGGGAAGCGAGGATAATCTTCGTCTTTTGCGGAGAAGATGAAAGTACGAGGTCGAGAGATCTCTGCTTTCAGCAGATGTGGTGCGGGGGAGATATTATGAAGGGCCGCTGATAGAAATCCATATTCATCGGGTGACACCGAGAACTTCTCAGAGATGGTAGTTGTTAGGATCGTAGAAGGAAGCGTTGGAGACGAAGGGGGTGTCTCGAGTTCACCAGAACACGATAGACCCGACTCGTCGGATGAGAGCGATGCAAGGGAGGGAGATCGTGATGTAGGCCCAGTGAAACGGCCAGGCGTCCCGATGGTAGATTGGCGATTACCTATGGGCTTGAGAGACGGCTTTGAGAGAATCTACGAACATCCGGTGAGATTATAACTGCTATATCTGTTATTGTCGTCGAAGAATGTCTCGGAGGAAGGGTGGCTATCTTTCTTCTGCGAGTGTGGGTAGACGCCGAGGGAGAGAGACAACGACTAGTTTGGTCCGATGACCGTTTAGCATTTGCTGGTGAAGAGGTGATAGTCGCATCATGTGTCTGACGAGAGAAGAAATCATCAGGCCGTTTGTGAGACTGCATCCATCGATCGCGATTGGGACAAGGAGCAATTTTCGCCGCCTGGCACTCTGAATGGTCTTGGAGGTACTGAGCGACGATGCCGATTGGCTGTGAACATCACATGAGCTTTGTAGGGAGCTTCTAAGGTGGGAAGAGCCGGCTGTCGATTCGACTCTGGCTGGGGGGGGGGACGATTGATGGTTGATGATGGATGTTTGAATAGAGTGAAGGTACGCTCCGAAGGGGCAATCTTGTACGTGCCGAAGGCGGCCTCGTTCTTTGAGCTGACACGATTTGATCGATCCCGTATGCTGAGGCCATGTAAATTATCGATAAGGGATGTTAAATCCCAAGACGTAGGACAAGGATTTTGGTCAACAAAACGTTTTGACTTGGAGCCTTGGATGGTGGCGTCTTGTGTCGATTTGACCCCTACACCTGGATCTTTCTTGATGACTAGTACACGAGTCGGTTCCGAAGTCATTTGGTCGAGCGTGCCTTGAGGAGGACTAACGATGACCTGATATAGACAAAAGCGATATGGGCGCCGAGAATGAAGATATAGTAAAGGAGAGCTTACACGTCGAGTGGTTGGACTAGCACAATGTTTTGTCTTCTTGCCGATAGATACACAAGGCTGAGAGAAACCCTCAAGATGAATGGCTGATTCAGACAGCGATGAGAAATAGGCGCACCGTAGATAGATGTCTTCCATATGTTGATATTTGAGCCCTAGCAGTAAGACTGCTTGCCAGCAACCGTCGCTTGATTAACGATACACCATTTCTGCCATAGCCCAAGAGTTTCGATGAAACGATGTGAAGAGATCGAGTAGACGAGGGGGAGAGAGTCGGGGACATCAGCACCATGAATCAGCCCAATGTCGATATACGCATGAGTCGCACGATTAAAAGCACTCTGGTATCGTCTTTTCAAACGAGCTGCAGCTCGAATGTATATCCGAGAGAGGTAGTCAGCAGCTGTAGGGTGGAGACCCAAAGCAAGAAGGTCAGAGGTGAGGGGCTGCGGAAGAAGGAATAACGATTGCAGATCAGCGCTGAGGTTCGAAGAGAGCGCTGCACAGCGGGCAGGACTCTCAACGGTATCGGCACTGCATCGATGTCGATATGTATCAAGAGGAAGGGAGGCTCGAATTTGTGATAGAATAGAGATCATGTCGTCCATGTATGCGTGACTGTTAGCAGGAACAATCTGGAAATGCATGGTACGTGAACGAGGAGGGAGGAAGGGCTGACCGGTGCGACGGTGTATTATGTATGTTGCTTCCGTCTACCAAAAGTACTCGTACTCCAAACGACTTCCAAATGCTCCAAGTTGAACGTTCTTAGCCATTACATAACCGGAGTATGCCGCTCCATTGTCCTGTAAGGAATGACAATGCTTTTAAACTCCGATAACTCCGCTCTTTGTTCCACACTTCCGCACTGCGCCGTTAGGCTGCTCACAAGCGCGTACTAGTCGAGTCCAACTTATCCAACATACTCCTCTGTTTGACTCTATGGACGACGTTTCACTGCATATTCGCCTTCTCAACGCGGAGGATTCTCTGCTAGATGGCCTGGAGAACGGCCACAGTTCGTTACGCGCATTTATGAGCTCCTGGTCCTCTTTGGGACGCGACATAGAAAGCGCGGTTCGCAATCATAGTTTGAAGGAAGAGACCATCTCTTTGGTTGCATCTGTATCCGCGAGAGTTTGTATTCTCGCCGAATCGTTCCTTCAAACGCGTATAGAAATTGACTCCATCACCGACGACCTCATGGGAGAACTCGATGTGACTTTCACACAATTTGGCCTTTCGGATAGTGATCCGACAAATGTGATCCTCAAGAACATTTCCTCAACACCTCACTCCAAGTATGCATATAGTTTCTTCAATTATTCCAATACTGTCACTGAGCCACTCATTTTCGATCTTCAGCTTTGCCTTACAGTCAGGCCCTCGATCGCCCTACGATTGGCTCTTGGATAATCTACATAATCCGTACCCGTCTCCTGATGTGAAGGCACGTCTTGCCAAGGCTTCAGGAACCTCAGTCAAGTCTGTGGAGACATGGCTCGCGCAAGTCAGACAAGAAATCGGCTGGACGACACTATTTCGAGAATCATTCTCCAGTTCTCGATCGAGAATCATACATGCAGCACACCTTGCCTACCTCTCTGAAGATCTCCAGCACCCTCTTCCGTACAATATCGAGCATGCGTTTGTTATCATCAGAAACAACTTGAAGAATCTTCCGTTCGCCAGTCGCCGTCCCGACAAAGACGCTCCAATTGCGGACACGGAGTCGAAGGAGAGGCTCAATTTTTTAAAAGGCCAGGTCGTGGATGGGACCTCCGTACGCAAAGAAATAGTGAGGGGGATACAAAATTCGCGCGGCGAAAGCGACGTGTTCAATTGTGCTTTGTCTTCAGCCATCCTAGAAGCATCCCCGTCCATCGAGGAATCCCTTTTTACGTTGGACTATACTGATGAAGAAGAGGACACGACGCCCCCTCCCTCTATAGCAGGTGTCAAACGTCGCTTTGAAACACCCAACCAGACAATCCCTGATCACTCCAGTGATTCTCGTTATCGGCCAATCAAGCGTTCCAGGTAGGGCTTCGCAGTATTTCATGTAAATTGTCGAACACGCGTGACTCAAATTGACTTTTAGGACTCATGACATTGATCGCACTTTACCGATGGAAACCCGACCAATCTCCCAAACCTCGCCACTGACATTGCAACCGCTCCCCTCGCCTTACCCCTCTCCAACGACACCTTTGGCTCAGATCACCCAATCATCTCAAACATCAGCTGAAATCATCAGGCCTACCACCCTCGGGCCACCTACCTCTCGCAAACGACGCTTGTCCGATGCAGACCCATTGAAACCAGAAGCAAAGCGCCCTTGTGGGATTTTCAAAGGGCCTCGTGCGCACATAGTTTCGGATCCACTACCTACTGGGATGGCAGGAAACTATGTTGAGCCATTCTTCCGTGACGATAGGGTCGATTTCTTCGCGGCTATTCTAACCCCTCCGTCACATGAGACGCACAATTCTGAGCCCCTAGACATCGGCATCTCTGCCGATTGCACTTCATCCGCGAACAGCACATCTAGACAGGCCTCAGCCGCCTCGCATAATCACGGTCAGACAATGGTCACCCAATCATGACATTGGCTAATGTTATCCCTTTTACAGCATCTAGCAGTTGTCTCGAAGAGCGCAACGACCTATATGGTCAATCAGTGTCAGATGTTTTGGCGTTGCTCCCGGCACCAAATTATGATATAACGACACATTCTCCTGTCTCTTACTCGAGTGAGCTCTCAGTAGCTCTTCCAAACACTTTCGTGCCAGCGTCCGCGAGTCCTTGGTGGACACCACAAGACGTGATATGGACTAACGACCCTTTCAACATCGATTGGGGCCATTTCGACGAGATCACCCTGGCGCAGTTCCCTACCGGCGAATCCATCGCCACGCGGGTCCCTTGTCTTGAGGGTATGACTGGATCTACCCAGTCCATGTCATTAGTCGACGACATGCTGCTGCCGTTCATGTTCAACCCAGATATGAACCCTCCACCTGACACGTTCGGGCTCGATATATACTCTGGTTTCGGAGATCAGTCACAGACGTGGACTGGTCTATGGGACCTCGACTAACATAACCTGTACGTTCCCGTGTTCGGTGTCGGTGCGATACATGCCCAGGACCTCATTTGTAACAGCACGACCCACCACTTCCCCGCAGTCTCTATTATTATACTCCCTTTTTATGATATTGTTCTCACCGCTTGTCCGTGTCTTGTCTCTTGCTATCTCATCGCTCTCGTCCAGTTCATATGTCACGCTCTGCTACATATACCCACATCTTGTTTTCCCCCCGCTGTCTCTGTTACCTCGCCTCGCCTCGTCTCATTTCATCTCTCATCTCCATGCTCATTATCAGCGCCAAACGTAGTGTACTTTACTGTACTCCCATCCTGCCAGAATACAAATCGCACGCAAAAGGAACGCGCTACACACGTCTAAAATCCGAACGAGGGCCGAAAGATCCGAAAAAGAAAATAGTCACTGGTGAACCGGTGAAGAAGATCCGTCAAGAGTGGAGATCGTGCAATAAAGATACATGAGTTACGACGCGGCTACTACCTACAGATAACGTGCTGCTGAAGTGTGGCAAGATTGCGAAGAGATGCTGGCTGCTAGTGCTGCTAAGTGGTGAATGTTTAATGCCTCCCTGGTATCGCGACCTCGTCTTCTATGCGCCACCGCCCGACCTCCCGCATCGCCTCCGCGTCCCCACTCGCCAACTCCGGCGCCTCCAACAGCGACCCAATCATCGCCCACGGGTCCTCCCCGCCCCCATGCCGCAGTATCTCGCGCTTGTACCGCTCGCCCATCTCCCTGTTCAGCGGGTCCCGCGCGAACAGCTTCCGCCACACGCGCGACGCGATCGCGCGGTCGAAGAGGTACGAGTAGTACGTCGCGCCGTACCCGAACAGGTGCCCGAACTGCGTCTGCCACGACGTGCCCTCCGCGAACGGGATCAGCCCGCGCGCGGCGTGCAGCCGCGCGAGCGTCGCCGTCGAGTCGAACCCGGGCTCGAGCGCCGCGGGCGAGTGGTACGCCTGGTCGAGCACGGCGAGCAGGATCTGCCCGTGCGTGTCGATGTTGTGGCACGGGTCCTCGTGGTGGTTCCCCACCTGCCGCGCGGCGGCGTCGTCCGCCGAGCTGAAGAGCGAGAGGACCGTCGGGGAGGTGAGGAAGTGCTCCATGAGGATCGACGGCAGCTCCACAAAGTCCGTCGCGCACCGCGTCCCCGAGACGTTCTGGTACTCGGTCTTCCCGATCATGGCTACGGCAGGTCAGCTGTGAGGCGTGCGGCGCGGTCCGAGGAGCAGGGGGGCTTACAGTGCATGGCGTGACCCATCTCGTGGAAAAGGGTCAGCACTTCGTGCCATTCCAGGACCGCTGGCCCTCGAGAAAGGGGGGGCCGCGTGAATTCCGTCAGCAAGACGACGATCGGAAGCTGAAAGACGCCGTCTGGCATCCGGTGCCGATTGCTCGCCTCGAATGCGCGTGATAACTGGACGAGCTCCCTGTGCTCCTCTGATGGCTCCAAATCGCCCGCTTCGTCATCGTCGTCCGTTCGTCGCGAGCACCGGACCGTGTAATGCGCCGCGCCGCTGGACTTTCCCCTCCGCGCGAACAAGTCCGTATAGATCCAACCCAACAACCCGTCCTTCTCGTCCACAACCTCGAGTTTCCGCACGTCGGCATGCCATACCTCTTGTGACGATACGTCAGACGGACGAAGGGTGACACCGTACAGATTTTGGAACAGTCGAGATAGGGCTTTGAAACACGTGCCGATCGTCAGAGGAGGAAGTGGGATGGGCGGCGCGGGAGGCTCTGGTGGGCAGTAGTAATCTCTATCCCAGGCCTGAATAATAGGAAAGGGTCCAGTATCAAGATGTGCCTGTTTACGCATGCTGAGAGTCCGCAATGCCCGTCGCGCATGCGGTCGCGTGTGGTCCAGTAGGGTATCCAAAAACTGATTCACATTTTCTGATGTACGCGTGAGCAGCAATAATCCGACAGGTATCGTTAAAGCCTTACCTGGGGATTTGGCCATCTTGTCTCCTAGCGCCATGTGAGCGAAACTAGGCGAACCCACCAGTTGCGCTAGCCGGCCGCGAGCCTGCAGAAGAGCCTCCAGCAGTTCGACCTGCTTTGGAGAGCTCGAGTTGGACGCCATGTAAACCTTCCGCCGGGGCTCTTCAGCAGGGGCGGAGCGCATGATCATCTGGGCCTGCAGTGAGCCGGGATAGACGAGCAGATCTCGGGTGAATCGAGACTGCCACTGCAGCCGAGAGCCCAGCCCATGATCCTTCAGCCCCTGTAGCTCGGAGTGCTTGATGGTGGCGGGTGGGCGCGCGGCCGAGGCCTCGTTCAGAAACTGTCTACCGAGCACAAGGATCTCAGAAGAGAGGGAGACAAAGCGGTCGCGCTGCGCCGGTGGGAGGTTGACGCCAGACTTTTCGAAGTCTCGCCAGAAAATCAAGGCGGTCTGGAACGCCTCGCGGCTGAGGGTGTCCGTTATGCTCGGGTCGGACATGACGTCTCGAAGAACCTACTCCGAGCGGGAAGATGTCAAGCGGTTCGACAGAGGCCATGGAAGGGAGACGTACCTCGTAGAGGCCAACGTGTGTATTCAAGACATTCATGAACTCACATAGTTGCTCGTAGACTTGTTCTGCACTGTCGACCCACTCCTGATCCGGATGGGCATTACGAATGAGCTCTGCGAGGTCGATGACAGAGCAGAGCATGTCGCTGAGGCGATCGAGGTTCTTGACGACTTTGAAGAGCTCATCGCGATTATGCCGGGCCCGCACGATGCGCTCCGTGAGGAGATGTGCGCGGACGAGAGTAGCGAGAGCGAGGTCCTGAAACGAGTCTGGGGAACGGAGGGGGTGAGAGCCAAAAAGGCCGGTGAGAGAGGAACGTGGACGTGGGGACGAAGAGGGAGGGTGGTCGAAGAAGGGTACAAGGGCCGAGTCGTCAGAGGAGGTGGAGGCTATCGTGGCCAAGGATCTTGGCCTCTGGTGGAGCGCGTGTTTTGTGAGGGAGCGGCAGCGCAGAGCATTTGAGAGATAGGACCTCGCATGAGGTGCGAGCATGAAGAGAGGAGATGGGAAGGGAAGGGAGGGGATGGAGAGGGAGGGGATGGAGAGGTCGTGCTGACCCCAACGAGCTGTGGACGACTGACTGGAAAGACGCGATGAGCTCGAATGGGGAATCACGCGATCGGATCTGTCGCCTGCCCAATCCCGTCGCCCGCGCTCGTCAGTCCAGACCGGGTCCGCCGCCGGCCAGCTGTGGCGCCTTCACTCTAAGTATTAACTCTCCACTTTCCATCATGACGGCACACACGCCGCGAACGTCGTCGATCACCATCTGTCATTATACAATACACCCGTCGCAGCACTGACCGCAACTATTCCAATCCGTCGTAACTTATGTGCTTCTTCTTTAATTTATTAGGTTCGAAAATACCATGAAATGCAAGACTAGTAATGCGCTTGGTAGACGTTAGATGCGGCGTGGGCGAGTCGAGGGGCAGCATGCGGAGGTGAGAGAGACAAAGTCTGAGAGGCGCTTCAAAAAAGTCCACTGGTCAAAAGTCCTCCAAGCTCGATGCAGGCGACAAGCTCCCCTCTAAAGCGCCATTGGATCTCGGCGCAATGTCGCTTCCCCGAGCGGCTGAACGTCTGTTGCCGACCTCGCCTGAAAACTCGTTCCCCTTCGCCCCGTTCGACCCAGAGGACACCGACGAGACTGGCACCGGCGTCGGTATGGGCTCCACCGCATAGTACCAGAACTTGCTCTTCTTCCGTCCTGCAACCTGCTCCATGGCGATCTCGTTGGGCTTGACCGCCGCCGCGCTCGGTCCATTCCCATTCGCACCGCTCGTACCGTGCGTGCTCGCGCTGCCGCCTAGATCATCCACAGAGACGACGCTAATCGTGCTTTCCTCCGTGCGCGCGCGCTTCGGTCCTGGTTCGTCCATTTGAATGTCTGACGGGGCGCCTAGGCGTGCAGACCTCCGCTCCCCCCGCCACGAGTCCCACGTATCCGCCGCTAGACGTTTTCCATTGCCGTTCAGCGCCTTGGTCCGTGTTGACCGCCGCCGTCCCTGTTCGGCGTCTCCACGGTGGCCGGTTGATCCAGAGCCGGTGTCTGACCGCGCAAAATCGCCTTCCTCGAGCGGATCCTCGTAGGGATCGTCCTCTGCGTACTTGTACTCGTCTTCGTCCTCCTGAATGCAGAAATATCAAGCAGTCCATCAGATAACCGAGCAGACGAGTCACATCTACACACATCTTCGTCCCCGCCGCCGTAATAGACATAATCTGGACGCTTCGTTTGTCGTCGCGTCCGCGTTTGTCGTATTTCGGCTTGCGCCAGCAGGAGATTGCGTTGCTCAATCTTCCTGCGAGCCTTTTGTATCCGCTATCGAACAATATCAGTCTCGTCGACGTGTCCTTTTCCCAGCAGCGAAATAGTGACGTAGATGCATGCTGATTACCGTAACACAATGGCCGGCCGAATCAGGTAAATTACTCACCGCTATCTCGTTGTCGATAAGCTCCAAGCGGCCCTCGAGAGCTTTGACGAGCGCGATGTGCGCATGTTCCATTTTGGATCTCTTGGATTCGTCCTTGACCTTTCCAGGAGACCTTTCTCTGAGTTCCTCGACGAGCGCAACATATTCCTCTCGCGTGGAGGACACGGCGGTGATGACCGCCGATACTTTCCACGGATTTGTGGAAGTATAGACTCGCGGCGAGTCTGTAAATAGAATGGCGTAAAGGGGACAACGATGAAATGTAAAAGGGCATAAATTACCAGGGCGGCGAAAGCCGTGTCGTCCAAAACGAAAAATGGCCAAAAGACGTCAGTGCTCGCCCAAATACATACAAATACGGGGAGCGGGTGAAGGGAACGTGCACGGACCATCGACAATCCAAAATCGTGTCCGACGCATGTCCTGGCCGAACGGGATGAATTGGAGGTTTTCCATACTATTAGGGTCCATGGGATCCAGGGGCGGAGGGTCGGGCAGCTCCTTTTTCTTGTGTTTGTTGTGGACCACGCCCCACGCGCGGTCAATCTTCCCTTTGATTTCTGTGCTGTGCGTCAATTGCAGCTCAACCAGTTGACGCAACACCTTGAGCTGCAGTCGCGGACGGCAGCTGAGCCCACGCAAGGGAACGGTCAGGTAGGGACGCGTACCTTCAAGTCCCAATCCGCAGCAAAGAACCCCCCGTCCAACCCCTGAAAGGGATCCACGTTCGCCATGAGCTCATCGCTCCAGAAGACGGTCCTTTCGGACGTTTTGAAGAATTCGGCGAGCACCGTGAGGACGGTGCTGGAGATTTGGTCGGCACTGAGAACAAAGGAACGTTCAGTTGACGTGCATAGTGTCGGCATGAGGCCGCCTGAGGTGTCCGCACCTAACATTACGCGCTTGTGGCCGGAGGTTCAGCACGAAACGCGTGAGGATCTGCGTCAAGATGGGATGTGGCTCATGCGAAAGCAAGGCCTCCTCGAGACTGCAGCACATTGGACACCATCAGAGAGTTCAAGGACAGCCATCAGTGGGTGGGCCACATACTCCATTGGTGATTCGAACCCCTCCACTTTTGTTCGTAGCTGAGTGAATTTACACAGGAATGTGTATACGAACAGAGTCTCCCAGCGATCCCTTGGGTGCTTAGCATCAGACGGAGGGCAGACGTGTGGTCTTGCAGTCGTATATCCAGGTGGATCGTGAGGAGCAGGCTTCGTTTCGAGCTTGCGGCGAGATGGACGATGCATCTGAGTGGAAGGTGATGGTGCCGGTTCAAGGAAGACACGGGTATATAAAGTGCGCTCTAATATGACAACTTGCCATCTATTTCAAGTCGGATGAACAAATACAATACAATAACACCCCCTGGCACGCCGTAATTACAGAAAAGATCATCTTGTTCACAGAATTTCCACAATAATCTGCGGCAACGCAGGACCAGGAAGAGAAAGCAAAATTCCCCCGATAACCACAGCCACGCAGGGGTGGCGGATGTCCTCGAAGGTTCCGCTGGTTTTAGCCTGGTCCAACCTAGATGATGAGGAGATCAGAAGACTAGCCGACCGAACCAGCAGAGGCTTCGAAACCTTGGGGATGTCGTGGTGCTCGCTGAGCGCCTCGAGTTTCGAGTTGAACTCGTGAACGCGGTCCTTGTGGGTCTTCGTCGCCAGTTTCTTTACGCGCTCTTCCAGCTGCATGCGAGCATCATAGGGTTACGAGGGGCGTGGAAGAATAACGAGGTACGCACCCTCTTGCGCTGTACTTCCTGGAATCGCCTCTCTGCCTCTGTCTTTCGATCACTGCTGCTTCCGGGAAGTGGAGAGTTCCTGCTACCGTCAGCTGATGATGAGAGAACAGGGGAATCCTCCTTCACGGCGTCTTTCTTCTTGTCCTTGTCGCCTTTTGATTTCGACTTTTTCTTCCTGTAACACAGGTCAGCGAATGGAAGCCTAACGGCCAGAGCGAAAGCGTACTTCTTAGTGATGCCGCCCTCAGCGACGCCCCCTCTGATCTTGAGGGAGCCACCTGGGCGGAAGTCGTAGTCCGACATCCTGCAGATCCCTGCAGGTGAGGGGAGGTGGCAAGAAGTGCTTGTCACACATCATTGAGTTTCTACGTACGTCACGGCACTGCGTAAATCAAATAACGCAGGCGTGGGAACCAGTACCTCGGTTGGGTTCTGCGAACGCGAGGGTTTCTCAGAGCACCACCCACCGAGCTCAATCGCAAAGCGAACCAGCTTTCCCTCTGGCCGCCAGGGTATTGCTTCCAAGTCGCGGATTTTGAACGACTCCGACGACTCTGACGACCTTGTAATCAGCATGGCTATCTTATCCTCGCCCTTACAGCTCATCGCTTCGGTTCCGCCTGTTACGCGTTTCTTTACAGCAGCCACGGCTATCTCCTCCCTGTTTTATTTCTGGCTTCGATGGCAGGGCGGCAGCAGTTTCTCTGCACCATATCTCGTCCTCATACCCGGAGCGAGCATCTTTTACCCATGGACGTTCTTCACGTCGGTGTTCATAGAGACCAGTGTTGTTGAAGTGCGTGACCGCTCTCCTCCGCCTCGCATGTGACTTCGAACTGATGACCGAGCAGTTGATTGTATCGTTAATCGTTGTTCCACCATGTTTGCGATATTTGGAGAGATTATGGGGGGCTGTCGAGACCATCAAATTCATCGTGGTGTCCGTCACGTTCTCGAACATCATCGCGTTTGGGTTGAATTGGATAGAATTCATCGCGTTGCGGAATGCGGACCTTCTATTGTATGTGCTGATCTGTTTCTGTTTTTGACGTCTAAACTCGCCCAGGTACGGAATGCAGTATCATGGACAGATGGCGTTACAAGTCGCGATTCTTGTTGCGTTCACACAGCTTATTCCTGAGCATCAAGTGCAGCTGTTCGGAGTCCTCAAGGCCCGCGTGAAGGTATTCTTTCTCCATTCTTGCCCAGCCCACCATTCTAAGCATTCGAATTCCTTGACAGACACTGCCAATGGCCTATGTCACGTTCTCGACGGTTATGTGCATTATCGGCTTCCAATGTCCTTATATTGTCATCCAGTTTGGATTTTTCGTCGGATGGATCTGGCTTCGTTTCTACAAAAAGAACGCGGCAGATGTTGTAGGCGGGGACAGTTACGGCGACCGGAGCGAGACGTTTGCATTCGTGTATTGGTTCCCTCCGCCCTTGCAGTATGTCCGACTTCTTCGTGGACATGGCCTCGAAACTGACGTGAATGTTACAGCACACCTATAACATTCCTGTCGAATGTGGTATATAAATACGCCTCTCGATTCCACCTCATTCCGGGTGGAGGCGCCGACCTGGAAAACAACGGCTATGCGCAGCTACCGGGCAGCGCTCGTGCAGAGGCCGAACGACGAAGGTATGCATCGGCAACGCTTCGGATCGTCTTGAAGCTCACAACGTCCTTCTATCCACAGGGCGATGGCTCTCAAGGCGCTGGACCAAAGGATGGCCAACTCGTCTGCGCCAGGCGGCAGTTCTGGAGCATCGGCGCCACGCCCTCCCCCCGCAGCTGCATCTTCTGAGCCTGACGGCCCTCCGATGCCCTCGTCGCCTGAGCGGAGCAATTCGGGGTCTATCGGCTCTGTAGATTTGGGGAAAGGAAAAGCCCGTGAGGATGCTACTGAGTAGCTGATTCTGTGACACTCCTGTCGTGTCCTTATATCTAGTACATAATGCCGATTTAATACTCTTGCCCGTTCCTCTACGTACGAGGTGACGTCGCTCAGATGGTCATGTCAAAGCTGGGCTCGCAAACGATCGATGCTTGGATTTCACAATGGCAGATGCTGTTGCTTGTCGAAAGTGAATCTGGCGGGCCGGGGATGCCGAACGGCTACCGGACTGGAGACGTTGGCTTGAGTGGATGAACTGGCGGGTTCATTGACATGGCGAGGCGTCCTTCGCTCGCATCCGTTTCTTCTTCCGTGGCATCGTCGTCGACGCTCTCCCGCATCGCAAAATCCCCTCCACAAGGCGCGTCGTCCTTGCCAGCTGGTTTCAGAACACCGACGTCCCCATGGCCTCCCCGTTCTGCGTCACTGTCTGCACTTGCTCAGCCAGCGGAGGTAGCCAAAGGAACAGACCCCGATGACCTGTTCACCCAATACTCCGTGTCTGAAGTGAAGAATATACACCAGCGTCTTAGGTGTGTGGTGAACCTTCCTCTGCCCTCCGAGCGCTCACAGTAGTCGCACACCAGGGCTGATGCAGATGCCAAGCAGGAGGAGCTCAGGCTCATGGTTGGGTGCGTTTATGTGCTTCGCATCTCGGTGCTTTGTTAGAACTGTAACTCGAAAGCACAGGGAACGATACCGGGACCTTCTACAGGCTTCCACCTCCATAATAACCATTGCACAATCTACCAAACGCGTGCTGGAGGCTCTGGACGAAATGAAGGCCTCTATACCTACTGCGGATGAGCCGCACCTCCAGAGGCGGGTCTCTACGAGTGAGAAGGACGGTACGTCGTCAATAAGTCTTCTGGCATCGGCGCTGATTATTCGGAACGGCGCGTAGAGCTGTATTTGAAGGCGTTGCAATCACTCGCCGCACATATGAAGCTTTTGCTGGATACTCCTGAACATCTATGGCGATTAATCGAAAGAAAGAAATTTCTTTATGCGGCATGGCTATTTCTACTCGCGAGAGTTCTTCACAGGGTGCTAGTGCGAGAAAATGTCGAGGATCAGGACCAGGACGAGGAGAGTTGGAAGGTGTATGGTATTGATGTGACCGTGAGCAGCAGTATCGTCCTTGCTATCACCGGGTTCTGTTAATTTCGAGACAGGAACAATTTCCTCTGGCGCAGCGTCAGTGGGACACCGTTGCCCAATTTCGTTCGCAAATCATCCACAAAGCAACGCTATCCCTTCGCGAATTTTCTGTATCAGTAGAGGTATGCACAGGCTCCATCTCTATAGGGTTGGAGTAGCATCTGATGTTTGTACCAGGATATATGCTCAACGTTGCTGACATTGCACCTCTTAGAATCCCGACCACTCAACGACACGTTGATCGTCTTCTTGTCACAACGCACCAAGGGCCTTCAGTTGTCGCTTTCGCGCAGTGCGAAGGCATCATTGAACGGCCACTCTTCGCAAACACCGAATGGCTTTGCATCCAACAAATCAAGGAAGGCTGTCGTCCGCGAAGTTCGGGAAAACATCACGGCCGTTCTCGAAGTCATCGCGATGACAGTGGGAGCTGCACGCGACATTTTCAGTGATGATGAATCCCGCAGACGTTCTCTGATGGTTCGCATGCTCGAATTCATCCAATCCGACTCTACTTCGTCGCATGACACCTCTTTGCCACCAGAGCTCCAGATTTCGACACCCAATATCCTCGGAAGCCTCCCATCTGGATCTCAGCATGCCGTGCTTCCTCCAAGCATTCGATCATATAAACCGTATATCGACCTTGCTTCCTCGTCTTCGTCTGTATCCCAGAAGCTGCTGTCTGACCGGATCCAGGACTGGTTCCACAAAGCGATCCGCGAGCTGCAAGTCGCCGCGGAAAAGTGGTTCTCGGACTTGAAGACTTTGAAGGAAGTGTGGGTCATCCGGACGTGGGTCCGACAATGGGTCGGGGAAAATGCGCACCTGGAGGAGAGCGAAAGGTCGTCTTTCAAGGAGTCTATCGACGCCCTTGTAGGGAAACAGGCTGTGCAGATCTGGAAGTTGGCTCTGGAAGATATAGAAGATGTGTTCCGAGCTGAATTGAACTCAGCGTTCACAGCATTGTGCGAGGGCGCGAGTGACAACGTTTTGGGTATGTTCCCCGTGTTACAGCTGTGTCACGAGCACGGCTAAAAAAATCGGACCATGTTGAACAGATGCGTCACCCGCTAAATTTTTGTTTCAGGCGCCTCCTGCACTGTCTCTACACGATGCAGGTGTGGGCTCTGCCAGCATGATATCTTCATTCAGGAAGTACGAATCTGCTCTTCGATATCAGGTAACTGGTCGGACGCCCCTCCTAGATGATGTGCTGAAGGCGATCGAAAGTCGTGCGGAGGCACTACAAGATCTTCGCGCCGTGAGGAAAGACGAGGGCGATAGTCGGTAAGTGCAAAGTCATCCTTCTCCAAATGCTTGATGATGCGAGCCTTCCATAGGAACTCACTGCTCAGTTGAACGAGGCGTATCGTCCAGACGCCGATAAGCTATGTGCCGCGATAATCGACGTCGTCTCCTCCAGTATGGCCAGCGTAACAGAGGAATCCAGTACGTTTTGCACATCGTCATCCGGACAGTAGCTTGATACGCCCAAAAGGTGCAACGATGGGTGCGATCGTATTTCTGGGGCGCATCTCCAACGAGCTGTCGTTATCCTCCTTTTTGTCCAATGTGTCATGCGGGACCGACGCGGGCAATGGTTAGTTTTTGCTCCTTTTCTGTGGGGCAGATGTTGATCCCATCTTTGCAGATTTTCAGGGAAAAGCGCAGGCCCTCCGCGAGCTGGCTGTCAACCGCTGGCAAGAATACACTATCAGACCTTCTTGCTCTGTACCGGACGGCTCGTGATAGCCGCCCGCGCAACAGTGAGTCTTGAGAGCATATAGGAGTGCCAAGCTGATATCATTCCAGACGTCACAAGTGAATCATTGGGTCCTTCTTCGTCCCTCATCAAGCTCTGCTTTCCATGTGCACCTCTCTACAAAACCTGGGAATGTCGCTAGATTCTTCCCGGGAAAATAGGGTTCCAGAAGCAACACTACGACGTTTTGTCAATTCATTGCTAGACGAAGTCGATTCACAAATGCTGGACGTCCAAACTTCTTGGGATTTGAAATTCTTGCGCAGTCTGTCCGAGCTTTGGGGCGATACATGGACTTCAACAATTGCGCGCATCGACGGACTCACCCGACCGGACACTGAGGTAGGCTTACACTCAATGCAGATACGGAATTGGGTATTGATCAATGTGAATCAGCCGCCTGTAAATGGTCTAGAAATTGTCGACCTCGAGCTGGAAAGCAATATGTCGGAGCATATATCGCATACCCAGATCCTTTTGGCACCTCTTCTTCCTCCTTCTTGGCCACCGATACCGCTCAGCAGGTCGACAAGCAAAAACGGCAAGCCCAACTCCCTTCTACAGTTCGGAGTACCGATCAGCGAGCATGCTCGCCTGCGATGGACCTTGTGAAGCCAGGTCCCCGGTTCGGATTATTGTTGGTTGGGATTAACACAGTCCGATAAACCACTAAACATCCGCAGTAATACTCTTCTATTTGATTGGGGATGCGAGGCGTAGATCGTTGTATCGCGCAATATCCAGGTGCTATGAAGTGTTCTTGTGGCTGGAGAATCAATGGCGTAGATCGTCTGGAAGTGTTCTCCACAGTCCTGGAAGGTGTGCCTGAATGCGTGAACGGACGTCCGCGACGACCCGCGCAGGATAATGGCGAGCAAACTTGAGAATTATGCGAACGCTGTCCTCGTCAGGCGCCACATCATCCACTCCTGCCCCCATCTCAACGCACAACTGCCTCACAGCTTCCCCGAACTGGCCTGAACGACATAGACACTCCAACCAAGCATGCCAGTTCCGGAGGTTTAACCGGTAGCCGTCCTCGTGAAGCTTTTTAAACAACTGGAAGGCGGCCTTCGAAGCACCTGCGAATCCGTAAGCATCGAAGATAATACTGATGCTGGTGTGATCAAT
This sequence comes from Heterobasidion occidentale, assembly GCA_039111635.1. Classification (NCBI taxonomy): domain Eukaryota; kingdom Fungi; phylum Basidiomycota; class Agaricomycetes; order Russulales; family Bondarzewiaceae; genus Heterobasidion; species Heterobasidion occidentale. Next base: position 1,574,110 of record JBCAQO010000001.1, on the reverse strand, counting down.
TGCGCGGGAAAGGTAGAGCATATCCCAGATACGTTGTGCATCCTGGTAGCATAATGATCTTTGGTATGTATCCATCAACTGATTCCACAATGCCGTGTCCGGAGTCAGAGACGCGTCGAGTGTGAGGAAGTGATGCAGTTGTCTAATAGAGAGGATGAGCTTTCGATACGCCTCGAAATCGCCCGGGTCGTCCGGAGAGAGTCCCGTTGCAATCCTAGCCATTTGACGCAAAACGCTCGTGTAGACATGAGGGGTATATGAATGACCTGCGGTACGCATATCCTTCAGAATCTGGAAATATTTGTCCCATGGTGGGATAGTTTTATTGTCGAACCTCAGGTCGCTGAAGGTGTGCAAAATGGTAGCGTATCCATTAGCGTCAAGCGAAGCTTCGTCGTAGTCGCGCATAAATGTGTAGAAATTGAAAGCTTCGTTAAAATCAGATGCTGCGCGCATGAGGAGGGTGGTGAGCGATGTCGCAGTCGTGCTATCCATGGGTTCTTTGCGCCTGCACACGTCTTCCAATAAATCGACAGCTATCTTGAAATGCTTCTCTTTAGCTGGAGATGCAATCAAAGCGCGAATAAGGGTGTGATGAATGGTGAGCCACTGCGCTGCAGCTTCTGCCGTGACCTCGGCTTCACCGGAAGCCTGGGACGAAGGAACGTTGATGTCTCGGTACAACTCAAGCGCCTGGTCGATAGCTTCAGCGGTAGGAGGACGTAGGTATGGTGCGCAGAGAGCACGTATGAGAGGTCCGGCCAACGTGACATCAGGTCGAATTCCTACTTTCTTGGCCTGCGCATATATCTTCAGCGTGCTCGAATGAGGACGCTTTGCCGCTAGTGAATTCTTGATTAAACCGGTCCAAACGTCGTGGTTTGCCTCGAGACCCAATGTCTCCTCCCAATATGGAAGATCTTCAAGAGCAAATGAGGCGCTGATGATCGCAAGTAAAGTGTCGTGATGAGGTTTAAAACCACGTTGTCGAAGAGAATTGAGCATGTGGGTCGCGAATTGCTTTCCTTTAGTTTGGTAGCATTTCGCAAGTCGAAAATTGCGGCTTCGCTTTGCCGCAGGCGCGGTATCCTTCCGCGGACCTATCTTTGACTGATATATTGCTTCCAGTCTGTTCGCTTGAACAAGAAGACCTCGGTTGGTGAACCCTTCCACCATCAGCGAGAGGAGGGAGGGGTCGAAAGGGAGATGAGCTTGCTGAAGCTGATCTACAACGTGGAGAACCTTCGCAAAGCTAGGAACAGGTGATTGGAAGAGTCCGCGCAGTATAAATTTGAAAGTTTCGTTGGTCGGGGGAGAATTCGAGTTAGACATACGCTTGATCGCTACCCACATCAAATCAGTTTCCTCCTGCTTCGAGCAGAAATCGAAAAAGAGATGCCAATCGCCGAGGTTGGGATGGTCCATGCTTTCGATCCAATGGAAAACAGCTTGAACATCGCCACGACGAACTAAGTTCTTGATGGTCGCAAGTTCGAGCTCTGGTACGGCAGATTCTCCAAACCAAGCTGGCACATCTCCCAAGATCTGTCGAGCAAGAGTGAGATCGTCTTGCACCCCAGAAGAGGCCAGGACGTCTAAAGCATCGCCAAGATCAGCCTTGCTAAGTATTCTTTGATCATTCGCTTCATTTCGAGCATCTTCAGAGGTGAATACGGCTCCTCTAAGAGCAGTGTAAGCCTCGTGGACCTTGTAAAGGTCATTGGGGCTGGTGATAGCATGCCAAACACGGTCGCGAAACTGTTGAACGAGCTCGACTGTGGGCTTGACGGTAGCTCCAGAAGACGATGTGGATATTAGACGGGCACGATGCACGAGTGACACATAGCCATTGTATTTAGGACGGTGCCTTCGAGATATTGGGCGACAGAGTGATGTGGATTCGCGCACGGCTTTCCACAAGAACATTCAACGCGAGTTGTACCTGCCATGTAAGGGTCGCACGATCAGAACCACGAGGCCATTTTCTGTGACATGCGAGATGAAGAGCTTACTTGCAATGCGCAAATATGAATTGAGGGCACTGCTTCATGAGCTGGACTTGGAGAGGTGCCTTCCGACAACGTGGGAAAGCTGTATACCGCCAGCGAAGGCGCGTTCATGACCGCAAGTTCCACGTCAACAGTGTCTACCACCCACCACCATCTTCCCTTACAGATTACCCACTCCTTTACTTCTTCCCTGTTCATCTGCAATGTCTGAAAAGGTCAAGGAACTCATGGAGATTCCCCAAGAATTCCTGCGGGACGGCAATCAAGTATGTGTATACTCAGGTCTCATTTCAGCATACGACTGAGCGTTATGACAGTTCTTGGTGCGGTGCACAAAACCGTCTCAGAAAGGTGCCTCGAGACATTCCGTCCGTTTGGAGGGCTAGTCCAACGAATACACTTATGTCCTAGAATTCGTCCAAATCTGCAAGGCCGTTGCCATTGGATTCGCCGTCATGGGTTTCATTGGATACTTCGTAAAGCTTATTCACATTCCGATGTAAGTCCCCATCATTGTTTGCCATGAAGTAGCGCGGTGCTGAAGATCGTTCAGTAATAACATCTTAGTGTACGTCACTCTTCCCGCTTCTAGGCCGCGCGCATATCGTTCACCTTTTCCTTGCATCAGTGGAGGAGCATAGACTTGCTTGTCTACCCTGGGGAGGTCTCTGTACCACAAGGAGCTCCGAATTCTACCTGAGTGTTCTCCACATCTTTGACAACGTGGTCAGATGCTCAGGGCACTGTTGGTGCATCAGTTGTGCAGCTAGTCCATCTCGCACATGTTATTGCTTCTATTCGCGCAGATCCATCATTCTCAAAACGATAACGAAAGTTGTGTACAGCCTACTCTGTCCATCAGAACCACTATGCACCGATAGCGTATTCACAAAATGTCCTTTGCAACTAATATCTCGCTGGATCCTAAACACGAACTTGCAACGATTGACGGTGCACAGATTCCATTGGAGACCCGCCTTCATTTTCCAACAATGCGGTAGTAGAGGGTCGACGCCCTATCCCATCGTCCGACGCCCGTCTCCAGAAACACCAGGCTTCGATAACGTCCTGTAGGATGCGACATTTAATACATTGATACAAAGACGAAAAGCAACGATGGACCCTTACCCTTTGCGTTGCGAAGACAATGAACGCAGCCACAGGAACTAATGATCATGAACATAAATTTGAAGCGATGACGAGAAGTGAGATGTACTACTTACGTCCGGCTTCGATCATGTAAGGCAACGCAGGGACTGTATCGAAGACGAAGGAAATAGACGATCTAGATGGTAGCCATCAGCAACTTTCCAAGGGGACAACACGATGGTATCCTGACCCAAGAGCAACCCAAGAGTAGAGGGTGAAGAGGCCAGCGCGCAAGCAGACCATGGCCCCAAGCTTTCTCGTGGCCAAAGGGAAGTTTCGCTTCACCCTGTACCACCGACGATACCATTGGACCAAGATAGCAACTGTGAAGAGACATGGTTAAGGATGAATTGATACCTGGATGGATGTGCGCTCGAAAACAGGGAGATGGACACACCCTCGAATCCTGCCGTCGCGGCCAATAGGATAAGGCAAGGTATGGGCTCGGCGTAACGTCGACTTTTCGATACGTGAGGAACTATCGAGAGATTGAACATCCAAAGCCGTACATGGAATTCAACTCGTGGAAACAATATAAGCCATTGGAAGGCTTAACCACTTCTGGGCGTGGCACTCCGATCTGACGAGAAGCTAAGCAGAAAACGAGCTTGAGAGGTATATCGCTTACAATGATTCCCGCAACTGCGTACCCCAAGAATGCAATGTAAGGAGCGACGAGGAGCTATGGAAATGCATCATTCAGGATGGATACAGGACAAAGCGGGAATATACGGACCGCTATTTTGATGTATATGTTGCTACAGGCATTGAAGATTTTTGAACCCGGCTCTTGAAACGTCACCCACAACTACGGCCGAACATTATAACCAATCAAAGCTATGTCTAGGCCGAAAACTCACCTGAAAAACAAGGACTAAAGCTGCAACACACATCCTGTTAGTAGCCACGGTTAGATCAGAATGAAGCAACGGTTTACATCAGTATCAAACGACCTACATAGGGAGGGTTCCCATGACCATGGAAGCTTGTGCTAAGCACAGAGCTTTGTTAGGGTGTTCTAAACGATACTGACCGCCATATATCCTGTCACTGAGTCAACAAGGCAAGTTTTGAGTCTGAAAAGAAGCGAAAGAACTCACAACAAGCAAAAGACGATCGAATAAATTATCATAGTTATACAGAAATTGACAACAGTCGGATGGCGGTGAACATTCTTCGCGAAAAGGAAGGTGAGGATGATGATGGGAAGTCCAGCTTGACCGCCAGCGATTAGAAGAGTTGCGTAGACCTCGACAAGGGATCCCAGATGAGGAGGTCCCTTATTTGCTATATCTACGCAAATCCAACGGAGTAAAATGAGCGAGGGGATTTGAGGAAACCTCCAGAGGAGACATTGGCACGTACCTGTCATTAAAAGGAACGATTAACGGGATGAGGGGCTCCAAGTTATTGACAGCCGAAAATGTTAAGGAGACATTCAACCACGCAGGCGGTGGCAAAGGTCGGCGAAGAGTTGTGCACCGGACTGCACTGCGTACAGAGGCGGACTCCCCAATGCTTCAAGGTCAGCGACCTTTATACGACATACAATCAGGCACGCCACATAATAATCGGTAACGTAGAGATAAATGAGTCGAGATCTACCCGATCTCTTAGTTGACACCTGAGATTTCTAGCCTCGATCGCACACGTTCAAGAGCTGTGTCATGACAGCATTGGGATGTCTTGAGCCTCTCGTTAAACTCTGTACAGTCTACAGAAAATATTGAAAACAATCATCAGGGGACTGAATCAGAGTACCACGCACTCGCTGAAGCCAATTACTCAGCCTTCATTTAGAACTCGCACGCTATCAACTCCGGCGCACATGCAGAAGCACTTCGCAGTGATCAGACGGTCGGATTCTCAAATCATGAGACTGACGAGGGAAATCATATGCTCGCGTTGAACGAGAAAAACCAAGAGAAAAACAAACGAAATAATTTACAGGATTAACGTCGACGCCAATTAGCCTGGTTGGTTGAACAATGGGGTTAGGCTGGGCAGGCCTATCTAGGGGGAAAGCCAAGTGAATCTATGTAATGCTCTAGTCTTTCATGAAAAGTCGTGCGCAGCGTCCTCCACTGACGGGCAATCGCACTGAAAAGGGATCGTAAGAAGAGGTCAAATGAGAGTGAAAGTGGCGTGTACTCACAATAAGGTTCAAGTCGCCATATGCTACACGCGAGGTAATTCGTCAAGGAATTGTAAAACGTATTGCTGGAACACTTACCGTCATCGACTCTTGAAACAGTGGGCCAAAATTTCTTCTCGCGTAGCCATGAAACAGGATACGCGGCCCTTTGCCGTGAATATGGACTTCGAAGGTGAAAAGGTCAGCATTATTTCATTCATTAACAAGAAGAAAGCAGGTACCGTTTCCACTCTTCTTCCGACAGAGCAATGACGGACATAGGGTGGGGGGCGTTTTTGAGAAGGTTGTTATCTTTCGGCTGCTTGCCTGTAATGATGTCCTCCGCTTCTTTGCGGATCTCGATCATCGCGTCGCAGAACCTGTCAATCTCCTCGAGGGTCTCAGACTCTGTCGGCTCGATTAACATGCACGTCGATATAGGCCAGGAACAAGTAGGGGGATGGAAGCCATAGTCCTGATCGACAATCATATGTCAACGACTGCGCTCTCAAGACTAATGGGTACACGACCGTACCTGTAGACGTTTGGCGAAGTCCGCGACTTTCAAACCAGCCGCCTTGTCAAACTCGGCGAGGTCGATCAGAAGTTCATGGGCGACGCGCCCATTCGCATTCTTAAACCTCAGGTTGTAATGCCCAGACAATCGATACGCCATATAATTCGCGTTCAACAAGGCGATTCGTGAAGAGTCGGCCAATCCCTGGCCGCCTAGCATCTTGATATAGGCCCATGAGATGAGAAGAATCGAAGCGCTGCCAAAGGGGGCGGCAGCAACGGCGTCAATCGCCCTATAGCCTCCAGTGGTGACGATAGGGTGCGATGGAAGGAACGGAGAGAGGTGTTCCGCGACACAGATAGGTCTAGTGTATGATACATGAGGAAGAGAAGGTGCTTGTAGATGGCATAGGCTTACCCGACACCAGGACCTCCACCGCCATGAGGACTGAAAGCCTTGTCAGAGAAGGGTTACATGGGAGCAAGACATTCTGGAACGTACATGGCGAATGTTTTGTGCAGGTTCATGTGACAAACATCACCACCACAGATGGCAGGATTCGTAAGACCAACTTGGGCGTTAAGATTTGCACCTGAACACCATTCAGCACACGTGGCGACTAAGGAATTTGGCATTCACTCACCATCTAGATATACCTGACCGCCATTATCATGGATGATTTTGCAAGCCTTGGAACAGAATTAATAGACAGTTCCCTTGGCGAGGGTATCAGCTAGGGTTAGGCTTACATCCTGTACACCATCCTCGAAGACTCCGAAGGTTGATGGATACGTGATCTAAGTGATCGGACATCAGACAAGGTCAAGATGACTTGATAGCTGACACTTGCCATGAAGGCAGCGAGGTTGTCCTTGTGCTTCTCAGCTTTCGCCTTGAGGTCCACCAGATCCAGGCTACCATCTGGTAAGCTCTTGATAGGAACGAACCTTAAGACCTGCCATCACGGCAGACTGAACGTAACCATGCGTCAGTAACGTAACGTCGAAAAGAAATCATGCAGCTCACAGCTGGATTTGTGCCGTGGGCACTGACTGGGATCAAGCAGATATCGCGGTGAGCCTCCCCACGGGACTCGTGGTAAGCCCTGATGACACTAAGACCGGCATATTCCCCAGCGGCGCCTGAATTGGGTTGCAAAGAGCAGGAATGGAAGCCAGTGATCGTGCATAGATCGGACTCCTCCTGCGAAGCAACATCAGAAAAATGCGGCGGCCACAATTATTAGGGTACTATGTTACCTTGATCATTTCCAAGTAACCCTTGACCTGATCCAGAGGCGCAAACGGATGCACGGAGCCGAACTCCGGCAAAGTCAGCGGAATCATACTGCTGGTGCTATTGAGCTTCATGGTGCAACTGCCTAGAGGGATCATAGCATGGACGAGAGATAGATCTTTGGACTGAAGATGATGGATGTAACGCAGCATCTCCGTCTCGGAGTGATGTTTGTTGAACACAGGATGAGGGAGGAACTCCGACGTGCGCGCGAGGGCCTCAGGGATAGAGGTAGAAGGCCCGAGGTGCGGAAGAGTAGTCCAAGGTAGCGGCGGGAGCAGACACAGCTGACGCAAAAACGTTGACCAAGCGCAAAAAATCAACTGGGCCGACACTCTCGTCTAGTGTAACGCCGACATGCTCATTGTCTATTCTGCGAAGGTTAACACCCGCTCTGGTCGACGCTTCATGTAAGACTTCGGCATTGGGCACAGCACCAGTTACGTTCAACGTGAGAGTATCAAAGAATTCCTGATTCCTAGCCTTGAAGCCATATTGCGCGACCGTCGACTGGAGCAGCTGTGTCAAACCATGCACTTTTGTCGCTATCCGCTTGATGCCGCCTGGACCATGGTAGACTGCATACATGGCCGACATATTGGCCAGGAGAGCCTGACTGGTACAGATATTACTTGTTGCCTTCTCTCGACGAATGTGTTGTTCTCGAGCTACATGATTCAGTATTAGACAGACACATAATTAGCGGAAAGGAGCACTCACTCTGGAGAGCCAATCTGTACGCTGGCTGCCCAGTGACATCCCGGCTACGACCGATCAGCCGTCCAGGCATCTTTCGCTTCAGCTTCTCGGTGCACGCAAAGAAAGCGCCATGAGGGCCACCATAGCCGGCAGGGACGCCGAACCGGGCAGAGTTGCCCAAGACAATGTCTGCACCCCACTCGCCGGGCGGCTTCAACATAGTCAATGCGAGAAGGTCCGACGCGACTACTACCAAACCGCCCAATGAATGAACCTGTTCAGTTATTTTTCCAAAATCCTTGATGTTGCCGTCGACATCTGGATATTGAAGTAGAATACCGCAAAGATCGGAACGCAAGGTTTCGTCATCGAGGCCAGTGATTGCGTCTCCAACGACCAAGCGGATACCGTAGCCCTTCGCGCGCGTGCGAAGCACCCCAAGAGTCTGAGGCAAAACACCTTTCTCTACAAAGAAGGTCTTCTTCTTCTGACCTGAGGCAACATACGCCATGATCATGCCTTCTGCAGCTGCTGTGGCCTCGTCCAAAAGCGAAGCGTTTGCTATATGCATCGAGGTCAAGGACATAATCATTGTCTGGAAATTGACTAGCGACTCGAGACGCCCTATCGTAGAACAACATCAGATCACGACACGTTGGGAGTGAATCACATGACATACCTTGAGCAATTTCAGGCTGGTAGGGGGTATACTGAGTATACCAAGCAGGGTTCTCCATGACCTATCCGAAGATTGTTCAGAGTGCCTATATTGTAATTAATAGAGCCTCACTCACGTTGCGCAATATGACAGGAGGTACGACAGCATTGTGGTATCCCATACCAATGTAGCTCTTGAATGGCTTGTTCTCCTTTCCGAGCTGCTTTGCTCTCAAGTTGAGCTCGTTCTCGCTCAAGGACTCTATGACCTTGTCGGTCATCGCGGTGGGGGGGATCCTAACTTTAGGTGGGACCGCCTCTTGCACAAAAGCCTCCATGGACTCGCAGCCCAGCTTGGAGAGCATATATGCAGCTTCAGCATCGTCAGGGCCGATGTGTCGGTCCGGGAAGGTGTCCAACGCTGTGAACAACGAAGAGGGCTGCCTAGCCGTAGCAAGGCCTCGTTGTGACAGACAATGAGAGCGCGACAACCGCGAGAGGGACGCGTGAGCGTTGACGAATCGTCTGCATGCTGCTCCAGAGACCACGCGTAGGGCCGCCATCGAACAGAGGAATGAGCGCTCGTTGAGGGAAGGTGGGAGAGGGCGTGGGTGGGAGTGAAGTAAAAAGCATTGTGTTCGCGGGGACGTCCGTGTCGATGAGCATTCACCGAGCCATTCACCGAGTAGATCCAAGCTTATCGTCCTAGTGTTTCTACCCAAAAACTGAAAAGCCGCCTTCTCCAGCTCTATTCCCGAGTCATTCACTTATCGCCATGAAAAAACTTTTTCTCCCTTCCCTTTTCGGATGGCTCGGAGCAATTCCGACGGCTCTCCTCTTCCATATTCAATGCCTCATCGCCCGATGTCGAAGACAGGTCTCGAGGACACTCAAGCCCATCTCTAGGCGCGAGACCCAGCTGACCGCTGTGTCCTGTGAACATCATTCTTTGGATATGGACTTCGCTACTAGACACAGGACCGACCGAAATGAACGTGAAATGGTCTGTAGCCGTCCTTTACTGTTTCACCTGATACACGAATCACAAGATATCAATTCGTAGGTAATGATATGACTCTATCTAAAACACTTGTCATGGCATCAAGGACATCCCGTCCACGTATGCATGCCTAAGGAAGATAATTACGTCCTCTGACCGCCGCCTGCACGAAATGACGAACAGGACGTTTGAACCTGACACAACATTAATCCAATGATAAGCGCACTCACGGTGGGTCCTCTATTTGCGAGTCATGAATCAAGCCATATATACCGTCCTGATCGATGTTCCTTGCCACAACGCGCAATGCTTGACTCGCTGTGCGAGACTGAGCACTTGCGATCTTCTCTTCGTAGTATGTTGCCGCAGTTATGAGTCTTGATAGAGCATTGGACGGGCTTTCGTCAAGCGATGACGAATTGGGCACAGCCAGGGATCGAAGCATTATTTTCAGCCTGCGCAATGCGGGTGCAGATCGTACTAATTCATACTGAGAGGAATGATGCATCAGTGCAAAACGGAGCATGAAGCGGGACTCACCATGGACGCATGGACAGCGCTAGGTGCGGGAAGAAAGTCATCAGCTTTGCAGAACGTAAAGTCTAACAACAAGATAGTCTGCGACATTCAATTATTCGGCGCGTGTAATTCATTGTTGTTTACTTACCTCTTGTGCGAGTATTTGAATGCCTCCTGTAGTAACTAAGCTGTCCGACTTGTTTACCAGAAATTCCAACATTCCAAACACGGCCTTCCAGAGTTCCAGCCAGTGGTACTCTACTCATGATTATCGTGTGAGATTCGCTGCAGAGTCGAATACGGCGTACCAAGGCGAATGCTCTTTGTCTGTAAATACCACAATACGCGATGGCATATCCGTACACAAGTCCTGCTATCGATTAGCTGAGAATGGCGATATTTACTAATAAGGACCCACATGTACATATATACCTCCAACTGTTTGTGTAGGTTGTGACGAAGCCATAGAACACAACAATCCAATATAGCGCATACAGGCGGACGAGGCGGAGACGTCAGTGGAAGCACAGGCAGTCTCTTCATGTCATAAATTCAGCGTACAGGTCAAGAAAAGCCCTGTAGGATCGCTCACCTGACGGCATAATCTGATATCGGTTAAGCCAGGCTGTGAGAAGGGTCGCATAATCTCTTCCTTCTCTACGAAGGTGAGTAGGATGCTCAGAGCGAGATTCGCATAAGCGATCGCACGAGGCGAAGACAGCGACGTGGCATGAGTTGTTACATATGAAGATAAAGTTATCAAATGATATGGCAGAGGCGTCGAGGAGGTATGCGCGGGTTTATTGTCAGTGTCAGTAAGCATCGGCTCCGATAATACATCCAAGAAAGTTCTGTTGCTGTGTAGAAACTCGAAAACGGGCAGGAGGACCAGGCATGCCTCAATGGGTCTACAGGTAACCATTGAGATGAGGTCATCCTCCTGATGTGTGCATTACGACTCACTGATTTTTGAACAATTCCTGTGGAGGATCTACTGGTGTCGAAGACAAAGCATGATCAAGGCGCAGAGACGCTACGAAGGAGGTGAACGCTGAGGCCATGGTCGGCGGCGAATCATCTGAAATTGCTTGATACGCTCTGAACATGGCGTGCATCATAATGAGTGACTTCCTTGGAGTGTGATACAGTGTTTAATCGAAATACCCACTTGATTGTAGCGGCGGTAGCAAAATTTGCTGCCCAACAGATCTTCCGCATGAGAGTTATATCTGTTGTTTCCGCTATTCGTTGAAGGTATGGGTTGAGCTTTGCCGCATCAGATTTATGGAAATTTGCGAGTAATGAGAGGAGAAGCAGAGCCTCGAATGTGTACATCTCTGTCTTTGGGTCTTTCATAATCTGTTACGAAAAACAGTCGTCGACGTGAGCAGACGAACACCTCGGATGTCTCATCAATTACTCACAGACAGTATGGACCCGAATAAGTCGCGTCGTAGGAAGTAGGCTCCCGGGCTCAACTGGTTGATTCCACACATGAATATGATGGCCAACTGAAGAACTTCGTGGCGAAGACTTGCTTCAATCCAATCTCCTTCAGCTCCTGAATATATCTTAGATGACAGGTTCAAACGGCTCACCTGGCGCTTCGGCATCTCCGATGATCACGTCCACGGTGGTCGCAAAGTCCTGAACCAGAAAAAAGTGAATATGAAGATCACATCACACGGGGGAGGCTCACCATGAAGACTTTATCGCTCTCGTTGACTTCTCCAGCAAACATTTCCATCACCTCCCAACCCGCTAAGTTGCTCTTTCCCAGAAGACAACGAGTCAAGATGGCCAGCATCTCCACAGCATGCGTCTTCCTAACGTCTCCATACGGAGTAGTCCGCGCGTGCTCAAGACATGTCGAGAACAACGCATTTAGAAGCGGCTACTGAAGACGCAAGTCAAGCGAGGTCAGTTTACAGCGCAAGAAGCCGACCTTGACATCCTCGAGACAATCCTCCTTGCCAAGCGCATTCAGCCTCGTAGCAAAGAAGGACCGGTCCACATCCAAGGATAGGAAATCCGACCAGAACGAAGCCCCGCTTTCCTTCGGACTTATCTGGATAGGTGTGAGGCCCTGTAGATGATGAGTCAGTTCTAGGTAAGAGGGCTCGAGTTGAAAAGGTCGGTTTGGCTTTCCTGGAATAGTTTAGTACAGGTGCTTGCAAACTTCGACGTGTATTGAATGGAATCTCTACGAGCACTCATATGTTGTGGCAATGAAATATAGAGACTCGTAGTTAGGGTAATACCGCTGACGCGGGAGTTGCCGCCAACTTTGCACCCAAGAAATGAATTGGTACAAGAACACAATACGTTGAACAAAAATACAGTGCCATGGCGCATATTACTTTTGGACTGATGTCTGCTTGGTATAATGAGAAAACGGCCGCCTACACAGGAACACGTCGACGGGGACTGAGTTGAATACGAACCAATAAATTAGACCGCTACATCGTCGCGGGCCGCCGCGCGGTCAGGGCACCCGACCTCATCGAGCCCCTAAAGCACTGCCTGGATCATTTCCGTGACCCACCCCATCAACGCCTCTTCCTGGATCCGCACCCCCTCCAGCAACCGCCTGACGCCCACAAATGCCTTTTTCCCCCTTTTCATCCTTCCTCCTCCGCGACGATCTGGACTTCCGCCTCCTCCTGATCAGTCTCCTCCACAATTCCCGGAAACCCAAAGTGATCCGCATCGACGCGAGGAGCACTCTCGATCGCCATGAATGACGTGCGGAAGAGAATGCGGACGCACAACAAGGCCGTAAGGGCTGCGGATGGCGGGTTGGGCCGCGGATTTCGATATGTGACAGTGGTACGGCGTGGTGGGGGTAGTGGTCGCGTCGTAGGATCGGGAGTCGGATACGGATAAGCTTGAGATGGTAATGTGACGGTGTCGCTTTGAGATGGATGTCTTTGAGGGGGTTGTGCACTCGGAAGGTGAGTAAGGATGTGCGCGCGAAGATTAGGTTTTGGAGAGGATGGATGAAGGCAGGTTGACCAAACGCATTCCTTCTCTGATTCTTCAATTTCGTTGATATGCTCGAGAACATGATCGTACAACTCTCCGCTGGAAGAGAGTGCGGGACACGGGCACTGTGACCGATACCATCGACATTGAAAACGCTCGCTTGCGTTCTCCTCTTTTCGACGATCTACGCCTCGCACGACGAATTTCTGCGGGGGACCAGGAGAACCATTGCCTGTGCTTGTGGGAAGACGACATTCACGTTCTTTATGACATCTGATGCAACGAGAAGGTGGTATCGATCTTGATAGGGTACGAAGATATCCTTGTAGAGGTTCCAAAAGTCGACTTGTGTGAGCTCGCCTTGTGGGTTGGCGACAAACATGGCTCTCATCCTAACAGGTGACTTAGCTGTCATACCATGGATGACCTAGGAAATGAATTGTCTCGCACCATTCGTAACATCGCTGTGGTTCTGGCATTCCCACCAGAGCATCCAATTCTACTTTGTGAGCTCATGATTTCTGGTCGTGCTAGCGACAGACGGTGCAGTATACACAGGTTCACCAACCTCTTGAACAACGACATCGTCCTGCTGCTCAGATATGATCACGCTCACCAATAGCTTTAGCGTGCCGGGCATGTCGGGATGAAGCAGGAATGCTTGAGCCAGAGGGGGATGCGAGAGGTGTGTGTACAAGTAATTGACAGACGCATCAACAAGAGCTTTGTCGGGGAGTAGGGCGATGTACCGCAGGCATGCACCCAAGGCTGGTGATGTAGGTGTAAGGTGTCCGGGGCCGCCCGGGTTGGCAAGTAGCAAATTGAGCGCGGTGAGCGAAGCCAGAATCAGGGAACGGTTGGTAGTGCGTCCCGCAAGCTCGGTGAGTGCTGGTACAAGGCTAGACTCTCGTGGCGCGGATGGGGGAGGAAGGGGAAACGCGTGAGCCATGAACTGCAGTATTTCAAGGATGTGCAATAAGAACTCGGCGTTGGTATCCGTGTCTGGTGCGACCTGGTACAGTGCAGATGTAATCAAACCTCGCGTCCGCTTGTGCGCCGCCAGCTCCTCTGCATTCTCCACATTGACGGCAGCATTCCGCATGACGAATAATGCCTCTAGCCCGTGTCGCCGCTTACGCTCCTCCTCAGGTGAAAGTGAAAACAATGAAGCAAGCCGCGCGTTCGCACCCTGCCCATGTGCGATATACCACTCAGGCCACTCGAACAGCGCGTCGGTCAGTCCTGGGATTGCGCGGAGTGTAAACTGCTCATTGTGGCAGAGTCGTGTAAGACGATCGAAAGCCCAGCCGATTTCCGAGTGAATCCCGGAACGCAAGGACAACACCATGCGATTGTTGGGGGCAGTCTCTGTATACCAGCCTGGAGACAACATGGTGAAAACATCGATTTCGTAGTCAGTGACACCCCAAGCATGGAGACTCACGTTCATAGTCGTCGGTGACATTTGGCGCAGGACGGTGCACCGGAATGACTGGCGTTGAAGCCGCGGGAGGGTGAGGAGTGGGTGCGGGAGGGCGGTAGAGCATGGATGAAGTGGTTCCGCGGCCATTTGTGGAAAATGTCGTGATCATCTTCGAGATCCAATGCAGCAACAAGTTCTCAGCCGTTCTCAGCGTCAGAGGGAAAAAGGCCGAAGGAAACGTCACATGACCACAGCGGCACCCTTAACGTAGTTGTCACCAGCGCTTAGTCTTCATTCAGGTTCATCGCTCCGTGTTCGCTGACGCGCGCACTCCCAGAGTATTATCGACGCCAAAACAGGCAGACAACCTCTTTCCATCACTGATATGTCAAGCTCACACAGCAACCCTCTCCCCCACCTTCGACCCCCACTATATGCTGCTTGACTGAATTCACCGAGCTCACTACATGTACTCGACCGACCCCGAATTCCAGCACCTCATCGGCATCATCTTAAATGAGGCAATTGTTGAAGCTGTGATGCAGAGCGTGTTCTACGGCCAGTATCTCGTTTGGTTCATACCTGCTAAGCGCGAAAACTGACCTAGACTTGCTATAGGAATCTTCTTAGCTCTCATCCTATTCTCAACCTATACCCTTTTGTATGTCCAGACTCGGCTAATCGCTCAGTGAAGGTATTGAGCAGGCAAAAGGAATCCATGGAAAAGATGAACATAGCCATGTTGGCTATAACCCTATTCATGTTTGCGATCTCGACCACCGTCTGGGCACTGTCCCTGGCTAGCATAGTCCAATCGGTCAAGATCATCCATCTATCCGACCCTACAAGATCGTCCGAAGACATAAGCCATGAATTGGATCGATCAAGAAATGCTTTGTACGGTACGGCTACGCTCGTGTTCGTGATCAATGTGCATAGCTGTAAGGACATGCTGGGAGCACATTCAAACCGAAAACTCTTCACATCTTCAGTTCATTCTCAGCGATTGTGTCGTCGTTTGGAGAGAATGCGTGTTATGGCAGGGCAGCAAGCGCAAATTGATCATCCTTTTTTGTTTTTTGCTAGGTTGTGATATCAGTGAGTACACAACAAGATCTTTCTCAAGAAATGTACCGATACTTGGGCATGACAGCAGTTGCCATCATATTCGCAGGATGCGATCAAATTTCTCCTAAAGCCGATGCACTTTGTATTGATACGCAGTATATCGGTTTGGGGATATCTCTGTCGATCAATATGCTTGCTACTATTCTAATCGGGATTACTGCTTGGTGAGTATGTGAAAGATGTCCTTTCATTGATTTTTAACAGCCGTCTTCGTTAGGAGGCACAGGTGATTTATCATGAACACCTTGGGACACAGCAGTAGGCGAACACAGGTCGAGAAGATTTTGATCCTACTCATAGAGTCTAGTGTGCTTTACTGTTTGGCATTCGTGAGTCCAGGTGCTAACTTGATGATTCAATCCTGACATTAGGTGATGCTCCTTGCCTGATTATATATCCGACTTCCTAGTGGCTTTGATGTGAGTGAATACACGTGGCCAATTAGCACTCATATCGCGGTGGTCTGTTCTTCGCCCTTATTGAACCCCAGCACAACAATACTGAGTTAGCCACCAGGCATCTATCCTACTATCCTACTCCTCCTCATCGCCTTCAAGCGTACAATATGGGATTTTTCTGGAAATGCCCCTCAGGTTGTTCTATCTGACATCCGCTATGCGTCTGGGGATGCCACGGGTGTCCAGCAGCGCCGTGCAAGTCACCGGGATTCGTCAAGCTCTGAATGCGTATGAGCAGTTGAATTGAAGCCTGTGAGCCCTGGTGGTGGTCCTTGATTTTGTTCGAGCGAGCGCATACGCACAAGGTCGCATCATGTTACCCTGCCTTGCATATGACTCTGCAGGTCATCTCGCAGAGTGTTTGTTCGAAGCTGATTCTGTGTGGCATCTGGCTGTCTCCCCGAACTTCCCGTGCTTCTTTCACCATTCTTCTCTCGGCTGCCCTATTTGCTTCATTTTCACCTGTGCTCTGCTTCGCGTACTACCATTGCTCTGACTGCGATGCCCTCTCTTTGACCTCTATCATCATTTTGATCAGCTGCCAGAAATCAGAGTTGGAACTACGAGAACGCTATTCTTTTGTCTCATCGTGCCCAGTTCCTATCAGTGGTGCCAGGTGTCGCCCGGGGGACGGAAAATATTATGATTATCTTTGAGATTTGACGCAACACTGAGTACTGAGTTCTTAGCTGCTCTCAACATCAAAGGTTTTTGAAGAAAGCGTCACGCATGACCGCATGACCGCCCGGTCGTGACAGTCAAAAGCACATTGTTTCGAGCAGAATATTCCAAAAGAAAATCTTCTGACGGGGTGAGTACCATGAGTGGCGCTAGGAAATCCATGCCACAGATGAACATTCTCAACGTTGAGCATCGGATGCCGTCTGAGTGTCCAAATGGGCACACGCTGCACCGGGTGACCAAAGAGAGATATTTTGCTATACCCTCGAAAATAACCATGAAACATTATTATCTATTTCAGCAATTCAGGTATAGTAAGTAGTATAATCGCATACATCGACACTAGGAATTAGATAGTTTACCAGCCAGAGACCGTTCAAAACACCGAGTTCATGCATATCGACCAGCGAGGCTCGAAGCTCGGGCCTCAATAGGTTATCTTTACTCTTGTCGCCTCTTGAATCGTCTCACTCGGTCGCATCTGCCAGTTCCAAACCAAGTCCGGGCCGCCGTTAAGTATATTGACTCTGAAGAGTCTGTTGCCCTTGCTGTCCTATACACAAGCCGTTGAGAATCGAACTACCAGCAATGAGCGTCTGCAACGTACAGGGATGATTGCTTTTCGTCTATCGATTGTGCAGTATTGGTCGAAGTTTCTGTGCGTACGGTCCGTGATCCTCATCCATCCCTGCTCGAGAAGAACGGTATCAGCTAAAGTCTCGGAGCAGAGGGGGTTGGGTCTTACGTCAGGGATCGGTTCCAATCCCAGTGCAATGACCGTGTGCATCTCAGTAGACATTTTAGTGGACGCTAGTATAATAAATTCATTAGCACGACGGTTTACTGTGCAGGCGAACAGGTCACATACGGTATATGGAAAATTGGTTTGTTATCGAGAAAGTGAATGCGGAGACGATGGCTCGGAAATGGGAGGTCGTGAGCTCGTCGACGTGGTATTTAAACCTTCAATGTGTGGCCTCGAGGCCTCAAAGCGGTCGCGGCGCCAATGGTGGATGGAGGGGCTACCTGTCAAGCTGCGACAACCAAGTCAAAAGCCAGTCCTCGCCACGATCGCGCGCTCAGAGCGGGAGGCACATTGACGCTGCAATAGGGCGTTGTGTAGAACAAAGAGACCATGGATACCTTCCTTACGACTTGGGTAACTCCATGATCGAGGCCGACGGTGACCCTGTACTAAATGCTGCCAGCAGGGATCCTGTGACGCCTACCTTCTTACATGCCTTCCTGGACATACCTTGCACTCCAGCGGTCAGAAATTGTCGATAAACGAGTCTAGGGATGAGATTGAGGGAAGCTGTTGATTTATTGCGGTAGCGCGAGTGCAAACTGTGAGGACTCTATGATCGTGGCGATGAGGTCCGGTCTTGACGCGTCCAAGCGCGGATGACAGCAGCCACCGTCGCATCCTCGATCCTAATGAATGGTCCAATCCAAATCTGTCAACAATGCGCACGCGAAGCGCCTTGTCCACTCAAGGTCAAAGCGAGAGCGTGATCGACGTGGACGCGTGAAAGCCATAGTCGAAGGAGCGAGATACATCCTACGGACGGTATCGATGCGACAGCCCGATACGCAGGACGATGTTTGGTAGCAATTAAGCGCGAGCATCTGTCTATGTCCTCGAACAATGTCTTACCTAGTACCTGTTTTGACGAGACCATAGTGAGTCGCCCACCAGCACGAAACAGATTTCGAGATTTTTTTGAAACAAATCCCTCCATGATAGGCATACAACAAGCAAAGACTTGCGGGATATCTAATCAGTGACGAGGGTTACTGGGAGAGTTGCAGTTGGGCTAGTAGTGAGCGACAAGTCAGCTCAAGTCGCCGGGAGTTCATAGAGCCCGTGGGAGAATGAGCAATGGAGAGTTTTCCCGACGATTCTCCGACGATTCTCGACATCGACTGCTCGCAAGCAATCCACAGCGGCATCAGAACATTTGTAAAAACCAGGATGCCTTTAGTGTCACCTGGTGCAGATGAAAGCCAGTGTCTGAAAACGCAAAGGGTTTATTTTATTTTAAAGATAGTTGGAAAGAGGCTACACTTCAGAGTACATTGTACCGAAGAACAACATCAAGTCCAAGATGCGGAGACAGTAGCGCGATAAGAAGGAGAAAATGTTCGAAAATGTCGGTATGACGTGCTCAATGTCAATAGTAATGGTCCGATGATCCTAGTAAAATGCGTGAGGTACGTTACGAGTCTTGAATACAGTCCATGCACCATAACCAAGAAAAAAAGTTTATGTTCAACGAGAGAGACGTCGACGAGCCTTAAACCAAAAACTCCTCGATCCCGCCTAGCACGTTGCTCCAAAACTGGTCGATGACCTTCCGCTCGAACCCGTTTTCGTCGTAACCGAGGCTGACCCAAAGCTTGCCCGCAAAAGTGTACCCAAACAGCAGCATCCCGCCGTTCCGCTGACGCGACCCCGTCGTGAGCGTGTGCATCTTGATGTCCGGGAACGTCGCGTGCTTGTACATGGCATCGAGGTTCCCGAGCAAAGACAGCCCAATGAGCGCTGCCGATGGGGCTCGTGGGGTCGTGGCGGTAGCGTCCTTCGGCTTGCTCGGAGGCGCCACCCATGTGCCACGCTCCTTCTCGTCGTCCTCGCGCGCCCATGCCCGAGACTGCCGCCCACGCTTGAGCGACATCTCTCTGCTTCGAGAGACAATCATAGGATTCTTCGCAGCCCGCGCACTTTGGTCCTTCGCAGCTCGGGCACGCAACCAAAAGGTCTTCGACACGTCACAGCTGCCAGGGATAAAGTTTGGAAGGATAACGTTGAAGTATCCCACCGCAAGGAACCAGTACGAGTTGTTCAATGGTCTCGGGACGAAGTAGGGCCGGATGTTCAGGGCAGCGTACATCATCCTGAGGAAGGCCAATTCCGTTCAGCTTCCGCGTAAAACTTTCCATCAGAAAAGGACACTCACATCGGAAGCGTTTGTTGTTCCCGAGGGCTCATCCTCGCCCACGCAATGTTACAGATGGCAAACAGCGCGCTGGCTATAGACACGCCCTGGGACTTGCACTTTCTCAACATTGCCTTCGTAACATCCTTGTCGAAGGGCACTGTCGGCACGACTGTGTGCCTGACTTCCACCACTTGCGCGGAAATGCTTGACCGCCCTACGTGCACGAAGCGGCAAGTGAGAAGCCTCAATAATCGATCGAAACGTATAAATAAGAGGGAACACGTACGATCTGACGTTCCTGGTTTCGCTCGAAGTCGACGCGCCCAACGGCCCGACGGAACTTACCCTGCGTTTCTGGCAGGCGCTCCTCTGGACTAACGGGAAGAGCCGGGACCTGTTGCGAATGCGGTATAGTACGATTAGAAGTACGATTCGAAGGCGAGAGGCGGTCAGCGAGAGAAGGCGGGGATAGCACGCGAGTATACTTACGCCATCAGGGACAGGTATCCCCCATCGCTGCTGCCACTCTTCGGCCATAAGCTTCTCAAGATCTTCTTGGGACCGCATGCTCCCCAGCAGTTCGAAGAAATCATTAGCGAACGTGTGCAGGGCCATGCCGTCCCCGATGAAATGTGCCGCGCACATGAACCATTCGTAGTCATTTTCCGGCTCATCCGCGGACTGAAGAAGCACATTCGAAAGCGTGGGGCTTTGCGGTGGCGTGGGGAGTGATGCATCAGAACCCATTGAACGTGAAACGATGAGGAACGAGAGCCGGTCGTTAGAAAGGGTGCGCGGCCCATTGAGATATGCGTCGATAAGTTCTAGTGACAGAGGATCGCATCAGAAGTTCTGTGGTGCACATGGTCAGGATGCTTACCATCTTTCGATTCGGTCTTGTATTGGAGTTGACTCTCTGCTTCGATCAACGCGTCTTCAGGGGATGTAGGTGGAGTGAAACTGAAATATCGGTGCAATTTATCAATGAAAAAGAAAACACAAGGGAACAACGAACTTACACGAATCTGACGTCATCATATGCCCGCATGTCGATTTTGGAAGCTAGCAACGGATGGCGCATACGAAGAATGGACCACACTGCACGGATCCTCGACCTCTGTACGACGCGCTCGGGAGCCTTGAAGCCGAGGTGCAAGTACCTGCGAATATGATATATTTTGAGAGATGCTCCAAGCAACAGGAACAAGGGTGTGGCGACTCACATGTCGTTCACGCCATTTGCACGAGAGGGCAGATAGTAGGAGAGCTCGCTGTCCCCAAGCTTCCGTAAATAGGAGGCGGGGCGGCCCTCGAGTGATTTGTGCTGCAGCGGCTCTGCAATGAAGTTGTTGATCCTACGCCGCCGACCGAGAGGTAGCTAGTCTCCTCGACGTCCGAGAGCTCCGGCGAGGGGAGGTGCGAGTGTGAAGGACGGGACGGTCGCCATAGCGTGTGTGGAGAGGGGTATACGCAGAGGGGTATAGAATGTAGGCGGTGGGAGGGAGGTGGGGCGCGGGCAGTCGAGGCCATGGCATTGCGAGCCAACAGGGATATAAAGGGACGGACGACACTGGCAAGAAACAGGAGAGATCAGACAGGGATGTTTGCCACCGGAGGGACCCAGGCGGTGACACATCCTTACTTCCGCCCAGATCCCTTCTGCCCATTCCCCGATCGCATTCAGTCGCGCTCCAAACGTGACCGAATACCACCTTGATCCGTTCAACTCCCATTCTCCCCCACTCCGGCGGACTCACCCCCAACCACAGCCCGCCCGACTCCGCACAGCACCCCTCCCCCTCTCTATGCCCACTCTATGCATGCTCGACAGAGAGAGGGTCCTGTCATGTCACGCATGCGAAGTTCAGGCAACGTGTCAATCACTTGTAGCCCTGGCCTTCCTGGCCATGAATAAAAACAATCGACAAAAGGCACGTCAGAGCGGCACCTGCAGATGCAGTCGGTCAGCGCTTCGGCTCCAGGTGCAGACTGAGACAATTGATCTTCTGAGCCGACGCGCGCCGCAAAAAGTCGACAAGAATGGAAACCGGACAGGGTGAGACTTCCGAAAGAGTGCATCGTCGACGACCGTGGGTACTCCGTGGGTGCAAAAACGATCGACGTGACATACGTAATCTTTAATTATCACCATTTCTGTTTTGATCTCCGCGGTCGGACATTTCCAATGCCGAATCTGCCATTCATTGCGCGACGGAACGCTAACGTATACAGCGCTACAGCCCAGAGACACGAAACGAAACCGAAGGTACAAATCGAGTGAGAGATACTACTACACAAGCGTCTAGTGTCGAAACTGGTCCATAGGTTGACAACGGGAGACCCAAAAATATCGCAAAACAGCACCCAATCAGTCCATACGAGGTGTCCATCACTCCGAGTCTTCCTCAAGCTCCTTCTCAGGCGCTTGCCAGACAATCGTCTCTTCCTTAGGCTGTCTATCGCCGCTCCCCATAGCCTCCAGGTCCATGGCCCGAGGCGGCGGCGGCTTCGCTCCCTCGGCAGACTTGACCCAAGTATAGTACCTGTCATGCCGCATGCGGCGCGTCAGAGCGCGCTCAGGAGCGACGAACAGTTGGAGAATAGACGTACATGGTCCCGATGAGGATGGTCGTAATGGACACGATGCGATTGCTAATTGACGATTGGTTAATTGGGTGCATGAGCTGATCAGTCATGAGTCATGTGGACGGGGAAAACTGACAGAGTGAGAACATCGCGGAAGAGCCAGACGCCCAGGAGGGTCTGGATACCCGAGCGAGCCGCCTATCGTCACGATCAGTATGCAGTTGTAGATAAAGAAGTCGCGATGCCTCGTACGCTAGAAAACATGTGCGTAATGGGCTGGTGACCTTGATGCTGAGCAAGCCCGCGACACAGAGAAGAAACCCGAAGACGCCGGTGACGAGACTGCCCCAGATGAAGGTCCGCATATTCCACTCTGGGCTGGCCATGAGCGCAAAGAGCGTCCCTACCTCGCCGTCGAGGAGCACGAAAGGAGCAAGGAAAGCGGCGGACCCGAGGTTGGTCCACCAGGCGAGCTGTATGGTGGAGTTGCCGCAATGGGGCAGAGATGCCTTAATGAGGACGGCATGAATAGCAATGAAGAGAGACGAGAGCACGCCATAGAAAAGCGAGAGGGTCGAGGGAATCGCTGAGACCGGGAGGTTGCCCTCCGGGGCGATGCCGATGAAGAAGCCAGCCATGACCACGGCGGCTGCGATGACGACGCGAGCGGAAGGCGAAGTGGACGTCGCCGCGGATGAGACCGCAATAGTCAATGGTAGCACGAGCCCACGCGCAATCTGGCAAGCGCGATAGTTCTCAAGGTCAGCGCGCGAGCAGAACCTACGAAGCGAAGACAAACTTGGAAGAAAGAGGCCTCGACGGAGCGGAGGCACAGGGTGTTGAAGACGAGGCCAATGATGTTGACAAGCACCACAGGAGTCAGTTTCTTGGCAGCGAACAGATCGAACTTTGGGATCTCGACTTTGGGGGTGAAGAAGGCTGAAGTCTGGAGGAGGATGACGGCGATGACGAGTTGAATGAGAAGGAACAAAAGCGGGAGATCAGGCGAGGAATTGAGCACGGCCTTGTTCCTAACGAAGGAGATGAGTTGGAACGGAACGAGCGTATAACTCTTCGGACGCACACAAAAACCATCTAACGATCGGAATGAGCATAGGTGCAGTCGAATGAGAGAGAAAACGTACCACCAGGGCGGCCGTCATGTAGAACGTGACGACGGCAGCGACACGGGCAGTCGATGGCGGGCTCTGTCTGTTGGAGTCCATGTCGGGTAGATCGAGGTGGAGACAGGCGGGGAGGGACGCAAGGGGTCTGGGTGAAGGAGTGTTGAAGAGGTGCTGAAGATTAGGACAGAGGAGGGATGACCGGATCAGCGGTATGAAAGTGGTTCGGGGGAAGGGGGGCGATCATCATCGAGGGCGAACAGGAGACCGAGACGGGTGGGAGAGCGAGGCAGAACCGAATTGGGTGGGAAAGAAGGGTGTCCAAAAGGGGACGAGATCTACGATCTGGATCTGTGTCTGCGTGCGATTAGGTTGCGGAGACTGGGGGACGACGTTCCGGAGTGGGCCTGACGCTTGCAGTCACCCGTCGTCTCCGAAAACTGCTCGAACCGCGTTCACCCACTAATCCATCACATAATGTCCCTTCCTGTCTAGAGTCCCTCCTCCTCCTTCCCGCCTCTCCCTCCCGCCCCCCATGGACGAAAGCAAGGACTCATCTGGCCTCGAGCGCATCAAGCTCAGACGTCGATCGCACTTATGCCCCCTTCCTCGATTCCCCAACACAGAAATGTCTGCCCCGCCCCACTACCCGTACAAGTCCCAGGCCGCGCTTGGAAGCGCGACGCTTCATGCTCGCCGCCTGCACCCTCTTCTCCGCCGTCACCCTCTTCGCTTTCGTCCTCTTCAACTACGCACAGCCAAAGTTCCCGTTCGAGACACCAGAACTACTCCCGCATGCTCCTCAGTCCGCCGCAGGCATCGATCGCATCGGTCCTCCTCGGTCCTCCCACTTCTCATTTCAGAGGTCCGCGTATGCTCGTCCTTCCCAATCGATCCTGTGCTCATCAGCAACACAGATAATCTCAGAAACGACACTCGGTACATCACCTCCTGGATCTCCGCCGGCTGGAGTGAGTCTTCTAATCTCATGATACCTCGCTCCTTCTTCTCATCTGTTTCCACAGCAAACGATGTTATGACCTACGTGAGCTTTGTCATCCCCCGAATCTCCTTCCATACCATGCTGACATGTTTCTTCCAGGGAAATCTCGTCTACCTCGCCATGATCTCCCAGCGCGTGCCCATCATCGGTCCTTTCACTCCATCCCACATAGGCGGCGAAGCCGGCAGTATCCCCTTCAGTGAGGTTTTTGACCTCGACCGGCTCAGCACAGCCATCGGCATGCCTGTCGTCGAATGGGGCGAAGTCAAGGATCCAGCCAGCACGGAAATCGAAAACCTTGGCTGCTGGAGCATCTGGCAGGCCGTCCAAACTCACGAGGCAGGTCCGCGCATCACTGGCGCGCTCTCTCAGGGTCTAGGTATTCCATCAAACTCCCGTTGGTCGTCGGTCAATGGAGCTGACCTGCGATACGCATAGATATCTCCTATACAAAGGCGCCGTCATGGGTACAGAAGAATCCTGGATATGAGCACGATCCGCACGCACACTTCTGGTCGATTGCGACGCTGACGTTCCCAGAAGAGCGCCGCAACAACCTGGGAACGCCTCAGCCGTCCAACGTCCTCGGCGCTGTCGCGCACCCCGATGAGCAGGTCGCTTGTTTCGACTACCTGTACTATGTCTGTGCGACCACGGTGCGTGACATCATACCTCGTCAATCCTGACGCTTGGGCTGGCTGTCTTCGGACGAGTGGTCCTAAAGCGGGCGTGACATGACCCGTTCTAGCGCGCTGACCCCCGATCTGCTTATCAGTCGTTCGAATACGAGTACGATTACAGCCCGGGATGGCGCTTCGCGGTCAAGAACTTTAGGTGGACGGATCGCCTCCAGGGCATCGCAGATGGTTATCTCAAGCGCATGTTCGGCATCCCCGAAGAAGAACCCGTCCCTCCCGTAAGCTCTTCCCCCCCTATCCGCTTCCGCTTCCATCCTTTTGCGCACGCGCTAAATTTAGCCCACCTAATTGCTGACGACTCCTTTACAACAGTACGTTGGGATTCACATCCGGCACGGCGACTTCATCAACTATTGCGGCGAAACGCCGAAGGAAGACTGCTTCGCGTCCTTGTCCGTTGTCGCGCGGCGTGTGCAGGAGGTGCAGATGAGGTGCAGGAGCGCTACGGGTACGCCCGAGCGCGTCGTCATGCTGAGCGACGAGCGTGAACCTGGTTGGTGGGACGCGGTGCGACTCCTCGGGTGGTACTCCGGACCATATCACGGAGGACACGACGGCGAAGTACGGGCGATGGTATGTGCACTTGCTCTCCATTTCGCCCACATTAATCAAGTGGCTCGCGCGAAACTCCTTGTTTCCATTGCAGGTATCCGCTACTCATCGATGCTGTAATTCAGTCGTCGGGCATAGGGTTCGTGGGGACGGATAGGTCGACCATGTCCGTCCTCGCGCGGCGGCGCGTTCAAGACTGGCATGGCGGTGCAGTGCGCACAGTCAAGTGGGGCACGCCGAACGCCGACGATCATTGATAGATCCTAGCACTGTTTTTGTGGGACGCAAGAGGACGACCGGATTATCTTGATAACGCACACTTGTTCAGCTCCATCCTCGCATTTGTCGAGCCTTGAAGTCATTCTATTTCACGCCCCTCTTTCCCCCCATTCTTCCGATTTGGCATTGCCAACGGCCCCGAGATCTAGAATTCTAGTGTATGTGTGTATATGTATGTGTACTGCTTTGCATACCGCTCCTAGAAGTGCGCATACCCTGCCTCGATTCTCCTGTATTAGCATCGCCATCTCATGTCATTTCACTCCACAGGTTGATTCGGCGCCGACCGTACCCTCATTTGTTGGTTTTCATCGCTCCGCGGACACGGACTCCTTTCACATTGGTCTAGAGACATCGGACTCGTTTTGTGGTACCCATATTGTCACTTAAAACGGATGTGCATACTGTACATACGCGCGCGCCTGTACGTGAAAAACTGTTTTTGAACCCGTTCTGACCTCGAATCAGGCGGTTGCGAGCCCTGGCGACGCCACCGGAACGTGTGTCTGTCTATCCCTTGGGCATACTGTATATATGCCTGTCGAAGACGGACGACGCGCCCGCCTTTCGACACTTCCATGTGCACCGTATTTGACGACTGGGTGACAACCGTGGCGTATCGTGGAGTGCCGCTACTAGGACAGAGCTGGCATGGCATGAGGAGGACATATGTGGTCGTCGCAATTTGGCCGTGACATATGTGTCCATGTATTTATATATATATATGAAGATGCTATCGCCGCAAGCACTATTCAACTGGCGCGCATGCAGGTAGAGTGGACTTTCGGTCCACATCCATGGTAGACAAATCGGCAAACCGGGCTCCCGTAGACGAGGGAGTGCTTCGCGTGTGCGTCTCAAAGGTCACGGAGCCGGACGAGTGCTCGCCATACGTAGACACAGGCTCCTCTCGCAGAACCCGGAGCGCGGAACGCGCTCGGGGATGGTCCGAGTCCGGACTCCCCACCGAAACGCCTGCGGGGATCTATGCCGACATCTTTACGACAGAAGGCGCTACGGCGGCACATGCGAACGTGGGCAGATTCGTATACTGCCACTTGGGCGAGCGGCAAACGGCGCACACGATGGCGTTCGGAGAGGCGCATAACGCGATATGAGACGTCATGTATCGCACTGGACACGATTTGATGCGTGTGGCGACCATGCCCGCAGACACGAGTCGCATCGATGGAGCATCAGCGGCAACCTGAATCAGCAGATCGCGACGCAGTCTGATGATAGTTCCCAGAGCGGCCAGTAGCAACCGCGTCGAATGGAGACGCAGGCAGATGGGACATAGAAAGATCCTCGTACGAGGTAATGCCGCGCACAGGCGCGCGGTGACAGCGGCGCACGAAACGCGTCACGTCGGTATTGTGCTTGTGTGGTTGGGCACCGCACCGCTGCGGCCCGTGCGGAGCGGCGAATGGAGAAAAGTGGGTGATTATTCAGATGCGAGTGTAAATATACATACGGCGAAATGGGGTTGTGTACGCTGATATGGCTCTGATCAAGGATCGAGACGCGGCATGGAGGTGGGACGAGGTCAGGAGTCCGAATGTCGGGTGCAGTGACCATCTCCGTACTACGTACGAGGAACTTCCGACGGTAGGAATGAGGGTTTGCGCGGAGACAGAGGGGAGGAGACCTTGGCATAACAAAAGACGCGATAATATGTGGGTTCGACGCCTCGGTGATTCATTGCATACAATCTTCTGACTTCGGTCATACCACCAACTCGGCACTAGGGGCAAGGGACGAAGAGCAACGACACCTGCTAGTCTGTATGAGGTGGGCCGATCAGAGGGATCAGGGGTTAAGGAACGGAGGAGGGCGCAACACCATGGCTGAGCATGGTCATAAGTTATCGCGAATAGGAGGTGCGGATAGTGGGAGTATGCGTAGGGATACACTGCCAGGAGCCTTTGAAGAACGTGTAAGCGTAGAAGCGCGCAAGCTGGAGATGCATACGCACACCACTTTTATTCTACTTGAGCATCTGGTCTATCGGAATCAGTGTTCGCATCTTGACGAGATTCAGTAATGTAGCAGTTGTGTTCATGGGTATCCTCAGCGCTGTGCCGATCTGGAGCAAGTATCCGTTCATGTAGATGATCTCTGTTCCCTTACCCTTCTGCACGTCGCCCAACATAGATGAGACATTGCCTGCTGTTGCCTTCGCCACGCGAATACATTCCGCCTGCAGTGCCTCCGCCGTGAGCGTTGGCGAAAAGTTTGTAACAACATTCTGCCCGAGCGCAATAGCGCGTGCCCTCTGTTTGATCGTGGCTCCATTGTTGGGGACGGCCTCTTCTTCTTGAGTACAGAATTCGGCAGCAAATGCCCACGAGGCCTCCAGGCAGACACGCTCCATGATGCGCTTTGCCCCCTCCGTCTCAAATATATCGCCGTTCCGGCATCCCATCAAAGCTGTCAAGGGATTGATGACCGCGTTGACCACGACCTTCCGCTTCATCGCGATGAGAACATCTGACATAGGTTCCCAGACCGTGCCGAGTCCCTCCAGGCCGGACAGAGCTGCGACGGTATTGCGTAAGGAGAGATAGCGAGCAGTCGATTCGCCATTTGGATTCACGATCGAGTCGAGGGAAAGTTTTCGCGCGTCTCGAGGAAGGTCTGTATCGTAGAGGCTGGCCTCGTAATCACGTCCATCTGGGTCTGTTACGATCCCGAACCTGATCGAGCCAAGACCAGAATGTATGACGTGCATGTAACGCCTGAGAAACGCACCATTATCGTTGACGGTGACGATGAAGTGGGGACGCGACGCAGGGTTCTGGAAGACGGTCTCGAGGAGCTTTTCATACACTCCCATACCGTTGTTCATGAGCACGATGGTGCTGTTGACGTTCAATCGAGGAACGAGTTCCTGGATGGCAGAGACCACGTTGTACGCCTTGGTCGTGACGAAGAGCGACTCGATCTCAGCGGAAGGCGCCAAATTTTCCGGGCTGTCAGCCTGTGCTACCCAGCTTTTGAGGACACGGTTCTCTTCTGTGATCCCCGCTGATTTTTTCCATGCCATTCTTTTCCGCAGCCTATCGGCCAGCTTGTCTTGTTTGAGTTGCCTGCGATGGATGAACACCTCCGAGCGATATCCGCCTGAGAGCTGCTTGACTCCGTCGCGCTCCATTACGAGAGTGTTGTCCATTCGCTGTGCGAATCGCATCTGCGCGAGGGCTTTGTGGATGAGGACGACAGAGTGCGCATCGGATAGGGTGTGGCGAAGATGATGCGCGACCAGGGTGCCTACGGGCCCAACGCCGAGGACGTGGAAGCGCATGCTGATGAGAGCCGAATTGGGAGGGGAGACAGGTCGGGGACCGACGCAGACCTGGACAGAAAGACATTGTGAACGGACCGCGCACGAGTCGAGGCGAAACGAGCAACTTTACTAGAACATGGCCGGGGTCAGCGAAACCTCACCCAGCTCTCCGACCCAGACACGTCCAATGAGAACGATCTCGTCACGGGCCATCCAAGCCTCGTCATGTGGTCACTTGCACGCGACTTCAGGCACGCGACCCATTGCTACACCTGCTCTTCAACCGCAACAGTGCTCTCAAGTGCAGAATGCTCTACCTCACAACAAAAACAATGGCCCCGAGGTGATTTGAACAAATCTCGAACGGTAAAACGTTTCTGCCAGCGCTATTCAAGGACATCGCGCAATCATCACGGACCGCCGCGGATGCCGAAGAAGGTCATGAGCCACGGAGCTATAAAGATCTTGGGTGGATCCACCATAATGTAGTTTCCCCTCCTGTTGCCAATCTCTCACCATCAACGTGCGCGCCATGGCATCCATCGTGTTGAAGAGGACTGGACAAAAGGTACGCCTTCACTTTCCTGGATGGTCGTGCGAGGTTTCATTAATTACCTTGTTAGATGCCGCTGATCGGGTAAGATGCCCACTAGGCTATTTCGAGTCTGAGGTCGCTGATGATGCGCGATGGCTGCAGATTTGGTCTTTGGAAGGTTGTCTCGAACGATCCTCATAAAGATCGCTGAAGGTTGACAGGAAATCAGATCAACAAAGATCAGTGCGCCGATGTACGTCCTTGAGATCATCGAAGAACGTTGCTTCATTTGACCTGATATACATAGACTGTCTACAACGCCATCAAGGCCGGCTACCGTCTATTGGATGGTGCGGGCGATTACGGTAATGAAAAGCAAGCCGGGGAAGGCGTCAACCGTGCTCTCAAAGAGGGCATAGTAAAGCGCGAAGATCTATGTGAGTCTTGAGCTGCGGATCAGGGGACCCGGGCTCATGTTACCTTAAAAATACTAGTCATTACCTCCAAGGTAGTAGAGATAACTGCAACCAGTGTGTGGTCTGCGCAACTGACCGAATTTTGAAGCTTTGGAACACTTTCCACGCTCACGATCACGTCTGTGACATTCATGATACATCGATGAAAAATTTCATCTGACTTTCAGGGCTTTAACAATAGGCAAAGGCGGCAGCCAAGATGCAATTGAGTCACTGGGGGCTAGATTACTTCGATCTCTTCCTTATCCACTTTCCAATCGCTCTTCAGTACGTTGATCCTACGCACCGATACCCACCTGAGTGGTTCGGGGATGACGGAAAGGTGCATCTTCGTAAGTATATTGCGGTTCGGAAGGTCAAGCAGAGAACATGGCTGATTATCCGACAGAGAACACACCAATGCAAGAGACTTGGGGCGCCATGGAGGAGCTACTAGAGGAAGGGCTGGTGCACAACATTGGCCTCAGGTAATCGGTCGTTCTGCAGTATGCATGAGTGAATCTGAAGCCCATTATGTAGCAACATCGGTGGTTCCCAAATTCTGGACGTCCTTCGCTATGCGAAATATGAGCCTCAGGTCATTCAAGTCGAGCTGCACCCTTACCTGACTCAGGAAGCTCTTGTGAAGTTTACTCGAGTTCACGGAATCGCATTGACTGCGTACTCGTCGTTTGGGCCTCAAGGCTATATCGAGCTTGGCGTTGATATGACGAACACGAAAAGTCTCATGGAGCAGGACGCCGTCATCAAGATATCCCAAGCTCATCAGAAAAGTATGCACGGCCTCAGTCGCACGCAGAAGAAATTATTGCTGATCTTGTTACTCCAGCACCTGCACAGGTCCTCTTGCGATGGGCAACACAGCAAGGTATCGCTGTCATACCCAAGAGCAACAGCCACGAACGCCTGGTCTCCAATCTCGACTGCAATTCGTTTGATCTGACGGCGGATGAGATCAAAAAAATATCTTCCTTGAACCTGCATCTCAGGGTGAGTGCATATGTCTCTCATGCATGGTAGTAACCAGACTGTAAACCCCTTACAGTTGAATGATCCCGTCGACATTGACCCTCGACTTGCCATATTTGCGTAGTTGTATGATCAGTATGCTCAGAAGCCTGCTATCGCGTTGCGTGTATGAATATTTGTATACACACGTACTTGAATTGTCGCACGTGTAAACAATCAATGTGATGGATATGATGCGAGGAGCTACAAAAGTACTACAAAGAGGCGGTGACATCATCGTGATGATCATGCAGTTGCGCACCGGCGGACTTTGAAACGTGCGATATATGGCCGCAGGGCTAGGGTGCCCAAGAACACTCATTCATCGCATACAGTCATGCCCATCAACTTCAAGTTCTTCAAAGACGGTATAATCCGTCGAGCTACCTTTCCTTCAAGCCCTACTTGGCAAACTCTTGCTGATAAGATCCATTTGTACTTCAAAATCCCCCGAGACCGCATCGCAGTGTCCTACCTTGATGCAGAGGACGGAGACGACCCTGTCACTCTGAGCTCAGACGAGGAGCTTTCTGACTACTATGAACGTGTCCCGTTGGGAGACACCATCAAGTTTTCGGTGGTCGACCTCGGAGCTAGACCTTTTTTGACAGAAGGCAAGCCGCTCCCTGCTACCCCCCTGGGCTCTTCCTCCAGGAATACGTTCAGTAGTTTCGGTGGAGGGCCATCTCCCTTGATCATCGAAGTTGAAGAAGATGGGTGGGACCGATTTGGATTTGGAGATATCTTAGGCTCTACGCCTATCCGTTCCAACGAGAGCGGCCCTCACGCGTTCGTTGAGACCGTTGAGACCGACGTCGACACTTCGAGTTTAGGACATGAAGATGGGAGTAACGCGTCTTTCAAAGCATCGACACTGGAAGGTAGAGGAGACAAGGGGAAAGCAAGGGATATGCAGGCGACCGTGTCTGACGATTCTTCTTCTTCTGTCTCTGTGATTGACGCCGACGCACCCGATAAACCTGACATCCATGTCCCAGTGCATAGTCTGCGAGGCTTCGACTCCGGCACTTTTGGTCGTTCTTCCATGACATCCTCGCCTTCAGCACAGCCTCATCTGCGCCCCGATGAACGTCCTCTGAGTTCCACCTCCACCACTCGACCTGCCGACCAATCGCAGAAACATTCGACAGCGTCGTCAGAGCATCTGAAGAAACAGTCATCTCTCAACGATAACGCAAAGTCTACAACGGCTTCTGGTGATATTTTTGACGACCCACCTCTTCCTGATATTCCCATCCCCTCTTCGGCGACCTCGGCCTCGTTGGTTAACGATATAGCTAGTTTCTTTGATTCCATTTCCGCAGTATTTACTACCCATCCAGAGTTATCCGAAAGTCTGCGAACAATTCTTCGAAATACCACCAATGGCACATACTGGGCCGGCACTCGCGAATCTGTCGCATCTGCAATGGCAGATTTCCGTCGCGCAGCAGAGGAAACTCGCAATGCTACCATGGTGTCCCCGGAGCAGGCCCGCATCGCTGAGCAAGAGGCCGGGAGAAGGGTTGCAGAAGCTCTTGGTAGCATGTTTCGTTCAATCGGAGAAGTGGCATCCCAATCGTCGCAAGATGGACATCATTTGCAGCCTACGTCTCGTCCTGCAGTAGCTGGTGGACCTCGCTCTCTTCCCTTCGCTCCTCCGCCGCCACCCACGAGAAGAAACCCCGGAACGTACTCACATCAACGAGCTCCCGCTCCTTATGACATGCATCCTTGGCCTGGTTTTCTTTATCCCGTTCCTCCGCCTCCACCTCCTCCACACATGTACCGAGGGTGGAATGGTATACCGTCAGAACATATGGCTCCGCCCCCGCCCCCGCCCCCGCCCCCGCCCCCGCCCCCACCATTCATATCTTCTACGCCCCTCATGACTAGACCTCCAGCTCAGGCCCAGGCCCCGCATCGTATCCCCGTTTGGAATCAGTTCAGGCCATATCCGTATATCGCCCCTCATACCGCTCCCATCATCCCAGAGCCGCCTACTACTTCTGAATCTCCTAGGCCTGAACCGGCAGAAGTCTCGTACTACGCGGCATCCCCCATGGAGCGGGCAAGGGAGCAAGCCAGAATGGCGGAGTTAAGGGCGTCGCTGGATGCTGCAAAGCAAACCTACAAAAAGGAGAAAGCGAGGTATCGTAAAGAGCGGGAGGAAAGAAAGAAGCGCAGGGACCATACCGCTGATACTTCCTTCGAAGCGTAAGTTCGCTTCATCTTTTGAAATGTGTTTTAGTAAACTATTTTGTCAGCCCTACAGCCTTAGGTGAAGAAGCCTCTACTACTGATCCTGGAAGACCCAGGGAACCGTCCAAATCTGTCCAGGTACAATCTCCTGTTTCTTCTCCTCCAGCGACGCAGGTTATCAGCAATGCTCGAGGCGGTTTCCCGCAGATGGAGATGTTCAGCCTCCCGCATAGCCCTCGCCGGCATCACACTGTGGGCGGGTATCATGACAGGGACAGACGGGTCGTCAGTCCTATCGTCGACAATGCAGATATCTTGAAGAGACAAATTATGCGGCGTCTTAGCGATGTGAGCATTGACAAGATTCATGCGTGTGTACCAAATTGACGTCCTGCCTCGCAGCTTGAGATGACGGAGCCCGGCTATCCGGACCTGAAGAAGGTAGTGGAAGCGCGCTTGCCGTCTGGGGGAAAGAAATTAACGCAGCTAGAGGAAGATGATCTTGTGAGTGAAATAGTCGATGAACTTTTGACGCTGGGGGGAAATGAAGCCAATGAGCCACCGCGGGCTTCTGGGTCTGGAATCGGTCGGGGTGCAGACTGATTACTATGATCGAATGAATCCTCGAGGATTTCTTCGTGGTCGGTGTACGAATTTGTTGTGGGTTCCAGTGGGTGTATGAATACGATGTTATCATGTAGGCCCATTTTTTATGCCTTCCTCTATATCTTGTCACCTGTCTTTTTTAGCTCAGTTCAATGTTTTGTAAGAGGCTATCTGTAGTACTTAGTGTTATTGCGATTACGAAGAAATGATATACAGTATGGCAAAGCTCAGGATATGTCGGAAAAAATGAATCTCGATGATAAGGGCTTATGATGCATCATCAGGCCTTAATGTCAGCGCCACCTCGTAATCCATTATGAGAAAAGAGTAATTTATTATGATAGCATCACAATGGGATCATAATCTCAATCTTAATCCCAATATAGCACTCACTGATCTTACCGATCACTGTAATTACATACTTCATTGCGGGGACCACTACACTTTACTTGTACTTACTTACGATCTACTTACTCACTTGGGAGGGTCACTACAGCCTACTAATGATTATCAACTGACTAAGTTGTTGAGGTTAGTACAATCTACTAGTGTCTAGTTACTCACTTATGAAGCGTACTACATTACGTATCTGGTTCATTACTTATTTGCTTACTTATCAAGGTTACCACAATCTACAATCGGTCATGTTCTAAACTATGTTATAGTGGTACAACCGGGATTCGAACCCAAGTCGCCTAGGCTGTAGCTATTGCACTGTTACAACAAAACTGCTCTGCCAGCCATTTCTAACCAAGCTCGCCAATGCCCCATATTGACATGTTTTGGGCAATGGCAATCCATCATAATACCCCGATGGGACTCAAAAATGCAAATATGCAGGAGGCTTGATAAGCAGACCTCCAAAATGCATGCATTTGGTTATGTATGGTGCCTGAGGTAGTTTTTGTTGCCATATGTGTCAGAAAGGACCTGTGCTGGTGGTAGGAGCTTAGCTGCTGAGCGTTGAGTTGAGTCTTCGGAGCTGAGGATCACGATGTAATCACAATTTCCACAATCTAATCGCAACCTATTATCATTAAATTTTGCCTTGGCAATGGCCTCCGGACCAATATTCACATGATGATCTCAAGCGAGGACCCCCGACAACCCCCCCCCCCCAAATGTATGATCTTCCCACGGTAGTAGGACGGCGCGTAGCGCCGAGCTCTGATTTTTTCCGGTAGTTTTTCCACTCCCTGGTCTGATCTTTTTGTCGGTAGTTTGAGCCCATTTGGGAGGGTATGATATTTTTCCGGTAGTCAATATCTAGTCTCAATATGGATTGGAATATATCATTTTCTCCAATATTCCTGAGATTTCTTATCAAAATTACTATCACCACGCCCTTGAATCTCCTCTTGGTGGCGTTAGGCAAGCTGTAAAGGAGGTGGAAGGTCCCATTCGCAAAGGGCGGAATAAGGAAGTGAGCCTGGACTGACAGTTGATTTACGAAAGGCTACTGTTTACAATGCGATTCTTTTACGATTTTTCACGATTTTTAAAAAAAATATAAGAGGTCTGATCCGTTTTTCGGTAGTGAAAGACCGTGTAACAAGGTCTGATTTTTACACGGTAGTCGAACGGCGCCGCAGGCCTCCAAAATCGTACGGTAGGGAGGCCTTTTGGCGGATCATACATTTGGGGGGGTTGTCGGGGGTCCTCTCAAGCGTCGGCATCATAATGCCGAAGATAATTTCATTTTAATCTCGACCCCCGGCATCATAATGCCCGTTTATTTTTTCCGACATAATCGTCGTCAAACGATCAAACGCAGGACAGGGAGTCGTTATGGAGCAAGTTCAAGCCGGACAGAAAATCGATGTGGAGCAGGTTCAAAGACAGGACCGACGCACGGACGGGGAGTCGTTATGGAGCAGGTTCAAGCCGGACAGAGAATCGATGTGGAGCAGGTTCAAAGACAAGAAATCGTTGTGGAGCAGGTTCAAAGACAGGACCGACGACCAAATATGAACACACAAAATGTGGAAGTTTGCGTTAGTATAGAGTGATATGTGACGTTCTGAGATCTAGCTTGCCTCTATGAACTTCTGACCCCACCAATCTCGTCTGCACAGTGCTTTCTCACCACAAACAAGGTGTATTTATGGCTGACACCATTGTATTAGATCCGATGTCAGGGCGGTGGCTTTGAAAAACAAAGCATGGAATGCGCTGCGTTGGTGACACAGCTGCGCATTGGTGATAGCACGTTAAACCAGGCACAGTACACCCACAAGGAAAGCGGGATATAGATAGAGAATTACGAGGCTTTTAAGGGGCTGTGACGCAAAGAGACTTGCGCATATGGCGTCGCAGAATGCAGCCCTTGCATGACCCCGCATTGGTGGTGGCGAAGAAGATCAGAATTCGGGAGTTTGTTTGACCAAAGTACAAGATCCGATGGAAAAGTGGGCTGTGCAGCTCAGGAGTTCGCTATCAGGGGGTGAGTAGTCAACTAGTTGACAATGATTTTGACACGCGGACAAAAGATATCTTGCCTTGTCGCAGACATCATTAGGACACAGGCCTACACTTATGGCAAGTGGCAAGATCGAAGCACTATCGAGTGCCAAGAGATTGCCGTGGGTTGCCGATGGTGACGATTGGGAGTTGATTGAGGCGATGGGCAAGTGAAATTGCGCCGTCCCGCTCTGTCAACGAGAAAACAAGGCAACTCTATCGACGACGCGGTAAAAGGCTGAAGCTGAAGCGCTAAAGACCGGCCAATAACCATTCCGGTAGGTGGCGATCTTGTCATGCGGCACATTTAAAATAAGAACTTTCCAAGGCCGCGGGTGTCGAAAAAGTGGAAGGCTCTGCGAAAGGGAACGACGCGTCAATGTTGTAGATCATGATGTGAAGAAATACTTTTCTTAGGCTGTACAAAGTGAAACAGCATCTGAACTCTCGTGCACCGCTACTCAACTGACCTGGTCTGCTGTGGAGGTTGAAAACGTTGAAACGTTGAAAGCCTGGACTCGGATACCCGATTAGGCAAGTACGCCAATCTTGTCGTTTCTTCCCGACCTGCTGAGAACGCAAAGGTCACCCATAGAAACAAATTACGTGCCCACAAACCTGACAGCATAATCTATCTATGGCGCTTAGAAAAGTCGAGGTCATAGCCGCATCACCTTCCGCTCCGAAAAAAATAATCTAGTAGTCCCATCGCCATCCTCTCGACTTCCTCCTCCCCCTGCGCGCAATTATCTCTTCAAGACCTTCCAAAGGCAGAGGACATACCAGTAGTTCCTTGGGGATAGCTGACTCCAGAACTCGAGATTTCAAATCTCCGATGGCAAGCGTAGCAACTGCCCCTTGCATTCCTTTTTCCAGCCGAAGGCGATATACATGGATCTTCCGTGCCTTTATTGCCTCCTTTGTGGAGCGGAACAACACGAAAGCAAGGTAAGCGGAGAGTTGGTTCGTTGTATTTGGTAGAGACACGTGTCGGAGTAAGCAGGCCTATCTTATTGCGCGCCCACAAGCACAAACAACTGGCTTTGGAGGCTGCGCTTTCTTTTAATCGATAATAATGCTTTCTCCACAGTCGTCCTTGTACTCACGCCCTCCAACCCATATAAGGAGCCACACGGCACATTCTAGCTTTTCATACCTGTGTCCTCACACTTCTGCGTGACCGCGCGATTTGCCACATCCTGCATCCACCATAAACCCAGGTGCGCGACTTCACTCGCATATGATGCTCACACACATTGACGTAGTGATACTTTTGTTGGCAATGTAGATGTCCTCTTCTCCCGCCAAGCCATACATCACGTATCCTTTCGTTCCCCTGACAGTAGCACCTCGCAAATCCTTCGTGCTCGCAAAGAAAAGGCCAGCGATCACCTATGATCAATGGGAAGACGTCAACATCAAGGCCTACCTCAATGGCATGGACGAGCCTATCACACATAATGTTGGCATCAGGCGCCAACATTTCCTTGATGAACAGAAGAGATACGCAGCTCTCATCGAATATATTATCTCAAACTGGGCGACTGTTCGATCCACCCGGTCCACTGAGCAGCTGGCAGACGCGAAATGGAGGTACAGGGTGACCACTTTCCATCTATTTCGGTTCAAGGACCTCCCTGCCGAGATCATCACCAATATCTTTCGTTTCGTATCTTGGATGACTCGCAATGCGCAGGAGGGTATACAGAGACGTTTGCAGTTGACATGGGTCTGTAGGCAATGGCGACAGCTTGCCATTGCTGATCAGACTTTGTGGAACGCCATTTGGTTCGAGGACGCGGCCCCCTTCTTGCGGTCTTTGATGTTCTTCGAAAGGGCGGGCACATCGTTACTCGACTTACGCCTCTCGGAGAGCATGGCGTACCTGGAAAGCTTCGACGTGTCGCTGAAGTTGACAGGGTCACAGATGGAGCAACTCATGGACGTCATTATCACCAAGGCTGAGCAGATCCGTACTCTCGTCATCGTCGTCCAGTCATGGCCTCCCGTTTTCGTCGCACTTGATAGGCTTCACAGGGCGGGGCACCGCATGCTTAACCTCGAGCGTCTCGAGATTCATCGATTCGGCTCATTCTACATCTGGCTTGGGCCAGGTTATTCAAGGCAGGACTATCTCCAAGCGATGACTGTCTGTGGTGGGACGGCCCCCTCCTTGAGGCGCGTTTGCTTCAGCGGAGTCGACGTCGACTGGGAAGGTAGCCCTCTTACCAACCTCACTACTTTGGACTTGTGTGGACTGCCTCCCTGGGTGCAACCTAGCCTAGAGCGCTTCCGAGAGATATTGATGTCATCCCCGAATCTCAGAAAGCTTGTCCTCGACAGAGCTGGGCCTCGAATATCACAGGATTCTGGCTATAGCCTCGATCCTGGCTATCCCCCGATCGTATTGCCAAACCTCAATGTGTTTGTATTGGGCCCCATGCCCTGTCTCTACGCGATCTCCTTGCTCAAAATCTTTGAAGCACCTAACATGAAGGACCTGACGCTCATGAACATGTCCACGGAAGACTTTGGCGGTTTCATTCGTACACTAGAAGGCAAATTTCCTCTGGTTCAGATCCTCACACTCTACGCCTTGGAGGTGACACCATTGCCATCGAATAAAGGAGTG
This sequence comes from Heterobasidion occidentale, assembly GCA_039111635.1. Lineage (NCBI taxonomy): Eukaryota > Fungi > Basidiomycota > Agaricomycetes > Russulales > Bondarzewiaceae > Heterobasidion > Heterobasidion occidentale. The sequence goes on along the minus strand of JBCAQO010000001.1, from coordinate 1,535,066 downwards.
GTGGCAAGGTGGCTGATTTCCATGCCATGGGTGAAACTTCTACGTCTCTCACAGCTCAAACAGTTCGTGAGCGAAAGCTTGTTCGATGATGCTCGGCGATATCATCCACAGGGCTCCATTGCTGAGTGGCCTATCGAACGCGCTTCCGACTCCCGGATGCTCGTATTCCCCAGGCTCAAAACTGTGGAATACGTAAAGATGGAGACTCGCAGAGTTGTAGACTATGCGCGGTACAGGGCGAATTTTGGCCAGGCCCTTAACCGAATCTACGTGACGATTGACTGGATTCGAACTTTATCACCAGCGGAGAAGGATCTCTTGCTTGCTTTGGGGAGTGTCTGGGTATCGAATGATGGAGGTAATTCGGAGGAGGAGCAAGAATTATGGAGGCAGAACGATATCTATGATCTGGTCTACAACAACAATTAGTTTGCTGCACAATTTAACGCTGTCGATATTGCTTTGCCTGATTATAACCCCTACAATGTTGTCTTGTCTTGTCTTGTCATATGTGCGACCCAGGGACTTGGAACTTGATTCGTCCGGATATCTGCTCTCAAGAATTCTGAGTTAGCGAGATGAACGATCGATACTAATGTCCAGTTGTTGTTAGGATCGCCCTCAGAAACCGCAAAACATCGAGGTCGAACTTGTAGGCAACTGACCACAAAGTCACAAGACCAGTACAGTGGCATCACCACGACCGACGACGCGACGCGTTTGTTTGTTTGGTCTTGCGCGTCGAAACGTGTTCGTTTTGGCCAGTGAAAACTCTCCCATTGCCCTCTCGTTCAGCATAGTCTCCCGCCCCCCTTGTCATCTCTTGGGTTGAAAGTCGGTCTTGTTTTCCCTGTACAGCTTGTTTCTTCCTCCATCATGTCATCCTGTCACTCTTACTTACCTTATTCCTCCTTTACTACAACATCGACAATCGTTGACGACACCGCATCGTTTTGCGATGATGATTTTACGGAAGTACCGTACATGAGGAAAAGACCCACCCCTCCCCAGCTTCAAGCACTCCAGAGGATATTCACAGCGAAACCTTACCCTACAAGAGGGGACCGTATGACCCTCGCAACCGATATCGGAATGTAGGATTATTTCCATCTCCTGGCATGAAATCGAAACCGATAGATTGCGGTATATTCAGGGACTACAAATCTGTTACCGTCTGGTTCCAAAATAAACGTCAATCGTCGAAGCGCAAGGCGTGGACCAAAAGTACCCGTGCAAAGGCCTGCGTCGAGTCCGAAGAGAACAAGCCTCACAGTGACTTCGCCCACGATACTGTCGTGAAGCCGCAAATATCACTGGACTGTATCGCCTCGCTCTTTGAACGTCCATCTCATCCCACAATTCACGACAATACGTCCAAACTTCGGCCGCCTCTTACCCCTCGAAAAACAAACGGCGATCGAGCCATGTCCCCTGCCTCTGGGTCTCAACTGTGGGCACACATGCCTTCCTCACCACCCGAGTCGTTGTCCTCGCCAAGGGCGGATAGTTTTCGTTTCGCTATGATTCATTCGCCGTCCAGGCTCATGAAGTCTTTGGAGTGGGCTTGTGCCAAGGCGAGGGAAGGTCGTAGGCAAAGCAAGGAAAAAGCAAACCGTGCACCTCCGCGAAGTTTCGGGAAAGTGCCTTCAAGGTCTTTAGAGGCCGAGATGAAGTCGACAGCGAGAACGAATCTCAAGGTCGCATCGGAGGAAGAGGAGACGGATACAGGAACAGAATCGGATGAAGCGATCACTCCTAGCACGAGCATGTCGTCCATGCGGAGCAGCCTTTTCCTCGAGGAGATCAAGTATGAGACACGCAGGAAGTGCGCAGAGTCTGCACCTGAAGACATGGAAGCTGCCCTCGTTTTGCTTGGCTTTCGAAAGTGATACAGATTGATTCATAAACTCACTTTTTTTTTTCTTCCCTAGGACAGTATATTGTCCAGATTGGTATGTTCTTTGTTATCTCTGCTTTATGACGCCGAGAAATTGTTGTACTAGACATGAGTCAGAACTGTTCAACTTTAGAATAACGTACATTCTGTTCACCAGGATAGATACCCCAGTAGCTATTATTCATTAACAGTATTCTTCTATTTTTCCCCGGATATTCTGTGTGTCGACTTGTACTAGAATGATAGGATCAATAGGAGCCACGTCGTTGCGGTGTCACGGGTTCCACTTGGTGGTTCGAATGCAAGTCGCCTTGCCCCTCTTCAGGTTCTATTTCCAACCACGACCCGCTCGACCTCGCGGAACTTCCCTCGTTCTTTACTCTTACTGTAGTTTCTCTTCCATTTCTACGCCGACCACCATGCGCCCTTCAACGCGTTCCACTCGTTCCACACGCTCTCTTTCTGAACACGCTAGCGCTAAGCAACCCCAGGTAACCGCCAGGCCATTCAGCGCGCAGCTTCTTCTCCCACAAGCTCAAAGGATAGCTTTGGAAAACCATAACGTTGGTCTCGACAACACTACCTCCGTTTCTGCAGCGGGCAAACCAGGCGAACATGTTACGGAGAGGAAGCCACGCCATCGAATGAACGACAGACAACTTGAGCAGCTTGAGACCCTCTACCAGCGAACGACCCATCCTACCAAAGCGGAGAAAAGCTCTCTTGCTCGGGAGTTTGATGTGTAGGTCATATGTCTCTGATAACCACAGATTAAGTGCCGATGATTTGTGGATGCAATGTTGCAGTGATATCAGGACCATCACGGTGTGGTTCCAGAACAAGCGGCAAACGATGAAGAGGCAACGTGACTCGGGTATCGCTCAAAACGACTCTTCTGCTCAGACGAATACTCCTGATCTTGACGATGTTGCTTGTTCGGACTTGCCAGTTGTCGCGAGCTCGCCTCAGACGCCTCTCCTGAGCTCCAATGCCGCCCGTTCTCAGCTATGTGGACCAGGCTTCCCAGGCTATTCGTGGATGGCAAACTATTCATATCAAGGTGACAATGGCCTCGGAATGGGCACAGGTGGTAGTATGGCGCCTACGCCTACCTTCTCCGACCTGGAATCTGCTCCCCCAGATGCCCGTGGCCTCCAGCCATTCTATGTTGCTGCACAATCTCAACCCGATGGACCTCTTCAATCAGAATCTACCCTAGAGTACCCACCTACAGCTCGTGCACATCGCCACGCGCTCACTCTTGTCCACCATGAAACGAACGTGCCCAGAACCCCGACCGATGCGGAACCCATCCCTCTCGTTCATCCGAATCCACGCTCTCATATTCATACTCGCTCTTCCAGTCGGAAGGAGAACGTCCCGCCTCAAGACTTAGAGAAAAGCATTGTCTTTTCTCCCCTCTCTTCTCTCTATCGTGACCGTCCGATTGCACAGCACGTGAATAATGACATGGGGAGACTTCGTCCTCGTGGGCGTGGGCTCGGTGTCTCGACCGACCTGGGACTCGGAATCATACGCGAAATCGACCCAAGTTCGGAGAAACGTGTGCGGAACCTGGAATGGGCTTGCGATCGTGAGGGTGCGCGGGCAGCAAAGCGTCGGCGGAATCGGGAGAGGTACGTGGCGGATACTAGCACTGGTTCTTTCGAGGAAGCGGTGTCTTTCTCCGGCCTTGGTCTTGGAATATCTGGTGCTCTGGACGGCGGCTCCGCACTCTCTGACCGCGTGCAATTTTCGAGCAACAATCCTGCGGTTTCTACCTCTCAGGAGATTGCATCTTCCTCTACCATCGACGCTCGGCATGATCTTCCTGGGAATTACTACGCTGCGTTCTCTGCCGACGTCATCGAGGGCGCCATCACACTTTTATCTTTGAAGCAGTCTGCTGTCTAAGACATATTCCGTTGTTTGTACAAATTCTCTAGCCAACACTGGTTCACATATACTATCAGACTACCTACATCCTATAGCCAAGCAAGTCTCGTTCATAATCCAATTACTATGAGTCGCCTATTTCAACCTTTTGCATCCACCTATCTGATCTCAACATTGAAAGCGATAGTATCTGGCACGAGTTCAATCCGTTAACAATACCCTAGTCCCACGGACGTGATCATCGTTATGAGCCTAGCACAGGGCAGGAGGCCAAATTGAAATGATGATTGAAAGGTTGGAAGAAAATATGCAAAATGACAAATGTACGGATGCTCGAAGAGACAACGGAACAACAGTGCAGAATAACTATAAAAGCTCATGAGACCCATTACAGTGATATTGCGCGTGAAAGATGGCTTGTACAGAATACCCCGACCTACTGTCTCACGATTTCTTACGCTTCTGCCCGAGCGTAGCAAGTGAGCCTGATTCGCTTGAAGAACTGCTGTCCGGCGAAGGATATATCTCAGGTCGCGGTGCTCCGTTTGACTTTGAGACTGCATTGACCATAACAGCAGAGGAAGTTTTGTGTAATCCGTTCCCATTGACGTGGGGGCGCGGTATAGATGTCACTGGAGGTGCAGGAGCTATCGACCTTCCGTTAGCAGACATAAACCAAGCACGATTCGCGAAAACCTACATTTGATAGCATGTTCCCTGAACACCTCAATCAATATGTTCATCTCTCGCCAATCCACCAGGCGGTCAAGGCGTTCCCCAACCAGGATCGGCCGGTCGGCATCCTCCCCGTCTGTTTCCATATCGACATCTTCGTCATTCTCACCTTGCACCTCGTCGACGATACTCTCTATCTCCGCAGGTCGTGGCCTCAAGAAATTACTCATGAAGGAATCAAAGAGCGTCCCTATAGGCGGCATGAGATAGGCTGGAGCGTCAAAGACATTCGCAACATCCTTGCCGCTCCATTGCTGCCCTCTTGCCAGGGACGGAGGAGACGAGGGTTCGATAGACAAGTCAGCGAAAGCTGATTTGCCAAATATATCCTGGAACAATGTCCGTTTCTGGAGATCAGCAGCGCCATCCACGATGCCCTTCGCTGAAGCACCTTCCTCCAGAGGTGCACGGATGTCATCGCCGAAGAGGACCACACTCCACATGTCCGTGATGCCGACGAGATGGAATGATGGATCCTGCGAAGGAGTAGACGAATGAGAGTACCATACGACAGTACGGAGACCAAAGGGAACAGTGTAAGCTTTGCGAGGGGTCGCCGAAAAGGGGTCGAAGATCAACACTCGGGTTGAGTGACTTTCTGAATTTGAGTAGGTTGGCTGTTGCTGGAAAAGCGCCATCATCTCCTTCTGTGGATGAGGAACGATCGTGTCTATCGGTAGAGGGCTGTGGTAATGCCATTGTACTATGACTGCGATTAGCTTCGCAAGGGCAATCATATAGCGGAGAACTTACACGTCTGGGTGATGAGATCCCAAAGTGCAACGTCAAGCTTGCCAACGACCGCAAGGTAGCGACTGGTATCACCTAGAAAATATGCAGCGGCTACATGGTTGCACTCGGGCGTCGCGAGAACCTGAAGCAGTGCGTTCGTCACCGGGTCGTAAAGCACAACGTAGGGGCCTAACGAGACTGCAAGCAAAGAGCCGTCGGTTGACCATGAGACATGGCTAGGTATCTCCTCTCTGAAGGTGAATGTCGACCGGGAGACCCAGAAAACTGCGAGACTCAGTTGGGCAAAATTGTTTGTGAAGGATTACGAAAAGCGCTCACCTTCTTCAGTACCCTTTTTGTCTTTGGAAACCCTAATCCTCCAGCTCTTGATATTTCCATCTTCACCTGAAGTGACGAGAAGCAGAGCATTGTGATCACGAGCACCCGGTGTAAATGCGACTGCTGTGACCTTTGTCAGCCCATGAGGTCGATCAACCCTTGTGTTCAATATCCAGAAGCCCGATATCTTGTCCCACCACCAAATTTTGAGATATACCTCTCCCCGGAAGGAGTCGTCACCCTCTCGACTATCTATTGTTGCCATCCATTCGCCTGATGACGAGATGACGACCCGTTCTACGCGAGATGGCTCTAGAGCTTTTTCATCTCGCCTTGATACGCGATTAGATGGCGATACTTCTAACTCAGAAAGTAACCTGGAAGATGAAGGCGCATATGTTTGCAGAGATGAAGGGTGAGAAGATGGGAGGATCAAAGTGGATGACAGAGAATGGACGGCGAGAGGTACGGATGTTGACGTTGCTGGACGGCTGTGAGAGATCGCTGGATCTAGAACAAAAGTCAGAAGAGACGCGCGATGGTGACTTTGGAATGACTTGCCCAATTTTATGCGAGAAAATGCTCGCGATATTTTTAGTCTGCCTGAGTTTACAAACACGAAACTCGCGTCTGCTAGGCCAAGTAAGTACTCCTCTTCCTGGGTAGAAGCCCGAGTATGGGTTATGCTGAAGATTGGCGCCCCTATCCGTGGTACAAACTCCTTTTTACCTGAATGTAACTGCCAAATGACTAATACGGACTCCTCCCCTCCACTGAGCAGATATGCGCCATTGGGCGTGAACGCCAAGGCCGACACGGCGTGAGAGTGCCAATGGAGTGTCGTAGTGGGCGCGCGCTTCTCCACGGCAGCGACATGCGCAGTGACGCTTTCATCAAGACAATACCATAGGCGAATGTTGCCTTTAGTATCCCCAGTCGCAAAATACTCCTCAGATGGATGAAAAGCCAGACATGTGAGAGCTTCCGGCGAGACGAATTTCGTAAACCCAGCCTTCAGGTTTGAGGTCGTGGCGACGTAGGCCTTGTGTCCGCCGATAGCAACTAGCCAAGAGCCGCTGGGTGAGATGGCAAGTCCATGTGTCAACCTTGTCTTGCCAATGCCCACGATGTCGGACGACTTTTGAACGCTCGCCTGCGCGGTTGCAGTCGTAGGCTTCAGTGAGACTCGGAGAACGGCACCATTGTCTTCAGCTGATTTTTCTGTATACAAGCATTAATGATTGTCGGTGGAGGTGAGAACAGCACGTACCGGTTATGCTTTTCTTCTTATTTGGGCGAGTAACGGATACAAAGAGGTAGTCCTTGATTTTCTCATGAGCAGCAAGATGGTAGATCGGTTGTCCCAGGTCAATTGTCTGTAGTAGCACCGCGTCTAGAAAATCCCAGACTTTGATACAGCCGTCCAGAGAGCCTGTGATGAGCTGGAATATGTTTTGAGGGTTCAAAAGCGCGGAAGTGATGACATCGGAGTGCCCTGCGGCTCCTTCGGATGAACTCCCTGACCGTGGGGAGGCGGAAAGCGTGGACACGACCTGGCCGGTGGTCGAAGAGTATATCTTCACGGAAGAGCCCATGATAGAGAAAAAGTAGCTTTGAACAAGTAAGTACATCCCTGTGAGCCGCACGCGACATCAGATACTCACCTCTCATCCTTGGTGAATATGGCAGGATGTCGGCTAGCGGACGAATCGGTTATCGATACCCATGGCCATGGCGATTCCTGTACCGCGTTAGCAGAAGTACTGGCCTCGGAAGCTCCTCCAGAGGCAACTGCCTGTACGCGTCCTGGACCGGCTGCCTCCTCTTTACCCTTCCCCCATCTTGGCTTCCGCGCCTTCGCCAGTTTGTCTGGCGTCGCAGGTAATGGTACATCATGCAGTGGTCGTAATGTCGAGTTTTTTTGTTTGGACGCTGCCATCGCAGACGTCGCGAAAGGCTACAGGGTTTCTGTGGGACAGTTTGGCGCGGTACCGATTCGAAAAAATTTGACCAAACAAGTTGCAACGGATCTGAATTTCCAGAAAAGGAGCTGTATACCATTTCGAGCAGGGTGGCAGATCCGACAAATGATGAACATCCACCACGGTCTGTCATCCATTCATGCATCACGCTATGATGGTTGAGATACATAGTTATGGCATTGTTCACAAACAACCACAAAAAAATACATAGCAGTACGTGGGCTCATAGAAAGATACAGTCACCTTACTTCTCTTCGGCTGAGACCTCATCCTCTTCGGCCTCATATGCTTTGAACCCGATGAACACCCTGAAAACTCTGCTCGGGACTTCAAAATCTTCGTCAGTCGCTGCTGCATACGATTCTATGATTGCTTTGCGCAACCTCTCCTCTTCAAGGAGCTCTGACTTGATGAGGGAGTCGCGTCGAGGGAGAGGGTATCCCAGTTCGGTTAATGAATACCAGAATGCTATGCGAGTGAGCATATCCCTGAGAGACGAGTGAAACGATAAGAAGCCAGTATGATGAGCATTGTGGTACTCACGATTCGAAGCGCTCAAACATTTCGTCGAATCGGCCCCGCGCTTCTTGATCTTCCAATACCTTATCCTCCAAGGTCTTCTCCTCCCATCCGAGGGCAGACAACGATCTGTGCCGTGATGTCCTGAGCATTTTGAGCTCTCCCCACATCTCTTCCTTACAACCCACCACCCCCATATACGTCCGATAAAGGTTCATCGCACGTGTGCGGTCGCTGAACTGCTGCATATCTATGGGCGGAAATATTGATGTACTTGAGAAAGAGCTATCGAGTGTCGTTCCGTCCTTATCTGCAGAGAGCCACTGAGACTCGCGATGTGAACTGGAGAGAGACGAGGGGCGTTCTTTCAGCGTCGGTGATGAGCCGTCGCCGACGGACGTGTGAGGAAGCGTTGGCGTGTGAATGCCATTTTCAGAATCAAAAACGGATGGCAACGAGGCATCATTCGATACCTCGCTCAAAGTGGAGGCAGAGGATAAGGTGGGTATCGATGCGCTTGAAGAAAAGGATTGCGAAGAAGGCCGTGTCAGAGGGGGGGACTGTGGTCGCGCTACGCTCATCGATAGTCGATCCAAAGTATCAGACTGCGTCGAGGGAGTATATTCTGGCAGTGGTGGCAAAGGGGCGAGGAAAGGGACAGGAAGAATCATGGGAGAACCACTAAGGCATTGCGAGAAGAACGGCGTAAAATAAATAGGCAGCACAGCTAGATGGTTTTTGAGACGTTGTCTGCACAAAATTGAGGAAGAATACACACCGGTTGGTTTTAAATTAATAAATCTACTTTCATAAACAGATTTGAATAGCAATTCGAGCAGAGCATGTTCATGAGGCGGACGATGGGGAGATGACGGGGGTGAGGGTATAGGTTCACTATGAGTGCCGTTCGTGGGCTGGATGGCTGAGCTGCGCTCTGCCTTTGCACGCAGTGGTTCGGTGAACCAGCGTGGGAGTACAGGGAAAATGATGTCTGCTAATGATGTTTACAATGGTTCCACGACTGCACACTGTTGCGACTTACCATCTTCAATTATTTCTACAGAGCCTGCTGGAGTTAATACACGATGAATCTCCTACAGAGAATGAGGACACCAGCTTCAGCGTCGAGATAAAATACGTGCCTGGAAGAGGGAACTCCACTAAAGATAGAATAGATTTGTTTAGCAAAGGCAGATTTCTCACACAATATATCCGCACGCACCTTGTGTTCCGGAACACCTTTCGAGATTGACTGAATATGTACATGTTCGAAGTAATCGTCCTCGAACGGGAGCCTTGTGGATAGACTGCGATGAAACACCTTCGTTCAGGGTCAGACCTAAGATGGAAAAGCGCCCACGAACAAGTTGCCATGTTGCCACGTTATGCGTCGTGCCACCGACGGTTCCACGCACGCCAAGTGTATTTGAACGTTGACGAGGTCGAATCCGACGACTTCGGCGTTTGGCCACGCCCGCGCTGCCTGAATGGCCCATCCTCCTGTCTAGAAAACCGGTGAGAATGAGCACGGAGACAATGGCGAAAGAATCCATAGAGGAGCATACACCACAACCAAGATCCAAGACTCGGCTCGGGGCCGGGATAGTCGCGAGCGAAGGGGCAGGGCTCAATTTAAACCTTAGAACGTTGTCGATAACGTCCCTAGAATTTCATTTACCGGACATTTAGCGTGGAAGGAGCGAAGCAGGGCTTGAGACTCACACGTCGACGACCTCTCTATCATACGACAGTGGATAAGGGGCCTTCTCTGACCCATAAGCATGATGTTTTCGGCCGTTCTTGTATGTGAACTGGTTCTCTTTGCCAGTGCGTGGCGGGCCGCGACGGCCCTCGAAGGAGTTCGTCTTCGACGCGCTAGTCGTGGTGCTAGCTCTTGAGCTCGCGGCAGCGTAGTCTTCCGCCATAGGGGATGCCGATGCAGAGGGCATGTAAGATGTGAGTGGAGGGTGGAAAAGGAGCTTTGTAGGAAAGCCCCTGATGCTGATATCGGGATTAGGAACTGGCCCGGGACAGTTAAATGGAAATTGAACAACTGACGCTTTGTGGCACTAAGGCGCTCCCGGTGGTTTTGCGAAGCGTATGACGGGGGTGCCTGCGGTGTGTCCGATGCCATATGCCAATCAACAGCGTCAGTCCCACGATGACCCTTATTGAAGAAAGCGCTGTGCAACCTCGGGTTAACGATCAAGTTCCCACAGTCATTTCAACTGCGGAACCTCTCTATATTTCATCGGCCGGAGGTGATCGACAAATCATTGTGCTCTATTGTCGGCGGAGAGGCTCGGAGAGGCCGTCCGAGAGTACAAACTTGAAGCTTGAAGCTTTCTTCGCACCGCATTCACCACGCTCAGAATTCCCAATGATCACACGCCCATCGACGCTTCTGATATCGAGGTCGTCGAGCGCTTCTGCTAGTCGGGTATATCGAATAGGCATTGAACTCAAAAAAACATGAATGTACTAGTAGGCTTCTGACCATCAGCAGCGCTAAATAAGATACTTGGACATCAAACCAAGAGATGCTGAAAAAAGACATCACAGCATCTGCAAGTGCCCTATGACACAGAAACAACACAGAATTACGAGACAGTTGGAGTCGAAGGAGCTCATGCGTAACCGTATGACTTCCTGACCATATCGACCATCAAGGTCTTCGACTTGAGCATCTTCGCAAACCAGTTCCCAAGCACAATGCCCCACAGGAAGCCCAAGTAGGCCACGCCGGCGTTCTGTAAAATTTGAGACTGTGAGTAATCTCCTCGAGACTTGAAGCTTGACCATGCGCACCTTGCCGTTCGTAACGATGATCAACTCCGGGCCGCCCTTGTATTGTGCAGTCGAAGTTCTCTCTTCGAGGACGGCCAAGACGTTTTTTATGATGACATCTCCATGGGCCGGGTACTTCGCCACTTGTTTCTGCTCATCCCAGTCGATGGCGTCTCCCGCGGCGAAGATGTTCGGATGTGACTGAAGCTGAAGCGTCGGCTGGACCTTGATCTGGCCACGCTCGTTCAGGACACCGGAGCCGAGCGAGCTCACGAACTCGGTGGCTGGGCGGTTACCGCGCGCGATGACCTGGAAAAGGCGCAAGTCTGCGAAGAGAAGGATACAAACGCGGGAGAAGGGAACTCACGACTAAATCGCCCTCGAGAGCCTTGCCACCGCGGGTGGTGATAGGACCTTCGGGCTCGAAGTTGTCAACAAAATCGTTGTAGACGACTTTGACGCCTCGGACTGTGATGTCCTTCTCTATCCGCTTGCGGAACTTATTAGGGTATGTCGCATTGAGAAGTTGAGAGCCAGCCTGGACGATGGTAACAGGCTTCTTCGGCCAGTAGTCTTTGACTTCTCCAGCATATTCTAGGCAAAGAAATTTAGAAGTGGATATCAATGCGTGAGAGAAAGCGGACGTACCGATGCCGACAGCTCCCCCACCCACCAAGACGACACCATTGGCGGACTCAAACTTGTGACGCCATTGCTTGATGTGCTCAAGGATCTCTTCCTTCCCGTCAGGGAGAGCAAGAGGACCCTCCCAATGGGAGCCGGGAGCAAGAATGAGGACGTCGTAATGTAAAGACTCGCCAGACGCGAGGACGAGGTCGCCGCCATCCTTGTGGTCCTCAATTTTCACGACACGATCGATCTTAATGGTGCCGTTACCGTTTACGAGAAGTTTGTCGTAGGGAATGAGCGCGGTATCCTCAAGTTTCCCCTCGCTGGTAGTGGTCAAGCGGATGGCAGCTGGATAGTGAATGGCGAAGGGACGAGCAGTGACGAGAGTGAGGGTATACTTGGATGCGTCGAGTTTGGTAGACAAAGTACGCGCGATGTACGAGCCGGCGCCGCCACCGCCGACCACGACCACGCTCTTCTTGTCGTCGTTACGTTTACCAGACATGTTAGAATACGAATGGAGGTAGATGGGACGTTACAAAGAGGCGGGGGAGAAAGGACGGAGGTATGGTTGATCTGGAAGCACAGAGGAACGCTGCGTTTATATAGTAGGTCATTTCTCAAGTAAAAGAACACGCAGATGGCGCAAGGGGGAGCAAACCTGAACGATGAACTAAGCCAGACACGTCGGACGTAAGTGCCATCACGCAGCTTGGTGATGAGAAAGGAAAGGCTCACTCCGGGTTAGGGTAAACGTCAGCAGATTTCACGAGCGCGTCCAGTCAGCTATCACGATCTGTCTGTCAAGCTGCGCCTGTAGCTACAGCTCGTATGCCTCGCAGAAAACCACAGTCAGCTAAACAGCACAAGGCAAAGCTCCAGCACAAACGCGCCGTCAAACGCGGCGATGCTGTCTCCATCGCCCCTTCCGACCCTGAGCCCCGTCCTGCCACCAGCGCTCGTGTACATCGAGTCTCCGCGCACTCCACAGCGGCGACCGCGAGCCTCTCTTCTGCTCGCGATTCCGCCATCGCCTCTGCGCGTGGTCTCCAGTCGTCATTCGTCAAGCTCTCGCCCGCACTGCTCGAGCAGAGCAAGATCCTCGCGGACCGCGTACCCCTCCATCGCCCTATCCCCTCACAGGCCGCTGTATGGCCAGAGAGTAGCGGAAGACTCGATTCCGCGCGGGAGCGCGAGATGCGCGAGGCAATGGGCTGTATGCGTAGGCCCAAATGGAGGTACGAGATGACGAAAAAAGAAGTAGAGAAGAACGAGGAAGGTCTGTTCGCCAAATGGCTCTCGAAGACTGATGGTGCCGTTGATGAATGGGTAAAGGCCGCCGAAGAGACTGCTGCGCGGGGGCGCGCGGTCGATGACGGGGACAGAGTGCAAGCAGAAGACGACTTGAGTGCACCGCCCTCCCCTTCGTTCTTCGAGCGTAATCTCGAGGTCTGGCGACAGCTGTACGTTCACACTGCACGATCGCACCGATCGCACCCTTCTTCACGCCTTTCTCTTTGCATCCCTTTTGCTATAGCTGGCGCGTGACCGAGCTCTCGCAGATCATCCTCGTTCTGCTCGACTCCCGCTGCCCATCGCTCCACTTCCCACCCTCCCTCAGTGGCTTTCTTGCATCACCGCACTACCGGCTGATTCTTGTTCTTACTAAAGTCGACATCGCAGGCCCTCAGCGCGCCGATGCGTGGGCTCGATATTTGCGCGCTACACACCCCGGCGTAAGGGTGGTTATGGTCGAATCATACGTACAAAAGGCGTCTGATCCTGACCCCGGCGTCGTGCAAAGCGGGAAGCGACGATACGAACCGCATTTACCGCAGACGTTCAAAGAGCGGCTCATCGCGGCCCTGAAGGATGCGCACGCCGAGATGCTGGAGCCCCCTGAGCGTATTAAGCAGGACGCAGAAAGGATGAAGGAATGGAAGCCTAAAGTAAAGCGGCAGGTCGATTTTGACGCGCTCCTTGCTGCCGGGGCAAAAACACATTTTGGTGGGAATCTAGGGATGCCTATGACGACTGAAAATCAAGACGATGATAATCGAGAGCCAGACTATCTAACAATCGGACTAATCGGTAACGAGCCTATTTAAGCATCTGCACTTGACCACGAAGGTTAATCTGCAGACAACAGGTCAGCCAAATGTCGGCAAGTCCTCCCTGCTCAACGCTTTGTTTGGGACCATCAAAGTGCGAGCATCCAAGACTCCAGGGAAGGCTAGTCGTTCTCTCGCTATTCTTTCACTAGAGTGAAAGCTTGACTTCTTTTTCGCAGACGAAGCACTTCCAAACTCTCTTCTGGACGCCTGATGTGCGCCTCGTCGACTGCCCAGGCCTCGTCATGCCCGACTTAATGCCAATGGAGATGCAAGTGAGCGATCCTAACGCTTCTACTACCCCATGCTTACTGCAACTGTCTGCACTAGGTTTTAGGGGGCATTTTACCCATTTCACGCATGCCTGCAATCCCGCTCTGCATATCGTACGCGTCCCAGCTTCTCCCACTCGAGCGCGTTTTTGGCCTCGTTCACCCAACAGCCTCAGTGCCGCCCCCAGAGGATAAGCGCACGTGGCGTGACAGGGCGCGGCGCATCGAAGATGTCAAGATGGTCCAGCCCGCATGGACGGCGATGGATATTATGTCTGCATTTGCGGATCGCAAGGGATGGGTCACTGCCAAAGCTGGGAGGTCGGACGTGAATCGCGCCGGAAATGCGATCCTGAGGTTTTTGGCCGAGGGGAAGGTGCAGTGGGCATTTTGGCCTCCTGGTACCCCTGCGTCGACTGTAGAAGCAGAGCAGCATGCGGCGGGGAATGGGATATGGCTTTCGAGTGCAACGGTAGAAGAAGCGGAAGAAGCGGAAAGCGAATATGGAAGCGAAGGTGGCGGAGAAGGAGAAGGAAGTGCTGGGACAGAATCTGGGATAGAGGTTGTAAGCGAGGACGAAGAAGACGAGGTGGGCCAGAGCAACCACGGTATTGGCGGTAGGTTTGCAGCTCTTCAACTGGTCGGTGACAATGGCTCTGAAGACGAAGAGGAGGAAGAGGAGGAGGAAGGACATTTCGCCGATAAAGCCTCATAGTCAGAACATACAGCGATTTCTTTGCAATGGAGGCCAAATATGCCGCGTATGAACGCGTCTTGATCACGTGAGGGAGTGCTCGATGTCGCTGCAGGGGCCGTCTCGCGTCCTCCACAGTCTTTCAACATGAGCTCTTGGTTCACTCGTCCCCGCTCTCCGAAGCGCCTCGATACGACTTCCCTCTTCCCCTCTATTACATCTGAGACAATCCGGGCAGGGACAGTAGCTGGTAACCTCAAAGCGTCCCTCGAGGCATCCCCCGTCGCTCCCGCCCTCGCTCCAGCGGAGGCAGAGCCCAGGAAGCGCGCGTTTACGGCGGCGCTCAGCACACCGCACGATAGTGTACTCTCTGAACTACAGGGACAGAGACCCGACCATGATTCGGGCGCGCGAATCGATGCGACGCCCGCACCGACGTCTGTCACCGGCATGAGCAGCGATACGCTGCCTCGCACGGACGGCTTGTCATCACCTCTCGACACACTTTACGACCCGTTTACGGGCGCGCCATTAGGTGTGCTCTCCCTTGTCTCCTCCGCTCCTGGCGAGAGCCAGAACAAGACCGTAGGCATTGCCGCGAAGGAGGAGCTATGGACCCATCTGGCGCGCATACGAGGCCTGCAGGCGGAAATCGCGGGCATGCATGTGACGATGGAGGGGATTGGAGTGGGGCTGGGTAAGCCAAGCGGGTCGAGGGGGGCAACAGGTCGGAGGGGTGGTGGTACAGAAAGGCTAGATGGGGATGGGGCCGAGGAAGGGGCCGAAGGGATCGAAGGGGAAGGGGAGGAAGCAGGAGAGCGGCGGCTGCAAGAGCGGGAGGGTGAGTTCGAGAAATCAGAAGAGAAGTTCGAGGTTCGCAAAGTCGAGATCGACGGCATCATGCACAAGGTGCGTGCGTTCCCGTCCAGACCGTGATCCTACAATGTAAATGGCGACGACCTTCCGCCATGCAGCTCGATGCGCTTTCACAGGCCCTGACGACGTTCCATGCCCTTGAACCTCCCACTGTCGACTTCGCTGCCGTATCCCGCTCCAACACTACCTCCACCGCACCACCTTTAACACCTTCCTCTCCCTCCATGCTCCGCTCCGACCGACCCGGACTCCTACGCCTCCCCTTAGATGGGTCTTCGCCGCGCATACATGACGATCTCTTCTTAGAGAGTCCCGTGAGCGCGCACAGTCCACTCCCAACAGAGGGAAACGTCGAGACTGGCAGCTTTCACATGTGAGCACCGTGACTGCGTGCACATGTACATTATATTAGGTCGGTGACGATGAGGGTGCGTGTCATGTTTCATATCATCTGGTTGTTATTACCGTCTCATTTGTCCATTGATTTTCTCCCAGCGCTCTGATCCCTACCGCTCCGCCCCGCTTGGGGACGCTCCTCGATGTCGCCATTCATGATCGCTGATAGCACATCAAAAGCGTGAAGATATATGCTCACGAAGCCCGCGAATTTGAACATTCCTCTTGTGCACTGCTGCTATGGCATGCAGTCTCAAGCATGTCGCCTGCGCTGCATTTCTGCGATCGTGGTAGAACGTCCATGAGATTTCGATTGACATACCCCTCGTGTGCGCCATCATGGGTCCATATGTACGTAAACGGACCGCTTAGAATGGAAAGCTCTTGGAATCATGTCCTTTGCCTCGTCTTGAAGCTTGACGGTCCCAGACCAACATGCTGTGTTCCAAGGCAAGGAAGTGCTGCGATGGCTATGCGACCAGCACCTATACTCCTTGCCCGTCTGGATCCTGAGCTCACCCTCACCTTCGCTCTCCCACTGCCGCCTAAATGTTGACTAAGGACGCGCTTCAGAAGGCATACCTCCAAATTTCAAGAAAATATAACGACCTGACTGCAGCCGGGAAGGTGAAGCTATGGAGTGCGCTCCTGAATCTCGTATGCGCTTTGGTGGCCGCTGTCATAGGAAGCCTGTTCAACAACACGACGCTCAAATATGCTGCATTCGGGCTGTCGCTCATTGCGATGGGCTTGCCGTTTTGGTGAGCATTCGAGCCTGCGATGTCCACGAGCCCTGCACGCGTACTGACAACAGTGGATCCAGGGCTTTGAAGCACGATCTAAAGAAAGACCGTCGAATGCGCTCATCGAACTCGACACGTGGAAGCCAGTGAAGCCTCTCCAGTAATTCGTCCCTCAATGCAAAGTGGGCTCATAGGAATCCTTAAAGACATGTTCGCACCGGCCTGGGGACGGCAGTCGACGTCCAGCGGGTAAACATGAATACCCTTCGACATCGACTCCGCACGCAACCTGCACAACTCGAACAACCCCTCCCGCGTCCGCCTCTGACGCTTACTCTGATCCGCCCACCAAGCATCCCATCCCTCGAAGTCCGTAAACCAGATCTCGTCGGCATCTCGTCGAACACCAATGTGCTCAAGTACGTCGTGGTCGGGTTGATGTTCATGGCATTGTGTATGCTGTTTTGGTAAGTCGCGCGCCTTTGGCGTTCATCTGTTCTAGGCAAATATTGACGGAAATGGATCTAGGGCTGATCTTAACAAAGACAGTCTACGTCTTTTCTCAAGTCTGACGCATGACAGCCAGTGAGCCTCGTCTACTGTACCATGCACCAATGAGAAGATGAACTGATGAGGCTGGATGATGAGGACGCTCCCGCTTCCGCCCACGAAACCCCTCGAAGTCCATAAATCAGAAACCGTCGGGTCTGGAAAGACGATGTCGACGCACGCGACCCTCTACCGCGATGGAACCATCTTCTGCGAGATATATACTGACTGCGACAATCCCACGCACGGCCTCCGCGGGCGCGCGCTCCTCCTCGTGCTCGATCGCAACGAGCGCGTCCTCGCAACGTTCCACATCGTCGCCGCGACTCGTGGTGGGCTCCTAGACTTTTTTACGCCGTCGTCCGGGCGAGAGACTCGCACATACAGCGTCACGCAGGAAGTGGCCGCGCGGGCCGCGCGTTTGGAAGTGTGGCAAGCCGACGAGGCGCATTTTGGGAATGTTGTGAAACAGGTGGAGAAATTGACGCGTGTCGCGGCCGCGTTGGGCGCCGCCATATAAGTGGAGTTCAACACTCTTTGGTTCAGGATTCTCTCCTTAGAGACGCTATCAGCCAACCGCCAACTGCGCTGACGAGACACCCCCTGTGGGTATGCCTCTAGGATAGATGCCCTTCCATCTTGGTTCAAAGTTGTCAGAAAATGATGAATTTCTGTTGTTTTTGCCAATTTATTCCATTTTGGGTTTCTACCATTTCCGCACGATTTCCTGTTCCGCTCCGACTCCTTCTCTCCTTTGCGTATTCAGGGCACTCTTTGGATTGAGTTGCCATATGTCTATAGTCGCCTGGTGTCGCTGTTCATTCGATGTTGAACTGATGTGTCGCTCTCGCCCAAGTCTGAACTGTACGCCAATCTCAGCTATAGGCCTATCGAATACAGCGATTTACGTGCCATTCAATAGATAGTGGTCTCAGAGGACTTGAGCGGACAGAGTTGATCATTGAGGTGTGTGGTATGTTGCAGGTAACTTGAACGTCTGTTGCTGTAGACCCTTTATTCCCGAGAAAAGCACGTCACACGAACTGACGAAACATTCACTCCTGAGTGATAGCTGATGCCAATGCTCTAGTACTAAACCTGTTCGTACCGCCCCACATGATGCTGGGTGGTGTTTCTCGACGTCGACATTCGCTTCCTAGGCGCATACAATCTAGCTCGTGCTGCATTTTCACACCCGTCATAGAAGAATGTCAACGGTATCTGATTGACAGGTGTGTCTCATCCCGCACTGTGGGTCTACATGTACGTACGGTACATGCACGAACCGCTTTTGGAAAATGCTGTCCTTTGCATGATGCATGTTGTTCATGGCCAACATGCGGTGTCCACGGCCGGAAGGTATCTGTCATGGTGGCTTTGAGTGGACGACCTTCGTTCTATCCTACCATCGTCTTTCCTCCTAGCGTGTGCGCCCAATATGCCATCTTGGACCGTGGTTCAGAAGCCATATCTTCGGTTATCAAGAAAATACAACAGCTTAACTCGGGCTGGTAAGGTGAAGCTGTGGAGTGCGCTCTTGAACGCCGTTTGCGCTTTGGTGGTCGCTATTCTGGGCAGCCTGTTCAATAACACGGCGCTCAAGTACATTGCATTCGGGCTGTCGCTTGTTGCGATGGCTTTGCCATTTTGGTGAGCAAATACGTCTGCATTTGTTTTACGAGTCCTGCACACACATACTGACGAGAGCGGACTTAGGGCTTTGAAGCATGATCTGAAGAAAGATAATCAACTCCCTCTCTCAAACTTGACACAAGGAAGCCAGTAAAGCTCTCTTCCATCGTCTGTATGCTCTTCATTGATATAACGTTGAACTCGTAGGGAACCTCCAAGAGATGTCCGTATCGATATGGGCACAGCAGGGACCGCAGTTGATACCCAGCAGGGCAACACCAATACCATTCGCCAACGACCTCGTGCACAGGCTGCACAGGCTGCACATCCTACACAACCCCTTCCATCACCTCCTCCGTCACCTCCACCACCACCACCACCACCACCCCCTATTCCTCCTCTCAGTCAACTCTTTCTCCACCCCCATCGTCTCCACCACCTCTTTTATCATCACCTTCGCCCTCCGCCCCGCTCCTTCCTACACCCACCGAACCCCTTGAGGTCTACAAATCCGAATCTGTCGGCGACCACAAGACCATGACGACGCGCGCAACGCTCTATCGCGACGGCACGCTCCTCTGCGACGTCCACACCGACTGCCGCAACCCGACACAGGGCCTCCGTGGGCGCGCGCTCCTCCTCGTGCTCGATGCGGCCGGCCGCATCCTCGAGCGCTTCGAGGTCGTCTGCTCGACGCGCGGCGGTCTCCTCGATTTCTTCACCGAGTCGTCCGGGCGCGAGATGATGCGGTACAGCGTCCCACAGGATGTGACGGCGCGGGCGGCGCGGCTCGAGGTGTGGCAGGCGAACAAGGAGAACTTCGAGGCGCTGGAAGCGAGGATCTTGAAGGTAAAGGCACGCGTCGTAGATGCGTTGGATGTCATAAGATGAGTCGAACGTGGATCGCGTGTGATTTGAGATGACGGAAGCGCTCCCGTCAGATCTATTCCGTCAGGCATCGGTGGGATATCAGGATCTCGGAAATGTTATGCTCGGTCGGGTATACGAAGATCGGGGACTGTCAGTTACGTGAACGCGTCGAGATCGTTTTCAGCGCTGGATGGATGGACCCTCGATCCGAGCTTAGTTTCCCAATGACTCGCTTCAATTCACATGACACCATATGCAAACGCCGGCGTCTCTCGCGAAGCTTTGTGGCTGGATTGACTATTAGTGATCCTGTCCTAGTAGGACTAGAGCACTACAGACCCAATGAGCATGCCGATTGGGCACCACAACCTGCAGACATAGGTTGGGAGCTTGCTTCGAGGGGATTAGGCCGAATAGGCAATTCAATTCACATATCATGTATCAATTGATACGTACGTGGGAGTAGACAACATCGAGATCAACTGACGCGCGAACCTTCGCGGCGGGGTTGGTCAAGAAAGGATCGCTGCAAGCTTGAATGGGGATGCACCACAACTTATAGAGAGCTGGGAGATCGATCCGAGGAATTCAGGCCGAGCAAGCATCTGAATATACAGATCGCGTATTGATTTATACGTGGGAGTAGATAACATAGAGACAGACTGGCTCCACCAAGCGATACCAGACAGCAGAGTACAAAAATGACAAGGACATGATTATCTCGATACATTGAGCAAAAAACAACCAGAATAACACCTACGGCCTAAATTGAACGAACGAATGGACGGAACGAACGAAAGATGAAAGCCTCTCAAATAGAGCCCAAATATAGCGCACCGCAAAGCGTCCGAGAGATCACGAGAAGTGATGAAAGCGCGGAAGATAGGACCTACTCGCCCAGTATCGCGAGCGCCGCCCGCAGCTCCTTCCGCGCCTGCTCTGCGTCCTCATAGTCTAACGCCGAAATCGCAAACCGACAGTGCTTCTGCGCTTTAGCAATGATAGATGGCGTCAATTCTTGTAGAGGCGGGGGCGGGGGCGGAGGATGCGAGAGATATACCGCGCTCGACGAATTATATGGCGGCTGCGGCTGCTGCGATGCGTATGGAGACGATGCGCCTAGACCTGAGCCTGCGCTGGTGGGTGAAGCGCGGGGCACGTAATGCGTGGGTGATGCAGACCTGCGGGGCGCGGACACGCCTGTAACTGAGGTCACTGATGACGCGCCGACGGAACCCGTGCGATCGCGTCTGTGCCCATGGGCTTGGGTTGGAACAGTGCTCCCGTTTGTCGGTGGACTCGATGCTGTCAGCGACGTCGTACGTGAGCGATGTTTCTTCGATGATCCAGACCCGGAGGAAGAGAGCGACGACGGCGGCGAACTGCCGCTTGCGCCTCTGCCTGCGATAGGGATGGGCGCAGACTTCGGATGTGATGTGGTGGGCATCGAAGACTCCTCGCCGACAGTGGGCAGTCCAGAGAACGCAGCTGTTTTCGGTGGTGATGTCGAGGTAAGTGGGATGAAGTGAGCGGCATTCTTCGGTTGCTCGTAGAGCCCGTCGTCTTCACGTCCTTCAAGTTCACCGCTGACACGCGCGCGATAGTCACCTGCCCGTTGAGTCTTTGGGGCGTTCCACGCTGGCTGTCCTGAGACGGCGATGGGGTCTGAGATGAGACTATCGCCGAGGGAACAGACAGAATTTCAGAGGACTGTTCTTCGGGTTCTGCATCAGCGGGGCCTGGCGTTGGCTTGCGACCCTCCCGGAACGCCTTCGCGATGTCTGCCGCCTTCCACTTGGCATAACGGACCTTATCCTCGTGCTGATTCGGCAGTGAGTAAACGGCGAGCGTCAGTGCGGGAGAATGATCAGATAAGTGCATGGGGTGCCTACCGCTTTCCACGGTCCCTTGTCTTCGAAAACCTTGAGGACTTCGAGGAACGTGGCGGCCGCGAGGAATTTCTTCGCCGTGGAACGGGTGGCGACGCCGCGGCGGTCTTCATTGTCGGCCAAAGTGAACACGCGAAGGGCAAAATTCTCGGTATATGCTGAAGAAGCAGACTCGACGTCGACGGCGTCAGAGGGACCGATGGTCGCTCGAAAGGACTCGAGTGCGGTGAGGAGGGACGAGAGGAAGGCCCGGTTAGCGGGGGCGGGTGCTTTGAGGGCAATGCCAACCTGAGCCGCATAGTACGCACCTATATCACACGGACATGAGGATGGCGAGCGAGATGTGAAAGACGTGAAGCGTACACCAGTATGCAATTATGGGGTCTTGTGCCTTAAGCTCGTCCGCCCTTTGTAAAAAGGATGTGACAGGTTTCAAATCCTGTGGGATTGGGGGAAGACCTAAGTAAGAGTGGGGGGACATGGTGGGGAGAACGCGAGATGGTGGACGAGGAAGAGAAGGGCCGAAGAGCGAGGCAAGTTATAGGGAGGCGGGGGATGGTGAGGTAAGCGGGTGGAGATGAGGGGAGGATAAGATGTGAAAGTCAGACAGTAAAGTTACAGGGACCGCAGGACCAACTGCTGAATCGGCACAGAAGCGTTCACTGTGCTGTGTCTGGAATGAAAGCGCGGGATCCTGGGGTGGCACAGACACGGCTGTGAACCTTGAACTGAGTGAAGGAAGACGTCCGCCGCTCCACTTGAGTCGTGGATTCTGGCAACGAGGCTGCCGCGCGTCGACTCCAAGATGCAATTTCAGGTTGGCTCCCTACAACTGTCTGCCGTCCGCTCGATTGGATTGATTCGATGGCCACAGAGGGTGTAGTGCAAAACGCTGACCGTAGCAGTTCGCATAAGCCTGCATGACCCTACTTTAGGGCTTGGCGTCATCTCTCGACGTGCACGCACCGTGGGAGTCCTGCGCGAGTCCTGCGCGCATATCTGAGACTATATCGATATTTATGAAGTTCGAGCACACCAGAGAGCTCGTGGTGAGCTATCGTTCGAGGAGGTCTGCATCGTAGTCATGGAATCAACCCCGGTACTGCAGTCTTCTCCATGTTCGTATGGGTTTGCTTTCTGCCTTCGACGTTCACGATGGCTGGATGCATCGGACTGCGTCTCTGCCAAAGATGCAGGATTTATCACAGCCAGTTCTAGAGACAGCCTCATGATGTGGGTACAAAGAACCTGACGACCTCATCGACGTCGTTTTCGGACGCGCCGCGAAACGGTGACGAGGGCTCTGATCCGGCCTGACGTCACATCGCGGCGCATTGACCTCGGTGAGTATTTAGCCCATTCGACAGAGAATTGACGACCCACCTTGCTTTCAACATGTCTCAGATTCCAAAGCAGTTCGAACATGGATTCAAGTTTCCCGTTCAAGATCAGGATCTCCCTGGTCTCCAGGCAGAACTCGACCCCGAGCCTATCAGCGACATCACAGCTGACGGGAAGCACTACAAGGCCGCTGGGAAGTTGGAGGGGAAGAAGGCGCTCGTCACCGGAGCGGACAGCGGTATTGGCAGGGCTGTTGCCATTTTGTTCGGTCGGTCCCCATTGAGAATGATCTCGGATTCGTGCTGAAACATGGTGCACTTTAGCCTTGGAGGGGGCCGATCTCACCTTGCCCACCTTTCGCAAGAAAAAAAGGATATCGCGCGCACTGTTCAGATGATTGAGGAGAAGACTAACGGAGTTCGTAAAGTGGTGACGGTCGAGTCAGACCTGACATCCGAAGACAACTGCAAGGACCTCGTCGCAAGCACATCCAGGCCATGGAGGCACCTCGAACATTGTAAGTGCACATTATATTCTTTCTGCTCACCCTCGAACTCTACATGTCAGGGTGTTGAATCACGGTGCCAGCACAGCAATACCGACATCACCACCTTAAATCCTCCGATGGCACGAGACTTTTGACACAAACATAAATTCCTTTTTTTACATAGTCAAGCATGCTTACCCCACATGCCCTCGGGAAGCTCTATCACGTTCAACGCATCCATCAACTTTGCCAAAGGACATCCCAAACTTGTCGATTATACTGCAACCAAGGGTGCTATCGTTGGCTTCATGCGTGCTCTCAGCAATCAAGTCGTCGCGGAGCGCGGCATCCGGGTAAACGGTGAGCATATATTGACTTCCTCCTATGTCCTCAAGGGCTCTGACCATGACAACCTTCGACTATGTGCATCATTCGACTATGTGCATCATTCGACTATGTGCATCATCTGAATAGCGGTCGCTCCTGGTCCAATCTGGACGCCTCTCATCGTTACGACGATGACAAAAGACTCGAAAGAGTCATTCGGCTTGCAGACACCCATTGGCCGTGCAGGACAGCCGATTGAGGTCGCAACGTCCTTTGTTTTTCTTTCTAGTGCAGACTCGAGCTACATGTCGTTCGTATTCCATTGTCCTTCTCACTCTGTCGACAATTCTTCTGATTCATTCAATTCTTGATGCAGTGGGCAAGTATTGCATCCGAACGGCGGCACAGTCATTGCTTACTTGCCAGAGCAAAAAGATAACAAATTGGGTTTTGTAAATCATTGAATTTCCATGGCACTCCAGAGAATTTGACCAAGAGAGAAGCAGAGTCTCCCTCTACGTCAACAGCGCTCCTCTTGGAGTTGGATGAAGTCGCGCTTCAAGTTCTCTGCAAGGTCCTGAGTGGAACGATCGCTCCAACGGTTGAATTCATTGTATCGCACTTCTCTTCGATGTCTCGATCCAGAAATTTGAAAAGGAGCTTGAGGCAGTCAACTCCTCATTTCTCCACGCATCTACCGCATGGACGAACTCTATCTTTAAATACCCGTACTATTCCACTCGACTCCTCCTTACGGACTGTCCATTTCAGCCCGCGTCCGCTCTTCCAGCATCATCACGCGATCGCGCACAGATCCAGACCTTGATGTCGGCGTGCTTGGGGGCCGTTTTGGCGGAGTGGTGTCGCCTACGCTAGTTTTGCGGGCGGTCAATAGATGATCACCCTGGTTGCCCGTCGGAAGCAGTTGAGTCTGAATGGATCGAATATGATTCTCGCAGATGGAATCGTTCGTAGCACGGGTAGGGGAAGGACGTTGCAGCTGCCTAGTATATGCCGACTCCGTTACTGATGCAGGAGCGTCTCTCAATCGCCCACTCGTTGATTCCGAGTCCGGATTTGCCCCCGCAGCTGCTTCCGCCATCTCGGCGCGCGCTCGGGCGAGCTTCTCACGAACGCGTTTGGCAAAGGACGTCTCCGAGTCATGCTCGCAAATTGACGAGCGATGATCAATCAGGCCGGTATCTGTGGTAGTATTGGCGTCCATTGTCTGCGCAACTGAGTAAGACAATGAGCTGCGGGGGCCGTTGGGGCCTTTCTTGAGCACAGCTTGGCCCGGCAGGCCCTCGATTGCACAAGAGCGAGAGGGTAGTAGGTGGGAAACACTTGCGACCGTTTGGGAACTGGGAACGGGCGGAAGCGGGCGAGAGAGCCGGTCACCCGCGAAACCGAGATATGCATCCGAGTGCTCGGCATCCCTGTGTTCGGAAGCCCCATCTCCATCCTCGGGTGCGGCCTCGTCATCCGTGTGTCTGAACAAGATATCCTCTCGCCACAAGAGGTCGCCGGCGTCATGGTCGGCGGTACCTTCACGCCCTGACAGATTAGATCCGCTGCGACATGCGGGAAAAATGTCCGCATGCTGTGCACCTCCTTCGTGCCTTTCAGACAGGGACAAAAAAGTGCTATGAGCCTCCGGAGACGAGGGATTGGCGACTACTAAGGGCCGTCCTTGTTTTCCGGGCCCGCGACCGACGTGTGAGCCAGACGATGACGCGGCGTTTGCCAAATTAGACTTATAGTATGGAGGCTGTTCTACTGCGCTTGCTGACTGAGGGACCTGTCGAACAGGGAACCACATGGAATAACGATCAGTGACTCGAATTGCTACCTACACAGCCATCTGCAACGCACACGGACCTCATCCGCGAAGGCTTTCCTGGCCGAGATCGAGGGTGCCCGACTCCTATACGAAGGAAGCGTTCCTGCCTCCGCTTCCGGATCTTGAACATCGACCTCCGCCGCTTCGACCGTCTTGGTGTAGCCATCAATGAAAGGGACATCATGGGGCGCACATTGAGAAGGAGGGGGATCAATTGAGATCATGCTAGCGATGCGGATGGGAAGCATCACTGAGACGTCGGACGTGAAGCCGGGGGCGCAAGAAGAAGCGGATATCGTAACACGGATGGAGTAGTCCACTGCAAGAAGACGTGATCGCGAAATGGAGAGGGCATCGGACTACAGGACGCAGTGAATAAGTTGATGCTCCAGACCAGCATAGCACACGCACTGGAATCAGAATAGAGTGTTGAAACTCCATATCAGCATCGGGACCCACGCCCGTCCACCACCCCTTAGCACTAGCATGGCCCTTCGTGCCGTGCTCGCCAATTTCGAGCCTACTCTCAACCAGTTCCTTCTCAAAAACGGTGCTCTTATATGCTCCAGCATCGCTAGTATTTTTGCCTTGTAGTGGCTTGTATGCCGTCGTCTTCCGCATGAGCACGAGCATGACGCCACGTACGACACGGCGTGTGTCGTTAACTACGCGTATCTGTACATAGCATCGTTGGCCGGAAAGATACGTGAGGCGTGGGAGGCGGGCTGTCAGTTTGAGCCTGTTGGACGGATAGCGACCCCCAAACAAAAGGGACTTGTTGGCAGTGGCGATGAGCGGCCTCGGCGCAGGTGCCAATAGATTCTGCATGGAAAGATGCGGCCAGATATTGCATGACCGGTAGAAGTGCGCAAGAGAGCATTCAGATGTATCCTGATCCTTGACCTTGATAGACCTGTCAACGAGGAATGAGAATGAAGATTTAGAGATACAACAGACATGAACATACACCATGGCGATGTATCTAATGGCTATACCTCCGTGGACATCAATAGCTCCTTTCGCATTGCCGTGTTCGCCCTCCACAGGCAGATCCATTTCAAACGGAAGAACATGTACACCTTCTCGGCTGAGTCTGAATCCTTCTTCGTCGCCATCCTCCGCACATTCTGCGAATATTTGATCGCCAGCGTAGCTCACCTCCTCCAGCCTCCGTGTGTATTGATAGAACAGATGCCTGTGCATGCCATCGGGTAAGCACTCAAAGCCAAGAACGCGGACTTTCCCTTCCGCCAGGAGGACACGCGATTCCTTCTTGGAGCACTTTCTGACGCGCACCAGCACCTGTCCGGAGAGGCATTGCCCTTGAACAAAGCAGTCGCTGGACAAAATGATGTCGACGTCGACGCGCGCTCGAGCTTTCGCACCTTCCAAGACAACAGTGTCAGGAGGATCTGTTTCATCGATGCCCTCGGTCCGCGCGGGACCGCTCACAGCCGACACAACCACAGCACCAGGTTTCAGCTTGCATTGCAGTTCCCCAGAAGATTCTTCAGCTCCGCAGCTTTTCTTGCCGGATGAGCCCCAGTACTGATCAGAGTACCGCGCCTCTGGAGATCAGATTGTTCCTCGAAACCCTCGAAGCATGCTCGAGAAGCTAGTGATTGAACCAAAGATTCGCTAAGTTCCGAAGTGTCAACGGCCATGTCCGTATGCCGATGCTCTGCGTCATCGCGGCTGAAGGCATGGCTGAGACCGTCGAGCTCCTTGACGTCATCATTGATGTATGCGGGTGCACCTGCCACTTCATATTCGCTGTGTAGATTGCAATCAATACCGCTCGACCCTCCAGAATTTGGTCCAGACATAGCACCAGCTGTGATAACGATAGGGGCGAAAGAAACACACTCAAGAGAAGATCCAACTGTCATGCGAGAGCTAGACTTGGTAGGTGCCCTAGTATGTGCTGATGAAATTTGATATGCATCAGCATCAATATGGTCTGGTGCAGGGGGAACGGGGGTATGCGCAGTCAACAGCATTGGGGATCAAACCAAAGCCAAGCGCAAGAGAATGTTGAACGAAGCTAGGAGAGCCTAGAGCTATTGGGATCTGTAAGTGCTCTTCGACCTTGAATGTCTACTTGAACCGCCGGGTGGAGACGAAATAGACCGCCTAAAGTCTGAAACATCATGGTTAGAGACACAAGATGACTTCGTTGATGGAACCAAACATCGGACACGGCCCTTGCGCAGCCCGTGGCACATCTCTATGCTTGTTCCTTTTTCGGGGTTGCAAGGTCTATCGAAGCGGAAAGCAAACGGTGCTTAGCAACGGCGATGATATACCACCGCTGTCGTGTCCGACCGTGGGAAGAAGGCTTCAAAAAGTTTAGAGATACGAGCAGAGTTTGGATTGTGCAGGAGCTGGCTGGTGACTGCTAGTAATAAGTAACAAATATGGAGGTGCGAGGACAGGTATACGTAAGTGCAATTGTTCGATCAAAGTCCGGCTTGTGGATATATCAGTATGGTCAAAAGTAGGCAATGCTAATGATACAATATAAGCAGGTGTGGCAACGCAGATTGGGGAAAGGGGAGAGGAAAAGAAAATTAGATGTTTGTCACCAATGACCAAGACGAACGGCTTCTTGATCGAAGCCGATTTCTAACCAGGGGTCAACGCCATCAACGTGTTGGCTTGCGTCACCCAAACCAACAAAGCCGACTCGATGGTAAACGCCCGCCGCAGCAGGATTGTTGTGCGCGACGTAAAGAGCAACAGACTCTTCTCCTTCAACAGCTGCCTGCATGCCCAGCGCACTAGACGTTCCGCACAACCTTTCTTCCTCCAACGGGGATTTGTGTACACTTTAGTGATGGCTGCAACCTTTTCACTTTGACGCGTCGCTGCAACAATTGACGCGATCTCTGGAGGTTCTCCATCGCAATTGGCCTCCAGCACCCAAAGGTATTTACGGCGAATAAGATATTTTGCGTCCTTCCTGGCACCTTTCTTGCAGAGCGTGAATGGTTCCTGATCGGGGGCGACAATCAATATCACATGAAATAGCCTCAGGGGACAAGTGAAGACTTACCGAGGTAGAAGCGAAGCCTTCGCATAGGGATGCCACCGCGTCGATGTCACTTTCGACGGCGAGCCTTGGAGTGAACGAGATCCCGGGAATAAGCGTCGTGCTTCGATTGACGAAGGTCTGCTTTGTGCAGTACGTCAAATTCGCAGCATAGTAAGGCGTTTTATAGCTGGAAATTCGAGTGTTTGCTTCCCAAAGGGAAGTGAAAACGCGGGTGACCGGCTCCTGAGCAAAAACGGAGAATACTCTCTCAGGGAGGATATTCTGCAAGAGTGCGTCGACGAGAGCCTTTATTCGTGGGTACACATACATTATGTCGAGGAGTGTGTCGAACGGGCGGTGGAAAAGATGAAAATGGGATATGAGCCGAGTGGTCCTTCGGTGCATGACAACACGAAGTCTAATGTGAAGGGGCTTGTAGAAGAGTGATAGGATGAGCATGTGAGCCAGAGCTGAGGACGAGAGGCGTCATTCGGTGTGGTCAAGTGAGCAATCGCATGGGGATACATTATGTTCGCGTTGCGCTCGTGCTGACGAAACGCGTCCCAGACCATGGGCGGCAGCGCCGAGGAATGGCGGAAAACGCTGACGATGGGGCTTTGTGGAATAGCGATAGGCATGATGCAAGACGGTGAGTGCTTGAAAGAATGCTTAAATGATTGATTAGACGAACGTCTTTATACGAATAGAGTGCGTAGGCTGTCCTGATGTCTAATGAAAACCAAAGACCACTCTCTGACTCCATCCCCGATGATACGAGTCATGAATATCCCATTTCAAGGGATGGCAACGGGGGGTAACAAAGCCCGCTCGCGGAGGCTCCCACATACCAGGACGGTTGTGTTCCGAGTCCACAGCTCTGGCTATTACTTTAGTGCAAATATGGAACAGCACAGGAAACAGTCAAACCCTCACCGCATCATCTACTTGTGGGCGCAGGCTTCCGAGGACGTGTCGCATCGACGCCTCATAATGATCGTCACGGCTTTTAGCGCCCGGGTCGGAGAGTCGAGTCATGAAATGCTCACTAATTCCCGCCTCAAAGCCCGTCCATCAAGTGTCCGTTGAAATCGTCGCGTACCAATATGAGCTGGACAGGAAATAACCCAAGCTGTGCAATACGAGTAATCAAATCAGCCACACAGGGCAACAATGCATGGAACTCACGAACAAACAGGTACAGCTGTGGGATACTTAGCGTATCACAAGACCAATGCGTTCGTTGCATCGTATATGGCAAAATCAGCCTTAATCGGATGCCATGAATTGATGAGCCTCAATCAATCGAAGAGCCTAGACAAGCTGGGCAAGGGTTTTTCATGACACGAGTTATTCGTTGAGGATGTTTTGACCGTCATGGGAGCCGCCCATCGGCGCTTATCGGATGAAGCGCCCGTGCACCATGAGAAGCATCGGCGTGCAGCACAGACGGAGGATCTAAGCTTCTAGGAAACGTGTTTTGAGGAGGTACACGCTCCGGACCTTGAGCATCGTTTGATCCGTCACGAACCTGAGCGTGTAAACAATCGCTCTGATACCTGTGTGAAGTTTGAATAGTCTATGATGCAGTGAAGTCGAGTCATTAAGGCATCATATCTTCTTGCACGAGTTCCGGACCATCCGTTGGCTTGACTGAATTACCATTAGACACATATGGCTTTAGCAGCTGCCAGAGTTTGGATGGAACGAAGTGGCTGAATGGTTAGGGAGTGGGGAAGTTGAGAAAACATGATCATGATCGAGTCAGTGTGTCTGATTGGATGATGTAGCAGTGATGTAGCAGTGACGTAGCGACCTTACGCGACCTTACGCCACAGTGATCCGGCCCGGGCCCTGTTGGCCGTCTTTAACAGCTTCAAAGCTTCAACGCCCAACGTTCACCACCTGGAATTTTGTCTCGATCAATATGTCAGATAATCCTGCGAAGACACACAAGGCAACCTCCTTACGTGCCAAGGCCCGTGGGCCATCAGAGCGCAAAATCGTTCATAAGAGCGTCCTGGGCAACCCCTTCCACACACAATGGTCGTATCTCATTGTATTTACACGTCATCCCTTCTTGATTTATTCATCATGCAGGCCGTCCGTTCCCGGCGACATGCAACGCTCCATACTAGCGCATCTCGTCGCTTTGGTTGACGGAGTTGGCGAGTATCGTAAAATTCGGTCTGATCATGCCCATCGAAAGAGAAAGGCTGCGCGAGTTGATGAGGCAGGGGCGAGGCGGAGACGGAAGAAAGGAGAATCACCATCTGACACGGTGCACGAAGCACTTGGAGGCGAGGTGACTCGGGAAGACAGACCATCCCGCGTAACAGATGAGGATCTAGAGTCTCAGAGTCTTGGTGATCTATCATCAGCCCCTTTGCCCTCAATTTTGCGACACATCACCATTGGCGTCAACGACGTCACCAAACATCTTGAAATGTTCGCCAAGTCGTTGCAGATGTACGATGCTGCGCCGCGGTCGTCGATTCGAGTTGTATTCGTTTGTTGTGCAGACATCGACCCCCCAGCTCTCGTGGCTCATCTTCCGCAGCTCGTGGCAACATGTAACTCCATTTCTACTTGTTCTGATCCCGAGGCGGCTTCGTCTTCTTTGATAAAGCTGGTGCCACTACCCAAGGGGGCGGAGTTTGTGCTTGCGCAGGCCATTGGCCTCAGACGTGCCGCAGTACTTGCGATTGATGTGAGTCTTCGTTCCTTCAGACTATAACGTACTGTTCAACAATTCTCGGTCAGGATGCTCTCCCTGATCTGTCACAAATTGATGGGCTTCTCAATTCGATTCCTGTTCTCAAGGCATCCTGGTTATCCCCTCCGACTGCTCTCGTAGGGCTAGAACGTACACACATCAAGCAGCTCCGTACCACTGCACCTAAAGACATGAAAGCCTCCAAAGAGCAACGAGCAGAAGAACGCGCTTTGGCAAAAAGTAAACAAGGGAAAACATGAGGACATATCTCACTTTGTAATTCGAGATGACCATCATATTCGTGATAATCACACAGCCCGTCTCTCAGAGAAGAACGCAGTGCATGCATCTCTCAGACTGGGGACATCCTGTGGGACACCTAGTATGAGGTTAGGGCTGTGCGGTTGTGAGCTTCCAAATCCTCTCGTTACGTTCTGCTTGTGCTGCAAAATGAGGACAAAGTTCGATGCGACGGAGGCCCAATACTCAAAGCATCTTTAGCGTCTGTGAAGCCACACAAGTCTTGGAATCAAAACATATTGAGAGACCAAACATAGACTGGTATCAATCAAGAATCTGGGCGTCTTTGTTCCCATTTCACTTCGATAGTGACTCTGATAGTTATACCGGAGCATTCATGCCATCAAGGCGATATGTCTCAATTCGCTAATGCACATCTAGATTAGTTTTGATGTGGGTAAAGAACTCTGGAGGAATGCTTACTTCTGGACCTGTTGGCCAACCTTCATGGTTTCGTAGACAGTGTCTTCTACGTTGTCTGTGGTTCCAAGGTTCTGGCCATCAAGACGAATATCCTGAGCCTTCTTAGCAAGAGAAGGAATAGGAGCCAGGTCATAGTCTGATGAGAGGTGGAAAAAGAACGTGGAGGAGATGCGAATGAGCGGGCGACCAGGATTCTCAATCTTGCGACGCTCGATGGTCTGCAAACAGACATTAGGGCACAGCCTTCCCCGTGAGATGAGACACGTACAGCGACTGTTGATTCGTTCACAACGACCTCATGGTACCCAGCCTTGACAAGACCGCCTGTGAGATGCTCAAGTTGCTTGCCCGCCTGTACGAGCAGAAAGCGACCGGTCGAAGGAAATTTCACCGCGATACGCTTCCCTGTGTTGCGAGCCCAAATATGCAAACCAGGGTATCGAGATCGACCATGGATTGTTAAGAAGTTGAGGTCGGTATGAAATCCAGCGAGGATAGTATTGACCTCGCCGTACTTGACGAGGTCAGACGCGGTTGGCGCAAGAAGATGCGGTCTATGCGATCATGGTCAGTGGGTGTCGAACGTCTCCTCGAAGACACTTCTGGCATACCCATATTTAGCTGCATCTGTGAATGTCTCACGAGACAAGCCCATGCCCACCGCAGCCATTTGAGCCAAGCCTTGGACACTGAAAGACGCGGTTCAATAGAGCACATGCATGAAACCTGCCAGACGTACGCGTTCTTCATAGAAGTGCCCCAGGCTCCCATGATGGGAGCCCAGCGAGCCTTCAACTCCTCATCGTCAGGGACGACATTAGGGGCATTCAGACCCGGGTAATTGGTCTCGTACGGGGGATTCTCGCTCATCTTCCAAAAGAACCTACACTTGGGGTCGGGCTGATGTGCTGTGATATCAAGCGGTCTCTCTGACGGACTCAACCGCTCGATGACACGCAGGCACGGCTCATCTACTGCACACTTGGGCTTCTCTGTGTTTTCCAAGGTGACGCCGACCTGGTAGCTAAACTCGGGGCGTTCATCCTTCTTCAGATCGGAAATCGGCTGAGCGAAATAATCCTCTTGAAGATCCAGAAAATTAGCGTTGTCATCCTCAGAGACACGCTGATCCTTAAGCAACAGAGCGCCATAGGTAATCAACGCATCCGCAGCCTGCAAAGATACCAATGTAAGACTCTTTTGGGAGCAATGTGCTCAATATGTGCTCACTTTTTTGCACTCATCGTGCACAGCTTGAGACTCCAGTGGTTGAGAGAGGAATAAGTCCAGGTCGATGACAGGTAAGTTCGCCATGACAAAGCGATATGATATTTCTGAATCTGGATAAGTTCGACGCATTGAACGCCGGTCAAAATAGAGACAAAAATCATCATTAAGAAAAAAAAATTCCTCACTGTTGTACTTCGAGCTGGAGGGAAGTTTTTGGGGGAAAAAGACTCGTAGAGGTTCAGATGTTCAGGTCAAATGGCAGATAACGGTCTCCTAGAATACCATGCGATGAGGGCACGCGGTTCGGACGTTGCCGAGGCCAAGTGACAATTGACCTTGTGATAGTACAAGCTTGCTTGTCTGCAAACTGCTATACGATCTCCCCCACGCCGCAAGTGCACCACTCAACCCATCGACTTAGGGCACCATGATCAAGGTAACTTGCTTCCATTATGAATCCATCTCTCTAATGCTTTTGGTACAGATCTGGAGTATGAAGAAGAATGAGGATGCGGCAGCGAAGAAGAAGCCTAAGACTAGTGCAGCTCAGATTCGCGTACAGAAAGGTACGTTGCATCCGTGAATTTCTCAGCCTCATCAATATTTGGCACGCATAACCAACTGTCTTGCAAAGATTTGACCGAATTAGATTTGCCACCAACCATGAAGACACATTTTCCCGATCCTAGCAATCTCCTCAACTTCACTCTCACCATCTCTCCCGATGAAGGTGCGCACCCTTGCATCGATCGATCAATCATCCATTGACAAATTTTTTCATTGCTTCAAGGCATGTATAAAGGAGGCGCATTCGTTTTCTCGTTTGTCATCAACACCAATTACCCGCACGAGCCTCCAAAAGTCAAATGTACACAAACAGTCAGTGAACGATTTCCTTCCAACGGTCTCTGTTTTTTCTCAATGGTCCGACATCTCTTTTGTTCATTGTCAGATCTACCATCCGAACGTTGATCTCGAGGGCAACGTGTGCCTCAACATTCTCAGAGAAGACTGGAAGCCAGTCCTCAACTTGAATTCGGTCATGGTCGGCTTGCAGTACCTCTTCCTCGAACCAAACGCGGACGATCCTTTGAACAAAGGTATTCGTTTCCCTTCACTCACTCTTCGTGAATTAACTCCTTTCTCCAGAGGCTGCCGAAGATCTGCGCAGGAACCGAGACCAGTTCATTCACAACGTTGTGGCCTCTATGCGAGGAGGGTATGTGAAGGGTGTACAGTACGACAAAGTATTCATCAGATAACGGCACTGTAACTCCTTGTAATCCTGACTATCACGCTCATTCTTCTGTATTTTTCCTCCCTGCACTCTCCTCGTTATCATCTTGCTTTCGTTTATCTCGCGCCTCATACTGTTTCTTTCCTTCTATCAATTGTTCTCGGATAGATAGATAAAGATCGAAGAAGGTAGGAATTAGCAGAAGTCTCGCTTTCCACCCATCACATATACATCTAGTCTGTCAACACTCTGCTCTCTATGCGTCTGTTGGCGGGAATGTCGCGCTCAATATATCGCTCAGCTGCCACGATACGTTGTATAAGAGTATGGGCTGATGAGCAAGGGTATGTGATAATGCTCCGTGGGGTCGAGGACTTCAAACGGTATCTGCAACCAACAAAGTACAGGTCTCAATAGGATAGAGGAGGGACTCATGCAAAGCTAATACCTCGACCCAAGGGTAGAAGCATCGCCGACCTGATCCCTCAAAGTAATCCTTGGTTTTGAACACATTTTATATGTGCTTCCGGCCTTGAGTTCCACGTTCTTATCCTTTGCTTCTTCACTACCACGAGCTGGAAGCAAATCTATGCACCGGCCATCTGAATTTGTCTCCCTGCAGGATGGGAATGAGATTATTACGAAAAGATGCAAATGTGAACGTACCCATGGGCTAAAGGCTCCCATATGACTGGGCCGCCGTCAAAGGCGGGAGAATGACACTCCTGAAGGCTCACTTGAATACCTGCCGCTGGCTTTCCCAGTGATGAATCGAGAACTATTGAGTGCGGAGATGAGCTGCTAGATCGATGACATGAATGTGTGCTCACCATGACAAGTGATGGGGGACTTCGACATAACGGATGCGTAAAACAGATTGCGCACGATGATCAGCTCAGAAAGCTTGTGGTATATGCTGATCGGCGAGGTTCAGGATACTCAAGTACACAACGTTGCAGTGAGGGACCAGGGGGAACGCATGCAATAATTCCGATCGACACATTTGCAGTGCCGCTGACGTCGAAACGAGCGCAATGACGTAGTGAGTTAATCGCGAGGTGTACTCGTGCACGGTTCGTACAGAATCGTAAGTGGATCTCGTACAGGTACCGTAGTTGAGCCACTAAGTTCCCTGCTTCAGACTGAACGATATGTACATCTAGTCCCACCACTTGAACCACGTAGACTCGTTGACATTCCAGTCTTCATGCGTCATTCTCCGCGCAGGCTCATGATGGAGTTTGGGACGGATCTGGGGAACGTACGTCCCTGCTTTCCCGGCCGCGTCCAGAGCCTCCAATCTCGTCTTCACGGATCGATGAATCTTGAGTTGTCGATCCATGACATGTCGGAATACCTTCCGACCTCTGCCTTTGTTGATGCTAGAAAACAATACGACAGTTGTCGAGATTACAAGCTCATAACATAGAATGTACACTTACGTCCAGATGTAGTCATTTACATTGTCCGTCTGAGCGACGAGGGCCTTCTGCTTCTGGACGTGCAAAGGCATCCACTCGAGTACACGCCAGTACCACTGGCGTGGCAGCTGATCATATATTGGGCTCAAAATATCATGCAGCTCCTCGACATCCTCACCAAGGAATGGGCTGCTTGGTCTGGGCTCAACATTGACTGAGGGTTTCCTTCCGCCTGTGATGAGGCTGGTTAGGAGGATGAATGGGAAAGACACGGCACTCCAGACGAATTTCCAGAGCGACGAGAGGAACGACGGGATGTCGTCATCGGGCTGCATGTGCTGGGTCTTGAGCTCAGGCCGAGGTGACAATCGTGGAGGCGGCATAGGTTTGAGCGACATTGCGTCGAAATCCACATTCATACCGACCTCATCTCGAAGCATGTTGCCGTCAAAAATGATGCCTGTGTTGGCCTTGAAGCATTCGCGTATCATCCAACGAAGCGGGATACGGGCAAGGCTGTGACGTTCACCATTACGAACGGAGCCACCCCCGACGTCTGCAAACGATAGTCAGCACAAGACAGCCGATTCTATATCAAGCAGACATACCACAGTGAACCCCAGCAAACCACACCTCCAGCACATTGGTGGTAAACCCACTCTTCGCGTTTTCCTCATCCTCATAGGCCTTGATTTGACTTGTTTGCCTACGAACAGGAGAAGGACGGGAAGGTGAAGCCGTCAAATGTCCATTTTCGGCGGACTGGATATAGTAACTCGGCATAAATTTCGCACGGCGCTCATCCAGGGAGAGGGCATGTCGGAAAAAGCGGATCGCACTGTTCGTTCCGACAAAGGGAAGGGAGCGAGGCACAAGTCCCACGATGCTACGGTGTCCCTGAGGCCAGAAGTTAGCGTTGCAGGATGGCATAGCCTATATGACATACCAAACTCCGAGAAATTCGATCTTCACGTCAATAGAAAATGTCCTCTTGAACATGATGCTGAGCTTCAAGCCATCCTCATCGTCACGCGCGTACATCGTGTAGGCAAAAGGAAGTTGTTGATGATTGCAGACCGGTAGTAATCCAACCTTTATAAAACATGTTTATTTTGGTGCCGATGATGTCAGTGCAAGTAGGATACGTACTTTTTGGAGCATCCCAGCGAGTGCACGAGCTGTGTAAGCTCCGCGGGAGAAGCCAAAGATACATATATTATCACCGGAAGCGTCTGCAGGAGATATGAGTGGGATGAAAACGCATCGAGGATCAACGACCCACAATTTTGCATCAAGAACTCATACCCGCCTATGTGGTGTCAAAGTTTTCAGGTGCTGATTCCCGGGAAAGAGATGTCGTATCGATATACCGTACCTTTGACATGCGCACTCAAGTTCCATGCGAACATTTCATCCAGAGTTTCCGATACTTGTGAGATAACAGGAGTGACCAGGACGGGGTTGGTGTACGTCCCGATCCCAGCCTGGTAATAGACAAGCTGCTTCGAGCTATCATCTTTCCTGAGCATAGCCAGAAACTGGACGATGTTCGAGTTCTACGAGTGCCAGGCCAGTATCAATGCCAACACGAACAGGATCCATACAAAGCTAGGAGCACTACATCTTGGTCGAATTGATCGCCGGTACCGTCAAAGCATAGAACTAGCGTACGATTTGACCGTGCTTGAGGAATCCATGCACGAGAAGACGACAATGAAGATGTGTACTCGGTTGCAGACCCGTCAGAGTATGCTGTGATGGTCGGACTGTTCTCAAGCAACGGGGTTGTTTCAGACATGGTGGAGAAGACGACCAATGACCGTCTAAGGTGAATCGCTCTTATATGATCTGCTGGCGCTTGCAGACATGGCATTGACAGGGATTCCCACATCATGTGCGCCACGGGACATGTGTACATGTTCTAACTTAGAAGCAGGGGCTCCAAAGTCAAATAACAGCGTGTTTTGGATGGGACGAACGTGACCGGCACCGCGACGACCAAGGGACGGGCAATTTATGTCCTGTACACGGACCCTGTTGAAACCGGAGAAAAGTGAATGGGCAGCGCCTGGGGCTGAATCGGTGACGGGTTGCATGAAGGCATTCTCGAACAAGCAGACGTCACCTGTCTACCTCGGCCGGCAGTAGATATTTGAAGCACCGGAACCCATCAGAATGGTAATTCAGGTGTCTGTCGGACGTCGGGTATGCGTAAGACAGGAGCGAGACGTCGTCGGTCAAGCGCGCCTTCCGTGGCTCGTCAGGCAATACCAATCCTGGATGCGAACTGTGCGATGCGCCGATGTGGCGTCAATCAAGAGGTAGGTCAGAGCTCTGACAAAGCATCGCGGGCATTATGCATTCGTCGGCAAACAGCGAAGATCCAAATCGCGTCCCAGTTTGGGCAGAAAAAGTAAAGTCCTTCAGAATGGCTTCTGCATCGAGCTCGGCGCCGGGCGTCCCTCCCTTGGGCAAATATCTGGCTTCAACCGGTGGGTGTTATATTCGGATGCTTAACAACTCTCGAATGACACGTTTAAAGACAAGAAAACGCGAGACAAGGCCATCAAAAGCCTCGCCATCTTCCTTTCGGACTCGTCCCGACCTCCTCTTCGCAAAAATGACATGGATAAATTGTGGAAGGGCATATTTTACTGTGCGTAGTCCGCCCTCGCATAAAACTGTATCACTTATATTATATCTCTAGGCTTCTGGATGTCGGATAAACCTCTTGTGCAACAAGCTCTGGCAAGTGAGCTCGCGGAGATTCTCTTGACCATCGAGTCCACGGCCTCTTCCTTGGCTTTCCTCAGAGGATTCCGGGACACAACGGTCCGTGAGTGGAATGGTATCGATCGCCTCAGGTACGTCCTCTACAGCACGCAGAGCGACGCTTAACTCAATGGCCTCAGGATCGACAAGTACTACATGCTCATCCGTCGCTTCGCGAATGCGTCATTCCGTCTCTTAGCGAGATGCAACTGGGACTCTGTCTGTTGTGAAGAGTACAATGACATACTGGCTGGTCCAGGCGGTCCACTATGGTACCACCCTTTCTATGTCGCGTTAGATTGAGCATTATTGACGTCCCCCAAAGTGTGAACGATAGTCGCGTCCCATCAAGTTTGGCATACCACCTTGCCGACATCTACCTGGAGGAGCTCGACAAAGCTGTTGCTTCTCAATTAAAACCCGACGAATCTGATGACGAGCCCATCCCTACACCTCTCGCCACCATCCTCTCTCCGTTCCTCAGCCTCTCCTCCCGCACCGTCTCTAACACCACCTACTCACGCATACAATCAGCCATTTTGGACCCCCTTTTCCAATCACTGTCGACGACACGCTCAGACGAGCCACCGAGCGCAAAGCGTCGTCGGGTTTTGGAAGTTGACTACGCTTCACTATTGGACAATGCCTGTATGCTGGACCCAAAAAGCGAGGGGAAGATGGAGAGGTCGCCACTCCGGAAGGCGTTATTACGGAAGCTGTTTGATGTGGCTAGCGAGCAAGACACTAGGGACAGTAACCGACGAAAATTGTATTCTTTCTGGAAAAGTAACCAGGACGAAGACGACGAGGAAGATAGGCCTATCGATGCTAGCTGATGCATCATACTTGTTTGTTGCTCTCCTTCTGCTTTATGACCAAAACGGAACGCCGTTTTTGAACCTCGAGTGCTGAATCATTAAGCCATGTTACAGTGTTACAGATGTGATGAAGGTATGTATAAAATAATAGGGATCCGCTTTGCGAAAAAAATCGGAATCACCACCAGAACTTCGCTGGCGGAATATGCGATTTGGGCTTGCCCGTAAGTATGCTTGCCATCCACATGGAGACGAAGTCAATCACGCATTTTGGTATTGGACTATGATTCCACATACCTCGGTTGCCGATACTGTGACCACACAGCCGCCGCGAGAAGGGTCTCGAGCGTACCAAACAGGATGAGGGACTGTACAGGGCGCTGCATCAGAAGCGATCCTTGCTTTTTGAACAAACGGGAGCTCACTGGTTTGCGAGCAGCAAAGACGAGACTCAAAGGCATGGATGGATGCGAGAAGATGAGTCTAGAGGGAGACTTCAAAGATGTTATTGAGGATAGGATGCGATGGAGTGTTTGAAACTGATGATATCCTGGCCTCAGCTGGGACAATTTATATGCCTCCCGTAAGGCAGCAACAGGCCGCACCATCGACCCCGAGGTCCGAGAACACCAGGATAGCCAGAAATCAAAAATGAGCTACGAGCCCATCCAGAGTCGTCGAGGCCTATCTCCAGAATCTGCTCGAAGCTGCTCGATCGCTCTCGACAACATGAAAGACGAGAAAAAGTGTAGGCCGTGGCGTGATATCGGGTAGATGTGGTTCAGACAGAGTCACAGAGGGTTCTCGACAGCCGGAGACCAAGCGTAGGGGAGGCTGGAATCTCATTACACTCGATCAAAACACCGGATATTGAGCCCTTGCAGCATGGCGGGCAGCGCAGTGGCAGCGCTCATGAGGCGAAGTCATGTCCCCGCAGACGTCATGCACAGCAATAAAGAAGCATCTGGAGTGAAAGAGAACCGGAATCATGAATCTAGGCTGCTGGCCAGAAGCAATACCGGAAGGATCCGCACAGGTGCTTCCAATTTTGCCCGATGCGGCTCCGAAAACCACAAATGCAAACCCTTCCATCTGTCCCCATCATCTAAGTACAGTATCAGCAACGCAAAAAGGTATAGAATATGATGATGGATAGAAGTACAGAGACAATCGATGCCTATTACAACGTCTTGGTTCTCTACAAGTCCGGTAGTTCTCTTGTCAGCAATCTTGTCCAAGTGCTCTCCTTCCACCAATCGTCCATAGCGCCAATACGATCCCACAGCGTCTCCTCGTCGACGCCATATATCTCGTATTTTCCTCCGTTTAGAGGTACGCCATCTCGTCTTGCTACCTCCAGAGCTGCTTTGTTCTCGCCACTGTAAGGATCGAGGCGTCAACAGGAACTCAACGTTGATGTGAGCATAGCTTACCGTAGCAAATCCATAAGCTCTTGTTTGTCTGGGAAGAATAGGCGTGGCTCTAGGACAGCTAGAACTGCCAAAGAGGCTCGGTACAAGAATGAGTCCCCTTCCAGCAGAATTACATCCCAAATTCGAGCACACGCTTCGAACGGAAGATGGTCCAAGAATACAGGTATCAGCCAATCTGGAAGATAAGCAGACGGCGATATCTGATGCTGTTTAAAGTTGAAGTAGACTGTAGGCTGGTTAGCATCCTGACATTGCAGGCATCAGATACGCCTCACTTTTAGGCATCCCGTCGGCCAACAAAGTGTCAAAAATCCTACTGATGCTCAGTGAATTGTCCCCTCCGATCAAGGCAGACCTTCATTACCTGTAATACGCTTCAACCTGGATGCTGTATGGTCAACGTAAGAAAGCAAAGACGATTATGGACCTCCAAACCACTTACATCGTCTTTTGTCGCTAGACCGCCGTAGAATGAACGCATACAATGTCGCTCTAGTAGGTTGCGCATGGTGATGAATCCCTGCACCGGGGGCATGTTTAAGACGATCATAGCTGCGATCCTGGCGACGCCCGGTACATAGCCCAAGCCTTCGTCGGATCGTGCAACGACCCATGCATAGAGCATGTCTTTGAGATCCTGGTACATGGGTCCTGTTTCTGGGTGAAATATGTGTAGAGACGGCAACGTGTTCAAGACATCGTCTTCGATCAGACTTATGGTAGTTGTCGGGAATGTACCGGCCGCCAGTGCGCGCTTAGCCCGAGCGAGACATGTCCGGTATGTATCTTACACCCGTGATTAAAAACATCAGAATTCTCAGATTGAACACGAAGTATCTACCTTTACTCAGGGCCAACGAATTTCCGACTGCGCGTTCCCACATCGTTGCTCGAAGTTTCGTTGGTATTCCAGTCCACCAAAGTCTTCTCAGCGCAGGATTCTGGTTGACCACTCGCCAGTCCGGAAGGATTTCATTTTCCCAGATGTGGAGTGACTCTTCGACCTTTAGCTCCCGTACAAGCCTCCGTTCGTTCAATGCTTTCCGGCGCTTTTCCTCTGTGATTGGTTTTCGTTTCAGATTCACGAGGTTTGACCCAAAAGCCGTTTACGGTTGGTACTCACCAGCAATACGACTCCGTCTCATCATCTTTTCCCAGTCGGCCATATGCTTCTTATCCTCCTCGCGGCTTTTCGGGGGTAGGAACGTTGGCCGTGTTTTGCTTACCACTCTTTCAAACATACTTGGACCTGTGGAACGAGTAGGTCTGTGGCCGGAAGACGGTCGAGGTAGTGTTGCGCTCGCTAATGACGATGAAGGAGAATGCATGGGAAGAGATGGTGTCGAAACAGATTTCGGATTGGGCTCGGGAGGAGAGAGTACATTAGGATTTTCTTGCGAGGCCCGTGCTCGGGCATCAGGGTGAACCGCTGGAGAAGTTGGACGTGAGCTGGGCGTGACTTCGACCACGACGGGAAATGACACTGAGGCATCAATGTGAACGGTGGGATAGATGTTTGGTTCAGGATCGTGGGCGTCAGGATCATGGACATCTTGCGGGATGGTATCATCACTGGAGCTAGAATGGTCATCCATGACGGAGACATTATTCTCCTCGACGGGGTGCTCCTCGTGAATGCGCTCCTCAGCGCGCTCCAGATGAGGAGAGTTGAGGGAAATCTGATCAAATTGGGAAGATAGTTGTCGAGAATCAATGGCAGGCGGGGACGAATGGGCAGCTGAAGGTGAGCGAGAATTGGGAAAAGTGAAATAAGCTGTCGATTGCGAAGGTGAACGCTCTTCGAGGCCATTGATGTCAAGGTGGAGACGGAAGCGTCCGTGATGCGAGATGAATGATGCTCCTTAGCCCAATCATCTTCGGCCCCTTCCCCCTCGTCGTATGGAGGAGACAAGGAGTTCCCCAGCTCAGCACGAATCGTCGCGGAAGAGAATTCGAAAGGCAACTCTGGCTCATCGCCATCCGAGAAAGCATCATCCAGGTAGAACGCCGCCGGCGGAGTCTTGGCCTCGCGCTCTAGAGTGACTATGTTGTTGTCGCCATTCGTCAACGCGTCCCCGTGGCTCATCGCGTTCTCCTAAGCTTGAGTGAAATCGTCAGCGCTGTAAACGATGGGCGTTCCGCGCAGAGGCGCCGAGCTACGCCGAGCTGCACAGCACACCCTGCACGATCCACGTGACTGAGCGCATTGAGCGCGTCCGACGCTGTGTCTTGCGTGCAACCACCGACTTGGCCAATATTTGATACGGAGGACTGAGCGCTGAGGATAGTTACGTTACTCCAAGGTGAGGTGAGTGCAACGAAACAAGCCTGATATTTATCAGTTGACGGCGTGGACGAAGTTATGTCATGATTGCAGAAGTCCTTCTCGTTCTGGCTGGGCATTCGTCCTCACTATTCCCCAAAGACCATAATATCCACCCCGCATTCCAATCCCTCCTTCATCCAGGCGAACAGCAATGCCTTGAAGCTCTTGGCCATATTGCGTTTCGCTACCGCAAGATCAAGCGCGCCTGCTCCCTCCTCGCGCGCTCACCCTCGCGCTATATCTGCGCACTTTGTTCGACATTGAATCAGATACTCAAAGACGAGTATGAGGCCCTCGTTATTGAGACAGAGGCGAAGGTGCTGAAGCGCGATGCGAGCCTGGTTGCAAGCGGATCTTTTGTGCCACTTTCTTCCATCCGCGCGGCCTTTGCTGAATGGGACGCGCCTTTCATCGCCCTTGAGTCCCTGGTGGATCAACTTCAGTCTCAGGCTGAGTGGAAACCTGGCCCCCTTATTGACATGCTTCTCATGCGCTCGCTACACGGAACTCATCGGATCGCAGCCATCGTCTCTCGTCTTTCATCAGCCGTACAGCGTGTCTGGCGAACACAGTTGATCGCATTCTTGGTTCACGGGACCCTGGCATCCGCAGAGCCCTTG
This sequence comes from Heterobasidion occidentale, assembly GCA_039111635.1. Lineage (NCBI taxonomy): Eukaryota > Fungi > Basidiomycota > Agaricomycetes > Russulales > Bondarzewiaceae > Heterobasidion > Heterobasidion occidentale. The sequence goes on along the minus strand of JBCAQO010000001.1, from coordinate 1,491,195 downwards.
GCTTCGAAAGATTATACCCTTCTTGATGGCTCCATACCATCGTGTGTGTCCCTCCAGTCACGCAACTCGATTGCGTACGTTGGTCGTGCGATCGGAACTGTCAAAAGCGCCAAATGGCAAGAGCAGCCTCCCAGAAGTCTTGCTTCAGAGCATACACAACTACTTGAAGGCGTCCTTGCCGAAGATCAGTACGAATTTGATCGGGTCATTGCTGAGATTCGGACAAACATCAGCGAATGGCTCTGGCTTCATGTGCTCACTCGAAAAGACGTTGAAGATGCTGTCGATTCCCTGTATGTCGTGATTTATTTTGGCGCTAATCATTATGCTCACTCACTCTCCTAGTGCGAATTATTTCTTTATTCGCAACGGTGAATTCAGCCTCTCGTTGATTCGGGAACTCGAACGATTGAAGCTGTCCCGCTTAACAGGCCGTACGGGACCTTCGACTATTATTCGGGAGCAGGATCTCCAGCTAGCACTCCTGCGAGCTTCACTCGGGACAAGTGCTCAGCTTGATCCCTCTCTATCTCGCCTCCGTTTCCACCTTCCTTCCGGACCCCTCCGCCCACTTCTTCCAACCTTGAAGGAACCAAAGGACCTTGCATCCTCTATCAATAGCAATATTCTCGAGGAAACTGCTTTTGATGACCTCCTTCTTGGAACACCACTGTGCCTCAGTTATAAAGTAGAGTGGCCGCTCGATCTGTTTTTGCAACCACATGATCTACAAACGTACCGCGCCCTCTTTGCGTATCTGTCGTCCCTTCGCAAGACTCACACCCGAATACATGCATGTTGGACCTCTCTTTCCAATTCGCAGCGCGCGAGGCGGCGGTGGACTGGTCTCGGAGAGGGCGGGACGGTGGAAGACCTTGACGATCGAAAGCTACTTCTACGATGTGGCTGGGGTGTTGTGAGAGAGATGAGTTGGTTTCTGGACAACATGCTCGAGTATGTGATGACAGATGTCGTCGACGTCGAGTTTCGGAGGCTGAGGCGACTGCTAGTCAACCCGCAGATAGAGAGCAGAGGTCACACAGAACAGGCCGCAAGACGAGAACGAGCCCCTTCACAGACTATTCCTCCGACAAATCAATCTGCCTCTTCGGTCTCTGACCCGAACACCATCTCTGCTTCTGCACCGCTCGATTTCACTACCCTGCGCAATATGCATAACACCTACCTTGAGCGACTATTGACGGGGACTTTACTCTCTAATACGGCATTGACGGCGATAATTCGGCCAATCTTCGAGTTGTGCGAGCAATTCGTAGCGCAGGTAGAGCGGTGGGGCGGTGACATTCTGCCAGCCCTTTTGTTTGAAGGAAGCCTGGCTGAGGGCGGAAACAAAGTGGGCGAGATGGTAAAGGAGCGTTGGAAAATAGTGGCAGAAATCAACGAAGTACCAAACCTTGTTTTAAAGACTTTTTGTATCCTCACATTCGTTTACAGGCGTTTCATTCCCTGATGGAAGCCTTCTATGAACAGCTGTCGCTTTCGACATCTCAGCAGTCGTTGAGAACAGATGCCTCGAAATCCGTGCTGCTGAGCAACACTGTCAACACTTCCCTTTTCCCGCACCTCCACACATCTATCCGGACAAAGGAGGGGAAGCGGTTTGAAGGTGATGGTGATGTGCGTCGACATGTCGAACGGCTGCTTTTGCGACTGGACTTCAACGGCGAGTTCTCGAAGCCAAAGATTGGGAAAGAGGTTGCATCGGGTATCCTGAAGCAAGGCGGTCTTACATGAATCTGGTGCTGTTATGCTGTTGGACGTCACCCTTTTTGAGATGTTGTAGCGCTGTACTGTGTTTTACATTCTTAGCCATCGTGTGTCTCTCCTGATAGTGGCTGAGGTGCCGACGGGTGGCTGACGCCTGTGCTGAGCGCTGACGTATGAAGGGTTTTCTTGGACAAAAATCAGCAAAAAATGACTTAGTTGGGTATGGCCGGAACTTGTCAGCAATTGCTGACAACTGCTGACATTATTCCAGTTGCCAATTGACAACAATTGCTGGCAATTTATTGTTATGTGTGGATTCCTAGCAACTGCGGACAATTGCCAGCAATTATGAACAACTGGGGTCTGAACAAATGAGATTAGAACAGAGGAACTACAGCATTAACTCCAAAGTGCCAACAATTGCCGATAGTTTGAGGGGATATATGGTGAGAAATGTTAGTGTCAGCTGGGATTTGTTGACTTATGACGACAATTCCTGACAATTTATGACAATCTCTAACAATTGTTCAAGATAGCTGCCTTTTGCTCGAAAAGTGCTGATTTACCATCAGGAAGGGAGGTTTCAATTGTTTTTGTCCGGCACGGTCCCTCATAGAACGCGGTCGACGTCCGATATTCGAATTTGCACAGGGCCATCGCTGACCGCGCCTGAAGCCGGCCACGACATACGACTATTTCTCCAGCGAACATCTTATACACAGAACGACTGTCTTCTGTGTAAAGGTCAGCCACGGAGACTACAGCGAACACGGACTGAGACGAGCGCGTGCAGTTTACGCATTTACTGTTCATGGCACCCATTTTGCCATCGTCTCTCAGTCCTCATATATGCATTCTCCCATCTCCAGACTTGGTCGACCTTCTCACCTCATCGTCTCTCCCACCTCTCTCACAGATTCTTCAATCATTCTCCCCTCTTCCTCAAGGTATTCCCGATTTGTTTATATCACCGGGTTTCCTGATGAGGGATTAACTTGCACTTCAGTCACAACACGCACCATAACCCTCACACCCGTCCCCCACCCCTCGTTTGCCCTACGTTTCTCCGACTTGGCCGAAATTGAGGCGGGATGTCGCGAAGATGAGGAGCAACGTGCTGGGCGCACGATAGACTGGATTAGCGCGCGAGTATCGCGTCGATGTGCGAAGTGGGTCGAGAATTGGGAGCGTGCAGGCGCTGCAGCGGCTGAGAAGGAAGGGAGTACGAATATACGGACGCCCTGGTGGGATGAGCTTAAGAGATGTGTTGAGGGAGATCACATTCCATCTACTGTTGAGGGTTGGAATCACCCTGTTGCTGGTACGCGTATTTGGGTTCTCAATGTGCTCGCGTTTAGTGCGAGGAGACACTCGATTGACTGTTCGTTCGTGCTGTTAAGTTGTCCTGGCCGTGTCGACTATGGCACCAAATCCTCTGCAAGCACTTACGCAACTGCATGCACGCCCGCCAGAGTTCCCCGTCTGGGTAGACAATACGTATCTTGTCTACTCGCTCATTATTCACCCCCAGAACTCATCACTCTCTAACGAAGAGTATGTTTAACCATTCCCTCTCATTTGATTGCGCTGACTTGCACACAGAGCTGGAGCTCTGTTTAATGCCGTCAAGAAACAATACGGCCTTCAAAGCTATCTCCTCCCGCTCGCAATGCCCTCACCCCCTCCACCGCCTGTCCCTGTCCCTCTCCTTGCTCCACGTTTACCCCCACCACCACAGAACAGTACTGACAATGGCTTATCCGATGAACCGCCAAGTGCAGGTCCGGTCCCAAACACGCTCAGGATGAATGAACAAGACATACAGCAGACCGCAAGGTTCATGCGAGAGTTTGTTGCCATGAGCCTCGTACCATGGATGGAGAAATGCGTCGTCGAGTGGAACGAAAATGTATGGCATTCTACTTCAGTCTGACTTCTCTGCACCGGTAACACATCATGCTACGTGTAGTACTCCTCGAAGAACCGTCTTCCGTCTCGTCTCTTTTCCTCTACTCGCCGACTTTTCGGATCTGCTTCTACGAGTACTACTCCTTCGCACGGGTCTAATCCTTCGACCTCGTCGGTTTCCTCGCGAGGTCATGGCTTATCCGGGTCTATAAGCTCCTTGGCCAATTCTCCTGGCTTGCTCGAACGGCCGCCGCAACAGCGGCGACTAGCTGAATTTGCCACTATCCTGAGAGACTACAAACTAGCTATCAGCGTCTGGGAATCCACGAGGAAAGAAGGAAAGAACGGATCCGTGAGCAAAAGAAATCGCGTGTGGAGTGTTGAGAATGATCTAACGACCAATAATTTGTCTGGTACGGGCAGGAAATTCTACCCATGCTACTTGCACCTTCCCCCGCAATTCCTTTGCATGTAACACATGCACTGTCACTCATCAGAACGCCTCAATCCGACCTTTCGGCGCTCTCTCAGCTTCGAGCACTCGTATACGCCGTACGATGGGAGACCAGCATCGCTAGCTCTGACTTCCTAAGCAGTGTGCTGGAAGGAGATAAATGGCTTGTCTGGGCAGCATCATCCGTAAGTCGTCAGCAATCTGCCTCCTTGTTCTCTGAGAGAGGATATATCCGAGAATGAAATGCTGACGATGCCAGGGCTCTTCAAGGCCGAAGAACCGCCCTCTGCACTCCTACTTGCTCATGCTGCGTACCTTAGCGTTCGTAAACGGGCAAGAAGAAGGGCTGCATTGTGGTATCTCTTCGCGGCAAACAGACTGGAGAAATTCGGGATTGTGAGTGTTTTGCATATGAACGAAGCCGTTTCTCCATTGATCGCTTGTACGATGTGTAGAAACCGCTCACGATGTACTTTCTCCGGAGAGCACACGAGCTGTACAAGATATCACCAGAGAAGGAGCTTTCACCATCGTTCTGGGATGCAGAAGGTGTGGACTCAAACACGCACAGCAGTCTAGAAGCTATCATCCCCGGAATTGACCACGCTCTCGGCCGACTGCATTATACAAGTGGTGATGTCGAGCGTGGGGTCCGCTTCTTCCTCGGACTCCTCCATGGGTCTACGGGATCAATCAATTTCGCTCTATCGGAGGCACCCATTCGCAATGGTGTGCAGCTGCCGAAATCCGTCATGTCGGACAAGGTTTTTTTAGAAGATTTCAGAGTGGCCTTTCAGGTACGGCATGTCCCTCTATCCATCCTTTGGTGACCTCAGCATTTGATACGTGACAATAGCATCTGAGAGATACTGCTGAAGGTCCGCTGGACTTGTCCGATGTGTTGTCCGATATGAAACTTCCTGTGCCATTTTGCATTCCGCGATACACAAGGCTGCGGGTGCCCGGGGACTCGGTCGGAGGCGATCTGTCCATATGGGAGGCGCAAGAGGACACCTGGAAGGAGTTTTGGAAAACCCGAGGCAAGGAAGGTCTGCAGAGTATTGGCAAAGCCACTGTCAATGGTAGAGCTATATCCCACAAAACAACCTGGTGAATATGCTGATCCATAGCTTCCAGAAACATTTTGGGTTGATCTGACGCTGCAAAATCCTCTGGATGTCGACGTCAATCTGGCAAATTTGACCGTTGTTGTCAAAGAAGAGCATTCAGATACTCCCGCAGACTTTGTTGGGGTAGAAGTGATCGACGATATCATCCTTAGCGCGAAGGAGACTCGAACGGTGGGTGTTTAGTCTGTGAATCCCTTCATTGTAATCACGGTTTGCGCACCAGATACCCTTGGCTATGCACGCCCAACGGTCTGGCATACTGTTCGTCACGCATGCGTCATATGAGTTTCTATCACTGCTTCCAGTGACAGAATCGCTAGGCACACGTGGCCGGAGGCTACAGGAGACTCCTCTCCAGCGCCAGAGCAAGATGTATGCGCCTGATGTTCACATCAAAGTAGAAGTTGAGGACGCGTGTCAGAAACTGTCTGCCAATTTTGTCGAAGACGGGCGTCTCGTTCTCGCTGAGGGGGAGTGTAAGCGCGTGAGACTGTGGCTGTCAAACACCGGCAGTGAGACTATAGGAGAAATGTGGTTGATTGCAGGTGCGGAAGATGAGTTCTGGATAGACGCGCCCGCAGAACAGCCTGGTATGTTCACAATGTTATATTCTAGATAGTGATGTTGACGTTATGACAGACCCTACTAGTCACCCACAGACGGAAGTGCTTCGTTCAACTAACTCTCTTGCAGCACAGAGGCCGTATAGAATACCTCTAGAAACATTGCGCGACTCTTTGCCCTTTGCTCCCGGAGGTAGCATGGAGTTTTCCCTTACTCTTCACGCCAATCATCCTGGGGAACATGAACTGTGCCTTCTTTTCGTTTTTAGAGAGGTTCGTCACCGCGTTCTCTTTCATATCAACCTCGTTGACTCAATCTCATTAGAAAGAAGGCGATATATTCCGGTCCGCTCGAGTGACGCGCCAGTTCGAGGTTCAGCCTATCATATCGGTGTCCACCAGATCGGCACCTAGTCGTGTGTTAGAGCATCTATTCCTCCTTGATTTAGATATCACAAATGTGTCTGCGTCTTCGGACGTCAGTATTTCCCAAGTGACGACGTTGAGTCCAACCTGGTCATGTTCTGCCGTGTCTGAATATCCATTGTGCGTGTCTTCTTAAGCTTTTTTTGGGTTCTTACTCAATCTTGACTGAATTCAAGGGACATGCTCACGCCAAGCCAGGTTCTCCATCTGCCCTTGGGAGTCGATCGATGGGAGAATGAACTTGACACTCAACCTACAATAGACTTCATTTCTAACACTCTTAGAAATGTTCTGCAAGGTCAGACATTAGAGCCCTCGGAGCCTCCACCAATAGACGTACTGTGCAGTCACGTATTTAAGGTATACATACATTCGAACCTTTTAGGAGCCACTGTCTGATGCATTCTCTAGACGCCCGTATACTCCGTCCTTCAACCCATCATCTCGTCACTTGTTCATCAGCGAAGACGAAATTTGGCTCTGCGTAAGCTTACAGCAACTCAGTCAAATATTCCCGCAGCTCTATATCCCTCTACATTTCCCCTGTATCATCCACACGCTGTCGACGTTCTAATCTTTTGGGAAATTCCTTCCGAGCAGCGCTCTGGACATATCCTCATTTCAGGTGCCATCTTAGGCGCCGGCCATGCAGCCCTAAAGGAGATCGTGGAAGAAGCTCAGGAAGCCAAAGTGAAGCGGAGCATGTACGCCGAGACACAGCGCGAGAAATCCGCCGTTTTGGACGCCATCCGTACGAGCGAGTGGAATGCCGAAATGAACCCGTTGGTCCTTACTTTGCAGCAAGGGGAGGTGGTGAAGCATGACTTCTCCAAAGGGTGAGCGTTTTCTTTCTCTGCGAAACTCCGTTCCACCGCTTAATACTGTCTTTGTGCTCTAGACCTTGTCATGCAGTTGTTCCCTTTACCCTTCGGAATTACTCCCTCACACATTCGTGTAAATACACGCTCAAGCTCGCATCTGGGTCATCGGCATCTCACTTCCCTGAGTGCGTACAGTTAAAACTGAATCCACATACGTGTACTGAATGGGTCTTCATATACAGTGCCCTATCTCACGCGACATACGCAGGCCGGTTGACTTATCGAGGAATACTTGAACCATTACAATATGTCATCGCCGAGCCAACGCTGTATGCTCCTCGACCAGATACATATGCTCTCAGTGGCTGGATTTTGGAAACGGAGGTTGCGCAAAAGGAAACATCTTGGCGACCAAGATCCCGCTACGTGCAAGAGCCGTCGAATGAGGATGCTGCTTGTATAACTGTGGTCAATGTGTCGTCTGTATAGACATCATTTGTATACCATTTTAATTTGATGGACACAGAATAGACTCGCGTCTGTTCTTGGAATAGCGAAAGCACAGGGACTCTATCGGTATCGACTGTACGTTGAACGTTGCATCCGAGCAAACGGTCTACATACGTATGACATGGATGTTTTTCTGCAGATCTGAGATATCACGACAAAGCGCTCGTAGGCTCGTCAGAAATAATTTACATATAGTGATCGCATCAGTCTTGAGAATTAGCTACGCTAAGCCTTTCCCGCATGTTGCAACGACTAGCCTTGTGTGTTGAAGGATATGGGCCTGAGTCCCTGACGTCAAACAGTAACAGTGCCGGACATGAAAGTAGATAATCATGACAACTCTCGATCACTCCTGTTCACACCCGGTCTCCTTTCCATTGTAGACAACGTTGTGTCAAAGCAACGCCATAGGAAGCGCTAAAGAGGACAGCATCAGCTACGTAAGTCGGACCGTGAAACCAGTTGAGCGTTCATCGACATCCTTGGAGTTCGGACACGTGATGCCAGCTGCAAGCTCTATGCCGTTGAATTCGATGGTGACATTATGTATCAGCTCGTCCTGACTCGTCCTGACTCCCACGTCGAGTGAGAGAGACTCGATAGGGTCGGCATACCCTGCTGTGAGTCTGGCTCAAAGGAAATTGGTAAAGCAAATCTATCCGAGCTTTTTAATCTGTTCTCCACTCTCATACTACCCATTGCGGGGCTGAGTTATCATAATGACGCCCCTCGTAGACTATTTTCAGACACCTCCATGGAGTCGTCACGCCGTCGGAATCGCTGCCGTTGCTGGAATATCCATGCTTGCTTGCAGGCTTTTATTATCAATAATCTTCGAGCCAGCTCGACTGAAAGGCGCAAGCGAGTCTCTCGACAGTATCCACTCAAACACGTCCGAAGCACCCGAGACCGGCTTCATTTTCGATGCCACGAAGAATCAAGACGCTGTCCAGAAAAGACTAGATGCAGGCAAGGTTACTGTTTCCAGGATTATGGTATACCCTATCAAGGTGCGCCTAATCAATCTTCTATATCCTCAGACATTGACGCTTGGTGATTGTGCAGAGCTGCCGTGGAATATCTGTTCTCAAATCGAATTTCACACCACTTGGCCTCGAGGTAAACATCTCTGTCTGTGTCTGCCCTCGGCTGCCGATCAAGAGTCCCTTCAATGTAGTATGATCGTCAATGGTGCATAATCGATGCTATGTCGCATCGAATAATCACAGCCAGAGCGGTACCGAAGGTATGATCACTGTCCTATACTCATTGCGTTCTCACTGGAATACACTCCCAAATGGGGTGACAGATGGTACTGATTACTCCTCAAGTGATTGAAAGCCATACAGACCCGTACGGCGGCCGACTTCAAATCTCCTTTCCAGCTGAATCCGGTTGCGAGACATTCTTTGTTCCATTGAAACCAACGTCAGACATTCTTCAGAACTACAGCATGTAAGAAATATGACGCATCATCAATTCGTGATATTGACCGATTCACATTGATCCCGCTTCCAGTACGGATGATTGCAGCGTCCACTCGGACACGGGCATAGATGGTTACATCACTCAGCCTCACCCTGAGTCCTCCAACAGTGATCCACTCTTATGCTCGACCACCCTCTCAAAATACTTCGGTAAGCCGGTGCATCTTATATTCAAGGGCCCACGAGCGCGTCCCGTTGAGCCGACATGGTCATTCCCGGACTTGAATGCTCGTCTCAACTATCAGGACGGCTACCCTCTCATGGTCGTTAGTGAGGAAAGCTTCGAAAGCGTGAAGAAGATGGCTTCCCAGTGGTGCAGCGAGCAGGATAAGGACGAGTTCAAGCGCTGGAACGTGGATTCTTTGGTACTAGAAAGGTGATTTTGATTTGCAGCCATCGCTTCTGTGAATCCGCGGTACGCACCAACACCATAATTTTAGATATAGGCCCAACGTCGTCTTCAATGGCGCCTCTGTACCATTCTCCGAGGACATGTGGCGGGAGATCGTTCTGACTTCTCATACAAACGAGTCTTCCTCTTTCACGTTGGTGGCTAAATGCACGAGATGCTTGGTATGATTTTGTTCACTTGTGCTACTATGCTCATATCTCATGAAACGGTCCCATGTAGCTGCCTAATATCGATCCGTCGGATGGCGTTAGAAACATGTCCATCCCATCCAAGCCGCTTTTAAAGTTTCGCACAGGATTGGATCCTGGACGAACGGACGACTCTTGCTTTGGATGTAATGCGGTGGGTCTTACGTCGGGTGTCATGGGTGTTGGCGATGTTGTGTCGGTAACGACATGGGATGTCGTATAATGCTGGGAAGCAGTTGACGACGTTTGGGTTCCGTCGTGTATGAAGTGTTTTCTTACATTGAGCTTCAACATGATAAGCCCGTTGTGTATACTGATCCAATCTAGCACGCGCTGCAGCATCATACGGATTCCCTCTATTTTTCGTTTCGTACACACCCGGAGGCCGTGTTTGGAAATACCGGCGGCATGCCGTCATACAGGGCACTTCGACTCCTGTCCAGTCACTGAGGTCTACTCGTCGGCGACGAAACCACCTCTGTTACTGGCTCGTTACTACTAGAAAAGCCAGCTGACTTGTATATTCTCATGTAACTCAATACTCGTGTTCCGAATTGACTTCAAGAAGACATGCCTTACTCCGAAGTCACGCCTCTGGATTGCCTCTTTCCGCTAGCTTTCTCATGGTCTCGTCAAATCACTGCACTGACCGTCTTCTTCTCCTGCCTTGTCCTTCTAATAGTACTAAGTCGTAGGCTGTCAATGTTGTCTAGGGATCAGACCGAAAGCAGGGAATCCAAGATCGCTTTCGACCCCAAAGACCAAGGAATTGTCAAGCAGAAATTGGATGCGAGAGAGGTAAAGATATCTGGGCTCTTCGTACATCCGATCAAGGTGACTACGTGCGTAGCGACTCTACGGCAAATCCTAACTCTGAAACATAGAGCTGCCGCGGAATCTCTGTTCGGACATCACGCTACACACAGCTAGGCCTCGAGGTAAGTACTCCTATATGTCAAATCGTTCATATATACCTCTGAATTGTCGTTTTCACAGTACGATCGTCAATGGTGCATCATCGATGCTCAATCGCATGCTATAATCACTGCTCGAGCGTTTCCAAAGGCAAGCCGCTCATTCCAGGCACCGTGATCATCGCTGACTGCATCCCTAGATGGTTCTAATCAAAACTCGTATCACCGAGAGTTCAAATGACCCATGTGGAGGACAGCTGGAAGTCACGTTCCCTCAAGAATCTGGCTGTGAAGCATTTTCTGTTCCGTTGAAGCCAAACCCCGAAACCCTCGAAAAGTGGTCAACGTAATTATCTCGCTTTCACTTCGATTCATCATCACATACTGATCGCCGTACATGAATCAGGGTAGAGGACTGCACCGTCTTCATATTCGCTGAAATCGACGGCTATGTAACCCAGCCCCACAGCTCATCACGCTTCGTAAATTCTTCATTGTGTTCTGCAACTTTATCACGTTTTTTCGGCAAGCCGGTTCATCTCATATACAAGGGCCCCCGCATGCGACCTGCTCCTCCAACGTGGTCCTTCCCCAACCTGAAGGTTGGCATTAACTATCAGGATGTCTATCCTATCATGGTCGTGAGTAAGGAAAGTTTCTTATGCGCCAAGGACATGGTAGCTCGTTGGTGCCGAGAACAAGAGCGAGAAGAGCTGAGAAATTGGGATATGGATTCGCTGGTGCTGGAACGGTATGGACTTTAGGCAAATGCATGAGTAGCGCTGCTAATATTTACATACCCCGACCGTTAGGTATAGACCAAACGTCGTGTTCGAGGGGGCGTCTCTGCCATTCGCCGAAGATATGTGGAGAAAAATGACTATCTCGTCCCCTACTCCACATGGGTTGCCAAATGTCCGCTCGTTCACTCTGGTGTCCAAGTGTACAAGATGCTTGGTCAGTTTTCATTAGCTTTTATCCTTACGATGATACTCACCGCAAAATCACAGTTGCCTAATATCGACCCCGCAACTGGAACAAGGAACTTGAATATTCCTTCCAAGCCTTTACTGAAATTCCGCAAAGATTTGGACCCTGGACGTCTTGGGTATTCGTGTTTCGGGTGTAACGCTGTCCCTGCAGAGGCGGGAAACCTAACCGTCGGGGATGTGGTCTCTGTACAAACCTGGGGGTTCGTATAGAGATCAGGGTTGCCTGTCGATGCGGGAGACTCGCTCCCATGAACATAAAACACAGCAAACGTATCACAAGATTACAGATATGTTCCTATATGTAATACATAAATCATGATTACTTGTCCTGCTCGTCTTTCTTCTGTTTCTTTTCGGCCGCGAGCCGAATTTGCTTAACGCGGGTATTGAAGTACGTCTGGAGCAAAAAAAAATAAAAAACCATTAGGCGACCATATCGGCGGATCTTGGAGCTGTGGGACACGTACACCCATAGTGAAACCGACGAGATTAAAGAAAGGCACCCAGAGCTTAATTAATTGTATAGTCAGAAAGGTAATGCCCCCCCGAGACTGTGATAAGTTGGGCTCACCTCCGGGGCAAGGAATGTTTGAGCGAAGACGATTGACAAAGGTGAGCTGACCCACATCACCTTACAGACAACAAGACGCGGCATTCATTCGAAGTTCACATCCAACTGTGTTACGTGCAAAACTCACCCGAATGACAGAGAAAAATCCGCCTTTCACAGTCTTGACGATCTCATCAACCGACTTTGCGCCGTTGATCACAGCCATTGACGCCAAATACACTGTTTCGCGGACCCTGTGTCACACAGGCACCCTACAGCCCAAGTACGTCACTCACCAGCAGTCTGAATAGGTGCAATGAACAGGTTGCTCGACAGGATCTGGCCTAACCTGGCTGCACGCCCAGTCCTGCCCGCAAATGCGCGCTGCAAGGCTCCAATGAGGACATGCCCGAGCGGCGCGGACACGAGAAGACCATACAGCCCCATTTTCAGTGCCTTTGTGTCGACCCTGGCGCGGGCAAGGGCATGGTAGTACAATGGACTGTCCTTGGGCAGACGCTGTGCTGGTACTCCGGCGAAGTGAGACGCGAGCACTTCTTGAAGGAAACAGAGGATGCCTGAAAGACGTGGCGCGTTTCATGTCCTGTATTTATAGAATGTGAGGTTGAGGGCGTCTGCACACCTGTGGTGATAGCTTTGGTCCGCAGGGGGTTGGCGGTGAGTTGTGCGAGGTATGCAACAAGTAGAGGGTGTCTCGCTGACGGTTTGCCTGGCGCGAGACTCATGGTTAGTGATACTGAGGTCGTGAACGCTGAACGCTCAGGAAACGAGGAGTTGCGACTGAGACGGCGAACAGGACCGCACAGCAGACGGAAGATATTATAAGGTTACCCCAGACGGCCCCGGCTTACACCTCGTCCGTGCCAGATGCTCGCCTGACGCCCGGCAGTGTCTACACGTGATTTTGGTCTCGCCTGATCGCGATGGTCGCAGGCGCATTCCAGAAGCAAAATGCAATGTTATTATACGATAATCTACGGAAAGGAACAGTCCAGCGATGTCTATACGAGTGGTCCACTGCTTGCTCTACTTGCCCGGACCCTTGACCCTGTTATAGAGTTGAAAAGAGCCAATGCTGAGAATACACGATGTTACGCACCAAGCCTTCACGTAGTCCGCAAAGGAGACCATGCACACTGTCTGCCAGATCCCAAGTCCAATGCGAGGGGTCACACCGCGGTACAGCCCTTTGATGCCATTCTCTTTGTAGATGAAGGCGAAGGTGTTGAGAATCGTCAACTTCGCAGGTCGGTTAGCAGAGGCTATCGCTTCTTTTGACATGTTTTGCATCTGGTAGAAAATGTCGGTCGTACATTCACTGATGATTTGTGACGATGCGTACCTCGACGCGGATGACCTCAATAGGTTGATTCCATGTGGCCAACGCACCACCGATCGACGAAGCAAGTATTTTGTCAAAAGCACCGAGGTGGTCTTTTTCGGATTTACCCCGGACTTTCCGAATAGACGTCTCGGCTAGTCGAGCAAAGCCCATGCTATATACAACGGTTAGAATGCATGAACGGGTTACGCTGGGTTCAGCTTACCGAGAACCCCAGTTGGTGCACTGTCGGACAGCAACAGCATTAACACCCTTATTGACGCCGCGGAGACCCTCCTTCCGGAAGATCTCAGCAAAAAGGGCCCACGTTGATGGTGGCTTGATCCCAGCTGCTGCTTGCTTGTGCCGGGTGATTTCAGCGGTCTTCATACTTGTCGTAAAACCTGTAAACCAAGGCGTATATAAGTCAAACACATACAACCGAATATATCAGAGTGATGCGTCAAAGGTTCCAGTTACTCGTTACCGGAAGATATTCGAAATCGAGGAACTAGAGATAGAGTGAAATGCAAGAATCAGCTCACCCATAGTAGCGTAAGCCTGAGCAACTCCTCCGCCCATACCACCAAGCAGGCCAGCGGCTGCGGGGTTGACGCCCATCGAAACGGTCGCGGTTTCGATTTCAGACGCGCAGAACAGCAAGACACCACCTTTTGTTGATGCTTCAATCCAGCCTATATGGATAGAGAATGTACGATAATGAGGAGTTATTCAATTGAATTCAACGATAAATATCACTTACCCATGGGATAAGGCCTTGGTAGAATCCAACGAAACCGCCACGAGACCAAACGGACTGCAATGCCTGCACCATTGTTTGTGATCGGTTGGCCGCCATCTGTGTCTTGATGACTTCCAGAGGCTGGCCTAGTGTCGTGACCTAAGAAGTGTGCATCATGAAGCATAGCGCGAAGACTGGACACGACTCGTTGACTTGCCTCCTACAAAACGCGTAGTCATGAGCTGCGGGGAACGATAGTAAAACAGCGTGTACTTACAAACTAAACGTGCCGAGAGAAGAGAGGTTCGTGTTCAGCCTCATCGCAAGGGATCAGAATGTGGGCGACTATACCATGTTCATGATGGCGCCTACATACATGAAGAACGCGTGAGTGAAGTCGACGTGTCTCTAAGACACTAGGATAACTGACCGACGGCGATATTGGACCAGTTAACGCCCTTTTGACCTGGCTCTTTCTGGATGGCCATCGTGCAGTCGTCGTGGGATGCGGCGTGAAGGTGAGGGGGAGGTGGGAGGAGGAAGAGGGTGGGGAGGTGGAACGAGCGTGCAATATATTGGGGTATTCATAACCGGACATGGCCGTCACATGTTTGGGTACCAGCACCGCCGCTTGCGGTACCGCGTCTATTCTTCCTCCGTCGTAACTCGGACCTCCGTCCACCCTCCGTCTTCATCGTGGTCGCTCTAATCACGAACTATGCAATAAGGGTCTTCCCGTCGGGGAAATTCTACTAAGGCTCTTGCTATAGGGAGTCACAGAATTAGAAGATTACTCGTATGAATTTCACATTGGGGTAAAAACTGGTAAATACCTGTAAATACCTGCAGAAATAAACCCCATCGGAACCCCAATGAAGTGCTATTCGTGACAGGATTTGCCATTACTGTCGGTTCTGGTAACGATTCGGTACAGAAAAGGTTCTCGGCCGAAGTAAGTCAGGCCATATCCGCCGCCACTTCCACTAGAACGAGACAAGTAAATCCGCGTTGGAAGGAAGGCGGCACGGATGGTATCCATTAAAAATTGGTAAGGTATGCACATTAACCCGGGTATCAACATACAGGAGCATACGTGCAGGAAAATGTGAGCAAGGTATACGAGAACCGGGGTAGTGGGAAAGCGATAACATAAAGCAGGCAAATAGAATGTACGATCGCACAGAATTGATACCGAAGAATAATGAACTGGCTGCACTGTCGTAGTCCGTCTGCAAGATGAACGACCAATCGGTGGGATCCCTCCTGGAATCGTCGTGGATGTCGCAAGGTTGGAGCGAAATGGCCGGACCTGATACGCGTTGTTCGTGGTTAATGGGCCGCTTGGGGCATCTGGTTCGTGAGGTGCTCCATGTCCGCTTTCAACCTATTTTTGTAAAGGAACATGATGAGCACAGGGGATCGACTTTTATGAATTGATCTCCGTTAGGATGAGAAAATGAAATGAGACGCGGTCCATGCATGCATGATGAAATGAACGTCGATCATAGAAACGAGGAAGGAAAAGAAGCGAGGATGAGGCAAAAGATGGAAGATGATCATAGGTGACGATGCAGTTTGGACCAGCAAATGCGTGATAAGATAAAATAAATACGCAGTCCGCAAGCATGCGTAGGATGAAAAGGAAGACAACAACGACAGCGGTTCAGATGAAACCGATAACCATCGCCAGTGCAAACATGGAGCCTATGAAACTTTTGAAGCCAAAGCATCTAACGTACCGTGTGATTTGATCAGTGCTCTCCTCTTGGTCTTGTTCAAGATACTTGATTTCCATTGTTTTTCGCTCGACGTCTGCTCCAGTTCGGCAGCCCGAGATTGCACGGCCTCGAACTGCTCCTGGAGGACCTTCATCGCCTTCTCGTGCTGAGCCTGAAGGTCGTGCAGTTTCAAGTTATGCGCCTCATGCATCTTCTGCAGCTCATCCTTGGTGACAGAAGGAGAAATCACTTGAGCCGAACCATTCCTCTTGTGTGTGGGAGTGGAATCCGTGTTGACCGAGGCCTTCGCCGTTGCCAACTCGCCTTCGAGATCCGAGAGCCTGGTAAGGAGATCGCTTTTCTCGGCGACGATGCTCTGGAACTCTGCTTCGTACTGAGCTTTCAAGGCGGTAACCTCCTCCACACGACCCTTCGCTGCCTCTTCCAGTTCTTTCACGTGGTTGCTAGACATCTCCTTCATAGACTCTTTCGTCGCGTTGAAGACGTCCGATAGGCCGAGAAGATCGTCTTTGGCATTAGAAAGTTCCTTTTTCAGACGTTCAAACTCGGCCACTTGTTCGGACGCGCTAGAGCCAGCGACAATCGCCGCGGTATGACGGGCATCATCCAACTGCGCCTTGAGGCCCTCGACCTCGTGGAGTGAGGCAGTAAGAGCCGCCTTTGCCTTGGCGAGGTCCTCACCAGTCGCCTTCAGTTCTAGGCTTTGGGTCGTGATCTGTTTCTCGAGATTCTGAACCTGAGCTTCGAGTGCTGCTTCATGATCAGCCTTTAGGCCTTCGATGGTCGACTGGTGGGCAGAGCGCAGCTGTTCAATGGTCGCCTGAGATTCTGCACGAAGGGATTGAAGATCTTGACCATGTGCATCCCCGGCCTCATTCTGTGTGGCTGGAATAAGGATCCGAACATGAGCTAGTAGAAACGACATACCTTCGCACGCTCGAAAGCATCCTGGAGTAATTGTTCATGCTCAGCTTTGACAGCATCAACTTTAGCGTTGTACTTCGCCTCTTGACCCTGCGGGCATGTTAATGACCGTATGGATGTAGATGTACAAGAGAAACGTACCTCAAGATCGGCTGAGATCCTCTTGATTTCTTCGGAGAGCTCGTCGCGACGGGACTGGTATTCCTTCTCAGCTTCTTCAAGAAGACGTGCGTGCTCCTGCCCCGCGAGGTCAGCGGCGACCTTAACCTCCTCAAGAGAAGCGCGAGTATTATCCAGCTCAGCCTGAATGGTCTGCCATTGCTCAGTCAGTCTCGACTGCTCTGCCGCGGCAGCCGCAAGCTGATCTTCGTGCGCCTTCTGTAAGTTCTCGAGCTCGACCGCATAGGCTTCCTCCTTAAGCTTAGCATCCTGCAGAGCCTGCTCCGTAGCTGCAGTTGCCGCCACCAATTCCTCCTCCAACGACTTGATGCGAGCAAGAGACTTTGAGTGCTCGTCATCGGCGTTGTCCTGGGACTCCTTCAACTCCAGAATCTCGATTTCGAGCTCGGAAAGCCTAGTTGACGCGTTCTCCCCTTCAGCTTTGAGATCTGCAATCTCTTCCGCGAGCGCCTGGGAGCTAGCAGCTTGGCTCTCAAGACTCTCAACCTTCTCTGCGGCATCCAGCAGCGCTTGAGCATGAACAGCCTTCAGCGCCTCAAACTCGGATTGAACAGCTTCGAGATCCGCCTTTGCCTTCACTAACGCCTCACGGTCGATGGCAGCCGATGCGAGGGCAGCTTCCGAAACAGACCCACTGGCACGGACAGTGTCAAGATTCTCCTTGGCGGCTACAACTTCCAGTTCCATGGATTGAATTTGCGCCTGAAGACTTTGGATGAGCTCAGTTTGAGCTTCTGAAGCAGCCTTGGCGGATGCGAGCTAAATACAATGATCAGTCAACGATGTGTGGGAATTGAGGAATAACACACCTCTTCCTGAACAGAGTCTAACTGCGAAGTCTGGGTCTGGAGCTTCTCCAGGGCACTCTTTGCTTCTACAAGTTCCTTCTCGGCATCGATTCTGGCCCGCTCCAGTTCTTCTACCTTTTGGCGTTTCTCGTCCGCGTCAGCCTTTGCGCCCTCCAAAGATTCGTTCAATTTCTGGATCTCGCCTTCAAGGCCAGCAATTGTATCAGCCTTGGACGTCAAAGACGCCGTAGCCTCCTTAAGCTATAACAAGTTGGATGGATGTCAACGGAGCAGAAGCGGGCGTTGCATACCTTATTCTGGACATCATCAAGAACCTTTCCCTCTCCTTTCACTTCCTTGATTGATGAAATAGAACCCGCACCTGGCGTACGAGTCGGCCTTGTAGCAGTAGTACTAGGGGGCTTTGCAGAGCTCAAGCTAGGGCGCGAAACTGGGGGTTTCTTAGCTGGGACACCTTCCGACACTGAAGCGCGAGGGCGTGCAGTTGTCGAAGACTTCGATGCAGTGGATTCGACGGGAGAGACGACAGAAGGGCGAGTAGCTGATGAAGGGATTGGCCTAGACGGAGGAGAGGGTTTGGTAGAAGTCGACGAGGCTAAAGAGGCTCTTGGTGCCGGCACTGAGGTCTTCGACGGGGCAAGAGAGGCCCTACGAGGAGTTGGGGGCGGAGGGTTCACAGCAGTAGTCTTTGGTGGGGGCATCGTTCCTCTAGAGGCTGACGTTGTGATGGTGCTCGCAGGTTTCTTGACGGTGGAAGAAGCTGACGTGGTCTTCGTAGGAGATGCAGAGGAGGAACTGGAGGATTTGGAAATCTGGGGTGGAGAAGGCTTCGCAGTTCCTGTCCCAAACTTGCCCGAGTTGAGGATCTGAAAGTGTGTTGCAGGCATGGTGAAGGCCGTTCAGACATGCACAGCCGGAATGCTCGAAACGCACCTTCTTTACCAAAGCCGTGGGTTGGCTCGCGGTCGGTTTTGCCGTCACAGGCTTCGTATCTACAGACGCCTTCCCAGAAGGTTTCGTTGCAGTCGTCTTGAGGGGTGTAGGCTCCATTTCCTGTTCTGAAGAGTCGGCGGCAGCCACTTCAGTCGTGCTCTCTCCTGCATCTTCCGCGTGCGCAGGTTCGGCCTCGCCCTCGATTGCACTTGCCTCGTCAGCAGGCTCTTCAGACACGTTTTCTTCAGCTGCCTCCGCGACACTGTCCTCGGCATCCGTCACGTTGGATTCCTCGTGTTCGGCTTCACCTTCACTATGGCCGACAATGGCAGACTGAACATCCTCGATCTCTGCGACCTTCTCCTCAGATTGCGTGGTACCGTCGGTGCTGGACAAAGTTTCCGGGACGTCGGTGTCGGCCATTATGAGAACGAGAAGGTAGATTGAATAGGGGCAATAACAAGAGAGGGAACTTTCAGACCGAGTAGTGAATGGGGAAGAATAAGACTAGTTGCCAACTGGCAGACGCGTGGACGCGGAAGCTGTGGGAAGGAGCAACTTCCGAGTCGCGTCACCCAAGCAGAGCGGTTTCGGATCGACGTAAGAGCCGCCAGCTTCCACGACAAATTCTCGAGTACAATACAAGTGGTACATGTATGCGTTCTCGGTGCTAAGTACTGGCACCTTCCTCAGTTTGTACAGCCAATCCATGAAAGCTCCGTCCTCGGAACCATCTACTTCAACCTCCAGGTCCAGCGAACCATCAGGCGTTTAGATTCAACGCGTTCAATGCAGGTTCGGCGAGAGAACCGTGATTGTAACTCAAGACTGCGATCTAGAACTTCGAGTCAGCGATGCTCTGGCTGTAGACTTCGGGAAGTGATGGGACTGACCCCAGCAGGTTCCACATTGAAGAAAGTGCCTTGATTGGAGGAGAGAAGAGTTAGATTACTGGAACAGACCAAAGTCGAGAAAGCACACCTTGCGCAAGAGGGAGCTTGATCCAACGGGCTATAAGACAACGGTTGAAGTGTCCATGGGCAACGACGACGACGTCGCGGGTACCCTGCCCCTCTTCTTTCCACCGTCTATGATATTTGCGAACCTAAGATACAGAATTAATGACAGCAGATTGAAGAGAGTAGATAGCCTACATCGTCTATGACACCATCTACGCGAGCGACCATATCTTGTGCAGATTCACCGCCCGGGCAACTCCATCCACTGTCAAATTTCGAACATCGACAGATGAAAAAAGCCTACCCATCCCTCCATATAGTCCAATCTGCTTTTTTGGCTTTGATTTCGGAGGGCAACAAGCCTTCATATTCACCATAGTCCCATTCACGGACAGACTCCGTGATGATATGGCTTGGGAGCTCCGGAAGATGATCGAACAGGAGATGGAAGGTTTTGTGAGCACGTTGTCTCGGAGAAACAAATACAGTGCACAGGTTGACGGTGTCGATGAGTTCTATAGGGCTCCCATCGTCAGTGACACGCCCGCATAAGACGTATATATTGGACACATACTGCCTTCGCCCACGAGCGACTGAGCTTTAGACTTGATTTGCTCTTGGCCTCGAGCGGTTAGAGGGATGTCAGAGGTCCCTGTCTGCATCGCATCCCAAAACAAAGGATCAGTCAGTGATCACTCGTCCAGAAGTCAGGTAACGTACATGTCTTCTGCATGATTCATATTCGCGCGATTGAGATGATGGTCAAAAATGTGTTTATCGCGTGAACTGACCCGTTCAAAGACCATTCTGTCTCTCCTGTACTTATGTAGTTGTCAAACCGTAGCGTGAGTCGCCAACACTAATTTGATGAGCGACAAACTGACCGTGCCGGATGATGATGAGCCTGGGCATGGGGGCGGGCGCCATCCTCTGTGATATGGTATCAAAACGTACGGAAACTATCTAAAGTCGAAGGCAGGATCGATGACGCCAGCTCAAATTGACAGACGGCAACGCCCGCCTGATGGGTTCGGACTCCTTCGGAGCTCTGTCTGCTGTTCAGGACAACCCTTCTGTGAACGTGTCGTTGGTGGAGCTGCCCGACATAACGCCCTTGAGCATCCTGCAATACCCTTACTTCTGCACAAGTATAATGTGCATTATTTATTTATTTATTACATTCAGAACTTGAGCCGATGCTTAGTCTCACGACAAGTCCCAGTCCGGATCAACCGCCGCCCGAGCCGCCTGTGTTGCCGATCTGGTTATTTGTACTGGCGTGGTCGATACCGCTGGTGTCAGTCACTTCGACCAACTTGTTCGACGACTTACCGTCACGCAATCGGATTCTTCTATCTCTCTTCTCTTTTCTCTGGATCCAAACCTCTTCCTACGACTTATTCGGGGTGAAAAAGGTGAACTTTTCTTTTCCACAAATAGTCTCCTGGCGAATACCATCATTGTTCCACTCCTGATCGGGTTCTATCCTTGCCGTGCATCACATTCTTTGTAGTCGCCTTCAACATCGTCATCCACCGACCTAGAGACTTCATCGCTCCCGTTCATCCACCCATTACCCCACTTTCGTCATCGTAGAGACGTCATTGAAACATCAGGATGCAGGCAATTAAATGTAAGTGTCCTTGTCGATTCGTTCACGGTGGATGGTCGAGTGCTGATTCACCACCGCTAGGTGTCGTCGTTGGTGATGGTGCTGTCGGAAAGGTATGTCGGATATACTCAGATCCTTCATAGCTTGCGACACTTATCAGGACTGCAATAGACGTGTCTTCTCATCTCATATACCACCAACGCTTTCCCAGTACGAGCCCTCTATCTTGCATATCCGTAGCCGTGGCTAAGCTTGATCCTTATAGGGAGAATACATTCCGACAGGTGGGCGAAATCAGCCTCTGTCTTCGCTGTCCACTCACTCGTCTCCGTCATGCAGTGTTCGATAATTACTCAGCTAATGTCATGGTGGACGGCAAGACCATTTCTCTTGGTCTTTGGGATACCGCCGGACAAGAAGATTACGATCGCCTCCGGCCACTTTCATACCCGCAGACAGACGTCTTCCTCATCTGCTTCTCTCTAGTTAGTCCTCCAAGTTTCGAGAACGTGAAAACCAAGGTGTGTACCCTACTTTGGCCCCACCACGCTTTATACCGATCTATCAACTTTATCGCGACTCAGTGGTACCCGGAAATCTCTCATCATGCACCACAAACTTCTGTGGTTCTCGTCGGAACCAAACTTGACTTGCGTGAGGATCAGGCAACGATCGAGAAGCTGAGAGACCGGTAAGAGCTCATGTTGTATGTCCGGTTCATCAGTCGCTGACGATCGTATGCAGTCGTATGGCCCCCATTCAGTACACTCAGGGCGTTGGCATGGCGAAGGAGATCGGTGCCGTGAAGTACCTAGAATGTTCTGCCCTGACGCAGAAGGGCCTCAAGAATGTCTTTGATGAAGCGATTCGGGCAGTTCGTGAGTGCCAACAAATCTACTTTTGAACATTAACGATACTTATGACATCCTACAGTGAACCCTCCTGTTCGAGAGAAGAAGAGTAGCAAGAACAGCAAGTGCATTGTGGCATAAATTGATCCCGGTTGCTACCGCGTTCTTCCCCCCAATACGCAGTATCGAGCCGCGACATATCATACCATCTATTCTCGTGCTGACCTTTACGACCCCCACGTCTTCTTTCAACGACCTCCTCGCTAGTCACCCTTGACATGTCAATCATACGGATATTGAAGATATTTCTTTGTTTCCTCTCAGTGGTACCGGTTTTCCTGATTTTACATACACCTCTTTTTTCGTGTCATCGAGTCTATCTGATCGCGTCCACAACTATATCCAAAGGTTTCACTTGTATAAGTGACAGCTGTTGTCTGTTCTGTGGGGAACGGTTAGTCTGATGGCGGTCGTCAGTCGAGAGCCTGTTGCTCGAACAAAATAGCAAGTCTACGTGTGTCTCAGTTCGATATTTATGGTCCTTGCCGTCTGCTGTATGGCTATTTCATGGCAGTGCCAGGTCTGGCGTCGCGGGTAGACAGAATACGTAAATGACAAGTCTCGGTAGTTGCCGCAATCCATTTGGTTAGTCCAACGCTGAGCCAACAAACAGCGCCTGACACGAGATTAGATGAGTAAGCCCGGCCAGCTGCATGATAGCTTTATAGCGAGCCTTGCCCCCATACCTCCGTCGATCAATCCCTGGCTTATACTACGACATTTTCTGAGTTGCGGCTATCACATGCCTAAAATATTGTCTGCTAAGCTCGACTCTGGATCCACATCGGGCACTCCTTTCGGAGGCAGTCACCCCAACGTACTCAAAAGAAATCAAGTCAGTAGCTTCACCTCTAATGCTATCTTTTGCTAAGAATGCCGATCATCAGGCGTGTCACCAATGCCGCAAGCGAAAACTGGTATGTCCCCGTTTTGATGGAGGACTTGTTCGAAATACTGAGACTTCTGTAGAAATGGTAATGTGTTATCCCCGATGCCCGATGCCGACCACCTCTTCTAATCCTCCAGAACAGTGACGCCAACAAACCATGTTCAACTTGTGTGAGATCTCATGCACACTCCGTATCTCATGCACCGGCTGGTGTGATCCTCCCGGAGCATCCTGAGTGCACATACGATGATGGTAAGCGTCCTGATACTGTACCACCTCAATTCTAACTTCTTTCAGCAGTCCCTGGAAACAACGGGGTCCAGGAGCAGCCTAAGAATCGGTATGAAAGACTGGAGAACAGAATCAGTATGCTTGGTGTAGTCAGCTATCTTAGCAGTTTGTTAACGCAGTATTTATAGGTGAACTAGAGGCCTTGTTGAGAGAACAGACTACCAGCGTCAGTTTTGGCACCCCAGTTTCCACAGACACCAGCTCCCCCTCCTCAGGCGATCGTACCTCCTTGATGTCAGTGCCCCTTTCGAATGGCTCCTCTTCGACCACCCCCTCTGAGCAGTTCAGCCCACAATCTACATTAAAACCTCCAGAGAACGCCACCCCATTCACCCCATTCACTTTCGAGAACACTCTCGATTCGTTTTCTAATGATCCCAACCGCTCTGCCAACCAATCCTCTACACCCAGAGTGGCGACTGCTACGGCCGATGCTTACAGCGCATTGGCACCCGACACGGAAGGAGTTGCCGACTCAACACCCTCTGGACAGTTTGATTACGACGTTTTTTGGCCTGCCTGGCCACGCAACCTTCCCCTACCTAATATGCTTCGTCATCTGTGCGTCAGTTCCGTGTACTTTCCGTACTCTTCCATCCAACGAGTCAGCTGACCAAAATATGGTTTCCGGCAGGGTTGAGGTCTTCTTCGGATTTCATCCGCATGCCGGCAGACTGTTCCATAGTCCCAGCTTCATGGCTTCTCTTTCTCTGCCTCCGTCACACCCTAAATTCCCCAGTACCGCAGTACTGCACGCCATCTGTGCAGTCGGAAGTCTGTACACCGCTTCGATCATGCCGTCAGATTTAGCGTCAGACATTCCACCGGGTAGGTTCAATGACTCCGAGTTTGGCTTCTCACTCTATTCAAGCATTCCATGTTCGCCACTACCAGATGAACTCTTCAGCGAGAGATACAAACCCAAGGAGCATGTGGATTCATTTGCAGAGCAGCAAGTCAAATTCGCCAAACAGGCTATTGACGAACAGATCAGTATTGGGAGCCATCTATTGGAGTGCGTGCAAGGTTGGTGTTTTGTTCAATCGCTCACGACCAGATCTGACGACTTTATAAAATAGCCCAGATCATCCTTACTTGGTGGTATTGGTGTCACGCGAAGTAAGCACAGTACGCACGTCAAAGATGCCGCCGTACTGACTCATAATTATCGTAGGTGGGTTGAGGTGAGCAAAGGGGTACGCGTGACGGAAAAGCATATAATGGAGCATGTTGCAGGTATTTTTGACAAGTGCCAACGCGTTACGAGCAGCAGTCCCACTCGGGCTGAACGCGTGCGCGCCGTTCCATACCATCTCGGAAACTGTCAACGCTCCATCTCTACTGCCTCCCGCCCAAGATGTCATTGAGGACGAGGTCAGAAGAAATACTTTCTGGTTGGCGTATGCATTAGAACGTCAACATGGGTGCAGTAATGGTTGGGCTCTCAGTTTAGACGATCAGGACGTAACACAGCTGCTACCTGTAAAAGGCGACCAGTTCGACCTAGGTGTGAGTGCTTCTTTAGCACCTCATTGTCGACTTTTGCTCACGGAAGGTTAGGCTATGCCATCACCCAGCGAACGACAATGGGCACATTCCAAGGAAGTCCTCCTTGTACATCCAGAAGATCAAACAGATTCCTTCAACTTGTATATCAAGGGAACGATACTTCTTTCCATGGCCAAGGGTTTCAACATTCGATTTCGGTCGAAACGATATGTCGGTGATCCCTCAGTAGCTTACCATCCAAGTTTTTCGAATACGTGGGAGGAACAAAAACATGACGGGGTGGATAAGGAGTTGATGGCAGACCCTCGACGCACACCGGCGTTCATTGAACTCGATCGGATCGCGACATCGTTCAGGCAGACCTTCCCTGCGCATCTAAGAAACCCTATGCCGGATGGTGTCGTCGACTCACATCTATATACGGCATGCTTGATACCCCACCTGTGTGTTGTTTCTTTTGCCATCTTGTCAAGTCACTGATGTCACTTGTCTCCATGTAGCGCCATCATTCTTCTACACGACCCGCATGCGCATGTCGGCAGTTCAGGCTGTGTCTCAGCATTCAAGATTCTTGAAGCATCCCGTGCGATTCTGGATCTCATATACTCGGTCCAGTCTACGAGTTACGACATCAGCCTGTTGGATTTTTTCGTCACTGTACGTTAGCTTTATGTCCCTTTGAGTCACGCCAATTGACCCGTATTATCAGTTTTGTTGGTTCATGGCAGGGCGGGTACTGGTTCGATTTTGGACTGCTGCCCAAGAAGCAAAATCTGAAGAGCAAATTATCACGCTTCGTGCCGAAGTTGAATACATCGCGTGCGCTGGTCGCCTCCGTTTATCATCATTGGGTTTCCACTGACCCAACCCCTTCAGTTCTGCCATTGGCAAGTTCGGCGAACGCATTCCCCTGGCTAGTGAGTATTCCAGCGAAATGAGGTTGTTTCATCGAGCTGATTTTCGGCATGCAGAACGTTACTCTCGCATGCTCAACGAGATTGCAACAAAAACCTGTGGCGAGAAAATATTTATCATCTAATACCTATATGTCTCCATCATATGATCCAACTTTTTGCTAAGCTTTTGGAAAGTGGATGTTTTTGTCTTTTCTCGCGACTCCCCCCTCTGGCTGGGCTCCATATGTCTTCTCTTCGTTGTATTGTATTAGTATCGTATTACTAGGCATGTCCCACAATGCAAGGCCTTTCGACCTGACTCCTCTGACTCATGGTGGTAAATGTTACCGAAATACTCCCCGCTTTTTCAGCCATTCTCACCGAATAATCAGCGTATAATTATCCTTGTGGAGCTGCCGTACTTTGGCGCCCGCCTGCATAACGCGATTCGGCAGGTGGCGGCGTCGAATGTCGCTGTCAGCGTCTTGCCTCCACCCACGAGTCGAGTGCCGCTGTGAATTTCCAAGCGGGCGCGCTCGTCTACTTGTACGCGTCGAAGAAGCACCTTTGGAAACATAATGCCTGCTGCATCGGATAGCTCCGCACTCCCAAGGCTTGCCTTCCTTGGCCCTGAGGGCACATATTCCCACCAGGTTCGCTTCCCACAAACGATTGTATAGGACCATACTCATGCTTTCACACTCAATTCCAGGTCGCCAACGAGCATTTTCCAGAGTCCGTGGAATATAAGGCCTGCAAGTCTATCGCAGGTTCGTCCATTCTTCACGCAGAGCCATGTCATGATGCTGAAGTTCGGACTTCCTCTATCGCTCAGATGTATTTTATAGTGTAAATGAAACTTGTCAATTCGGGCTGTTACCTCAGGAAAACAGTATATTCGGTATGGTCATCGAGACGTATGATCTTTTGCGCTCGGATGATGTTGGCCGGACCAAATGGATCCGTGGAGCGGTGACATTACCCGTCCAGCATTGCTTGCTTGTCCGAAAAGGGCAAAAACTGCATAATATTAAAAGACTGCTCAGCCACGAGCAGGTGAGCCCCCTATCTATGAGGTTTTGAGCCTTTGGTGTGATCTGTACGACCAGGCGCTGGGCCAGTGCAGTCAATTTATTGCAAAACACTTGCCGGATGCTACGCTAGTCAAGACAGCGTCGACCGCCGCCGCCGCCGAATTCATCGCTACGCATGATAAAAGAGCGGAGAGCGCAGCTATATGCTCCAAATTTTGCACTACATTATTCGATAACCTACAAGCACTTCACGAAGGCATACAAAATATAAACTGTGGGTAACGCAGTTGTAGTATTTTTTCCCCATGTAACTGACAGTTTCTTCGTTGACCTACAGTTAATTTCACCCGTTTTTACATTTTGGCAAACGACCTCAAGTCACCATTGCCCTTACCGCCATCACGAAATCCCCGTCAGGCCCTAGTGCGCATTGATGTGGGACCGCCATTATCACACAATACAGAGTGTCTCTCCTCCGTCTCCATAACAGATCTGCTTGGAGCACTACGCTTATCCGCGACTCGCATAGACCGCAGACCGTCATTGGAGCCAAGCAAGTATCGACACACATACTTCGTGGAGGTGATAGATCGTTCAAAATCTGCTTCATATTTAGAGAAGGAGGGCCGCGGGGATGAAGTTGACGAGAAGCGTTGGGCTGACAAGGTATTTCACGGTGCAGGGCGCGTCATAGGAGCAGGCGGCGGCGCAAGCGTGTTAGGGATTTGGTAGATATTTTCGATAGTTATGTATATGTAGTGACAGCGGTTAGAGTCAGTCCAGAGGACGTGAAATGCGGAAAACGACCCATTTTCAATGCATCAATCTGAAATCTGCCTGATGAGAGCACATGCTGCCTCAGAACGAGGCGTCAGTGTTATATTCATTGGCTTGGGTCGACTACAGGGGTGAAGTTGCATGAGTAAGAAGATTCCGCTCGTAAGAGGAGGCAGCACCTCATCAATCCCGAGGTGAAGGGCTCTGCGTCGGGTTCGATCACGGTGCCATCTTTGCTCACGGTCTTAGAGATGTTATAAACAGCGAGCACAGAAGCAATCGTAATCCACATGGTGTCCAGAGCAAGCCATCTGCCAGGACATACCCTACACAGAAGCCATGTCAGCACCGTTGTAGAGCTCTGTCTGAAAAAGCTCACCGTCGTCCGAACCCAAACGCGGCATGAGGAAGGTCGTTGATGCCAAGGTCTCGGTTTTTTTTCTCATCCTCAAAACGTTCCGGGCTAAATCGTAGTGGGTCTGGATACTTGGTTTCATCATGGAACATAGCCCTGAAAGCTGGTGAGCATTTTTCTAGAGGGGCGGAAGAGGTTCATGCACTGACCAGACGTTGGGAAGGATAGTAGTCCCCTTCGGAATCCGATAACCTGCATACTCATCGTCACCATCAACGATACGTGCGAGTGCCAGAGGGACTGCGGGATTCCAGCGGAGGGTTTCCCATACTAAACAATCTATCAAAGGCAAAGCAGATCTATCGGAGAACTGTGGAAGATGGTCAGGACCTAGGACGCTATCAAGCTGTTTTTGTGCTTCCAGTTGACAATCGGGGAACATAATCATGGCGAGAAAGAAGGTCAGGATGGCAGTGGCTGTCTTGGAGAAATTTCAGAAAGAGGCGTCCATAACAGGAATCAAATTACCGTTTCTGTACCGCCTGATAACGCCGTCAGACTTATGTATTGAAGGACGCATCGAAAGCCACAGTACCCGCATAGAAGATACCCGCAACGTTTTTAATCAAGGTCAGCTGCTCCAGGTCCTGGCCTGCCCTAGACCACTCTTCGAGCTCTGTAGTGGTAAAGCAAGGCACAGCGGTACCAGACTCCTAAATTAGTCGTTGAGCAACGGTGCTCCTTACTGCATAAGGACTGAGCTATACCATCTTCTGCCTGACCATATCGAACGGCTGGTTGATCATCGCATGGGAGGCCTGCTTCCATCTTTGAGCCTGCTTTTGAAACGCAGCGCCGGGAACCCACGATGGGATATACTTGACTATATAACGGCGTTTACTGCATCGTGCCAAGGTGAGCGCTGGAAGTATCCAAACTTACGAAGTGGGAGATAATCCACGATATATGTGCCGAAGATACCCGCCCGAGCAAGACCGGTCATTGCCTGGTCCGCTATCGTGACATATACGTCTCCGTCTTCGCTGACCTTGTGGACCGTAAGCGACCCTCATCACCAGGGCTGCAGCGTTCCTGCAATCCACTGCAGTTGAAGATGCCTGAGCATGAGCTGCATCCGGAAGACATACCTCCGTACATGATGGCTGAGTTTCTCAGGGCTACGTGATAAGTTTCGAAGAAGCGCACGAGCTTCTTTCTCCTGTATTGGATGGTAGTCTTGCGTGGCACTCAAGGGAAAATGCTTCTGGAAAAGAGAGCGATGACTTCTCCACCTCGCACCATATGGCATGGAGGAGAAAAGCCAATCCCATCCCATTCTACAAAAAGTGTGTGTCAGATGCTTTCAAATTACATATAGCTCTAGACCGTCTGACAGCTCCTGGACCATCGTCCGCACTGGCCGAGACGAGTAATTCGAGCTTCGCTTTTCAAGGAGGTCAATCGCGGCCTTGGCTGAGTTGATGATGACGATTGGGTTCCCGAACGTATACATGTATATGATGTCGCCTATAAACCATGTTATCTCTGTGGCACGGCTGCGAAGTTGGAACGAACGTACCATAAACGCTCCGCCAGTCTGCATAAGTTCGCCAAGGATGACTGACGGGTAACGATACGCCTCCAAACCATGATGTCCTCGGACCGGGTGGAAGAGGGAGGGAAGGGAACCCGGTTCGAGACCAGACGATGAACGTCGCTAAGATTGCAATCACCAGTGCAACGACATAGCCAACTAGGAGGACTGGGGATAGGTCAAACATCCTTGATAAGAGTATCGGGTCGAAGGCGGGCCCAAAGGTTGTTGTACGTCGTGGCATGACTTTATATTGCTGTAAACCAATATTTCGCCAAGTATCCGGAGACAGAAGCACTGACATGCTTGCTGTCGGGACTCATCTAGCCGCTCCAGCATGTACGTACCCCTGAGACGGAGCTGAAGCACAAGCCTGGATTTGCACGAACAATCACCCGATTTAACCTCTTCTTCCGCATCGCGGCAGTATCGCAGCGAGTGGAGGGAGTTCGAAGTAGTTGATAGAATAGCCTGTTTGCGACAATGCGACCTGATGACGTTCGTTGTGGAGGTATTATCGGAAAAGGGGCATGGGACCACATGTTGGACAACTGGAGCAGGCTTGAGGCCGACGAAGAGAGTGAGCAATATATTCCAATATTGGAACGCTCGTTGTTTAGAACTGGACACTTTGGCAGTGGAAGCAAGGCACGATTGAACTCAATGACTAAACATCGTCTTCGGTCTTCAGTTGCATGTCAGCGTCCTTTACTCAACACCTCCTCGTGGCTGGCGACCCGAACCCCTTCCAGTGTGACTAACGTGCCATGGACAACCCACTCGCCGGCCCATCCCCACTGCGCGACATCGTGAATCCTCAGTTTCATCAGAACAACTTTCCAGAAGAACTCTTCATCAAGACCGAGCTCGGAATCAAGCTCGACAAAGGTATATCTCTTTACTCGGGCTCGATTCTGAACTCACAAGCAGGGCTCTCGTCAAACAGATGACCAGATATGCCGTCTTCATCTGACTCCCGCTGGCTGTCCACTGGGCCCGTTGCACTGTCCCTTGCGACACACCACTCCGTCTGCGCAAAACTTTCAGCCACCCAAACAATTGCCTACACATCCTCGAGAACGAGAACGTCTGGCCACGGTGTGCAAACATTGGCTGAGGGGCCTCTGTAAAAAAGGCGATGCTTGTGAGTTTCTCCACGAGTACAACCTGAGGCGTATGCCCGAGTGTTGGTGGTACGCCAAATACGGCTACTGCTCTGCCGGTGATGAATGTTTGTATGCCCACCCCAAAGAGCGGAAGGTGGAGTGTCCTGACTACAAGCGGGGATTCTGCAAACTTGGTACGTGTGATTTGTCATTGCCATGTAGTTTAATCAACTGTTCTGCAGGCCCAGGCTGCCCGCGAAAGCATGTTCGACGCGTCGCTTGCCAACTATACTTGACAGGGTTTTGCCCTATGGGTCCCGACTGTTCACGCGGCCAGTAAGCGTGCAGATCCTCTCCCTCTCCGGATTTGAGTGCTCACCGCAGACCATTTCTAGCCCTAAACCTGATCTGCCTCCTCCAAAGTCATACGATCCTCCTTCTCCTCCGTCTCATAGAGACCTCGGTCCGCCTCCACCTGGATACGGACGGTATGCTGACTTTGACCGCGGGTTTGGGGGAGGGCCAGGTCCGGCACATGGTGGTGCTGGTGTTGGACTACCAGGACCACGGCGGAACTTAGACGAAGTGCTATGTTTCAAGGTATGGTCCGATGCTGCTTCTATTTAATTATGCTGTGCTTAGCTGTCGCTCTAGTGTGGTGAAAAGGGACATTACGCCAACCACTGTAGGAATAGGAACGTTCCTGGTAATCGCGGCGGTATCGAGAGGGTGCGGTTCGGCAACATGGATGAGACCTGATTGCTTTTCGTATATCATCGTGTTTGTCGCTTTCATTTTGTAGTCTGCTGTACGTTGGTAGGGATACATGCAACACAATGCCATGGGTTCAATCGGTGTGATGTCATTCGTTTGATCGGCCCCATTTGCGAATGAGATTAGATTCAATCATGGACAAACAACATATCTTCCGCTACCTTCTCCGACTCACACGACATCTCAACTATATCCGTAATTTCGACATCGATTATCTGTGGGCATGGGCTGGCAGAAAACGTTCACGTTGGCCAAGCGAGGCAAAGGCTGCCACTTGGTAACCGAGGAGGTATTATCTCACATCCAGTCGGGTCTTCGTGATGTCCAGGTTGATTCTAACTTTCATTCTCTCTATGATGTGCGCCGCTGATCGTTTGTTGATCTGTGCAGGTTGGGATGCTCTTTTTGTTCATGTGGGGCAGATGCGTATCCTCGTGCCTGTTGAACGGTAGTAACAGATCGTTCTAGACAACACACATCGGCAGCATTGACGATTAACGAGAATTTCGATAGAGGTGTGTCATTTTCATTTTGAGCTGTGAAATTTAGTCGATCTCGTCGGCGTCCAGATGTTCGAAGAGGTGCGGTCCCTTTTCCAACTCATGGTCTTTGGTGGGAACGTCCACTGAGACCTGCGCACGCTAGACATGGACATGGCCCTCGATAACGTGGTCCCCGAGTCCCTCAATTGGCAGCACACTGATGAGGGGCCAGAGTAAGTGAGCTGCTGGATCCTCCACGAACATCGTGTCGCTGAACTTCCCGAATCTCTCGTCAGCGATTCGTACGAGCCGTTCCTTGGATCATGACTCGACACGGGAACTCATGGTCTTTTTCCCATGGCACTCGTTCGCGTTCTCCGCTCAGGGTCTCCCACACCAAAACATCTCTGATCGGGACATCCCTTTCAATCCCTATTACGAATGGGCGGTTGAATCTGGGTACCTGGCAAGGCAAGTGACTGAGTCCTCCGCGTCAACGCAGCTCCGGTCTCTGGTCTCTAAATCCGGTTTGGCCGCCTGGTGCAGGTATTTACTTGACTGAGTTCAGGCATATCCCACATTCGCGGCGTATCGTAGCTACCGTCCTGTGCGTCGAAACTTTCTTCTTTTCCTTCGCAGCGGATCTGACGATCGAGCGACCAAGGTAGAAGCTGAGTCGGACGGTCCCTGGGTCCTGTGTATGTATGTACCACTGTGCGCGAGAGTCTTGCCTTGCGGGTTTGAGCATTTTACGTGCCATTCATTTGGGATGACGTTCCCAGCAGTGCGATGAAGACCCATGGACAATTATCGCCGATGCAGCATCTTACCCCGGCTTCGTGTTGGCTTGACATCGGAGCTTGACATCGGAGCAGAAAACAGTGGCAACCAATGAGTTTCCCCATATACCATCCGGGATGTTGGAAAGAACGATGGAGTATCAGGTTGACGGTGGTGAAGTGATCGGCTGGGCCTATAGCAGCTCCACTTGTGCGCCGTGCCGATTAAGCGCCCTTGTTCGAGATCGTTGGGCTGGCATTTTCCATTGCTCGTGCGCGTGATCAGGGGGGGGGGGGGATCGATCACGAAGGGAGCGCAGAGGGGCACTGTGAAGCCAGTGAAGCGAGGCAGTGTGTGCTCGACGAAAGGGGAAGATGACTCGGAGTAGAGGAGCGAGGGCAAGCGGGTGGACCGGCATGATGGCGGAGGGGGTCGTGAGATCCTCGGAGGAGGTCACGGAGGGGACGCCACAGCACTGGACAAGGCGCACTGCTCGAGTCGCCATTGGGATTAGTTGGTGTCCTCCTCCAGCTCGTCTCGTCGCGTCTCTCTCTTCTTCTCTGTGGGCCTAGCAACTCCCCATCCACCCCGCCGATAGTTATATTCCACGCGACCGTCGTGCTCTTTGCTTCCGTCTTCTGCCATCCCGGTTGCTGTACACCTCTCGCCCTCCCCATTTGCCAACATCCCCCCCTGCACTATTCCATCGTCTTCGGCCATAATGCCGAAAGCGTCATCCAGCTCCTCCTCTCGTCCATCACTGCGCAGGAACCAGGTGACGCTCTCTGTACCCCGAGTGCCTCATACGCTGTCCTAATTCAGCCATGCTCAGGCCTGCCTCTCCTGCCGCAAACGAAAGCTGGTGAGTTCGCGAATCCACTACGTGCTCCACCGGCGGTCCTGATCAGAGCTCAGAAATGTGATGCAGCGCGCCCCCACTGTGGGACCTGCGTCAAGTGCGTATATTCCCTACAGTACGGACCCTTCCCGTTCTGAACGCTCTGCAGGCAATGGCAGGCCGTTGTCAGCGTCCCTCCTCCTCCTGGTTATGCGTATGTTTTTCAAGTATTCAACGGGCATCCTGATTCCATGGTTCTCATATGGCCGCGAACAGGCACCCCACCGAGCCGCAATGCTCGTACGATCCCGTCGAGGGTTTGCCCCTCGCTCCAGATGTAGACCCACTGGACAAGATAAGAGATTTGGAGGAACAAATATGTGAGTCTCGTTCAGTGGGTTTTACACAGATGGCCTTCATGTCTCGCTAGCCCACTTGCGCAAAAAATTGAAGGGAAGCAGAAGGAGCTCCTCGCCCTCGCGCTCCGCCTCCCCAAATCTCCTCTCCCCCCCAATGAATCACCCACGAACGTTCTCCACTTCATCTTCACCGCCTATGAAGTTTTCACCGCCTGGTCCTTACTCCCCGGACTTCGATCGTAATACGAATGGGGCCAATACGACCGCGGGTATCGCATTGCCTCAGGCATCATTAGATCTGAGCGGAATGTCCACGAAGCGCACAGCACACAGTGAGAGCCCAGAGCTTCGTGCTAATGCCGTCTTTCCGGGCAGACGTTCGGAGGAGATGCACAGCCTTCTCTATCTAGGGTGGAACCCTGACTTGCCAGATCCGTCTGTCCTTGAACACTGGTGAGTCTCTTGTTGGTAATTAAGGGGGTGCTGTTTCACATCGTCTTTTGTCACAGCGTCGAGGTTTTCTTCAGATGCGACCCTTGTGGCTCTCGCGTACTACACCGTCCATCATTCATGGCCTCTCTCCGGCTTCCGCCTACGAGCCCAGATTTCCCACACCCTGCCATTCTGCATGCTATAGTGCGGCTCGTCCCTTCTTCGATGCTATGACCATTCTGATCTTTGCGCCAGTGCGCCTCGGCCTCGCGATGGGCATCGCAAAACTTCATGACCTTGCCCGACGGTGCCCGGCGAGATCGGTTTGCAGAATATCACGCGAACAAGACGCGGCAGTACATCGACCGCACCATGGCAAGTGGCGATGACATTTTCTCCGTCATGCAGGCTTGCGGCCTGCTTTCGTGGTATTTTTACGCCGAGGGGCGGTGGGTCGAAGTGTGGATATTCGCAGGCTTCCAAACGCGCGTCGCCGTGCCGCTTCGGCTCAACTATCCCAATACGTACGCCTCGCATACTAGTGGATCACCAGGGGCGTATCTTCCTCCGCCGAAGGACCAGCAAGATCTGGAATTGCGCCGCCGAACGTGGTGGATGACCATCCTGTTCGATCGAATTGTATCCGTCGGAGGGTGGGTCCATGGCGTGGACGAGCGCGATATCGGCACTGAGTTGCCCCTTCGCGGCATCGACTTCGAAACGAATGTGAGTTATTCTGACGGCCAACGATTCTAAATCACGTGCTCATAAGGTTATTGCCTCGCTTCTCGCAGCAAATCATGCCTGACAACCCTCAGGATCTGACGACGCTGAATGTGTTTACGGAGCACCCCTCGCAATACACCGACTCGTTCATACTGCTTATCAAGGCGATGATGCTGTTCGGCCGAGTCACCGACTTTGGCGTGCGGGCGAACCTGCGCGCAACAGCGCTGCACCCCAAGGCTCAGAACCCTTTCCGCCTCCCTGGATTCGAGGAGCTGGATAGGCTGACCTCCGCCGACTTTTTGGCGCACATCCCGCAGAGGTACAAGAATAGTCTTGGCGACCAGGACACGCTGTACGGTGGAGGAGGCCTGGACACGGACCTGTACATGGTCCACCTCGTGCCTCACGCGTGAGTGGTGTTCTCAATCACCGATCAAACGAGAGGCTGACTCCTCGGATCTTAGAGCTGCGATCACGCTGCATAATCCATATATCGACTTTGGGGACTCGCAGTGCGTGTCGACGGCGCGCTGCATATCCGCAGCGCGCGCGATCCTGACACAGCACTACGCGCTTACCGCGACGTCGTTTGACATCACGCGACTGCACCCGTTCGCCACGGTGCGCGCCCCCTCCATCGCGTTCGCGTTCGCTTTGATGCTGACCGCCAGCCCGCTCTTATATATATATAGATATGCTGGTACTTGGCTGCCGTCGTGCAGGTGCAGATTTGCAAACACTTCATCGAGATCGGCGCTACGGATCGGGAGTACGCGGTTTGGGGGGAGATCAATGTGCTGAGGTGGGTCCCACGTTCATTGGCCGGCATCAGCGACTGATTCACGGGGCTGTCCGCTCAGGTTCGCCATGACGGAATACGGCAAGCGTTCGCCCATAGGGAGTAAGGCACTCTCGCCCCTCGCGTAGTCTTTTCCTTTGTTTCTGACGGCGCCTCCAGCTCGCCAGGAAAAGCTCCTGCAGGGCCTGATGACCGAAATCGTGCGCATGACGACGCAGCAGCAGCCGCTCGAGGTCGGGATCCCGCTGTACCCCTTCTCGCACGCGGGCGTGTTCAACAAGGCGGCGGGCGGCGGGGACGACGAGGTCGTGCAGTCGCACGTCGCTCCGCTGCCTGTGAGCCCGTCGTATGACGACGAGCTGTCGCCGGCGGCGTCTCAAGGCCCACTGCCGCCTATACCCCCGACGATGATCGTCTCGCCCTCCGAAGGTAGCCCGTGGGTGCTGAACGATGTGCCTCAGCGACCATATACGCAGTAAAGTCTTTTTTTCCTTTCCTTCCTTTTCTCTTTCTCTCGGTCGTTATGAATGGAACATTCCGTATGTACGCGTACGACACCTATGCTTGTTTTCGTTACCTAAATTCGCGCCAGAAGTTCTTGTAGCCATTGTACCTCGTAGATTCGATCGCACCGGGACAGTTTTTTTTTCGTTCGTTCGTTCTTCTGATGCTCCCGTATATATCCTCTGCGCGAGCTAGTGTTTGCGTCTCCATGTTTTTCTGCTGCTATTTGTACGTTATACAGATGGAATACGTGAATAGAGAAGGGGTATGGACTGTGTTCAACCGCGCCAGGGGCCGGAGGAAGAGGCGGAGGTGGACGCGTCTGCCTTGCGACGCTCGGCCTCGAGCATGGCGTCAAACTTCGCCTGCTCCGAGTCTCTGTCCGGCGACGAGAGGGCGTCGCGCGGCGGCTCATCGTTCGGAGCCTGTGAGGCGGACGCGATGCGCGTGCGCTCGTGACTCTGACGCACCTCGTCCCAGGCGGAGCGGGGCCCCGCGTTGCGGGTGTTCGCGGCGCGGATCTCGCCCCAGCGGCCTTGGCGTGAGGGCTCGGGCTGTGGTTGCGGACCGCGGGGAGCTGCGTGGGACGGATCGCGGTGAGGCGGGGAGCGGGTGAGGACGCGCTAGAGGGACACACCGGAGGGGGGCTGGGCGGCGGGTTGGGGGCGCGTTGGATCATCGTCTGGAGGGGGATCGCTCCAGGGATCCGCGTCCTGTTCGCGCTGCTCGCTGTGAGGCGCGGCGGCCCCGGCTTGCTGCGACGGGGGTCGGAGGAGGCCCAGGGGCTGGCGGCCGCCCGTGCGGATGTTGACGTTCTCGAGGGCTCTGTAGAAGCCGGGGCGGTTTTCGAGGTGGCGGACGAAGTCCTTGTGCATGCTCACGATGCGGTACTGGCCGTAGAACTGGCCTATGATGCCGGAGAGGACGCCGAGGGAGCTAATGCGGGCCAGGGACATGGGGGGCCGCTTGAGGAAGCGGCCGTAGACGAATACGCTGATCGCGCCGAGGGAGCTGAAGGCGTACTGTGGGGTGTGAGCGGGGCGCGAGCGGGGACGAGGGGGCGAGAGAAAGACGGACGGGGAGGTAGCGTGTGTTGGAGGGGTAGAAGGCGGCGGCTGCACGGTAGTCGCGCGGGGTGATGGTGCCGTCCTCGAGGTCTGGGCGGAGGAGGTCCTCCGTCCGCTCGCGAGAGGAAAATGTGTCGTTGAGCCAGGCGAGCATGCTCACCGTCGGACGCGACATGGCAGTGGCTGACGCCGCCGTGACACGCCGACCCGTGAGTACGTGCGTGCGTGCGTGGAGTCACGCAGGGTTACGTCACGGAAGAGGCAGCCTGGCCCTGGGCGCCTGTCTCCGTCGTTGCAAGCTGCAGCCAGCCGCCAAGCGTCGCGTCCTCCTCTCTCCCTCCTCCCTCTCCACCACCACCACCACCTCCCCGTCCCCGTCTGTTTTCTCATGAACGTAGGCTCCGTTTACGACGTGCACGGCAAGGCCCTGCCCTCGCCCGGCGCGAACAAGCTGCCCCCGCCGCCCCCCGACGACCAATTCTCCCACTACGCGCCCCCGCCGCCCCCTCCAAAATTGGGCTTCGACACCGACCACAGCGCCCCAGCCGGCCTCCGTCCAGCCGTCATCGACACCTCCGCTTCCGTCAACTCGCTTGCTCCAGGTACGCTCCAGGCTTCCGTCCGACCAGCCCGGCCCCGCACCCGCATCCATCTCTCTTGACATTTCGTGCCTTCTTTCTCAGGCCCCCACAGCGCCCTTCCGCCCACCCCCACAAGCCCAGCAGGCTCCGTCTCGTCTGCAGACGCGCGCGTCAAGAAGTCCAATCCCCTCATCGATCTCATAGAGACAGAGAAAGCGTACGTCGATCAGCTCACTGGTGTCATCCGGGTGCGCATCCTTTCCTCTTCCGTTGGGCCCACCAAGTCCACTCGCTCACCCCGCACGACAGAAAGTAGCCTCAGCATGGTCCCGTTCGAACCTGCCCCCTCCAGAGCTCGACACCATGTTTCGCAGCCTAGAGAGCGTGTACAAGGCCAATCGCTCATTGCTCGCCGTAGGTCGTCCTCCTTGCGCTCCTGTTCATCCCCTCATCCTCGTCACAGCGCTTGAAAGACATTGGCACCAACCCATCCAATCCCAAGGCTCTGGGCGATCTCCTCATGCAATGGGTCCGTATCGACTATGCATACCTCGCGATCACTCGTTGATGTTCCCACAGATTGAAGACCTCGAAACGCCCTATAGCAACTACTGCGAAAAGTTTTGCATGGGCTTTGACAGTTGGGAGCCTGTGCAGTCCAATTCACGACTTCCCACGATGCTGGCCTCATTCTCCGCTACCAATCCTCCCCCTCTACCCTCGAACGGGCCTCAACATCCGGCAGAACCCCCGCTCTGGACACTGGATGACCTCTTCATCCTTCCCAAGGGCAGAATCAAGTACTACAGGAAGCTCTACGGGCGATTGCTCAAGGGCACCCAGCCTGGCCGGAAAGACTACAAGCTGCTCGCCGGCGCTGCAGAGAAGCTCGACAGACTGATGAGCGTGATCGAAAGTCGGGCGAGTGTCCGCGTGGGACAACCGGCTACCGTGGAAGAGACCGAGGACGAAGTGGTCGTTGACTTTCGAAGTCAGATTGAGGGCTCCGCGTTGCCGCCGACGCCCATACGTGATGCAGGCTCCGCGCTGGAAAGTCAAGTCAGCTCTCCGCGCGGCTCGAGCCTTTCTAGCGGGTACAGTACCTGTTGTTTCGGCGCTGGTGTTGCAAACTGATCAGGTCGTAGCGCACGGTTTTCGGGAGACACGGGGTCGACCTCCATCGACCGTGGGCCGTTGTCGATACCTATCACTGACCTGGAAAGGCGACTCTCGGTCGACAGATGCTTGGATATCTTCAGCATGAATCCCAAGGTATGCATGCGTCTTTCACGGTGGTACGGCGTTGCGGCGTTCGTTGAATGCTGACTGTTCGTTACAGCAAGTGCGGCTACAAATGCTCCCGCCGACGCTGTCCTTCAAGCGAGACGTGCGCCTCGCCGCGGACGTATTCATTCGCTTCACGCCCAAGTCGACGGGCATGGACGTCACGCATCCGGCAGGGAGGATCTTCGTGCTGTCCGACCTCTTCCTCATTGCTGAACGGATGACGTCGGAGGACCGAGCGTCCAGTCCGGAAGCTGACATGTGGTTGTTGTACCCACCGCTGGCTGGCAAGTTCCTGAGGGTTGCGGAGGTCGACGGACAAGGTCAGTGCTTGCGCTTCTGGTGAGGTGCGGGCTGCTGAACTGTGCGCGCGGTCAAGACAATGCGCTACAGGTGCACATCATGCGAAAGGAGAAGCTCGTATTAGAGTTCGACTCTGTTTCTATGCGCAATCGAGCGATGACGGATTTCAAGGATTGCATCGAGTTTGCGGCAGCCAGTGAGTACATTGCGTACCCCGGCTTGTGAGTGAATGCTGATACATCTTGTTCTCGGCAGTGGCGTCGTCCGCCAAGCATCCGGTTCCGCCAATGCCGTCGTTCAATGGCATACCCAAGTCGCCATCGGCACCTCTCCCCTCGGATCGCAACGGTCCACCTCCGTCGCACTCTGCGCCGGATCTGGACAATCCCTCCGTGAACGGCAGCTGGAGTCCGCCGTCCAAACGATCTTCATCGCCAAGTGGAGGCCCGCTCGTGACCGCGTTCAATGAGCGAGGACAGCGGAGCTCAGACACGCTTTCGCGCAGTAGCACCAACAGCGGACCCCTTTCCGAGGGCATGTCGAAGCTGGTGCTATCCCCGGAGGTGCAGATGCAGCAAGGCGCTCAGCGAGTCCCTGCCCTTCACGACCCGTTGCCTGGCCCCCGCCACCCCATCCGCACCTCGTCGCAAGCCCAGCACTTTGCCGCTCCGGCGCCGCTGCACATCGAACAGCAGCAGTCGTTCTCTCCGGGCGAGATCTTCACGAGTCCGACGCACGGTCCTGGCCAGGGACCGCCCGGACCAGGGTACTTTGGTCCCGGGCAGGGTATGCCAGGGCCTGGCTATGGCGCACCTCCCCCGCGAGGTGCGAGCGCGGGTCCGATGGGTCGCTCGCCTCCTCCGAACCAGGGACCGCCGTTCAACGGTCAGCGACCGTATATGCAGGGCTTGCCAGGTGGACCCATGCAGGCTCCGAATCCTCCTTACGCATCGATCCCCGGCCGAGCTCCCTCTGATCCCTCTTTCCAAGGTGGCGTTCGTCGGAGTCCGTCGGGTGGTATGGGTCCACCGAATCCACCGTACGCGTCTTCCCCAGGGCGCGCACCGTCCGATCCCTCTTTCCAAGGTGGCGTCCGCAGGAGTCCGTCAGGCGGTATGGGACCACCGAATCCGCCATACGTATCTTCTCCTGGGCGCGCGCCGTCCGATCCATCGTTCCAGGGCGGCCTTCGCAAGAGCCCGTCGTCTCGGTCTCTCGCTTCCCAGTACGACGGGCGGTTCTCAGCGCTGAGCGCGCCGCCGATGCCGCCCCAGCCCGGCTATCTTCCTCGCAACGACTCGTTCTCGTCCATGCAGGCCCCACAACCGCCGCTGCTTCCGTCCGCGCAGCTCTCGTCGCGCTCGATCTCGATGGTGGGCTCGTTCGACGAGCCGAGTCCCCCGGGCTCGCCGATCGAAGAGACGCGGCCGCCCTCCGGGCCCGTGACGTCGACGATCTCGGCGCAGATGAAGTGCAAGGTGTTCCTGAAGCAGCAGCACGCGCAGTGGAAGTCGCTCGGGTCGGCGAAGCTCAAGCTGTACCGCCAGGAGC
This sequence comes from Heterobasidion occidentale, assembly GCA_039111635.1. Lineage (NCBI taxonomy): Eukaryota > Fungi > Basidiomycota > Agaricomycetes > Russulales > Bondarzewiaceae > Heterobasidion > Heterobasidion occidentale. The sequence goes on along the minus strand of JBCAQO010000001.1, from coordinate 1,450,027 downwards.
CGACGAACGTGAAGCAGCTCGTGGTCGAGGCGGACGACAAGCGCGCGTCGGTGATCATCTCGACGATCGTGCTGACCGACGGCGTGGAGCGCGTCGGGAAGACGGGCGTCGCGATCGAGCTCAGCGACCAGGGCGCGCGCACGGGGATCGTGTACATGATCCAGCTGCGCAACGAGAAGAGCGCGGGTGGGCTCTTCGACAGTCTGATCGCGGGCTCGGATCGGAAGCAGAAGCTGTAGGCGGGCGCGGACGGTGGAACATCCTTAGACTTGGTAAGTGGGTGGGCGGTTCTCGCGGACTCCTGTTGGACAGCTGCAACGGACGTTACCCCCTTCGTACACATTTTTAGTTCGCTGGCATTCGCTTGTTCAAAAACATCGCTATTCCTCGACATCATGATCTCACATTTCGGTATCACGGTTTTTCTCACCCACGCAATCACTCTCCTTTTTCATCGTCTTCTTTGACCTTTTTTTTTTCTCTCTCTCGACTTCATCGATCATCACATAACGGCCTCACCCATCTTTAATAATCTTGCGTACCTTAGACGACGACGAACCCTTACAAATATACCGCACACCATGACATGCCACGGTGGATTCTATTCTTTGCTCGAGCGAGGCGATCCCGTAGGATCGGCGGGGTCGAGAGAAGTGCCCGTGGGATCAGCGCGTCGGTAGGTACTTCGTGCTGCTACGCTACGGCGCGTTCTGCCACTGCAGCTCGGCGGCGAGGGAGACGTGGTCGCTCCCCGAGATGCCCTTCCTGGGGATGCCGGGGTCGAGGTCCGACGTCTGGTGCGGCTTCAGGAGGCCCACGACGGAGGAGACTCGGTCGGGCGGGTCGATGACAAAGATGTAGTCTGTAACAGCGATTCAAGACGCGGTCTCGTGGTCAGGAGCGGATTTGGGGCGTGGGACCGCGCGCGGGCGGAACGGGCGCGCACCTAGCACCGTTTTCCAGTAGTGCGTGTAGCTCGTCCATTCTGGCTCGTATGCGCCGAGGCGGGCGGGCGGGAGCGCGAGGCGGTCGCCGCAGCGCGCGATGGACGGCTCGGCGCTGTGGGCGAGCGATCGCTGCCCGGCGTCGTACGCGCTGCGCGGGCGCGCGGGCGTCGCGAAGAGCGCGGTGAGCTCGGCGGCGGTGAGCAGGCCGTCTGAGGGGCGTGCGGGGCGCGCGTTCTTGATGACGCGGTCGGGGTCCGCGCCGCCCTCTTCGTCGTCGTCGGCGGCGGCGGATTGCGGGCGCTGGGGGCGACAGAGGGGTCGACGGAGAGGTGGACGACGCGGGATTGGGAGAGGAGGTCGTGTTGGGCGGGGAGGAGGGGCGCGCCGACGAGGAGGGAGTAGCCTGGGTCGGTCGGGGAGAAGTTGAAGTCTGTCGTGCGGGTGAGGGGTCACGAGGAGATGGAGGGGGGGCGCGTACCGCCCGCGAGGATGCACGGCCAGTTGGCGCAGTCGTTGGCGTCGCGGAACTTGGTGACTTCACGTAGAAGAATGCCTGCTTGTCTGGAGGAGGGTTGAGGCTACCGGAGAGCGAAGAGAGGGCGTGAGTTACCTAGCACGTTCGTATGAGTATCTGTAGTGGGCTGTGAGCTGCAGGGCGCGTCGATGCGCTCCAGATGTACGCACGATGGATGCCAGAACAGGTGCGTCGTGGCCACAATCACGCCGTTGTTTTCCGTGCCCTCTCTCTGAGGGCCACGATGTTGGCGACGTTCTTTGTGACGTGACTGAGTCCTGTATAACACGGTCAGCGTCCCCGCCAGACTTGTCGCGCACTTGCGCAGTATCGAAGTGCAGGACGTGAGTTTTGATTTTGGTGAAGACACCTCTGCGGTAGGCGATGAGGGAGCCGTGTTTCTTCCTGGGGCCTGCGGCGTAGACGTGCTCGTAGCCGCCTGATTCTACGATTGGCAGGAGCTTCTCGAGGCGGTCCACTTCCTGATATCGTGTATGTGGTTTTGGAAGCCGAAGGCGGGAAGACGCGACTGACCTGAAGACAGAGGATGTCGGCATTGGGGGAGAGGATCTCTCTGTAGATCATGTGTTCGCGCTGGGCGCCTTTCAGACAGTCGCTCACGGGGAAGAGTTCACGCCCTTGACGGTGATGACGGTCGTTCGATGGGCTCAGACATGCGCGGGATGGGACGCGACTCACGGACGAGGCACTGGGCCAAAAGCTAAGAACGGACGCGGGTCGTGAGACGTCCACGGCAGCGCGCGGGACTATGTACGAACATTCCAGGTCATGACCTTGAGCCGCTCGGCGCCCGCCTGCGCCTCGCGCACGGTGAGCCACGGCCGGGGACGATGCGTGCTCTCTCGTCGTCCTCGGGGAGGGCGTGGGGCGTGCTCGCGCCGCTGGCGTGCGCGTCGTCTCGTTTCCGCTTGCGCGCCTCGCGCCTGGCGATCTGTTCGGGGGTCAGCTGGAAGCCCTGTGACGGCATTGTGCGAGGTTCGAAGACGGGCGGTGTCTGTGGGATAGCGGTCTGCGAAGAAGCGCCGAGGAGCGCGTGGCTGATGCGCGCCGGCAGACAAGGGCTTGGAGGGATGCCAGGTGTGTTGGCGCAGGAGGGTGCAGGCAGGGAAAAGGACGATTGACTCGACGGAAGCGAGTGCGATTAGATTAGATCGAGGACTGAGTCAGCCGATGGGTATTTTGAAAGTAGACGCGCTCTCGTCCGTCGACCATCGACAGCCCGACTCGAGAACGTGGATGAACAGCCTCTCGACATTCTGGCGACACTGTGGACACCTCCCCTCCTCTTTCGGCCTACGGTCCTTTCGGCCTCTCTCGCTAGCCTTCCTTTCCTTCCCCGCGCCACACGCCCTCTACCCCGCTTCTTCTCTGTACATTCATCGATCCGAGCCCTCGCCACACACCCCGCAATGACCCCCTCCCTCGAATCAACCGCTTCTCTCCCCAGTTCGCCTGAATCCTACGGAAATTTTGATCTCGTCAGACGCGTCAAGCTAGACTTCACGGACACCATCATCACCAAATGGCGGAGCAGAGTCACTGGTCTCAGTGTCGTGCATATAGGCTACGACGGTGAGCCCCATATGCCGCATATACTCCGTGCATGGACGTTCATAGCTGACACGCCGTCAAAGCTCCCATTGTAAACGGCTATCTTGCTGTCGCCACCGAGAGTACGTCCGTTTCATCCTCTCAGTATATTCGGCTCACGTCCTGACACTTCTTCTTCCAAGTATTCGATGATACCGGATGCCCGCATACCCTAGAACAGTACGTCATCCCCTCCATATATTTTTGATGCTGTCATGTCTGAGCGCATACAACCAGTCTCGTATTCATGGGATCCGAGAAGTACCCGTACAAGGGCATCATCGACCACTTTGCGAACCGCGGCTTCTCAAGCGGAACGAACGCCTGGACAGATACCGATCACACAGCCTACACCGTCTCCACTGCCGGCGAAACCGGCTTCCTACAGATACTGCCCATCTATTTCGACCATGTCCTCTACCCCACGATCACAAAGGCCGGATTTGTCACAGAGGTGCGCAAGTCATCGTCTCGCGATTACCCAACTCTTCTCATCATTTTCCTTCTGCTGGACAGGTGCACCATATCAATGAGGATGGCGAGGACGCTGGCGTCGTCTACAGCGAAATGCAAGGCCGCGAGAGCAGTGCTGGTGACATCATGGCTTTGGAGTGCGTACTTACCGTCTTTCTTGATCGTTGCAATGAATTTATGCCACTTTTATGCATAGGCTACAACGTCTGCTCAATCCTCCAGACAGCGCGTACCGAAGCGAAACGGGTGGTCTCAAGTCAGCCCTTCGAAAACTGACCGTCGAGCAAAGTATACATCCCGTTCATTGTACTGTTCTCTACCGTGCTCACGGCGTTCATCAGTCAGGGCGTATCACGCGAAATACTACGTCCCACACAACCTCACTCTGATCGTCGCCGGCAGACTCCCCAGTGGCACGGAGACCCTTCTCTCCGTCATCGACAAGCAGGTCGAGCCTTCCATCGTCGCTCACGGACAAGCCAAGGGACCTTTCCCCGAGGGATGGAAGCGACCGTTCTTGGAGACTCCTTCAGTCCGTCGCTCCCCGCTCAAGGAGACGATCAAGAAGACGATCGAGTTTCCCTCGAGCGATGAGTCCAACGGTGAACTTATGATCGGTTTCCTCGGCCCTCACATGGACGACTTTCTGGACTCGCAGGTAAATCCCAGGATCTGCACCATACGATTGACGCGCTGCTTATGGATTTTCTGTGCGCGCTAGGCTCTTGATGTCATGGGTTCCTACTTGTCCGGGTCAACGACTGCGCCGTTGACCAAAGAATTCATCGAGATCGATCCCCCGCTCTGGTATGCTTCACGGGCCTTGTGTTCGACGTCCCGTCATTGATCTTTTATAGCTCCTATATCTACTTGGGAAGATACGAGGGCGACGTTCTCCGATCTCACCATCTACATCGGAGACGTCGCCACCGCGAACCTGGACACGTTCGACCAGAGAATCATGGACAGCTTCAAACGCATCGCTAGCGAAGGTATCGAGATGGACCGTATGTCCCGGGTCCTCAGCAGAGAGCAGCGCCAGGTTTGGGCTTATCGCGTCACATTGCCCTCGTCTTTGCTAAATATTCGGTTTCGCAGCTTCTCAACAAACTGGAGGCCGATGGCGGCGACGCCTTCTCGGGGGCCTTGATTTCCGAGGCACTCTACGGCAGACGCGACGGATCGCAGATCGAGGAGGCGCTCGACGAGCTCAAGCACCTTGCCAAGCTGCGCACGTGGACGAACGAGCAATGGACAGCCCTTCTGAAAAAGTGCGTTCATGTCCTCGAACGATCAGTCATTAAGTCGTGCTGACTCACATGGCGTCCAGGTATTATATCGATGGGCACTCTGTCGTCGTCCGAGGAAAGCCGTCCGCCAAGTTGTCTGAGAAGCTGGCGGAGAAGGAGAAAGCACGCTTGGAGAAGCGCAAGGCGCGCCTTGGGCCCGACGGCCTCGCCAAGGCTGCGCAGGAGCTGCAGGAAGCGTTGGCTGAACATGAGAAGCCTATCCCGAAGGAAATCATCACCGCGTTCCCTGTGCCCGACGTGAAGAGCATCGCGTGGATCCCGGTCGAGAGCGCTCAGAGCCAGGCATCGGACGGACCGCTAGGGTACCTTTGCCTGAGACAGACCTCGCGCGGCATATTGCGAGGGACGGGGAGGAGCTTCCGTTTTTCGTCCAGTACGATCACGTCAAGGTATGTTTTTATCCTTACACAGCGCGCATACATTGATCGCATCTCTCAGTCTGATTTCATCAGCATCAACGCACACTTCTCTCTCGCCAAGCTCCCCAATCATCTCAGACCGTGAGCGCTCGGCTATCAGTTCATCACAGATCACTAATACCGTGGTGCACGTTTCCAGGTACCTGTCGACGTACATCCAGTCGTTCTTCTCGCTGCCCGTCTCCCGCCACAACGGCGAATACCTCACGCACGAGGAGGTCGTGGACAAGCTCGAGGACGAGACGGTCTCTCACGAAATCGGGCTGGGCACATCAGGCCTGTTCCCCGAGCTGATCCGCGTGAGCCTCCAGGTGGAGGTGACGAAGTACGAGGAGGCGATCGCGTGGGTGAAAGACCTCGTCTATGGGAGCGTATTCGCTCGGGACAGGCAAGCGTCCTTTTGTCTTGGCGCCGCGTGCCTCTCACGAATCTCTTCCTTCCAGGCTGCAGATCAACGTCGCACAGATCCAGCAGTCACTCCCCGCGATGAAGCGGAGCGGCAGCACCGTGCTCTCCGCGATGACCATGGAAGTGCTCATGACCGAGTCTTCGTCGAACAGGGCGGGCGGGGCGCTCCAGCAGGGGCACTTCCTCCCCATCCTCGCGAAGCAGCTGATTGACGCGCCGGAGGAGGCCATCCAAGCGTTTGAGGAGATCAGAAAATACTGTGCGTGCTCTCCGCTGTCGATGTGCTGTTTTTTTTGGGACTCAAGTTTCTATCAGTGACGGATCCGACGGGCATTCGCATGTCCGTGGCCGGTAATGTCAAGGACATTCCCAACCCAAGAGCACCGTGGGCCAAGTACTTTGCGGACGTTCTTCCCGTGCGTTCCCTCTCGATTGCGTGGGTTTTATCGGCTCACTGACAAGCTCGTGTATGGACAGGTGTCGCAACTGGCGCCCGTTCCGATGGCCTCTGAAAATCTCAGCGAGATCGGTAGGAATCCGACGAAGAAGGTGCGTGATGCGATTTGGCGATCCATCACCCTTTTCCTGGTGCTGAGCTGTCTGCATGCACGCGCATACAGGCCATCATCGTCGAGCTGTCGACCATCGAGAGCACGTTCTCGGCGCACATCGCAAAGGGCATCCAGGGCTTCGCCCATCCCGATTACCCAGCATACAGGATTACGATGGAGCTGCTCAACGCTACCGAGAGCTATCTCTGGGTAAGCGAGTTCACTCGCGTTTTCGATGCTCGTGAACTGACGCCGGATTGTACGCAGCGGGCTATCCGGGGATCTGGGCTGGCGTATGGTGCGTACCTCGGCGCCGACACCGAGGTGGGGACGATCAGCTTTTCGCTCTACCGGGTACGTGTTTCGGAAGAGGGATGCCGAGCTTGAAGCTTATTCCTGAGATCTTGCAGACCTCGAACAGCATCAAGGGGTATGAGGAGGGCGCGGCTGTCGTTCGGGGTTTGGTCGATGGCTCAGTAAGTCTAACATCCGCCAGCTCGAAAGAAGGTTCTTGGTTGAACCCTTTGTCTGCAGGTAGAGCTGGACCAAACAGTATTGGACGCGGCCAAGAGCAGCATTGTGTACGGCGTGAGCAAGGGCGTATCTACGCCAGGACGCGCGGTAAGCCAGCCTCTCGCACGCGTTGATATACATTATGCCTGATCGTTTCGCCTCCGTTCCCCCTCACAGGCGAACAGCTCGTTCACAAACCAGGCGCTGCGCGGGGTGCCGCAGTACTACAACATCGACCTGCTGAAGAAGTTCGAGCTCGTGACCAAGGAGGACGTGCTGTACGCGCTGCGCAAGTACATCCTGCCCGTGTTCGACCCCGCGACGTCCGTCGTCGTGTCGGTCACGGCGCCCGGCAAGACGGAGGAGATCACGCAGGGCCTGACGGCCATCGGGTACGAGGTCGAGATGCGGACGGTCGACGTGGGGCGAGAAGGGGAGTTTGAGTCGGACGAGGAGGAGAGCGACGAGGAGGGGAGCAGCAGCGGTTCGAGCGAGGAGGCGTGAGACGCATTGTAGCATAACAGTAACAGTATCTATTATCTTGCTCTATCATAATTTTTGTACGCCAGGAGGTCGACACCGTATATACGATAACGGTGTCTACTCGAGAGACGGGATGGGGGGCGTCTGTGGTGAAGGAGCACCGTCCTCCGCCGCGGGCTTCTCGCCGATGACCTCGATCATCTTTTCGTCCGCCTCGCCCGGGCGCGTCTCCACGTTCTCGAGAAAGTCGTTGCTGACGAGGAAGTGGATGGCCTGCGAGAGGTTGGACACCGTCATGCGGATCTCGGGGAGGAGGAGCTGCGGGACGGCGGCGTGAGTGATAGGTTTTTTGTTAGCGGGAGGGGGTTTGAAATGCACGTACGTTTCGCAGGAGCGAGGGGCGGGCCTCGAAGGGGTTGCGGGGATGCCGCTTGGGCTGTGGAGGTAGGGGTTTGCGGACGGGTTTGACGGGCGGGCGGGCGGTCGGAGCGGACGCGGGCGCGTCGGGGGCCGACTCGGCAGGCGACGGGTCGTCGGAGCGAGGACAAGGACGGCTGCGACGGCGTCGCCCGCGTCCTCGGAGGCAGGGGACGACGCAGACGGCGGGGCATGGTCGACCAGACCAGGCGGCGCCTTGGAGGAGACGGCCTCTGGCGCGCCGTCGTCGCCCGAGTCCGAGTCCGAGCCCGACGACGAGGAAGAGCCGGGGCGCGCCTCGGCAGCGGCGGGCGGGTCTAGCGGTGGGCGTCGTGTGCTCTCCATCGGCGCACCCCCACGCCCGCCTCTTGCCCGCCCGCGCGCCCTCGGCTCGCCGCGTCCCCTGCCACGCCCGCGCCCCCGGCCCCGCTGCTCTCCCCAGCCCGCGTCCGGCTGCTGCTGCTGCTGCTGTTGCTGTTGATATTGCTGGTGTGGGTGTTGCCGGTCGGGCCCGCCGTCGAGCCTGCGGCGCTTGTGTGCGCGCAGGGCGGGGTCGTCCGGGTGCATCTGCCCGCGCGCGATCGCGTCGTCGAGCTTTTGCTTCTTCTCCGCGACGCGCGCGTCCGTCGGCCAGCGGCGCCTGCGCTCCGCGAGCCAGCGCGCGATCTCCTCGGGCGTGTCGAGCGCGACGTTCGTGCCCTGGATCACGATTGTCTTCCTGCGGCGGGGGGGGGATGCAATTAGGGGCGGGTCAGGGACGTCGAAGGACATGCTGGCGTGCGCGCGCACACACGCACCCCTTGAGGCTGGGATCCGCGTCCCACTCGCCCGCGCGCTTGCGCCGGTCCCACCACGCGGGGTACACGAGGTGCCGGTCCATCATGTGCACCTCCACCGCCTTCGCCGCGCCCGCGAACCCGCACCCCGAGTGCGCACAGCGGCTGCTCCCCGGCGCGTACCAGTGCGCCTGCTGCTGCTGTTGGTGCTGTTGATGATGCTGATGCTGCTGATCGCGCCCCCGACTCGCGCCCCCTCCGCGCCCGCGGCCTCTCGCGCCGCCCGCGCCCGCGCTCGGAGTCGCAGTCGACGGCCCTAGCGCGCCGAACGACGCCGACGAGCCCTGCTGAGCGTACCCCTGCCCGTACGTACCTGCGCCCGCGCCCGCGTTGCCCGCTGCGTAGTACTGCGCGTACGCCTGCGCATAATGCGGCGCCTGGTGCTGGAATTGCGCCTGGTACTGCGCTACGCCGTAGGGGTTCGCGAGCGCGCTGGTCAGCGCCTGCGCGAGTGCGGCGGGGTTGTTCCGAATCTGCTGCTGCTGCTGCTGTTGCTGTTGTTGAGGAGGAGGAGGGAGAGATGGTGCATTTTGCGCAAAGTCAGGGCGCGCAGGCAGGCCGTGGTGGTCGTGTCGGGGGAGCATCATGCATCGTCGCCCAAAGCGGACGCCGCACGGTCCAAGTCGACGGCGATCACGCGCACGCGCACCCTGTTCCGTCCGTGACTTCTTCGTGACGGGCAGCGGGTTACGACGGCCTCGAACGACAGCGAACGACACGCGTTCCCCGAGGGGTTCTTTTCAATGGGCCAGGCCTAGGCCCTCGAAGCAAAAAAAACGAGTCACGCCAATACGAAGCCACTAACTAGTGCTACTACGTCCCCGTTCGTACGTGTACAATTCACAGCGATTCACCCTTGCATCAGAGCGCACATGTCAGCCCTTGCCTGGGCCCTGCACTGGCCCTGCGCGGTGCCCATTGCCCGCCCGCCCAGTCACCACCCGCACGGCGCGGAGGAAGTATACGCATACTTTTATAGAGTTAGACTTTGCAGTAGCACAAATTGCACGAAAGCGGTACGGTAAGACACGACGGGGGGGCAACCGGGAGGCAGTAGATGAGCAAAAGAAAGAAAAGACCGAGGGAGGCCCGGGGAGAAGCAGAGTGGGGGGTGGACGGGTGGACGACAGGGACGGGGACGGGGGGTGTAGGCGTGCTGGTGCGGTCGGGAGGCTGGTCGAGGCGGGGACGGGAGCGGGACGAACGAGAGGGCGTGAGGCGCGGTCGCGGTCGCGGAGCGGGAATGGGGACGGACGGAGACGGAGAGAGAGAGAGAGAAGAAGGATGCCGACGCAGTAGGCAACGAGAGAGACGAGGAAGCGAAGAGACGGGGAACGGATTTTGTGGGGTTTTGGAAGAGCGGGAACAAGAAGCCAACGGGACACGCGGACACGGGGGAACGGGGAAGGGCGGAACAGTATGAACAGGTGGTACGTAACGATGTCCATTTACAGACCACCTCGACCAGCCGGCACCGACCAGCAGCCATAAACGAAGATAAAACGCTGCGCAGGCCACCTGGCAAGATGAGCACTATATGTATAACGGACGGGCACTGGACGGTTTTATACCCGGCAATAAAAAGAGAAGAAAAAAGTCCATTCGACACCCGCCAGCCAGCCAGCCTACTAGGCGTGCACGTCCCGGCAACACGCACGCGTGCGCGCGCGCGCGCGTCAAAACGGGGATCACCGCGCGACGCTCAGTCTTGCATCTCTTCGTCCTGGTGCTGCTGCTCCTTGCCGACCCGCCTCTCCTTCTCGCTCTCGAGCTGGTTGTACAGCAAAAAGAGCGCCTTCTCGTTCGCCTCGGGCGTGCCCACGATCGTGAACATCCGCTCGCCCGTGTCGTCGTGCGGCGCCTTGGCGATGGAGATTTTGGAGCCGGACAGGCGGCGGATCTCCGTGATCTTGGTCCCGCCGCGCCCGATGATGCACCCGACCATGTCCGAGGGGATCGAGATGTTCTGCGTGCGCAGGTTGGTCTGCGAGGACGGCGAGCCCGGCGAGGGCGGGCTCGCCGCGCGCGCGTTCGAGTCGCCGTTGGATCGGCGGCTCGAGTAGCTCGCAGAGTAGTTGTGCGAGCGGCGGCCGGTCGAGCGGTCTTCGCCGACGCCGGGGTGGTAGAGGACCGTGCCGAGCCCGCGCTCCCAGTCCTCGAGCAGACACCGGCCAATCTCCTCGATCGCGCGGCCAATCGCCTCGGGGCGCCTTGGACGTCGACGACGCGCTCGGTGGACTGGGGGAGCATGTCTTTCGAAGCCACCATGCGGGCGCCGGAGCCGTCCTGGATGGCCTTTATTTTGAGACCGCTGCGGCCGATGATGGTTCCCATGAGGTTGTGGGAGATGAGGAGACGGATGGATGTATGCGCTGCGGACGAGGAAGAGACGACGGGGGACGAGGGGTTGGCCTCGACGAGCTGCGCGATGATGAGTGCGTAGGCCTAATAGATCAAATGAAAAGAAAATCAAAACGTGTGAAAAGCCGAGGCGGTAAAAAAAAAAAGAACGCGGCGTGCGCACTTTTGCGACGCTGTCTACGGAGCCGGTGACGGTGAGGACGCGCTCGTGTATGCCGGGGATGACCTTGCTGACGCCGGCCTTGACGCCGGTCTGCTCGCGGAGGTCGGCGACGTTTTTGCCAGCCTTGCCGATGATGACGCCGGCGTCTTTGGTGCTGACGAGGGCGCGGAGGGTGAGGACGTCATGGCCGGAGGGGGAGGGGGAGCGAGAGGGGTGGGGGGAGGCTGCAAAAAAAGCGGGAAAAGCGGGAACGAGGCGCGTCAGCAGACGGGGAAGTGCGCAGAAGAAGGGACGTACGCGAGTCGACTTGGTGTGCGGGGGAGTCGGAAGGCATGGGGAAGAGAGGAGTGGGTGTTGTGGAAAGGGAGGGGGGGCGAGGAGGGGCGGAGGACGATGAGGGGGGGGGGCTGGAGGGGCGGGGAGGACGACGTTGGCGTAGTGGGAAAGAAGGTGAGCAGGACGCGGCACTGGGCGGACCTCAGTCAGGCTTGCGGCATCGGCCGGGCGCCGTACAGTCAGCCGCGTCCAGACTCTTGCACCGCCTCGGACTCGCTCGCCCACCCTGCGTGAGTCGTTCTCCTGCGCCCTGCGCGTCCTCGGCTCGCGGGACACACGCACGCACGCTCGCAGACATCGTTCTCATCAGGCCCAAAGCGTCTGCGCGGCCGCGACCGCCTTCGAACTCGGACCGCATCTTGGAAGGTGCTGCCCGGTGGCGCTCTGGTGCCTGGCGCCCCGCACGGTCTGGTCGCTGCTGTGGGGACTCGGATCTCGAGCCGCAGCGCTGACTGACTAAACGAGCTCGCGGTGGGCAGGGTAGATCACCGGAAGCACTCTCGAGTCCGCTGTATCTGCGGCTCGCTCGTGAAAGAACCGTGCGAGGGGCTTATAGTAGGTCTGAGGGTACGGTGCTTCTCGGACGCACACGGTAGGATGCGGTACCGCGATCGGGTTGTGAGAATCGCACCAAGTGGACATCGCGCTGGGTGTGTAAGTGATGCAGGCGTTGTGCTGCGCGGGGACATAGCGACGATCAGCAGGGCCAGCGTCGGCCGTAGTCGGGACGTCTGTTTGCAAGTAGGGCTTTTCAAGAGGATATATATGTGCATTCTACGAGGAAGTTTGTTTAAGTTACATGACGAATGGAGAACATCTGAACGGGGCGGCGACGTCATGCATGAGCCCGCGGGGGTGAGTAGACGAGGGAGGGACGAGGAGGAGTGCGGGGACGAGGAGGGACGGGTCGGGTGATGGTCGGGATGGCCGAAGGAGTAGGCCGGGGAGAAAGGCCCGAGGCCCGGGTGTTCGGAGGTGGGACTCAAGCAGACGGCTCTCTTTCTCTCTCTCTGCCCCATCACACTCTCAGCGTTCAACTCCAGTCCCTCCTCCGCCCGCCGCACGACACTCGTCAGCGCGGACGCGCGCTCCCTTCTTCTTTCCTCCGACACCCACCCGCATCATATCCTCCGTCTGCCTTTTCCGTCTTGCTCGCGACACCACCCCACCCGCACCCCGCCATGTCCAACGACCAGTCCTTTCACGAGTCTGATGCCTCCGACGACGACCAGGGTGTACATCCCACAGAAGCCGCCTCCAGCAGGAAGCGCAGCAGCAGAGGTGCGCCCCTTCTCCACGTCCCACACACCCCGCCCCGTCCCGTCCCCCGGCTGACTCGGGCCAGCCTGCGATCAATGCCGCAAGACGAAGAGCAAGTGCGAGAGGTTCGAGGGTGACAGCGAGCAGTGCAAGAGCTGCACCCTCGCAGGCGTCGGTCCGTCTCCCCTCTCTCTCCTCCCCTCGGCGTCCTCCCCTCGACTGACTCATTGGTCATCCTCCCCAAGCCTGCACATTTCTTGGTATGTGTTCCCCCGCTGCCCCATTCGCGTTCGGACCCAACCCCGCAGTCTAGGCCCTAGCTACAAGCGCGGTCCTCCCAAAGGATACATCCACGCTATCGAGCAGCGATGGCATCAGGTCGAGTCCATCCTCGGCGCCATTCTCGCGTCCCCGGACCCACAGGTCCGCCATCTCATCAAAAACCTCAAACGAGACGACCTCGCGCGCGACATCCTCAACCGCGTCGACTCGGGTCCCTTCGTGAGTCCCCTCTGCTTCCCGGCCCCTCGGCGTGGCCCCCCACCGTACCATGTTCGATCCTCGCCCATTCCCTCAGGGCCCTACCGGCCGCCTCAATCATTCCGTCGCCGTCACCAAAGAAGACTTCTTCGCCTCCATCCTCAACAGCGCAGATCCACAAGCCGCACGCGACCCCTCTCGGCCCCGCCGCCAATCCCGCGTCTCCCGCGAAATCGTCTCCTCCAGTGCGTCCACCCCCTATTCCTTCTCCAACCCGCGCCAATCCCACGCGCCTCGATTCACCTCTTCCAGACAATTCTGCCCTCGTCAGCCCCACCCTCGAGTGGCAGGACCGCCTGTCCTCCCGCTTCGCCCTCATCGGGCCCTCCGCGAACAACAACGGCCACCGTCCGTCCCGCGCGTCCTCAGAACGCGAACGCACCGGCGGTCCCTCGCTACCACAGCGTCGGCGGCTCGACGGCGACGCCTCCCTCCAGCCCGACTGGGACCGCATGTATAGAATGGACAGGCTCTCAGGTGACCCGGTCTTCCAGTTCGATCCCGCCACTAACACTCACCCCCCACCCCCGCTCACCGCCCTCCCCCGACACCTGCGCGCCCCAGATTCCTCGGAAGAGGACAAAGAGAGCGAGGACGGCTCGTGCATGTTCGGCCAACTGTCTCTCGACGAGAACAAAGAGGTGCGTCGGCTCTCGCGCCCTGGGGACCGATGGCTGGCACCGCGGACCCGTGCCTGCGTCGGTTGATGATCCCCCTCGTCGATGCTGATGCCTCGGCTCCAGGTCCGATATCACGGAAAGGCCAGTGGTTTGTCTCTGCTCTACCAAAATGACCGCACGGACGACCGCAAGGCCGGAGGCGTCTGGTACGTGCCCCCTCCCCCCCCTCCATGCCCTCTCCCTCGCCTCTCTCCCTTGCGCGCGCGCGCGCACGTAATCCACTCGCCCCATCGCGATCGCCACCGCTTAACACCTCGCCAATGCAGGAACATGCCCATGGCGCGTGTGTGGCCGCCCGCGGCAAATCAATTCATCCCAGAGGAGAACGTGGACGTTCCGATGCCGCCGCTCGACGTCCAGCGACACCTGCTCGAGCTCTACTTTGTATACGTGCACCCCGTTTTTCCCGTCGTGCACAAGACGATGTTCTGGAGTGAGTTCAACGCCGCGTGAGTGCTTCTTCCTACCGGATTCGCTCGCCTGCCATCACCGGCAGATGATCGCATCGTCGCGTCGGACGCTGACCGCTGACTACGCGCGCGTATCTTTCTGACAGAAACTCGTGAGTCCGTTTTCAATCGCAGGCGCGCGCCACCCGCAAGCAAGCTGACGCCGCGTCAGGTATCAGGAGAACGGAACGCCGGCGAACGGCACCCGTCGACCCGAGCGCATGCACATCTCGAACCTGCTCCTGCTCTCCATGTTCGCGACCGCCGCGCGCTACTCGGAGGACGCCCAGTCGTCGCCCGAGGGCACGATCTGGGAGGCGGGCCTCACCTACATGGTGCAGGCGCGCGAGCTGCTCAGTGCGTGCGCCCCTCCCCGTCTCTTATCGCGCGCGCGGGCGCGGCGGATCTGCGCCGCGTCGCGTCGGTGACACTTTTCGCTGAATCGCGGCTAATTTAGATCGTGTGTACCATTACTCGCGCCCGTCGACGTGCCAAGCGCTGCTGCTCCTCGGGCTCCGGGAGACCGCCCTCGGTGCGTCGTGTGTTTCTCCTCGTTGGCGCGTCGGCGCCGCCGACTGACCGGGCGCTCCCACCAGGTTCGACGGAACACGGCTGGCTGTATGTCGGTGGGTGGTTTTTAAATCGGTGCCGGTGCGATCTAGGCCGCTCATGTTTGCCTCGCGACTGCGTGCAGGGATGGCTATCCGAATGGTAAGCCCGAGCGCCGCGCGTGGCTTGATTCGATTGACCGTGGCTCACGGCGCGCGTGTCCATGCCAGGCGTACGATCTAGGGCTCCACCGGGACGCGGACAAGTGGCAGATCAACGACCGCAGCCTGTTCTCGCCGACAGAGCTGCAGGCCCGGAAGCAAATCTGGTGGGCGTGCACGCGAGCCGACAAGTACGCGTCGCTTCTCCCGTTTTATTTCATTTCATTTCATCTCATCGCTCGCGCGCGCGTGCTGCTTCTTTTTAATTAATGTCCGTGTCCGGCGCGGGGAGCAGGTACACCTCGGTCTGGATGGGCCGCCCGCCTGTCATCTCGGAATCGAACTGCGACACGCCGCTCCCGGAGGTGCGGCATGTTTTCCTATTTGGGGGGCTCACGAGCGCGTTGCTACAACTGAGGGTGCTGCAGATCGACGCGGACGAGCAATGGCAGCCCCATCCGGTCGACAGGGCTGCGGCCGACTACCCCCCCGTTCCGGGACGCGTGATGGCCTGCTTCCGCGCCTCGTCGACGCTCAGTACGTTCTCCGCGCGCCTCCTTCCCTCCGCGCTCCGCCGCTCACCTGTCCTCCTTTTTTCCCCCCGCCGCCGCCGCCGCCGCCAGGCGTCATCACCGGCCGGATCCTCGAGCAGGTGTACACGATCCGCCCGACGACGCCGTCGGCGAAGCGCGCGGCGCTCGCCGACCTCGAGGCGCGCCTCGACAGGTGGTACGCGGAACTGCCCGAGTGCCTGGCGTACGACACCGCGAGCAAGCGCCACGTCCCGCCGCCGCACATCCTGCAGCTGCACATGACGTACTGGAACATCGTCATGCTCCTCCACCGCGCATTGTACGTCGTCCGTCCTCCTGCAGCGCCGTGTCTCCACGCCCTGATCGCCGTCGCCTCAGCATTCCCAAGTGGAAGCCCGAACGGTACGTCCCGCCCTTTTTATATGCGCCCCGGTGGGATGGACGACCGAGCGCCTCGTAGGGATCCGAAAACGGCGACGAACAAGTCCACGCGCGAGTCCGACGCCGGCGCCCTCAAGTCCTTCGACATCTGCCAGAGCGCGGCGGGGCGCATCACGGCGATAGGTGAGCAGATGCCGCGCGTCTCGCCTCCACCAACGTGTTCGGGCTGACCCCTCCCCCCCCTTGCGCGCGCGTGCCCAGTCGTCGCCTACCAAAAACGCTTCGGCCTGCAGCGCGCCGTTTTCATGCTCACGCAGCATCTCTTCGCGGCAGGGTGAGTGCCTGACGAGCCGTGTGCGGCGAACAAAACCTGTGCTGAGCGACTCTCCGTCTCCTTTACAGGCTCATGCATGTCATCACCTGTAAGAGGCATCCCGCAAGCCTTTGTTCGCGGTCCATTACTAACCACTGCGTGGTCCCGCCAGTGACCTTCCGACCGTCCAACGTGCAGGCCTCGGTCTCCCTGTCGCAAACCTTAGCCAGCCTGAAGGAGATGGAGGTGCGTGAACCGCCCCCCCGCGCGTCCCGTGCTGACCTCAAACGCACGGAACCGCCCTACCAGGTGATATGGCCCAGCGCTCACCGCGCCTGGGGCCTCCTGCAGGGCGCCAAGATCCAGGTGGACAACGGGCTCCTCACGCTCTACGGCATCGGCGGCGGCAGCGGCGGCGTAGGCGGCGCGGGTGGCCCCGGCGAGCGCGCGAAGCGCGGCGCGGACGACGCGTTCGGCAAGGAGAAGAGCTCGAACATCCTCCAGCGCGAGGCGTTCGAGGAGCTCGAGCGCAGCGCGTCGACGGCGCCCGCGGGCCCCGGCGCGCAGGTCGCGGGGAACCGCATCCTCGCGCACATGCTTGGCATCGATATCCCGGGCATCGAGCCCTCGACGTCGTACCTCCCCGGGTACGAGTGGTGGCCGCGCACGGGCCAGCCGCAGTCGCAGCACCCGCAAACAACACCAGCAGCAGCACCAACATCAACAACACCCGCAGCAGCACCAACATCAACATCACCCCCACCCCCACTCACATCAACATCAACACCAGCATCAACACCAGCAGCCGAGCCCCGCGCAGAGCTCGCAGCACACGCTCTCGACGCCCTCCCCGCACTCGTCACACAACAGCCCCCCCGCGGCGCTCCCGATCCCGTTCACGTTCGACCAGACGCAGCAGGGCCTCTGGATGGGCGGCGGCGGCGGCGGGGGTGGCGGCGGGATGATGAACACCTCCCAGCCGTACCTCACCTACCCCCCGCCGCCCCCGCCCCCAGCGCCGCCCTCGTCCCGCCCCTCATAGGCTTCCGCCCGCCCGCCCGTATCGAACCCTCCGTCTAGAGTTTTGCTCTCTTTTCTTTCTTTCTTTGTTCGCTCGATTCGTGTATTCTGATTTTTTTTTCTTTAATTGGGCTCCCGCTTCTGTCTCACACTTACTCACGACCCCGCCTGATCCACCATTCACGATCGTGAGACGACCCGCTCGTACTTTCGTCCCCCGACCTCGGCGTGTTTCGTTTCGTTTCTTTTTTTTTTAAACCTTCCGACTAGTTCGCGTTTCTTCGGCCGTCGACGCCTGCGATCCTGTACCTGATCACTTGTATCATTAATCTTTCCATATGCACATTGGCACGTTTCGATCTGGGAGCACACTCAATCCGTACCACAGACACTCGCCAATAAATTCGCCGTCCATGCGGACGTTCTTTGCCATTTTTCAAATACCTAATGTATGGATGGATCGATGGATGGTGCAGTAGGATCCCTCGCGTATGTATAGTAAGTATGCGAGGGTACACGAAAAAACACGGCAGCGCGACAACTGACAAAGAACTATTGTACAAGAGGGATTGCAATGTAACATAGCGTAAAAAAAAAGTCGAAACCCCGTGCAAGCGGTGGCGGATAGCACGACGGTGAAAACACGGCATGAGTGGTATAGTAGTTCGTACACGTTTTGGAAAATGGTTCCTGCCTTGGTCCAGACATCCTGGTCTATCGATTATCATATAGCACTGGTCTGCTTCTCCACATCGATTCTAACTCCGTGGACCGCACCGCTCAGCCCCATTCCCAGATTCATCATGTCCACCGATCTATACTCCGGCACCTCGTCATCGTCATCATGGTGGCGGCCCAGACCCCCGGTGCCCTCATCCGTCATCGCCTTTCTGACATCCAGACTGTGAAGCTCGACACTGCCAGGACTGGACGCCTCGCCCCCGGTGACGCTCCCCAGAGTGCTCAGCACGAGTCCAGAGTTGAGGACCGACGTCTTACTCCGGATGTGGGACCGTATGGGAGCTGGTCTTGAGTTACTGTTACTATCAGAGCGGGGTCCACCGAAGCGAATTCCAAAAATCTTGGAATTAAAAGTAAAAGCAGGGATGGTACCTTCCGAGTGGGAGACTGTCTCGGAACCACGTTGACGAAGGTCAAGGATCTGTCAAGATGATGAAGAGTCAGTTTCTGTGATTAGGGCGGGAAAAGAGAGAAGACCGACTAGACGGCAGGCTAAGACAGGGCTGAGCATGACACTGAGGGGGATGTTGATGGCTGAGATTACCTGTCGAGGTCTGATATATACGGTCAGTGTTAAAGAAATCGTCATGCCGAGGAATTGGCACCGCTCACTGTAGATAAAAGATGCCGTTTATCTTTGCGGGGTTAGAGGAACGTGGTGCAATTGACGTTGAGATATTTGCTTACCAGGTTCGCGATTGATATCAAAAAGTAATAGAAGACACCTTCCCGTAAGAACGTTTGGATGAGTCTGCTGCTGGGGCCACCATTATGACGGCGAATATAGAAAGCTTTGTAGACGGTCATGAGCGTAATGACGGTATCAAATGCAAGTGGGGCGATCTATAGATGTAAAGGAAAGATTGGTACGCTTGTTTATGGCCATCGACTATACTTAGCAACTCACGAAGAAGCCTGCGTTGCGCGTGAGGTGAGATGCTGAAAGACGAGATTAGATTTGAAGCGTACCAAGAAGATGTGCCGAATGAGGTTTCGACATTGGTAGACATGGCCCTTGGTCCTGTAACATGTTTCAGTCCGTGCAATCTTATTGGGGAAACTAACTGCCTTACAAAGGGTGGCTTCACAAACGGAAGGACTAGCATCGTCGAGCGTGAATATATGGGTAGTCAATTTGAGAACAGGTACGTACCGAGCATTTCCGACGTGGCGACGAACAGTTGATACGCAATCATGCCACTGAGGGCACACAGGAGAAAGAATAGCACGAGTTTGTTACGATTGAAAAAGGCGTAGGTCCGAATGAGCAGGACAGCTGCAATAGACGGGTACGCAACATCAGCAAGACTCTGTCACCGAAGAAAAAAATATGATGTACATTCCGCGCCCACTTGATTCCACATGGCGAGAGCGACCGGCACCTAAAAGGCATATCTACATATGTAATTAGCTAAAGGGGAATAAAGCTTACCTTGTATATTTTTTTGCAAGTTTCTTCCGAGTGATCTATCACGAAACAATACAGAAGGTATGGAACGACAGCAATAACCCAGTAACTGAAGGAGGAGGGCAAGGGGCAAGTGAGGAAAGCGCATATAGGCATGAAAATAGTCAATTACCGGCAAAATATATAAGACGCCTTGACTGGTGTCCAGGATGTCCTCCATATCTGACAGTAGCAGAGGTTTCAGTCAGGTATCCTGGGAAAGGGGAAAGGCTCTTACAAACTGCCATTCGCGAGGGAGACAGACGACCCAGTCCCACAAGACAACCGCATCTGCCGATCATCTCTCATTAGCGGAAGCTGTGAGAGAGAGCAGTGGAAGAGGATTCCTACACATGGCTACATGAACCCGAAAGAGTGGGTGGATATCAAGGCTGTTGTTCGTCGGAGAAACGATCACTCACAGCAGAAGTACACCTGCGTTCTGTGCGTATCGTAAGCGTGTGGTGTGGTATCCCTATGGTGATGAGAGGTAACTCACACAAAGATAAAGTGCTGAGCGGTCTCTATCGTATCAGGCATAGCTGGAGAAGAGGGAGGAGGAGTGGGGATCAGAGGAAAGGCCGGTCGACAAGACAGAGCGAGATAAAAGGCATAAAAGCGGGCAGGGAAGGGGCTCACGGTGGAAACATTCTACGGTGAAAGAAGAGTGTGCGGATCGAGGGTCGATGTCACCCCCCGGGATGTCACCTACGTTCAGAAAGGATACTGAACACCCAAACAGGTCCGGGCGAACATGCATCCGGCTTCGATGGCATCTCCACGAAGCAGCCACCGCTCGGTATATACTTCCAATTTTCATCCATGGCAAGTCCGGTAAATCCTGGTAGATCAGCGCGTTGCCTGGTCCAAACTGAAGTAGAATAACGCCAAGATGGGTCCGCACTCAATCGACGGCACGGAAAGCACGCTGTACAGGTCAGCAAGTCTCGGATCTGTTCAGTCCATCAGTATGAACCTTTGAAGATGGCCATCAAGGACGCGACTTCTTTCTGACCGCGAGGCTGAGAGGGAGCTCGACATCCAACTCGGTTTACCAAAACTAGAGTGAATTGCTTACGTCATAGCCGCTTCGAGCAAATGTGCGGTCATGTAGTGGTCATGTGCGGCAAGACTGCGGCACATTCAACGCAGCTCCCTCTTCCACCCGCTCTCGCGCGACAGTGCGCTCTCATCGCAAGGCACAGTTAATTCACGAAATATACCCCTTCACCTTTCAGTGCCATGTCAAGCAGGCTCTTGACATTTCCTCCCGAGTTACTTCTATACATCTGTCAGTTCAGTCCGGCTTTGCAATTCCTTTCGTACAACTGACTTGAACATCCTGTTTCGCCCAGTATCCTTCCTCGACATCCCCGACCTCGCCGCAATCGCGCGCGTCTCGGACTACCTTGCTCTTCTGGCCACAGATCCTATTTACAGCGTACTCGCCTGCTCGTTGTAGCTCCCTCTCGAGTTTCACACTCACTCTTTGCCCTGGGAGTTCACGGGGACCCCCTCCGGCCAACCGTGGCCGATTTAGTGCACAGAGGTGTCATGAAGGGCCTCAACATCGAAAGCCGCTGGAGGCACGGCTTGTACTTCTATTCCTCCCTCGTGAGGATCTCGGTAGCGCTTGACGACGTCTCACCAACTGATACCTCCTCCCCGATTGTAGTCCGTGATCAACTACGAAAGCTCTGTCCGCCTCTTGCGTCGCCGTGCTTCCAATGTATTATCATCGCACCTCCGCCGCCTCCCTAACACCCTGCAGACTTTAAAGGCTTCCCACGTCCTTCCCGACGTCGAGGTGTCTTCTCCAACTGTTTCGCGCTCCCTTCTCCCTGTCATGCGCAAGCTTAAATGGAGTATCAGGCGTGACAGCCTGGCGAGAATGATCCGGAGTAGGAGCCATATGTATATTGCCGGTAAGGGAGACCAGAGCCCCGGTGGGATTGCCAGATGGATTGAGGATCGCACTCCAATCTTGGCAGGAGAATGTGAGAGGTGAGGCTCGCCGTCTGTCCAGGAGTGAAGAAGATGGTTGACTTGTTCGAGCATATGGGGGAAGACAGTTGAAACTCTCCTTGACTGTTTATCTACTGTTTAGAATGGATTACACCTTGTATATGTAGATGTAGATGTACTCATACCTATCTTATGACGGATTTGCTTGTTGAACGAGCTCGTCTTAAACTTACCGGCCTAAGGTTGATCAGTTCATGCAGGACTGCACGATAGTAATAGAGGTTAAGAGCAGATGTAGCAGATGTTATAACAGATAGTGGTACATAAATCGAGTACAAGAGGATAAATGAGGAGTTTAAGCACCGAAACCGTAGAGGGTGCGCCCGGAACGCTTCAAAGCATACACCACATCGAGGGCAGTCACGGTTTTGCTATAAATGTTTCGCATCAATTGCCACAAAGTTGCAGTGGTCTTATTCCCTAGACGTACCGCTTAGCATGCTCAGTGTATGTGACAGAGTCACGAATGACATTCTCGAGGAAGATCTTGAGGACGCCACGGGTCTCTTCGTAGATAAGACCTGAGATACGCTTGACACCGCCACGACGGGCGAGACGGCGGATAGCCTAGTGGCATGTAAATGGAGATGAGTGGTGCGTCAAGATTTGCAGGTGGAGACAGCGCGGCGTACGGGCTTTGTGATACCCTGAATGTTGTCGCGAAGAATTTTGCGATGACGCTTAGCACCACCCTTGCCGAGTCCCTGTAACGAGACACTCAGTCAAACAAGCTCTGACATGACGCGAGATCAAAGTTCTATACCTTTCCACCCTTGCCGCGTCCAGACATGATTCAGATACAAAGAGAAAACTTAAGGTATAAGGATGGTTATGCAAAGGGGTAGATCGCGGGCGAGGCGCTCGAGGTAGTGACGGTGAAGAAGAGGAATACGTGCTTCGGGCAATCAACGCGCGTTTTGTCGACGCTTGGTCCTGTTGTGGCAGTCACGTGCGATCAACACGCGCCCACAGCATCGTGCGTCAGCGTTGTCGGTCACCACCTGTAACACTCCCAGTCTGCCCCACGTTCTATAGTTTGCAATACCATCTCGAGTCTCAATGGCCCTCACCCACGTCACCACGCTCTCACAGCTGAACGGAATCCTGTCAAAGTCTAATGATAAGCTGTCGGTGAGCCTTGAGTGCGGTATCTCAGCCGACGAGATGATGACCATGGTGGGCAGGTCATAGACTTTCACGCATCATGGTGCGTTCCTCACCTGCAGCCGTCTCATGTGGATACTAAAGGCCTTGCACATAGGTGCGGCCCGTGTCATGCGATCGCGCCAACTTTTGAAGCACTTTCCAAGAAGTACACGAATGTGAATTTCTTGAAGTGTGACGTCGATGCTGCGAGGGACGTTGCAAGTCAGTACAGCGTAAGTGCCATGTAAGTATAAGATTTAGCGTATTGCAATCACACTCTGTATATTCAAGCTAATGCGACATGTTGAAGGCCAACTTTTGTATTCTTGAAAGGGACCACAAAGGTTGATCAAGTCCGAGGTGCCGACAAGAAGTGAGTGGATTGAAGGGAAACCCAGTGTTTTCTTCTAAGATCTTGTTTCACCTTCAGCGGCATCGAGCGAGCTCTCGAGAAACACTCCTCCGGTGGATCGCCGGCCGCATTTTCTGGCAAGGGTCATACACTCGCAGGGTCCTCATCTACCCCCAAGCGGGACGTCGCAGCTGCCGCTGCTATTCCCTCGTTTACTAATCTGGATCCGCAGGTGAAAACACTGCTGTTTCTGGTCGGGGCATATGTATTGTTCTGGTATTTGAGCTAAATGTCGAATATGGTGTCTATGTTTATTGTTTCGTTGTGTTGTTTACTATGACCCTTTGGGCTCCTGCACCTGTCCGAACAATCTATAATCGTCGTCTATATTTCTGTTGTTTGGGAACCTTTTGAAGATGTCTCTGCAAGGGCAGTAGGGCGGTCACGTGGAACTGGCGCGTGGATTTGCTGCAAGTGAAGCGACACCACGGCTCCTTTCATGTTCTCTACGACCTCCTCCACCTGATACCGACGACTTCCAATTCTCATCCAACCATCCAAGCGCGCCGCCCCATTTCTTAACACTCTGAAGACACCGCCCCACCGTAACTGCCGGTGACGGCCATATGTCGACTACTAAAGAAGTGCCCTCCCAGAGCCAGCCACAACCGCGTATTCCAGAAAAATATCTCGATGCTCCGACACAGAGACTCTATGTATTGAGCTTTGGGCTCCTTATTCAGGTGCGCTGGCGCTCTTAGTCGTGATTGGTTGTTCCTCCGACGCGCCACAGCATCCTGGCATCGCACTTCTTCACTATTCATTGTACTCACGAGTTCGTCTACAGGCCATTAAAGTATTCGACTTTTTGCAGTATTTCTTTGCGTCAGATACCACCAGCATTTCCCGCTATGGTCAAAAGTGGCTCATCGTAGACCTGTTATATTGCATTGGTCTCGGGCAACTTCGAATACCACGGCTCAACTACGCGACGACCGTGATTGTTCTCCAGGTCCTATCTTTGTGGTTTTTGGATGGGCTATTATTCGGCGGGATCCGTCTGCGTCTTTTTGGAGGGTCTGGCTCAGCTGACATGTCTGGTACGCAGTAGTGCTTCTCTTGTGACTATTCTGCTGACGTTCTACAGGTCATGATATTGCTGCTACTAGCACATTCGGCATGGCTCGTGTCTTGTCTATTGTGACCCTGGGCCTGCTTACCGGTGAGAGCTACGCAGGAAAGGATGCACATTTGCTGGGTCAGCACACGGTCCGCATGTCACCCATCAGTACTGCACACCTGAATCCTTTCGGCCAAACGTTTTGCCTTGCTACGTCCTCGGGCAGTGTTCTCATACCTATCCTGTTGAACAACACGAGTCCTCATGAGGTTCATTTCTCGGTCACCCCACTCGGCTATGTCGAAGGCTCCGGCGAAAGAATCGAACCAAAAACTTTCTACGCCAAGGACTTGAAGGCTACAGAGAACGCACGCATCGAAGCGCTACACCTGGCCAAAGGGGCCTCAAAGCGGGACGAGGATGATTATGACTACGACGAATATGACGACGAGGACGAAGAGGCTCAGCGGGATCCTCATGCGGCAAAAATGCAGAAGACGCAGTCACTGGCACACATTCGCATCTCGAAGCCTGGGACGGTGCGCTTGACGGGCGTCACTGATAGCTCCCGTGTAGGCGCGCGCATTGTCTATCCCTCGGAGGTCACCATTGCGCCATGCCCCGTGCACAGTTTGTTGACGGCGATGCGATCACTCGTGGTGACAACGTCCGTTGTGCTGCGCCAGGACTAGGAAGCGTGGGAGGGCGAGAAAGGGATATTGAGCTAGGCCTGAGCATCTATGGTGTTCCGCCACTAAGCTTGAAGTGGTTCAAGGATATCAATGGCAAACGGGAATACTTCACAGTGGAAGGCATCCAGGAAGGGCATGCCACTCAAACCGATGGAATTCACTCATCTTATGCTGCGGCTCAAGATGTTCATGTTCCTCTAACTGTCTCTGCTGACGCCCTCGGAACACACACCTATGCTCTTGAATCAGTGATGGATGGCTTGGGGAATGTGGCATACATGAGCCATTCTGTGCTCACCAAGGATAGTAATAGCTCTATCTCTACAGGTGCCAACACGAAGAACACTAGAACACTACATGTCCTGCGTCGACCGACCGTCTCATTCAAGGGATGCGGTCCCGGGAAGCCTGCGTCCCAGCGCATTGGATCGGAGGTGCCACTGATTGTCTCTACGAATGAGGCCGACCCTCTAGATGGCCCATGGGATATCACCCTCAAGTATCAAGCCTTGCCCCTCGCAGACGAAACTGGGAAGGCCGCTAACAAGCGGTTCAAACCTTGGAAGAAGAACTTGGCGACGCCAAAGGATAAACGGGAGCTGATTGTCAAAGCAAACACCCCTGGTCAATATACGATTGTCGACGTTAAGGGCAAGTACTGCGAGGGAGATGTCCTCAGCCCGGAAACGTGCACTGTAGTTGAGCTTCCCCTACCCACTGCTGAAATTGAGTGGCGACGCATACACGAATGGTACGTTAACACATGCATAGCATCACTATTTCTTTAACTCGATTACCAGCTCTGGTGATACTGGAGTAGCTGCATCTCTTGTCCTCCACGGTACACCACCGTTTCAAGTCAATTACCGTATGCAACGTGACAAGGAGCCTCCCCGCGAGCTCGTTCAAACTTTCTCCGGATCGCGAGGCGAAATGACGCTCCAGCCTCCTCAAAGTGGACATTACATCTACTCGTTCACTCACCTCAGCGATGCCAACTATCAGAAGGTGGAGTTAAAGGGGCCCAGCATCGATCAAAATGTGCACCCTTTGGCGACAGCCCGCTTCGTGCAAACCGGGATGCCTGGTCGGGATAAGCAAACTATCAACAGCTGTTCAGGCGATGTGGTCGATGTTGATGTAAACCTGCAAGTACGTCTGGTCCTGTGATCCGTGATGAGTCTGGTGCTCAAATTTTCTTAGGGCACAGGTCCGTGGAACCTGGAAGTCCAGCTGGTTGGGCCGAAGGGATCTGAGATTCTCGCATTCACTGGAATCGAAACCGCCCGGAAAACCTTGGAATTACCCATTCCAAAAGCTATCAACCGGGATGGCGGAACATTCGAGATTGATCTTGGTGCGTGGTCAGATTCTTGGTAGATCTTCAACAAATTCTCATGGTGATTCCTGTTCCTAGTAAGCATCGAAGACTCCTACGGATGCAAACGACCTTTGTCAGTCCCCGGAGTGTCGGTAAATGTGAGGCGCATTAAGGTGAGAGAATAATGTTGGTATTTTTGGACGGTGGCTGACAGGAGGGCATGGCCAAACAGCCCACAGCTCGATTCTATGGCAAAGAAGGCCAGCGCCAAGTAACAACTCTTGAAAACGAACAGGCCAACCTGCCGCTCAGGTTAACAGGTGATGGGGTGAGGAATGGTCTCTTATTTACGACAGCTTGAGCTGACCCCTTCCATAGCCATGGCGCATCAAATACCAACTCTTGAGAAACCTGACCACGTCCAATACGCGACACTTCGAACGCCGAATGACCATCTTGTCGTCAATGACAAGGGCCTCTATGAGATAATGAGCGTAAGTGTTCGATGCCTTTTGTAGCTGGTCAGGACTAATGGTGGGGCCTTTTCTACAGGTTACAGATACACAATGCCCCGGCAATGTATTTGCCGATGGATCCACATATCGAGTCGATTGGGTGCCCAGGCCATCTGCCCAGCTCTCAAAGGATACGAACGCGGCCTACGAAGCATTCAACGGCTCTTTCATTTTGCCGCCAATCTGCGAAAGTCAAGGCGGCCATGTTGATCTTGATCTTACTGGTCAGTGTCTCATCATCCCGCGTCTCTTGAACAAGTCTCATTAGTTTCTCCATTCAGGACGTCCACCCTTCCAGATCATGTACAACATTGCCCGGACAAGCGAATCAGGCGGTACAAGACTAGTCGACCAGCCGATCTTCAACAGTATTCAATCGCGAACCAGATTCCAACTCCACACCTCAGAACCTGGGCGTATCTTCTACGAAGTCAAACAAGTAGGCGATGCTGCTTATCCATTATCCAAGCACAAGGGGGTCGTCATCCCCCGGTTCTATAGGCCCCTATTTGAACAAGAAGTGCTCATGCGTCCCTCTGCTCGGTTCAAAAGCTCGGATCGGTTGTCGTATTGTCTGCACGATGCTCTTACTCCTAGAGATAAGTCGAGCTCAGACGGGATGATCCTGCTCGAAGGCACGCCACCCTTCGAGCTGAAGGTCTCGGTTCGTAACTTGGCCGCGGGCGAAACACACACGGAGACCATCGAGTTGGAGAAACCAACGTGGAAGTTGGACTTGCCATCATATGCATTCAAGTCTGTCGGCAAGCACTACGTCACTATCGAATCGGTGCGAGATGCATCGCACTGTGAGCAGACCGTTCCGGATCCGCACGAAAGATCAATATGGGTGGATGTAGCCGAATCTGCTGCCATCGTACCATTTGATCGCAGAGAACATTTCTGTGTAGGGGATGTCGCCCAATTCCAGCTTGAGGGCATTCCTCCATGGACCATTGGGTACGTTGTGGCTAGAGGCAGTCAAACGCATGTTTCATATCCTAATCGTGCCTTTCCAGGTACCGCCTCAATGGCAAGTCTTATACACAGGAAGCGAAGGTATCGCCATTCGCACTGGCCCAACAACAGCCAGGGGAATTCCGAATCACGTCCATCGCTCATCAACAAAAAATGTGCAAGTCCATTGTGACTGACCTTGGTTACACCGTCCACTCGCTACCGTCGGCGCAGGTTGGGCATGGGAAGAGAATATTCCAGGATATCCATGAAGGTAGGGCGCAATTCACATCATCGATCATCTGGAACACGCGTATTGAATGAATTTTGGTGCAGGCGATCAGGCCGAAATTACCTTCACGTTGGTCGGAGAGCCGCCATTCACTTTCACGTATCAGCGTGCGGAAGTCAGCTTGAAAAAGGGCGGCAAATCCGGCAAGGTCCTCGAAACCCATACTGTCTCGGGCGTCACTACGAAAGAATATTCAATTTTCTCTGCCATGGAAGGTATGCACCCTCAAGAACACGGCTCGTTCACTTCTGACATATCTTGCGCCCAGGCACATGGACAGTAACATTCATCTCAGACCGTTACTGTCGATACCCACCCGCCGCTCCAGACGGAAGCATGGAGAAGCACTAGAGGCAGATACGACGACTGATGACACATGTAGCTATAGAATCTGGGATACCAGACGTGCACTAATTCGAGATTCACGAACGACATCGGCGACCGGAGTGTTCTTTCGTTCAATAATGCTCAAAGATATCAAAACTTCTCTTTTTATTGATTCACATGCTACATACGAGCCCTACGTCTTCCTCCGTGGTTTATTCAGACTTGAGCAGAAGAGATGTAGAACCACTTGGAGACTGAAGTCCTGTTAGAAACAAAAACTTCTGCGCCATGATGAGACAAGAACTCACTGGAAGGATCAATGGGCGCGGGGGGCTTCCTAGAGTCAGCGGGAAGGCTGGTGTAGGACGGGTCGGAGGTCTTGACAAACCCGACAGAGCCCTCGACAGTGACGTTGCGACTAGAGAGCATTTGGCACAAGATGGAGGCATGACAAAAGAGGCAAAACTCACGTCGAGAGGTCGTAGGACGCCGTCTTGGCGGGGCTCTCGCCAGAGATGAGACGGCGCCAGGCCTCGTGGCACTCGTGGATGATCTCCGTGGCGTACTTCTTGTTCTTAGCCTCGCCAGAGAAGGCGAACTGGTTCTCGGGCTTGCCATCGGGGATCTTGTAGATACTATGAAAGACCCAGAGTAAACCATCATGTGGACCCGCGTAAGAAAATGAGGACGAACCGGAACCACTCGTTGGTCGCGCGGACGAGACCAGGGAGGTGCCTCTCGACATCCTCAATGTCGTTCAGTTTGGAAGCGAGAGGATCCTGGACATCCACGACGAGGACTTTCCAGTCGGTCTCGCCTTCGTCAAGGAGAGCCATGATGCCAAGGACCTTGACCTGCTTGACCTGGCCGACATAGCCAACCTGCTCGCCAATCTCGCAGACATCGAGGGGGTCGTTGTCACCCTTGGCCTTGGTCTCGGCGTGCGACTGGGTAGGGTCCTCCCAAGTCTATATCGTCGATACCAATCAGTCGATCAGTCAAGCGAGATACCGACAGAAAATGGACGGACCTGGGGAAAAGCACCGTAGTTCCAGATGTAGCCGTGGTGGGGGAAGCAGTTGCGGACAAAGCGCAAGCGCCCCTTCTTGATGTCCTGTTTGATGGGGTTGAATGCCTCCTCCTTTGAAATCTCCATCTTTGCGTTCGTCCAGCGGGGCACCTCGACGATCATGTTGAGGATGCCGTTGTTCTGGTCGGCAAAGAGGGGGATGTCGTGGAATGGCGACACCACATTTCCATTTTGCTCGATGTAGACACGGTGGTCTGATGAGCGAGATCAACGTCGTGCATACGTATGAGAGCGATGGCGAGGCATACCAAGGGTGTTGGGAGCACCGATGAGGCGTGGGGTATTCTAAGAAGTTCAAAATTAGGAGGGATTTTAGAGATTTTCATAGAGGACGCACGAGCGGCCATGATGGGCGTAGTGGAGAGAAGACGAGCTTGGTGGGCAAGACGGGACAGCGCCTTGGACATGACTTTGGGTCCTCCAAAGAGGTCCAAATCACCACCATCTGTCGATAATCGCAGATTCGCTTAGATATCCTCACGATTTCGTCGGAATTTCGCGCTTTTTTGCGGATTTATCAGGATCCCGATTATCTCCACATATCCGACGGAACCCTGAAATATTTTGGCATTTGTACAGTCATACACCTACTACAATATGATACAACGAATACCGAGAGCATTGAGCAAGCATAAAATCCAAGCATAAAATCACGTCGAAACCTTAAAATACTCTCAACATCATCAGAAGAACAAATCGCCTAACAACAAACCACCAGCCATACCCCCGAGAAGCGGCAGGGCAAGGCTGTTACTACCCATCCCATAACCATAGCCTCCGCGATTCGAATACGCAGAGTACGGATTACCTGCCGGAGGTCCGTATCGTGTGGGTCCAAACGACGTGGACCCAAACATAGAGGGCCCCAATATGAGGGCCCCAACATAGAGGGCCCTGCGAACGATTGGCTGTAGGTCGACCGGCCGGGGTATTGATGCAATTGGCTGAACTGGCGGTACGCCTCTTGTTGCCGTCGGAGCTCCTCTTGCTCCCGCTTTCGACGCACTTCCTTTAGCTGATAGATGATATATCAAAACGATGCAGACGAATGTGCAGTAGAAGACCCCTTACTTTAGCCATCTCCCGATTATATTGCTCCCTCTCCTCCTTAGTTCCTATCGCCTTGTCCTTCATCTTCCCGAAGAAGTTCCTCTTCTTATTTTCTTTCGGAGTCCTTGATCCACCCTCATCGACGAGCATATCCGGACTGGTGAGACCGCTATACGAATGCCTTCGTGGATTGGATGGCATATCGTCCGGCGATGCATGTTGGTCTATTATACTCCCGACCTTCTCCTTCACGTCTGGATGTTTAGAGAGATATTGCTCATCCTCGTAGGGGTGAATCCAGATAGAACGGGGTGGGTCCGCTTTGGTATCCACCTAGTACAAATGGGTCAATCAGCAAGACGATCAAGTGCCGAACTGGACTCGCGCACATAAAATGGATGGCCAGTCCGAGGGTCAACTTCTCTGATCCAGCCATAGGGCAAAGGGATTTCGTCTGTAGTCATGATGTGTGAGAGAAAGCGGGAAGTAGAATGCAAATGCCATGAGGATTTATATACCTCCGGCCTGAACCAGTTTAGGTTTGAATGCGTCATCGCCCCAGCGTCCGCGTACCATATCCATGCCACAGCATTCCATGTTGGTTAGAGTCGGCTATATGCACAGCGTCCACGCTTGGATTCCGAGTATATAGCTAGATCTGATAAGCATTTCTGGAATATAAACCGCTCATGATCCAGACGTGGCGTGTTACATTCCCCAGTGAGACTCGCCCCGACACGCAAAAATCTATACGTCACTGCACCGCCTTCTGCTGTCGGCCAAGGCTGCGCGATTGCAGGCAATGCTCTGACACAGCAGTCCAAAATTCAAAATGAGTTGCCGTGCTCACCTGAACGTCTTATGATTTGATGCGCAGCCGGTTCAGCTGACTCCTCGGAGTTTGGTGCTCAAAGGTGCTCAAACGCCCAAAGAATCAAGAAATATGGGTTTAGTTGGATTATGCACAGAACGAATACGCGCTTCCATATATAGTACCCCGGTCTCGAAACGCCTCACCTACTACTTGGCCTGACTCACTGAAAGCATAACGTCGGCATAGGCAGAACTTAGCTCCTATAGAGTCGATGAACTTTGGTTTATCTATCGAGATCGAGGAGAACTTGACTCACTTCAGCATCTTTGCACAATCCCCAATTCCTGCACCATGCGATAAGACGGCCATAAATACCGGCAAATACAGAAGATGATACTTGTGGATCCACGAATGAGCATTGTACAAATGATTTCCTGACATGTGAGCATATGAATAAAGTCGAAGTGCTAGATGCTTGCGAAATACCATAAGGAGATACCGAGACGTGGGTAAACATGAAAGTGGGAAATGTGAGATGAGATTGCTTCATGTGCGTAGAGAATGAACCATCTCCTGGATCTTGTCCGCTTTTTGATCGAGCGGCATCTGGGTATATAGTCAGCAAAGTGCTGTACGGTTGGTCCACAACCACGTCACACACACCTTGAGGAAAGCGTCCATCTTCTGATTCCGAGCAGGATTAGCAGATTGGGGTGAGTGAACTTCTCCACCAACGACGATAAATTCGAGTTGCCATGCCTGGCACCGATCTCGACTGAGCCACCTTGAACATTGTAGCCGCCTTGCTTGCCCCAGGGTGTCTTCCTCCCCCCGCGTTTCCGCTTCGGTCCCGCCTGGACCCACCCATCTTCCGGAAGCTGCCACTGCTCTACCTCATCTTTGACCTCTCCGCCCCAACACCAATTATTGTTCCAACCGACTGACCCCCACCCGTCACTAAGACCCTTCTCGTACTCCTCCCGCTTCTTATCGAGCTCATCGAGAAAAACCTGCATGTTCTCGACCTCCTCTCCTCTTTGCGCAGCCATCACGCCCTTAAGCCAGAATGATATGCGTTCGGGGCACTGGTCGACCCACTGCTGCTTCTCTCGCACCTTCGTTTGGGAGTAGAAATCTTGGAGCCTAATATCACCCCAGGTGGTACGAGGCACCCAAGGGTCATATGCGGCTGCTTTCGCTTGGTGCAGGAGTTTGCTCATGCTCCACTGCCTGCCTCAGGCTCATGATCTCGACATTACCCTCCTGGAGGAAGCCCGTTGAGCACTGTAAACATCTCCAGTGGTCCAGTTCTGGAACCGAGTCAAAATCTAAGAGGGCATAAGAGCATTGTCATGATAGAAACCAGCATGCAACGCACTATCGGGGAATTGTAATTCAAGAATCTGGGAATCCATTTGTCCAGGAAGACGGTCGCAGGCGTTGAATATGACTAGAGATTGCACTAGATGTATGGGCAGAATGTAGAGCGATGTTGATTATGATAAGAGAGGTAGTGTTGACTCTTGCGGACTACGAGGAAAGAAGTCCGCAGAGCTGTGGGATGCGCTACATAAGAGAGCTTGCCCTCTGACTCTTTAGCCGAAGCCGCAATTGTGGGCAGTTGGCACGTGATCACACATCCTCCAATCATCAACAGCTACATTGTACCTAAGTACGACAATATGTCCAAAACCTAAAAATAATCCAACAGTAGACTGTTCATGAAGGGCCAGGCAGTGGGTCCGTCCACGTCCCATTTGGCCAGAGAGTTGCAGGCATCGTATAATCCCCCACTGCCCCGGAATCTGTAAACTGCCAACGGACGCACCCGTGAGCTGAAAGCACAATGAAGATCAAGGATACTTCTTACGGCTATCCGGAAGAAATGGGGTATGCCGACTTGTAAGCTTGCTAAGGAATAGTTCAAAGCGACCCCCACATAACGCTCCACGTCATCTACGAGGAGCGAGAAACCATCCCAGCCTTCGCCACTCGGCAGAGCCGACCAAAAGATGGTCTGGTTTTGCAAAGATATCGACGCGTTGAAGGTGGATGAGTTGGTGGCAAAGGATGGAAGATCGGTGCCCAGAGGCGCATCTCGTATAAGCTTTCAAGACGAGCTCGTTAAGAAATGAATGGGATCTTTGTAGTCGCGTATGCTTACCTGCGCCGCGGTTTGTAAAATAGAGTCGAAGCCCCAAGCAGCGGCACCATTGAGAAACATTCCTAACAAAAAGCCCTGGTATAGGGCAGATAATCTAGTAGGGAATGCCGTTCCGGGCATCAAAACCATTGCCAAAAAGTAGTGATGAATCCGAAGATTCAATGTTGGAAGTAGGGCCAGCACGAGTGTTACAAGTCCACCAAGGATGTACCAGCCAAGGTAGTAGGGCAACCAACCGGTCTTTCGTATGACGCGTACTTGATTGATGACGATTGCAAGTAGAACAATGATGATGATGATCAAAGCTATCAAACCGCCTGGTTGTGCTTTGATGTCAGCAGCAGTCAAGCGGTCAATGGGAATCTTGTCCGTAGTCAGGTTGGTAAGTACCGTGACCCAATACGGCCCAAGGAACCAGACCGCGCCCTCTAGAGGCATCTTGGTCGCGAATACAGGCAAAACAAAGCGGATCGATAAGCGCCATAATGCATAACAGATGAATAGCGCGGGAAGGAATGTGCCGAACCCGTCAGCGAGATCAGGCGGGTTGCTGCGAGGCTGGGAAAATAGTGTGATGTGCCAGTAGCCGATGCAGACCAAGCACCAGAAAAGAATGATAGGCTTTGGTCGCAAGGCCATAAATAGGATCGTGGTGACGATGACATTCATAACGAGTGCTTCGTTGCGCATGTCGGAGCAGTGCGCAAATGGAGGGGATTCTGAGAAACGATAGGACAGAGGGAATACCGAGGGAAAGCCAATGGAACTTAAGCCGTTGGCCGTGCGAGGTAAAAAATTTGTGTAACTTCCGACGAGGTTGACGGTACCACAGCCACCCCTAGAATTGCTGATCAAGCCGCTGTTCGTCTGTAGATGTGAGCAGCGGATTAGCACTTATGAGGAACAGAGCAGTGCGTACGCTTGAAGAGCTGCGGCGCAAATAAAACTGTCCCCTCGATACGTCTCATCGTCGTCACCGCCTCCAACTATCAGGGGCTTAAAAACGATCTGTTCGTTACCCACCGTCCTAGGGTTTTGCAGAACGACAGGAGCACACTGCGCCGGACACCGAAAATTGAAAGTTGAATTTTCGAACGGGGCACAGGACGTTCCATTTATACCACATCCATTGTTGGCTGCCCAGTATGTAGATGTGCATGAGATGAACGAGTCTGCCGGTGTTTGGAAAGACTGTGCGCGTGAGAAGAATGCCATGCCGATGACCCAGGCTGCTCCCAGGATGATGAGGATCCATGGGGAGGTGAGTGGGTGTGTTGCGCGGATTAGATGAGTCTCGAGAGGGAGAGTGAGCACCTGTCCATGGCGTCTTATGCTGAATTGAAGCCATGGCTTGGGCTCTGTGATCGGTCTCGCAAATGGTGTGGATTGAGTAGAAGTTAAAGTTACGAACCTGGCAGATCCACCTTTGGCCTGGGGCCTCGCACATAAAGAGCGATGCGAGAGTACTTTTGGTACAAGCTAGGACGTTTGATAGCAAAGCTTTTTTCCAGACGGGTGTACCAGGGTAGCCGTGGCTGCGTGGCACGCTCTGTGTTCGAGATCCCCAGAACGAATTCTTGCTCTGCTGGTGATTTAGTAGATTGACGTTCCGATGAAAGATGGTCGGAGTGCCTTTGAAGTGTGCTGGAGCTCATATTGGCCTCCATCGTGGTGAATTAGCAGTTTCTAGGTCTGAGCGCATGACACAATGAGTGAGAACTTAGGAGAGTCGCGGCATTGGTCAGGCCGCAACCAGACGATCCCGGATCCAAAGATGCCGAGGACTTAGAAGCCCAAATCAAGCCTGTTTTGGAAATTATCCAGGGACTTTGCTCGAGAAGAAAACTTGACATCGGTCAAGCAAATCGGACGCTTATGAACGTTAGGCGAAGCACAAAGAAGCGACAGAAGGACGTCCAAGAACAAGCACATTCACATATCCACAATCGAAACACAAATTACAAGTTACAGCTCGCGACGTTAAATCTTGGGATTAAATCTGAGTGGTATGTTCTCAAGCAGGTCCACCTGTTATGATTGTGGATTGTGAGTGTAGTCAAGACGTGCAGAGGACAGATACGCACTGTAATCATAAACCAATCGTGCTTGGATGTTTTCACCTCCAGGGCCTATAAATCTGACGTGCCTGACGTATCGCCGCTCCCCGTTGACTTCCTCGAATCCCCAGATCTGGTGGAGGCACCACCATGTTGGTCAGATTAGACAATTCGATCAAGACCGGACCAGACATATGCTCACCTGTTCAGCTGTCCATGATGTCCCGCTCTTGGGAGTATCGCTCTCCACATACGAGTTGACGGCACCATGCTCCGTGGTATCTGGTAACCAACCGACCCGCAAAAACTCGTGTTCGATGTCTTCCACCCTTATTCTTCTCGACCGACCGACGACGAAACCAAATATATGATCTTCATGCTCTCTAGCTTCCCAATTGAGGACGCGGATCTCCGTGGTACCTTTGATACCTCCGGTGAGGGTTTGGTCGATGTCGATGTGCTCCACACCTGCGTCGTCTTTGTAATGTTTAACAGAGAGTGTGAGCGTAGCGATGCCGATCGCTTTGCGTGTAAACCAGCTGACACCCTGCAGTCTGAGGATCTCGTCGGTAGAGTCACTCAACGACTTGTTCTGCAAGTTCGTTAAGACTCGTCTATTGATCTGACCGTGTTTCTGAAGATACATACCATGACATATTGGCCGCTTAGGTCGAGAGTCGTCAAAGAGGATGGAGCAGCCATTGGTGTTCCGAGTAGTGATGTCAAGACTCAACGTTCGATTGTGCGTCTATTTTATAGTGGTTTGTTCAAAGTGGCATGCGAAGTTCCATTCAAGAATCACATGAATAGACGAAATCTTGACTAAAGTGGGTAGGTGGCAGATAATGCGGAGTGCGAGAGAATGCAGGGTCAGCTAGTGGTCAGCTGCCCAAATTCACTATCCAAGACCGTCATCAGGGCGTTCATCATAATAACTAAGACTTGAATCCACATGCAAGAGGCCCTGTGCATGTCAGGTTGATGTTCAGATACGGGCATTCGGAGGCATTTGAAGTGCAAGAAAGTGTCGTGAAGGCCGGCGCCTGAAGGCGCCCGTACTTACTGCTGTACACGCTCGTACGACGACGTACACGGCATTCATCACTAGGAATGCGGTCGCCAACTCGTGAATTCGCTTCTGATAAAAGAGACATACGAGACTGACCGCCAAGGCCTGGATCGACACGCCTGTCAATGTGAATGCCAATCATTGTAGATCGCTAAATATGTTGCCATATAGTCGTATACCTGCGTATAACCGCGAAGTCAAGTTCTACGCATTATATGAATTGGCTTTTCAAGGTCAGTAGCACAATTCTGTGACATACCTTCATTCTGCCTTCAGTTGAAAGATCGAGAGAACCTTCCACACAGCATCCTTTCCTCTTTCCCATGCCTGTGGACCACGACTCTCGTCGCCTCCAAATTCGACCATGATCCCATTCTTCGACCACTCCAGCCAAATCTGAATGCTGCCTGAGGAAGGGCCAGCTCCACCGCCCTTCCTGTCCGGCTCACCAAGCATGACAAGGAAATCTTTCCCCGTCGTATTAGGCTCGATTGAGATGGAGGATGGTAGTGGTTTTCCGTCTTTACTTTCTGGGGAAACCACCAGAGTGATGGGTGATATAGGGTAGGTGGTATATGCAGGAGCAGTCGCCGATTTGTTGCGATTGCCCGAGCTATCGTCGGGGGTATTTAGTTTTTGGGGCATATTATAGATGTCGATTCCATCTAGGACTAGATTTTCTTCATTCAGTTGATTTCTGGGCAGTCCTGACTTGGGCTTGTAGCCGTTGATCGGTGTGAAGAGTAAGCTGAGTCCAAGAGCATAATAGTTGAAGTATACTGCGTCGGGATACGATTTGACTTCGGGAACAAGGGCAGAAGTGGATGTAGACGCAGACGAAATTTCTGTTAGGTAACTCGAAAGTTGAGGAGAAGCGGGCGACAGGCCAAGTAAGTCCTTGATGGCGGACATCGTTGACGCAGGGCAGGAGGAAAGGGAGAGGGACCCCGAGAGATCGCGATCGAAGTGACGTATCCGAACATGCGCATGTTTTCCGACGCCGTGCTCTGCGTTGTGCGGTCTCTCCTGAGCAAAGGGGCCTACAGCGAGGATGGCAGACCGCCCAGATGCTGTTAAGCTGAAGCCAAGACAAAATCAGACCCCTCCTCCAAGTCTGCGTCACAATCCCGTCATTCGTATGGAGAATCCTCCTATTTCCATTCGAACGCGCCTTTGGACTGGCCATTCGCACAATTCGCCCAATTACCCCACAGCTCATTCCCTAGTGATATGTCTACTCCTCGTTCCGTTCCTCATCCTGCTATCGGGTCTATCTGGGGTGTACGTATGGCGTTCTGTTGCGGTTGGTTGGGAGGTACCATTGTACCTCCAATATGGGTAACGCTCTTCGTACAATATCTGGTTTGGTATGCTGAATAGCTGCCCCAATTATAGGGATGGACTCCCACCGTATGCTGAAGTGCCGCTGCCCACATTGAGTGCTGTTCAACCATACGACTTCACACTTCACCTCGACGTTCCGGCGATAGAGTCGAATTTCCATCTCGGAAATTTTATGAGCACGTTGACTTTGTCTACGACTTCAAATAAGACAATCATCACCACTCGACGACCTGTGAGTCATATTTAGTGCGTATGGTAGGATGCTCACGATCGCATAGTCGATGGTCCTTCCTCCGACGTCATCCTGGATACCCTTCGTCTCTTCGAAGAGGAGGACTGTCGCGGTCGAAGTCCAGTTTTTGAAGTCGTATGTCACTGGCTACAGCCATGTCGTAGCCAGGGTTGAAATTGGGAGGCAAGATAGTTGGAGGAGTCTTGGCTCAGGGGAGGGTCGCGAATTGAGTGTTTTGTCTGCATCGGTCTCCGGGACAGTGCGACATAAAGGCATACGGTATGTTGTCTGAAACTTTATTTTGACGTGCCTCTGACTAACGATGTGACCTGTAGCGGCCTCATATCTCGGTATCCTTTCGTATTTGGGAACATCGCAGCAGCGACCTTCCTGCTCTGCTCCTTGGCAGTTTTGGCAGCATGTCTTCTCCCCTCACTCAGGTGGGACTACAATGGAGTCGAGCCGGAGCGTGGCCCGAACATTAAGCAAGAGCCAGGAGGGCGCGTTAAGAAGAAGAGATCCTCGAGAAGGAGCAAAAGTTTGGGGCGTAGTCGTGATGTAAGCCCATCACCACTTGAATTTCAGTCCAAAGAGCTCATACTCGAGTGACACTATAATGTCTTCCCTACATAGGATGATCCTTCTGCTCCGATTGGCGAAGAGGGTACCTCTACAACACCGCTTCGCCGTCGCCGCTCTCGCTTGCAACGGGACTCGGACTCGGACTGATCTTTCCTTTGTCGGGTTTTTTCCCTCTACATGCATCTTCGTGTGGAACATTGTGTTGACCTGTGATCCTCTATAAGTTAGATGTATACGGCTAAGTGTCGCGATCACACTTTTTGTAATGTTTTTGTACAGGTATGCAATACAGCGTTAATCGTATGAAGTGGCTCTTTTCAGGACGCAAGGCTCTCAAGCCGCAACGCCGGCAAGCTGTCCTCATGCTGAGGGCTACATACCGGGTCAACCCGGCTCAATTCAGCGCGACTCTTCTGAGGAGCTTCCGGCAGCCTGGACCGAAACCGATCGATAACGCTGGTGTGGCATTCGGAAGTGGTATGTCCAGAACAACGCTTGTGGCCATGGACAAAGCAACGATTCGCAGATTCAGGGGCCGCCACTGTCGGTCGCGTCGTGATCGCGTGGACATAGATGTGGCTTTGGCTGTGGCATTCACCAATGTGGCGGTCTCTTTTGTCCTCGTCCGTTATAAGGCCAGACACCGACAGGTCTTCGGGTCATTGACCTCCCCTCTGTCTTAATCCCCTTAGCACAGCCTATATCTCTTATATCTTTGCGTCATGGTGTCTCACCGTACTCGAAAGCAAGGCGCAGGGACTCGGACCGCTGCTGTGGCCGCCTCGAAGGTCAAGGCTAAGGCCTCCGTCCGTCAGGACAAACAAAAAGGCATACCCATTCGTGGCGCCTCGCTCATAATATTACGTGCATTCTTTGCACTCGATCAACATCCTTCTGTTGATCAAAAGGCTATACTCTGCCAAAAGTGCAACATGTACGTTGCAAGCTTTACGCCACTGCTCGTTCATCTGACAGACCATCTCCAGCGGGAAGACGAAGCTCGATACTTGGTTCGTGAACGAGAGACAGAAACTCAGAAAAGCGTCAACAGGAGAGGATAACGTCTATCTAGCTGCGTTGGAGGCGACGGTCGTCGAGATGTTGACCAAGATCCCCCAGGAGGAGAAACAGGCTGAACATAGAGTGTTACGAAGCACACAAGCACGCACTCTCGCAGCACAACAGTTTGTTTCTTCCACGCCACTGCGGGAGAACCGCGGGCGCACTCTGCCCCCAAGAGCGGTCCTCGTGAGCGAGTCCCCTCGGGCCATATGCGTATTGCCGAAGGATACCAACATGCCGACCATACAGGAGGCCGCACACCTTCTCTTGAACTTATCGAAGTTTAGTAAAGTCAAGCCAACTGGGGCTTAAAAGGACGAGCAGTTAGGCTCGCTTTTCACATTTTCGTCGTTTGTTTTGGTGTGTCCCGCATTTCGTGGTTTATCGCCGTTTTCGTGTTTTCGCATTTCCTTTTTTTTATCTGTCTAAGCTCTCATGTTTTCGTTTGCTCATGATATCCTACACTCATATTTATGTCGTTGATTTATGTTATGTCGTTTCTGGACATGATTTGTTGGAGCCATTCATCGCATATTTGAAACAACTGCATTCAGTCTCCGCGAGCTCCTTCCCCGCTTCCCCACTTCCGGCTGTTAGTTATCCGTTACCGGCCCTCCACAGCATACTTATACCTGCTCGTCCTCATAATCTAATTCTCAACTCAACGACGCTCATTGTTGGATCAATATGAGCGAATTTGACGCAGCCAAGCTATTTGGAGTGCAGGGAAAGGTTGCTCTGGTGACCGGTGGGAGCAGGGGCATTGGTAAGATGGTACGTTCTCCACTTTCTGCACAAGGCAGTTGACAGTGTACCTGTGTCTGACTCCTGGAAAGTTCCTTGGTCACTGACATTCCCTGTGAGCAGATCGCTACTGGGTTTGTCAAGAACGGTGTCAAGGTGTACATCAGCTCTCGTTCCGTCAAGGACTGCAATGGCACGGCAGACGAGCTGAATGCCCTCGGCCCAGGGCAGTGCATTCCCATTCCGGCGGACATGCAGAAGCTCTCCGAGGTCGAGCGCCTTGTGAGCGAGATTTCGAAGCGGGAGAAGGTGCTTCACATCCTTGTCAACAATGCAGGAGCCGTGTGGGGTGCGGGCATCGACGAGTACCCGGTGCGCGCCTCGTTGCTAGAGATGCAGTCTCGTTCTTCAGCATCCTTGATGCTCACCATCACATCAGGATGATAGCTTTACCAAGGTCATGACGCTCAATCTGCAGCGTGTATTCACGCTCACGCAGAAGTGCTTACCACTCCTCCGGGCTGCCGCCCAGCAAGGTGGAAAGGTAGATGGCTCATACAAGGACCCCGCGCGTATAATCAATGTGAATCTCCTCCTTCTATGCTTCAACTATGATATAGCTGACAGATGATCTTGCTGATAGATCGGCTCCGTGGAAGGACTTGGAGTTCCTAACCATGAAACTTACGCGTACTCCTCTTCGAAAGCAGCTCTGCACCACCTTAGCCGTCATTTTGCTGGCCGATTGGGCGTCGAGGGCATCACCAGCAATACAATTGCATGCGGTCCATTTGAGACGAAGAGTATGTACTATGTTGACTCCTCCCAGTCGGACCTTAACGAAGATTTCTCTGCAGTGATGGCTCATACCCTCGCTACTTTGAAAGACATCATCTTAGACTCGGTCCCGCTCTATCGAATTGGTACACCAGAAGACATAGCAGGGACGACCTTGTTCCTCTCCAGTCGCGCAGGCGCTTTCGTGAATGGCGCCACCATTACACTTGATGGGGGTTCGGAGGTGAAGATGCCCTCCATCTCCAGACTCTGATATCGTATTTTCATTCGGATGATTTGCTGGTGTCGACGGTTATAGAGTATCTATACAACCATATATATATACATCCCAAAAAAACGACTAAAAGCTGGCATTAGATGTCCACAGAACAATAACAACCTAAGACCCAAGGTATCGATAAACTGAAGTGCGTCATGTTGAAGTCTCTGAGGCGGGGACATCAACCACACTTGTCTCAGCAGCTTCGCCTGTGTCGCTGCCTGCGTCGCTTCACCCTTCACATCCGCTGTCTCCACTCTGATTTGTGGCGGGTCTTTGGCGTCTGCTGCACCTTTCCTTTCCTCTCCCTGAACGCTCTCCTTATCTGCCTTACCTGTTCCCTTCTTCTTATCCTTCACGGTCATCTCGCTCAAGCCCTGAACCAGATCTCCGGCATCATCACCTTCTAATCCCAAATCCTGCACCAGCTGCAGGAGATCATCGTGTGTGACCTTGAGGCCCTGCAACCCGTACCCGACGAGCTCCTGGCCGACATCGAATTCTGCCTCGTCTCGCTTGCGCACATCTGCAGCAGACGTCTTGGTACGCAGCGGTGACGGCGAAGGGCTGGTATTGAACGCGGCCCTGTGCTCGGGCTTTGCCATCTGGGAGGGAGATGATGCGCCGGGTAC
Source organism: Heterobasidion occidentale (assembly GCA_039111635.1). Classification (NCBI taxonomy): domain Eukaryota; kingdom Fungi; phylum Basidiomycota; class Agaricomycetes; order Russulales; family Bondarzewiaceae; genus Heterobasidion; species Heterobasidion occidentale. Next base: position 1,407,966 of record JBCAQO010000001.1, on the reverse strand, counting down.
GCCGATGGGCTGTTCACGAAGCAAGGGACGGTCTTCTTCTACGGCGGGGTTATAAGGTTCATTCAGACGGAGAAAGGTGGCCAGCTCGTCGTATTCGACGGCTTCCTCGCTGGAGGAAAGATGTCATATGAGCTCGAAGGAGCCCTGAGCGAAGGATGAAGTGAGACACACAAGTCGGTGAACGTCTGATAAAGAAGGTCAGTACGGGACATAATACATGGCCATGGTTAGAGGGACGTACGCCAGGAAACTTTCCTCCGACAAGGATTCCAGGCAACTGCTGTTTGTCTGTGACCGAAGGATCCGCCGATGCATTGAGTGGCATTCGGCCAAGAGAACACTTGCCTGCTCACCTAAAGGCGCCTTTCGCTTCCAGAGCCGTTTGGCATCTTCGTCCGATGCCAGGTCATACGAGATGAACGGGATCTTCTTGACTTGAAGAATGCGGAGAATGTACTCTGCTCATTGTTGGCAGTTGAGCGATGACAACAGGTCCCTAGTCATTCACAGCGACGAACACTGCAAGAGGGCATCGGGTTTACCTTGACGTTGCCGGAGTGCTGGCTGAGAGGCTATGGTAGTGAGGAATAACTGGATTGGAGGAGACGGCATTGCAAGGCGGCTGAACGTTGGTGACAAGAGCAGTTTCCTTTTATAGCAGCTGCGACGAGTGCACGGCGGCCGCTTCAGCGTACGCGATCATCCCGCCGATTCGATGACTCTGAGCGTGCTGGTCGTATGCCTCGGCAATATCTGCCGCTCCCCCATCGGGGAGGCAGTCCTGAGAAACGTCGCGTCTGAGCGCGGCGTCGACATCACCGTCGATAGCGCGGGCACAGCAGGGTATCATGTTGGTGAGGAGCCTGACGAGCGGTATGTCTTACTTTGCATCCTTCCCGTTCCCGATCTCATGCCGACGCGCCGTTCCAGTTCAACAGCGACGTGTAAGAAGGTGAGCGCTGTGCAACAGTGGGGAATGCGTACCATCGGAACAACTGACATGCTTAAATCGACCGAAATCTATTGCCATCCAGTTTGGCGTCCCCATCTCGCACGAGGCGCGTCAGGTCCAGCCGGAGGACTATCGAAAGTTCACGCACATCCTTGCAGCTGACGAGAACAACCTGCGCAATCTCCTGCGCGATAAACCAGGCTACGCCACCGCTGAAGTCAAGCTCTGGGGCTCGTATTTAGACGGCAAACGCATCGAAGATCCTTACTACGGCAACATCGTGAGTCCCGGCTTTCGCTCAGCCATAGCAGCCAGACACACGATAATCCGCCCTATTCACACAGAAAAACTTTGAGGCTGTCTTTCATCAGTGTGAGAGGCTATCCAACGCCTTCCTCGATGAGGTCGTCGGTAAACAGGGCGGAAGCAACAAGGCTGCCAACCTGTAGATTATGGGCGCGAATGTCGCCAATATACCTGATATTGTATGCTACTCAAGTCGGCCAAGAACACAAGACCGAAATGATGCTCCATGTTCCATCCTAAACCGAGCCCAGCTATTGTACAAGATGCCAATCCTCCGACGAATCTCGATCAATGATGCGTTGGCATGTTCACAGATGCTTTCGTTGCGATAGCGTCTTCCGACTTCCAGAGGCTGGTGGTAGTCTGTTCCACACCAGTCAGATGCTGTGCGCACGCGAGCCTGGCCAGAAGAACGTACCTTCTTCTGAGTATAAAACTCGAAGGCACTACGAAAAAACAATTCAACGGGATATCCAGAGAGAGCGTTAGTGAAACACACCTCTTTCCATAGAAACCGAGATCACCCAAGACGCTACCCTGTACGTTCAATCCAGTTAAAGGATTGCTCGTGTATATAATCGAGAGCATCGCCACGTACCTTGTTCCCGCTCCAAGAGAACATAGGGAGCGGCACAGGTATCGGAACGTTAATGCCGATTTGTCCGACGTTGACATCGTGCTCGAACTTCCGAGCGTCGCGCCTGACTGTGTGAAGATAGCTGTGCCGTTCCCGTAGCGGTTGGCATTGATCAGCTCGATGGCCTCGTCAAGGGTGTTCGCCTTGAGAACCACCAGGACTGGCCCAAAGATCTCCTCGCTACAGTCGGATTAGATCACTGTATCAACATTATCGGGACAACTCACTTGTAGCACCTCATCCCAACGCCTGCCTCGATGATCGTTGGACCGACAAAGTTGCCATGCTCATAGCCATGTACCTTGATGTCCCGGCCGTCAAGATAGATATTGCCGCCTTCTTCCTCTGCGGAGCCTATCAAACCGAGTATGCGCTGTTTTGCAGCAGGTGAGATCACAGGTCCGCTGAGGGCATTGTGAACTCGGCGAATCGTCTCACTCGGTAAATGTACCCACAGATCAGCTTCTTTCTCGAAACCGCCGTTGACCTTTAGTTTCTGAGCAAGTTGCGACAGATCCGGTAGCCATGTCTGGGCGTCACCGACAAGAACGGCAACAGAGATGGCCATGCATCGTTGACCGGCAGCTATTCATCAGACAATGTTGAGCATTCAAGGCTTGTAACATGTAGCAACCTCGTACCTCCAAAAGCAGCGCCGACAATAGCATTCAACGCATGGTTCTTGTTAGCTGAATGTACACGGACAAGACAATGAGATCTCTAAATAAACGGGATGTTGCGAACATACCATCAGGCATAATGACGGCATGATTCTTTGCACCCATGTTAGCTTGCACGCGTTTCCCGTTCTGCGTGCCTCTAAAAATCATCAGGCTTAGCACATTCTGATATTGGTGTATTGGCGCGCGCATACCGATCGTAGATGTGCTTCCCCGCGCGGTCACCGCCCACAAAGCTGATAGCGCGGATAGCAGGATGGTCACAGATGGCGTTCACGGTCGGCACAGTGCCGTGAACGACATTTACAACGCCGGGAGGGAGGCCTGCACGCTCGCAGAGTTCTGCGATGATCATGGCAGCTCCGGGATCGCGCTCCGAGGGCTTCAAGATAAGCGTGTTGCCTGTCACTGTGGCCATGGGGATGGACCACAGCGGGATCATCCTGCCAGCTGGTGTTTTAGGTCTGACGGGTGCTGGTTGAAGAAGCAGGAGTACTCACGCAGGGAAGTTAAATGGAGCTATCCTGCAACAGACAGTCAAGGTACGGGAGGTTGTAGATGAAAGCAGGTCGGGCTCACGATGCAGTAACGCCCAATGGGACTTTGCGCACTTCGGTGTCCATGTCTTTACTGACTAAATCGAATTTCAGCTGAGTTATGACGACATGCTGCTGAGTATTTCAACAAGGCGGCTCTCACCTTCAATCTTCTCGCCGAGGAGCAATGAAGGTGCGCTAGTAGCATGCTCTACTACCTGAAGACCTCGAAGAATGTCGCCATGAGCATCTGATACCAAACAGGCTTGTGAGCGTACTAAACGCGACACTAATACTATACCGCTCTACCTGGCAACGTTTTCCCCTGCTCGAGAACGATGCTAGACGCAAGAACGTCCGCATTTTCGCGGATGAGACGCTGCAATCTACCCGGCTGTCAGCGACGAACTTTGCCGGACGGGAGGAAGACGCGGCGTACTCCAGCACGAATCTCTGACGAGTGAGCACACTGGTGTTGCTCCATGTCTTGAATGCATGAGAGGCGGCATCGACCGCTTGCTCGAATTCGGCATGCGTTGTCTCGGGAACACGAGTGAGTAGTGTTTGGGTTGACTGACGTGACGGGTCAAACGGATGCTCCGAAGTGGGGCAGGTGGGAAGCGAGCGAGACAAACCGGATCTAGGACGTCAATCCACTTGGTAGCCTTGCTTTCGACAAACTCTCCTCCGATGAAATTCTTCGTGTTGTGGCCGGCGGCACTTGTTCCCTTCCACTCCTTCGAGATCTGTTCGGCCTTTGGGCGGGCAGCAGCGCTGAGGCCGCTCAGGGGAGCCCGTGATGCTGCGGTTGCATGAGAACGAAGGTGCACTGTTCGCAGGTGGGATAACCGAGACGACGACATGAGAAAGCGGACGAGCGAAGTGCAAGGGAATGCTCACGTCTTAAGACCAAACGGCGTCGGGTACCCCACGGGGTGTCGGCACCGCGGCGCGAGGCACGGAGAGGATTGCCGGGTGGCACTCGGGTGGCGCGCTTCAACTCGATGTGGGAATACTGTGGGAATACATCATCATCATGCTCACCGCGAGCCTGAGAAGGCCTCCGGGCTCAAGCTCTCAAGCTCAAGGCGAACAAGGCGTCTAACATCGTCTCATCACCCTCGGCGGCCATGAACAACAGCTCTCCGCCCATCAATGGAGCGGCTCAGCAGAATCCAGCCGTGGCCGGTGTTCCCGTTAATTCGGCTTTCCCGCAGAACCCTCAGGCGCAGGCGCAGGCGCAGGCGCAGGCGCAGGCGCAGGCGCAGGCGGTTCAAGCTCAAGCCCTAGCAATGCTCGCGTTCCAGTTTCCTACTTTGTTTGCACAAGCACAAGGCAATATCTCGTGGACTGGTAAGTGATGGTACTTCAAGGCGCTACTTACATCGTTCAACGGATTCTCGTAACTAGGAATGAACTTGCCTCAGCCGACTTTTGTGCCGGTGCCTGTTGGCCAGTCTCCATATGATGAGGATATATTGGTGCATGCTTTGCACGCATCATCAGGGAAGAGAATCAATTACAGGCAATCGTTAGAAAGCTTGAACGGGGTAAGCACCCTTGCCCGCGCTGCCATGTAGCCTCTCACCATCCCAGTCAGGTCAACAACCACACAGCCGATCAATGGAAAGATTATTACTTGGAAAATGTTCATCATATCAACAGTCTCGTTTCCAAATTGTCAAACGGACCTGCATCTGAACCTGTTAGCCATAGTGTGAAGAAGCCTGTCATTTCTCCCCCATCTGGGCAGGATACCAATACCAGCCTGCAGACTGCTAAAAGGAAGCTGCCCCATCTAAATCAATCAATCTCTGCTCCTGAGGCCGGGAGCTCCCTCAGTTCCAGGCAGCACAATCGTCGAACGTCTGGATCTATGAACCTGTCTTCGGATATGGCTCCCAACCAGCTGACTTTAATCGAATCCACGATGGCCAGCTCATCGATGCCAACGGCTTCCACTTCAAAAATCACTCCCAGGGTACCATCCCATGAACCATCGCCCCCAAGTGATATTTCCCCTGCCCTGTTTTGGCAGTCTGGGACCCGACGTCCGTTCACACCCAAGGATAAGAAATATCTCACCGAATACATGGCTTGGTCACTAAGTCGCGATTCGACGCTGAGTAAGACTGAACTAGCCAAACGACTAGCCGCAAGGGTGAGTTCGGATCTGTTCCTTCACGGTTCAAGGCACTCACAGACCATACCTAAGGCCCCTCATCATACAGAATCCTCATGGGCTCGAGTAATCAGGAAGGCACATCTTGCGGAAGATACGTACAAGGCCTATAAGAACGAGCCCGATGAGCCCATTGAGATATCCGACGATGACGAGGATGAGGAGACTGTGGAAGAATCTTTGGAAAATGGTTCAGATTACGACCCCTCAGATGACGCTCCTTCAGATTTGGATGATGATCTAGAGTCAACGGATGACGATCTAGCACAGATGGGAGAGGCAAATCTGCCTTCACGGACACAGACATGCGGATGGTTGCAAAATGGGTGGCTTCGCATCCTGACTGGGAGGAGATGTCCTACAGGGAAAAATGGGAGGATCTAAGTCAGAAGGTGCGTCGTAATTCTCTGCGTCGGAAACTATGATGCAAGTCGGTAACTTTGAGCTTATCTCTCAGTACCCTCAACGATCTGACAAGGCCTGGAATCATTATTTTACCAGAAAGAAAAAAGGTACATCCATAGCTGCGTCTATCTTCGAAGTGTACTCATTTCCCCAACTCCTCAGACATCCTGAAGCATGTCAGAAGATATCAACGACGATCTGAGAAACGCTCTGCTCAGAATCGGAATGGTCCAATCAAACGGCGATTCTCTCCTGAATATTTCTCAGCCCACGACACCAAGAGGTTGAAAACTGAGTGCAAGACTGACGCATGATGAGGTCGCTTGACAGAATGTCTTCTTGGATTTGTTGACAGTATGATCCTGGATCGCGGAATGTGGCATGGAGATTCTCTCAGATGCAATCTAGCTTCCTTATATATCGTATATACCGGATTCAGATCTCAATGTGTTACAATTTAGAGGTGAACAGCAGTGCATTGCTGGCCTAGTATGTTGAAGCAATGTTTAACCTGTGGAAAGTTCAGCCACCGGCACGTGGGGAATTCAATCGATAGTTATAGAGCCGCTTCGCGTGTTGCAACAGCGTGTCTGCTGTCTCTCATCACTTGTCTTATCCTTCTCCACCCGTACGAACACCGCTTGCTACCATGGATGAAGAATACGATGTAAAGTCTGTTCCGATGCCGTTAACTAGCTCGAAACTAAGCATGATCGCTGGTAGGTCGTTGTTCTGGGCACTGGGTTGACGGAATGCATCCTGTCTGGTCTCTTGTCTGTCGAGGGCAAGAAGGTCCTGCACATGGACAGGAACGACTACTATGGTGGCGACAGCGCCAGTCTGAACCTGACTCAAGTTCGTGTAGAAGCGCAATCCCCTTCAACGGTCATCTAACGTCGCACGCCATATATAGCTCTACCGTAAATTCCGTAAAGATCAGGCTCCGCCCACCAACCTCGGACGCGACAGAGATTATGCCGTCGATCTCATCCCCAAGTTCATCATCGCCTCGGGCGAGCTCACCAAGATCCTCGTCCACACCGATGTCACCCGCTACCTCGAGTTCAAGCAGATCGCGGGCAGCTACGTGTACCGCGAGGGCAAGATCTCCAAGGTCCCGAGTACGGAGATGGAGGCCGTCAAGAGCCCTCTGATGGGTCTGTTCGAAAAGCGCAGGGCGAAGAAATTCTTCGAGTTCTTGCAGGGCTGGAAAGACGAGGATCCCGCTACGCACCAGGGTATGTTATCACTGCCTATTTCAGCCATGATCGTCATTAATGATCGCCCTCATTGAAGGGATCAACCTTGATACGGATAGCATGAAGAGCGTGTATGAAAAGTTCGGGCTAGAGCCCGGTACACAGGACTTCATCGGACATGCTATGGCTCTCTATCTCGATGATGAGTAGGTTCTTCATAGGTTTCATGCATCACGCCCGAGCTAATCCTTGCCAGCTATATCAACAAACCTGCGCGTCCAGCCTACGATCGCATCGTTCTCTACACTTCATCCATGGCCCGCTATGGCAAATCTCCTTACATCTACCCCCTTTATGGCCTCGGCGAACTTCCCCAATCCTTCGCGCGTCTCTCGGCTATCTACGGCGGCACCTACATGCTGGACAAGCACATCGACGAGATTGTGACCGACGCGGACGGCAAGTTCGTCGGCGTTCGCAGTGGCACTGAGACCGTCAAGGCGAAGCAGGTCATCGGAGACCCCAGCTACTTCGGCGCGGGGAGCCTGGATGGTGGCAAGGTCCGCGTGGTCGAAGAGCGGAAGGTCATCCGCGCCATCTGTCTCCTCAACCACCCCATCCCCGGCACGGATGACTCGGACAGCGTTCAGATCATCATCCCCCAGAACCAAGTTGGCCGTAAAAACGGTGCGTAGTCTATGGCTCGATGACGGTTCCCGTTGGCTGAGCCGTCTAAAGATATTTACATCGCTATGGTCTCTTCCACCCACAACGTTTGTGCCAAGGACGTCTACGTCGCAATCGTCAGCACAATCGTCGAGACAAGTGCCCCTGAGAACGAGATTCAACTCGGCCTTTCCCTGCTTGGACCCCTCATCGACAAGTACGTTCGATCAGCTATCATTCACGCGTCATTCACTGACATTATCTGTTTCTAGATTCGTTTCCGTCACGCCCTTGTACGCGCCCACGTCTGATGGCAAGGCGGATAACATTTACATCACGCGCTCCTACGACGCGACATCCCACTTCGAGACCGTTGTCGAGGATGTCCAGGACGTGTGGAAGAGGGTTGTAGGGTCGGACCTCGTCCTAAAGAAGCGCGAGGTCGAAGCAGAGCCTTGACGAGTAGATTAATGACGGATTAACGGAACTTGCCCCTTCACCACCTTTTACTCTTCCTAATCGGCTTTTGTGTATCGCGTCTTGGATCCGGCAGTAACACCCAACACATGAAATTTTGTACAATCATTTGACGAGAAATACCAAACCTTAGCATACATGGCATCTTATCTTTTCGTTCGTGTCGCGAATTGATATCTTTTCTTGGGAAAATAGGAGACAGGATCAAGTAGAATATGAACAAACGCGGTCAGAAGAATGCGCTCGCGTCGAACTCCGGTACTTGGACATGTTCCTTTGCAGACTTCATCAAGCTGCCCAGCCCCGCCTTGCGCGCAAACAGGTCGCTTTCCTCTTTAATGGGCGCCTTCGGCACGACTTCTGGGACGTCGCCCAAGGCGCGACGCTCGGGAGAAGCCCTTCGGGTGGGAGGCGCGGTCGACACGTCCATGTCGATCATGATTGAGGAACGCCGGCGCAATGCGGGTTCCAAGGCGAACAGCCGACGAGGAGATGTGGGACTGGGAGGCGCGTCAGGACGCTCGCGCACGACCGTCGAAGGTCTGTCGAAGGACCAGGAGCGGACCAGGTCCAATGCTAGAACGTGGCACCCTAGACCGCGAATTCTGTCAGTAGATGCAAAGGAACGGTCAATAATAGATCGCCACCCATTCGGATGAACACCCTCGCTATTTGCAGCACAAAATTGAACTCGGTCTGGCCTGAGATTTCGCTCGTGCCCTTGGCAGTCTGCAGCGTCTTTGACTTGAGCTGAGAAAACAGCAGAGCCAGACTGGGGTCGTCATAATGTGGACTTCCGATATCCACGATACGAACGTTCAGAGAAGTCGCGATATCTTGCAGAGGTGTCTTTCGAATCAAGAACCATGATCAGTCTTCTACTGGTCGTGCATAATAGTCAAACGTACCACGAGTATCCTGACAGACAAATCTCGGCGATGAAGCAGCCAAAACGCCCAACTCGCAAGCCAGCGGTTACCCTTCCTGAAAGCGACAGGGACTACAGTATTGTTTAATATATCTTGGAGAATCGGCCCGTCATCGCTCTGCTCGACAATCCGTGCCAAGGCAATAGCCAGCTGAAAGTCGTCTAGCTGTTTGATGCAGACATTGACAGCATCCTTGAGGCTTCCCCCGAGCAGGAAAAAAGCAGCCGCGTATTCTGAAGGCACCTCAAAGTCAGACATGCCGGTCGGCGCAGTGAAGCTAAACGAAAGCTGACCAAATCTGCGTTTGCTGAGCAAGGCATACGCGTTCTTGAGTGCAGCTGTTTGCCAACGGGGTTCGTTGAAATTATTCGACAGGAACTTCAGCATGACCGATTGCTCCTTGTGCCAGGCAGCCTGCCTCCACAGCCCATGCACAAGCTTAGATTTCCCAAGGGCGAAATAGAAGAGCGAACAGGCGACAGGATCACGAGCGTCTCCAGCCATATACTCATTCCGGGCAATGACTTCCATATGCGATTTCTATGAATTGTTATGCTTGTGTTCGAGGTAGACGAGGGTGCGACGGACATACCATGATCTCCAGCGAATTGAGCCACACGAACACGCCTAGCGCCCTCGCATCCGACCACGTCATTTTGTTGTTGCAGGCTGCAGAGGACGAGGATAGAAGCAGGCCCTGGCTCTCGCTATGAAATGCCCAGATCATATCTCTGAACCGCAGCCGCTCCCTACGCCCGGTGCGCCGCGCGACGCCCCCCTTCGATTCAGGGCTGCTAGGCGCAGACGCACGTCTGTTGAGTATATAGAATGACCGCATAGATATCAGATATCGCAACCCGTTAGCGTCCAGAGCCCGGCGGGACTCATCGACCTAGATGGATTGTAAGAGAAAAGGATCTAAATGCTCTACTGTTCACTCACCTCCAGCGTGGTTTGGATAAGAACAAGAAGATGTGCGTGCTCGTTCGGCGTGAGGTGGGGTAGAGGATTCGCTTCTAGTTCTTCCAGTAGCTTCTCAACCAATGATCGTGAGAAGCCCTCATCGTCCGGTCTACAAACGACATGTCAGGACATGAATACAATGGCAAGTCCGCACCATACTCGTCGTTCTGATCTGGAACAGCAAAGAGAGATGAATATTGACGCCGGTGGTTCCTTTTGCTCTGAAGGCAGACGAGTAAGCATCCCAGGGAGCAAGGATGATAACTGGCGCGAGACGCACGCTGGTGATTTGATCCTTCCTCAAAAAATGGTCAATTGGAACGGCGGTGGAATGGAACCTCTCGGCCTCCATCTCTCGGACTTTCTTGAGATCTTGCGCGAGGTTGACGATGACCTCCTTGACCAATTCCACTTTGTCTGCAGTACCTTTGATTAGTGCACCTACAGTCGAGCCAACAGGATAGGCTTACCCCACAACAAGCACTGGAGAAGCATCTGAGGATGACAGTCTCCCAGAGGACCGTTCAACCTTGCGACGTGTTCGAAGAGGCTATCTGGAGGCTCCTCGTTCTCGATGGTTTGCAATTGTGGCGATCGACCAAAGAGGACCATTTGATGGCCAGAACCCACGAGCAACGAGCCGTGCGCCAGCCAGATCGAATCACTAATCGGATGCGGCAACAAACTGCGCAGAACAGAGCTATGAGATCGCATGTACGAGGAGCCTAGAGCTGGCTGCAACACACCTCCCGATGTCGATCGTCCGGATCACACCCCAGCCAGGGTCTTCGTCGAAGTATGTCATCCTCTGTTGGCAGAGAAGCTCGACGCGGTGCGCAAAGCCGACGGCCAGAATCGACTGGCTGTCAGGCGTCGCGCTCCAGTCCAGGTCATTGACCGGGTCCGACGACGAGAGGAACATCTTGTATTCCAGCCCAGACGAGAATTCGGACTCTTTCGAATCCCATATCGTCAGCTCTTCGCCATCTGCGGTCGGAACAACTACGCGTACGCACGTCGAAAGGGTCAGAAAAACAAAATGAAAAATGAATACAGAATAAAGCGATTCTTTCGGATATATGCGCACCGAGGGCAGATTTCTTCGCGGAACTACACCGGGCGAGCGTGATACCCACGCGCCCCGTCTTTAGGTGACCTGTGCTCCTCCACCCCCTTTCAGGATTTTCGTCCGGGAGCCAGAACATCAGCTGCCCATCTTGGCCCACGCTCAACAGCACATCGTGCGCGCCGTTTGCACCCTCGTTGCCGCTCCACGCCATCGGATCGACGGGCAGGATGAACGCAGGCGGCGAGGGTAAGGGCAGCGTGGTATTCGATAAGAGGTGCAGGGACGGTGTCGGTTCGAGCGTGGCGTGAATGTGGAGGATGGACGGCGTAGGGTCCGACGTGACACCGAAAATGCACTCATGCTCGCCGGACGAAGGGGGAAGGGAGAACAGCGACGTGATAGAAGGAAGAGCGAGAGTCGTGGTGGGCGTGGTGTGAAGAGTGAGAATATGATCAGCGTTGGAGAAGGTGGCAATAGTGCGACCTATCAAGTGAATTAAAATTCACCATTACGAAGGCGAAGAAGAGTGCTGAACTTGCCTCTGTTCAATACAACGACAAGGTCTGCGGCTGCCCACCGAAGTTCACGCACAAGCGTTGACCCCTGCTCGTGTACGGTCCACACCTCGCCGCCGTCCTCGCGCACAACAGCGACGCCCCGCCCGTCCGGTGTGCGCACGAAGCGGCGAACATGCGAGTCCTCTTCCGGGACGCGCTCTAGGCCTTGTGCGCATAGCTCTAAACCATCCGAACGCGCATCGAAAAAGTTCAGCGGATTGAGAGAGTAAGTGGCGAGCGGAGATGAGGACACGAGGGTCAGGGTAGGCTGGCCAGGGTTTGGGAGGATGTAAAGGTGAGAAGGGGGCGAAGGAAAGGTCGTGGGCCATGTCTGAAGTAATGTCAATTGCTTGAGAAGGGTCGGGGGCCGGCGATCTATATTCTGAGGAAAAGCTCTAGCTAATTGAGAGTTGACGACATATCATACTCACTGCAACAGCTCGAACGACCAAGGAGCCGTCAGAGAAAACTCGAAGAAATAGGTCCCAACCCGCTTCCTTGATGTCTCTTGCTCTCCGACTTTTTGCATCCTCTGCATCAGGCACATCGCGTACAGCGTGGGTCAGGCGTCTCCAATAATTTCTCTGTCTAGCCAAAATACACTGGAATCTGCAGAATTGGAAGATGTTTGCGAAAGGACTGTAGGAGGGAGAGACGAGAAGAGATCTAATGTCGCATGCAGCTGTACGTGCTGCGGCGAATCTAAGATTGGAAGAATATCCGCAGAGTCGAGTCAGAAGTAATGGTGTATAGATGAGATCGTCCCTGCACCGGAAGTCAGCAATGTTAGGTGACGCATGGTGTACATGAACGAACCGACTGGAGGCCTGGGACTGGCGCCAAGTGATATTGACGACCGGTCTCGGATGAGGGATGGCCTGGGTCTGACGGCCGGAGGTAGTTAAATATATGCGTACTACATTATCGTGCTGCGCATTGGTCAAAATGAGAATTGGAACGCGGAGTGGGGTAACGCACTTGGCACGTTGTAGCCATGTACATCAAGGATGGTGAGAACCGGACGCGTGAGGGCGTCGCGATGCTGAGACTTTCATCAAGCTGTGGAGCCAGGAGCACTAGAACGACTAAACGTACGCGCAGGTCCACTTCTTCGACCACGTTGGTAGGTCATTTTCCAAGATCAATGTGTAGACGGAGAGAGAATTATGACTAGCGATGGCGAGCAAACCTGATGTGGTACAAGATGATCTATTCATTTCTAGCGACACAATCACGAGATAGCAGTATTTACCAGATTTGCAGTCCAGACTACTCACGTCATGGCCTCCTGGAAGAGTGAGGGAGGAATGGACGCGCCAGACGTCCTGCTGCACTCCCGAGAGAGACCAGGCAGCAACACGTGCGCCCATGGAAGCCACTATCTACATGGCGGGACCGCCTAAGGAATATTCGATCGTCAGTGTGATGGGCGGACGCACGAGCTTCATCGAAGAGTCGACAGACAGGCACTTTATGCTGTCGCTCACGTGGCGCGAGCCCGGGAAGACTTGCCAGAAAGCGAGGGCGCGGATGAGGAGAAGTCTACGGGCATCGAGAACGACGATCGTGTCTGCAGAGGGGTAGAGCTGAGAATAACGCGTCAGAAAAGCGCGCGCGAGGGAGTGCGTCACAGACTAGAAGCGTTTTGTTTGGAAGATACAGGCATTGGAGGCCAGAAGCGGGGCACCCTGCATACGTGCGGAGGAGGTCGAGCATGGCGATGCCACGATGTGCGGATTAAAGGAAGTTGTAGGGCCAGTCGTCGAGGCCTTCAAGGAAAGCTCACGTCTAGCATCGAACAGAGACCAGGCCTAGGTGAGCTGAACAGGGAGACGATGAAGACGAAGAAGACGTCGCCGAACGCGGTCGCCTCGGGGGCAAGGGCCGCCTGGTGTTACGTAAGTCGGTGGCCTCGCACAGGGAGCGTGTCGTCACCGCGGCGTCTGTGTCAAGTCGTTCGGTTCATGCGCGCCCTCGCCTTCCCTGCAAGGCCGCGTTATTTAATCCACCCCTGCCTCTGCTGCGCACGCCTCCTCTGACTCTCCTCGCAATGCGTCTCTGGAACGCGATTCCCCTCTCCTTCTTTGCTCTCCTCCCGCCCCGCGTGTTCGCAGACTCCGCCGCCCAGGTCTCATTAGATTCTCCCCCCAAGACACTCGTCGAAGCACTCTCTGCAGATCTGGACTATACCTTACTTCTCCACTTGCTTCAACGCGCAAGGCTAATCCCAACTCTCAACAAGTTGAACGGCAGCACTTTCTTCGCTCCAACCAACGATGCCGTCAAACGGCACTCCTCTTCCAATCCTCTATGGATGAACGCTCTACACGACCACACTATGCCCTATGCAGATAATATCAACGAGCAGCTCCGTCAGGACTTATTCTATCATCTATTGAATTATTCTATCGTCCTTCCTGCTGAACAGGATGTTCTCACATTGAAGACCCTCCACTTCCCCCGCATCCCTCGCGAACCTCCCACTCGCGACCCGCCTCCTCATCCTCCTTGGATGCCTATTCCGGGCGGAACTCTGGGTGGCGAACCTCAACGCCTCCGTCTTGGTACCCGCGACGGCGAACTGCGTGTCGGCGTGGACGCGTTCGGCGAAGGAGGTGCGAAGCTGGTAAAGGGTCAGGTCGATGCCGGGAACGGTATACTGTTAGGAATAGACGACGTTCTTCCCGTCCCAACGAACCTAGGTCGGTCCCTTGTCGGTTCCGGCCCTTTCCGTACCCCATTCTCACCTGCCGTCTCCCACAGCAAACATCGTCGCGTCTCACTCCTCTGTCTCTTACTTTCACAAGATTCTCACACCAGAGATCATAGACCGTCTCAATACCTCTTCAGAGCTCACCCTCTTCCTGCCAGAGGACCCTGCATGGGACGCCCTTGATCCCATTGAGAGACTGTATCTCGAGAGTGACTTTGCGACCCACGACCTTCGTCGTATTTTTGAGATGCACACAGTAGAGAAGAAGACTGTGAAATGGTCCGACTCGTTTGAACCTGCGATCAATTGTAAGTTATTCAAGGGAATTTTTTGACTAACGTCTCACCGTGATCACAGTGACCACTCTTGACGGCCAGACGTTAAAGATCGTGACCGCTCCCGACAAAGTGCTCGTTTCTGACGCTGAGCTAAAACAGCCGGACATCTACGCCTCCAATGGCGTTCTCCACACCGTCTCTTCCTTGCTCATACCTCCCGGCGCACTGCAACTGACACCAGAGAAATTCCTTCTCACCTTGAAGTGTACCCACTTCATCTCTCTTATTCATTCAGTCAACCTCACTCATCTAGTGAACGACACGCAAGCGAAGTACACCATCCTTGCCCCTCAAGACGATGTTATTGCCATGTATGGAGACGGTGATTTACCGGAGAAGGGCAGTGAGGAATTGAAGAAGATGCTGAAATATCACTTCCTCCCTGGCCAGTGGAATCCAAGCAAATTGAAGGACGGAATGCTTATACAGACCGAGTTGGATGAACCTGGATTGGGCTCCGGAAGGCAAGTCCTCGAGGTGGAGGTCAGCAGGCATGGGAAAGAGAAAACCGAAGCTTCCTCCTCGATCAGCTTTGGCGGTGCCTCTATTGTCGGAGAACCTCGTAAGCGTTCTTTCTCAACGGGCCTTCCGGATACGATGCCATCTCACGCATTTATCAGGCGAGATAAACAACACATTAATCTACTTCGTTTCTCGACCGCTCGCACCGCCTGATGATGCGTTGCAAGTGGCGCTTCCTTCTCTCGACCTGTCCTCGTTCCTTGCCGCCATATTTTCCTCTTCGCTAGCTGACTTTCTCAAGACAACGCCCCGCACAACGCTTCTCATCCCTCATAACGATGCGTTCAAGCGCTTGGGTCTCCTAGTCAGCGAGCATCTTCTCTCTGCTTCTTCCAAATCCGATCTAGAACACGTCATCCTGCACCACGTACTCGACGATGTCGTATATGCTCAGAGCTTGCAAAACAGCTCCGCCCGGACATATGCGACTTTGGAAGGCTCAGACCTCCACGTGGAAAGGACCGCAAATGGCTCGATCGTTCTCAATGCCAGTGGCGGTTGGGCCGGCCTGAACTCCGATCTCTACCCGAGAAACATGCTCACCCAGACTGGGGTCGTGCATGAACTGTCCGACGTACTTATCCCACGCTCTCTCGATCTCACTGTTGGGAAGCTCGTCAAGGCGGCCAAGGGCACGACGATGGCGAACATGGTCGTCAAAGCAGGCATGGACTGGGTCTTGAACGGAACGGCGCCGCCAGAAGACTCACCGTGGGGCCACGACGGCCAGACCGGCACAGGATGGACGCTCCTTTGCCCCACAGACGACGCGTTCAAGCCATTCAACCTGACGCAGCTGTACTCCAATACGCACATCCTGCGCGCGATCGTCAGCCAGCACCTGATCAAGGTGCCGCAGTCCGTCGAGGTGTCCGACGCGCCGAACAACAACCGCCCGCTGTCGCTCGACAACTCCGCCACGTACGCGACGCTGCTCTCGCCAGACTCGGACTACGGCGACGTCGTGTTCCGCGCGCTCGAGGGCGGTGACCTGGTCGTCGGGATCAAGGACGCGCGGGGCACGAACGGGCGCGCGGACTCTGCGCGCGTGCTGGCGTGGGGCCGCGCGACGACGGGGTCCGGCACGGGCGGCGTCATTCAGATCGATCGCTTGTTGGTTCCGTACCAGCCGCCGTGGTGGATCGCGTTCGGTGCGCCCGTCGCGGTCGGCGTGATCGGCTCGCTCGCGATCTGCATGTTTTTCTTGGGCGTGAGGGCCATATGGAGGAGGGACGCGACCGAGGCGACGTACGAGCCTGTGGGCGGGTTTTCCAGAGAAGAGGATGCGCTGGTCGACGCGTGACGAGGGAGTGCTTTATGTATTGGGCTTAGACACCGGACACGGCACGTCAATATTGTAGAATATCTCGAGGTTATTGTCTTCACTATAGGTGAAATATGTACTGGAAATACACGGGCACTCGTTGTATATCATATTGCCATTCGAACGCATCTCTGTGATTGTGAGCGTCTGCACGCCGATCGAGTTATCAGATAAAGGGTGTTAGATCGGCAAAATCACGCTCCATCATGTCCGGAATTGGCCATCGGACAGCCGGTCTCTAAATAACCCTCCAGTCCTCGTCCGCGCATTCCCGCACTACCGCTCACACTCTCCCATTACCCCACTTTCCACCACGCAGAGATGGTGCGTCGAGTCATTTTTTACGTGGATCGGGACTACTTGAACCATGCTCGTTGTGACAGAGCACCGACGCCGACGCGGCGATAGAAACGAGAGCGGTCTCGTCCGCTGCCGACAATGTGAAGTCGTTCATCGCGGGAGGGTTTGGAGGCGTGTCTGCGGTATTAGTCGGTACGCTGCGCGCGTAACACTCGTAACATCGCTCAATGTGCTGGCATTCCTGCCTCCAGGTCATCCTTTCGACCTCACGAAGACTCGGCTGCAGACCGCACCTCCGGGGACGTACAAGGGAGCGGTGGATGTGGTGAGACAGGCTGTTGCGCGTGACGGCATCACTGGGTAGGTCCTGTTATATTTCATGCTGCGAATGGGGTACTGAAGGTATTGTCGTCGACGAAAAGCATGTACCGTGGTATGGTCCCACCATTACTCGGCGTCACGCCATATTTGCCGTGTCCTTCTGGGTAAGAACCGTATCTTCGAGCATCAATGAGCTCAAAAGACTCACTTCTCTTTCTTTTCAGGCGTATGACGCGTCGAAGGCCCTGATCTTCGCGCTGACACCCAACCGCACACAATCAAATTGACCATCGCAGAGCTTGCTACAGCTGGCTTTCTCTCCGCCGTCCCGACCACCGCCATCACTGCCCCTGTAGAGAGAGCGAAAGTTCTCCTCCAAGTGAGTTACTTTGCATATTCCTCCAATTGTACATCGTTTGACATTTTGTGAAGGTGCAAGGGCAGGGCGGATCAGAACATAAATATAAGGGTGTCTTGGATGTCATGAAGCACCTTTACAAGGAGGGTGGTCTGCGCAGTATATTCCGCGGTACAGGCGCGACGCTGGCCCGTGATGGACCTGGAAGCGCTGCGTGCGTTTTCGATTCGCCTTGCTGCTGGCTCGTTTGCTCATTCGGGCCCGAATAGATATTTCGCCGCATATGAAGTCACGAAGAAGTTCTTGACGCCTGCCGGCGCATCGCCAGCAGACTTGAACCTTAGCGCCGTCATATTGGCCGGTGGTACTGCTGGCGTAGCCATGTGGGCCATTGCTATTCCTCCCGATGTGCGCCGCCCCCACCGTCCTCGCTGTTTGTGGGATGTGTGCTGACCCGCTCGCGGCATTCCAGGTTTTAAAATCGAGACTGCAGTCGGCGCCCACGGGAACGTACTCCGGTTTCTTTGACTGCGCGAGGAAGACGATCGCGGCGGACGGAGTAAAGGCGCTGTGGAAAGGGTTTGGTCCGGCGATGGGACGGGTACGTGTCAAAAACGAGCGCCCATTTTCAGATACTGATGGACGGCTGTGCAGGCATTCCCGGCGAATGCTGCAACTTTTGTGCGTTTTCTCATTTCGTCTCTGCGTGCTTCACTGACTGACCCTCGTTCAGCTCGGAGTGGAGGCCTCGAGAAAGGTCATGGACGGCTTCTTCTAATCTGCATAGTACATACCACCTTTTCACGTTTGGTCTTATTCTTCTGCGATGTACGCGTGAATCTTTGTCTACTGGTGGGGACAGCGGAACAAAGGCAAAATGACGCGAATTGGCCGAATCTGAGATCTAAGAACGTCCATATTGCTTCCGAGCGGTCCTGATTTGGTAACTTTGGATGATACAAAAGGCTAACTAGAAGCCCCCGCCCTTGCCAATTACCTCCGCCCCCTCTCAGTTAATCCCCTCCAGCTGCACTGTGGTGGCTTGCACGACACTCACGACACTCAGCGACACCTACCTCCCTCTTTCTAACACATCACTCAGCGACATTCTTTCTACTAACCTACATCAGAACTATCCTCATGCCAAGCCCTAACCGAGAATCGCTGGATTCCGTGTCCACTGCTCCACCGGTCAAGAAAGGGACGCGTCCACCGCGTTCTCTTTCTGCGTCCGAGTAGGCTCTAGTGTCTTCGCTTGCTATGACGCGTCATTTGACCCGTCGATCATCCAGAATTGCGCGAAACGTCAAGAACTTCGAGACGTGGGCGACTTACCAGGGTTGCGAACAGGTCGCGTATTCGGACGTGCCAAAGGACCTTCGCGACGACGTCACCAAGGTTTTCACCGTGGACGGACTTCTCCCCGCTTCATGGGCGAGCAAGGTGATTTCGACCTCTCTTCCCGTCGTACTGCCTTTGATGTGAGCTTGTCGCACAGCTGCCTCTGCCTGGCGCATCGGCGGAATTTTGCAAATTCCTCAGGAAGGCCCGCAAGTCGTGTCGGAGCCTTTTCTCCAAAAGCGTATCTTCCGAAACAGAAGAGAGCCTCGAGCTGCTCGACGACCTCCGGGTCGTGTTCAAAGCCTGGAAGCGTCTTCGTTCTATGCGCGAGATTGGAGAGAAAGTGTCGGAGGCCGACTTCGTCGCGAACGTGTTAGTCGTTCTATTCATTTATTTTGGTACCAGGTGAATCACACTCAAGACTCTCATACTTTGTGTAGCTACGAAGTTTTCCGAAGCCCCGCGCTTTCGACATCCTCTTACAGGTATTGCCACGTCGTCATTGGCTCTTCTCGACGTGTATACTTATTGCTCACAGGGCTAAATGTACTATATCCCTCCCCCAACCCCAGCGACACCTTAAACCCAAACCCACTGCAGCACGAATCCTAAACGCCAAAACCGCCATTCCCGACTGCGCCGTGTTCATTGCGTCGAAGGACGTTCGCGAACTGTCCGCCGGCGCACAATCTCCTTTCAAGGCCCTCAAGAGAAGCGAGCTCACGACCCGCGGGCGCATCAGCAAATCCTTCGAGAGCCAGAGCACGCCGTGCGCACAGCTCCCCAGCACGCCCTGCTTCGAGTTCGCGTCCAGTTTCTGGGAGGACAAGAAGCCCTTGCACCAGATGCTGACCGACGCGTACCGCCAGAACCGCATGTCGACCGCCGCGGCGATCAGGCATCTGCATTCTCTGCACGTGAGGGCGCCGGTGTTTGGATTGATATGGTCGGACGGGACAGTCCGTGCCCATGTCGACTGGTGCTCGAGCGAGCACGGTGCAACCCCGGTTGGTGCTCCGCTTTGCTTTCAATCCACCCATGCTCACCAACATCGTGTCGCATTGTGAACAGATCGTGCAGTCCGCCCCGTTCCCCGGTTTGGACCGTGCTGAAGAGGCCGCAGACGACATGTTCCACGAATGGTGCCTCGACGACCCCGGCGACATCATCAAGGTCTGGCTGCTCATCCGGAACATCGACGCTTGGACTTCGGGCCGCTTCCGCGAACGCATTATCGAGGGCGTCCACGACCTCAAGGAGTCTGTGATCACCCACGGCTCCAGGTACCAGCCGTGGAAGCGTGCGGGCAGCGTCGCGCTCGCTGAAGTGCGACACCGTGACGAGAATCAACTCTCGAGCCCGGACGTCTCAGCAGTGCCCGCTCCCACACGACGAAGCTGCAGACAACGGCAGAGTCCTCGACGCTGACGCGTCGCTTCTTACCCTGTGTAGGCCCGCGTCTTCGTTCGATTATGTATGATTGCTGCAATATACTACTTACTTGATCCATGATACATATCCTAAGGTCCTAGCAAGATACATAAGTTTCTACAAATAATCGTCTCGGTTTGATCACAAGAGGAACGTGCGGTCAACGCCAATCCCTTCACGATGTCGTGGCCTCTAGGTCATTGCTTCCAGCTCGAAGGTATCTTGGGGACCGCGTCGGCCCACGAGGACAGCCTGCCCTGTTCCCACTCCTCGATATATGATAACCCCGCCGAAGCTCGACGGCCTTCCACCGTCTTCAGCCGCTTCTCCGCGTCGCACCAGAAAAGCACCCAGTCGCCCATGCGGATGTGACCCGAGCTGCGCTCGAAGTACCACTTGTTCACAGGATTGTTCGCACGACTGCGCCACACGAGGTCCTGCCCCTCGCCCCGACCCTCCTTCCCTCCGTTCGGGTTGACGGAGTTGGGGAGGCCAAGACCGTACGTCTCGTCGTGCAGGGCGACCCAGAGGAAGTCGACCGTGCCGTCTCCCTGGTGGCTCGGAAGCACGGCGAATTTGTCAAGGTAGGCGATGGGCGAGAAGTTGGGCGCGTTGGGGCACGGCTCGGTGGTGACGATAGCCGCGCCTGCATAGTCGCCGGCTACGATGACAAAGTCAAGGTCCTTCTCGAGGCGTTTGTAGAACGCGTCCGCATCCAGGACCCGGTTGAAAGACTGCTCGAGGAGCGCGGTGAGTTTCGCCTTGTCGATGTCGGCTACGTTCTTGATCACAGAGATGTCCAGCCCTCGGCGGAGGAGGGTAGGGGTATGAGGGGTCAGGCTCCGGTTTCCCTGTAACAGGGCATGGGGCAAGCTCGAACTGAACGCAGGTTTGTTCGTGACCAGATTCGCAATAAGCGAGCTCGGCGCGCGGTGATTGACCATGATCGCCGAGGACGTCGGGGGCATGTACTCCAGGCATGTGCGCGCCAATGACAAGTTCGAAAGCGCCGTCGGGTGCGTCGATTCCCACGTGCCCTGAAACGTGTCCTGGATGTGATGGTATTCCGATGCAAGGTTGATGAGAAGATGCGGGTATCCGGAACGAGCATAGGATGGCACACCGCCCTCGCGGTTGATGATCATCAGCCGCAACGGGGTGAGATCAACTTCGTCCGAGAACTCCACTTGGCCGTCCGCGTTGCGCTTGTTGTGCCCGTCGAGCGCCGCAGCTTCGACCATGCCTCGGGCCAGGGCGGCGACCACGTCATTCGCTTCCACCCGGACCGAGCGACAAAATGAATCAAGGGCCATCGGGGACAGCACCGGTATCTCTCCAGAGCGCAGCGCTGAGCGGATAGGGGTGAGGTCCGAGGGGTATGCATGCGCTTCGGGGATATGGCGCTGCGGTCCACGTCCGGCATCATCATCAGGTTTCGGTCCTAATCGGACCACGGCGCCAAGTATGGGACGCGCTTTGGCGCCATGTTTTTCGAGCGACTCGACGACGCGCATCGTCTGCTGCATGATGGCGTCGCGCTCGCCGTCATCGCCTTTTGGGATGTCGTCGTGCTCTACGACGATCACGCTCACGAGGCCGAGCTTTTCAAGGTACACCATGCCTCGGGTGATACTCTCCAGCTGTCGTTCTGTGAACGGGCCCTGTACTTTTACAAGAGCCGTGCGGCGATACACGGGGTTGAGGATAGACGCGATGAGAGGGCTGGGCTTGAGCTCCTCGACCACTGCCGAAGTCTTCAGATCATCTTGAGCTGGGGGGTGCGCTTGGGGAAGAGCAGGGGGGAAGGTCGGGGAAGGAGTGCGTTGGGGGCGAGGACCAAAGGAGGCCAGATATGATTTGGCGTCTCTCGCGGATGGGTTGGCACGTAGGATGGACAGGATGAAGTCCTAACCGGGGAGGTTAGACGTTTGTCTTGGGCGCAAGCAGATGACTCCACCACATACGTTATTTGGCAACTCATGGTCATCATGCTCTGGTAGCTGGCGAAGGCCTCGCACAGTCTGGTGACATGGCATAGGTGAGCATTGCGACACAGACACAGAAATCGAGAGGGACGGACAGCATAGAACGCCTTGAAGGTCTGGCCGACTGGGCCTTGTGGCCGATGGAGGCGAATCTGTGTGGGCCGTGGAGAGTGGTGTGGTGGAACATGGTGGAGAAGGGGTGCGGGAGGTGCTGGGAGGGAAAGGGAGGTGAGGGCGGTAATTATATGAGTCATGGGGGAAGCATAGCTATAGCAGCTGTCCTCGAGAAAACTTTGCAACCGAGTCCGCAACAGTGATCTCATCTAGCCGTATCAGATAAGATGCCTTGGCGCCCGCCTCGTTCCGTCAACTACACCAGTTGATCGGATGCTTCTGCACTCAGACAAGGCGGTCGAAGCGGTCGTTGCACGGATCAGACAACGTGCTCCACATGCTCGCATTATTTGTGTGTCAATTCGCGTAATTTTTGCTACCATGGAAAGCAATCAAGGCTGAATAGCATATTGGGAGCACCCTGAAGGCGGAGCAATGCGGGCGTCTTGTGTAGACGGGTACAATCACATCCATACAAAGTAAACCTTGTTCCTTGTGAATGAAAAGATCGAGCGCTCGTCGCTGATCTGCAAGTCGATGAAGCTGTGCCGCCGATTGGCGCTAAAGACACTGACTCGCGTCAGGAAAAGTGAAACCAGTCAGAGAAGCAAAGCGCTCTTCAAAGCGCCTACAGCCCCTGGCGCTTATACAATGTTACTGGTCAGGAAGGTAGTCTCCCTGGCGGACAATTTCGTGGGATAATGCTCTTCCATGAGATAGGGGTCTTGCTCTTAGTGATCCTACAACACCCACAGCATACATCTATGCCGTCCTCTGGGACATCGTTTTCTCCAGGCGGACAAGGCAAAATGCAGTCACATCAGGACGTGGAATCGCCGTGAAAAGGATGAAATCATGTAGAGTGTATCCTGTGGCATTGAGAGTGCTGTGGTGATCTATGGATTGTATGACTCGTGAAAAGGACCATGGTTCCACGTACCTCTTCAACAGCTTCCTATATATTCTCGCCGATCGTGGAACATAGTACATGCAAAGCCGATCTCTTTGATGACGCAAGGAAGATCGCTTACCAAAGACACAGACTCCTGTAACATTCTCGGCCAACCAAACGAGACGATGAAACCAATCCAGAGGTCCCACTACTCTGACCATTCGAGGCGCCCAGAAGGCCGGTGATACACAGCCCTGGTGTGGATTTGGATGACGCTTTAAAGTTAGATGCATGACAATATCGTGACTAGACAACTCCACATGGTTCAAAAGGTCCACAGATGCATTATCCGGGGTACAGATCGCTGCTCTCAGTTCCTGTCAGCACGGCCCATGATTCGACAACAACAGACCCACACACCTCTTCGAGAGCAATCAGTGTATCTTCACTGATCATGAAAGATTCAGCAGCATCGCCCACTTGTGGAGGGAGGGGGATCTCTTTGATGAGAAATGGAGGTCTGTTTCTACGTCGATGCGCAGCCAGCCCTTGGGCACCAGAGTTGGGAGGGTAACGAGAGTCCATCCTTCTTCCGCCAGTTCTCCCTGCTTGACTCGTTCGACTCTGATTGGGTGAAAGTCCATGATCTGGAGCATCAGATTTCCAGCGCGTTCGACTGGTGCGGGCTCGACGAATTTCATTCCATATACGTAGCAGACCCAGGCGGTCCAATTTGGGCGGTGCGCCAGCGCGCGGCTGTGATGAGGGCCCCATTGGTGCCAAGGCACTACAGAAAATGGTGGAGATGGGCCGCGGGCTAGTTCCAAGATGTACCGCGAATTGACGAATAGGTCCAATGTCCGTGCCCATGTTAGGGTGACACCTAGCATTGTGATGGCGAACAATCGCTCCTCGTGTTTTGTGTGGAAGGGGACAGCCAGGTCAGAGCTGGGTTCCCAGGCAGGTGCAGGATCGGAGCGGATACTCAAGTCAAGTAGAAACGACTCTTCCTCCAAAGCAGGAAGAGTAAGATAATGGCGAAAAGGAGCTATCTTGATGTGACATTTTTGGGGAGACATCACATTCAGGTCGTAGATGGCAAGGCCAGGAATACTTCCGGGTGATGGTCCTCCATCAAAGTGGCCGACCAAGACGAAGCGTTGGTCAAGGAACACAAATGATTTGAGATCGTATCCACTCAACCACTAGAAACGCGAAGAAACTTTCAACATAACATTTGGATAGCGAGGAGTACGGTGGTCTTACCATCATGACCTTCCCCGTTTTCCAATTCCACACTATGAGTTGATTATCGACCCCGGCAGTCTCCACAACTTTGGACATGATACCAAGGCAATCACCACTTATGACGATAGAATATTCCCAGTTCTCATTCGTGTTTTCAATAGGATGCTGCAGTACAGATGAATTAGTAGATGAAGGATGTGTAGCGCCTGTCGACATTGAACGTGGATGTATTTTGCACATTTCATTAGGGAGATCTACTCTGCTAGAGGGTCAATGCCGTTCGAACACCGAAAGAGATACAGAGTGTCACTCACTGTAGAGCTACGAGCAGGTCCTGAGATGGATCCATTCCAAAGTCGCGAATGTGAAATCCGACATCGACGTGCCATTCGCGAGTTTTGATATCTCGCAAGCGTGAAGGTAATTGTCTGAAGAATAGGGTTTCGCGATCCATTGAACTCTCTGCGAAGACGCCCCCATACAGCTCCCAGACTCCGCCTGATTTCATTGGGACGCTCGTATGCTCGCTCCATTCCAGCTTTCTCCAGGCATCTTGGTGATCGGCTAGCATTTGTGACCGCACTGCGGTGCTCAGACGGGAACTAAATCCGTCTTGTTGACCGGCAGTCGCAAGCGCAACGGTATATTGCAAGGCCGCCGACTGGTCGATGAGTGCCTTGAGCCCGTGACATGTCTGCGCCGATGAAAGTTGTGGGTGTCCTTATGAATTTGGGTGGGCTAAAAACTCACTTCTTTGCACGCAAGAATGGAAAGATAGTCTAGATCTTTCAGAATCCTGAGGATTAGTTCCGCTGGCAGTGTCAATAGGCTAAGGGACGATGCCATGACCTCCGCGTGAGAGGAAAATAGGAGGAAGTGCGACACTTGTGGACTCGCATAGATTGCTGAGATTATCAAAGTTGAACTCAGCGGCTCTATGAAGGCTTGGAGCAAGGACAGCAGGCTAGTAAGGTAGTAACCTGCCCTTTGAAGTAAATATGCCTTTTTTATCTCTAGTGTCAGATGAAAACGAACGCTGAGTGGTGGTGCAGTGAATTACGCAGTCCTCCCCCGCGATAGTATACAGACCATTTCTCGGACAAGCCACATCAAGAGTCAAAAAACGCTACGCTATAATATTCAATAGTCATACCGCGCCGGGACGCTCTATCTCCCAGCGCAAAACAGTCAGGTGTTTGTGTTTTGCTAGGAAGATATCAACTGGATGCCAATCCTGGCGCGCAGGATTTGCGTCTGCGTGCGAAATCTTGATCCTTCTGACCAGTGCCCAGTGCCCACGACCTTTATAGTTATTAATATTTGTAAAATTGAACAAAGTCGACCTACTGGCTTCTACGATGACCGAGAGGTGTTGGCCATTGGAATACGGTCGAGTCAGGTAGTCGTTGTCAACTCGAAAGAACGTTGTGTTTTGAGTCTACAGGCCTATCATGGGGTTGGGTTCCGGCAGCTGCCGCTTGCGACTCGAGCACAGCGCGATCTCTCTCTTACCAGCACAACTTGTTACTACGAATCTACTTTTCCCAGCTCTACTTTTCCTAATTCTCTATATCATACTGCTCTAATGGCCCTCGAGGATGACATCAGAGCACCGACCAAGGTTCGTTTCAAGTTGGAAGAGCGTGTGCGTTCCCTCATTGCGTGCCGAGCGCAGTTCTATCAAGAGGATATCGTACAACGAATAAGTTCGCCTAACCAGACTGGCATAGTTTTGGTCTGTCGCCCGTATCTCGACGCCTGTGGAGTTCCCACTAACTACTGGCACATCCACTAGAGATGTTGGCACGACGCGGAAGACCTACCACCATCCCATGATCACGGTGACCCACTCATGCGCCCGCTTGAGCGCGGAGAAGTCGGCGTTTCCTTCTTTCCTAGCGGTATCCGCGACATTCTCCCAGAAACAGAATTCACTCTCGTCGACCGGATGTTTCAACCAGGAGACCTCTGCAAGAGAAGTATCGACGACGTCCGGTCGGGGGTTGTAACAAGTGTAGAGGTCAAGGGTCGTTTGGAGCACGCGATCAGCGGCGTGCCCGTGCCAGGATGGAAGAGCATGGCGGATGTTGAGAGCCCGTCGGATGTCGATGCAGGGGACTATGTAGCATATGACAACTGGATTGGTCAGGTAAATCGTATGGTGTATCTCCTCGTCCCACTATCTCACTTTGTTCTAGGTTGTTGAGGTAATTCAATCGACTCCTTTTGGTTATTGAACTGGGCTAATACGGTGTAGCTCTTCGATGAAGCTACCGTCGATGTGTCGAATGGCCAGTTGGTCAGATTGCCAGAACTCAGCTCACGTCTCACAGTGGGCGAGAAGGGGAGCGTAAGTGACAACATCTAACTCTGCCTCTTACTACTCAACACCGCTGTATAGGATATTATACCACTCCCCAACAGCGTTACAAACCTTTTCGGGCTCTTCTCAAGACCTTCAAGAAACACCGACACAGTTGTAGAAGTTAAGCACAGCGTGCTAGCCATCTCATGGCTAGCCATCAACCAAACTGTGTGTACCTTTCAGTTCGCATCATATATCATTGACTGGAGAACAACGTCTAGTTGCCAGCGGAGGAAGCTGCCGGCATTTCTCGTCCGGATCGCTTCTGGTATGGAGCAAACCTCGCTAAGCTCAAACTTGTGCGAAAACGGGCGGAACAAATGATGCGGGTCGGCGACAAAGTGATTCTGAAGAACGGATGGTCTTCCGTTCACACGACACGGAAAGGAGGGGGACATTTGCGGCTCCATCGAGGTTCGTGTTTATGTTGTGAAGTCGACACAGACTACAGTGGAGGTCCTGTGGCAAGACGGATCAAAAGATGTGGTATTATCAACGGATCTCATTCCCTATCTTAACCCGGATGAATATGATACCTGGTGAGTAGTCCTCTGCCTTAGTCTATGCTTCCATACTGAAACTGCAATGAGGCCTGGAGACCATGTGATTTGGAAGAGTGAGGATGAGAAGCGGGCAGCGGTTGTTCAGTCCGTCAATGCAGTGGATCGGACTGCTTCTGTCCGCTACAGCGAGATGGGCAATGTAGAACTGGTGTCACTCCTTGAGTTAGATCCTCATGGAACCAGCGATTGGTCGGCGGCTACCCCCGCGCCTTTCGACGGTCTAGGCGTTCGTCGAGGAGATTTCGTCTTCATCCACGCCGAAGGGTTGCACAATGGCTTAGAAGCTCCCAGAATACCACGAATAGGTGAAATTGAAGCGTGGGTGAGAGAGCCCCCGATAGTCCACGGGAATGGCACGTACGGAGGATGGCGCAAGTTAATGGGCGACATCGGAATGGATATTGCACGCCGTCGAGAACAAGAGCGACTCACCGAGGGTCGAATTTGCAGACCTGACGATCGTTCATTCGATTGGTTCGGGGAAGTCTCCGATGTAAGCGCTTGGCCTTTCCTCTCCGCCTGTCGAGCCTTGACTGACATCACACAGTTGCGATTGGATGGAAGAGTTGAAGTTACATATCCTAGTGGATCAAGAGATATCTTTTCGCTCGAGCGCCTCACAAAATTGTACGATACGATCGAGCAGTTAGAGGATCTCTGGGGACGATATGTCAACGCAAGAAGAGCTTGACCACGATCACATTCATGCCGATGAAGAGGTATGGCATATGGACGAAGACGGAAATTGGCAGTCTCATCCTTCGCCGGATGGTGATGAGGGCGATTGGGAAGAAACGGACGAGGATGAACCTATGGAGGTGGATGAAGACACTTGGGCGGAAACTGAACCAACCACCGACCCTGATCCGGACGATGCTCATGCGAGATGGTGGGCTGACGTGGTCGCCAATATAGCCAGTAATGCCCCATTAGCCAACTCAGACTCTTCCACTGTGTCTCAAGTTCCATCGTCAACTGTGCGTTCTTCTTCGCCCGATGTGCCGAAAGATGCAGTAGAGGATAAATACGATGCGGACATGGGAGAGAAGAGTGGTTCCGATGATGCGCATGTTCCGCAGAAGACTGACGCAGAGTCTTCTCCTTGGTCACGGTTTGATGTTCTTCCACAGGCGCCCCATGACCACGCATTTTATAGCACAACTCCATCGCAACCTTCAAGAAGTTTCTTGGCTCGCTTGCAGAAGGAATACCGAGCGCTGACAAGCAGTTTGCCTGGTGAGCACATACTGGTTTGTGGGCGAGAACACCTTGTTGACCAAGCATCCAAAGATTCCATCGTTGTCAGAGCTTATGAGGATCGATCAGACCTCCTTCGCTCTCTCATCATCGGCCCTGAAAACACACCATATGAGGATGCGCCTTTTGTGATTGATTGGATGCTCGATTCAAACTTTCCACAAAGCCCACCAATTGCTTATTTCCTGAGTTGGACAAACGGAAATGGCAGAGGTATGTTACTGTTGTCCACCCTACCGCTAAACACTGACCAAATTCACAATTGCGCAGTAAATCCGTAAGTATCTCTCTCTCATCGGCTCTGGCTATCCAACACCACTGATCTATCCGTTCTGTTGTAGAAACTTGTACGAAGAGGGTAAAGTATGCTTATCTATTCTGGGGACGTGGGCGGGCGACAAGAGCGAATCGTGGAGTCCTGCTCGATCATCTTTGCTCCAAGCCCTGGTGTCTATACAGGGCCTCGTGCTCGTCAAGGAACCGTGAGTGTCACATCTTTCTTATAACATCAATGCTAATCCACCACACGTAAAGCTGGTTCTGTGAACCCGCGTATGACAAGCTGAGGGGTACTCAAGAAGGCATTGTCAACAGGTACGTGAACTTATGGAGCTTTGTATGACCCTCCTCATCACTGTTCTCGTTATCTCAGTCGTTTGTACAACGAGAAAGCATACGTCCTCTCTCGCGGGTTCGTTAGACGTGCTCTCGAGATTCCTCTAGGCTCTTTGGAAGCAGAAATCAATTGGTTCTATCGCAAACAAGGCCGACTGCAGAAGGTCCTCGAAGACTCGCGCTCACTCATCGAGAAGAGCCGTGCATCTCCCATTGGAGAAGCTGATGCAGAGGCTGATCGGGACTTGGCAGTGCCACGATTGACGGCGGGGGGCATCATCACTCTAGGACGGATACTCGCGAAACTTGAAGCTTTACAGAGTTCATAGTAACGCGGGATCGCTGAAGAATCCTGTATTTGTACAGATATAGTTGGCTCTATGCGGTTTATGCGTTTTTGTTCACCATATGTATGGAGGTATCATATACTTAGCATTAGACATTAGACTCTCATTTTGTTGCATTTCCTTAACCGTTGTCTGCAATTCTTAGCGCGACATCCGTAGTTCTGAGTCGTATGCCTCGCTCCACTGACGGCACGAAGGTGCTTTGATGATCGATTTTGACTCCGCGACGCTACGATATAAACATCGGCTTCAACCTCTTGAGGAAGTTTCTGTCTATGAACTCGTATCTCTAAGGTCTATTGACATGGCCGAAGTATTTACAGCAAAGATACGAAGAGAAGTGTTGATTGCATCCGTGTGTATCAGCCTCTGGACCAGATCGATATTGGGTGCAATCTAGGGGCGCATATTGATCAGTGGCTCGTGCACCTTCTTCTGTTTGATGAAGTAAATAGCACATATGTATGTCGAAGCCTGATGTAAATTCCCCCATCAAAACTTGAAGGGACGGCCTTGGGTAGCTATTCCCCTCGGGCCTCATTTCTAGATCGATGGCAATATGGTGCTGCCAACTCGTTCAGTGGAATATTTTTCGTATCCGTGAAGTGGGGTTATATCCCTGCGGGAGCACATTTGAATATATGTAGTTGCTGTGCTGAGTGACGGCGACTGACAATTGGGGAAGGCCGCGTTGAGAGCCTCGAGCACGTGATGGGAAGAAAGAATTACGTAATTCCTGAAGATGAAGTGAGCGACGGAGTCTGAGAACGTCTCCAACGGCGTCGACCGCTTTCCGCTCCTTAGCCAGTGCACTCTGCTCAGCCTTGTCTGTACTCTACCACATCAACACTCCGTTGACCTCCTTCGCTTTCCTTTCCCTTCTCGCCTCCTCTGCAGATATGATGGCCTCAGATGCCCAGAGGCGTTACTATGCTGCCAATCCCAATACCCCCTCGACAACAAGTCTTCTACCCCCCTCAGTAAGAGGCCAGGGAGGCGTGCAGGCCGCGCTCGCTCAAGGTCCCCCGTCATTGCGTACTATGAACAGCTCGGCCTCTCTTGTAACTCGCCGCGTTCTTCTACATGGGTTGTCCTGTTAATGGTTGTTATTGTCCAGAACGAATCTCCCTATCCCAACGCCAGTGGGAGGAAGACCGCATCGGTGGTCCCTTCAATATCGGACAAAGTATTATTATTTCACGAAATCAAAATCCTTCTGCTTTTGATCTCATGCGGTCTTTATAGTTCTCATTGTCGCCCGATCCTTCTTCATGGGGTGCAGACCTATCACCTAACGTCCGAGAGCCTGACGACTTTCTCCATAATCCTGATCCAAAACGCGATAGAAAGAATGATCAAGGCGGCACTGTGTTTACATACCGTGGTCTTATGAACCTTGGCTGTCTACTACTCCTTGCGCTCGGGATCTTTGCTCTATTGTACGTGATAACATTATTTATTACCTATCCCCGTTCTGACGCTCGCTCGTAGCGCTGGGTATCCGATAGCCACATACTTCACAAAACACTCCCTCTCCACGCTCGGCGCTTTCAACCTGGGAGGGACAAACGCTAGTGGACAGGTACTGTCTCTGTAAGGATACCTCCTTGCATTCTTCTCACGCCCGATGCTAGGTTCCCGACATGTCCGGAAACTGGGGACTCATCGACCTGGATACTCCACAGTGGGCATATACGCGTCCATCATTTACAGAGGACGGTGTAGAATTGCAGCTCGTCTTTTCAGATGAGTTTGAACAGGATGGGCGCACTTTCTATCCCGGAGACGATCCATATTGGGAAGCCGTGGATTTGCACTACTGGCAGACGAACAATATGGAGTGGTATGACCCTGCAGCGATCACGACGAAGAACGGCGCGCTGGAGATCACTTTGTCAGCGAAGCAAACTCATGGTCTGGATTATCAAGGTGGAATGATGTCGACTTGGAACAAGTTCTGCTTCACCGGCGGCTTGATTGAGACGTCCATTACCCTTCCCGGCACGAACAACATTGTCGGACTTTGGCCTGCCGTTTGGGCAATGGGTAACCTGGGACGTGCTGGTTATGGTGCATCGCTTGAAGGAATGGTTCGTGATTTCTCTAGTATGGATAGTTCTGTCTTGTTGATGATTCCTTGCGCAGTGGCCATACACATATGACTCGTGCGATGTCGGTACAGTTGCCAATCAGACGAAAAGTGGGCTGCCGCTCGCGGCGACAACCGGTGGTGACGCTAGCCAAAACGGTGTCCTCTCATTTTTGCCTGGTCAGCGTTTGTCTCGATGCACATGTAGCGGTGAATCGCATCCTGGGCCTATGCATGAAGATGGGACATTTGTCGGTCGGTCGGCACCCGAAATTGATATCTTCGAGGCGCAGGTACGTCTGTCACTTGCTTGTCAGATGTGCAAATTTTGATGCCTTGTGCTGGTCAGATTACGGGTGATCCGCTTACTGGTCAAGTGTCGCAATCTGGCCAGTTTGCAGTACGTTCTGTCTACATTTTTGGATTGACTCTTTCGTAAATTCCCCTATTCTTCAGCCATTCAACGCTGGGTACAAATGGCCGAACACGACGGCCAACTTGATCATCCCTAATGATACCATCACGGAGCTGAACTCTTACATGGGCGGTGTCTTCCAGCAAGCCGTGTCAAGTGTGACAGAAACAGACCAGAACTGCTACGAATTGAAGAAGGGCTGTTTCTCTGTTTATGGATTTGAATATGTACCTGGGTTCGACGATGCGGTGCGTCCTTCGTTCCTCTTACAGTCACGAACGATGTGTACGATTTTGCTTGTCTAGTACATTGCTTGGATCGCAAACAACAAGACCGCTTGGCGCCTGAATGCTCCTGGAATGGGTGCGGATACAGCAGCTGAGATCGGTCCCCGTGCTATTCCCCAGGAGCCTATGGTAAAGCTATTTTTGAGGCCTGCATGGCGGCGTGCGGTTGCTGACGCTAGAACATAGTACATCATTGCCAACTTGGGCATGTCGTCCAACTTCGGTTTCGTCGACCTTAACCACTTGACGTTCCCGACCAAGATGCGCGTGGATTACATTCGCGTGTACCAGCACAAGGACAAGATCAATATTGGTTGCGACCCTGCGGACTTCCCTACGCAGGCATACATCAACGAGTTCGTTGCAGTTCCCTTCCTTGTGGACTATCGCTGATTTCGATTACTGCAGGTACATGGAGGCATACACCAACGAGAACTTGACGACGTGGCGAGACGACTTTGGCCAGCCATTCCCTAAAAATTCTTTCTTGGGCCAATGCTAAGCTCTCCCTGCCACTCGATATCATCCTCTCCCGTCCGGCTGCCTGTTTGCTCGTATCTCCCATGCATTTTTAGATCCCATCGACCCTGTCTTTCACACCAACTCCGACAAATTGCCTGTACGCTGACCTTGCATATATTACCCACGCCCATGGTCCTCTTGTCTCATTCTCATCTTGAGTCCATGGTTATTTCGAGTCCCCTCTTCCTTTCACCCCTCGGTCTGCGCTCGCCTATTAGCCGCCAATCCGACACCATATATCCGCGCGCATACTCTCACAAGGTCTTGTCGAGGCAGCGCCCCATTCCAAGGTTCCCATCTCCCTCCCGTAGGCGATAGTCAGTTGTTCGGACACATTTCACCGGGTTGGGCTTTACCGGCGGGATGCACCCTGCGCCTTTTCTTTCTCGTATCCTTTTTATTCTTTTCAGGAACTTTGCATCTAACTACCCACCGGTTTTTGTGCCATGGCGCCGCGCGCTGTGCATGTTGATTTTGGAAATACACATAGCCATGTCACGCGCGTCC
Source organism: Heterobasidion occidentale (assembly GCA_039111635.1). Lineage (NCBI taxonomy): Eukaryota > Fungi > Basidiomycota > Agaricomycetes > Russulales > Bondarzewiaceae > Heterobasidion > Heterobasidion occidentale. The sequence continues at coordinate 1,374,554 of JBCAQO010000001.1, read as the reverse complement.
GCGCGTGTGTGCGCTTGCCACTGTCAGAACATCCTCACCTACCTCCCCTTCTGGTCGGATGGACTTGGGACCTTTGCAGTTTCTAACATTCACGACCGCTCTCGCACCCCATACACATGCCCCTCGCAGGACTACGCACAGTTGTTTTACCATTCGACCACGGCCTCGCGTCCCGTATTACTTTTATTATTACCTCTTTACGTTTTCCGGCCCCCGTGTTTCTATTCGTGTGACTAGCTTTTTTTTTGATCCTGAACGCGCGCCTACCCGGATGATGTCGGTTTGAGACGTGGCTGGCCGTCGTCGTGCTCGCGAGCGCGTGGTTAGTTTTAGTTAGCTAGCACTGGTCGATGATACACCGATACCTGCGCGACATGTGGGAGCTGTGCAGTCGGACGATAAAACTAGGTGAGGGGGTTCGGATGAACGGGCAGGCAGGGGCGCCTGCTGGATGGAGGACGTCCCGTGAGAACGTCGAGAGGAAATAACAATGTCGAGGGTTGATATTCCGAGACATGCGACAGGGCGACGGGCCTGTTCGTCCCTGTGTCGCTCTAACAGCTGACGGTCACGTCGACGGGACCCCTGGCGTCCCTGAATCCACGTCCGCGTCCGCGTCCACGTCCATCGGCACCGGGCCCGCCGCCTCCCCGCCCGCGCCGCCAGCCGGCTGCGCACCCGCCGTGAGAGCGTCCATCCCCGCGCCCTCGAGCAGGCCCAGGATGCCGCCGCGCCGATCGGGGAGCGCACGCGCGAGCTCGCCGACGGCGCGCTCGACGCGCGCGAGGCCCGTGCTCTCGCCGCCTGCGTCGCCGACCTCGAGCCCGCGCGCGGCGGCGAGCGCGTCGATGTGGCGGAGGCGCGCGAGGACGGCGTGGTTCGCGCGCGCGAGGGAGGCTGCACCTGCGCCTGTGCCGTGTGTGCGCGCGGGGGTCGACGTGGAGCGGACGAAGGGGGGCGGGGCGGCGAGGGCGTCGAGGAGGCGGGATTTGCGGGTTTGGTAGGCGAGGCGCGAGGCGATGGGGGGGTTGGAGAGGAGGACGTGGGTGGAGAGAGGGTGGGTGGGGCGCCGGGGGGCGAGGAGGGGCTTGGGGGCACGCGGAAGGTGTGTTCGGTGCGCTCGAGCCAGCGGTCGATGCTGGCGACGGCGTCGCGGGTTTTTTTGAGGCGGTCGGCGTGGGAGGGGCGGCCGCGCTTTTTGGGGGGTTGGAGGGCGGTCGGGGTCGGGGTCGGGGTCGGGGTCGGGGTCAGGGTGGGTGGGCGCGGCGCGGGGGTGGAGGCGCCGGAGGGGGCGGGAGAGGGGTCGTCGGGGACGAAGATCTCGCGTGGGAGGGTGCGGGGGTTGTAGGGGTGCAAAGTAGAAAGGGGGAGGATGTAGAACGCCTTCGCGGCGAGGAGCTTTTTCAATACGTGTGTGACATAGGGCGCGAGTGGCTCGAACTCGGGACGGAGAGCGGTGGGAGGGAGAGAAGGGAGGTGTAGGTGTCTGTTGACAGGGGATTAGATCAGGCGGCATACGTGTAGGAGAGGTGGGGCCACGAACCCATGGCGATGTCGACGTGCCGGAGCATGTAGAGTGCGGGACAGGCGTCGGCCGGCTGGGTGGAGTAGAATATATAGAGGGCGAAGAGGGCGACCGCGCGGGTGAAGGGTGGCTCGGTGTCGACGAGCCGTTCTGTACAAATGGGACGGAGCTAGAAGCGCGGGGTGACGAAATGGGGTGCGATGGGACGTACCGACGAAGAGCCTGGTGGCGACGCGCAGGAAAGCCTCGCGGGAGCGGTCGTCGAAGACCTTGAGGTGCATCCAGAGCCACCCCTGGGATTTCCAGACGCGTTTGAAGAGCGCGAAGGGCGGGGCGGGTGGGGCGTACTCGGCTGCGTAGAGGTCGAGGAGGCGCTGCACGTCTGCTCTGTACGGGTTCACGAAGAGGGAGGAGGTGAAGTAGGACGGCTGGAGGATGAGGTCGCCCCTGCCGGTGGAGGGCGAGGGCGTGAGCGACATGGGGTGGCCCTGCTCTGTCGCTGACCCACGGTGAGCTCACGTTTCGGTGAATTTGTGCGATGAAAAGAGGAACGCGAACGCGGCCGGTGCGCCGGTGCGATGGCTAGGCTATTTATGGACTCGAGGCGGACGCGTCGGACGAAGACGCACGAATTACATCTGGCGGCGACGGCTGGCCGGGGTAGCAGTCGTCCACCGCTACAGTACTACGCCTGCCAGCCTCGTTGATGCCCTTTCCCTGACTTCTCTTTGTCCTTTTCGTGCCCTCAAGCACGCCCCCACGCTCCTTCATCCCCGACTCCATTAATGTATTCAGGTAATCCCCCGCCCCCCAGTACCATCCCCTCCCCCCGCCCAGCCCCACCTCCTCCATTCGCCCCGCCAGCAGATCCAGCCATCGCGAGCACGTCAGGGCTGCCTTTGCACAGGGCCCCGCGTCCCACTGGAGAGACAGCGCCTCGTCCACGGTGCGCGTTCTCTTTCCCCGTCGCCCTGTCTTCTGCTCATACCTGTGGCTAGCACACGCGCAATCCATATGACGTGCACGGCAGGAGCAGTTCCATCTCCCAAAAAGTAAGCATATTCGTACATCTCGCTGTATTGTGGTTCACACCCTCCCTCTAGTTCTCCTTGCCCCCAGATCCTTCCTCCTGGGGCGGTCGCCTTCGCTACACCGATGATCCAGAACCCGACGACCACCTCCACAATCCCGATCCAAAACGCGACAGAAAGAGCGACAGGGGCGGCACAATATGCACCTGTCGCGGTATCGCAAACCTCGGCTGCCTCCTTATCCTAGCCGCAGGCATATTGATGCTTTTGTACCCTCTCTTCATTCCGCTTCTGCCGGGCGTGCACTGACCCGCATCCGTGCTCCAGCGCTGGCTACCCGATCATGCAGCACTTTATGAAGCGTCCACAATCCACCCAGGGCGCGTTCAACGTCGGGGGGACCAACGGCACCGGCCAGGTACGTTGCGTCGTCATCTCTCGTCGACCTTCATAAATCCTCTTCGAACAGGTCCCCAGCATCCCCGGCAACTGGGGCCTCATTGACATCGAGACCCCCGACTACGCCAAGACACGCGTCTCGTTCAATAACCCAGCCGACACCCTCCAGCTCGTCTTCTCCGACGAGTTCAACACCGACGGGCGCACGTTCTACCCGGGCGACGACCCGTACTGGGAGGCCGTCAGCCTGCACTACTGGCAGACAGGCAACATGGAGTGGTACGACCCCGCCGCGGTCACGACCAAGGACGGCTCGCTCCAGATCACGCTGTCGAAGAAAGAGACCCACGGGCTGGATTACGAAGGCGGTATGGTCTCGACCTGGAACAAGTTTTGTTTCACGGGTGGGCTGATCGAGGCGAGCGTCATCTTGCCGGGCGCGTCGAACGTCGTCGGGCTCTGGCCTGCCGTGTGGACGATGGGCAACCTCGGCCGCGCAGGCTTTGGCGGGTCCTTGGACGGCATGGTGCGTCCCTCATCCCCCTTTTTTTTCCTCTGCTGTGCTGATACAGGCCTGCAGTGGCCATACACCTACGACTCGTGCGACGTCGGCACGGTCAAGAATCAGACCCTCAACGGCAAGCCGCTCGCCGCGACCGAGAAGGGCGACAAGTCACACGACGGCGTGCTCTCGTACCTCCCTGGCCAGCGCCTCTCGCGCTGCACTTGTCCTGGGGAGGTGCACCCCGGCCCGACCCATGCCGACGGCACCTTCGTCGGGCGGTCAGCGCCTGAGATCGACGTGTTCGAGGCGCAGGTGCGTGGTTTCGCCGTCGTTGCGATCCGTTTCCGGAGCTTGCTCGACGTGAGACGAGGTACTGAAGGCTGAGCTGGATTTTGCAGGTGTCCGGTATCCAAGGCTTCGTGTCGCAGTCTGCGCAGTTCGCGGTACGTCTCTTTGACCTCTCTAGCCCACGCGCATCGTGGCTGTCCTCCATCCGAACCCCACACCTCATCTCCCCCCCCTCTCTCTCCTCCCGCAGCCGTTCAACGCAGAATACACGTGGTTCAACACGACCGACAACCTGCTCATCCCCGACCCGAGCCTGACGACGCTCAACTCGTACAAGGGCGGCGTGTATCAGCAGGCCGTTTCCTCGGTCACCATCACAAGTAAGATCCCCCGCATGTGTGTATGCGGTTCTAGAACGCCGCTGATAGAGTTCCCGTGTCTGTCGTGGTGTTTGGTCTTCCCCTTCTGATGTCGCAGACCAGGACTGTTACGAGCTTGGCACTGGGTGTTCGTCTGTGTACGGGATCGAGTACAAGCCAGGTACGTCGCGTCTTTCTCCGACGGCGCGTGGCATCGCATCGCAGTGCTCAGATATCTTGTCTCCCAAACAGGTTTTGACGATGCAGTACGTTTCGGGCATATTCTGATACGAGCACCTGGTGTTTTTTTTGATTCGAAATCGCAAAGTATATCACTTGGATCTCGGACAACAAGACCGCGTGGACGCTCGAGTCCGCTGGCATGGCCGCCGATAACCATACCGAGATCGGCGCGCGCCCGATCCCGCAGGAACCTCTGGTGAGCCTAGCCCGCGTTGCTTTCCGCTCACCGCCGGCGCGAGTGCTGAGTGCTGGTTATATTGCCGTGTGGTGGGTGGACAGTACGTCCTCGTCAATCTCGGGATGTCGACCGCGTTCGGGTATGTCGACCTCGACCACCTGACGTTCCCGTCGACCATGAAGATCGACTATATTCGCGTGTACCAAAAGCCGGACGCGATCAACGTCGGGTGCGACCCGGAGGACTTCCCGACGCAGGCGTATATCAATCAGTGCGTTGCCCCCTTCCCCTTCCCCCCTTCGTCTCGAGGCGTTTTCCTTGTCGCGGATGCGGGATGCTGATGGCCGGAGACAGGTTCATCGACGCATATACAAATCCGAACTACACGACGTGGACGGACGATTTCGGCCAGCCGGTCCCGAAGAGCTCGTTCTTGGGCCAATGCTGAACGCCGCCATCGGATGATATCGACGCCTTTGTGATCCCCTAGCATCGGATCACTCTTTCGGAACCCACAGCGCGCGGCGTCCTGGCCCCATCGCCCGCCCCCTCTGCACCCTGGCCACCTACCCCACAGCACATTCTCCGCTGACCCACCCGTCCACCTGTCGTTCTCTCCTTTGTCGATGCTGATGTCGATGTTGCCACACTTGCCACACTCACACGCTTACCCTACGCCACACGTTTTATTTCTGCCGCGCTCGTTCATCTGACCTACCCACCCTAGTCCTTCGTTGAAAGTACATAGCATACCACCTACTACCCCACCGCGCGGACGGCGCCCTCCCTCCCTCCTTCCCTGCTCGATGAGCCGTTCGCGCTCGCGCGCGCCAGGCATCATCCGATCCCTTCTCTCCTCTCTCTCCTCTCTCCTCTCTTCGTCTCCCCCCGCGTCCCTCTCCCCTGCGCGCCCGTTCAGCACCCCGCCGTGCCGTCCAGCCGTTCTCGCACGGTCGTCGGTCGGGCAGCCTTATTTATGGAAATTTATCGCATGTTATATCGGGCCGTGTACAGTAGAGCATTTTTCTATACCCCTGCGAAGACAGCATTGTAGGTTTCGAAGGCGGGCACCCACCCTTTTTGGCGGATCGAGCGTGAACGTTGCAAGTGAGAGTGCGCTGCCTGCCGTCATCGACTGCTGTGAGTGATCGTGCACGAGTGGCACGCGCGTCCGGAACCGCGCGTGCCGCAGTGGCCCTGTGCGGCGACTTGTCTCGACTCAGTCCTTTCTGTGTTCCGCGCCCCCAGCCACTATCTCTGCTCCGTCTCCCGACGCCGCGAAAACACGAAAACGAACAGACCGGATGGCGCCCCTCCTGCGCCGCGCGACCCGCGTCTCCTGCTTCTTCTGCCAGTCGGCCCTCGACCCGCCCCCGCAGAACCCGCGCTCGTTCGTCTGCCCGCAGTGCGCGTGCTGGAACCGCTACGACGCGCGCGGCGACATCATGTCGGACGAGCCCGCGATGCACGACGAGAGCCTGAACCGAAAGTCGTTCGCTAAACGAGGTGCGTCTTTTCTTTAGCGAGGCCGTGGTGCTTTCCTCGGGGCCCCTCCGGCGGTCGGGTCGGGAGCGCGTTGTGCTGAGCGCGTGCAGCTTCTCCTAGGAAGGACAGGTTCTTGAGCACGTTTGGGCCCGCGCCCTTCTGCGACGTCTGCCAGTCGAACCAGCGCCTGATCGTGCAGCTCCTCTCCAGCTACCTCCCCTCCTCCGACGTGAGTTCCCCGTCCCCCATCCATCCCACACCCAAACGTCCTGACCTCGCTCCATCGACCCCTCGCCCTCCCGCGCGCGCGCACACAGGGCCCCGACTACGACCGCCGCCTCGCCTCGTACGACGCCTACAAGGCCTCCGTGCACGCGCGCTACCCGCCCGTCTGCGCCAACTGCGCTGCGCCCGTCGAGGAGCAGATCCGCAAAAAGGACGGCATGGCCCGCTCCGACGCCCTCGGCCGCTGGCTGCGCAACTCGAGCCGCTCCCCCGCGGTCCCCGCGCCCCTCGGCGCACCCGGCGCGCGCGGCCCCGTGCTGTCGAGCGTCAACCGCCGCGCGCTCGAGCGCGAGCTCCGCTGGTGGCGCGTCCGTGGCACGCTGTGTATAGCGACGCTGGGCGCGGTGCTTCTGGGTGATCTCGCAGGTGCGTAGTTTCATGCCGCTTGTGACGTTTGAGGGCTCATAGGTGCGCCTACTCCAGGCGCGTTCGGACATCGTCCACCCTCTACATTTGACGCTGCGATTCCGTATATGCCTGTTTATATCTTTGTATCTGTACTCTGGACCGCCTGGGATCCGACGTGGGCCTCTCTGCGGCAAGCCCAGCTGCAAGGCCGGAAAGTGCGTGTACGAGGTAAACTCCAATACGCTGTGAGCGCGCGCGCCCTCCTGCCTCCTTTGCGGTTCTTCGAGACTGACGACGCGGCGGCCCGTTCAAGTCGTTGCAGATGTTCGCTTGGTTCTCTCGCATGCTCGCGGCGTGCTTCGTCGCCTCGGCACATCATCGGCCGGCGTGGGACGTCCTGGATCTCTTGACCTCCCTGCCATCCACGCGAAGTCGAATATTCTTCGGAATCTCGCTCTTCCTCGAGCTGCTCGTGCGTCCCGCCTCCTCCGTCCTCGGCTCCGCTGCAGTCACACTCAACGCTCTTCTTCCTCGACCGTTCCGTGAAAAATATAAATTGTTCCGTGCACGCAGGTCGCAGCGATCTCGTTCGTCGTCCTCCGCCTCAACCAGCCTCCCGCCGTCCGCCTGATCGACACCACGACTCGCTCGCGCTCCATGACCCCAGTCACGGCCCGGCCCCACCGCCCCCGCCAATACCTGATCTCCTGCCACGGAGCGGAAGCCTGACGCTCACCGCCGCGCCTGAGATCCACCATCCAAGCCCCGTCTTCGGGCTTCCCTCCCTCCTCAACCCCTCCTCTCACCCGCCCGCCAACGCTGCCATCACATCGATCAGTAGCGTCGCCGACGACGACGACGACGACGACGACGACGACATCGTTGGCGCTCGCGCGCAAGCCGAACCCGACCCTGACGCCATGGACTGGTCTCCCACATCCTCCCCCACAAATCCGCCGCGCGCCTCCCCTCGGCGCAGCGCAACGGCGACCAGGCCACGGGCCTCGAGACCCTCTTCGCGCGCACGAAGATCGCGGAGCAGAGCGGGGCGCCTGGGTCGGCCGCGGCGCGGCGCGCTGGGGACGAGCGCGCGCGCAGGTGGTGGTGGTGGTGGTGGTGGGCGGTGGGCGCAGTGTCGGTTGCACTGCTCGCGGGCATCGCGTATGTCGCGTGGTGGCGCGGGCTGCGGGACGCGCTGGGGGTGGCGTCGATCCTGCGCAGCGCTGGTGGGGAGCTGTAGCGAGGGTAGAGTGTACATCGGGCTCCATGCTGTCTTTGCTGTGAGATGGCGGCTGTATGCGCGTCGTCGTCGTCGTCGTCGTCGTCGTCGTCTTTTGCTTGGCGTATTTTGCTGGTCTAGTGGTGGGCGTGCACCCTCAGTGCCATGATTTGATGATAGGGTGACGACCCTCTCGCGCTGAAGGCGCTGAAATAGCAGACATGCGATTGTGAGTATGTATACGAGGACGGCTTCGCGAGTCAGATCAGACACAAAAATCAAAATTGACTAGCCCACCGCGAGGGTCGAACTCGCAGCCTTCAGATACCCGCCTGTAAGAGTCTGACGCTCTATCCGATTGAGCTAGGCGGGCATTGAACTCGGTTAGCCAATGAAAGCTGAGAGACTTTGACCTAGAACTAGAAAGTCTTCGTCCCATATGTACTGAAAGGGCGACATCCGGATGCATACGCAGAATGAGGCCACATTCGAGCCCTTTGTAGCGGGTTGCACTGAGAATCCTCAGAAAGTACCAATATCCATTATTATTCAGCAATTCGTCACCAATCCCGTTTGAGTTCCTGCCAATCCTAGCCTCCATTCCGTTCACGACTTTCCAGTAAAATCAAGATGCAGGCAGGCGGACAGACACCAGTTTTTGTTATGAGTGAGCTTCATATTAGTGGTCCTCGTTCTCTGCTAAATACATCGTGTAGACACCGCCCCGGAGAGGCAGTCGGGGCGGAAGGCGCAGATCTCCAATATCACTGCTGCAAAGGTTATACTCTTTCTCGGGGCCCAAATAACTGCATTCACCCGCTTTTGCATCCATAGACTGTCGCAGATGTCATCCGGACATGTCTGGGTCCAAAGGCCATGCTCAAGATGATCTTGGATCCAATGGGCGGTATCCTGTGCGTCCCATTTCTCCGCCTGCCGTCTCCAATACTCACCGCGAGTTTGGGCAGGTTGACCAACGACGGGAACGCCATTCTCCGTGAAATCGAAGTCGCGCATCCTGCTGCGAAGAATATGATTGAGCTGAGTCGGACGCAGGATGAGGAGTGCGGCGACGGAACGACGAGTGTCATTGTCCTCGGTGCGTTCGCGTTTTATACCGCGTCGACACTTTTTTGACGGCCCCCTCCAGCGGGCGAGATCCTCGCACAGTCGCTCTCTCAACTCCAACGCGACATCCACCCCGTGGTGATCATCGCCGCCTACAACAAGGCGCTTCAGACCGCCCTCGACATCGTGCAGCGTATTTCCATCCCCATCGACACTTCCGACGATGAGCAGATGCTCTCCCTCATCAAAACTTCCATCGGAACGAAATTCGTCATCCGCTGGTCCGAGCTCATGTGTCGCCTCGCGCTGCAAGCCGTCCGCACCGTCTCGTCTGAAGAGAACGGGATTCGCACGGTCGACATCAAGCGTTATGCCCGCGTGGAGAAGGTCCCTGGAGGGGAGATCGAACAGAGCCGCGTTTTGAACGGTGTCATGCTCAACAAGGACATCACACACCCGCAGATGCGTCGGCGGATCCAGAACCCGCGTATCATCCTGCTCGACTGCCCGTTGGAGTACAAGAAGGGTGAGAGTCAGACGAACATCGAGATCTCGAAGGAGGCGGACTACGCGCGGATCAATCAGATCGAGGAGGAGCAGGTCAAGGGGTTGGTCGATCGCATCTTGGAATTCAAGCCCGACCTTGTCATTACCGAGAAGGGTGTTTCTGGTATGCAAACCTCGTCTGCTCCGATTCCCTTCGCTCATGTTGGTACACAGACTACGCGCAGTATTTCCTTGCCAAGGCCAACGTCTCGGCCCTCCGACGTGTGCGCAAGTCAGACAACAATCGTATTGCTCGCGCTGTGGGCGCCACGATCGTCAACCGCGTCGAAGACCTTCGTGAGGCCGACGTCGGAACAAAATGTGGCCTGTTCAACATCGAAAAACTGGGCGACGAGTGCGTTTTCGCTCCTCGTTGTGGCCTCGCCATCTCTGACCCGACTCCGCCCAGATACTTTACCTTCCTCACTGAGTGCGAGACACCAAAAGCCTGCACGATCCTTCTCCGTGGGCCTTCGAAGGATGTCCTCAACGAGATTGACCGCAATCTCGCTGATGCGATGTCCGTCGCGCGCAACGTGTTCTTCAACCCGACGCTGATCCCAGGTGGAGGTGCGACCGAGATGGCCGTGTCCGTTGGGTTGCACGCGCACGCGCGCAGCGTTCCCGGTGTCGAGGCAGGCCCCTTCCGCGCTGTCGCCGATGCGATGGAGGTCATCCCCCGGACGCTCATCCAGAACAGCGGTGGAAACGTGATCCGGGTCCTTACCGAGTTGAGGGTGAGTTGACCTTTTGTGCTCCGACCAAAATACGTTTTTGACATATGTTTTCTCCGTAGGCGAAGCACGCGAATGGCGAGCATTCGTGGGGCATTAACGGCGATACTGGAAAGATCGTTGACATGAAGACGTACGGTTTGTACGAGTCGGCGAGCGTAAAGGTATGTCTCGTCGTTGTTCTGTATTCAATAGCTACTAAACGATCTCGCCATCTATCTAGATCCAGACATTTAAAACGGCTATCGAGGTTTGTGATAGCTTCATACTTGTGCCACATGTAACGTGTACTCACTTACGCGTTCTATCCTCAGGCTGCCCGCGTGCTCCTTCGCGTCGACGATGTCGTGCAGGCAACACGGAAGGAGCGTCAGCAGGAAGGTGGGGGTGCACCTCCAGAAGATCAGATGATGGAGGGTTAGAGGAAGACCAAAAACAGATGTCTGAGAGGTTGTACTTTGAACTAGAGTAATGCATACATCTACTTGGCTTGTCGTATTGAGAGCGGTCGGCGTATGTTCTTGAAAGTTGTGGGTCCCCGTGCAAAAAGGTGACGTCATGGAATGCGGGGATAGTCATCGGAAGAGCACCCAACTTCCGACTGCTCGGGACAAGCTATGGTTGTTCTGCGAGGTTTTGCCCTTTTATAGCTTTCTTTTCATTCGCGCTGCAGCGAACTGGAGGACCAACATTTAGGCGGCTGCCTTGTCTGTTCTTGTGATTTGAAGTCTGGCCTGACTGAGCGTATTTCAGCGAGCGACGAGGCGGCCGGATCAAGTGAGCCTCTGTTTCCCGGCGCATGCTTGTAATACGGCTTGCAGCTTCCCCGAAGACCCAGGACGCTCATAAAGACCAACAAGTTCGAAAGTGGCGAGTGTTTCGCGGCTCCTCTCGTTCATCGCTCCTGGACATCACCGTCTGATACTTGAACTCTCAGATTAACGAGCAGACCATCATGGCCATGGAACGTGTAAAGCAGTTGGCCTCTCATCTCATTAACCCTTCTGGAGGGCGCGCGGTTTTGGAGCGCAAGAATCCAGACGACATAGTCATCACGTTGGCTATCGGTCACCGCTATGCAAGGCCAAGTCTGGAGGGCTCAAGGACACGAGGTACGAGCTCGAGTACCATGAATCATCTCGCGACAGCGATTAACAGAACGATGTAGAGTGATGAGCTCCTGACCGAGATGTTCAAGGTGAGCCTGTCAATATAATCTACTCGAAGAAAGCTTCATAGCAGGGTCTCCCACCAACAGCAAGCTATCTCGCACTCGAAGATTGACCCTCCGTCATCGGAGACATCACTGTGGGCACTGTCCTCCCTCGCGCGCCGATGTACGAAGCCCGTTCCGCTGCTCTCGCTGCCGGCATCCCCCAATCCGTCCCCGTGCAGACCGTGAACCGGTTCTGTTCCTCGGGCCTCATGGCCGTCACGAGTATCGCGAACCAGATTCGCGCCGGGCAGATCAGCGTCGGGCTAGCGGTGGGCGTGGACAGCATGACCTTCAAGTGCGTCTAGCCCCCATCTCGCCCATGTCAGGGTGCTCATTCGCACTGACGCGCGCTTCAGCCCAGATCAGGGCCCCGACCCAGCCAGCTCGGAGATCTCGTGCCATGCGACCGCCGCAGACGCGCTCAAGCCCATGGGCTGGACGAGCGAGAACGTCGCGGGCGACTACAGCATCTCGCGCGAGGACATGGACGAGTTCGCCGCGGCTTCGTTCCAGCGCGCGGAGCGTGCCCAGAAATCAGGCTGGTTTGAAAGCGAGATCGTGCCGTTCCACGCATTCAAGAAGGACCCGAAAACGGGCGAGCGCGAGGCGGTCGTGGTGAGCAGGGACGACGGGATCAGGGCCGGGACGAAGAAGGAGGCGCTGTTGAAGATCCGGTCTGCGTTCCCGCAGTGGGCGCCGTCTCAGACGACGGGAGGGAATGCGAGTCAGAACTCGGACGGCGCTGCGGCCGTGTTGTTGATGACGCGGAGGAAGGCGGAGGAGCTGGGACAGCCGATTCTGGGCAAGTATGTGACGACGTCGGTCGCCGGTGAGTGTGCTGCGTACCTCTTGGGGACGTGCGTTTTGACGGCGGTGTCGTAGGACTCGCACCCCGTGTCATGGGCATCGGGCCCACATACGCCATTCCGATGGTTTTGGAGGCAACGGGACTGACAAAAGAAGACGTCGACATCTTTGAGGTATGATCGCCAATCACAGCATCAATCGAAGATCAGTGTCTAATAGTCACCCGAAGATCAACGAAGCCTTTGCGTCCATGCTGGTTTACTGCGTGCGCACACTGGATCTCGACCATGAAAAGGTCAACGTGAACGGCGGGGCAATTGCTCTGGGACATCCGCTAGATAAGCCGCTTTATCGATATGTTTTTCTTAGATATGTATCCTGACGACGACGATGGCGCGTCTACGCTGCACAGGTGCCCGACAGGTTGTGACAGGGCTGAACGAGCTGAAGCGCCGAGGGGGGAAGGTGCTGGTGACGTCGATGTGTATCGGGACGGGCATGGGTGCCGCGGCTGTGTTTATCCGGGAGTAGCGCTGTATCATCCACCACCTTTGTTCCTACTATTTTTACGCCATTTAACGTCTCGCATCATGGAGCGAGGACGATTGTATGTTGAAGAAGGCCTACGATGCTTTTTATAAGTCGAGAGGGAAGGCTGTGGCGGCGGGCTTCTAAAAATGGAACGAGGCTACGGTATATAACGCACGGGGAGGAACTTCCGCACCAGTTACCACGATTCCCATCTCCGTCTCCCTGTTCCATTTCCCTGCACCGCCCACTCCTGTCTTTCTTTTAATCTTCTCCCCTCTGATAGCGCCGTCATTTAACCTCGGCCTGCAGCGCCATGGCCAGCTATAACTCCATCAACAACAATCAACAACACGGCAGCTCCCCGTACGGCTCTGGCGACCCATACTATAACGAATCCACAGGCTTCATCTCCCTCCCATGCCCAAGAAGCGCTCCTCGAACTGGCTCAAGATCGGTGTCCCCGTCTTGGTCCTCGTTATCATCGGTGCCGTCGTCGGCGGTGTTGTCGGTACACGCTCGTCCAAGAATAGCAGCTCCTCGTCCTCCGGCGCCAGCAGCGCTGCTGTCACAGGCGAGGCTGCCGCGAGCGCAGCTGCGAGCGCGAAGAATGCCATCGGCCGCTTCGCCACCTCCACAAACAGCGAGTTCATGATCCCTGTATATCCCGCTACTGTGAGTCGTGCCTTGTTGCCAAGTCCGCTCCTTGTTCTGCAACTTTTCTTTCCGGCCTCGTGCAGACCAACACCGCCGCGTTCACGACGCCCACATTCGTAGCCTCGAGCAACGCCAAGCTCGCATGGCCCTCCGATTCCTTCAAGCCTGCCAACCCCAGTCCCACCGAGGTCCGTACGGACCGCCCCCGCCTTATTGCCCCCTCCTACAAGTGGCAAGCTCTCCCTAATCTCATTCCCAACGACCCGTACCTCAAAGGATGGAACGACACCATCTTCGGCAACGCGACTGCGTACGCCGCTCTGCCTCCTGTTGTCTACCACATGGACGGTGCCAGCGGTATCTTGGACAATGCTCGCGAGATCAAAATGAGGATCAAGGCATTCGCATATGCCTACCGCATGACGAACGACACCAAGTGGGTGGACAGGGCGTGGGAGGAGATCCAGGTATGCAGCCCCCGCCTCGCTTGCGCTGACGTGCCCTCAACGTGCTTGATCAGAACGCTGCTGGCAACGGCACGACATCGTTTGGTCCCGACACTGACAAGTGGAACTCGCCTCATTTCCTCGACACCGCCGAGTTCACAGCCGCATTCGCGATCGCGTATGATTGGCTTCACGACATGTGGACAGACGACCAGAAGAGCCAGATCATCTTCACTATGACCAAGTACGGTCTTAGTCTCGGCGTCTCTGCCTATGAGGGAGACCCCGGCTTCATCGGCTGGTGGAACAACAACACTGAGGGTAACTGGAACTGCGTGTGTAACGGCGGTCTGACCCTCGGAGCCCTTGCGATCATCGGTGACGATACCACGGGCATTGCTGAAAAGCTTCTCGGATATACCGTCCCCGATGCCAAGAAGAACTGCGCGCTTGCGCCTTCCGACGATGGTACGTGGTCCGAAACCGCCAATTACTGGTACTTCGGTACCACCGGCCACGCTGAGATGTCCTCGGCGCTCATCACTGCGACCGGTTCCGACTACGGGCTCCTTTCCACGAACCCCGACTTTTATAAGACCGGTGTCTACCACATGTACGCGACGGGTGCGACCTCGCTCTTCAATTACGGTGACCATGGACCCAACAAGTTCTCCACGACCGCCAATTCGATGATCTTTTACGCCGCGCAGTACAACCAGCCGCAGTTTGCCCTGTTCCAGCGCGACCAGCATGATGCGCCCGAACCATGGAGCATGTTCTGGTACGACCCGAGCGTCTCAGGTGCGTTCTGGGACGGCGCTGCGTTGGACAACTTCTTCGACAATGAGCTGGACCAGTGGGCGTCGATGCGGAGCAGCTGGACGGACCTCAATGCGCTCTACGTCGCGGCCAAGGCCGGAAAGAACCAGGGCCACCAGACGCACAACGACCTGGACTGTGGTGACTTTGTGCTCGACGCTCTGGGCACGCGGTGGGCGGGCGAGCTCGGCTCGGGCGACTACCTGTCGACGAACTACTTCAGCAACGACACGCAGAACAGCGACCGGTGGTTGTACTACCGCAAGCGCACGGAGGGCCAGAACACGATCTTGGTCAACAAGGCGAACCAGAACGTTTTGGCAACGCCGAAGGTTTCGCATGGCACCTCGGGCACCACGCAAGGCTCGAGCACGGTGCTGGACGTGCCCAGCGACTCGACGGCGTACTGGACCGCGGACCTGACCAGCGCCTACTTTGACGTGTGAGTGCTCCATTCCAATCTCGGAAAGATTGACGGCGGCGGCTGAAGGAAAGATGTTTCATGCAGGACGTCGTTCTCGCGCGGAGTGCGTCTGATCAACGGGCGCAAGCAGGTGCTGATCCAGGACGACATCACTGCGGCGCAGCCGGTGATGTGGCGGATGCACACGAACGCGACGGTGACGGTGGACTCGAGCGGGACGTCTGCGACGCTGGTGCTGGACGGGCAGACGCTGAAGATGGAGATCCTGAACGCGCCTTCGGGTGCAGCGTTCACGACGGGGCTGGCGGTGCGGTTCTCGGACGATCCTGCGCTGCCGGCGGGGCAGTCGGACCAGGAGAACCCGGGTGTGACGGTGGTGATGATCAGCTTGCCTGCGGGGACGTACAACCTGCAGGTGCTGTTCAACCCGCAGTGGTCGGGGATGCAGTCGAGCGACTTCAAGACGCCCAACTTCGTCGCGGTGGACCAGTGGAGCCTGACGAGTCACGAGTAGAGGGGATGCGGGACGAGGCGTCGGATTTTTTCAGTATCTCTTATTCGTTTCGTTTTCTTTTCTCGATAGCGATCTGTCGTTACTCCCTACCGCGTACTACGTAGCTGCCCACGCTCGAGGTGGGAGATGGGAGGGTTGGACTGTAAGTACCCTAGCGACGACTATACTCGTAGTATACGATGAGGGCAAGGACCATTTTTTTCTTGCGTGAACGGAATGGAACAGGGAGTGACGTGAGCGCATGGAGTGGAGGAGGACTGCGCCCAGAATGGAAGGTGGTTACCTAGGCATCGGGGGCTGATGATGGGGGACGCAGCAGACACAGACCAGACGCCGTTGCCCAGCTGTTGTCCCCTCACGCTCCTTCCTCGCCTCTCTTGTGCTCTCTCGATTCCTCGGCTTGTCCGTTTCCCCCCGCGGTCTCAGTGAGCGTTTCCTTTCTCTCCTCCTCCTCCCTGACGCGAGTCTGCTCTCTCTCCTCCTTTTCGTTCCACTTCCCCGTGCTCCCCGTTTCGACCCCCGTTCCTCGCCCTGGTGGTGCTGGCCTCGCTTCGCTTCTCTCTTCCTTCCCCCACTTCGTTTTTGCTTTTTGCTTTTCCCGTCCCCCTTCCGACAGACTCCATCCACATAACCTCCACCACCTCCCCCCCGGCCGAAGCAGCGCACCGTCAACCTCCAACAAGGCCGTCAGCTTTGTCTGAGTTCGCCGCTCGTCCCTCTCTCCTCCCATCGCTAGTATCATATAATACGCACACACACACACACACTCAACCATGTTTATCGCCAAGCCCAGCAAGCTTGCCCTCACGCTCGTTTTATACGTCGCCCTCGCGCTCACACTCGCCTCCACCACCGCAGACGCCAAAGGCTTTGCTCCCGCCCCCCGTCGCCCCCATGGCGAAGACCTCACTCGCATGGTCAGAAAACGCGCTTCCGGTCTCAGCAGCATAATCACTGGCGGTGACAGCCAACCCGCTCTCGGCGCAGCAGGCAACCCCCCCAGCGAGTCGTCCTCTGCCGCCGTCTCATCTTCCGCCTCCGCCAGCGCCAGCGCTGCCACCTCTGCCTCTGCCTCTGCCTCTGCCGCATCGTCCTCTGCGGCCACATCAGCCGCTGCCACCTCTTCCGCGGCCTCGAGCGCTGCCACTTCTAGCGCCGCTTCGTCCGCTGCTACTAGCTCGGTCAGTATCCACGTCCCTCCCATCTGACGACCGGTCGTCTTCCCTGGTTACATCGTTTGCTCACGCTTCATTCCTTATCTCTGTTCCAGGCTGCGTCGTCCACAGGCCTTCTTGGTAGCATTCTCGGTGGCCTCACCGGCACTGCGTCGTCCACCGCATCCCTCTCGAGCGCCTCCTCCACCTCGGTCACCCCCACTTCGTCTGCGGCCGCACAGACCACGCGCGCCGTCGAGACCTCGCAGTCCGTCAACTTTGTGCAGGCGTCCGTGTCCTCTGAAGCAGCCGCTGCATCTTCTGCAGCCGCCGTCAAAACCGTCTTCAGCTCTGTCTCCGCTGCCGCCGCCACGGCCTCCGCGAGCTCGGACACGTCCAAGAAGTCCGGCAACTCCTCCATCTCCCACACCGCGATCACCGTGCTCATCGTGATCGCCTCCTGCATCGGCGGCACCGCGCTCATATGGACCATCATCCGCAAGTGGAAGTTCAGGCCCTCGTCCCAGTTCGAGGACCGCATGCAGCCGATCGATTGGCAGCCGACAGACCACGACAGCGGGCTGCCGACGCATCGCCGCGTGCCGTCCAACGCGTCGTCCTTCCACTCCTCGGGCCACGAGAGCGCGGCGGGAGGCGCCGGCGTGGGTGCGGCGGGCGGGTACGGCGCGACGGCGAACAACGCGCCCGCGCCGCTGAACCCGATCCCCGACCACGACTTCACCGCGGGTCCCACGAACTTTGCGCCCGTCGGGGGATATGCGGACCTCGCGCGCGGCGTGAGCCCCGCCCCGCCGCAGATGGGCCAGATGGGCCAGATGCCGCTCGCGCGCGGGCCGAGCATGGCGCGCGGGTACGACCAGTACGGCGTGCCGTTGCACCATCAGGCGGGCGGGTACGAGGTGCCGAACCCGTACGACTATAATCGGGGCGCGGGCTACTGAGGAGGGTGAGTGAAGAGCGGGGGGGGAGGCCGGCGTGGGGCGTGGGGCGGGGCGTTGAACGCGTTGCTCCTCTTTCGTTCGTTCGTGTGTGCGTGCGTGACATGCGTTCTTTCGTCGCGCGTCAGACAGAGTCGGACACAGAGTCGAGTTGAGTCGTTGATGTATGCAATTCATTCGTTTGTTTTACCCCCCCGTGGCCTGACGCCGTCTCCCTCGTTTGTTGCTCATTGCTTATCGCGGCCGGCTCCTCCCCCACGCACGCGGCACGTGTGCTGCCGATGCGCTCGATGCGACTCGGTGGTTCGGCTCGGTCCGGCAACCGCCGTGCAGGCCTGTGTAGAGGACCTTTGCTGTGGGTTGTTGTGCTGTGTGAGCGGACGGGGCGACGGCTGCGCCGCTGCGACGTCTCTGCTCTCGACTGTCTTAGAGATACTAACTCCTACTTGACGACCCTCCCACGCGCCTCGCCCCCTCCGCCCTCCCTACTTATTTACCCTACCTGCCCCCTCGTGGACTCTGCGCATGTACAAGGACGGCCTGTCGACGTTTCTCTTTGCGCTTTTTTCCCCCTTTTATTTATACGTTGTCTATGAATTTCTCGGGTCTCGAGCCGCTGGACGTTCTTGCGTTCTTTTTCCATCCCTTTCCTTTGACGAAAAATACCCTTTCGATCGCCTTTCCCCCCTCCCCCTTACTCCTCCCCTTTCAACCTTCCATGTGCCGGACCCCCGCCGTCTCTGCCCCCCGATACGCTACGAATGTTCATTTTCACGCGGTAGGGATGTCGGGGCCGTGATGGCTACTTACTTACTTGCCTGTGAGCGTGTATGTAGTATACCCGGGACCTCTTTGCTCCCTCTTCCCCCGAGCCTTCTCGAATCCCTTTTTGCCACCATCGAACTCCCGCAGGTCTTGTTTTGCGCGTTGTTGTTGCGAAATGATCCACTTGCCTTCTTCTTCCGCTGTCTTTTCCATTCTTTATTTGATTTGCCTTGCCGTTATAGCTAAGCTCTAGGATTTATTACTCTTTGCTTCATGATTTATGTCCTGTTTTTTGTTTCTCGTTCTCGTCTATCGCGGTGACATGTTCGGCTTTGTCGAGTGGCAGTCGGTCGTGTGGCACCGTGATAAGTATGTGCTTGTGGGTGTCTATGCGCGCGAACGATCGTAGTCACTGTCGACTTTGGGTGCCTTCTGAGCGGTCCCCAAGGACAGTGCCTGCACATCGTCTACACCGACCATGACGTCGACAACGCACACGCTACCACAGCCCGCCTAGCTCAATCGGATAGAGCGTCAGACTCTTATAGGCGGGTATCTGAAGGCTGCGAGTTCGACCCTCGCGGTGGGCTAGTACACTTTTTCCACCTTGCGGGGAGGGGCACTGGAGGGGCAGATTATTTTGCTCAGGTTTTTTTTTCGCCGGGGAGCGAGGACGGAGGCCGGTGTCGGGAGTCCGGCTATTGGCGGGGGTTGAATTTGCAATGCGCGGACCCGGCTGGACCCGGTCGTGCTCTCCGAAGGATCATATAGGATCATGGCCTTTGGCCTCCTTTGGTTGGGCAGGAAGTCAGAGTGTCGCTTGTGTCGACCCTGGCGGTGTTGGACATCGTCTGCCCTGAAGGCGCTGATTGCTGTGTCGCTCATCCTCATGACCCCGGCGATAACGCGATTAAGGCCGACGCATACAGTATTGGCTAGCTAGCATCTCTTGCTTCGTGCGCTCGTCATCTCGCTCCGCCGTACCACCTATCATGCCCGTTACCGTCATCGCCGCCAAGCCGGCTGAGAACGCGAACTTCAGGTTCATCGGTGCGCATCTCTGATCCCGCATAGCATGTGTATGCGTCTCACGCCTGCTTGCGATGCATCGCAGACATCGGAGGTTCGTCAGACCCGTTCGGCGAAGAGGCTGTGTCGTGTTGACCAGGGCGGGCAGTGAACCTCACGGATCCGGTGTTCCGAGGACATTACCATGGGCGCAAGAAACACGATGGTGCGTCGAGCGGTAGTCGGTCCATGTGCGGTGCGAGTGTCGGTGCCGACGCGCGGGGACAGATGACTTTGCGGCTATGCTGGAGCGCTCGAGGGCGGCGGGCGTGAAGTCCATGATCATCACCGGCGGCAGCCTGCACGAATCCAAGCAGGCCCTGGAGCTCGCGAAGGAGCACGGTATGTCGCGTCGCATTGCGCTCTGTATTCGCCAGGCTGATCTCGCGAGCCCCGAGAACAGGCCTCTACGCGACCGTCGGCTGCCACCCGACGCGCTCGACCGAGTTCGAGAAGCACCCGGGCGGCGCAGAGGCCTACCTGCGCGCGCTCGACGAGCTCATCGAGGCTAATCGGACAGGCCGTGGCCGGGTCGTCGCCGTGGGGGAGTGCGGGCTCGACTACGACCGCACGCACTTTGCGTCCCCCGACGTGCAGAAGCGCCATTTCCGTGAGTGCGCCCTCGAGCGTATGTGCGTCGCGTCCGCCGGACAGACCCTTTTTCGTTTTCGTTTTCGTCGTCGTCGTCGGCCACAGGTTCGCAGTTGGGCCTCGCCAGGAAGCACCATCTGCCGCTGTTCCTCCATTCGCGCGCCGCGCATAAGGACTTGGTGCAGATCCTCCGCGAGGAGGGGTTCGGCGAGGACGGCGGCAGGGCGGTGGGCGGCAAGGGAGGCGTCGTTCACAGCTTCACGGGCTCGATCGAAGAATGTAAAGAATATGTGCGTCGCACCCTGTGCTGTTGGCGTTGATCCTGACGACGGGCACTTCAGATGGACATGGGGTTTCATATCAGGTTTGTGATGGCGTGCATCGGCATTCTGGGCGAGCGGCTGATTCGGCGGTGGTGGCCGCAGCGCGAACGGGTGTTCGTTGAAAACGGAGGAGAACCTGGCCGCTGCGCAGTCAATCCGTCCTGAGAAAATCATGTTTGAGACTGGTAATCCCACCTCCTCACTCCCGTCGAGCAAGCATTCATTGCGTGTAGATGCCCCATGGTGTTCGATGTCTTCTACGCAGGCTTCCAAGAAACACCTCGACACGTTGCCCGCCTCCCTGCGTGCGCTGTACTTCCCACCAGCCACCAAGCCCGAGAGTTTTGTGTATGGGAAGCCCGTGAAGGGCAGGAACGAGGCCAGCGCGATCGGAGGCGTGGCCTGGGTGATTCACAGACTGAACGAGGGCGTGCCCTTCGACAAGGTGGTAGAGAAAGCGTGGAAGAATACCGTAGATGTGTTTGAGCTGCAGGAGCTTGCCTGAGCCCCTGCACACCCCCGTACATACATGCTCTGTTCTAGTGACGCTCTTCGAATTATATGCGAAATTTCTAATATGAAGACCGGGCATGTTTGTTTTGTACCGTTCTCGCCCGACGCCACGGGCGAAGACGAACGGGCGTCTCGCAGTGATCCTTACCCTTGACCAGCTCGCATCAAGACGGTTCAACCGCGTTCTGCGGCTTGCCTGCATACACGACGCCGGCCACAGTGCCAATGAACTCGACTGAAGACGTGCGGAGCGCTGTATTCGAGAGAATGCCTTGCCTCTGGGCATCGCTGTCGCCGGCCTAGCTGGTACGGTGCCATCTGGTCGGTTGGGCTGCTGGGCTGCTGGTCTGCGTACGTTGATGCTCAGCCTCGTCCATGCTGTTCCTTCCTGATCGCTTTGCAGTCGCAAGCGCTACCGAATCCGCCCACGATCTCCTCTTTCATCGTCCTCTGCACAGACCGCACCGGGCGTTTCTATACTCAGGCCCATCAAGGGCTTGGACACGAATCTTTACGAAAACCTCGAGTCGTCTTTCGTGCAAGAATATCCCAACTTCGAGCTCCTCCTGTCGGTTGCGGACGAGGATGACCAGGCGCTGCCCGTTATTCACGAGTTGGTGGCCAAGTACCCCGGCACGAACGCCAGAGTCATCGTAGGTGCGCCGTCACACATGTCAGTGCCCACGCGGCCGCAAGATGACGCCGATCTCTCCAGGAGAGGAGATCGTCGGAGTCAATCCCAAAGTCAACAACCTTATCCGATCGTACCGAGAGGCTGCGCACGATATACTCTGGGTGCTCGATTCGAACGTCACGGTCGCTCCCGGTACCCTCGCGCGCGCAGTCGATATCCTAAACCAACCACCCCCTCCGGCACCTGGTCCTAGGCGCATAGCCCTCGTGCACCACGTTCCCTTTGCCTTCGCGCACCAGCTCACGCTTGGCTCCCGAATAGAGGAGGCCTTTTTGAACACGAACCACGCAAAGATGTACATCGCGATCAACACCGTGGCCATTGACTCGTGCGTCATGGGAAAGTCGAATCTCTACCGCCGCTCGGACCTCGAACGCGTCGACGGATCGCTCAAACCCCGCACGCACGCGGGGGACGAGCCGCCGCCGGAGCGCGGATTGGCCGCTTTCGGGCGGTTCCTTGCGGAGGACAACATGATCGCGGGCGCGCTCTGGCACGAGCTCGACCTGCGCCACGACCTCTCCTGCGACATCGCACTCAACGCGATCGGGAACATGTCCTTGTCGGACTACGTGTGGCGGCGCGTGCGCTGGATCCGCGTCCGCAAGCACATGACGCTGGCCGCGACTCTGGTCGAACCGCTGACGGAGTCCGTCGCGCTGGGTGCCATCGCCTCGGCATGTCTGCGGTACCTCTTTGGGTTCCCCGCGTGGCTGTTTATCCCCATGCATTTCCTTCTATGGATTCTGGTCGACTTGGATGTATACGCGTCGTTGGCTGGGTACCCCTTGCCGGCGCCTAAGCGGTGGGGATTCATCGCGGCGTGGGCCGTGCGGGAAGTGCTCGCGTTCCCCATCTGGCTGTTGGCGATAGTGGGGGACGAGGTTGACTGGAGGGGGACGACGTACCAGGTGTTGCGGAATGGGGAGGTCAGGCGAGCGAGCGGGGAGCGGGGTTGGTTCAGGTGGGGTCAGAGGGCGAGGAAGGATCACTACCAACGGATGGAGCTTGCTCAAGATTGAGTTCTCGATGGCCGGCATAATTGAAATATGCGTCGCGTGGATTGTCACGATCTATCACAGTCCCGTGTGTATTAGTGAGCAACGACGGCGCTGCGATTGCTTGTTCGAGAGACGGCTAGTGATATGCATGCTCATCAACGCGCCCTTCCGGATCCCCTTTCTCTGCTGTCCTTGCATCCAGCTCCCCGACCAGTACACCATATGTGGTGATTCTGGGGCGCGGGCCGGACGTGCCTGGGACCAAAAAGGCAGCATTCTTCGGGCGAGTCATGCAAAACCAAGGACACCGCCGAACTCCCCCAACTCTACAGGCTCGAGTCATGGCTACTTGTGCAGACTACAAGCGGTGAGTGGATAATCTGCGCACCGGCTGATCGCTCCTTGCATACAGTTCACCGTGCAGACGGCTCCGCTACTTGCAATGGCTGCTTCATCGTCCTGGCTAGGGCTTTCAGCTGCACCGTGCTGTACATCCCCACGTTCATTTAAACCCCCCCTCTCTATTCTTGCGTCCCAGTTCCTCCCACCCAGTTTCACCATCCTCTTCTAAGCTTATTGCATCATTCTCACCGCTGACTCTCGCCTCCTGTGATGTCGAGCCCTCGTCGCGTGCGTTTCAAGGGCAGCTCCTCCCCGGAGTCCACATCCTCGACTCTATCCTCCTCGGGGCCGTCCACTCCCCCCTCCGCCTTGGACATCTACACGTTTGCTCCAAAGCCCAACACAGAATTATACCCGTCCATTGCCGCCTCCCCCTCCCCAGATCTCTACACAGAGCTCGCACCCCAACTGCCGGTCGTCCCTCCCGAGGAGACCCGCGCCTCTCTCCACCGGTACCTGTCGCCCTTGCATATATCCTTTGATGCGTCGAGGCGCGTGTCCAGCGAGGGGATAGAGGCCGAAATCCTGAGCTCCTGCGCCACGCACCCTCCTGTGGCGGAGATCACCCTCCAGAGCACCCGTTTTCCTTGGAAGCTGTCAATCAAGCCCGAAATTGCGGAGTTGGAGGCGGTGACGGTCCTGGACGTCATGATCGGGATATACGTCCACCTCCGGACGCTCGTCAAGGGCCTGGAGTACGACGAGCTCAAAGCGGATCCCGCCATGTACTCCGCGGTCTATGCCGCATTCGTCGCTCGCTGCGACGCGTTGGAGGAGCCTCGCCGCACGGAGGAGCGTCGCAAAGGGCTGAGGCGGGTTGACTTTTTGTGTGGGAGAACGCGTTTCGCAGGCCTCGTTCCCGCCCAGGGGGACGAGTGGTCTATCGTGTTCGAGCCAGCATGATAGGCTGACTGGCCGCCCGGCAGACCGTGTTTGTATTATCCGTATATTCTGGCATTTGGCAGTGCGCCTTGCCCCACGACATTGTATCGCTACTCAGAAGGCTGTATCCCCCCGCTCATCCCCGTTGACCCACGTTATGTGATGCTGACACTGTATTTTCCCACTCGTATCCCCCGTCGCTCGTTTTGTCCCTTGCTTATCCATTGCATGTAGTCGGCTCTGAAATCGCTTCGCTATGCTTTCCCGTCGTTCATACACGTCTCCGTCTTTATACATAATCACCTCTGTATACCATTGAATATGCTGGTCTCATGTCATACAGCTTTTATAGCATCCTTTTTGTTTTATGCGTTCGGCGAAGGGGCAAACGAAGGCACGTCGCGGTCAAAAGGTGCGATCGAGCAGGTGATTTGGGTCCGTTGGTAATGACCGAGCGTCGATCGTAAATAGCAACGGCGTCATGGAGATCGATCGGGTCAGGAACAAAGGCGTTGGACAACACGCACAAACAAACGGACGACACGTGCCTCGACGTTGCCGTCTCCGTCGGAAGTTCCCATCAGCTCTTGGTTCCGTCACCGTCTTTCGTCTCGTATATAGGCAATGTCAGATCATGAATCGGTCCGAGACAGAATAATTCGCTCCGTGTTCTCCAGGAGGAACGCCACTGGGGGCGCTGAGGAGAGCTACGTCTCGCACATCAAGGTCTGGGAGGACTCGGGCTCCGACGCTGAGGGGCTCAAGCCGCGGTACATCCTGCTCGCTCGTATGTCAAATGCTGCGTCGCATATCTCCGAGGCCAGTGATGCATGATCTCCGCAGAATCGAGTAACGGCAGCGGAGCCCTGCATAAATCCAAGCTGAACTCCAACGGCACGTTCTCGGTCGGGAAGACATGGAGGCTGCAAGAGTTGCGCGCTCTCGAGGCCATCAACGTACGTCACCGTCCTGCCGCTGTCGCCGGTCTCCACCCACTGTCGCTGACACTCGCGACAGCCCACCATCCTCAACATCACTCTCGCACGAAGCTACAGGTGGCAGACCGAGAACCCGCGAGATCAGACAGCGTTCTTGATCGCGCTCATAAGACTGTTTCGCACCGTCACAAATGGATCTGCGCCCCTTCAGCTCATCAACATCCCCGATCCAGGGGCCCTCCCATGTGCGAAAATTGCTCTCCATTCACATCTGGGAGACTGATCGCACACTTCAGCAGCGAGGCAGGCCCCCTCAAACGAGTACGCCTCCGAGGTACGTACGCCCACGCCTCCTGCGGGGACTCCCCGCTCGAAACCGCCACCAAATCAACGATCCGTCACCCCCTCGCAAGATCGTAGCGACCACGAGCGATCTTCAGGAGCAAGGTCGCCAGGAACCTCACGCCTGCAATCACGACCCCGTCAGAGGCCCTCCCCTGTGTCCTCTCGTCCTGCTTCCCCTGAATCTGTACCGTCGCCAGTCAAGCTCCGGCCAACAACACCGTCGTCCCAGTCGGGAACAGTGCGCCCGCCAAGAGCCCGCCGTCCGTCGAACGCAGCGTCCATTTCGCGGGCATCCGCGGCGTCCAGCCAAGTGCCTTCTATCAGTCTTCCGTCTCCATCCGTCCCTTCTCGTCCGTCGGTAACTTCCATACCCTCCTCCTTCAGGTCGTCCACCGAGAGCAATCAGACGTACGTTACGTCGCGGCCTTCCCTGGAGGTCCCCTCGTCGGCAACATCTCTTGCACCTTCTAACGGGTCTGCTACGCCAAAGCGTGCACCGTCTCCCGCTGCGTCTGTTCGATCGGCGACCTATAAATCCCCGCCGAATCGAAACGGCACAACATCAGAGACTTCACAGCCGCGTAGAGATCATAACGCTCGAGTTTCGTTCTTTGACCCCGCTAACCAAGGAGCCCTTGATCGGCTGATATCGGACGACGCTGAGATCAACGCAGAAGGTGAAGAGGAGAGCACGCAGGCTACTATGGCTAGTGTGGAGGAAATGCTCGAGGGATACGAGTGGGCGAGCGACGACGTCCTTGGGCAGAAGAGGACGCGAGGAGCGGTCGCACAGATCGAGGCTCGACTGCTAGACGAGCTCATGGCCCTGGAAAAGGTACTTTCCCTCACTGTCGTTCATCCGACTTGTCAATGACCTTTCCATTCAGGCCAACATACATTCCTTCATCGAGTCAGATGACCGAGTCGGTCTGGTGCTCAAATACCTCGATGAAGCAATTGCTGAGCTTGACAACATGGACAGTTTTGTGTCATCATACAAGATTCACCTCAACGTATGCTCTCCTCCATCGGGCTCCCATGAAACCTGCTGACTCGTTTCATCGAAGGCTGTCAACGATGACATCTCCTTCATCCAGTCACAGAACAGGGGTTTGCAGGTACAGACTCAGAATCAGCGTGCATTGCTCGGCGAGCTAGAGCAGCTTCTGGTATGGAGTGATGTCTCTTTTCTCATGGCGTTCCCATCTCAACGAATGGTTCGATCAGCAAACGGTCCACGTCGACCGAGATGCCCTCCTCACGCTTACCCAAGAGTCGTTGGAGAAATCGCAGAGCATCCAAAGGCTCGAAGAAGCTTCGACAGAGCTTTACAAGGCCTTGCAGGCCGGCCGGGACCGTGGTGAGTATAAACCATGCTTGTTTCATCGATGCGTTTTCATTCATAATTTCTAGATATGGCTGCCACGATGGAACGATTGGACGAGTATCGAACACACAATTCCCAGTTTTGCAAGCGAATATATGATTTTCTGTCTATCATGTTTACCGCGCAGGTAATTACATATTTATCTGGGTCGCCACCATGTGGGCTGACAGCTTTGCTCTCCGAAGTCCAAAATGCTTTTGGGCGATACGGGTGGGATGAACAAACCGAATGGACGTGGTCGACCGTCCTTGAAGAATCACCACGAAATAGAGACCTATCTTGGTCGCTACAGTGGTCTGATCCTCTATCTGAAGGAAATGGACGAGAGCGTCTACGGCAAATTATGTGCCGTGAGTCTCGTTGTCGCCTCGCCTCACTTTCCACTTATGACGCAACGCGTGTCTGTAGGCGTACTTTTCAGCTGCTAGCGATCTGCATAATCAGCAAACTAATGCCCTGCTGTCACATTATAGTGGGCAGGTGAAGAAGGTTGTCGAGGATGATAATGAACAAAGTATGGCGGCATCTTGATCTGGAGTAAATCCTCTCACAGTTGTCCTTGATCAGCTTTTGCAGTGTCACCTGCCACCAATGCTTCACGTGCTGCTGGCGGCCTCCGTCGTGCTGGGACAATTGTACGATCTCCGCTTGAAGGTCGAAAAGACAGGGAGAAACACACCGAAGGAGAAATCCCGGCATCAGAAGTAAGGGCGCCCTCGTTTACCGTGCTAGGGCATTGTTGATTTTTTTGTTCTCCGTAGGCGTTTGGTCACATTCTTGAACAGGTCGCACCGCAGGTCTACCGCGAGCAGGACTTCATCGCCGATTTCCTTCAAATTAATGATGCCGCTCTCACATTTGCTGACTACATGGGCCTGGAGAACTATTTCCGAAGGCAGGCGGCGCGATCGTCTGGTCTGAGTCAACAGACCGCGAAGCTCGTTCGCGGAGCACTAGATTTCATATTCGGCTTCTTGCCAATGGAGCTCAAAACTTGGATAGATGCCGCCCTTGCGAAGGATAGTTTGTGAGTGCGGCGGAGGCTTGTTCAGCTATTCAGCTTATTTTCTTTCCCGCGCATCAGACAGATCATCGGCATTCTGGCCTATCTTGAGCGATTCCAGGCCGATGCGGAAGAGAGGGGCAATGCTTTCGTGCTAACTTTTTTGGAGAAGCAGCGCACGCGGCTAAAGGCCTTGTTTGATCGCCATATCGTGCGTGCTAGTTTACTTCCTCCTGTTGGTGACCGTGGCTGAAGGATAAGACACCGTGGCTAGAACACGCAAATCAAAGCGGTGGAGCAAACAAAGCTGACGAGCAAGAAGCGAAACGGCGTCGTCCACTTCATCAAGTATTTCCCCGTCTACGTCAGCCGCGTCGAGAGCCAGCTGATCAACGCCGACACGCTCGAGATCCGGCAGAATGTCGACGTCGCGTACGAGAAGATCGTGCAGACGATGTTCGATTCGCTCAAGCAGATGGCCAAGATGGACGGCGAGGGCGAAGATAAGGGGCAGCTGAACTATCACGTCATCCTGATTGGTAGGCCCCCTTTCATTTCGTTTTCCCCGGTCCAAGCTCTCGTTCTCAAGTCGCCGGGGCAGAGAACATGCACCACTTTGTGGCTGAGATTCGGCAGCAGGAGATCGGCTCCGTTGTGGCGTTTTCTAAGCGCGCCGAGGCGCTGTACGACGAGAACCTGAACGCTTATGTCAAGATCGTCCTCCGGCGACCTTTCGCCAAGATCATCGTACGTCGACCGTCGCGCATATACGTGCGATTTCATTTGCTCAGATATACTGCAGGACTATTTCGAAGGGGTAGAGCGCCTTCTCAAGACCACAGCGCCGTCAGAGGTTGCGAACAACAGCAGCTACAACCGCTCCGCGCTGAAGAAGATCGTCAAGGAATACAACTCCAAAGACGTTCGCAAAAACGTCGACGCGCTCTTCAAACGCGTGGAGAAACATTTCACCGAGGCGTCTGAAAAGGCCACGACGGACGAAGGCGGTGGTATCGCGCCGGGGACGGTGATGGTGGGCGTGTGGAAGGCCTGCGAAGAGGAGCTGTTGAGGATCACGGAGCTCTTCGTGAAGCGGATATCTCAGTGCTACGCGAACAGCGGGGTCACGCTGGAGTATTCTGCGGCGGACGTCGAGGTGGCGTTCAAACGGAATCGCGTGGGATCGTGAACCAGACGATGCATTCGGACAGCCGTGTCGTGTATGATGTACAGCACTGAGATTTCTTTTACTTCTAACGGTCGTCTGCGAGCTATGCATCAAAGAGAACTGAGCATGAGACAATAAACAAGAGTTCGAGAGCAACGAGGAACGAAGAAAGTGTTTCTTTTAAATGATAGAAAATCAACGCCTCAACATTTCTACCCTGTCAACCCCTCCCTTACGCATTGAGCAAACCAAGCACAAGCCTTTCAGAGTGCCTGGGGTTCGGGTTCGGGAGTGTGTGGCGCGCGCGAATCGACGTTGTAACCATTGATAGACGGCTCGACAGAGGTCAATGATGCAGCGGGAGTGGCGGGTTGGCCGTTTGCCGGCTTCACCGAACCCAAGACAGCGGGACCGAAGACATTCCAGAGCCCCTGAACGGCCTGCAAGGGGTTCTGCTGTCCCGCGGGGTGACCGTTTTCCTGAGGACCGGTGCCCTTGGCAGAAACGGGGGTCTTGCTAATAATGCTCCAGACAATCTCCCAGAGGCTCGTAAGACGCGTCTGCGCGAAGGCGAGGGTCTCGGTCTGGGCTGAGGCGATGCCGGCATCAATATCCGCCTCGTGGCTGCCGTAGAACGGCTCGAGGTAGGTTTTGAAGATGAAACTGGAGCCCTACAGATGTCTAGTGGTCAGTAGTAAAGGAGGGTGGATAGGGGTGGACTGCGGACCTGCAGCTGCGGGAGGGAAAGGTACAGCAGGAAGACGGTTTTGATCTCCCAGTAGAATGGGAACCTGATACGTGTCAGCGACGTGTGCCGACGAAACACGGCGAGACATACCAGCTTAAGAGCCACTCCGCGCCATACTCGAATGCCACGAAGGCACCCACCACGGCCCAGTAGGTAGTCCAGCGTTCCAACTCGGGCTCAGAGATCGGGCGGTGCTTGAGGGCCTTGAACGTGGAGTATGAGGGCAGCAAAAAGGCAAACCACCCGCTGTAGGGATTGTTATGTTGGGACAGACACAGATAACGAGATACGCCTACGTGAGGAGCCGCGAGAGCAAGGACATCAACATGGTGACTAGACGACAGCTGGGCAATGAGGCATCGTCACGCTGAGTGATGGGAGCATGAACGTACGCTGTATTTGGAGCGCAGGAGTCTTTGTCGATGAATGGGGAGGAGATGAGAATAGTCGTGTGCGTTGTCGAGCAGGATGATGTCGGCCGGGATACTTATAGACGCGGATAGCTACCGGAGATGACAAACGGTGCCTTCCCCTTTTGGTCCCGACGGCATGAGCAACGGCGACGTAGCCCCCGAACCAAGTCGGGGTTTTGAGCTCATTGACTTCGAGTGTTGCGACCACCGCGATCGTCGACTCACAAGATGCTGACCTCATCTCTACTCACAGGTCCATACATATCAACCTCACGGAAGGTTAGCCTCTCTCGTTTACCGTGCATTGAGCGTCGCCGCCTCCAGAGGGGTTGAGTCTGTCCCGACAGATGTTCACAGTTCACGAAATGTAGCTCGGCCAGATAACTATCCAAGTTTTCTTTCCACTTGTGTCATTGATAGGCTCGCATGGCGTACCCCCGTGACGATAAGCTACAGTCCGCCACCTCTGGACCACCGTGGCGCGCCGGAAATTAATCCACAAGGCTGCAGCTTGTTTACACCTCTGTGAAGCTTTGATTTCTTGACAAGGCTTTTCCATGGCTGTGAGAGCCCTCTCTTGTATTTAAAGCCTCTCCCGCCTCCTCCCATCTCTGACTATCGACCATCCACCCTGTCTTGTTTTCCTTTACTATTTCTTTCGTTAGAAATATGGCAGTACAGAGCACGATGAAGCAGCGTCAGGCTGCCAAAAGCCATAAGCCTCGTCGCAGGACTTCAGTCAGGAACGCTGGCCCTTCGCCAAGGCACAAACAGCGCAAGACGTCTGCTGCGAGGCGTGCTGATCAAGGCCGACGTGCCACTCCTTACCAGCTCTACGTTTATACGCTGGGGTTCATCAAAGACCCGCTTCCTACCCAGGAGCAGATTCGGGCATATGCCCACCGGGTCGATGAGTGCGTATATGTCTGCGCCATTCTCATGCTCTAGGCTGACCTTCCCAACAGACGGCCAGAGAGGGTGCATAATTGGTTCAGCAACGCGCGTCAGAAATTGGCCAGGTTGAAGAGGAGTAACGACCTCCCAGGGACGAACAAAGCCCTGATTAAGCAACTACGGGACATCGGGATCGAATGTGGCTTCGGACACTGCCCCCTCTGGCTCTGCCGCGTCTGGGTCGAGGGAGTCGTCTCCTGCTGCATTGATCGAGCGTGTGCGAGACACCGATTCGTCTGTGATTGAGGGCGCACTGTCGCTACTCCACTTCGTGAAGAGGGTGTCGGAGGTGGCAGCAGGCCCGTCCGGAGCTTGACGACGTCGCGCATTTTTTCATGTTTCCTGGGTTCAGCTAACGCAACCTTCTCCCCTTTGGACAATTTTTATCATACCCACATGTACTCTACCCTTGTATAATTGTTACCGCTAATTGTAGTGCGTGAGACCCCGGAACGGACGAGAGCAGTGCGGGGTAATTGATTGCGGCCATGGGTGACTGGGCGTGACTGGATGTGACTGTTTGTACGCTGTAAGGGAGTGTTTATCTTCGAAAGATTGATCTGTTAACGGAATAATCTTGTCTGACTCTCTTGCCCTTTCCTTCTCCTCCACGCTGGCCGGCCAAGGGGGTTTTTCCACACTCTTCGGTCCAGCTTGCGCTCTACACATATCCATCATCCTCTCCTCACCATGGACATACCCAACGGCAGTGCTGGCCCCCCTCACATCGTAAAGAAGCAGGAGGATGTGGATCGGGATCCGAAAGGTGGTCCCGGAAGCAAACCAGATCTCAAGCCTGCCACCAAGACCTTGAATCGGGTTCCCCGTACGTCCCTTCCTTTCTAGGGTCAAAAGCGGGCCTCATTCTCTCTCTCCCGTTCTTCCAGGCGCATGTGTGAGCTTCATCAATTGTCTTTATATTCGTACTCGGTTGACTCATCGCTCCACGGACTCTGTAGAACGCTTGCAGGAAACAGAAGATGAGATGTGAAGGTGCCGAGAATCCACCGTGTCGACGTTGTAGGCATGCCGGCCTCGAATGCCTCTTCGAAAAACCTTCAAGGGAAGCATCGTTGACTGGCGAGGCGGGGCTAGAGTACGTCGCATCAGATTTTTTTCGTGTCATGTCCTAACTCTCACTCCTTTCCTTTTAGACGTATTCGGAGTCTTGAGGCACACGTTGCTGATATACGACAATCTCAAACCTCGATCCAGAACACGTTGAGTGAGATCGTCGGTCATTTGCGCGCCGGATCTTCGAACATGGCGCGATCTCCGTCAGTCTTCGGGATGCAGACATCTCCAACCATGCAGGCGGAATCACCGGCGCTGTCGACGCCGTCTACTGTACGCGCACCTCTTATAGTGGAGACTTCACACTCCATGATTCCTCCTTCACAGCATGGTGGTCCCGGCGCTAACCCCATGGCGTCATCCTCCCGACCCATATCGAATCAGAATGTTGGGCAACAGGCGTATCAAAGTCCTCCACCAACGGCAACGAGACCTTCTACAGATATGCACAACTCCCAAATCACACACCAAACCGGGCAGTACCAATCTATGGGGCAAACTTACAACATACCCCCAAATTTCCATCCACCCATGCTGCCGCCCATCTCTAGTATGGAGCAGCAAATGGGTCCACCACAACACCCGCAACATTCCAATGTTTCATCTATGCGACATCAGTATGGAGACAATGCACAGCACACTCGCGCGTCTAAACACCTGAACGTTCCTGGAAGTACCGCTGGTTCAAAGCGCGCTATGCCGATATCCAATGTCACGAGTGCCGATTCTTCTGAGGTAGAAGACGACGATGGAGAGCTTCCAGCATCAGGTTTGGTAGCACCGTGGGAGGTATTACGCGGCCTAGCGGACGTCGCAATTCAACGGGCTGCTAAGGTGGGCTATCAGTCTAGGTGAGAAAGCCGTCCCACTCATGATACATGCATTTTCAAGGAAAGCGGAGAGAGCAGCGAACCGCAGAGTCGGCAAAGGACGCCATCCCCCGATCCCAAACACCCAAGACCCACGAAGCGGAGGAAGACGCATCACAAATCACCCCGTGCCCTGACCTTCCCAGACGGTAGTGGCTTTTTGCATCTCTATTTTTAGCCGCTGACGAAGTGTTTCGCAGTGGTCTCAAAGGGAATCATTTCAGAAGCGGAGGCGCGCGAACTCTTCAAAATGTCGGTATGGATGTGGCGCACAGCTTGTCACTGGCTGACGTGTTGCGCAGTTTCTACCATGGATGTTCGACCTTCTTACCCATATTTGATTTGGCCACCGATACCTATGACTCCCTGCACGAGCGCTCTCCATTTGCCGTTGATAGCATATGCATGGTAGCCGCCCATGTGCGCGACGGAGGAGGTAGGTTGAAAACAGGACATGCGCGCCTAATGCTGATGCATCTTTTCATCCTAGGGAAGCCTAGTGACGTGTATAATAAATGCCTTCAAGAAGTCCAAGCGATATCATGTGCCACTTTGTTTGCCCCGGTTATGCGCCACGAGGCTATTCAAGCTATGAGTATGTATCCTGTTTTGATGATATTTTGTCGATGAGAGGGCTTACCTTCACATTAGTTCTCGTCTCCGGCTGGTCTGACAACGGTTGGTTGACTGGAGGACACGCCGTCCGCATGGCTTTCGAACTTTGTAAGTATTTATATTGCAACGGAATGCATTCCGATCTAAACCCCTGCCTATAATCAGCTATGCATAAAGCGTGGCCCAGGCTTCTCAGGCGAATGAATTCCAATAAGGCCACCGATGGCTCTGAAGATAGAGATCTAGTTGTTGCTGCTAGGACGTGGTTCTGCCTTTATCTATTCGAGCATCAGTGAGCCCACTACGCTGTCATGCCGCTCTTATGTTAACAGATTCCTAGAATGTCGTATGGGACCGGTCGTCCTGCTATCTTGAAGGACGATGAGAGCATATGGCAATGTCGTATGCTCCTTCGGCATCCCTTGGCAATTGAAGATGACATGCGGCTCGTTTCCACGGTAGAGCTGATGGCCATCCGAGAACGAGTCCACAATCAGCTGGCACCATTTGCCTATGGTTCGGTGGACGAGCGCACTTTCGAAGTTCTCCGCAGTGCCGATGCCGAGTTCGTCCACTGGTATCAAACGTGGGATCAGGCCTTCTCCCAGAAGTACGAGGATGCGGGTATGTCATTTTTTCATCGCATGAGGCCTATAATTCATGTCCCGCCTTAGCATTTTACAGGCAAAGCTTGCAAATACAACATCTTCACGCTGAGCTGTACCATAACGCATCCGCTTTACGCGGTCTCAATGGCCCAGAAGATGTTCAGAAGATGCCACAGTCCCAGCGGGATCTGGCCATTCGATCGATTCTCATTGCACGGCAAGGCTTGGATATCACCGTGAACTCACCCGCCTACCGGGAAGGCATGAAATATGCCGTCCACTATACCCATGCGACCGCTACGTTCGCTGCCTCCTTTTTACTTCGTTTGGCTCGACTTTTGTGAGTTTTGGTGACTCCCCAATGCATCATCACGAGTCTGACGTTGTTTCTCAGCCCTCATGACTGCGACATGCAAGAGATCAGATCTCAAGTTGAGATGTTGGCCTCACTTATGTCAGAAAGTGAGCCCTCAGAATGAGACATCTTATCACGCTTTCCCAATCTAAACATACGCACGCAGTTCCTGGAAAGCGCTATGCGCTGACGCTACAACTAATGCTGAAAAGGTCCAAGAAGCGCAAGCAGGGATCTTCACGGTCGCCGAAAGTCAGCCGAGAGACCTACCATGGTCAAATTCCCGTCGACCGTCCATCTGGCATGGCGGTGAACCAGGTCGTCAATCAACCTCCCATCTCTCCTACCTACGACCCCAATGGCGGAAAGGACGCCGTGAGCCATGCGGCCCAAACGACGAATTACATGCCCTCGAATCAATACGTGGCAAATGCCGACTATATTTGGCGTGGCTTCGAAGCGACCTCGAACGAGCAATTGCCTGTCTGGTTGTCTGATCAAAGCCTGGGCGGCAATTCTTTCTCACAGAATGGTATTGACGCATTTTTGTTGCCTAATGATTATCTCCCTCCTGCGCCTCAAATTTGGTAGTTATGTCACGATGTCCTGCTGTGTCTCTAGCTGTTTGTTGTACACTCTATGCTGTATCTTATAGGAATTGCTTAGCGATATGCATGTGGATTTATCCATTGTAAACCCATCCGATTTTTAGGGAAAAGGCTGATCGAGGTAGTTTCCATTCTTCACGGTACGTCGTTGTCTATTTTGAGGGGTTCAAGTGACTAAAAGGTCTACATTTGCATGTTAGTTCTCGATTGATCACTGTACGGCCAGACGGCCAGATTACAATAGTCTGCATCAAGACCTTAGCTATTAATATCGACGCCCTTTGCTGGCTGGCCAGAACTAAAAACAGACCTTCTATCTTCATCACAAGTCCTTCGATGCCGAAGCGTTCTACATCCCCGTCCCTTTCCCGCATTTCCCAGTCACCATCCGTCTCACCTCCCGAGCCTCTCACAGGCAGCGCATGGCACGAGCCCGGTGAAAATCCACCCCAAGACTACTTTTCATCGCCCTATGCCAACCCACCATCTCCCAAAACCAGTGACGAGACTCTTGCATCGAACACTCCCAGAGAGTTATCACACCCTGACAGAAAACTCAGAGACCTCCCGGAGTCCGGGTCTAAGTCCACCCTTGATGGCTTGGGAGATGCGGACCGAACTGGGCGACATTCGCCTCCCGCAGGCAAAGCCGATGACTTCGAGAAGCCTGCACGCTCTTCGAGCCTGGACGAGGCCTCATTCCTAGCTGCACTGGCTGAAGTTGACCCATTCAAGGAGGATCTTAATCGCACGGCGGCCGTGCAACAATTTGAAGGTGAAACTGGTTTAAACGAATTGCTGTCCGTTCAATGCTGACTGCTAGCCCAGACCGTGTCGATCGGCGAGACTTCATCCTGAAGTTGACGCAGGCCTTGCTCACTTTCGGCTCGCCTTCCTACCGAATAGAGTCACAGCTTCTCGCTGCCTCTGTCATTTTGGAGGTGGACGCTGAGTTCGTCTACCTGCCGGGTGTCATTATCGTCGTGTTCCACAATCGGGAGACCAAGACGACGCGACTGCACACGGTCAGGTCCAGCGGACGTCTTGCGCTCACTTACTTGCATCGCGTTCATGACATCTACAAGGACGTTCTCCACAATCAGGTCAGAGTCAAAACCGGGACGAAGGCGATCGACAACTTGTTACACACGAAACCCTTGTATCCGGTTTTTTTCCGCTGCATGTTGGCGTTTATGTGTGCCTCTGTGATCTGCCCTTTGGCGTTCGGTGGCAGTTTCGTGGATATGTGGATCAGCGGTACCTGTGCTGCCATTCTGCAATTTCTGGGTTTGCGAACCGCTGTCAAGAGCGCTCTGTATGCGCATGTCTATGAGTGCGTGCACGGACCTCTCTCAGCCCAAAGCGTGCTTGCTGATTTTTTCCCCAGAATATCTATCTCCTTTTTCATTTCGTTCGTCGCCAAAGTTCTGGCTGGCATCCCAGGGCATATGTTTTGCTACAGTGCCATATCCTCGGCTGGCGTAGTCCTTTTATTGCCCGGCTTCAGTGTTCGTGAGTGCCTATCGCTTTTTGATCCATGCAGATGAGGTCCTGACGCAACTTACAGTTGTTAGTTCCCTCGAGCTGACATCAGGGAACTATTTTTGCGGTTCAGTACGCCTGATATATGCGATCATCTACACACTCCTTTTGGTAGGCACCAAATGCAGGTTTTCCTTCTGTTCCGTTGTTCTTACTACCATTATACGATAGAGTTTTACTTTGAGTATCAGTGAAGATTTTTACACGACGTTCAATCCGAAGGCTTTCCGTGGCGCTGGTGCTTTGGCCAGCGCTGGCGATTACATTCACGGAACGTTCTTCAATACCGGTAACGACACCTCGGTCCAGCTTTCTGGCACGTTTGCTTTTGTGGATGCAGCGACAAAAACCCATCGTGCCACTAAAGGTCAGCGTCTTGATTTGCCTATCTTGGTCGCCAAAAAGGCTGATCGTACGAC
Organism: Heterobasidion occidentale; assembly: GCA_039111635.1. NCBI lineage: Eukaryota > Fungi > Basidiomycota > Agaricomycetes > Russulales > Bondarzewiaceae > Heterobasidion > Heterobasidion occidentale. Next base: position 1,337,532 of record JBCAQO010000001.1, on the reverse strand, counting down.
ATGAAGCTTGCTTCCATGATGATCCATCCTTGCCGTGGTATCACCAATCATTCCCATGGTGGATGGTGTTTTTTTTGGTGCCGATATATTCAACATGCTCGTCTCTCTCAAACCTGCAGTCTGTTCGCAGCTGGTCATTCCCCGTTATGGTCCTCTTTTCCTGCATCACATACGCAGCAAACAAATTGGCAGCGCGGTTCATCTCAAACGCCAGTGACGTCGGTTCAGCTGTCGGCGCCTTCGTGATCAGTTTGCTCGGAAATGTCTATTCTCGGGTTTTTGGTGGCACAGCTTTCACCTCCATGGTGACAGGAGTCATGTTTCTCGTGCCTGTAAGTCCCGTATAACTCCAACAAGCTACAATATATCTCACGAAAATTCAGTCCGCGTTATCACAAGCAGGTGGCCTGACACAAGCTTCCAATGCCGACCAACAATATTCCAGTAGTCTGACACTTGGCATTCGGATGGTTCGGGTGGCTGTTGGTGTCACCGTCGGTCTCTTCGTCGCCCAAACATTGATATATGCAACTGGGAATCGCAAGCAAGGTGCACACTTTGCTTTCTAGCGCGCAAACATGTATCTATATACAAGGGCACTATATATTTATTACATGTACTATGCTCTGCATATCGAATATCTAACCGCTCGAGCAAGCGGCTTCAAGAAAAGAAATAAGCTAAAAGATGCACGATAGCAAGACAAAACGGAGTGCGATCAAGAACGGGACAGAATAATAGTACTTCATACAACAGTCCAAGACATGAGAAATAAGATAGATAAGCGCATAGTGAGAAGGGACTAAGATCCAAAGAGCTGATTGAGCTCCTCCAACCGACGCTGAAGCATCTCTGCCTTGCTAAAGTTCTGGAGGGTCATATTCGCAAGCTCGGTCTTCTTCTTCTGCACCTCTAGAAGACGGGCCTCAATGGTGTTCTCGATGATGAGTTTGATCGTCGTGACTGGTTTTGTCTGTCCTAGACGGTGCTAAATAAGAAGTCACGATTAAACAAGCTTTATGTGTCAGATTAAAGCGATTCGGACGAACTATGCGATCCACGGCTTGGTTCTCAACCGCGGGGTTCCTAGAAACCATTAACTTAGCTAGGTCAACGATTTCCAGATGGCTCACCAGTAAGGATCCATAAGATATGCACGTTGGGCTGCTGTCAAATTGAGACCGACTCCGCCTGCTTTCAGACTGACCAATAATACTTCGCACCCAGGATCGTTCTTAAGGGCATCCATAGCACGCGATCGCTCATCACGTTTCATTGTTCCGTCTAAACGATCATATCGGATTCCAGCAGCTTCTAACGCATCCTCGATCCTGGGAACATTTGTTCAGCAATAGAAACACTAGGAGGAAAATGTACTTGCTTATCGAGCATTGTAGTCCACTGGGAGCTGCGCGAGGCAATCAGAAAACTTCTTCGTTCGATAAAAAGGAGAGACGCACAAAACAATAGATTTCGTGGGTGCATCATCCACAATGTTGCCCTCGCCATCGACCATCTGCACTTCAACAGCACCAGGGTCGTAATTGACCGAATGAGGATTCAACCTCGAGAACTGGACTAGATCCCCGAGCAACGCCTTGACCTTGGTCGAGGGGTGGAAATCCTCCATCGAGATACCCTTGACCCGCTTCTCTTTCTTGCACGATTTTCTTTTTGCCGACGATGACGCTTCCCCGGAGACTGCGTTTGGATTGACTTCAGTAGCATCACTGGGGAGGAGGCCGCACTGGCACACTGAACACGGTCGAGATAGGTCGGGCGGACACTTCGGCCAATCCGGATGTACTTTCTTCTTGTAGCAACAGCCACAGAACAGATGCTGGCAACGCGTCAAGATGAGAAGGTGGGTCGGACGAGAGGGGCTATGAGCTCGAGACGGGGGATGAGACGAGGTGTTCTTTGGCCTCCTTCCTCGTTTCGGAGCGATAGAGCTCTCGTCCGTACCAGAGAACTCAGAACCCTCAGACCCTGTACACAGCTCAATCCCGCACTCGACGCACTGAGTAGTGGCAGCCTCTCTCAGTAGCGCGAAGACGATCGCAGCTCTAGCGGGGGTGATACCGTCCGTAGCTATAGCGGCGGCAGCTTCCTCATAAGACATTACATCCTGCGTCTGCACGTCGCCCAGGAGGCCCTTACCCTTCACCAGCTCGAAATGATCACAAATCTGCCTCAACCGCAGAATCTTCTGCAAAATCCCAACATAGTTCTTCATGACCTCGTTCTTGTCGGACATCTCGTTAAATTCTGCTTTGGACTCGTTGAAGAATTGGTCATAGATGGCCTGCTCCTGCGCGTCAAATTTGAGATAACGGAGCTCGTCTCGTCGTGGCGGTAGAGACAGAATACGCTGGCCATCTTGGGCTTTACTTTCTTTCGTTCGGCGCAGTGTGATGCACTTCATGATGCTCTGTAACCGGGCAACTCCCAACGGTTGGCCATACTTGACAGGGGCGCCTATATATTCGGTCCAGACGGTCTTGTCATTGAATGGCTCCAGCCGCAAGAACTTGATGAGTGCGTAGATATCATCCAGTTTGTTCTGCACTGGGGTGCCGGTGAGACACAATCGACGGTCTGCCATCAAGTCACAGCAGGCTCGGCATCCCACGGTGCTGATCTCCTTGATTGAGCTGGAAAGTGTTAGATGAAGGAGTCCCACGTGATGAAGATTGGATGACTGACTGGGCTTCGTCCAGCACAACTCTAAACCAGTACACGCTCTGCAAGGCACTTGTGGCGCCCGTCGATGCGGGTGTGCCGGGCTTCTTGCGTTTGTGGGCTTCTTGGGCTTTCCGAGTCTGATGGTCATCACATCGCCGTCGCCGGTAGAGTCGCTGCTCTCGTCCTCCTCCTCTTCAGCCGACGCAAGGCTCTTGCTCTGCTTCGAGAACTCCGAAGCCAATGTTGCGTAAGTTGTGATCACGACATCACAATCAGCTAGGAATGTTGGATCCGGGCGACGCGCATTCCCATGGTAGACGTACACCCGTAGCGCATTGGACCTCGCTACCGCTGTGGATGTTGACGCTGGTGCGAGCTTCTTACTGTCAGGAAGGCAATCCTCCGGAGTGTTCGGAGTGGAAGTACTTGGGACGAGAGAAGAAGAAGAAGTCCTGGAAAGTTGGGACAAAGGAGTAGGACAAGAACCCGCCCCGCCGAAGAGACTGACACCGCCTTTCCAATGCTCGCGAATCTGATCTTCCCAGTTCGCGACAGTGGACAAAGGGCAGATGATAAGGGTTGCCCTGCTCTTGATCTTGATGCGACAGGCCCGACTGTATTGCGCTTCCATGCTATCCTGCAACCTGACTTGTTTTGCTCTGGCTTTCGCGGAGAGCGATGATGTGGACGGTACTGCGGGTACGTCTGGCATGCCCCAGACGCTCCCTACAAAGTGAGAGGCAGTGAGTTCCGCCTCAGAGTTGCGTTCTGGGGGAGGAGGAGTGGGTTGGGGAAGGCTTTCGGCTGCAAAGACTTGTGCAGATTTCATAGTCGACGCGATGAGGGAAACGCATGTAATGGTCTTCCCAAGGCCCATCTGAAAAAGATCGAGTCAGTTGGAGAGGAAGACAACTCAAAGATGCTTATGCTCGAGTGTGCATACATCGTCTGCTAGTATGGCGCCTCTACACTCGGTAGGCTCCTCGAAAACTTCCTTCTGCGTGACGAGATGGTGCCACGAGTCTTGACCTGTCAAAGGATTCTGTCGAGGCTGCCAGAGCGACGATTTACCTCCCGAGCCAGTGATCTCCTGTTCTCTCTCAAGGAGAAAAGTCAGTGCTCTCTTCTGATGCGAATACAGCTTCGTGCCGATCTCAGGTGCTGTATATTCGCACAATCACAAGAAGTGGCCATCCCATCAGATTACCAGACTTCAGTACAACTTTATGTGTCCACGCACGGGGATCTGTCTCATCAAGTTCATCACCGCCCTTCATATTCTTAAATAACTCGTCGACTTGACTTCTGTGCACCTCGACACTTTTGCCTACGACGGCAGGTGTCGACCATCGACGGTAGTTGCTGCCCCCAGGTCCACTGTATCCCAAGCGACCGGGCACAAACCGGTTGGATCCGCCCGTCGAAAGAGTATGCGGATTGTAATAGATATAATTGCCGACTCGCTCCTGTCCATCTGTAATGGATTGAGGGTGATCCAGATACAGAGTCGACTGGTGAAGATAGTTTCCAACGACTGGGATATTTCCTTTGGGGGTGTAAACGAGAAGTTGAAGAGGTAGAATAGGAAGCTATTGTTATTATTATTGAGAAAAGTGCATAGTGAGATCTGAACGAACCATATGAACATGGCACTCACGTTGGGTAGCCCTCTCCTCACTTTCGCATCAAGTCTAATCAGACCCTTCCCAAGCATTGGACCCAGTGAAGATGCAACCTTCTGCTCCACAACACCGAATATGTCCCCAGGCCGAGACTCACCAGTAAGCGTCCGCGTGGGCGGCACCTTAATATTAATTGTATCCTCACTGCCCGGCTTGTTAACGTTACGTTCGTACTGCAAGCGAACGGGTGCCCATTCATCTTCCGCTCCGGGATATTTTGGTTGTGATGACTTCAGGTAATCGACAGGATAAAGGACAAGAGCTGTGACCGTCAACTGGCCAATACAGATGGGGGTTTTGGGTGGAAGATCCGGTGAAAAGGCAGACTGAGACTGGGAGCTGGGTGCATGTATTTCAGGAGGTCGAAAGGATCGTGGCGGGGGCGAGGGCGAACCCGTGAGGTCGATTACATCTTCTCTAGAACCGTTCTGCATATAATGACGACTGGGCGAGGAAGAGGACGCCACCGGCGGTAAAGAATTTGGGGGCGTAGGTGGTGCGTAATAGGGCGTCGGAGGTGTGTAACTACCATGCGCAAGATTGTGAGAAAAGGAGGGCGCTGAAGGGAGTGCTAGGCGTCCGTCAGTTAGGACGAAAGATGATTGTTCAGTCGAAGTCTGGTGCATGGGCCTAAGGTCGGGTATCTGTGCCTGATTGAAAGCGAGATGAGGAGGAGTAGGTGGAGGAAACGATGGACTATGCGACCACGAGTGAGAGGGGGAGGAATGTTCGACGCGCCGACGTTTTGCGAGTCTGTCTTGATCGTAGTCGCTTTGATCCTCGTCCATGGTGAGATCAATGGGATGTGATTGTGCGTAGTTGGCAATGGGTGGGAGGTGGAAAGAAGTGGACGTCGAGGACGTCGAGGACGTCGACATGGTGGTCGCAGTCACAGAGGATTGTTTGCTAGTCAGCAGCTTTCTTCAAAGGCGCTGCAGCGACGACAGCCACGTGATCACACAGGCCGGAGTTTGATGGGCTCGTCCAAGCATTCACTGGGTTGTTCGGCACTGCCAGCTCTCCACAGCAGTCCACAGCTTCCCACTCGCTTGCTTACGAGCACGATGTTTTCAACATGATTCCGCTGTTCGTCAGCGCAGGCGACATCTCCTAACTGCGATCCCAGCTGATCAATCATGCCGGCAGTGTGAAAGATCGCGTCGGGCATTCTCGAACCAGACACGGAGCAGCCTTTTCCGTGTTCGGGCATCTGTTTTTGTCAGAGGTAAAATAATGTGTCTCTGTGCTACATACATCTCCCTCGTACTCTAACCCTTCTCTTGTTACTTGACCGTGTCGTAGCTGGGCCGAGAGCCCGTCGCTGCTTCATGATCGGCGGCCCGCTAAACTGGTCATATGCCTACCGCGCGACTTAAACAGAAACGTACTTAAAAAGTTGAAGCCCATGTTATCCAGCAAAACAGCGCCCAGTGGCTCGAGCGATGATTTCGCACGTTCGCTCATTGTCATGGACCCTCTGGCTGCAGGGGATGACTGTGGTCACTGTAACGGCCTATTCAATGACGAGCATGAACTATCGTAACCCTGTATTACCCGGTTTCCACCCCGATCCCTCCTGTACACTTGTGAAAGAGTGGGATAACACATTCTTTTGCGCAACAAGTTCTTTCAATGTAGCGCCTGGTGTTCCTGTCTTTGCTAGCAAGGATTTGCAGAGCTTCAGGCAGATTGGTACGCGTATAAAAGGTCCATGAGTAGCGATTCGACTCATCACCTACCTTTTTTTTCAGGAAATGTCATTACCAGGCCCAGTCAACTCCCGGGCTTGGCGCATACAAATGGCTCTACGAGTGGTATCTGGGCACCATCCATACGGTCAGAAGCTCGAGCTTGCTTGACAATGGCACTCAACGCATTACGAATCAACAGGTTTCATGACGGGACCTTCTGGATCGTTACAACTCTCGTATACGACGATCGCGCCCGGAATGACTCATCTCGATGGGATAATGTGAGTGCGCGCCTCTTCATCCTTCTCTGCTGTGGAGTGTCTACCCGCCGACATCATTCTAGATCATCTTCAAGACGACAAACCCGTACGCCTCTGATGCCTGGTCTGATCCCGTCCATTTCACTTTCGAAGGTTATGACACATCCCCGTACTGGGATGAGGAAGGGAATTCATATATCGTCGGCTCGCATGCGTGGCATATACTAGAAATGATCCAAGGTAGGGTCGCATCGCACTCAAAAACTCGTATCTAATTCACTGCTGCTCGCGAATAGGGTTCAACATTGATCTGAACACTGGTACCATCACGAGCACGATTTACGATTTATGGCCGGGCACTGGCGGAATAGTAAGTTAGTGAATCTTTGAAGCTTGCACATAAATCGAGGCAATTCTCAGGCGCCTGAAGCGCCGCATCTCTATCATCGAGATGGTTTCTACTACCTGATGATCGCTGAGGGTACGTTCCCGTAATTCTAGTTGTACACTATCTGCACGATTTAATCATCAGGAGGCACTGGTTTGAATCATATGGTGACCTATGCACGGTCTCGGGATATGTGGGGCACTTACGAACCGGACCCTGTAAATCCCGTTCTTACCAACGCGAATACCACGCAATACTGTAAGTCATCCTTAGTCTTACCTTGACGCTCTTTGTGGCACTCATGCAATGGCTAGTCCAAACCGTTGGGCATGCCGACATCTTCCAAGATACAAAGGGAAATTGGTTAGTCACTAGAGCGATATTGGAATGTGTTGAACTAATGTCAAGCTGTTATGTAGGTGGGCGGTTGCTCTATCGACGCGTTCGGGCCCCGAGTACACATACTACCCAATGGGAAGAGAGACCGTTCTTACACCTGTTCAATGGGAAAAGGACAAATTTCCGACCTTCACCCCCGTCCGCGGTGAAGAAGCAGGTCCACTGCCTTCGGCGAACAAAGACATCGGCGGCAATGGGTGCTCTATTTCGTTCTTCGCCTCCTGGAAATGAACCTGACAACCTGTTTATAGCAATTGGGCTGGAGCGGACGATGACCTTACGTTCTCTCCGGGATCTTCTATTCCCACGCACTTCGTCCACATTCGATATCCTGATTCCGCTGCGTACACTGTCTCACCGCCCTCTCATCCAAACACACTCCGCTTAATTCCATCGGTCCTTAACATCACGGGACTTGACGGGCGCACCTCCCCCACCCCACAAACCTTTGTCGGCCGCCGGCAAGAGCATATTCTTTTTACATTCCAAGTCACCCTCCAGTTTGCATCTGCTCAAGATCGAGCAGAGGCTGGTGTGTCTGTGTACTTGAACCAGCTGCAGCATTTCGATCTCGGCGTCGTCACGCTCTCTCCACAATCAGCCATCGAAGCGGGATATTCGGGCGCGCTGTCAGATGGCACGACCAGATACGTGCGGTTGCGGACCATAACAGCCAATTCGACGAATGGAGGGGCTATCGACCCGTTCTCCAAACCGGCAATCCTACCATTGGGTACTGAGGTACACAACACCGTCTTTCTGCGGATAGAGGCGGTCAATAGGACCACATACGCGTTTAGATATAAGAGCGGATCCGAGTGGGAGACTGTCGGGTGGGGCAATTCAAGCCAGGTTAGTGGAGGATTCACGGGTATGTGGCATCAGAACGACTCCCTGTCTCTTAATTGTGCGTTGACTTACAAACTCTCCAGGGACGATTCTTGGTCTGTTCGCGACTGGAAATGGAAAAAACATTACGGACCAGGCGTACTTCTCTAACCTATTATACCAAGGGAATCACGACGTATTCTGAACCTCAAATGAATCTCTCAGTTTTAAACTTCGAGGAGTGTCCTGTGCTGTGCACTAGGGCTAAGCCGGGGTCTCAAGCGTTATCTCGACTCAAATAGACATGGATACACCTTCTCTCGCTTGATTGCCTGATCAAGCGAGTTCTTAGACATTCAACGAAGTTCAATGACCGTAGATGCAGGTCCACTGGTTTGACACATTGACCGGGACCTCTTTCGATCTCTTTTGCTGACTAGGATTAGGATCACATATCAGGGCTAAGTGATTATGCCATATCTTATCTCTGAATACGTACTGACCTGTAGGCAATCGCAAATATAGAGATATGACCATCTTCTATCCGTCACCAGACCGCATGCTCCTCGCAGCCAGGTATTCCTGACAATCGAAGTCAACATCTCAAATTATCTCAGCAAGAGCACTACATAAACCGGGCACTTATCTGTACCTCCAACTGCTGTTCCTTTCATCCAGGTAACTCACAAACGTTACTCACAAGGACCATGGCAGCAGGCCCAATTGGACGGATAATCTGGTTCGCTGCGGCTGTCGCGGCCCGCTTCACGCTATCCCGTGCCTCACAGTTCCCCGCTGTTGTACCCGCCGTGCATAGCTTCACCGCTTCGTCGACTGATTCTTTTGTGTTGCCGCACGATCTACGAATTGTCGTTGATGGAGAGGTGGCAGGGTATTCTGACCATGATGAGATGACGTTGATCCCACCTTCGCTCCTGTCTTTTGCGCAGACGTTCGCGAAGGATGTGCAAGACGTGTTTCCTGGAGTGAAAGCGACCGTATCGGAAGGCGATACTCGCAGTGGAGGCCACATTTTTATATCCATCTTGTCAAAAGAACAGGCAGCGATGTTCAGGCTGGCAAAAGGAAGCCCAACGTCAGAAGGGTACCGTATGGAGATTTCGGGCTCAGGCGTTACTCTAGAGGGGTCTGGTGCAAGAGGTTCGTTCTGGGGCACACGCACGTTGTTGCAAGGGCTCGTCTTGAATGGGATGAAGCTGCCGGCAGGGATAGTACAAGACCAACCGGACTGGGAAACACGGGGTTTCATGCTGGGTACCTTGGTCTACTTTCTGTCTAACTATCTGTCTGATTAACTTTGAACTCACTTGGACCATCTCTAGATGTTGGGCGGCAATGGTACCCTGTCTCTTTTTTGACGGATCTGTGTGCATATGCCTCTTGGTTCAAAACCAGTGAATTCGTAAGTCATCGATTCGTACAACAGTGGCACAGAACCTAAATACTATTTTATTCAGCACGTGCACCTCTCTGACAACCTCGGCGTTGGGGATACAACCTATGCTCGTTTCCGCTTGCGTCCCGAAAACGCCGCCTTGGCTGGTCTGACCCCTCACCTTAACGAAACCTACTCCCGGCAGGAATTCACAAGTTTTCAATCTCAATGTGCAGCTCGGGGCGTCACAGTGAGTCCTGAGATACACGGGTCTCAACCATGGTTTTGATACTGGATCGAAGGTCATCCCTGAAATTGAAGCAGTGAGCATGCATGCCTTGAAACATTCATAGCTTACGAATTTTTCAACGCCAGCCTGGCCATGCGTTGGTCATCACTCAATGGAAACCTGAACTTGCAATCCCCTCAGAGCCAAGCCTTATCAACTTAACTGTGCCGGACGCGATCCCCACCGTCAAGTCTATCTGGCAAGGTCATCCCTTTAATGTACTATCTTTGTCTAACGATGTCCTTGGCTGACACGACGATACATTGATGTCATAGAATTCCTTCCTTGGTTCCAAACAAGTACTCTTTCTTTAGTACACAATGACGATCTTTGTAACGCTACTTCTTCTCAGGACAAGTCTCAATCGGAGCAGACGAATATGACTCGCGTCTAGCAAATGATTATAACAATTTCGTCAATGGCATGGTAAGTGGGTTCACAATTTATCGCTTCAGAGATGTGAATACATGTTTGGTAGAGCGATTTTATCGGCCAGCAATCCAATAAGACCATCCGCATTTGGGGAACGAACGAGCCATCAAATACCACGTCTGTCAGCAAGGGTATCACGATCCAACACTGGTAATGCATTTGCTATGAACCAACAATGGCTCCTTTCCACTCAACGTGCCCTTCAGGGAATTTTTCGAGGACGATCCCTACGCTTCGATCAGACAGAATTATACCGTGATCAACAGGTACGACTAGTTCATGTTCGCCTGTGTGAGTAAGGGTTGATGCAGAGTTTTCAGCGATGATGCTTTCAACTATATTGTCATGAAATACGTGAATATCGGATCTCCGCACAAGTTATAAGAACTACTCAATAGGTTTCTAACAGTCCGGATCCTATCCCCAACGCCTGAACCAGACGCGGCTTTGGAATGGCGCGAATGTGAATACAGGAGGAATCTGGGATCCCCATATCTTCGATCGAGGTAAGGCTGACACCTGTCGCCAATGACCATCTGCTCTTGCTGACTTGTACCCTTTCTCCAGGCAATGCGTCAAACAACCCAGCTGTAGAGGCGGGCCGACTTCAGGGCTCAATCATGGTGCGTGTGGTTATTCTTGACAGTTCAACTATGATCTCGACCTGATCCTGATCCTCTCGTGCCCAGGCTATATGGAACGATCACGGTCCCACCGCCTCTACTGTTTTGGAAGCATTCTACGCCCTTAAGGGAGGACTTCCCGTGACTATTTCAGCGGGCTGGCAGACAGCCTCTCGCTCGGGCCACTTGACCCAAGCACAATTTGATTCATCTTATCCTGCGCTCGAGGCAGCTGCACCTGGCCAAAATTTAGACCGCCGCATTGCCAGTAAGGGCAGTATCGTCTTGGAATATCATTTGACGCACGGCTCGGGGGGCGTCGTCCTGGACCACAGCGGAAACTCATACAACGGCAAAATGTCTGGCGGTGTTGTCTCTACGCCGCTGGGCTCCAAAGGCCATAATTATACCTTGCTCGTCAATATCAGCTCTTCATATACTCCCAACATCCTTCTCACAGGCCCGGACGATTCCTTCGGATTCACATCATCTGGAAATGAGACGACGTTGTCATTCACCTCCTCTAATATCACGTTTCCATTGTTCAATTATACACTGCCAACGGTCGCAGCATCTCCGTGGAGAGAGATTATCATAGTTGGCACTGAGATCACCACCTCTGTTTTTGTTGATGGCAGTTTTGTAGGGGATTTCCTCACCTACCTGGACGGCACTTCAGTCACTGGCCCGATGTCATTTGTAGCCCCGCTGCAGCAGATTTTGGCCGACGGGAGATTTGTGGCTGACTTCGTTGTGTGGAATGGAATTCAGGACATTGATCGAGTATCGAACCTACTTTTGAAGGTTATGTGATTACGACGAACTACCAAACCCTCATTTCACAGATTGTTAAGCGAGACTACATTGAATTGAATTGGTACAGATTTACTACAGTCAACCTCCGGCTCCCGATACAACCAAGGATGAACGAAGGGGGTGATTGGTGGGCTGTTTAGGCCAATTGATGGTGCTACAATGCCACAATGGCTAGCAAACAAGAAGGGATACAGACAACAATGTTCATCAAAAGCCAGCTGCGAAGACGTGAGGAAGTTGAGTTGATGTCAGGTCAGAGTGATCCTCGCTACGCACGTGAAGCCCAGCCCATAGCGATATACGCCTCTCTGGCCGCTTCCTCTTTTGCTAATTGTTTGCTGCGTCCATGGCCAGTTCCTTTGATCAACCCCCCGACTACGTTCTGATTAGAACAGCTCCTCAGCCGAAAAAACAAAAATGATACATACCGAGGCATTGAACGTTCCAAGCAGGGGCATGAGGAGGCCCGGTTGAAACAGCAATCCAATCCACGACGATGCGTCTTTGCGTGCATGTCTGATTGAACATAGGAAGAAACACAGTCGTTGAGGGAGTGGGACTAGATGGAACAGGGTAATTGTGTTGCGGGCGTGGAAGCGGCGGAGGCGTGTCCGCAGGAGGTATTGGTTCTGGAGGATCTTGGTATCTGGACCTTTTTGACTCATTTGATTCATAAGTAGGATCTACGAGCTTGCCGATCCAGTTTTGAACTTCATTGAGGCCATGCTGGACATATACGGCTCCTATATATGAATGGAAGAGTAGTCTAGTCTCCTATAAGTAATATGTCAGAAGACAAACAAAGAATCGAAAAATCACGATCGCTCACCGACGGCTCTTTCAAGGACTCACGAATGTCAGGAGAAGCGCGCACTCGTTCTCGAAATCCGTACATTGTGACCCAAGAATCAAGATTTGATATAGAAAGGCATTCATCTGTCTGGATCTGCGCATGTCATCAGGACTATGAACAATGAAAGCAAAACTCAGATCAGACGAACATCTAACTCCGATGCCGACAGCATTGGCCTCTTGTCGAACAAGGCTCGTGCGACAACCATCTCTAGCACGCGCTTGCCGAGAGAAGCCACACGGTCGACATCGCCAAAGTCATCGTTCATATCAGCTCCAGTAAACCGGATGGCTCTATGAGTGAAGACATCTAGAAGTAGATCTCCATCGATCGTAGGGGCCCGAGGAGTGTCGTTCATGGATCGTGCTCGTTTCAAGGATGTCGAGTGAGAGGCGCTAGAGGTATTGGTTGATGTGGTGGACATCGGGAGCTTCAGGTTTTAAGTGGCTCAACACGTGTGGGACTAGAAATAGGTCAATATCAGATTGTCGTAAGTGTTGCGGCGTATAGACACTGCGAGTTTGCGCCGCAGGGGTATCGACTATCGAGAAAGAAAACCTCCGATGCTGAGCGAGGTTATAAGTGAGCATCCTATGTTTAAATCAGAATGCGGGCTATATACGTACACGGTTATGCACCGCTTAGACCCTGACTGGAAGGACCGTCTTTTTGCCTTGCTACTGTTTTGTTCGGATCTGATTCGTGGTCTGCTTGTCTCAGGACTGCGGAACGCGCGGCACCAATTGTTGAGACCCACAATTACCTTTTACAGGCCAGTACGAGGACAAAGCACCTGACTGGCCGCAATGCCGTCAGCGCAGTACTGCTATGAACTCGCCAGTGCCACTCATAAGGCGGCCCTGGCGGCCCCGTCGTCGGTGCGCGATCTGTCTGCAACCGACCGTCAGCAACACCATTTTCCCTTAGGTTTCGGGACGGACATGTGGGTTGTGACCCGCCGGACGATGTTCAGTAGAGATGCGACACTCCTGCCTTGGGTTTCTTCATTCTAGTTCCATCGTATCTATGTTATCAGCCTCATGTCCGAATGTTCGATATACGATGTTCGATTATGCCCTTACCAATACTATCCTAAGACTGCACCCATGCCACACCTAACCACCGTATGTGCGCCGATAGTAGTTAACAAGCCCTAAATTACAGTACTGAATACAAATTCATGTAGACGGAAACAATGGCTAGTTCCCAATGTAGATGACAAGAGATCTATTAGTGAAAGAGCATAAGGATCGATGTATGGGTCTAGGTGCGGCCACTAAGCCCCGTTGTATCTGACAATAACGACTCTCGCTTCTTCCGCTTTTTCAAGAGATTGCGGAGCATCTGGACGGTTTGATCATGTCTCGAGTTCTGCTCCAAGGTTGCGATTGCTCTTGATATACTAGTGTTGATGTGTGTAAGCGGAAGGCAGTTGTACAAAAGCTTGCACATACCTCGCCGGTCCCTCTGCGACAATAGGACAATCTATCACCAAGTGATGAGGCGATCTCATACAGACAGGGCATATCGATTCCTTGCCGTTTTTGGTCTTCTTCGGGTTTATGTGATCGTCGTGCGGGGTCGCAGAGCGTTTCAGAGAGCTGCTCATAGATGTCACACGGGAGGGCCCAGCAACGGGCGGAGGCGAAGGAGGTCGCATCGGAATGGGCTTGTCGACCGTCTTGAGAGGGTGAGCAGGAGTGATAGATGGAGGATTTAGTTGATTAGAGCGAGCTTTTCCATTTTTTGCTGGAGGGGCCGAAGCAGGACTTGGTTCGACAAGCTGGAGAGGCTGACCGTAGATCAGGTCGATTCGTCCCCGTTGGCTTAGTGTTTCGTCAATGGCTCGAATCGCTGCGCGCTGGCGAGCATATGATCTCAGTACGTCGAACAAAGAGCTCACTATAAGACCACAAACCCGTTCTTCAATATCCTCATCCTTTGCCTGATTGAATAAAAGCATCCTGTACTCAGCCAAATTCTCTGAGCTTTCAGTCATAGTACAGGGCCCCGCGTGCCGTGTGCCGCATAGTCCACAATCTCTTTGTTCCCTGTCTTGAACAGCAACCGACCGTTGATTCTCAGGAGTGCGGTATTGGGAAAGTGGCTCCGACAGTCCAGCCACCCCGTTGATCGAAGCATGGACTGGCTGTGTCGAATTGGGAGCAACATCATCAATGGCCATTGTGAAGTCATCGGTCACTTCATTGTCAGACGCCATTGATAATGTGTCCATATAAGCGTCGGAGTCGTCCGAGTTGATCGACTTGGATCTGCCCTGCTTCTTAGCTTTGGACCTATCCTTCGTAGGCGAATCCTCGAGGTCAACTCTTTGCTGTATTGAGGACTTGAAGGTCAGCACATCATGCTATAAGTCAAGAGCAAACAGTACCTGCGGCTTCATACTTGCAGCGACAGCTTTGCGACGGACACCACGCCCAGTACGTTCATTGGTCTGAACTTTGGAACGCTCGTCCGCGATTCGTTGCAGAGCCTGAGCCCATGAATCGGAAGGTTCATTGGACTCCGGAGTTTCGTCAGCCATCTCCTCCAAGCCTTCTTTGTCTGCAGCCCAGACCTTGGCGAATGCGAACGTCATGCCAGGAACTTTGGCCTCTTCTTGGTCTCCTTCTGTCTCGGTCTTCTCGATGAGACTGTCCACATCGTGGTCGGTATCTGAAGAGCATTCAATCAATCAGAACATCAACAAGAAAAGGCATGAAAATCGAACATATAATGTCACGAGCAGCTTGATCGTCTTCGAACAGAGCCTTGGCGCCATAAGTTAATATGGATTTCACGTCTTCGCCGCCTCGTCGTTGTCCATTTTTTGTACAATGACATGATCCAGAACCAGCTTTTTCTTCCCAGCCTGCATTATCCGTTCTATCCGACAATCTCAGCGTCACAGAGTGACATGCAAAAAAAAAGCTCACCTTCAGCGGTATCTTTGCCCATGAGTTTGAAGACCAAGCATGGCTTGGTTTGGCCGTATCGGTGCGAACGCGCGATGGCCTTGAACAAACGTCAGTCTAGTATTGCCTGTTCTCATGATGTGGACGTACTTGAAGATCCTGCAATTGAATGTCATTTATTTGCACAAGATAAGCAGGTTCAAAGTGGACTCACCTGATGTGGATTGAAATCAGGATCGAAGATGATAACGGTGTCTGCGCTCCAAAGATTGATACCAACACCACCAGCGCGTGTGGACAGCATATAGATGAAAACGTCGGAGCCCGGACGATTAAATTCATCCATCCCTTTCTGGCGTTCGGCTTGCTTGGTCGAACCATCCTGTTTACCCATAAATATATGCACTGTGTCACAAAGGTGAATTACTATACCAGACGCAAGTATTCGAAACCCTCTCCAATGAGGAAGTCTTCAATGAGATTCAGCGCTATGACGAACTATGTGAAGAACTCAAGAGACCTGATAAAAAATGGACCTAAGCAATGTTCACTCACCTGACTGAATAGCAAGACACGGTGTCCCCGGGCTTTGAGCTTTGGTAATAATGTCCTAAGCAGCCTCAACTTTGCACTGGCAGCAACCAACCTCTCATGTGACTCCCGCTCGCTCAGATTTTTGGGTTCGATGTCATTTGACACGAGATAAGGATGTTGTATACATCTGGACGGAGATTTGAGAAATCGTGGCTTTTAGGACGACGTAGAGGCATTTACTTTCGTAGCTCCATGAGAATGTTGACCATATTGCTTTTGACACCGCTCGAAGATGACCTAGTCTTCGAATCTCCTAAAGACCGAGTCAAGGTCATCAAGATGCTAAGGTTTTTACCTGGATTAAGATCAGTAACCAGTCAGATATCGAGATCACCTCCGACGGACTCAATATCGATTTGTATATTTCTTTTTGAAGAGACGTCATCGAGACGGGAACAATAACCTCATTCTGAAAAACATCATTCAACATGGCCTGCAAGACTATTAATGATGTTCGCCAACCTTCGGTGGTAATTGCAGGACATCTGCTTTAACACGTCGCAGAAAGTAGGGCCGCAATCGCTCATGCAGTTGTTTGACGAGGTCCTCGGTCAATTCTTCGTGATCTTTCTCTAGCTGTTCCAAGTCATTCCATTGATCGGGATCCAAGAAATTCATCAAATTGAAGAGTTCACGGATATTGTTGTTGAGGGGTGTCTATAAAGCGAATATCCCATTAAATAGATGAGCGCACTTTGATGCAGGAAGACACTCACGCCGGTCATGATGATGCGATGCGCAATTTTTAGCTCATTCAACTTCTTGAAAAGAAGACTACTATCATTCTTGACTACAAAGAAGGGTCAGCGTTGATCTGTAGAAGATAGCCAGTCGGACTCACGTCTCTGTCCTTCATCTACGACCAACACCCCACCTGGGGACGCTCTTAAACACAGGCGTGAAGTCTTTCGAATTTGAGATGTTGTCATAAGTAGTGACCAAAACATGGAATTTGGCTCCCGTCGTTCCAGAAGATATACGTGTGTGTTCAGTTCGTACCGCTTGATAATTTCACGGGATTTAGCTTCGCCATAGAAAGGAACGACGCGAAGAGCGGGTGCCCATCGTGCAAGTTCTCGGACCCAGTTTGTGATTGTGGACTGAGGGACCACAATAAGAACCGGATATGCTTTCCACTGCGCTATCATCTTGCCCACAAACGTTGCAATTTGAACGGTTTTGCCCTACCAGAACTGTTCAGTAAGGAATTCAGAAAGTCATAGTACGTACTGTACCAAACCCATTTCATCGGCGAGAATACTAGATTGATGGTTATACCAATTATCGCAAAGCCAATTGAAGCCATCAATCTGCAAGGTATTGATCAGGCATAGGGACTATGTAGAAAAAATGGCATCGTACTTGGAAAGGCATGAGTTTGAGTTGCTCGCTCTGCCCCAGTTTAGGCTGCTGTCCCTCTAGCAATCGGTAACGGGCATAGCCGTCCTTCTTCCGGTTATCCAACTCTTGATATTGAGCCTTCGTGCGTGAAGGTACAGTGACCTTTCGAGACTCAATCAGATACCTGAATGCAGCTTCGAAAGCTCCGTAACCAGGCTCTCCAAAGCGAGGTGGAGAATCCCAAGTAGCTGATAGGTGAGACAAGTAATTATGGAGCTGTGTCAGCCTTCTGGACATATTTGAGGAAAAGAAACTAACAACCTTCATCGTAGCCTAGATCATCCCACTTGATGAACGCCCACACCACCTTGCTAATGTCTTCCGCGACCATGGTCTTTTCGAACTCATCTATGCCTATCATGAAATGCTGATCAGGCGGCTCGCCGTCTTCAAAGGCAGCGTTGCGCTGATTCGGGCTTCAATCATAGTGTCATCATCTTCATCCTCACCGTCGCTAATGAGAATGACATCGTCCGCATTACGCTTGGATGCTTTTGCCTTCAAGCTTTTCCTGACAGGAGACCATAACTTGACGTCTAGAAGGCGGTCTATGGTCTTCCACGCCGGCGGAATTCGACGGGCAGCGTCAGGCAGAGCACCTAAGAACAAAGGTACATCTGACTTGACAGTGTCAAGCCTGACCGAAGACTCTCTTGACTCCTCTGCGACGCCAATGCCTCCCTCTGCTACGGCATTGGCAACCGCATCCTCTTTGACAGGCTCCTTTAAAAGCTCAATTTTGGATCCATCCGCCAAGAAATGCCTTAACTTTGCGGCGTGTGTAGCTAAGAGCCATCCGTGAGGAACCCAGCTAGTGCGTCTGTAGCTTCGGTCGACCCACTTGACCAGGTATTCTCGAGGAAGTGGTTCTTTGTAATGTGGAGTTTGACCCGCAGGCCGAGGGGGTTCGATGGTATTGGGAGGAAAGGGTCTCCAAGCCAAGATATTGTCGACAGTGTATTGATAAGAAGAACAGTCCGCACATGTCCAATTGTTTTCATGCTGATAATATCGAGCGATCATCGCAAGGCCAACAAGATCGCCATCGTCAACAGCAGTGTCGTCAGGAGAAGGAAGGTGAGCATAATGAGCTAGGCGTCGACACAATGAACATCGGAACAATAGTTCTTTCTGAAGAGCACTGGACGAGTCGTCGGGCTCTTCTGCAGACGAACCACCAGCAGGCGCCTGAGGAACATCGTTCATTTCTACATCATTAAGGGCTACTCTAGTAGAGCCTTCCGGATCCATCGAGCCCACCTTTGGGGGAATGGTATTGTCGTCATTGGGCTTCGAGTGTGAGTCTTCTGGTTCTAGTGCGACATCCAAGCAGCCCATGCATACACCACCTTTCATGCACATTGCGCATATGAACTCGGTTATTTGATAGGCACCGAGGCTATCGCGCCGCTTAGGCTCAGGCAACATGTTTGTATTGTCGCCTTCGGCAGAGTTCGCAGCTTGTGTGGCTTGCCATGTGTTTCGATCACGCTGTAGCACCGCTTTGAGGATCTCGTTGCGTTGTGTACTGGCCAAACAGCGCCAATGAGCGGATAAGGGGCACTTGAGGCTAACCAAGTCATGCATTAGCTACTTGAAATCAGAAAACACCACTCATCCATACCATCTCACCCAGCCGCCTAACGAGGCCAGGTCTTCCTCCGAATCTTGGTCTTCATCGTCCGTCCTCTTCTTTTTGGTTCTACCCTTCGGCTTCTGTAAGAGGAGGTGCGTTGGCTTACGCTGGCACTTCTGGCATATATCTCGGTGTGCACGCAGAGCGACGGTATCTTCGTCCTCACATGGATCGTAGTCTAGGTCTCCAACGACGCGGAAATGACCATACGCTGGACGGGCCTCCTTTCCGCGACGCACTTCTTTGGGCTGCGTAGCTTTCCCCTTTCTAGACCTACGAGAATGAGCTTCAAACTGAGAGTCAGAGTCGTCCGAATTGTCGCTTTGGTAGTCGTCGTCAGCTAAGTTTTTCCTGCGGCTCGTTGTGGCCCTGCTAGAACGCCGCAGAGCTTGAGCAGTCTCGACTGGACTACCATCCTCGTTGTCCGAATCCACATTGATCACCACGTTTTTGGAGCGCGTTTTCTTTGGGCTGAAAGGTAACCGTCCTCTTCTTGTAAGCCGTTTGTTGATGGCAGTGGCTTTAGTGGTCCCACGGGTAACACGGCTCCCCACCAAGAAGTCGCTTTCGTCCTCGTCTTCATCCTCGCTCTCATCCTCGCTGTCTTCGACATGAGTAGGAGAACTGCCCTCAGCAATATCGTTATCCCATTCTTCACCTTCGTCGTCGAATGGGATGCGCGATGGCCCAGCGCGCGCAAGATTTTGTTGCTTAGCTTGTCTTTGCAGTTCAGTGAAGGCAATCGTCATCTTGACACGCGACTGAGGGTGAACATCAGATCCATTCGGGTTGAAAGAAGGCAACGTTCCGTCCATCTTCCTACGTTCTGCAAATATGCAAGTCAGGAAATTTTCGTTTGACAATATAGGTATGGTGAAGTGGCACTACGGCTTACGGAAATCTCTGGCGAGGGTGGGGTATTGTCTCGCGAACTCTGCTGCTTTAAACTGGATGCGCAGTGAAATGTCAAAAAGGCGAAGCGAGTAAGATCTGAAGTGGTGATACCTTGTGTGCTGGCCCCACTTTGTCTCTTGCAAAATACCACAAGACAGAGCCCTGACGAAACTCGCCGACCACAGAATGGGGTGTGAAGTTATACAGTTCGTGGTCCGACGTCAATTCGCGTTCAGCAAGTTCATGGTAAACGACGCGTTCTGAAGGTGCTAATTGTGCCACCTGGACGTATGGTACGGGTGCTGCCGCGGCGACGTGAGCAACGACCTCTGAAAGCTGAGAGCCAGTTGAGAGAGGGCTCAAAGGAGCGTAGAACGCGGTCTCAGGATTGAATGTCCTTCTGGGTGGTAATAGCTGGATGGGGTCTGAGGATGGCTCTGCATCGCTCATGGTGCAAGGTAAGACAACGCGAGGTCGTTGGACGCGTCGACGGCGTCTTCACAACTGTCGCGTTCTCAGATTATAACTTCCAGGTCCCCCGTGTGCGGTCCGTGGGATATTGTAACCCTAACCTATCTCAGTGCCAGCTCTATGATTGGCTCGTGCGTTGAGACGTAGAAACATCTGGCCGAGTTCTCGAAAAGTCTCATCCAAAGCGTAAGTACATCGGGTATGTATCTACTTTTCATAGTGTGGACGAAGCCTAGAATAAGTTTCCAGCGTGCATCCAAGCAAGGCACTGCAATGCCAATTCCTCTCCGTGGTCTAACCGGAACCCATGTACATTGAGATGATGTGCTTCTGAGAGCTTTAAATTTTCGGTAGACTTACTGATGCAGAAAGCGTGCGGAATGTCTGTACCGCCATGGATGACCTTGACGCCCGCGGGCATATCATGCATAGTCTCAAGTATGATATCCCTGTGCTTGCCAACCCAGGCATCATTCTCTGCAAAGTAGAACCAAAGATGTTCGTGATGCTCTTCTAGTAAGGCGAAATCCATCTCGCAAATAGTTCCCATCTCTTCGTGAGCCATGGAAAGCGAGGCCCAGATAGTGGAGGGAGACTGAAGTAGAGAGCGTAGAACGGTGATCTGCTCTCGAGGCCAGGAGGAGAAAAGCAGCGAGAGGATGCGATGGGGAAGGTGTCGCACCAGGAAAGAAGCGTATGACACAAGCCTAGGAAGAGGAGGGTGGAAGAGCCACTAAGAAGGCGGTCTCGTCATTGCGACGGGAACGATGGGATTGAGCTGAAACAGACATACACTGAGAATGCGTCCATTTGGAGTGTCCGCAATATTCGTTATAGTTGGGAAGAGCAAAAAAGTCCCAGACACAGCGTTTGGCCTTGCCTTGAGAACTTGAAGGGTCAGCCAAGACCCCACGCTATGCCCTATCAACACCACTTTGGTACCAGTACCGAAAGTAGCGACGATATCGTCCAAAACTTCAATGATACTTTGAGTCTGGGCATGCAAACCAACAGCAGACGCGCTCCTCTTCCGGCTTGTAACTGGCTCGATACCAGGAGTATGCCCTATGTGTGAATGCGCTAAAATAGCAAGTCCGGGCGCAGAGTCCTTCCAAATGGCGGAAAGAAATGGTACATAGAATCCCAGTAATCCCGGATTCCCTTGAAAATCAATGTGAATATGACAGATGATCGATTCCAAGTCGCTGAGTCGCTGACCTGGGATGAAAAGTAAGACAGTACTCGGCGTCGAAGCCTGACCGTCTACGGGCGGCCACCAAATAGTATGAGCTGTTTCGGACATGCTTGCATGGTGATACAGTGTATGATGATAGGCACCATCTTCTCCCTGGGTTGTGAGGTCGTATGGATGTAGAAATGGTGGGAGCAGTTTAAGAACAGCCGCCATAGCTAAAGCGTGAGAGACGAGTGGACCCGGTGAAGTGTGGTCCGTGGACCTATTGGAGTGGTGTTCCAGTTGTTGTTCCACTACCAGTTGGTAACTGACGCACTGCAGGCAGCTGTCCTCTCGACCTTTATTCCCTCCGTGCTGTAGCCTCCTGCTATATGTCTAGAGCCAACCCGTTCCCAACTGCTCCAGCTCGACGACCACGTTCTCCTGCAAATGGCGCCGATTCGCCGTATTCGTCCAATACCAAGCCACTCCAGATCAACCGTACCCCAGCACGCCCGTCGACACCTAGCAACAGCTCCGTAATTTCCACAGGTAGCTCACCTAGTGGGCCTTCACGTCCGCAGAGGTCAGAGCTTAGAAACCGCCAAGTTGAGGAATACTCCTATCCCGATTCCCCTTCGACCTCGTCGCGCCCGCGCGTCAGAGATCGTGAAGACAGCGTGAGCACCACACGATCGGACGCATCTTTCCCTAATCCCTACCGAGCGCGCAATGGCAGCGCTAGCATGGGGACCTCTGCTCGACCGAGGAGGCCTACACGCTCAGGTACAGAAGATTCTGAAAAGGGCCCTGCACTGGCCGTTGTCATGTCTGCATTCCAGAGCGCAGCTCGGAAGAAAACTGTCGATACCTACGGAGACGATGAGTGGGAGAGAGAACGTCAGCAGGAGGTTGAAGCTGAGCGGCAAAGGCAGAAGAGAATCATGGACAAGGTTCCCGGCAGACGGACGAATGGCAAAGCGAAAGCAGGGGATATTGACGGTATGTCTTCCGTTCAACTATATTGTTCTCTGTTCAACATTTGTGCGCCACTCTGACAACTTCACACAGCTATCCTGGAACAAATTAAGGACGAGTGGGAGTTCGTCATTGACTCGGAAGTAAGAGGAGATTCATGCTCGCCACGTAGAGTCCACTAAGGCTTTTTCATCGCAGTTCAATCCAATCGACCTTGCCCTACAACTAATCGATGATTCATCCTCAGGAAAAGACATCGAGTCCTTTCGGCGCACAAAAAACATGCTATCGAAGACCTTGAAAGGATCCGTTGACAGTATGTTCATTATGACTGTATAGCGCGGGTCGCTTAATTACATCTTGATGATATTTCAGAACATTATCAAGCATTTGCGGCGTCTCTTCCTCATCATGCGTCTTTATTGAATCATCTTGGGACAACACAAACACAGATCAGAGGAGCTCGCAGTTCGCTTTTAGAGGCTAAAGAAGCCCTAGGTAGCAAGCGAGCTGACCTGGTTCAAATGTGGACAAGAGGACAGACTTTGGAAGAAATGATTCGCCTACTAGATCAGATGTACGTGTATCGATGCTCCCAATATAATCAGTTTATCAAATTTTCGATCATAGTGAACACTTAAAACTAGTTCCCGACGTTTTAGAGAGTCTCATGTCTGAGAAACGGCTGTTGCAGGCTTCTGTCCTCTTGATCCGAAGTCTCAAGATGATTAACAATCAGGACATGCTTGATATTGGCGCTGTTGCGGATTTGCGGAGCTACCTGAATGGCCAGGAAACGGTAAGAATTGGTATAGCTCGTCTCACCTTTCATGCTCAAGATGTAAACAGGCGCTGCGTGAAATTCTCATAGACGAGCTTCATAGCCATCTATATTTGAAATCATTTTGGTGCGACAGCCGTTGGGTTGCGTATACTGCCCATCAACAGACCAGTGCGTTCATTGAGGTTTTTTCAATCCTGTATACTCCATAATATCCACCGTTCATTTCGCAGTGCCCGTAGTCGAATTTGAGGATGAACCTCTTCCTTCTGACACCGCGCCACAACCATCGACGCCAACGACACCTGTCACCCCTACATCTCCTACGTCTCGACCCTCCCGTCTATCTCGTTATCTTCATGACCTCGCCCTCCGCCCAAACAATCCTCCCGATGATGTCGATGAGCCAGGCTTCCGACAAAGCGTGTCATTTTCTCCTGCAGGACTTTCCGTAAGCACCTCTGCATCTAATTTGATGACAGGAAATGGTCCATCGTCGATATCTTCCTTCGCCAACTTGGCGAGTACTGCTGGCGGAGGCAGCTCCCAGACGCAGAGCAGAAACCCAGAAACTGACTCATTTGCTTACATCGAAACCTTGCTCGAGTCTCTCGCGGTACTTGGAAAACTAGGCAGTGGTCTTGACGTTGTCGCGCAACGTCTGTCAAGTGAAATTTTTACACTCATCGAGACTACAATCGAAGAGGTTGGCGAGCGCGCTGAGTATGGGCGGCGCGCATCGATGCTGATCAACAGCACCACAAGCTCGACTGCGAAGCTACATTCTGCGTACATGGTCGCGCCGACATCGGCGCCCGACGGTACAGGCATCGGATCTGTGGGGACGATGTTTGGTTTTGCGTCCGGTTCTATCAAGGGTACGACATTAAGCGCCCTGAGACTGAGGCTCACGGCCCTTGAATCGTCATCACAACATGTTGATCATGAGATTTTACGGGACTTGTTCTGGACGTTGTACTCCAAATTGGACGCCGTCACGCAGGGCTTGCGAGTAGTGTACGAGGTTGCGAACCGTATTGGATCGGTGAGCCTCCTTTTGTTCTGCTATTCACAAACTTCATCAAGAGTGTCAAGTTGTCATTATCACTTACGCTTCATATAGCGACGAGATTTCAAGGATTCTTCTGGAACCAAGCCGGGTGCCCTCTTTCCGTTAGCAGAAGTATGGATGCCCGTTCAAGCAGAGGTACGTTCAAGAGCGAGCGAAATGAGCTTCATTTCAATATTCAACACAGGTCCGAACAATCTTGAACGACTACTTGACGAATGAAGAGCAAGGCGCAATGTCTGGTAGGAACCCCATATCTTCGATTAATGATGTATTGCGCGAAGGAAAGTTTACTAGGGATAAGACCAAGGTAGTTACTTGGCGCTTATCACAGAGACACTACCGCGCTCATGCCTTTACTGTCATACCTCAGAATGTCTTCCGGTTCGCCGATACGGACCCCAAACTCTCCAACAAAGCACTACGCTCGCATGAGGACGAGCTCAACCGAGTTTTGAGAGACACAGTCCCTGGGCTAGTACAAGGCTCCTCTGAATCTACCGTGCAAGCGACGTTGTCCACTGTAGGGACAGATGAACGACTTCTGGGTATGGATCAGCATCACCGTCTGCTCATCAAACCCGACGCTTTCCACGTAAGCGTGTTGTTTCAACCGACGCTTGCGTTCTTGGATCGCATCGCGGAAGTGTTACCGTCTGGCTTAGAGTCGGCGAGAGCATCTAGTGCTATATTGGATGATTTCGTTCTCAAGGTATATTTACCTCAACTGGAAGACAAGGTTTCGCTGCTGTTCCATCATGCCGTCACTGGTAAATATATCATATTCTTTGTTCTGCTTCCCTCTATTCATGTTCTCGTGATAGGCCCTGAAGCCTTCCAACCCGATCCTGCTTCAGCATGGCTGACCTCAGAACCCTTGGTCAACGTAAGTTCTCAATCTGCTTCAATACTCATCTGACCGTACCCTTGCCTTAGGCGAGCACTCAACTCATGTCTTTGATCAATTCTCTCTGCGCCATGCTTCGCACTACGCCGTTTCACCGGGAGAATTATGCACGACTAATACTCACTGTCGTCATTCAATTTTACCAGCGCTGTAGTGACCGTTTCCAAGCTTTGGTAGCTCCACTCGGCTCTGGAGAAATGGACGAAGAGCCTCGGATCGCATTAGCATCTAAGTGGGCACAATCATCAGAACTGATACCATGTTTAACAGAGCTATACAAGTCATTGGTACGTCCTGCAAGATTGAGCCGGTAGCAGTTGCTGATCTGCGGACATAGGACGCCAAACCAGATGAGAGGCGAAATATCTGTCGTCGGGAAGGCCAGATTGAGTCGCATCTGCTGGGTGACAGCACTATTGTCAAGGATGATCTGATTCACCCACTGCGGAATCTTTCTGCGTTGGGGAACCTATATCGCAGCGTGGTGAGTCACATCGTCAACTTCGAAATAGTCAGTCGTCAATAGTCATATGCAGGCCTGGTTCGCTGCCTCTCTCAATCAATTGAAAGCTGCTTCCACGGAAAGTCTGTCACCAACAACGCCAAAGCTCGATTTTCTTGCTGCACCAACACCGTATACCCCTTATCTACCTTTTGTCCTTCCAATTTCCGCAGGTGAACAGTTACAGCTACCCCTGTCGAGGGAAATGGCAATGTACAATCTGTTTTTGACATGCTTTCTATCGTCACTCACCTAATGACGTAGGCGATTTCATGCATTGTTGAAAACTTACGAGCAGCTAGCGGAACTAATTCTGTACACTATTCGCGTGGATATCCGATGTCGAGCGGGACATTACTTGGACCAGGCATTTCGACATGTGAGTACCCTTCTATAAGTATATCCCTGATTGGCGTCTAAAAGGTGATCACGAAAGGGCAATTATCGCATACACCGAGAAGTGGGCGAACCTGATCCGCACATCATCGACCTCAATATAGAGCTTGGAGAGTGTGATGACATCATTTCCACTACCCTCCCGCCCAAGGAGCAGCGGTATGTATAATTCACACCAAATATGACATGTCCTAATGAGATGTCCAGGTTTGTCTTCGAGGGCATAGGTCTGTTGATGGAGGACCTGTTGATCTCTAACGCTCGGAAAATGCCATTCGCAAACGCGCTCGGGATCAAGAAAATCAGCCGAAATATGCTTGCTCTGCAGCAATGCATCAAGACCATCGCACGCGACTCACAAGACACAGAATTTGAGCGAGCTAAACAATATTACGCTCTATTCTCTTTGAACCCAGCAGTACGCATTAGAGTAGATAATTTGTGTGACATCGCTGAATGGTCTAATCCACAGGACATGCTGGATAGCATTCGCAAAAAGCAAGTTTTCACCTTCGACGAGTACAAAGCTATGCTCGATTTACAGTGTGGTGTCGACCAAAGTAACCGTAACGGTGCCCCACAAGCTACAGACAGGAATTACAGCATGTATGTCATAGACTTGCATGGGCTGGAATTAGGAGAAGACGGAGATGAGGGGTCATGATGGTCTTCCAAAACCATCACAACTCATATTTATCAACACTTGCATATCTGGCTTGACGGAACAAAACTACTTTGATTGTGGTGTAATTTTTGCGCTATGTTTATATGGCCGGCCCCGCTCTAGCCATGCGATATCGACTGCATCAGCTTCTGGTAAGCTGTGGGAGGCGCGGGAATTCGTCGAGAGAAGGTTGGGGCCAGAGCTACATGATACCTGCCTTTCCGAGTGGGGTCGCTCGCGGATTTGTCGGCTGGAGGAGTGTACTTGAGAATTGGGACGCTCCGCAGAAATTCTCGGTATCGCCGCCGAAGATACCTATTCGGAGCAGAAGATGGTGTTGGGGGTTCTGGTGGAAAATTATTGGCACTCTCGAAGCCGTTGATCGTCCGGTGTTCTCTCCGAGGCTTGGGAGGGCTTCGCCCAATGGGACCAGCCAAGATCTGTAATTCTCGGAAGACACCCGCTCCCTGCAAACCGACGCCTCGAATACCAGCACGTTTCACATCATCCCAGCCCGTAGACTCTGCGGTACTGCCCTGACCACCGGTTTTCACCGTGACTTCGAGTGGGGGTAGAACGGTCTTCCACTGTGTTTGAAAGAACCTCTGACGAATGTTGACTTCACGGAGCTTGCTGAGGGCTCCAAAGAGGCGCGCCTCTGTCGATTTGGGGTCTGCTTGGGGAGGTAGAAGAGGTGGACGGACGAGATCAGCCGGGACAAGAGCCTTGTTCGCGAGACGAGATTGGCTAGATGTGAGCAAGGCAGATAGCCTGTGAAAACACAGGAGGTCGAGAATGTTCCAAAGACGAGATGATTCGGGGTGGTGCAGCAGCGCCGGGGTCAGAGAGAAGAGGCTGCAGACAGTAATGAGGAAGATTTGAACTCCAATGCTCTCCCTTGCGTACCTCTAGTATAGCATACTTCAAAGACCACTACGACCGTATGCGAAATTCATAGCGCGCAAGAGATAATGCCTGTCCCCTGCGTTTGCACGTTCGAGTTTCGTCACTTCCTGTAACGCAATGATCTTTCCACGGCACTTAATGGCAGAGGTGTACATACCTTGCGCACTCGCTTGATCTTGTAATATCTCAGCCCTTCATTTTCCCATGTCTCTAATATTCTGCGCGCATCGTCCGCGAATTTAATTCGGAAATACTGTCTATGTTGAGTTTGTTAAGGCATATATGAAGAGTGTGTAGTGGTGCACTGTACCGGAGATAGTTATGGGGAAGTAGTCGCACTTGTCGCAGAGCTGACCGATACAGTGACAGCACGGCTTTCTTTCCTGTAAGAGATTTCCCAAGAGCCATGGAGAGCACTGAACATTGTCGCTAAACGCGGACTTCTTCAATTCAAGATGCGCTCATCGGGGGCACACCACGTGTTCGACGATTCGGGCCGCCGAGATGTCCGAGAACTTCAAAGAAGCCACGGTGATACACTTTCATCGTCGAAGTCGAAAGCTTCAGTGCCAACGTGCCAGCGGGCAATGAGTAGTAGCACTGATACAAGGTGGATTCTTTAGCAGCGACGTGGCTACTTCTGCTGCACACCGTCAATTGACGCCATTCCTGCGCAAGACGTCGTGGCCTGGGGCCCTATCATTGTTCTGCGCTCGGTATATATCAGTACGAACCTCGGATTAAAGAAGGGTCTATAAATGACTCCACAAAAGCCAGGCAAACTACTTTGCGACTTAGGAACTCGAATCACTCTTCCGCAGATTCTCCGAAGCCTTCGTACGGGAGGTTCGTAACCAATACACGCACGACGACAGAGCATCTGGGACGAATATAAGGGATCTTTAACTAGTGTCTTCTGGTGTGCCCAACCCCTCTAATTCGAAACACTAGGCCCACGATGAAATTTATCATTTTTTCAGCCATCCTTGCTACAGCGCCCTTCGCGTACGCGCAGTCGCCAGTGAGTATCGCAAGCCGTGCTGGAATGCTTGTTTGTTCACCCTTAAATCGTCTTTCAGATATGGGGTCAGTGTGGAGGTAGAGATTGGAGTAAGCTATTTCTCTCAGCACACTTCAATGAAATGTTGACTTGAATCACCAGCTGGTGCTACTAGCTGCGAGGCTGGGAGTACTTGTGTTCCAGCAGACAACAACCCTTGTGGGTTTATTTCGTACCCGTAACATATATATCCTGTTGAACTTCGTTCTTTCCTCCAGACTATTCTCAATGTATCCCTGACTCCCAAGGATCATCACTGCCCTTCCTCGGAGGTGTGAACACCGCTGGTTACGATTTCTCCGTCGTCAGTGCTCTCTTCAGTTACCATGGAGAGACCACGGGGTGACTCTTCCCTCAGGCCACGGACGGATCTTTTAACGGCACTGGCGTCTCACCTCCTGTGTCTCAATTCACCCACTTTGCATCGGAAGGCGTAAACATCTTCCGCATTCGTAAGGATAGCCTCCTTCACTCCTACATGCGTCTTTTGACAGTCCATATGATCTCTGCTTTCAGCTTTCGGTAAGGGTCAGGTTGTATGCCAGCTAGATATAGTATTCTGAACAGACGGCTAGCTTGGCAGCTCATGACGCCAACCCTTGGGGGAACGATATCGTCTTCCTTCTTTGCTAGGTACGATGCAACAGTACAGGCCGCCTTGTCTGCTTCCACCAGCCCCTACGTTATCATCGACCTGGTATGTGTTCTATGTATCTAGACCTCGCCTCCTATCGCTGAGACCAGTTAGCACAACTATGCCAGGTGGAACGGCGAGATTATCGGTCAAGGAGGTCCTACCAACGATCAATTCGCTAGTATCTGGTCCCAACTTGCGGCTAAGTATGCTAACGAGCCGCACATCATCGTGAGTTGCATCTATATTTTGAGGATCTCCGGACCACACTTACAGGTGGCCTTCATCCTCAGTTCGGTATCATGAACGAACCCCATGACCTCAACTCCGTCTCTACTTGGGCCGAATCCGTTCAGGTCGCCGTGAATGCTATTCGGGCGGCCGGTGCGACCTCACAGCATTTGTTGCTGCCTGGATCTTCCTGGTCTAGCGCTCAGGCGTTGCCTACCGAAGCCGGTCCATTCTTGCTTAATGTTACTGATCCCGTTGGCGGAACTAGCAAATTGTTATTTGATGGTAGGCTTCGCAGACATAGTCCAAGCCACGATGAATAATCACCGATCATCTCTGTTAGTTCACAAGTACCTCGACAGCGACAACAGCGGAACTCATGCTGAGTGTGTAACGGTTTGTCTTCACACCTGAATCAAGAACTTGTTATTTTGAGCTAACACTGACATCAGAACAACGTCGACGTCCTCACAACTCTTGTTTCATGGCTCCAGTCAAATGGAAACCGCCAGGCTATCCTCAGTGAGACTGGTGGGGGCAATACCGCTTCCTGCGAGACTGAGTATGGCCCTCTGTTCGGGTTAATATGCTGATTGGTTGACTAAACATCCGTAGTCTCGGTCAAGAGCTAGCCTTCGTTAAAGCTAATTCTCAAAGCATCGTCGGGTTTTCCGTCTGGGCTGCTGGCGCGTTCGACACTACCTATATCCTTACGGTCACCCCGAACGCCAATGGGACTGATCAACCATTATGGACGGCAGCTGGTGAGACCGCTCGCTTTATGAGTGTTTACTGTCTCTGATGTCACTTTGGCCTCTCAGTGAGACCCAACCTGCCATAGGCCTCAAGTTAAAGGCCGTAGTGGAAATAAACAAGGTTGTTGACATAAAATTGGCAGGGTTAAAATACAATGAAAATTTATGTTTTTCGGTTGAGACTGTATATTATTTTGAGGTGCGATGAAGGCGAGGTGAGGTGGATGTGAAGGTGAACTAATGAAGGTCCAGGGACCTCAGAAAGTCAGATCTTACAAACGATTGATCACCTCACTGTGACTTAGTCAGACGTCTCACTGAGCGAAAATTCGCAGCCGCTTTGACTCGGAAGGCTCGACCCATCAGTCTCCTTCATCCTCGCACACTTGACGCATCTTCACATCAGGCGTATCAGACTTCATAAGATATATTCTCAAGTCCTTTAGAACAACCGCCTATCTTACGAGGACTGCTTGAGTTATCTCACTCGTGCCATTCGCAATTATGGTATGTCTCCAATGATATTGACTATTCACGGGTTGCATGAATTGATACAGGCACCCAAAGGCAAGAACCCCAATCCGAGTGGATTAGGGAGAGCCATCATCAACAAGAAGGCTAAGGATGCCCGACATGCATTCGAGTCTGGAAATGTGAGCATCGTAGAAAGCACTTTCAATCGATACCATGGCTCAATATGTGTTTTTAAGTATACCACCGATATGGATTCAACGTCCCGTCTCAAATCGGTCACACAAGAGAAAGATTTGGACGAATTCTTGAACACTGCGACATTGGCGGGAACCGAGTTCACTGCCGGTGAGTGATCATTTCTACCGAGAGGCATCATCGTTTCAGCTTGTTTATTTTTTCTCCATCAAGAACGTAGAAACGTGAAGATTATCCAGGCTTCCACAAATTCGGCTCAGAATCCGTACCTTCTGTCCGACCAAGAAGAAAAGATCACGATTAAAAAGCATCAAGAAAACAAACAGCGACTCCGAGTTCCCAGAAGACCGCCCTGGACAAAAGCAATGACTACGGCGCAATTGGAGAGGCAGGAGAAGGACGCCTTTTTAGAATGGCGAAGGGGCCTCGCTGAGTGTGTTGTTTTATCTTACATCTTATACATTGTCTCTGATGCTTCAAAAACTGCATAGCCTTCAGGATCGCGAGAATTTCCTACTCACACCCTTTGAACGCAATCTCGAAGTCTGGCGGCAATTATGGCGTGTCTTGGAACGTTCACATCTTGTTGTGCAAATTGTCGACGCTCGAAACCCGTTAAGATTTCGCTGCGAAGATCTAGAATCATATGTTCACGATGTGG
Organism: Heterobasidion occidentale; assembly: GCA_039111635.1. NCBI lineage: Eukaryota > Fungi > Basidiomycota > Agaricomycetes > Russulales > Bondarzewiaceae > Heterobasidion > Heterobasidion occidentale. The sequence goes on along the minus strand of JBCAQO010000001.1, from coordinate 1,305,892 downwards.
AAGGAGCGGAGGGAGAGCAAGGGACTGGTAAAGGGAAGCGAAAGAGCCTTTTACTCATCAACAAGGCAGATCTCCTTAGTGCGACTCAAAGGTCTGTTTTACTCTTTCACTCTTCGATTTTTTGAAAGAGCATCATCTTTATCATCGATTTTCACAGGCGACTATGGGCCGATTATTTTGATTCTCAAGGGATTCAGTACGCATTCTTCTCGGCTGCCAATGCTACGGCTTTACAGGAAGCCCGAAGAGAGGCGGAGCAGAGAGCACAGGAAGCTGATGCAGATGCCGATTTTTCGAGTGACTCTGAGGAGGAAGAGGAGGAGGAATCGTTGCCGCCACATACTGCAGATGCCAACGACGAGGACATGCATGAGGATTCTTCGTATTCGGAGGCGGAGTCAGACCCTGACGAAAGTATGTATTTCTCAGCCGAGGAAGACACATCGGACGGTCAAGATCCTCGTGCTAGGGTTCTATCGGTGCTCGAATTGGAAGACCTTTTTATGAAGGTAGCACCGGATCTATCTGGTAAGGGATTTCGCGCAGCGTTTCAACAAAATTGAGTTTTTAAATGCAACAAACAGGATTTCCTGACTCGTCTGGCAATCCACCGTCACGACTGGTTGTCGGTCTCGTTGGTTATCCCAATGTTGGAAAGTCAAGTACCATCAATTCCTTGTTGGGCGAAAAGAAGGTCTCAGTATCTGCGACGCCGGGGAAAACAAAGCATTTCCAGACTATTCGTTTATCTGACAACATTGTCTTGTGCGATTGCCCTGGTTTGGTTTTCCCACAGTTCGCGACTACTAAAGCGGATCTTGTATGTGATGGGGTTTTGCCCATTGACCAATTGCGAGAACACACTGGTCCCGTCGGTTTGGTAGTCAAAAGAATACCAACGGATGTTCTCGAAATGACCTACGGTCTTACGATCAGGGTCAAAGGAGTAGAAGAAGGTGGAGACGGAAAGATCACGGCTGAGGATTTCCTGATCACGTATGCCGGTGCGTATTCATTGTTGTATATGTAAGAAGGATACTCAAGTCTTTGATGAAAACAGTCGCCAGAGGTTTCTCACGTTCGGGTATGGGAAACCCTGACGAAGCTCGGGCTGCAAGATACATCCTGAAGGACTACGTTAACGCCAAACTCCTCTTCTGTCAACCACCACCTGATATCCCCGAGGATGAGTTCAATGAACAGACGCGCCAGTTGGCTCTGAAACGCGCGGCTGGCAAGAAGCGGGCTCCCACAACGCATGTTGGGAAGAATGCATTCACCTTTGTTCCTGGACTCGCGAACCCACCAATTATCAACGGTAGCATCCTTCCTGCACAAGGACAGGGTTACAAGACGCGCGATCTGGATAGGCAGTTTTTCCACGACAGCTCCGGGCTTTCAGCAAGGCCCTATATCAAGGGGGTGCTGGACGTGCTCCACAAGAATTCAGCAGGATGAAGCTCTATCCTCACCAGAATTCGATCACAAATGATGGGACTTCACTGAGTGGCCGGAGAGCGAGGATCGCATCTGTGCTTTCCAGTGCAGGCGAGTCCCACCCCGGGAAGAAGCATCACAAGAAGGGTAAACGGGTAAAACAAAGGAGTGGGAAGGGTTACGATTAGATGCCCTGTAGTTTACGGTGGCGGTATGTACGAGCTTATAGCCAGTTATAGCCTTAGCTTTGCGACGTTCGAGCCTTTCTGTATGTTCTATAACATTGCATATTGTTGGCAGTGAGCGGCACCTGTGAAACGTACGTGTGTTGTGTCTTATTATATGCTTTCCTTTACGAAAGCTACCTTGAGCCAGTACTAGTCCGAAAAACCACAGTAACTGTTGACCGGACCTTCGGTGATCGTAGATATGACGTCACGTGTTGTGGTAATTTGACGCATGGGATGGCTTCAAAGCACTTTCAAAGCGGCAGGCACTTTAGTTGTCTCCACTACCACAACTTGCACGAATCTTGGGCAATTTCAAACAGCTCTAGAAGCTCAAAATGTCAAGCGACATGTACTCGAGCGAATATTCTAGCTCAGACATTTCCCCACAAGATACTCCTAAATTGCATGATCAAACCTCGGTGAGATCTGACATCAGGACCTCCAAATCCTCCAAGCCGCCGCATATATGTGCAAAGCTCGTCGGCACTACAAAAGTCAGAGGGAGTAGAGAAGGTTTTATGACCGTCAAGAGCAGCTGTGTCTCCCAACTGACCTGACCTTCCCGTTGACTAGCTATCGCTTTAAGTCTCAACAAACCCGTGATCATTGGTCGAAATCCCATCTCCTGGTATGTGCTTTTATGTCATCTGCTCTTGACCATTGTTTGATTACTATTTACAGCACGTATACTATACCGGATATCTACGTTTCGAACATCCATTGCAAAATATACGCGTTCGTGCTAGTGACGTGCCCTCAGCTTGTTATCATTATTGATTGTATACTTCAGGGTCGAGTCGGGCTCAGGAGGGGTCATCGTTTCATGTCAGGTATGTTTTAAGTGAATTATGGATAGACTGTATGCGCACTAAGCTACCTGCATCTGTGAGGATATGTCAACCAACGGGATCCAGCTCAATGGAGTCAAGATACGACAATCCACTGTACTCTTAATGCACGGCGATCTGCTTGAGATTACGCCATCAAAAAGTGAAAATTCCCTCCCTATTCAGAATCATGTTTATTGACCGTCGTCTGGACGAAGTATTCCAATGTGTCCATCTTTGGAAGGCGAAGGGTAAAACCAACGTATTCGAGGCCACTCCGCCCACTCAGCCTTTGCTCAAGGCAAGTATTGGATTCACTTACAATGTATTGTCTTGATGAAATGGCCTTCAGAGAATCGGGAAGTTTCAGGTCTCGTCCCATTGTCTAGGGAGCGGCAGTTTCGCGACTGTTCACCTCGCCATAGATATATCTGAAAATAAACAATTCGCGTGCAAATCGGTCAGGGTCACTAAAACCACGAATATAGTCAAAGTGAAACACGAAACACGCATCCTCTTGGCCCTGAATCATGTCAGCTAGTCCCTTGCTGGTCATTTCTCCTAAATTGCTAAATACCTCACAGCCGAACATCAATCAAGTTGTGGCTGTTGAAGAGGATGGTCATTTTTTGTAGGAAGTATGTGTCGTATAAAATGCGTACCGTCTGACCAGCATTTCTAGGCATATATTTCTTCAGCTGTGCACAGGAGGCGACCTTTTCACCTATATGGTCAGTCAAAGAAACCGAGACGGCAATGGTTGCCTGCCCGAAGGCGAAGCAAAATATATCATGTATCAGCTCCTTACGGGGCTCAAATATCTTCACGACAAGATGATATCTCACCGTGGTAAGTATAGCATCGTGATCATGCAGAAGGGTCATTGATTACATCTTCATTCACAGATATCAAGGTAAACCTTCCTCATCTTTTGCCTAGACGACGACCGATAGCACTTCCACAGCCCGAGAACATCCTCCTTTATGCACCGGGATCATACCCACGCATCCAGATCGCGGACTTTGGACTCGCCCGGCCAAAAGCGTATCAAGAGACCCTCAACGTCTGTGGCACAGTTCCGTACCTCCCGCCGGAGGGTATCCTCGCACTCGAACATAAGGACCGCGGTTACGTCGGTATGCCGGCAGACTGTTGGAGTGCGGGGATCGTGTTGTACATCATGCTCTCGTAAGTCCAGTCCATCGTCCGAATTTTGTCTGTTTTTTTTGTTGTGTTCATATTTACTGATCGGAATGGACTGTTGCGTGGAAATGGACATAGTGGCTGGCACCCATTTGATCGCGTCAGCGGGTTTGCAGACAACTCAGTCGACGCGGATGAGGGTGATTTATGCCATTGGCTATCTCAGAATTCGGACAAGAGTGAGGCCTTGACGAAGAAACGTATCGTGGATCAAGAGGTCCCGTTCCCCCGGCGCATCTGGGACGCACTGCCAGAAGGTAGGTCATCGTCCGCACTCCAACTTCCATCACATGATAGGTTTAATTTCGACACCGCCGAGAGAGCCCGCTACCGGCTGATGATCGGAGAAGATAGCTCTTCCTAACGTCTAGCTGACTTATCATTGTCTTTGTTTGTTGCTTGGTGCTCTCATCTTGGGCGTAAGTAGCGAAGGCTCTTGTAGGACGGTTGCTGATGTACAACCACCTGCACCGCGCGACGGTCGGCTTCGCGTTGGAGAGCAAGTGGATCACCTCGGAGCTGGAGGATCTCAAGAAGGCGTACGCGACGCGGATCGCTGCCGACATCGACTGAGCTGAGCTTGGACTTCTCCTCTGCTGGTCCTGGCTGTTGGCCTCCTGCTGCTCGGTGCTTGCGTCGTTGCGTTTCATTCTCAACGGCTCGTGTACAGGTCTCCGTTTTGTCCTGCTGCATCTTCGCTGCTGCCCCTTTCTCATTGCTGTGATTGAGACTCAGTTGCCATGATATATCTTGGTCTGTGCCCGGATGCGATGATGCGATGACGTAGATGTTATTCACCTTTGTTAACTTACATTCGAGGAACAAATACACATAAATGCAGACTTCTGCGGCGTTGCACTCGGTGCTGCCTGCTTCCTACGTGGTACATTTTCACGCCTTCAGGAATTTTGCGTGAACTGCCCGAAGAGAGTCAAAAATCAGCACATCTAGTGATCCAACGAAGACATCGCTGCTACTTACACTGGACGTGTCACGACCGAAGGTTGAAATCTGTGCCGCTCGGCGTCAGGTTGTGATACCAATGCGTGTAAGTTCCGCAGCGGCTAGATAAGACTCACGAAATAATAGCTGTGGTCGTAACCCTCTTGCTCCCGCACTTTCACCTGCGACTCGTCGAACCCGGCCCGCGCGCGGCCTTGACGAAGTTCTCAGGCAACAGCTGGCCGTTTTTATAAAATTGGTCTGCAGTACCCTACAAAACCAACGCAGATAAGGATCTACAACAGCTGGCAGACGCGGGCCCGACGATGGGAGAACGCACGTAGTCAACGAGAATGTGTGCGGGCTCGGTGCGCCGCGAGATGAGCTCCGTCGCGTCGTAGAGCTCTTTGGCCTCGGCGATGCCGCCCTGAAGATAGCCCGCGAATGCCTTTTGGCCCCAGGGAGCATGGATGGGGTTGGAGATGGGCGCGAAGGCGGAGGCGGAGCGATATTGGTGCGTCGCGGTGGAGATGTAGAGCGTGAGCGCGCCGTGGCCGCCCATAGAGTGGCCGAAGATGGATTGGCGCAAGAGATCCTATGAGGAGAATTGATGTAGGCGTGAGTGAGGACAAGAAAGAGGTGATACTTACAATAGGAAGGCCGGCATCGGCGAGGACTTCGGGGAGTTCGAGGGTGACGTGCGTGCGCATGTTGTAGTGGGTGGAGTACTTCGGATTCGTCGCGTTGAGGTAGAATCCCGCGCCTGGAATAAACATGTTAGGGAATCAGGGATATAGCCTCAAAGGACATAACGATGATCGGAGGGGGCGCGGAGGAGCTTAAGCCTGACCTGTGCCGAAGTCCCAGTCGTCGTCCTCCCCCTCAACACCTCCGCCGCGGGGTGAGGTGTCAGGGAACAACATCGCAATGCCTTCTTCAGCTGCTGTGCTCAAGAACGCGCCCTTGTTGGGCCTGAAAGCAAGGTCAAAGTCCGCACTTGATCTCAGCTTGAGATCCGGAAGCGACGCACCCATGGTCTTCAGTACAGGTAAGTCCGGCGAGATAGACAAGGAGTGGGACTTTCTCCTTGCCATCAACGGCGGCAGCTGGCAGGAAGACGTTGAAGTTGGCGTCGAGCCCGCCGAGCGCAGCACTCTGTACGTCGAGCGTGAATACAGGCGTAGAGGTGAGGACATGATGTTAGATCGGTGAGATCGGTGTCGGTGAGACTTGAAGCTTGAATGGAGAGCGACGATGGTGATAAGGGAGAAAGGAGACAGTGATGGGCGGAAGGGGGAGGTGCAGACTCGCCTTGAATTTGTACTTGACGATCTGGCCGCCATATGCCTTGTTAGAAGAGAGCTTTTCGAGGGGGCTGTTGGACATGGTATGTGGTTCGAGGAGATTGTGGTTGTGATTGTGGCTATGGTGGGTGATGAGATGAGATGAGGAGATTTCAGGGCGTTGGGAGTCTGAGGATGGGAATGAGATTGGTCGCGGAGCTCCTGTATGCCGCGGCAGGTGACACAAGTAATGACGTCACGCGTGTCCTCGCGTATCTCGCACGCGCCCGTCGCGTCGAATGGCCTGTCCCCTTCGCAGACTGACTAGGGAAAACTCATCGCGCACAGACAAAGGTAACCGCGGGCAACACGCCTCCGTCACGTTGAGTTGATCCGAGGTCATCGAGCCCGAGGGTTCTCCCAGCTTGCTCTTGGAAAGGTGGAGTCCGAAATTGAAACGCATCGACATCACTTGACGGTGGACGGCTTCGAACACAAGTGCTTCAATCCAGCTGATCAGATAAGCGTGTGCGGCGGCCATGAAATCAATGGATCAGTGCTTAGAAGTTCGACGTATCCAACAACGGCGTCTTGTCCCTATCGCATCGTGATTCATCGACCGTGATTGTTCCGACTGCGCGAGCTGTTCCAATCGGAGATGTTGCTCTGCTGCAGTCTGCTGCTGAACACGGTTGCTGCATCTTTGTTGATTACAACAGGCATATGCCGTTCGCCGTCTCTTTGCGCTGTTTTTACACATAAGTGTCCTTGGGCTGGGGGCGGCGGAGGCATAGGTGTCCAAGACCCTCCTTGAGCCTGGAGCATTTGCAGGTCGGTCTAAAAGGATCCGATCAGGTCATGGGATTTTGAACCCGAACAAAGTACACTGGCATCTATCCATGATTTTAGAATCATCTAGGCCCAACTCGATGGGAGTTCAACAGGGTCCAAAGGCACAACGATTGTAGTCCTCGCCCTCGTGTGCCTTGTCAAAGTGTTGCGAAGAATCAGGAAAGGTCAGATTTGCCTTCGGCTGTGTTGATGATACCACTTCAGGATTCACAAAGCTAGGAACTGGTGGGAGCGGGCGGATGAGGCTAATAATACGAATGACGAAAGCGAGATGAGGTTGGACTTCAATAGGATGATGGGTTGGATACTGAAAGCCTTGAGGCTGACGCAGGCAGGCTGTTGTCGATGCTGGGGAACAGCTGGCCGGTGTCTAACTGAGACACAGGTCGGATGTGACATAATCGCTGACCGAGACGGGCGGCAGCGGAGTGTGGCGCGAATGAGGACGACACTCCGAACGCATATTGGCAGGTAATAGTCTGTCTGCCCTGTATTCTACCTCAGCCGAGCCCGTAATACCCTCCATACCCCTCGACGCCATTGGTCTCTTCCATCCTTCAAATCCCCTCCTCGGGTTTGAGCAAATATATCCGTCTCATGTCCCAAGAATCTGTGCTCCACACTTTGTCTCCAACCGAGCACGTCCACTCACACCACACCGCCGACCTCGACGACGGTCAGGAGACATGGAGTGACGCCCCCGAGACCTTGGAAGGCGTCGAAGCCTTGCGCAGGGAAATTGAGGAGGTTGACCAGGCGGACGACGAGGATATCACCCTCAAACCCCAGAACTTTGCCTCTGCCGACGTGAACAAAGCCTCCTCCCCGCCCGACCTCGACACCACCCTCGACGGCCCATCGCCGATCGCCACCAGCCCCGTGCAGCGCGCGTTTGATGCCGCGAGCGTACAGTCTCTTCCGACCGTCCAAATCACAGAGCCTCAGAGCCCCGAACCCCGTCCCCAAACAGCAAGCGCCGCCTCGTCCTTCGCAGCCTCCGCGGACGACATGCACACACTATCTTCCAGGCCTTCTCGCGCGTCGTCTACCACGCCCCTCACGCCCTCGACTCGCACGCGACGTCAGCGACCGGGTTCGCCATTGACGTACGTCTTGCCTTTTTTTGTCTCTCGTTTGCGTTTGTTGCCATCAGGCATGTTCATCAATATCATTAGCCTCGATCCTCGAGTCGCCTCTCAGGGTTTTTCTCTAACCTCATCCATCGACGAGAACACATGCCCCCTCCCTCGCCTCGCCCGCCTGCGCCTGCTCACGAACAGCCCTCGACATCTGCACCCACGCCCGACCATTCTACCCTCGCCTCACGGTCATCGTCTCCCGCGCTCACTGCACGCCCCACCACTCCACCGCCATCTCTCCCTCCACCCACGTTGCAAGAGCTCGGCCTGAGCCTCTCGGTATTGACCAGCAATCTCGCTCCATCACATTTCAGTACACCGCCCGCTAGTGGCGCGTTCTTAGCCCCGCACTATCTACTCCTCTGCCATGCCCAAGGGCTGGACGTGCTGCCGCTCGTCTCGCCTCCTGCGCCGCAGCCGTATGCGCTGATACGTCGCGTGAGCTTCAAGAGCGTGGTCGTCATGGAACACCGGGGTGTTCTGGTAGCCATCGCCGGGCGACGGGACGGGGTGCGGGTGTATGCGCTGGAGGAGGTGAAGAAGGCGGTAGAGTGGCGGCTGGACATGGAGGTGCGGAGGGAGCAAGACCGGGCTCGCCGGGAGGAGTCCAAAAGGGGGATTCATTCGCGGGACAGCGGGCTTTCTGACCGGCCATCGAGAGAGAAGCTCGGACAGCCTTCGTCCTCGGCCAGATCCAAGTCCGCCCGCAAGTCCTCCGCCCCCTCGACCGCCTCGGCCTCTCCAGCCAAGGCCCCGGCCCCAACCAACAGGAAGATCCGCACCACGCCCCCGCAGAGTCCGCCTCAGCCACCTCATCCGCCGGCCCTCGTCCCGTCCGTGCCCCCGCCACCCTACAGCAGTCTCCCGCTCCCCGGACGTCCACGTAGCCCCGTCTCTGCGCACACTCCGCGGGAGCGCCGCACCTCGGTCGGCAACGTCCTCGCGGGGTCCATCACCCGCCGCAACACCGACGCCGCCGTCGTGGGTCGAGACTACGAAAACGATGCAGACGCTAAGGGTGACTGGGTCGAGGGTCGCGGGTCCAGCGACGACGAGGCCATCAATGTCGTCGCTGCCGGCACGAGCGGGAGCGAGGCGCTCGACGAGCGCACTAGTGCGATGGCGGCCGCCTCCTCGTCCGCGGTTCCACCCATTCGCCCACTGTCTTCTAGTACGTTGACGCCCCAATCCGTGCGACGGCCACGTCCTGCCAACCTGGACCTCAGCATGCTTCCGCGTGTACCCTCAGCTACCACCGCTCCACCCTCTCCGACACCGACCTTGATAACACTCCGACAAGCCTTGTCGACATCGCCTTCCGCGGGTGCCGTGTCCTCCATGGGCTCTCTTGCATCACGCATGGACGAGCGAGATGAGCCCGCGACGCCAGAAGGCGACGACGAGGGCACGCACGAGGACCAGAGGACGCCTACGAACGAACAGATCACATTTGCGGAGGCCCTGTCCGAGAGCCGGCTGCCTGATGTGCCGCCCCCGGGTTCCCGCCGGGTGCAAGCGCCCATCATGATCACGGCCTCACATCCCGTCGCAACGGGTGATGACGACGTTCCTGCAAGCCCTCAATCTGCCGAGACACCTAGCTTCCGCACACGCCTTAGTCAGGATACGCAAGCGAACAATTCGCGCAGGCGGCGGTGGTCTGTCCTTGGAAATGTTTTTACGCCCTCCTCGTCGTCGTCCATGGAGGAGCGACGCAGTATGTCGGTGTCAGTTATGACCTCCCAGTCTCAGCCTCTCCCGGCGCTGGGTTCGTCATCTCAACCGCAGTTATCACGGAACAGTACGACTATCGCTTCGCCAACATCTGCTACTCCCACTGCTGCTGCACCGCCAGAAATGCGCGCGCGCAGCACGACTCTCCTTTCGCGCTCGCACTCGTCTACATTCCACCCACCGCCCGCCCAACCGCCACCTCCCGAATCGCCGCGCCCGTCCTCATCCCCGTCCACGCGGGCGGCAAGATCCGTTGACGGCCCCCCGGCTCCTGCGCCTGTGCCTTCCCACTCGCGTTTCTTGTCGCGGATCATCGGAAACGCGTTCGCGTCGCGCAGGTCGGAGGACAGCATGCACCAGCAGGTGCAGCGCGTGGAGCAGGCGGACGGTGCACGAAAATCGTCCGGGACGCCAACAGCAGTTGTAGCCCCGGCACCCAAGTTGGAATACGTAAAGCTGCCTGGGACCAAGGGCGCGCTGATGATCAAGGCTGTGGAAACGTCAAAGAAGAGGTCAGTGTTGCGTTCTTCTTTTCCTATTCTTCTTTGTAAGTTTTCTCGTTACTGATCGTGCGCGGGGGTTTTTTTTTCACATGGCTTGACAGCTTTCTTGCGATCTTGTGCGGTGAGAACGGAGAGAAGGTGGAACTGTTCGCGGGCACGTATCGCACCGCCCTCGGCCTTTCGCGCACGTTCATCCTGCCCGACTCGCCGCGCTCGCTCGAGCTGCAGCTCCAGGGTGACGACCTTGTCGAGGTCTTCCTTGTTTTCTCCCAGAACGTGTTCGGCCTCGAGCCCGCCACCGTGCGCGTGCGCGAAGTCCGCATTGGCCGCGCAGAGCGTAGGGCGGCGCGCCGGCGTGCACGCGAGCTTCGTAACGAGGACCCTCTGGGTGCAGGAAACGATACGGACGCTGCAGCGCAAGCAGAAGAGTCTACGAATGTCAATGTCAGCATCGGGGTCTCGGTGCCGTCATCGACGTCGACATCAACGTCTCTCCCAACGGACCCGGCTGGGCAGACTCCCGCGCCGTCGACCACACCTGCCACGACCGTCGTGCGCTCTTCTGTCTCGGCGGGAAATGGAGCCCCGACACCGCCACTTGTGGAGGCAACGACGAACCCGCCTGCGCTGCCGCAGACGGAGGAACTCTTCGCCCTTGCGACGGCGCAGATGGGCCCGTACACGACGTTCCAGCAGCTATCGTTCGCACCTCATTTCCCGCTGGCCTCGATCGCGGACGAATACGTGATTCCACCGACGTATCCCGACTTCTTGCAATACCGGTCGGAGCACGAGCCGGAGGTGAACGGAAGCAGCGATATCGACCTGTCGCAGGTACAGTTCTCGCCACCAGGGTTGCCGCTGCCACCGCCCTCGGCGCCGTCCAAGTGGTTCTATCGCGACCCGAAGGGCGTTGTTCACGGTAAGGGCGATCCAGTTCAAATTTTTTGTCTTGCAATTTTTTGACTGTGATGCACCCTCAGGTCCTTGGAAACATACCCTGATGCAAGCATGGTATCGGGACGGGCTGCTGCCCACCGATCTCCCAGTACGGCGGGAAGAGGACGTCGAATACGTTCTCCTCAAGGATCTCCGTCAACAGAGCGTCGACCCATCTCAGCCCTTTGGCCCATCGCCCTCTCGCACGTTCCCTGCAGAGTCGATACCGATCGTCGCGGAGGGAAAGCCTCTCCTCCAACCACTCTCGTTACTTTCGCAGCCGAAGATCTTCGGTCCTCCCGCTCTCTTCTTCTCATCGCGCGGAGGCCACAGCACCGTCATCGTCGACGGCCGCGGCCGGTCCGTGCTCAAGGGTCGGTTCATGTGGAGTCCAGACGAGCAGGACGATGAATCGTCATCGACGGTGCTCACCGGCCGCATGGGCGACGTGAAGCGTCTCGAGGCTTTCGACGTCGAGGACCGCTCCGTGCTCGTCGCAATGCGGCAGGGCGGCCTCGAGGCCGTCGACCTCAGCGACGCGCTCCTCCGTCCTGCCGACGCCTCGAGGAGCGCCCTCCCGCAGTTCGCCGTCGCGCCCTCGCAGGTGAACCGCCGCGCGCCGTTCATCTGGAAGATCGGCATGCCCGTGTCCTCCCCGACGCCGTCCGCGCACGCGCCCACCTCGCTGCTCGCGCCCAAGTCCCACTCGCACCGCCTCGGGGCACCGGCGAAGAAGCTCAGCACCGGCCCCGGGCGGTCTCCTGGGCGGCCGGAGCTCGGGGACGCGACGCGGAGCGCGCGCGCGACGAGGTTATTTTCCTCGGGAGGCGCGGGGACAACATCTACCTCTGCGAGCGCAGCGGCGTCGCGTTCCGGATACTGCGCTTGTGCCCGCTGGTCACGTCGTAATGTACCGCCGTGCTGGAGTTGGAGCTGTATGTACAGTACATGCCATTGCACGCGCGGGCGCAGTTCTTGGACGGCGGAGGGCCTGAATCGGTCGGGCCACTCTCAAAATAATGTCACTATTTATTCGCAGCAGCAGCAGATCGCCATCTCTTCTTGATCTCGTGAATACCTTCAACTCCATTCATGTCGGCCATGTCCCCACGAATCCTACACCGGCTCTTGTCACGCGTGCATTCCCCCGTAATTTTTCATATTTCCGCTTATCGCCTCATTATTTTCTTTCGTTTTCACTCTCATCCTCTCACTCTCCCCTTTCCTTTTCTTCCCCATTCTCGTAGGCTCTCTCCGCCACGATTTGTCTTTTCCCCCTCCCTCCTTCCTCCTTTCTTGTCTCTCCGCATGCTCCCTCACTCTCTCACATCATTGTCTTCGTTATCAGAATCCATATCTTATTCTCCGTGTGCAGTACCTACTCATGATACCGTCCCGCATCAGCAACGGATGACGATTCTACATCATATGCAATACAATAGATGTTACATTAGAAACTCCAAAAGATCCGACCGGTTAGTTCACTTCCGCTGACGGCCTCCCACAGACGAGTCGAGGGCCTCCCGCGCTTCTACCTCCTGTGTTCCCTGATGCATGTCTCTCCTGATCCAGCTTTCTGCAGATTACAGCTTGGCGGACGACGCCGCCGCTGCCGCGCGCTTGCGGAGCGCCGTCTTGAGGATTTTGCCCGTCGATGTTTTCTACAATGCATGCACGCACGGGTCAGCGTCGCAGCGGCCACTGCGCCTGGCGTAATGGCTACTCACGGGCAGCTCCTCGACCACCTCGACCCACTCTGGCGTCGCGAAGCCCGGCAGGCGCGCGCGCGCGTGCTTCTTGAGCGCGTCCGCGAAGTGGCCGTGCTTGCCCGCCCAGCGCGCCGCGGCGGCGGCGTGGAGGATCACGAAGGCCATCGGGCGCTCGCCCCAGCGCGGGTGCTCGCGGCCCACGACGGACACCTCGAGCACGTCGGGGTGGCTCGACAGCTCTGCGATGGAAGTCAGTCATCGTGCACCGTATCGAGTAGGCGCCGCGCGGCGGCTCTGACCTTGTTCGATCGCCAGGCTGGACGCGTTCTGCGAGGTCCGGGATGAAACGGTTTGGTCAGACGGACGGACGGACGATGTAGGGCGTGCGGGGCTCGTGGCGGCGCACCTCTCCTCCCGAGATGATGATGTCCTTGCTGCGGTCCTGAATCGCGATGGACCCGTCCGGGTGCCAGACGGCGAGGTCGCCCGAGTGGAACCACCCGCCCGCGAACGCGCGCGCGGTCGCGTCCTTGTCGGCGAAGTAGCCGTGCATGACGAGGTTGCCGCGCATGACGATCTCGCCGAGCGTCCTGCCGTCCCTCGGGACGTTGACGAGCGTGTCGGGCGGCGCGCCCGCCGGGAGCTCGCTCGGGAGGCGCACGACGCGCGCCGGGTGGGAGGTCACGAAGGCGTGGCCCTGCCGGGACGTGAGCTTGGCGCGCTCGTCGAGCGGGAGGGACGACCAGGACGGCTGCGGGTAGTTGCGGGTGAGGGGCCCGTACGTCTAGAAGATACGTGAGTTCATCCCATCGTAGTCGCAATCGGCGTGTGCGGTCACCTCGCTGATCGAATTTTGGCAAAGGACAAGGACGGTGCGGTTTCAGCATGACGTCGCGACTCGATGAATGCAGATAGGACGTACGTCAATCCATATACGTGCACCGGCGTTATGCCCTTCTTCTCCAACTCTCTTATGAGATGAGCCGTCGGTGCTGCTCCTGCGATGATAGCCATCACAGGATGGTCGACCCTCCTAGCATTGACGTCGTTCACGATCCCAATCTGCAAGGGATGAAACACCATGAGCAGAACTTCAGACGCCCTCGACGGAAGGAACCCACCTGGACGGTCGGCGCACCACAATAGTGTGTGACTTTCGAATGGAGCAGGTGTTTCCATATGAGAGGGTAATTGACGGACCGAAGGGTTATCTGCGGATCAAGTATGACGCCCGTCACTTGTCTATTAAAATATTGCTCGCTTACTTGGGTCGCAAAGGAGAAGGTGATCGCCCACGGGTACGTCCAGCCTGCTGCATGGAACATGGGGAGGATCCTGCGCTCAGCACCGATCAGAGTTGTGCTATTTCAATCACGCCGCAGAAAATACCAGAGGTATGTGGACTCCTTGTTCATTCTAGAAAACGCGCAGGGTTAAATAGAGGTTAATTTCGACGGCCCAAAGGGCGACGTACTGTGTCTCATAGGCGTTTGCAATTGCAGCCAAATATGTCCCTGCAACGAGCGCTGGTCTTCAGATAGCCTTGTGGCGAGAAGTATATAACGCATACCTCTCAAGGTTGTTAGAACACCTTTGGGCTAAAAACGAGACGAATTCAGCACGACATCGACATGTTGGTCCCAAAATACGTACTCGCCCCGTAGTCCCCGAGCTATTGATAGCAGCCTCAGTCGCGCACGTCGAAAGCCCCAAACACGGTCGAATACTCACGTATAATTCAACGAATGCGGCTTGTTCTCGTCCGCGTCCATTTCCAAGCCTGCCCATCCCCGTTCCTGACTAAACGCTCTCCCGGCGTTCAGGAACTGCTCGTACGGATCGCCGACGCGCCCCGTGTCGCTGCAGACGATGACGCGCGCCTTCGCGCCCTGCACGAGGTGAGCGTACTCGTGGTCGACGAAGATGAGCTTGGCGCCGCTGTGCTCGAGTATGTAGTCGACCTCGGGCTTCGTGAGGCGGACGTTGATCGTCGTGAGGATCGCGCGGGCGCCGATCACGCCTTGGAGGGCATCTGTGAGCGCGGTGAGCCGTCAAAGCGGAGCGGAGAGCGCAGGCGGAGAGACCTGCTATCATGGGCCTCGGTGGGCTTCAGGACGGAGGCGTTGCGGGGGAGAAAGGGGGCACGCACGAGTTGGGGGCTACGGCGGCTATGCGGTCGCCAGGTTGGATGCCGGCGTGGATAAGGCCATAGGCAAAGTTCTGGACGCGTTGCGCCCTGTGGGGTGTGTGAACTTCAGGGCTGGCACAGGGCACGACGAGGCGCAGCCCACGCACCAGACGGAATAGGAATAGAACACGGGGGACTCGACGTCTGGATGGGCGAGAGCCAAGTGGTCAGGATAGAGTTGGGCGGCTCGAAGGAGGAAGAGGAGAGGGTTCTGCGTGTTTGGGTGAGAGAGGGTCGAGAGGATGATGCAGAAGAGATGTTCACCAAGGGATGGATGTTGGTCGGAAGGCCATCGGGGATGCGGAGGACGAGGTCGGCGTCGGCCGGGGGGATGCTCTCTGGCGTGGGTTCGAATACCGCTGCTTGCGATTCTGAGGGCGACGTGTCAGAACATCAGCGAAAGTGGACGAGAAACGCGACGCACGAAAGGCCATGATGAGATGGGCGAGAGGGAGTCTGCGCCAAGAGCTTTATATTACCCCACATCGTCCGGGGTACCCCGCATTATCGCAATTGGTCATGCGCGCCTTCTGCTTCAGTTCACCGCCAGCGGCCCTCAGGTTCATCGCTCATCACCGCCAATCACATTCTGATAATTCCCGTCGGCAACCCGCTCGAGCGTTTTACAGGTCAACAAGTTTTCTTTCCAGGCAGCTGCCCCTGATATATATCGACCATTCGCCTCGGAGGCTCTAAAGTATGTCGGACGCAAATCATCCACCATCTCTATCAGCCGTAAGCGCTGTACTCTGGGCACCAACATTGACCTTGCGAAGCCCACCCTGGCCGGTACCCGATCCTTGATTCATCTATCACCCGACTTCACTCGATGCGTGATGAACTTCGCGATTGGGTAGACTCGGCAGAGAGCTTCGTTCGACATTCGCCGTTGCTGCACGGCAATGAACAGTCCATGATGCCGGATCGGCAGCCAAGCATGGACCCTGGCGTATCTTCCTTTCTCTTTAGAGTGTTTGATGCACCGCCCAGTGGGCGAGCATCTAGTCAGCATACATATGCTAGATACACACAAACTGGGCGTACTGTATAGCATCGACCGGGTATCCTGGGTTGGGTCTGAACCACACAATATATGCGCCACCCCTAGAATCCTACCAGATATTCGAATGCTGATGTGTTTGACACTTCTACGATCGTGCAGGTGATTGAGAAGCCCTCCTGCCGTCGCGCAAGACGACACATCCATCGGCATGCCGGCAGAGGTATGTTGCCTTCTGAGAACTTCGACACCGTCACCGCACGGCAAGCATACCGCATACGAGGCGGTTTCATAGCCGCGAAGTCACACAGCCCGTTGACCGGTGTGATTCGAGGCCAAAAAGGGCAGCAGGCGCCTTGGGCCGCTCAATCAGAGGCTGGCATGATAGCATGTTTCGAAGGTGCGTGAGAAGGGACACAGGCGGGTTGAGGATCGGACGACATGACTCGCTGAAAGAAAAGCCAAGAAGGTAGCCGGGAGGCCTCAGAGCGTCGTCCGTTCGCCAGTCAACAAATAAGAGGCCATGGTGATGTACGCGTCCGAAGGACATTTGACTTGAGGGCCATGATTATGAGTGATAACATACGACCCAGAGAACCAAACCGGCTTCAACGGTCATACAGTGTGATCAATGAGAGGCCAGATAGACCATATCTGAGGTCGAGGGGAAATCGTCAGCAGTCCTGCCTTTGGGAGACTAGCACAGCGTCCTGGGGGCCAGCGCTATCTGCCCGTGCACATCGTCGAACGGCAGTTCGCTGGAGAGAAGGAGACAGAAGTTGCGGCAACCCTGCGTCAATTTCTGAACCATCCGATGGGTATGAAGCAGACTCTTATGGGGTACACAACGGCGAGCTGAGAGGATAACGTGCGCCGTGGTCGTCGATGGGAGGAGAGCGGGGAGCGCCACTCGGCCCGAATAGGCACGGCTGGTAAACAACGCGCAAACTGTTGCGGGCATCCTGGCCACCGCTGTGCTCCGCCCCCATCATCGCCATCCTCTCTCCATCCCCTCCGCTGTCGATATCCACCCATGGCCGACGCTGCTTCAGGCTCAGCCGACAAATCTGTACAGGTCAAGCTCGTCCTGCTCGGTGAGTCCGCAGCCAGCCCCAGGATGACGTTCGAAATTGCGTGGAAATGCGCTCCCTGCGCGCACACGGCGCAGCCCTCGTCGCTCGACGTTTCTTCTTCCACCAATTTACCCCGTTCAGGCAGAATGCTGATGTTTGGTCCCACGCAGGCGAGGCCGCAGTCGGCAAATCCTCCGTCGTCCTCCGCTTTGTGCGTCTTGCTGATCCGTTTGCCCCCTCCCCGATGACGAGCCGCGCACGCAGGTCTCGAATGAGTTCCAAGCCAACAAAGAGCCTACCATCGGTGCCGCCTTCCTGACCCAGAAATGCCGCCTCGAGGACCGCGTCCTGCGCTATGAGATCTGGGACACCGCCGGCCAAGAGCGCTTCCACTCCCTCGCAGTGAGCACCCCCCTCCCTCCCCTTTCCCCCTCCCCTTTCCCCTCCTCCCCCCGCTCCCGATCGCACCGTGCCCACCGCGCCCCGCGCCCCCGCAGCCCATGTACTACCGCAACGCCCAGGCCGCCGTCGTCGTCTACGACGTCACCAAGGCCTCAAGCCTCGAAAAGGCCAAGACGTGGGTCAAGGAGCTCCAGCGGCAGGCGAACCCCAACATCGTCATCGCGCTCGCCGGCAACAAGCTCGACCTCGTCCAGCCCGCGCCCGCCGCGTCGGGCAGCGGCGCCCCCGGCGAGTCGGAGGACGAAGCGGACGACGCGACCGCCACCCCCGGCGAGGCCGCCGCCGCGCCGCCGCCGCCGCGGGCGCAGGCGATGCGGAGAGCCTGCGGCAGGTGCCCCGCGAGGAGGCGCAGGCGTACGCGCAGGAGGCCGGCCTGCTCTTCTTCGAGACGAGCGCGAAGACGGGCGACGGCGTCGTCGAGGTGTTCACCGAAATAGGTCCGTTTTTTCCCTTTGATGGTTGCGCCGCTGATGCGCTGATGCGGCCGCCGTTCTGCAGCCAAGAAGATCCCGATCGAGCATATATTGGCGTCTTCGCGTGGTACCGCAGGCCGACCAGGCGCCGGCGGTGGGCGCGCAGGTGGCGCATCGGAGGGCGTCAACCTCGACGAGAACCAGCCCAAGGGCAAGGACGCATGCAATTGCTGAGCTGCGCCCGATACATACCTTCCAAGCCGCGCTCTCACCGGCTCCTCGCTTTCGTCTCTTGACTCTTTCCGGCCGCTTTCTTTTTTTGTGATGTGATCTCTATATACATGGTCTCCGCCCTACGCTCTTCGTCACATGTAATCTGCTTTTATGACCCCCGGACTCCTAGAGCTGGTCTTCTGTCTGACCACACCGAGTCCATGCATTATACTCGAAACAACAAAAAACAACAAAAAACAAACTGCTGGCTGACTGCCTCAACGATCCGCGATCTACGAGAATCGCACCCCTGCACCGCCTCGACCGGACCCCCATCAGTAGCCATCAGTGCTCGTGCATCACGTCCACGTACGGCGGCGGCCTCGCCACGTGCTCGTGCCCGCCCTCGCCGTCCTCATCATCGGGGATAAGATACGGCGGCGGCGCGTGCGCGTGCGCCGACGCCGGCGTGCCCCCCTCGCCCGGGGCCGGCGACTGCAGCAGCGGCGGCGGCGGCGAGTGCCGGTGGTGACGGTGGCGGTGCGGGGGCGGCGGCGACGACGCCGGGTGCGCCGGGCATCTGGTGCGGCACGCCCTCGCGCGAGCGGTACTCGGAGTGGATGGACGGCGGCGGGTCGGACGGGTCGTCCATCGGGGGCGGCGGGGGCGGCGGGGGGCCGTGCGCGGTGGTGTCCTCGCGCTGCTCGAGGGCGATGCCGAGCCCGAGGGCTTGCATGGCGCGGGTGCCGGGCGCGTCGAGGTCGAGGTCGAGGGCGAGGTCCATGTCGAGGTCGAGGTCGAGGTCGGCGAGGCCTGTCACGTCTGGGTCGTGCGTCGCCATTTCGAGCGTCGGCGGGGGCGTCGGCGCGCCCGTGCGGTCGACGTCCTCCGCGTGGCCGTCGAAGTGCGCGGAGGCGGGGAAGCCGAAGAGCACGCCCTCGCCGGCGATGACGTGGCGCGGCTGCGGCGCGGGGAGCGAGGGCGGCAGGGACGGCGGCGGCGGCTCGATGTGGCGGCCGCCGCCGTCGCCGTCGTCGCTGCTCGAGGGCACGTAGATCTCCTGCTCCGACTCGAGGAAGGTCGGGAGGCGCGAGGACGTCGAGGCCTCCGCGAAGGACGGCGGTGCGTCGCGCTCCTCGAACGGCGGGGGCTCGCCGCTCGCGACGACGACGGCGGCGCTCGGGCCGGCCTCGCCCTCCTCGTAGTGCGGCGCGGCGTCGGGGTCGTCGCCGCGGACGGTGCGGGCGGGGGGGCGGTCGTGCTTCTTGTGGTAGGCGGAGTCCATGCCCGCCTCGAGCTCGGGGAGCGGCGCGGGCGGGGGCAGGAAGGTGAGCGGGAGGGCGAGGGTGGAGACGTGCTCGGTGCGGGTGGCCATGTTGCGGAAGGTGACGTGCACGCGGAGGCGGAAGGCGACGCTGTGGAGGAGCGTCGCCTGCGTGATGGAGCCGCACTCGGCGTCGCTGTCGAGCAGGCCAAAGTCGCCCGCGGGGAGCGGCGCGCGGGGTCGGACGGGGACGAGGCGGGCGAGGACTGGTGCAGGACGAAGCGCAGGCGGACGGGGAGGGAGGTGTGGAAGCGGCAGAGCGCGCCCGAGCGCGAGACGACGGTTTTGTAGACGGCGGCGGGGGCGCGGCGGGGCGCGGTGGGCTGGGACGAGGACGAGGAGGGCTCGGTGGCCTGTTCGTGGGACACGCCGAGGGGCAGGCGGCCGCCATCTTCGTCGTCGTCGTCGTCGTCGCCCTCGCTCTCGTCAGCGCAGGGGCCGTCGTTGGGGTCGCCCTGGCGCACGCGCACGGTGCGGACGAGCTCGGCCTTGATGTTGCGGAGGCGGAGGCCGCCCTGGACGACGAGCTCCCTGCTCGGGGACGGGACGGTGACGTAGATCGGGACGGGCTCGCGGGCGGTGAACGTCGTGCGGGGGACCTCGACGTCGACGCGGGCGGGGGCGTCTATGCTGCGGGTGACGGGGGCGATGGCGGGGGTGTGGGTGTGGGAGCTGAAGCGGCGGGTGTGGACGGCGAGCGCCTTTGTGAGCGGGGGCGCGGCGCGGTCAGCGGGGTGAAGGGTCGCGGAGAGGACGTGGGCGAGGGCGGACTGGGGCGTGTGGATGCACTGCGGGGTGTCCGCGGTGAGCGGGATCGCAAACGGGAACGAGGACGGGAACGGGGCCTCGGGGTCGTCGGCGGCGTCGGCGTCGTAGAGGACGATGGCGGTGTGCGCGAGCTCGATGGTGCGCTCTGCGGTGGACTCTGTTGTGCGGAGGTGCATGGTGCTTGATGGGGGGCAGGGGTTCGAGTCAGCGGGCGGAAGAGGAGAGGAATACGCAGGACAGCAGCACGGACAGTTTTCGCCAGCGGCTGGGCTGGGCGCACTTGACCTGCAGCTC
This sequence comes from Heterobasidion occidentale, assembly GCA_039111635.1. Classification (NCBI taxonomy): domain Eukaryota; kingdom Fungi; phylum Basidiomycota; class Agaricomycetes; order Russulales; family Bondarzewiaceae; genus Heterobasidion; species Heterobasidion occidentale. The sequence continues at coordinate 1,285,359 of JBCAQO010000001.1, read as the reverse complement.
GCCCTCGATGGCCGCGCGCTCGCCGTCGGCGCCCAGGTAGCCCTGCTGGAAGCGCAGCGCGTCCGTCGCGGGCATGATCAGCATCTGCGGCTCGTCGGGCGGCGGCGCACCAGACACGTCCGACGCGTCGCCCTCGGGGCACTCCCGCTCGTACGTGGGCGGCAGCTCGGAGGACATGGCGAGGCTGCGAGGAGGCTGCGAGGATGTGAGTACAGACGAGGAAGGCTGTTGATACAAGATGCTGAGAAAGCGGTGTTGTCCTCGGCGCACCCTCGATCCACACTTATCAGATATGCATGCCGCCCCCGTACCGTAGATTAGATCCCCCACACAACATATTCATCTACTACTATACGGTATATACAGCGACACACACAAAAAAAAAAAAACAAGCTTCATAAATAACACGCCTTATCCCACGCGCGCGAGGCTGTCCAGCTCCTTGAACATGTCGTTCTCCATATCCTTCGCCATCATGATCTCAAACACCACCTCGTCCTGGAACCCCCCCAGCAGCCCCGTCCCCGTCTCCACCCGGTCCTCCCCCACCTCCCCGTACCCGACCCCAAACGCAAGCACCGGCCCCGCCGTGCTCCGCGCCCCGTCAAACGCGTCCTCCTCCTCGTCCAGCGCCCGCAGCGCCTCCGTCGCCCGCAGCGCCGACCCCCGCGCGTGCCCGCGCCGCGCGTCGGGCACCGCCACCGTGAACCGCCGCACGAGCCGCAGCAGCACCCGCGGCGCGTCCAGCGCGCGGTCCGCCCGCAGCGCCGCCTTGAGCCGCGGCGGCGCGAGGAACGCGAGCGCGTAGAGCGCCATCACCACCTTGGCCACGTACGCGAGCCAGGTTTCCTGCAGCGCGACCGCAAAGTCCGGCTCCGCGAGCGGCATCCGGTGCACGAGCGCCTCGAACAGCCGCCGCTGCCACGCGAGCGGCACCGCGCGCGCGATCACCCGCCGGTTCGCGTCGGGCTGCCCGAGCCGCGTGAACACCTCGAGCGCGGCGTCGACGAGCGCCGGCGGCGGGTGCACGGGCCCGCCGGGACTATGTCCGACTGCCGCAGGAGCTCGAGGGGCGTGACCGCGTCGAAGGGGTCGACGAGGAAGGACGACACGAGCGCGAACGTGCGCTGCGCGAGGCGCGCGGCCGTGGGCGAGGGCGCGCGGAGAGCGAGGGCGCGAGGCGCACGTGCGGCGCGAGGTTGACGAGCAGGTACAGCGTGTCGCGCCGGACGGCGACGAGGTCCGTCAGCGAGAGCGCGGGCGAGACGGGCTGCAGCGCGGGCCCGAGCCCGCACAGGCGCAGCGCATAGGGCAGCGCGCGCTCGTGGCGCGCGAGGAACTCTTGGTTCTCCGGAAAGACCGAGAGGTTGCGCAGGATGTTCATCACGGCGAGCACGAGGTCGCCCGGGCGCTGCTTGTGCCCGAGCTCCTCGGGCTTGGCGCCCTGCTTCCGGTCGAGCGCGGCGAACGGGCGGCTGCCGTCCTCGAGCACCTTGTTGACGAGCTCCTTGTGCGTCGTGGTCTTCTCCGCGGCGTCCTCGCCCTCCTCGGCGTCGGCGGGCTCGGCCTCGACGCCGCCGAGCGCGACGTCCGCGACGAGGTCGAGCAGCTCGTCGATGAGGTCCGGACAGATGCTCGCGGAGAAGCCGTTGCCGTTCGCGCCGCGCATGGTGGAGAGGATGGTGAGGGTGGTGAGGGCGTAGCTGAGCTCGGTGGCGATGCGGGAGCGGACGCTCATGGCGAGGGCGTCGACCTCGATGCTGCCCCACTCGTTGAGGTCGCGCAGGATGCGGCGGGTGCTCGCGCGGGCGTGCTCCTCGGCGATGGCGGGCACGTCGCGGCCGCCCCAGCCGATCTCGCGCACGGTCGGGACGTACTCGATCTTGCGGCGCTGCGGCTGTCCGCGGGCGGGGGTCGAGGGCGAGGGCTGCGGGAGCACGCCGGCGGGGGCGCCCGCTGAGCCTGCGGACTCGGGGTCGAGGGCGGACTGGGGGGCACGGTGGGCACGGTGAGGCTCGGTCGCGGGGCAGTGACGGACAGGGGCTTACCAAGATGGGGTCGGGCGGCTCCGCTGACAGGCGCCGTTGTGAGCGGATAGAGGGCGTGGGCGAGGGGCGGGGGAGGGTACTCACATGTTTTCTGACGCGTCCGCTTCTGTTCGTCCTCGGGCTCCATCTTGCGCTTGCGGGATTCGAGGTCTGGATCAAAGGGGGCGTTGGCCTCATAGGGAGCAGGGGCGGGCCGGGGTTGAGGTCGACGGGGGGCAGGGCGGTGAGGGACTGCTGGGGCGTCCCGGGGATCGTGGAGCCGGAGAGCTGGCGGGAGAGCTGTGGCGACGGCTGGGCAGAGGCGACGGAGGGGAGGATGGGCTGAGAGGGGACGCGGGGCTGGATGGGGGACGGGAAGGGCTGTTGCTGGGGATTGAGGGCACCCTGGGCGGCGGCGGCTTGAAGGGCGCGCTGCTGCTGCTCGCGGGAGTTCCTGCGGTAGACGTCCTCGAAGGGGAGGACGACGGCCATGTAGACCTGGCCGAGGAATTCTGCGACGGACTGCTGGGAGTTGGGGGGCGGGAGGGTGTCGGGGAGGTCGAAGACGGGGAGGACGGAGGGCCAGAGGCCCTGCTGGGTGAACTGGGGGTGGGGAGTGGGGGGTGAGGAGGCGGGGTTACGTGTTGGAGAGACAAAGCGATTCGCTGACCTTCACGCCTCCGCCTGCGGTGTGGACGGTTGTCCAGAGCTTGAAGAGGTCGACGAGCCTGCCTGCGAGGCGGATGGAGCCGGGCTCTGTGGGGTGCGGGTCGAGGAGGGACCAGGAGGAGAGGAGGGGGTCGAATGCGGGGTTGGGGATGCCGGTGAGTGCGGGGGGGAGCGGGGTGTTGCGTGCGGCGTGTATGCCTGCGAGGGAGGAGAGGAACTGGCGGTGCTTGCTGCGGTAGGCGGGGATGTTGATGGGGTTGATGGGGTTGATGGACGGCTGCGGGGGCGGGCGGGGCTGGAGGGCGGCCATGGTGTCGTGTAGCGGTGCTTGTGCCTGGCTCTGGCTCTGGCTGCTCGCCCGTCCATCAGCGGACGCGATTCCCCCGAGCAGTGGCCCCGAGATTGGCCCGCCCCCGTGCCCTCCCATCCCACGCCCGCTCTGCGCAACCCGCGCCATCCCCGCCGCGGTCAGCGCCGCCATCTGCTTCGCCGCCGCGCTCGCGTCCAGCCCAAACATCCCCCCGCCCCCCATCCCCACACCGTCTACCAGCAGTCCCGCGTGGCCCCCGACCCCCGCACCCGACGCCCCAGCCACCCCGAACCCCATCGTCGCCGTCGTCGTCGTCGTCGCCGTCATCGGCGGCGGTGGCGGCTGGAACGCCCCCGGGCGCCCGTTTCCATGCTGCGGGCTGCAGCGCGGGCTCAGGACACGGCACTGCGCGCGGCGAGGCGGCGAAAATGGGACTCACAAGATCGACATGCTCTGATTCCGATTATTCGGGTAGTTCTCGCTCGTTGCGGCGCTGCCTCGACGTCGTGGGCGTGACAATCGCCGGTGGCGCGTCCTCATCCACCCGATCGGGCCATCCCCACGCTCCCAGCTCCCACACCGGCCTCGTCCTCGTCGCCGGCGGCGTCGTCAACGCATCGCTCTCGCTCTCCTCGCTGTTCTTCTTATCTAACTGCAGGCACGCACCCCCGTCGCACGCCCCGTCCAGACGCCGCCCCTTCGATCTAATTCCGTCACACTGTGACGCTACCCGAGTCACCCCGTGACGCGCATTTTTCCTGGTCGACCCACGCGCCCCCTCCCCCATCCGAAAATCTTCCTCCATGCCCCCCTCCGAAATCGACCTCATCTTCTCCTCAAAGGCCAAGCGCCCCGTCCCCTCCACCTCCTCGTCCGCGTCTTCCTCCGCCCCCGCCGCTCCCCCGCCGTCGCTCCCCGCCCCCAAACAGAAGAAGAAAAAAGACAAAAAACGCAAGCGCGACGACGCGGCGGATGTAAACCCAGACGCCCCCGCCGCCTCCTCCTCCTCTTCTTCTGTCCCCAAGCCTCATAAACGCCCCTCGGTCGAGACCATCCTCGATCCCTCCGCCCGGCTCTCAACTCTCCCCGCCCCCGCCGCCAAACGCCCAAAGGCGTCGTCTAAACCCACGCCCGCCGCGCCTCCATCAAAGCCCTCGTCCAAAGCCCTCAAGGACGACGACGCGCGCTTCAAAGACTCGCGCGGCACCGGCCCCCGTAAGCCCTCGCCCTCGACGAATTTTTTTTCTTGGCTTCTAATTTTTTTAATTCCTTGCCGTCGTCCTCGTCGTGCAGGGCGCAAGACCGAGGAAGGCTTCGCGATCTACAAAGAGGACGAGCTCGGCATCCAAGACGCCGGCGGCGGTGCGTCCCGCTCCTTCCCATCCCTCCCGCGCTCACGCTCACGCTGCCTTGTTGCACAGACACCCCGCTCTGTCCGTTCGACTGCGACTGCTGTGCGTGTCTCGCGCACACGTCCCCTCCCCCGCGCGCGCGCTGACCATCTCGCTTTCACCAGGTTTCTGAGCTTTTTTTCTCCCTATTTACGCTGATCTGCTCTCCTCGCACTCTGTACCCACTACCCGCGCATCTGTACTACCAATACCACGCATCGTCCCGTCCGCTGCTCGCCCGTTATCGTCCCAGCCACAGACCCCCTTCTCGTCCCGGCTCCATCGAAGCCTCCTGGACCGCGCCAGCAATGGTCCAGAGAGGTCAATGTGCAGCCCACATCGACCCACCCGCCCCCCGCCCGTCCCCGCACGAGCGCCGCCTCCGCGGGGACCCAGGCTCGCCGACGCGCGCTCGTGGCCGGCGCACATTCGCTCTCGCCGCGTAGAATATATAGACAGGTGAGTGCGCGTTCCCCCCTCTCGCGCGTCGTCGTTCCGGTCGCTGACATCCCTTGGGCGGCGATGCCAGTCCTGTGTAGCCCCAATGATAATAACGATATGTTTGTTCCGGCCTCCGACCTCCGACGTCCCTGCGCGGTCACGCGACGCACGCGCGATTCCAGCACCGCGGTCCGCGGCTCAAACGCGCTCTTCCGCCTGCGAAGCGCGCGAACCAGCCCTAGGCTTCCATTCCTCGGGAGCGGGTCGCACCCGTGACCCGGGCTCCCCCTCCCCCGTAAGTCAAGTGAAGTGTGTATAGTGCGTACGTATGTATAGCGCGCGCTCGGCTCTTTCGAAGCCTCTCGAGTCGGCGCCCGCGTCAGGTGGCTCGAAGGGGTCAAAAAGCAGCCTACATCGACCGAGTCCCCTCTTCGCCATCGCGCGGGCGGCCTGCGGGTCGTCCGCGCGGCCTCGTGCGCGCGTGCCCTGTGCGCTGGGTGTCGCGGTGTGATTGATTCACGCGGGGGGATACATGTACATCGCACGTTGCTTTGTGTAGTTGTACTGTATGATTATTGTTGTGGATTTGGTACTTTTGAATATATTGGAGTAGACGATGGGAGATAACGACAGCGATGTACAACTTGGTGCGAGGTTTACAAGACAACGGTCGAACGGAGACATTCATGAAGTATACTTTTAGTTGATAGAGGCTATTTGCGGTAAGGTCATGGCACGAGGTTCTCCATCCGCCCCGTGCGGTCGTACACGTACACGCCAGCGCCGCTGTCGCCGCTGAGCAAGCCAAATCGTCAGCAAAACAAGGCCCGTCGGGAGAGACGGCGGGCGACTCACACGACGAGCGGCCTCTCGCCGCTGTAGACGTCCCCGAGCGAGAACGCGTTGATGTCGTAGTCCACCTGCGCGAGCACCGTGCCGTTCGCGGGCGTCTCGTCCGAGAGGCGCACGTCCCACAGCCGCACGCACCCTGCAGCAAAAAGCAAACAAACCACGGCCGCGTCAGCCACCCGCCCGCCGCGCCCCGGCCGCAGTGCCTGCTCACCGTCCATGCCGCCGCTGACGAGCCCGAGCCCGACCCCGCCCCAGCCGCGCACCCACTTGGCCTCGGTCACCCCGAACCGGTTCCCGGGCGCGCAGCGCTCCGCGCCCCAGTGGCAGAAGCGCAGCAGCGGCCCGCGCGCGAGGAAGCGCGCGTCGTACACGTGCAGCTGGTTGTCGTTCCGCGCGGCCGCGAGCAGCGCGCCGTCCGGGCTGAACGCGGCCGCGGTCACCTCGCCGTCGCACGCGGGCGCGCCGCGCGCGAAGCGGAACGCGTCGAGCGCGGCTTTGTGCACGCGCGCCGCGCGCGCTTGGCGCGTAGGTCGAAGAGGCGGAGGACGTGCGAGGCGCCGGGGCCGAGCGTGAAGAGCGCGAGCGTCGAGCCTGCGGCGCCGGGGGGAGATGTGGATGTGGCGTGAGCGCGAGCGCGAGCGCGGACATGCGAGACGTGGGCGGCGCGCTCACCGGTTGGGTCGATCGCCATGGCGTCCCCGCCCTCTTTGGCGTCGAGCTCGTACAGCTGCTTCTGGGTGTGGATGTCGAACGCGCGGTGGTAGCCCGTCTCGTCGTCTGCGTCCCTCGGCTCCGAGGACGCGAAGAGGACGTGCTGCGTGCGTTCGCGGCCCCAGACCATCGCACCTGCCGACTGGTGCGCGGCCTTGGGCGCGATGTGCAGCACCGAGTCGGTCGAGCGCTCGCCGGGGTTCCGGTAGAGGTACACGCAGCTGCGTCGGCGCGAGTGAGCACCCGCGCGTCCTGCGGCTGGGGGAAGGAGGCTCACCCGTCGTGGCACGTTACGGCTAGAATCGGCTCGTCCGGGTGGTAGTGGAGCTCGTGGGGGACGTCCTTGAATTCCACTGGCAGCACGCGCATGTGAGAGACGTCTGCGACTCGGATCTGCGAGCACTTACTTTGCATGCCAGGGCTGATGCCGTCTTCACAGCTCCAGAAACGGACAGTGCAGTCATGCCCGGACGATGCCATATGTCCCTTGCTGCCAGGTCACATTGAACAACAGACTGACAAGAAGCGGGGAAGGCGATGCGTACTTGTGTGGATCGAACTGCACATCGGTTACAGTGAAGTATTTCGGGAGGGTTACAACTATCTTCGATATCAGTACCAAGTCATGAGGATAGCTCAGAGCAGCACCTTGGTTGTCTATGGTTCGAGAAACCACCCCGTCGTGTGTACGCACAATACTGTCTTTACAACAAGTCAACAAAACATAATTTTCACGTTCCGATGGAGGCCTTACTAGATCCGTTGCGGAATAGTTGCAAGCTACCCTCTCGATTTTGCGGGTCAGGTGGAGGCGCTATATAGAGGACTTAGTGTCATACACCGATGCCACACAGGAGATTGTCTCACGATCAGTGTCTTCCTCGTCTTCTGCATGGCCTCCCACGGTATGGCTCGAAATTGCAACCAAACCGGGAATCTGCGATATTCTGCTGATAGCTGCCTCGTGCATAAGGACATATTCGAGAAGAGATGGGAAGAAGAGACTCACGACCACCTGCTTGCTTAAATGACGCCGACAGCTGCAGCGCATCAAAATGAAGACTCTCGCGTAAGGAGGATGTAAAATTTCCCATCGTGTTGGGCCGTCGGTTGTACACTCGTTCGCCCATATGTAGTGGACGATAGGACGTCGGATGGCACGGCTGTAGTTTTGAAACCTTCAAGCTGCACTTAATCGGCCGACCATCTGCTATCCGAATCTGGCAGACTCACCGCATTCCAATGCCAGTAATGACTGGGTTTTGATTTCCACGAGAAGGATTGGACGGGGAGATTGCCGTGCAGCTTCTTTGGTCGGGGACGCGATGTTGTGTGCATCATGGAAAGTTCGGACATGGATGAGGTGAGTGAAACAGGATCCGAGTCGATCCAAAGTGGTCTCGTAGGCTCTTTCCACTACAGATCGCGCCAATCAGACTGAGAAGCGGGAGTAACATGAGAAGTATGACCTTTGGGTTGCTGTGGTAAGTGAGTCCCGGATGACAAGTGTCGTAGTCAATATCGTCTTCGAATTCAGACAATGGTTCTGCAGTTAGTTCGGCTTTCCAAACTTTGCCAGGTCGTCGTGCTTTGAGTGTTGTTGAACCTGAGAGTCGAATCGACGCGGCTGGCTCCAGCTTGGACCGTTTGCGCTGCTACCAGACACGTCTCATTTTTATTCTGCAGATCAGAAAGCCTACTTACCGCCGGTGGTGGGACGACGTCCTCGGCGTCGCTATCGTTCAATTCTATGATCTCGGGAACAACAGTCCGAGGGCGCTTTGAGTTTGAATGAGACGCGATGGACGTTTCGTTTTTGAACGACCGGGATGTCGATATGCGCTCACTCTTGACGCGTTTAGCGTTGAGAGCAGAGCTGCTGCCCTCGGGATGTGTGCGTTTGAGCCTCTGAGCATGTTCCAGCGTCCTCTGCATTGCCTGCAACGATGAGGGGGCTGATAGTAGCATGTCAGTCTCGAGTTCTGGATTGGCAGGGATCACGCGCACTGGAATCTCCTCTTGTGCTACTGCCCGAGGGTCTATCAATGTTTGGAGTGCGAGATGCCCCTGAGATTAAGAGACGAGCGCGTGAAGAGCGATGGGATTGGGGCATGATTGTATGCCCCCTAGAGCCATCCTCTGCCTCATTATCAGACGAGATGATCATGACCTGTTTATCCTTCTCTACAATGACGACCTCGTCCTCATCGCTGCTAATTGTGATGATTTCTTTGGTAGCCGGCATGGTCGACTCCCAGTAGCGCGCGTGAATCCAGGATCACAGTCAAGCAGGGGTGCGAGCGATGGAGGAGTGGCCGCGGCACGCGCCACTGCCAGGAGGCCAGGGAGTTGGACTTCGCGATCGCAGCACGTGCGCAACCTTTCATCGAGTCGGGTCACGCCCCTCGGCTCTGCCAGTCCCCCTCTGCGACATGCTCTCCACACGCACAGTTCCGCGGCGGATCACCCTCTCTGCACGACGGTGGGCCCATGTATCTGCCCCGAGCGCATCCCGAAAGCCGCTCAAACCCGTCGCCCCCGAGGATATTGCCCACTTTTCCAAAATTCTCCCGCAGACTGCCATCCTTTCCACGCTCGCCCCATCATCCCTACCGTCTTCTGAGCTAGAGCCATTCAACAATGATTGGATGGGAAAATATCATGGTCGTGCAACCACGGTGCTGCGACCACAGACGACCGAGCAGGTCAGCAAGATCATGCAGTGGTGTTATGAGCACAGGATAGGCGTCGTCCCGCAAGGTGGGAACACCGGACTTGTGGGCGGTAGCGTGCCCGTCGGTGACGAGCTCATCATCAATTTGGGAAACATGAACAAGGTGCGGTCGTTTGACCCTGTGTCAGGTTGGTACATCTCATTTTCCCGTCTCTGCTTTTTTGGAGATTTTGAATGAGCAGTCCTGCAGGTGCCTTGGTAGCCGATGCGGGATGCATTTTGGAATCGCTGTCCGAGTATATCGCTCCCCACAATCACATCATGCCCTTGGATCTAGGAGCGAAGGGAAGGTGTGTCCAAGAATGCATTGTACAACCCTCTTGATGGTCATGGAATTCCAGCTGTCAAATTGGTGGGAATGTCGCTACCAACGCGGGGGGGCTCCGGTTGCTCCGGTACGGCTCTTTACATGGGTCTGTCTTGGGCCTCGAAGTTGTTTTGCCGGACGGCAGCATCCTCGAGAACCTATCTACGCTCCGCAAGGATAACACAGGTCCGTTCTGCGTTACCTCCCACTTATCTCCGCGTTGAGCATCTCACCTCCAGGCTATGACCTCAAGCAGCTCTTCATCGGAGCAGAGGGGTCATTAGGCATCATTACCGGGGTCTCGATTGCAACTCCCCCTGCACCACAGGCGACGAATAATGTCATCCTCGCGCTGCCCAAGTTCGACAATGTCCTCCCGCTGTTCAAAACTACCAAGCAACACCTGTCCGAAATTCTTTCTGCATTCGAGTTCATTGACCAAACAGCATACGAGCTGGCTGTGAAGCACGGCCAGGGAAAAGCGCTTAGTGAAAGTGAAATCGATGGTGCGGAATGCTTTGTCCTGCTGGAGACAAGTGGGGGAAAGAGGGAACACGATGAAGAGGTAGATCGTCTTCGCCTATTGCTTTTCATCTTCCTTATGGCTGACTGGCTTCTTTCAGAAACTCAACACACTCCTCGAGACTCTCATGGATGCGGACGAGCCGCTCATTACCACCGGCGTCGTTTCGCAGTCGCCAGCTCAATTTGCACAACTCTGGCGATTGCGTGAGGGCGTAACGGAGGCTGTGTCCAAAGAGGGCAGGGCTTACAAGTACGACATCTCAGTTCCCCTAGCATCATTCAAGGACGTCGTGGACATAGTGCGTGAGCACCTGAGGAAACAGGGGCTGCTACACGAGGACGCTGTGAAGCATGTTATCGGGTACGGACATGTAGGCGACGGTAAGTCCCCTAGCTCTTCTCCATGTGTCATGTTCACCGAAACCGCTCACCAGGCAATCTTCACCTCAATATCGTCGCCGCTGCATATACTCCCGAGATTGAGGCTGCTCTTGAACCTTTTGTGTATGAGCTCGTCGGTATGTGACACCGCTCTTATTTGTTGGCCAATGCTCATCGCTGTCGTCACCACCGATAGCTTCCTACAATGGCTCCATATCCGCAGAACATGGCCTTGGTGCCATGAAAGCGCATGCTATCCACTACTCAAAAAGCGGGGTCGCCGTGGATTTAATGAAGAAGATTAAAGAGCTGTTCGACCCGCGGGGAATCATGAACCCAGGAAAGGTGCTGGAAATCTGAGAGGTGTACCTCCGTTTTGGTACCCATGACTATCCTATGTAGCGATATGAATATACACGAGCTTTGAACGATAGATGAGGCGAGAACAAAATATCAACTTGTCCGAGCTGTGCCACTGGGAATGGAAGTGGCTGCACCCTAACCTTGTTTTAGGGAATTTACCCCCAACCTTATTCTAGCACTCTGGACGCCTCTGTAGTCAACCAGACCACCATGGTACAGTCGTCTCTCCTCATGTAGCTTTCAAGCTGATCATGCATGGGCGTCTTCTAGCCCATATTTCAAGACCGGAATGGCATGGCTATCAAGTTTTTTATCCAAAAAGATCTATCAACAGAGATGCAAGCAGAGCTCTGCGAGACCATCACCGTGCGTTTCATGCTTCTAGCTCTTCGTACTCGAATGTCTGAGGCTTTGAATCACCAAGTCCCTTGGAGGTCGAGTAGAGTCCAAAGTCCCGCGGCAAGGCTTTATTCTCATCCAGCCTGGCACCCCAGAGGCCGAGCGACTGCGTCTTTGTTGGAGCAGCGCTGAGCGTCCGGACAGGCATTTCGTACCCTACTCTTACGTAGAGGCATGCAAGATCGCGGGCATGTTGTTGAAGCAGATATTCGTTATCAACGGAGAGCCGATAAAGTTTCATATCGATTCGAGCATCGCCAACGTCAATGCTCGAGCGGCGCTTAGCGCAAGGGTCATGGTGCGCTGCCACTCTTTGCCCCCATCACCTACTCTTTTGCGCGCGTGCCGCGATGGCTTACTGCTTGGATTTAGCACTCTGGTGGAGATCCGACAGCCTCAGCTCAATCGGCGCGGGTCATTCTGGCCGACCCCAACACGGAAGTCTTCCAGCACCTTGTCAAGAGCTACCAAGGGATTCCCGAAAAATATGTCGAATCCTATCTCTGGGTGAAAAAGTGCGTTGAAAAGGGCACCGTGCTGTACACTCCTCTCGTATACAAGAACCCAGGCGGCAGGCGTCCCGGCGAGGAGTACGTGGTCCACAATTCAGGGGCATTTGCTCCAGCGACTGACCGGTGACCTTGCAGGAGAACCCAGTTCACTGAAGAGGACGAGGAGCATCTTTGCAACTGGATTGCCGCTAAGATTCCTTACAAGGAGACTGGTGGCAGAACAGGAAACAGGCTCTACCAGCAATTATGCGAACAAGTATGGATGCTTTTTGATCCCTATGCATCTCACTGCTTAATCTTTTGATTCAAACTGAATAGGCTAGTGAACCTGAGTTTGCTTGGGTCAGCCGGCACACCTGGCAGTCCTGGCGCGAGCGCTACAAGAAGAACTCGCAGCGCTTGGACGTCATCATCCAAGCGATCGTGGAGCAGAAGAAACCTCTTCTTGGAGAGAAGGGCCAGTACGGCTACGTGCGTAGACCAGAGGAGAAGCAAAAACGCAGCCGAAAGCGCAAGAACGCGCCTGGAGGTTCAGCGGCACCCGATGACGATTTCTTGAACGGGGGCGGACACATGCACCTTACCATGGCCATGCCGATGCCTGGTCAGGATGCGCACCACCACGAAGGTCTCTCAGGTCTCGCTCCTGTGCCAGTGGGTATGTATGCCCATGCCCCGCCACCTGGACACCCGCACGCACCCCCTCCGCACATGCATCACCTAGCAGGTCCAGTGGGAGGTCCTATGGATCCTAATGTCCCTCCCGGGCTCATGCTAATGAGTAAGAGCCCTGCAGAAGAAGAAATGGAAGACGACGAGGCCGATTGGGCTGTAAGAGTTGGCAACGCGCCTCCTCCTGCGTGGGCCAAAAGGGCAAGCGAAGAAGATGGCCTCGAAAACGGCGTTTCTAAGAGGCAGAGGACTGAGTGAGTCCACTTTCTCATGTATGATATAGAAGCTGACTACGCTTTCATCAGTGAGGGTCCTATCCCAGCTCCTGTTCAGCCGCACGGGGGTCCAAATGGCATGCAGACCATGCACCTAGTTGATCAGAGCATCCTCAACATTGCTCAGGAATTCCGCTTTACCGTGGACGAGGTGCAAGAGTACTATGATCGCTGCGGTGCAATGGATCGTACACATGCACGATTCAAGAGGATGCGCGAGGTTTTGATGAAGATGGTCGATGATGAGTTGCTGTGAATTGCACTGTATGATTGCCAGGTGTAAGCATGGGCGATGTGGCTTCGAGTTTCTTTTTATTGATAGCTACTACTTATTGGGTGTCAGATATGTATACGATACAGATGTTGTGGCTCGACACCATGCTTATCTTTTCCAACTATTTCCGGTTTAAACAACAGCTTTTTCGCCTTGTTGGCAGCAGAGCCTGTCATATAGTCGTACTACTACTGGTCACGTTTCAGTCGCAGCAGGTCACACTCGCTCTGATTGCCAAGTCTTATGATCCCACTTTTTCATGTCGAGTTCACCCACACCCTTTCGCAAGCGCTCCAAATGGGACGAAGATGATCAGGACGACGAGGCTGCTGTGCGCCAGCCAATCTTAAAGCGGAAAGCCAAGCCCAAAGCTATCGGCAGCGAATGTCAAACACCTAGTCGCACAGAATCACCCTCCTCGCAATCCAGACCACGGTCGAATCACAGTCTCTTCGTTCCCCCGAGAACATACCATCCACCATTCATACCATCACGCTCGGTCTACTGCTATGAGAGATTAAACTCCATCGAGGAAGGGTCGTACGGTGTCGTCTTCCGCGCGAAGGAAAAACAAACTGGAGACATCGTGGCTCTGAAGAAGTTAAAGCTCGATGAGGAGAAACATGGGTTTCCTATCACTGCCCTGCGCGAGATCAATGCGTTGATGACTTGTCGCCACGAGAACGTCGTTGGCATTCGGGAGGTAGTAGTTGGTGACACCCTGACCCAGTACGTGTAGTAAGTTACATCCCGATTAATATATCATACTTTTTCCTTTTCTGTTCTCAAGGGTTTTCATCGTCATGGACTTCATTGAGCACGACCTCAAGACTCTGTTGACCCTGATGCCATCCCCGTTCTTGCAATCAGAGATCAAGACGCTCATGATTCAACTTCTATCGGCTGTCGCTCATTGCCATTCAATGTGGATCCTTCACCGAGACTTGAAGACCAGCAATCTACTCATGAATAATCGTGGCACAATCAAAGTGGCAGACTTTGGCCTTGCCAGACGATACGGCGATCCAATCGGTGTAGGAGGATTACACAGCTTGTTGTCACTTTGTGGTACAGGTGCATATATTTGTATCTCAAATGCCTTCGTTCTCTGATTTCTCCTCAAAGAGCTCCTGAAATCCTCTTAGGTGCTAAATCATACTCGACGGCCGTGGACATGTGGTCTGTTGGCTGCATTTTCGCTGAACTTCTCCTCAAGAGCCGCTCTTCCAGGCCAAAGGTGAAATCGAGCTGCTATCAATGATATTCAAGCTCCTTGGTCCACCAACCAACAATTCTTGGCCGGAGTACTCATCCCTGCCGTTGGCAAAAACTATCACACTGCCCTCACCACAGCCACACCAGCTCCGCCAAAGATTCCAGTACATGACCGCGGCAGGCATCGACCTGCTCATATCCTTACTGACCTACGACCCTGAGCGTAGGATCTCAGCGGAAGAAGCTCTGCAACATCCTTACTTTACGTTCGTCGTTACAGAATTCTGACTATCTCTCCCTGACGAATTTATTTGACAGAGAGTCACCACTTCCCAAACACCCAGATTTATTCGGATCATTTCCCTCCGCTGCTGCAGGGGAGAGGTGCGTTGTAGTAGCAGCCATGTTCTCCTTCTGTTTCTGAGACATCCTGTAGGCGGCGAAAGCCGTTTGACAGCCCCACGGCCCCAGCCAGGGCTGCAGACCAGTTGCTCTCGAATCTAGACCCTCCATAGGTCTCATCGTCGTCGCAACAGTATCCTGGTCTGATTCTTGGATCTCCCCATAGCTAACATGGTGTTTATTGCTGTGCGGGAGACGAAGTGAAACTAGCCTTGCTCTTATATCGCCTCATAAACTCTTTCGAGATCCTGAATATGAGTGTACATGCAAATATATCGCTAAAGTATGCAAAAGTTTAGCAAAATTCAACGTTTCAACAAGTGATCGCGCACGAAAAGAATAAGTCGGCGACGAATAAATAATAGAATGGCAATAATTTAAGGGTATAACTGATGGACCTAAATAAATGGTTTAAGTCCTCCTTCCCGCTACCGAGAGACTTCCACCGACCCCCTCTGTAACATTATTTGCTCTGTATCGTTCGTCCAATCAATCAAAATGACAACCGCATCATCAAACATTGTCTTTGACGACATCTTCACGATTAAAAGTATTGATCCCGAGGGCAAGAAATTCGACCGAGGCAAGTTTCAGCTGTATGCCGATCACAGCTTGCGTTGAAATGGCCCATCTTCGACAGTGTCACGACTACACGCCCACTCCAAAAATTACGATATGGACTTGACGCTAGACTATAATATCGAGCTTTTCCCTCTTGAAAATGGTCAGACACTGGCTATGGCATTGGCGAGTTCCCTCGCCCGAGGTGGTCCCGCTGTCGGGGGTACAGGAGGAACGGATAACGGTAGAAGAGGAAGACAAGGATAGGAATGTCTGGCGACCAGATGGTAAAGGTCGCAGAGGACTTGAAGAAGACTATGACTATGTGATGTACGGCAAGGTATATCGTTTGATTCTGGCACGGCTGAGATCGTGTATGTTGTTCTTTTTCTATCAATCGTACTTGCCTGATCGTTCTCCTGCCATAGGACTGCATATGCGTCTTTTGGGGGGCTGCTCATGTCCCTGACAGGATCTTTCCGCCATATGACGAGCATAGTTCTTGGGAGATCCTTGTATACATATTGCTACGCAAGTGAGGGCGTTTGCGTGTGCTTGATATAATTGTCTCCATTTGTACCCCAGTGACAAGTTGAAAAGATTGCTACTTTCGCCAGACGTCATGCATCATGTAAAGTCGGAGATTTCGATGTCTGTTCAAAGAAACCCTCCACCATTCCCCAGCAGAAATCCTTGATAATTGTGTGATACGTTTACACTGAAGTCTTCGGACATTACAGAATACAGTCTATGAATAGTCCGGCAAGGAGGGTGGTAATGGTGAGTATCAGAGCTACCGTTCACTCTTCCTCTTCTGGATCTCCAATACCACTTTGCAGAATTGCAAACGATGTCTCCGACTCCGGCAGACAGGGTGAATCATAGATCTTGCAGATGCGGGTATTGGCACGACCTTTCTTCAATTGCAGGCTAGACAATAGAGCGTAAACATACTGCCATTTCTACAGAAAAATCAGGCCTACCGTGTAGTGGAAGCATGTGCCAAAATGTTGCCACCAATAGGTTTCTTCTCATTTGACGCATATGGACCAGCGGCTGCATCGGGAGTGGACATCACCTGGTTGCTGAACACGACTGCGATTCCGAACTGTGCAAAGAAGATCAGCAGGACCGGATCGTGCTGCTTCAGCTCAGTTGTACCTCATCAGCAAGTCTTTGTAGGCCTCGTAGAAATTTAGACAAGTGAGCTTGGCGAGCAGCCAGCTCTCCTCTTCCAAGATAGTCACTTCGGAATAACGCAGTGGCTGAATCGACGATAAGTAGGCAAAATCTTGATTGGTGTTTGAGTGCAGCATCCATCGCGAGAACGGAAACACTCACCTAGACTCCGACATGAGGGCACTGGCAGCCGTGAGCAGTTGATGCTGATGATCTGCGTTGTACGCTCTTGCATATGCGACATTGTCCAGTACCTCCTCTCCGTTCAAACCGTACCGCTCCGCAACGGCAAGTAAGCGCACGGGACGGAAGGTGCCTTCGGTGTCGATATACAAGCATTTGCCCTCGCCGCCCCCCATATCGACCGGAAGTTGACATGTCACAGCGATTGTATGACATATTTGCGATTTCCCTGTGCGGAACTCCCCAAAGAATTCAGTGATTGAGCCGGTCTCAATCCCGCCTGCAGGTAGTAAGCTCTCTGATGGCGTGCACTGGTTGCCAACATATATGCGTACCTCCCAATAATGTGTCGAGGTTCTTTGAGCCCGTCGTAATGTGTACGAGCTCAGACCTCCGGGCGTGTACTTCAGTGGCGCTTTGGAAGCCGAGAGGCACAATCTTTTGTGCTACAAAGTATTCATGGCGTCACCCAGACCAAGAGCGCTCAGCTGACAAGTACATACCTTCTGCCAAGATCTTCTCTGCTTTCTGCTCTGATATTCCCTTAATGCTAATGAGGTTCTTCTTGGACGTATACGCGACCGCCTCGACAGTGTGGAAACCGGCGTCTGCCAGTTTCTTGATATCTTGTGCATGAATGCCAGCTTCTTGAAGTTTATTGATGAGAAGTGGTCCAGATATTTGAATCTCCTCTCCCTCCTTCTTGAGGTACCTCAGATTCTTGGGACATATTTGAGCTTTAAGAGATGGTGTAAAGGAAACGCTTCGATGCAGGAGGTATAAGGAAGGGTCACAGAGTAGCGATCACGCTGTGATCACGCGCAGCGCGACGTGTCCCGAGCATGTGATCGAGTCATGCTGAATTTATTTACCGTAAGGGTTATGATTCACACAAGCACAACCCTATGGTTACTCGCACTAATTCACGATACAATACCACCCTTGCACACCGACCGAGTACTGTACATTACATAGTGCATACGAGTACGGGTAGCTACATAGGTCGTAAACGACCTGCACAGCCACCAATAAATGGAATTATCTATCTATTCACACAAGCAAAAGGCCGTTAATTAATTGATATTTAGTGAAAAGTGTCTAGACAAATCCGAGGGTCCGAATTACTGCGAGATAGGCTAGTTCAGCCAAACTGTCTGTATGATGGTTGAAAACACACGGTTGTTACTCAAAGATCTAGCTCTCTGAGACATGAGCCCAAGGTAAACTTGAATAGACGGACAGACGAGACATTGACAGACCTCGAGCTTGGATGTCGACTCGCTGAAAGACCTAAGGATTGAATATTGAGTGACAATACGGATCAAGGTCGTCGG
This sequence comes from Heterobasidion occidentale, assembly GCA_039111635.1. Taxonomy (NCBI): domain Eukaryota; kingdom Fungi; phylum Basidiomycota; class Agaricomycetes; order Russulales; family Bondarzewiaceae; genus Heterobasidion; species Heterobasidion occidentale. Next base: position 1,267,642 of record JBCAQO010000001.1, on the reverse strand, counting down.
GCGGTCCTCATATCATATGTGAAAATATAGTATAATGAAAAGAACGTTGAACGACCTATAGCACCAGTGAAGACGAAGTTGCACCCAACGCCTTACTCAACTTTTGCTCGAGCCACTCTACAGCATCGACATCCAAGACGACCTGCGGCCACTTCACGATGTCGTACACGTTCAGCTCCTTGACAGTGACGGTCTCTGCCTTGAGGAGATTGTTACTAGAGCAGGCCAATCCATGAGGGACAGTCTCTTGCCCCGTAACGAACAAGGTCTTCTCCCAACCAAGCTCCTTCAGCCTCTGCGCCATACCCTTTGTCTTCGTCCCAGGCCATTGCAGACTCTGCACAACACGAAGGTTACGCTCCTTCACTCTAGCACTTAACGCTACCCGCATACCCATCTGGATAACCTTTCGAGGAAGCTTGGTGCTGAAGTCTCGCGGTTTGGGTCCGAAAGCGACGCCGCCACCTCGCAGCATGGGACTTTGACCATCACCCAGACGTGCCATACCACTACCCTTTTGAGGACGAATCTTGCGACCGGAACCGCGCACTTCGGCTCGCGTCTTCGTGCTCGCAGTGCCTTGTCGTAACGAATCCAGGAAGTGAACTACGCAGAGGTGCAGGATGTCGCGACGGATGGATGAGCAAATACTGTTGGGTCCAAGCTCGACTAGCTTGTCGGATGGATCGTCATCTTTGCGAGGATGGAGAAGAGAAGACATGGGAACATATATTGGTTGCGTGATCGGGAGGGCTGTCGCAATCGTTCAAATGTGAAGACAGATTTTCGCGCTGAAACAGAATGCATACCTGTGACAGGTGCACAACGGAACGGGGTGCGCATGCTGAGCAGGTTATCGTCAAGAGTGAGCCAAGCGTGTCCCTGAGCAGTTATGGCTGCAGTCGTGAGTCTGCGGTTGGAAAACCGCGACGACTTTCGGAACACAGTTAGCGTAGTTGGATGAGAATACTTTTCAAAATGACTTACCTGTCCGAGCGATCGCCTGCTAGCAGCCAACATACTGTTTTGAAGAGATCTAGTGCACCAAGGCGCAGAGGACTCAAGTGAACGTGGAGAAGTCTACTAATCTCTACTAATACATAAAGCTAATGTCACCACAATGTCACGTTTAATTACATAATTAATAATATCGTGAGAAACCGGCATAATGGGCCGTCTTCAAGGGCTCCGTCGTATACACACCCGCTCGATACAAACTAACGACCGCAAGAAGGGTGAGTCTTTGCTATTGATTTCTGTGAACGTCTGTCGAACGCTGGGAGGTCGCATTTTCTCGTTTGTTTGGACGAAACCGACCAGATTTGAGTTGGATGCTTGTTCACTGGTCTGGATGACGGACGGACATTCCTCACATCCACAACTCAGATAATTGACCTTGATTTTCGCCTCTAGCTCCCCCACCAAGCTGAGCCGGCCCCCTCTCCCTTAGAAAAAAATGGCGTCAACAACTAAGGCTGTTCAGACTTTCGGTAAAAAGAAGGTGTGTTCTGATTGAATTCCACTTTCCCGCATATGAAACGAGTAACATTACTGTAGACCGCAACGGCGGTCGCACACGCCCGTGAGGGCAAGGGCCTGATTCGTATTAACGGATCTCCCATCAACCTCGTTCAGCCAGAGATTCTCCGGTTCAAGGTCTATGAGCCCATTCTCGTCGCCGGCGAGGAATCCTTTGCTTCCGTCGACATTCGAGTGCGCGTAAAGGGTGGTGGACACACTTCCCAGGTCTACGCCATCCGCCAAGCCATCAGCAAGGCCATCGTTGCCTACTACGCAAAGTACGTTGATGCGTACAGCGCTATCGAGTTGAAGAAGAAGCTAGTTGCGTACGACCGAACTCTCTTGATCGCGGACCCAAGACGGATGGAGCCCAAGAAGTTCGGTGGTGCTGGTGCTCGTGCTCGCAGGCAGAAGAGGTTCGTCCTTTATGCTATTGACACTCAACACCGATTGAGCGTCTTCTTGTTTCTAGTTACCGGTGAAGGATTTTTGTCGCTGTCTATTTCCTTGCATCATGTGTTACTTTTCTTCCTTGCTATGACATGACAACATGCCTCCCTTTCAAATCGACATGTTCTCTATGGGCGGCGCTTTTGCCCAGATATGAAATGAGGTCAACTAAATTAGTTTGAAGCTTTCGGGGTTTGAGTGAACTTCTCATGGGTGAGGCGAAGTGTGCCAGGAGTCACCTGAATAAAGCAGAGATAGGGGATGAGTCTTGTTGAAACAATTGGAAGTCGTTGGCTGTTGGATTGTCTCGACTCTCGAGCGTGTAAATTTGAACCCCGCGGATGCATTCAACAATGTCAACGGGTGGCGCGCTCGCGTCAGTCATCATGGAGCACTCACTCTCAATACAACCTGCTACAGAGAACATGCGTCTCTTTGTCGATTCTTCTGGTGCAGCACTGAGCATCTTTTTGGATATCAGCGGTGTTGAGAACAGGCCAAAGTTGATCCGCACCCTCCGTGTCTGTTGTTCTCATCACCATTGAATGTGGCAGTCTCTGACCTGATCTGGCATCCTACTCAGAATCACGGAGCAGAACCATGCCGCTTTCCGAAAGACGCGTCGGTTCTCCTGGTGGATGCCGATTCAAGATCTGGCAGGCAATTCGTATGCGACTGGGCCGCCGATCCGAATAAAGTTGTCTTAGGCTATCAATGGGCTCGCAGATGTGTGGCCCAGAGGAGACTGTTGCTTGAAGACGATGATTGGGGAGGTTTCCGCGTTTCAGACGACGGAGAAGATATCTATTCCGAGGACGAGTATGCTGAGGAGATCCAAAAGTAAGCAAGTCTCCTCTGTATCGTCAAAGCTACTCATTCATCTATGAAGAAGTCCGTTGCCCACTCCTCGACCGACCCCCTCGGGACCCCCTGGCAGCATCAAGACAACTGAGCCTCCGTCCACACAATCTCATATTCAGCCGAAAATGCACCCTCCTCAGTCCCAGTCCCAGCCCCAGCCCCAGCCCCAGCCTCAGTCCCAGTCCCAGACTCAACCTCAACTCCAGCCCCAGCCCCAGCATCCTTTCATCAACCACAATTATCCTCCAATGCACAACATGTTCCCTCAGCTGTCACCCTCTAATCCTTTTGCACACATCCCGAACATGTTTGGGCTCAATCCACAGTTCCAATATCCCAATCCAATGATGCAGGCTCCATCTGTCATTTCGCTGGTCGAGTCTGCTATACACCTTGCCCGTCAACAGGGTGCTGATACTACACAGCTCCAAGCTGTCCATGCATCTTTGTCTCAGCATCCTCCTCAACAGCCAACGTCACACCCTTCTTATTTCCGAATATACAGAATTATACAAGCCCACTAGCCATCGCTGGATCTTCACAGCATCCGCTTTTAGAAGCTCCATCACCTGCTCAGCCCCAGCTTCCAGACAATGGTTCGGATGGTAGTGATATTGAAGATATCTTCATGTCTCAAGAACCACCGACACCCTCGCTGAAACGCAAGGGCCGTTCTGTCAGCCCCGCTTCTCTGCTTCGCCCGGCACCATCATCGAAATCAAAATGCAAACAAAAGTCTGATCAAGTTTCACGTCTGCACCGTCGCAAATCGCCATTGACACGTTCGCGACCTCTTCCACCTCCAGTTACTTCCGATAGACCGCCCTCTCTATATTCAAGTGCATCCACACCATCTGCGACGTTTCCACCCAAGGAAGCGCAGACCAGGCGAGATGAAAAAGGCGTTTTCAGAGTGGCCAATGGTCCTCTGCGTATATTCGTGCAGATCGATATCCGAAACAGGCGTGAGATCGTGATATCCATCAAGGTGAGCAGATCCTTCACCGCTTTTGCTGATCTTGTTGACGTCACGTACGTCAGAAAAACGGCGGGATCATCACTGCTGACATCGCCGTCGCAGCTTATGCAGTCCTCAGTGTGCGCTCAACGACATACCACAGTTTGCGTGGCGAGGCTGAGCGTCACGGCACGCCTGTCGTTCTAGGCAGTTTCGTGCATGACTGTATCGCGGAAGGGCGTTTGCTCGATCCTGAGGAATACTCGCTCAACGAATCTTCGGCCAAAAAGAAAAGAGGTCGCCAACCAAAGCTTGCCCAGGACAAGGTTACCAAGCCATCCGAAGCGAAACCGAAGGGCAGGCAAAAGAAGACAAAGCAAAAGACACCCTCATTGCACCGAGACCGGTCACCTACCCCTGCTCCACCGATGGAAACGAAGGAGATGAGTGGCGGAAAGTATTATTTTACAGATGCAGAAGTAAATTATGCGCGGATGTATTTCCGTCGACTCATGGAAATCGATCCCAACACCTCATTGGTGGATGCATGCATCAAGCTCAGCGTGAAGGTGCGCCGCTTTGGGTCATGTATGCTCTCAAAACTTTTGAACACTCGGCCTCTATATTTACAGATGCCGCATCACCCCGATCGTGGCAACAAACCATGAGCAAGAGGGGTATATGGGAAGAGGCCAAGACCAGCGCCACATCTCGGCCTCCACAAGAGGACATAGTTCATAATGGTAATGACCACATATCTCATGATGATGACGACGACACCGATGAAGATATACAAGGTGTTCGCGAACTGTTGGGGGAAGACGATCATGTGGGCGATGAAGGGCCGTTTGCTGAAGAGCCGATGGTAAATTCGTTTCCAGAATTCGAAAAGCACGATGAGGCGCCTTCCACCTCGGACCCTGTCTCTGTTGTTAATCCTGGACCTAACCTTCATACCGTTGCGCCTGCTACTGAGCTTAATGTTGAGCCCGTGGCTACAGCTCCGCTGGCGCCTGTGTCCGTTCCTACTCCCTCTCTTGCCCCCACATCCGTCCCGGCCTCTGTCCTCGACGACAGCTTAGATAGCACGCAGGTTCGAGTTGACTTCGAAGCTATTGTTGGATTTCTTTCTTCCGCAGATGCCGATGACGGCGGGGAAGAGGAAGTTTGGGCTCTGCTAACGCGGCTGGTGAGTCTTTTCTGGTTTCTACATATTCTTCCCGCTGACGAAAGATATAGCATCATTGCCAGACAGCTCCAGATTGGAGAACTTTTGTTGAGCGACATTCGGAAGCCGTCATGGAGGAAGTCGCTCGACGATGTCAGCTGCAGATAGCCCCTTCGTGAACAACGTTTGGCAAGCCTACGGCCTGGGTCTGATGTTCAGTTTACATACACTATGCTGGGAGGATGTACATAGGAAATTCCTTAAGCGACATTGAATGACCAGCGGATGAAATCCAGCCATGCACGTTCAGATCTCTCCATCATACCTTTGAGCGTCGTCTTGACCATACCGTTTCAAGATGTCTGCAATGAAGAATAAAAAGATAGAATCACGATAGAGCGTGAGTTTTATACAATCTAATCTTCAGCAATAGCAGGAGTCGTTTGAGGTTGCTTGAAGAATCGCCGACGCTTCTCTTCCACGGACATCGATGCAGTATCACCCCGGAGTGACTGCCCTGAGTAGTCAAACGTCCCAACCGCTACGCCAATGAGTGCACATGATGCAACTGCTACGGGCAGTGAACGTGCTGGATAGCGTTCAGCAGGGAGTGTCGACGGCGCAAAACCAGGGCTCACATTTGATACCAGCCAGAAATCCAGCCGCACATCCACCAGCGACCCCATTGAGTGCATCGTCCTTCTGACGCTGGTTGGCCACGATAGACTCGGTCAAAGCGAACGTCGAGCCCATGGCAGCTGTTGTACGTCCATTCGGGAGCACGACCCTGTCATGAGTCTTTCAAGCAGCTGGCGTCGAGTATCCAGATGCGCACCAAAGAAGCCGATGGTCCCGCCGCTCCTCGACAAAAATCCGCTTGCACCCTTGGAATGCGTGCCGAGCGCGTTCTGGACAGCACTGACAAAGGCGCCGACCAAGCCCGCCTGCAGGCCTACGGTCGCGGCGTACTGGACGGTCGGCTTGTTCTCAAACGCGGGAGTGTCTATAGGCGGAGATGATGATGAGTCGGAAGACATGCTGGAGGGAGCGACGACGGCGAACGACGGTGACGAGCAAGCGAACAGTTGGCCGCGAGACGGTGATTTGCCATTTTTGGCCACGATCGTTTGTTGACCACCTCCAACGACTCAGTGCGTCCGGAATTTTGTCAAAACTTACACTCCTTCTTTCCCAGTCACTTTCACCGTGTACATCGCGTATAACATCGTTGGATTTGAATCAGCAGACGCGTATCTAATCTGTTTGATTCCCTCAGTCTTCCTCGATGGAAAGCGTCGATACGGAAGCAGATGCCACTGCGAACCCATGGTATAGAAATCATGGACGACCTCATGGCTTCGAACTCGTGCAAAAATTAACTGTCTGTTCCATATCTCCTAGATGCAGCGGCCTTTCTGTCGCATTTACTCCTGCTAACAGATCAGCCAGAGGAAGCGTCCTTGCCACTGTATCGCTTTGTTTCCTTGGGAGGAGGACTCCCTCGAGAGACTATGGGGCGGACGCCATAACACTCCACAAATCAAACCTCAATGGAGAAAATTGGTGCAACAGTGGACTGGCACAGTGGCAGTTGGGAGTGTTGCCAGTGTCTGTATTCTGCAAGCTTTGGCGCCAACCCCACGTTCCCCGTTTCGACTGACCCTTCAAGATATCAATGTAAATCCTCCAAATTACCCCGCATTTATATTTTGATTGCTGATGAGCAAGGCAACATCATATACAGAAACAGAACGAGGACATCAAATGCATTTGCTGGTCGTTAAATCGCGAACATCCCCTGAACCCTCTTATCGTGTTCAGCTGTACGTCTATGCTCTACATCGTCGACATACGCAGCAACGAAATTGCAGGCTACCTACGCGGCCATGGTGGCGTGTGTTTCTCATGCTCCTCTTGTCCCTCACTCTGGTTCGCTGACATAGGCTTCATCGTAGGCGATCACGTCGATCACGGTGCATCCGACGACACCCAACCTGCTCTGCACCACCTCGCGCGACTTCACCGCGCGTATCTACGACCTCACTCTCTCGCCTAATCAAGAGCCCAATAATCCCGTGTGGATGCCTGGTGAAGGTCCCAACAGGGCTGGGGCAGCACATGCTCTCCACATGACAGAGCCTGAAGGCCAGTATCGCGGGCGGTGCGTGGCTGTCTTGTGCGCGGGTAGGAGTGGGGGCCACCAGGCTGCCGTGCTGGGCTCAGCATTCCATCCAACCCTCCCCATCATCGCGACATGCGGAGTGAGCATCTGTGTCGATCATCTGCGAGGCTATCGCTAGGTAATCGACGCGCCGACGCTGATGCCAGGTCTTTCAGTTAGACAGAGTTGTGAAAATATGGCGCGTACCGCCACCAGTCATGGAAAAAAACCCGCCTATTGTTCGAGAAGACAAACCACTTTTCAGCAGTTCTTGCGTCCACAGGTCCCGCGTGCTGTCCATTAATTGGTCCGCTCCATCCGCTCTCCTTTGCATTGTGACGGCCAAGAAATTCTTATTCGACTCTTTTGCTTGCAGGATAGGTTACGACACACTCCTGACGCATAGCGCCCCGATACTCCTGCGGGTGAGTAAACAAAACTGGCAAGAAGAAGCAGGTGAGATGGTGGTGTGGCAATGGTTGAGTGCAGACAGATTTTTTCCCCCACCATCCCGTCCAGGATGTGCTCAGAGGATGCACTTCGGTAAGCTTGCATCCCCCATCAAGGCTTGACTAACATTGATTCCTTCTCGTGAACTCGTGGTATGCATCTAGGATTATCAAGAGAGCGGTAGGTCTCATTTAAAACAGGCAAGTGCCTGCGACTCATTGTACATTCCCTCAGCGTCGTTCAAGATACTATCCACTGTCCCCCTTCCCTATCCACAGCTTTCCCAGAGAATTCCACCGTCTTCCATACAGCTCGCCGTCTGCAGCTCGCCATCTACAGACCCAACCACTAGGTCGAATCGCCATGATCCGCTGATCCTCGTCCCGCTTCTGGACACTGTCCGTGTCATCAACGCTGGCGACTTAGCCCCACGCGCACCGCCCCCATTTCCGCTTGATGTACCTGAGGTGGTGGAGATGACCAAGCGGATCCGGCTGGACGAGGGCAGCGGGGAGGACGAGAAGATATGGCAAGAGGGGCTAGGATGGGATATTGGGACTGAAAACTTGAAAGGGAAGAGCAAATTGGGAGCAGAAGCCAAAGAAAGCATCCAGGCAGCATGTATGAGCGTTGACCGGATGGTAGTGATTGCATTAGGAGAACAAGGAGCTGTATGGGTCTGGGTAAACAAGACAGACTAAGCTGTTCCATGCGTCTCATTCGTTGTAGCTTGTCTCACTAGCCTTGTCATCTTACATCTCATGTATATCGCAGCGTTCTTTCGCGACATCTGAATATTCACGCAGTCGAATGATCTCCAGCTCCCAGTCTCCAATCGCTCTAATTCCAAGGACGACAATGAACGACAAAAGGATGCGAATCTACGCAAACAATGGAGCCGAAGGAGGAAGAAGAGAACATCCGCAAGTGAGAAAAACCAGTGTCCTTCCAGCCACCAACAAGAGACTGGACGCTCATATCACATCCGCTTCGCCTATCATGAACATGATAAACAAACAGATATCATGGACGGTTCGTGAATAACGTACCATCTAGTACATCTCGAGGACACCCGATGGCGACTTGGTCGCGGCCTCAGCGGGGATCGCATTCACATCGTCACGCTTATACGCTTCCAGCACACCTGTCGGTGACTTGGTTGCGGCTTCAGCGGGGATCTCGTTGATATCGGCCCGCTTGTAAATTTCGATAACGCCGGCGGGGGACTTGGTCGCAGCCTCAGCGGGGATATCGTTGACGTCTTCCCTCTTGTACATCTCGAGCACTCCAGACGGTGATTTGGTCGCAGCTTCGGCCGGGATAGCGTTCACATCGTCGCGCTTGTACATCTCCAAAGTGCCCGAGGGAGACTTGGTTGCGGCCTCGGCGGGAATGGTGTTGACGTCATCGCGCTTGTATACTTCGACTACGCCTGACGGAGATTTCGTCGGGACCTCCTCAGGGATATCGTCGCGCTTGTACATTTCTATGACACCGGAGGGAGACTTGGTCGCGGCCTCGGCAGGAATGGTGTTGACGTCAGCGGGAGACCGCTTGATGTACGCGGGAATGGTGTCGAGAGGACCGAGCTCACGCTGTCCGATGGCATGCTGATAGAGGGGATAAATCTATTTATAAAGCCAGCATCGCATCAAAATGAAGGACGTACTCCCATCCGGAACTTCAAGGGCATTGGCATAGGAGCAGCAGCAACCTGGCTGACGAAAACGACGGCCAAGGTGGCGAGGACGGAGATGCGAGAGGTGAACATGGCGGCGGGTATGAATGGATATGCGTTAAATGACAGTCAAGAGGTGGAGAGGTGCCGATCGAGGCTGGAAAGAATGATTCAGAGGTCGTCCTGCGGCCTGTGCGGTATGAACGAGGAAAGGACTGAAAAAAGAGAAAAGTGAGCTGGACGACGACAGAGAAAGAGGGAGGGAAGGGGACTGACGAGAAGAAGGGAGGGGCGTGAAGGGAAGAGAGAGAGCCTGGTTAAGAGCCAGAAACGAACACCGAATCAAATGATGTAGTGCCCGCCACGTGATCGTTTCCAGGACAATGTCCCCCGAGGTCCCCTTTCCCACGCTCACTTTTGGCCTCTCCGTGTCCTGATTGGCTGCTGCACGTACACCTCTCCTCCCATGTCTGACCCTCGCTTTGCCCGTCTCAAGTCCGATCCACGCTTCAGGCGTCCAAAGAAACACCAGTCTAAGGTTGTCGTCGACGATCGCTTCAAGAGCATCTTCGAAGACGACAAAAAACAGGGGAAGAAAGGCAAAGGCGGTGCGACACTTCTATGTTACATCCCGCTCATTGCATCTATCTGATGCGACCCTTCACGGCGCTCGACAGGCAATCGCGTGGACAAGTATGGCCGTGCTCTGGCTGATACGCATGAGAAAGACAACCTGCGCCGCTTCTATCGCTTGGAAAACGAAGAGGATGAAGAGCCGCTCATAGCCGGTCCTGATTATGCGCGCGGCGAGGCTCTACTCGAGTCCTCCGACGAGGACGACGGCGATAAAGCTTCCGACGATGAAAGCGACTCGGGCGGGGTCGTGACACTCGGTCGTGACCCGTCGAAACCCATCCGCATCAGTGATGAAGATCTTGAAGTTGACCTTGATGAGACTAATTTTGCCGACCTTGATGCTCAGGCAGCTGCCTACTCCAAAGCAGCTGAAGTAGCCAACGAAGAACAAGAAGAAGACGTGCCTCGGACGCGTCGACTCGCTGTTGTCAACCTCGATTGGGACTATGTGCGCGCCAATCATCTATACAGGATCTTTGCCTCGGTCGTTTTACCCGTCGTCGCGTCCTCGTCAAAATCATCGAAAAACTCTGCGCCCGTTGTTCGCGGTAACGTGCGTAGCGTTCGCGTCTATCCTAGCCAGTTTGGGAAAGAAAGGTTGGAGCGAGAGGAGAGAGAAGGTCCGCCGGTGGACCTTTTCAAAAAGAAAGTCGAACTGGACGAGGAAGATATCAACGAGACAAATATCTATGAGACGGGCGATGCGAATGAATACGACGATGACGCGCTCAGAAAGTACCAACTCGAACGACTACGGTGAGTCGTCGCTGTCACCATCAATGTACCTACATAAGTTAAACCGAGTGAATCTATCAGTTATTATTATGCGATCGTCGAGTGCGACACGGTACCGGCGGCAGTACATCTTTATAATGAACTGCAGGGAACTGAACTCGAGCGTTCTGCAAATGTATTTGATCTGAGTTTCGTGCCAGACGACATGATGTTCGAGGAGGAGCCTCGGTATCTACGCTCACAGCTATTCATCTAGTTTTTCATTTTCTTACTTTGCAAACAGAGACGAAGCCCTCGGCGATGACTTGGGTACGGGCTACAAGGGTCTCGATTTCGTCACCGACGTGAGCTTTCTCTCGCCTTTCTGCCGGCCTTTAGTAATATGAGTCTTTGATGTCGTCTTCAGGCCCTTCGTCACTCAAAAGTAAAACTCACGTGGGACCAGGACGATCCCGACCGCGACCGCGTCACTCGGCGGAACCTGTCGCGGAAAGAAATCGAGGAGAACGACTTCCACGCCTTTATTGCGTCCTCCTCGGGCTCCGAGTCTGAGTCCGACGGCAACGCAAAGGACAAGGGAAAAAAGGCGATGGAGCGCGACAAGCTCCGGGCGCTGCTCCTTGGTGGAGGGGGCGAGGACATGCCTGAGGGCTGGGGCGGAGGCGCGTTCGACGGCGAGGACAAGGGCGATGTGGACATGGAGGTGACGTTCATGCCGGCGTTGAGCGGGACGAAAGAGGGAGACGAGACGACGCTTGAGAAGTATCAGCGAAAGATGAAGGAAAAGCGAAAGAAGCGGAAGGAGGAGGTGAAACAGAGTGCGGGAGGCCTCGCAGGCGAGTCGAAGACAAAATCGACAGGCACCGGTAACCTGGCAGGTGATGAGTTCTTTGAAGAGGGCAGTAGCGAGGATGAAGAGGGTGAGGCAATCGTGGCGCTAAAGAAGGAGAAGGGTAAGAAGAAGGGCAAGTCCGACAGGAGAGGGGGCGACGAGAAGGACATCCATGAGGCGCGGAAGCCCTCCACTACGGAGGAGCTCACTCTACTAGTCGGTCCCGACAAGCCTGATGCGGAACCCAAGCATTTCAACATGAAAGCCGTGGTGAAGGCAGAGAAAAAGAAGGGCAGAAAGGGCAAAAAGGGGAAGAAAGGGGAAGAAGCAGAGAACGAGGTGCAGGAAGACTTTGCGATCGACGTTCAAGATGAGCGGTTCAAGGCGATACACGAGGATCCAACCTTTGCTATCGATCCGAGCAATCCCCAGTGCGTCTCCTTTTCAACTTTCCGCTGTCATTATGAACTCATTGACAACGATGGTCGACAGTTTCAAAAAGACGAAGGCGATGGCTTCAATGTTGCAGGAGCGATCGAAGAGGCAGCGTCAGAAACTGAGAGATGGGGATGGGGCAGATGTCAAGTCGTCGTCGACGGAGGGCACGGAGAAACAGACCCTGAAGAGTCTCGTTGAGAGTGTAAAGAGGAAAAGCGCAGCGACGGAAGGGGAATTGGAAAGAGACGGAAAGTTTGATCTTGCTAGAATCTCTTACTCCATGTCTTTTGCCTTGCATAACATTCCTTTCAAAGCCGTTGAAATGCTACCATTGCCGATGGCCCCAGCGAAACGAATCCACTTTGATTCAGGCGTAAGGATAAGAGATACACCGGATATATGAGAAACAAATACAGGTTATATACTTTCCCCTCTCTGCAAGAAACAATTTACGAGATCTTCGCATTGGAGAAATCGAGCTCCGGATGCGCAGCCTGGAACTTCTTGAGAGCCTGTAACAGAGGGCAAGGTATCTGTGAGCATAACCGAGCTGCATGAGCTGTACGTCCTTACCTCCTGCTTTTTGAGCTCATCGGAAGTTGGCTTGCCCATTTGCTAGGATACATTCGTCAGAGTGTGAAGTAAAAAATCATCGGGAAGACTTACTCTCTGCTGATTGTCAAACTGGCGACAGCGTGGTCAGAAGGGATTGCGTACTTTATTCGTTGGAGTACGGATCTTACCATCATCTTCTCCACCATACCTCTGTAGTCGATATTAGAGCGCGATCCATGGGATATGTGAAAGGAGAAAAGTACCTCGTCTCGCCGTCCAGATCGCTGAGCTTGCTGTTCTCCGGCTGTATCTTTTTGGTGTCGATCTTTGGGTGATGAGTGAGGACGTTCTCCCACCACTGCATCTGGTTGACCTTCTCGAGGTGAATCTCCACAGTCTGTTGGTCTTCTGGAGGTCTTTCAGAGATAAATATTTGCGGGAAGCGTTCCAAGGACGCATACCGAGGGTCCATGTGCTATCTTCGAGCTTGATCTCCTTGCAGAGCTCACCGGTCAAGATGGGTTCCTTTCCCTTGAGTCCGACGCTGAGCTTCTTCTTTTGGAGGACGACGGTGAGATCGCGACCGCGCGTGCCCTTGGGAACGGGGACGACGATGTCAACGTCTCCAAGCTCCTGCTTCCATGTGTATGGGAGGGCTAGATGCACCGATATGTGTGTGCGTGCAGGCAGACAGGACGATGGGCTCACTGGCTTGCTCTGCGGCCTCGCGATCGCGGTCAGCCTTGTCCTTTGCTTCGCGCTGCTCCGGGGAGAGCTTGTCGTACTCGTCTTCTGCGGCGGACATGGCGTGGTGGGAAGGAAAGGGGGAGAGGCACGTGACGGAGCGGGATTGCTTACGAATGTTTACGCGTGTGTACGGCTGTGGCTGGTCGCTGTTCTGAGGTCGCGAGCAGTTTTGGCGACAGGTTGGGCTCGATTCGATCCGTCTCTGCTCGTTCCAGTCGCCTCAAAGAGTGCCCAATGTCGACCGCAGACCCTTGGGCTGAATTCGAAGTGCGTGTCTCCCCCTTTTGTGCTTGTTGTGTCGGCACCAGACAGATCGCCGCGTGGCTTGCGACAGAGCTCAAAGGTCAAAGTCCGATACAATACCGTGGACAAGCTCAAGCAGATCATTACGGGCTTCAACGAAGTCTGCTGCACAGTCCTCAGCAAGTCTGGAAAGAAGCAGGAGCTCATCGATCGCGTCCTCGGCATCCTCGATGGCTGGAAAAATACAGGCAATATTGATAGGTGGAATGCTGGTCGGATCGTGTTGAACCAGGTGCGGGACACAGGAATGTAAGCCAGCCACTTCTATCTTGCCATCAGTCAGGCGCCCCCCTGGTGGCGTGCCACACACTACTTGCCCTCTCCCTTCATCACACACAACATGCGCAGGTCGAGCAACTACGTCGACCCTCGCTCATACTCTCACTCTAGGTTCAAAGCTGCCGGCTCATCCTATGCCCCACCTCCCATCGCGAACCCTCCAAAGTACATGCCTGGCTCTGCAGCCTCCGTCTACTCCGTGTCGTCCGCCGGCTCCAGCATCCCCCGCTATGACTCCTTTTCAACTCTCCGAAATCCCTCTTCCATACCGTCTCCTAGTGCTAGCACATCATTATCCGCGGCCCGCCCCAGTAAGCGCTCGTCTCCTGTTTCTGATCCTCGCATCGCGCTCACACGGCTTCGGTACTCAGTTATCCGGTTTAGATCGTCTCCTTTCTTCCACGTTGACCAACTCGTGTCTAGTGTCGTGGAATGCCCCGGTACGGCCTGGATCACCCTATCGATAATGCTTTCTTGACCGCGTCGCTCGCATGCAGAATCCACAAGCCAAGCTGATCGGCGGCAGCAGATCGTTTCGTTCACTCTGAATAACGAACAGATTTTGAAGCTCACCTCGTCAAGGTACGCATATATGCTCGAACCAGAAAACCGCATTCATTTTTCCTCTCCAGCACGAAATACCAGCTGCGTCTCTACTGCACTTCGTCGTCCTACTATTCCTTGTCCCCCGCCGCCTTCCGTCAAACTAATGCACTATGCCCAATCGAATTTCCGCCAACCTGTGAAGTTCGCGTGAATCAAAACCAGATTACCGCCAACATGAAGGGGCTGAAAAAGAAACCTGGCACTGCGCCGCCCGCTGATCTAACCAAGTTGGTGAAGATGGTCCCCGGTGCCTCGACCAAGGTGGAGATGGTATATGTGAACAATCAGACGAACAACAATCAGCAGCCTCCGCCACCCAAGGTACGCGCAATTGTGGTTCTAGGATTCCCGCGCAAGACTCACTGAATATGGTATAGAAATATTATATTGCGGTAATGCTGGTCCAAGTCACGAACGTCGACCAGTTGATCGACAGGCTCGTGAAGGGGAAGTACAAGAGCAAGACAGATATCTTGGCGAAAAGTTTGTTCCCTCTCTCATTTCTAACGTCTAATTCATATCTAAACACGAGCACAGTGAAGCAGGCAGTCTCGGACGATGACGACATCGTCGCTGGTCCCCAGAAGATGTCGTTGAAATGTCCCGTGCGTCTCCTTTTTTGTCATTCAAAACTGACTACATCTCACATACTTGTTATCAGCTGAGTTACATGCGAATTACTACGCCATGTCGGGCGGCGCAATGTGTACATCCACAATGCTTCGATGCGATGTCGTGGTATAGTGTCAATGAGCAGACCACCACTTGGATGTGTCCGGTCTGTGATAAAACTATCAATCATGAGGATCTGATCGTGGATGGGTACGTCTGTCCGTGTCAAATGCGTGCATCTACGTGTGTCCTGATTTTTGAATCTCGATGAAGGTATTTTGATGAGATCCTCAAAACAACCCCTGATACTGTGGAGGATGTCATGGTAGAGGCCGATGGCGAATGGCACACATCCGACGACAACTATGCATCTGCAGGTTGGAAGCAGAGCCATAAGCCAGTCGCAGCCACACCCGTTAGCATGCCTCCATCACCGGCGAAGCCCATCAAACAGAGTAGATCTCACAGTCCGGAGCTTCCCCCCAACGGTTCTGCTATAAAGGAGGGGATGTGGGGCCCTCGTGACGGCGACGCGGTGCTGGTGCTAGACTCAGACGACGAGGATGAAGGCCGAGTGAAGAGGGAGCTTTCACCTTCTTGCCGCGACGAATCATCCAACCTTTCCTTAGAATCCGCGCCGCCTGGATCTCAGATCATCGACCTCACTCTCGACTCTGACGACGAGCCTGAACCGCCGGCACACCCATCGGGGAAGCGGAAAGCCGTTGACGAGATGCCCTCGCCGACGGAGCCGATATGGAAGAAATCCCGCATGGATACGGATGGATCGCTGCACGGAGTGATGCGAAGTGTCAATGGTAATGTCAACACTTCTGCCTCCACCTCCTCCGCCACTGGTAGTAATATAGGGGGAAGCCCGTACATGAACGGCTCGTCTTACCAGCGCCAGCCCTCCGCGTCAAGTCAATACCCGTATTCCCCACGTCCAGCACGACCCTGGATCCCTCAGCACCCGTCCGCGTTCACCTCGCCCCTCTATCCGCCGAACCAACTTCCACCGCCTCGTCCAACATCCAGTCCTCGTCACCATTACTACTCCCCTCCCACACGTCATCCATATCAGGATTGGCGATAGTAGTCTTGGGTGTGCTGACCAGACTGATGTAGCGATATAGTTTGTACATCTTGGGGTGCTCGGTTTTCTATTTTACTGCTAGGCCGTTTTTGCCATAATCGTGCCCTGTGAACTGTACCATTCGTATTCAGATACTATTCTTCTCCTTTTTCTCTGGTTCGGCTATGCGGCCTGGTGGGCGGGTCAAGCTGCGCGTAATTACGAACGGGTTATCTTGTCATGTTGTGGGGGTTTTGTAGCATTTACATGATGTACACGGGCGATGGCATCTAGAGAGGTGACACCGCGATATGCAGTCATGCAGAGGGTATTTGTGTCGTGTCAGTCCCAGTGACATGAAACACAAGATGCACATAATTCAAGACAATTCTATCATACATATTATACCAGAGGTCAAACGCTAAGTTAACTCGAAACAGGGTGGTCCACAAGAGTAATAATCTGAGTCCCTCTCACACAAACATGGTACACTGCATTGCCTGATGCGCGCCGTACATGCACTGTAAAGATCCACCGGACTGATGTACCACGCGTTCCGAGATACATGTAATTAGGCACGATATTCACGCAAGGCGCGCGCGATGACCGTAGACATCTAGGAAACGAGGATTACATTTGGCCGGACGACGCAGATGACGGTCATTAAATGCGAGAGAGAAACCTCGAAGGACATTGCCTGACACCAAAAAATGACTCAAGTTGAAGAGGTTGCGTTCAAAGTAGCACAGCATAGAGGTGACTGAGCGGAACAACCAGAAGCTGGAGGGAAGCGCTGTGATGACTGTTGACAGGTGTACATCGGCTCCCTAGTGCGGACGTTCACTGTGGTCAATATATAGAGTGCAGGTCTGAAGGGCAAGGTCGAGATCAGAGAGATAAGCTGCAAATCAACCGATATGTTGTTGTCAACATATTCCTGTCATAGACAACCTGTTACTTTTTCGATAAGAGGCCTGCCCGACAGCAATGCCGCAGTCATATCTCGAAGCTGAGCGCTGTGCAAGACGCCTCCGATTTGGACAGCGGACAGGGCTCGTGATCCATGGGTTCCTACCTGTGATTAGAGGGAGCTCCCTGGCGAGCACGTCATGTTCGGAAATGGACGCAACACCGGAAGCGTCGTTTCGATTGGCCGACGCACAACTTGCAAGGGTGTCCCCCTATGATAGTGAGTCAAACGACGCACGCACACAATATTTTCTACGTAGTCGTTGTTTAGCCGGGGGAGGTGCTCTCGCGGCGCCCACCTACGGTGTGCATCGTGTGCTACCTAAGAGACAAAATTTCTGGATTGATAGTCGAGATGTCAGCTTTCATTCGTTCTGATTTGTTTACATAGGGGAACATGGAACCACAAGGGAAGAAATGGTGTGCTCTAGGAGATCAATGCTGCCCACAGTTCGATGGGCGAGGTTGTACCCCACGGGACGCTGCCAATCTGGGATGTGGAGGCGCAGGCCCCGTGAAGCTCCTATAAGGGTTTCCCGGTCAACATACCCCAAAATCAGTCAGAAATATGCTAACTTTTTGGACATTTCGCCCATGAAATATGCTAAAACCGGGAAGGGTAGTCACAATTTGTCATATTTGTCACGCTTTGTCACGCTTTGTTCAAGACCAAGTAAATTAGCAAACAGAACCCCTGCGGCGTCGAGTTCCTCTCGCAAACAACAAAGAATCGATATAAAATGAACATGACAATGTTTCTACTGTGCTATTATCTGATCTCCAGGAGTTACAGGCTTGGGCAGTGCCAAAATCACCTTTTTCACCTTAGATCGTGTGAGAGCTTTCTATCTTGATCCTGCTATTGGTGTCAAGCACATTAAGTCTCGCTGGTCTCCAACCAGTGCCTTGGAACCAAGGTGGTACAGCATGTGGGAAGCCTTTGCGTGAGTGTGCAGCTCGGTCCGGTTGTCGAGACATGAAAAATAGAAAGAAGGAATGGAACTTGAGATTCCGGGGCCTAGAGCTGACTCCTCATCGGACTCCAACTCATCGGAGCTCCCAACGGTAAAGAGTCCATGCGACTATGAAAGATTAGGATCATCTGTCAGAGAATTATAAGGATATGACTTACCAAAGTCATAGGCAGATACACACGAAGCAAGAGATACGATAGACCTGTCGTGGAGACAGCCGTGTCGATGGAACAATGCCGCTTACTGGCACCCTTCTTGTAGATATCAAGGACCTCACCAATATAGAAACGAGCGCCTGTCGTTGTCTTGTTTTTCATCACCACATAAGAGCCTTTACGAAGGCTGTGTACGGCATTCACATTCTTTGCAGGGAGGTTCGGGACAATGTCTGTCCAGCAATATCAACAAGTGTCCCTCAAATGATCAAATAGACTTACCAGATGACAAGACGAGGAGAACCCACCTCACGGTCTCTTGCCAATGGAGCTCGCGATCCGTTTTTGGCTTTCAGAACTCCGGGTCAGTATCCTGTGCTAGTCGAACATGGTGCGAAGCCTCTCGAATTGTCATCTTCTTCGCCTTCGCAGCAGCTCCCTCCATCTCCTTCTCCGTATCTTCAATTGCGCGCTGAAATTTCGGATCTAGCATGACGGTCCGTTGGGACTTTACCGAGGTTACTGACTGATGGGATTGACGAGCAATCAACATCTGCTTGATAGAGAGCTTGCCTTGAGAAAGAATTGCACTCTCGGCGAGGGAGAGAATGTACTCCGACTTGACAAAAGAAAACATCGGGAAATGCCGTAGGCCTAACCGGACCTAGATCGGGCACAAATATGCTAACAACCGGGAAACATGGTGCAAAATCAACCCAGAAATATGCAAAAAATGGGGAAGGATTTGGCCTATTTTCGCCCTCAAATATGCTAATTTCCCGGGAAACCCTTATAGGAGCTTCACGGGGCCTGGAGGCGCGGAGGGCTGTATTACGATTTAGGTAATGTCGGGCCGGAGCCAATCACGGAGTGGCCGGAAGCGGAGTTAGGGAGAATTCGGAATTATCCGAGGGCTTTATGACACCCGAAACTTTTTTCTGCCTTTCTGCATCTTGCCCATCACCCACCACCACTCACTTTCTCCTTCCCCTTCCTTCCTCCGCTCCAAAAAATGGCCGATGAAGTAAAGAGGGTCAAGAGCCCTAGGGACTTCGCTAGTGTGTTTTATTCTCTGTTCATTCGGCCAGCGGGTCGTGTTTGTGGTTGAACGCGCTCTGACCTGGCACTCGTCTCAGTCGATTTCCTGATGGGAGGTGTCTCCGCTGTAAGTTACTTTGTTTCACGCGTGTTCTATCGCTCTGACAGCGTGTTGGGTGTCCTTTAGGCTGTTGCGAAGACGTCTGCTGCTCCCATTGAGCGAATCAAGCTTTTGGTCCAGAACCAGGATGAGATGGTGCGTGTTGTGTTTGAGCTGGCACTTCAGACCATTCTAACACCTCGTGCAGATCAAGCAAGGTCGTCTCTCCCACCCTTACAAGGGCGTCGCCGATTGCTTCTCTCGTACCTACAAGGATGAGGGGCTCCTCTCTCTCTGGCGTGGTAACACCGCCAACGTCATCCGTTACTTCCCAACGCAGGCGTTGAACTTTGCCTTCAGTACGTGTCGCGTGACTGATCCGTTATTTCAATCCACTGACGTCAAGATCAGAGGATTACTTCAAGTCCCTCTTCGGCTTCAAGAAGTCTGAGGGTTACTGGAGGTGGTTCGCTGGCAACGTTGCCTTGGTCCGTGGTGCTGCTGTTGCATCGTCTCCTTGCTCTTCGTCTACTCCCTCGACTACGCACGTACCCGTCTCGCTAACGATGCCAAGTCCGCAAGGGTGGAGGGAGCTCGTCAATTCAACGGTCTAGTCGATGTCTACAGGAAGACCTCGCGTCTGATGGTATTGCCTGGTCTCTACCGTGGATTTGTTTCCCTCGGTTGTTGGCATCATCGTTTACCGTGGTCTCTACTTCGGTGTCTACGATTCGCTTAGTACGTCTTATGTCGTTTTACTCTCTGCATGCGCGCTGACGGTAGCATCACAGAGCCTGTCGTTCTTGTCGGTTCGCTCCAGGGTTCCTTCTTCGCCTCCTTCTTGCTCGGTTGGGGTGTTACTATCGGTGCTGGCCTTGCTTCCTACCCTCTTGACACTATCCGTCGTCGCATGATGATGACCTCCGGCGGTGGCGTCCACTACAAGTCTATGTTCGATGCCGGTTCGCAGGTATGTATTTCGCCTCTCGCTAACACGAACCGTACTTACATGCCTTGCAGATCGTTGCCAAGGAGGGTACCAAGTCGCTCTTCAAGGGTGCTGGTGCTAACATCCTCCGTGGTGTTGCTGGTGCCGGTGTGTTGTCGCTCTACGACAAGCTCCAGCAGGTCATGTTCGGCAAGGTCTACTCCGGTGGTATGTGTTCAGCATTTTGTGAACTACGTTGTATCTGATTGTCTTTTAGGATCCGGCTAAATGCTTGTGGCCGATAGACGGTCATGACGCACGGGACGCGTGGTGTTGCATTGATTCCGCATGTTCATCTCCTGGTTTACGACATCTTTCAATAGACTCTTTGATTATATCTCCTACTATTATCGTCTTGCCTCTGTCCCGAGCTGGGGTGAATAGTTCTCTATTGCAAAGTTGCAGTACATATGAAATGCAATCTGCTTCATGGGCAATCCGCATGTGAATGTGATCCTATGGCGAGTGTGAGCTAGGTGATGGGCCAGACCCGAAGGTCTTCGCAAGCATCCTGTGCGGTCAGCCAAGTTGGCCAGGTTCTACATTGCCAGTAGATCCATCTGCTTAACAAATACCAGAAGAATCTGAGTTGATCCTGTTGACAACGAACCGTCATTCATGCCGTTCTGGCGGAGCGGATGGTTGCTCTCCCAGATTCAACCCAGGGCGACGATATCTCCCTTATCCAAGGCGGTCAGACATAACTCACACAAAGCCCTTCCTATAACCCTTCGACCATATCAAGAAACTTGTCTCGAGGCCTGTCTCGAGACACTGGAATCTGGCGTCTCGCGCATCGGTGTCTCCTTGCCCACCGGTTCAGGCAAAACCGCCGTCTTCATCTCCCTGCTTTCTCGAATCTTGCCTTCAGATGAGCGGCCCGAGGCGACGCGTGCGCTCGTAATCGTGAACAGTATCGAGCTTGCGCAGCAGGCTGCGGCTCAGGCTGAGAGGTTACATCCGGATTGGAAGGTGGAAATCGAGCAGGGCGTGAAGCACAAGGCCTCAGGGCTGGCTGATGTGTGAGTTGAATTCTTCCATCGTCGTCGCAGCTGGCATCTCATATGTTTGGGGTACATACTTTGACGCGATGAAGGACCATCGCGACCTATCAGACGCTCCTCCAACCTCTTCGACTGGCCAAGTTCAGTCCAAAGTATCTCAAGGCAGTCGTAGTGGACGAAGCCCATCATGCCGCTGCGCCGTCGTGAGTGAGTCCAGTGGTGCTCTATCCTCAGTGCCTCACATTATCCACAGATATCGACGCATTTTGGCGTATTTCGATTCCACAATCCCCAGCCCAGAAGTCTTCCCTGCAGCCTCCCCCAGGCCGTCCCCGGCACAATCCCGATCATCGGGTTCTCCGCGACTTTCAGTAGGCATGATGGCCTCGCGCTTGGTTCCGTGTTCAAACGTATTGTCTATCACCGTGACTTCCTTGAGATGATCAAGGAGCAGTGGTACGTGTCCATGCCCATTTCGTTGCGCGTTCCAGCTGGAGTGTTGATCAGAAAATGTGTCGCAGGCTTTGCAATGTACGTTTTACCACGGTGCGAGCGAATATCAATCTCAAGGCCGTCACCGTCAGCTCTCGAACGGGTGATTTCAACCCTACGAGTCTGGCGCAAGTCATCAACACGGACACCGTGAACAGGCTCGTGGTTCAGTCGTGGCTGGACAGAGCAGGTAGCTACTTCCCATCTCGACGACGTCGAGCGTATAAACTGAGTGCTCTTCGCGTTCTCAGCGCCGGAGCGTAAATCAACCCTCGTGTTTTGCGTCAACTTGGCTCATGTAGGCCAATTGACGCAGGCCTTTCGCTCGGCCGGAATCGACGCGCGATATGTCCATTCTGGTACGCCCATGGCAGAGCGAAGGGCTTTGATAGAAGGGTTCAAAGCTGGAGTTTTCCCAGTACTTCTCAACTGTGGTACGCATCTACGTCCTCTTCAAATCGCACTTTGTTCACAGCCCACCAGCGATACTCACCGAAGGGACGGATATCCCGAATATCGACTGCGTGATCGTTGCTCGACCCACACGCTCGCGAAATGTATTTGCGCAAATGGTACATTCCATCATCGCTCTGCAAGGCGACTTCTTATTTTGTACAGATCGGCCGCGGCATGCGACTTTCGCCTGCTACTGGAAAGGTCGACTGTCATATCATCGACTTTGTGGATATCACAACCCGCATCCCTGGCGTCGTTTGCACGCCGACCCTATTTGGCCTGGATCCCTCTGAGGTTGTTGACAGTAAGGTTCCCCCAGCCGCGATGTCGTCCATACCTCAAAATTGTGTGTATAGACATGACCACAGACGATTTGGAGAAGCACGCGGATGCGCAGATAGCATTAGACGGAGCGCAGCTCTCCATGGACACTGCGGACGACATTCCAGATCCCACGACCGTCACCTATATTGACTTCGAGAACCCTTTTTCTTTGGTCAACGAAGCGTCGGGGGTCCCACCACACATCGCCCAATTGAGCAGAAATTCGTGGGTTGGCTGTGGCGACGACATATACGTCCTCGAATGCCTTGGCAAGGGACACGTTCGAATTGAACCCGTCGATGTCACCGACGAGGACGATTTTATCACAAACCCAGACTTGAAGCGCTACTTCCGGGCACACTTTTCCCCGGTGATGTTCTTCGGCGCGGGCAAACATACCAAGGCGCCCTTTTTCCGCATGAGCAAGGAGATTTTGAAGGCTGAGTCTCTCGACATCGCCATCCGGGGATGTGACACGTATATCTCAAACCAGATCTTAAGGGGTCAGGCGGCTCTGGGGTGCGTGTTCTCACTGTGATGTAGGCATTCGTCATAACCCGTATGTATTCAGAGTTCTGCGCTCTGCGCGCTGGCGAATGCAGCCCGCTTCAGAATATCAAAAGGCGGTGATCAGCAAGCGATGGCGTGTACGCACGACGGTTCCCGACGATGCGGATGACAAAGGGAGAGAGGCTCTGGACAAGTTGAACCGAATGACGAAAGGGGAGGCTGCAAATATTATCACTCGCTTGAAGCACGGTGCTCAGGTACGTGGACGCATTCCGGCGCTTGGCACAGGTCCTGACGATGGAAACGCAGTCTCGCTACGCGCAGAAGATCAAGAGTGCTCAGAGGGCTGAACGAGTAGCCACCAAGGAGCGCATGCGACTGGCAAGGGAGCATGTCCGAGTTGGGCCGTTACCCCAGCATCCAACGTCTGCAGACGCTGGATTCGCGATGTGACGAGTTTGTAATCTGATTTTTACTTTGTGGCAAAATGTAATCTAATGTCGCTATAACGCACGACCTGCATTCTCATCTGTGTTCACCGGATATGTCAGTTTGCAAGTCTGGGCAGAAGTTGTCTGTGGTCGATCAATTGATTTCCCAAGTTCAACTGAATCTGTTTTCCAACACTCGCAATAGTTACTTGGTACAGCAGACGAACACCTGAGGATGCCATGTCAATACTCGGAATGATATCAATAATGAGGCCATCGCAGAATTCGGGAGACGACGGTGGGTATAGGCGGCCGTGTGAACCAATCACTAAATTTCAAGAAATTCGACAATGTTTTTTCGCGACCCATCCTGAACCCTTGAGCCCACACCAGGAATTAGCTGTGCGTCTCATATATATTCGCGACAGAGGATACATGCAAGTACAGAGCCCTACTAAGGCATCGTGCGGTGATTGCCATCGTTGCTGAGAATATAAGCAGCGAGACGAGGCGACTAAGCTTGCGCGTTTGTATCTGTACTGAGAACCATGGCTATAACTCCAAATCGAGCGTAGAGAGTGCTGAAGAGACAGCAAGAGGGCTCTGAAGAGTTTTTATCGCCGCTCTTTGTGCCCTATTAATGGCCATGTCCACAGACCGCGGGTCTTCGAACATATATTGGTTCTCGGCGATGGCTGCTAGAATGGCGCCAACTAGACTGTCACCGGCACCCGTGACATTCAAGACCGCGTTTTGGGGTAAGGTGAGAGCAGGAAAATGCTTGAAGACGACGGTCTCCGATGCTCCATGTGCAACAATGTATCGACGGCGAGGGTTGCTGCGTTCGAGCGCAAAGGGAGATCCACCGGTTGTGGGAATGCGCATCGCGAGAATGACACCGAGGGGGCCACACTTGATTATGAGGTGCTGGAAGAATGGCAAAAGATTGGTAGCCATCTGAGCCACGCCCTGGTCGACGAGAAAGGCCAACGTCCCCTTGCTAGAGTCTTCATCGCTGGCACTGCAGCGCGCGAGCTGCTCAAGAGACATGCGGAACTCTGTTCCTAGGGACAGCCCGTCGAGGGCCGCCCACCACTTAGGATGACTTGTTAGCTCGTGCGGCTCGTTAGATGCGCCATTATAAATGGCGCTGAGCTCGAGCAGGTTCGGGGAAACAAATGTGATGGGAGCCAGAGTCGAGTTCGAGGTCTGTAAGGAGGCAGCAATTGCAGGCAGGATGGTCGTTGATTTGATCACCGAGGTAGGCTCACTATAGATAAGTCAAGCTATCATGTAAGGCTCATGAAGGGATTTGACGACTGACAAGAAAGCTGAGGCGGCGTGAATAAACGAAGGAGAGGATAAATAGTTTCGACCCACTTTTTACGCCATTGGCGTTTGCGTATATGACGATGGACTTGAGCACATCGGACGATACATTTGCGTCGATGGCGATAAGTGATGGCTTATGCTTCTGGATGTACTCCAGGACCTGCATGGAACAGAAGTCAATCTCCGCTGTTCCCTTCAGTTTGTAGGCACTCACTTTTTCAGGCTTCAACGAGCTGATAATATCCATATCAGCGACGCCCCCGACCAAGTTTCCATCACTGTCCAGGACTATATTGCATACCGCGGACCTGCTAGATTCTAAGCGCACTAAGCCATCAGTGCGCATACCTATCCGGCCCGTCTCGTCGACGAGTAAACGGCCAAATGAGTCGCCGCCTACAGCTGAGATGAGAACCGTTGTGGAGGAAGAGCTTGTGGATTGCGACATCATAATACGATGAGCCGCTTCTGCCATGTTTCTCCCTACTCCACCCAAGGATACGGAAACGCTGCCAGGAGTCGTGAATGTAGACCACCGGTTTGGCTTGAGACAGACGCCTGTGAAGTGATATCTACGGCGGCGGATCCAACCACGAGCAGCTTCGCAGCCGCTGCTCTTCTATGAGAGATGCTGACGGCGCTTGCCCACTAGGCTCTGAGGTTTTCACAGGCAATGGCGGAACAGGATAGTTCTGAAATGCGAGCCTTGTTTCGGATCGAGTATGGCAAAAATACAACAGCTATCAGGTCCTCACATTCGAACCATCTCCTTTCGGCTTCTCCGCTGCCAACTTTGCATAGGCGACCGCAATCTGGCCTCCTACTAAGGCCGTATTCTCAATCAGAGCAACGTCTGTCACCGCAGAGAAGGCATGAGTTGCGAAAACTAGAATCAAAAGATACGCTTACTGCTAGCCAAGGACTTGCCCTGGGTGAGCTCTCCGACGCGCTTTAGAAGCCAGGGAGTGACCTCCTTCCCGCGCTTTGATACCCCATTTTCTTCCGACTCTCTGACAGCTTGTTCCACGGCCTGCTGTATCCGCTCCCCGACGGCTTCGTACGTCTCGGGGATGGGTACACCAAAGAGAACGCCGTTACTCATACCGAGCTTCCATTGTGTGTCTACAGGGAAGCTCTCGGATCAAAATATTCCCCAACTTCACACAAGGAGACACGCACATAGGACATCAGCGGCAATTTGTGGACTATCCACTCTCCATGGACTCTATGCGAAGCAGCACCAGATGAGGCACAGGATACGGTGCATGCAACTTTGTGCTCACCTTAAAGCCGCTCCGGGTGCTGTAGAACGCGGGGAAGTCATCTGTCTTCCCATATGTGAATACAGGGACACCGAGAGTTCCTGAATGTCATTATACCTACTCAGAACCAATAGCTGTTCATGAGCGTCATGAGGGACTTGCCAAGTATTCCAAGGTCCTGCGCGTGACAAAATGTTAAACACTCACACGCGCTGCTGGCATATTTATAAGGGTTCAAGCTGACCTTCCAATGTCCAGTATAGACTTGACGCCGGCAGATACCAATGCAACAGGGCAACGCGTGAGCTCTTGCAGGTCAGCCGACACGTCCAAAGCTTCAAAGCCAAATAAGTACGAGCGTCTTTCAAGAGCAGAACAAAATCAGTCACAATTTTCTCCGCCTCGATGCACGCCTCCCAGGCTTTTCGGAATGATGAATGCATGCGCGAGATGTCAGGTGACGGTGAATTATCAAAAAATGTGTTGTCTCACCCTCCTGTCGCAAACACCTTCGCCACAGATGATTTAATTCCCTGACAGACACAGTGTTACTAGAGGTAACGACATGCCTTTATTCCTGCCAAGGCAGCAAACATCAAGGTGGTACTGCAAGTGGTGCCTCCGTCCTTCTTGAGAGCAATCGCTGCAGCAAGATCCCAACGCGACAGCTTCACAGAGGAAGGATTTGTCTTGATATCAGCCAAATACTCCAGCTGCACAGGCTCAAGCCCTATCTTGACGCGTCCGCCAATGACACCAATAGTAGCAGGGATGGCGCCGGTCGAGCGCACATTGCGTTCAACGGACCTGGCTGTCTCGAGATTGACAGGATATGGCATTCCATGGGTGACGATCGTCGTCTCAAGCGCGACAACGGGCTTGTTGGTGGCAAGAGCGTCTGCAACTTCGGGATGAATGTCGATCAACGCGCCGCGGTCGAGCGCGCGCGTCAAGCTTGCCGGATACGCATCCCTCAGCCTCGAGAACGTGGAGAAACCACGGACTGATGCGCGCAACATGGTGCGCAGATCGTCGGATTCGTGAACTCGAGAAAATCTCGAATGCCGCCGGGCCTGAACAAAGATTCGGCGGGAAATGCCAGGCGGGGACGACAGCCCCGAGCGTGAGAAACGCAAAGTCCCTTAAGCTTTCCTTCGTTCCTCTTGCGAGAGCGTGACTTAGCCTGATGGTCGACCTGTAGCGCGCTGGACACTGTTTGCCTCGACATCGGCTTATTAACTAGCAGGATGTCCGAAACCCATTCTGCATCTGTGGAAGCCCGTCTTGAGACGCCAGGGAGCACATGCGTCTTAACGTACGAGCGCCTGAACACCGAGGCTATCATCGGGTCTGTAGGAGATGATGCGTCGGGCGCGACTGCGGTCTTCATTGGCACGACGCGTAACTCTTTCAAGGGTGTGTTGAGCTGCCATTTGTGTCATCTGAGTCTTAGACAACGTTTTGCTGCAGGGAAGGTGGTTACCAAGCTTGAATATCAGGCATACAGCAAACTCGCGGTCCGGACAATGTTGGACATCATCAACCAAGCTCGACTGTCCACAACCCGCTCGTCTCATCATCCCACGTCTGAAAGTGTGCAATCCTTGATCCATTGTGTCATCTATCATCGGTTGGGTACTGTACCAGTCGGCGAACCTTCCATCGTCATTGCGGTGTCCTCACCTCACCGGCGGGAAGCATTCGCCGCCTGCGAACAGATCCTCGAGGGCGTCAAGGCCAGAGCACAGATTTGGAAGAGGGAGTTTTACGAGGGAGAAAGCTCGGAAGAGGCGGAATGGAAGACAAACGTCTAGCTCTTGACCACACACCTGTGACAGTGCCAGTAAGTCTGACTTATTTGAGTAAAAAGAAAACATCGCTGGATCAATAACACAAGTCTTTATGTTGAGCACAGTGGTGGCAAAGCAGATTTGATATTGGAATGTGTATTTTTGGACGTATTCAAGGTTCCATGCGGTATATACACGCGGTTTACCACTGCTCTGGTTTCGACATCAACAGGGCGCTGATTTCTTGCCTCTGCAGTGACTGTGTCCTCATCTAGGTTCCTTGAGTTCGTGCGTTGCTCGTCGTGCTGCCCTTATCGTCCACCATCATCGCCTTCGAGCAATATGGTCCCCAGCCACGATCGTCCAAAAATACCTTTTCGTCGTCATCGGCATTATAAGTGACCCCATTTGAGTCATCCAGGTGCTCGTCCCTCTCTTTGTCACTCCGCTGACTTCCCCCGCGCCTGTACGGCAGTAACGGTGCATGTGGGACGAGATAAGATCTTGTGATATGACATTATTATTCTCTGCTTCTCGGGCTTGCCGACCGTCTGTTCCAGCGTCTAAGCTCGTCTAAGGCTGTATCAATCTTTGTTCCATAAGCCCTCGACATGCACCGAAAGAGCGGTTGGCGGCAGTAGCTCCGTGTCTCGTGTCATGTGGATACCATTGCCTGTGTGCTGCATCTTCCTCTAACGAGTTACGTGTGCTCATCACGCTTCCCGCTAGGGCACCGCGACCAACCATAATATATGGGTTCTGCGTGAGTATAAAACCTGGTATACAGTGACCGTTAGCTCGTCGTATCGTCCGCCATACCAAGCCATCACCATGCATCTGTACGCTTGGTTAACAGTGTTGCTCCCCATTATCCCCGGTGCCCTAGCTGTGTCCCCCGTACAGCGTCTTCGAAGCACCCGGCCTCACGTCTTCGCCGATAGCCACAAGAGAAGGGATGCTATCGAGAGGCGGAACACAGACTTCTTTACGCCCAAGTTCTCCAATCCCAAGGCAGCGACGTTCCATGTCAACTCCTCTGCTCTCCCTCTAGTCACATTTCCTCTGCAAGACTCTTGGGCTGGTCGCTTGCCCATCACTAACAGTACCAACGAAAAACGCGTATGCCCTTCGTCTGTGTCTCATTGTATCATCCTTGACATCTTGCGGAACCACAGCAACTATTCTTCTGGTACTGGCCATCAGACCAGAGCACGGAAAGTGACATTCTCACAATTTGGCTCAACGGTGGTCCAGGATGCAGCTCCTTGGGAGGCTTTTTGCAGGTACGAAGGGGTAGCGCACCAGCAAGATCGTCGTAACTTAAATGATCTACTAGGAAAATGGGCCAATTTCATTCCAGCCCGGCATGACGGCTCCGCAGGCCAACCCTTATGCTTGGACCACCGCGTCCGATGTGGTAAGTCATTACAGCTTGTTGACCATGTTTTGAATCTCATCTGAGATGGTATCGTTGGACCAGGTCTGGATTGAACAGGTCGGCACATCTTCATTCTAATATCGCAGCCAACCTGTTCTTAGAAAGTCCATAGCCCGTTGGCACGGGTTTCACTACTGGGACGCCCGATATCCACAACGAGTCTGAGCTTTCAGACGAGTTCTACGGATTTTTGTACGTCGTGGAATATCTCCCCAGGCCTTGCTTATTCTGATTGTCTGACAGACAACAATTTTATGCCGTCTTCCCTGAACTCGCAGCGAAGAAGCTCTTCATTACAGGAGAGAGTTATGCTGGTGTGTACATTATAACTAGACCGATGTTAATCACAGCGCGGGCCGAACTCACGGTGCCCAAAAAGGCTTTTACATTCCCTACATTGCCACCCGTATCGTCGACGCCAGCAAGGCGGAGAAAGCGGCCCTTCCGCTCAACCTGCAGGGCTTACTCATCAATGATGGTGTCTACAGCAGCTTGTCAGTGCTATTTTGAACACGCTGTCACCTGTCACCTCTCTTAATTTTGCTTTCGGTCACTAGCATCGTAGGCGAGGAAGCGCCCACAGCCAACTTCAGCACCCAGTTCCAGTCTGTCCTTGGTTTCTCCGACTCGCAAATCGCGTCGTTCCAGAAGAGCTCAAAGTCGTGCGGGTACGAGACCCTGCTCAGCGAGATCAAGTACCCTCCAAGTGGCAAGATTCCTCTCCCGAACGGGAACAAAGATACCGTCTCCAACGCGTGCGATCTCTTCGACAAATTCTACGACGAAGGCAGGTTCCATCACGAAAGTGTGCGCGCAGAAACAATAATGAAATTATGTTGTGCCATCAGCGACCGACATCAACCCCTGTTTCAACATCTGTATGTCTGTTTCATGACTTTCTAACCAAAAGCTGACCATCTTGCCATAGACCGCATCACAGATACGTGCCCTACCCCAGACGATCCCATGCCCGGATACTACTCGGTAATTATTTTCTCGGCTTCACACCTTTAGCTCATACTGACTCTGCGAAATAGCGCTCGGATGTCCAGACGGCTCTGCATGTTCCTGGCTTCGGAACCTGGACTGATTGCTCGAATATCGTAAGTATGATCACCAATCACGGTCCTTATACCTCCTCCCAAAATACTAAATCTTTCGGGGCCGCACAACAGAACGTTTTCGTGAACGGCGATGACAACTCCGCATATACCGAGACCCTCTTCCCCCATCTCCTGTCCACGCTCCCGCGTGGCGTAACTCTCTGGCACGGGCTTATCGACGCCATCCTCTTCAACGTCGGCGACCGCCTGACCATTCAGAACATGACATGGGGTGACCTTCAGGTAGAGTCGCGCCTAATAAATGACCACGATTCCGGGACTCAACGTGACTACAACTTAGGGCTTCCAAGCACCACCGACCACTCCCCTCGTCGTAGGCGGCTCTCAGAAGGGAATATTCCATAGCGAGAGGTGCGTCTTTGAGAATCATTCGCAGGTCTGCGACCGATTGACAAAACTCTCGCTTCTAGAAACCTGACTTACATCGAAGTCGACAACGCGGGCCGTGAGTCACTCGTGAATGCCTCATTTTGCGAACGCTGATCACGCTTGAATATCCGATGAACAGACATGATCGAAACCGACCAGCCCCAGACTGCGCTGCATGTCTTCCAGTCCATCCTCGGACAGACGAGTCTCTGATTTGCGGCGCATCACGCGGAGAAGTGAGGAAACCATCAGGACCTTCAGGAGGGTATGTAGGATCGTGGATTTGCGTTTATAATTGCCATGTATTGTATGTGAACAAATACATCTTCGTCCCAGCGCGAGAACCTTGAGCCTACATGCCCAGTCTCAATGAAGTGTCAGAATACGAGAAAGGTTGTAGCAGTGTGAATGATAGTAATGTGTAGGATGAGGACCACCATATGCTGCTCGTGCGCGCATCAGAAGTTGATATTTGAGAAAAAGAAGAGCACAGGTTAGTCGACTTTCCACTCCTTCGTGATCGCGTCGTCTTCCGCGCTGACGAGTAGCTCGATGCTCCATATGAAGAGCGTGAAAAATATGTTCATCCATCGCCACCAAACTTGTGACGAATGGTCGAGCACTGCCGTTCGGTCGGAATGAGTACTAAGGATATAGTCAAACAACAAGATGAGCTCACGAAGTAGGTGGGTGTACACTGTAACCAGAATCGACTGTCGGTAGGTCAGCAAAATCTTCGTCAGTCGAGAAGTCTACAGATCATTTATTAGATCGCTCAGTGAAAGTCACTGCGTTCAACGCATAGACGCACTGGTCGACCGTCCCAGCCATCATCCACACCATACTCCGTTTCCCAGCTGTCTGCGCCAATGGTCGGCAGGATGCGCGCGGCACATAGCAGAATCGCGACGCGATAGATGAGCGCGATGAGCACCGGCTTCGGCAAGGTGTTCATGATGAAGTTGACCAAGGTCTGCAAGTGAGGCACGATGTTGCCTAGAAGGGGCACACTACACCGAAAACGTGAACCATGAACCACCGTAAATATTGCCTGCGAGATGACTGAACGCGTACTATGTCGACCCGAGGTCGGTGAACGATTGCTGGTCAAAGCCACACAGCCAGATGTTGTAGGCGATGAAGAGCGCCAGGCCTGAAGACTCGATGACGTTCGTCCGCCGCAACACAAACCCGATGAAAGTGAGGAAGAGAAACGCGGTCAGTGCCACTCCGAGGAGCGTAGACGACAACGGTGACAACGCAGCCGCGGGGTAAGCCTTGGACAAAGTCAGAATCTACGCCAACAAAGTTCAGGGGATGTGCGCACCACGACAATCCACCACGCAGACGCAACATACGCGGCAGCGGCAGCAATAAGCAGGCCGAACTGATACGCCTCGCCCTCCCCAACGAGCTCCCTCCCCACCTGACCTAGCTTCTGCGAGACAAGCAGGCTCGACATGGCCTCGAATATGATGAAGAGCGGGCTCGAGTACGTGAGAATAGTCCCCCACCACGACGCCAGGTTCAAGAGCAGCGGATGCACAGACTCCGAGAAGATGTTGAAGCAGACGAGTAGGAGGAATGGTTGGATGGGGAGCTGCATGACGGGGAGCACGGGAGAGCCCCAGAGGAGCTGAAGCGTCCCATGAATGAGAGACTGGAGGAAGATGAGGAGGGACAGGAGAAGAAAGGCGGATTTGGAGAGCGTGGAGAGGGTCAGCGGGAGGAAAATGAGGACTTGGAGGAAATTAGAGAGTCTTCAAGGGATGAAGCAGAAATATCAGATTGCAGGAATGAATGGCGAGATTGTCACTGACTTTGCGGTGCTGGTTAGTGCACTCCATAAAAACCACGGACCCTGCATCGATTCTGCTAGCAACTGTGCATACAAGTCTCTCAGAATGAACACGTCGACACAGAGGTCAGAAAGCCAGTTACCTCTGTCCTTATACAGAATGCCTCTGCCGTGGCACAGAGCACGCGCAAGGCATGGCAATTTCTGAGAGTGTCGAACAAAGACAATTCAACCAATTTCAGCAGCCAATTACGCGGCTACTAATATACATCGCGTGCGCCCACTGTGCGCCCTTCCGCAAAATACTGACAGCCTATCAAAACACATTACTTGGATTCTAATCCTCTATGACTATGTAAAAATGACATGCAATACCAGAATGATAACAATGCGAAAAACAATGGTACATGAATACAGAAAGACGAGAGCGAAGATGAGGTGACCAATTACGGCGGGCTTGGAGGAGTCTGCAATTCGACAGGCCGATGTGAGTTGAGAAGACCTTTGGCAGCGGCGAGGTGGGTGCCGCGAGATTGCGATGCGGGGTCCGAAGGAGGCACGTAGAACTTGTCGATGATGGGTATTTGAAGAACGTTCATCTTGGGCGTGATCACGACCATGTAGTTCGTCTTGATCTCCATCCAGTCAGCTGGTACGACGAATTAGCATTCCATGAAAGGACTCGGCAAGTAGCTGCACGCATGTAACACACCTTTCTCGAACGTAAGAGGTTCGCTTGCGACCTGTAGCAAACATCGTGTGAGGGCGAGACTAGTTGCTTTGAGAGATTATCTTTACCATGATGATGTTCTCCCGCTTGTCCAGTTTTGACATCTTATAGTGTCCTCCTTCCTTGTACTCACTAAATGCGGTACCGGACGAGAACCACTATACTTGACGGTCAGACAACACAACTCGAGAAATAGAGGCTGCCTACCAAAGATGCAGCCTCGTCATAACGAGACGACACGTAGCGGGTGGCTACGACGCTATCGCCGTCCGTCACACAGAAGTTCATCAGACTAGGCTGGTGGCGTGATGCTCGAGTCAGATCATATGCAGTGAAAACGTGCATGATACGAACCTCTGTGATGCCAGCTTCCTCAGCAAACTGATTGAGGGATGCGATAGTATCCAGCATAGCCTGGCGGAGTGTTTGATGCGTAAATGTATCCGCATCTGCTTTTGGGAGCTAAACCGATTTAAGCCTCGTTCAATCGATATAACGTCGAAGCCCCAACCTTGGACAAGAAGAGCGCAAACGACCATTCCGAGTCGGTGTTCCCGTTCACAACATTGAAGATCTCGTCTGGCAACTCGGCCTGCAGTCGTCGCTTGATCCTGGGGAACTGCTCGATGCTGCCGTTGTGCATAAACTAAACGAGCAAATAACGTTTTCAAAACTCTGCCGTTCAAAAAAGATGGACATACCATGATCTTTCCGTAGATAAACGGATGGCAGTTATCCAGGGAAAGAGATCCGGCGGTGGTAGCACGGACATGGGCACTATGGAACCAATGAAATTCCGACCGATCAGTAAACGTGCAAAGTAGCAAAGATGGGGCGGACGCACAAGACTAAAGGCGACTTGATCTTCTCCGCCAACCGCGTGAGATTGACGTTGTTCCATGCCTAGGCCAGACAAGTTCATACACGGAGGCAGAATCTCGAGACCGCCGGCTTACCGGAGTCACAGAGGTGAAGATGCATGGCTGCTTTCCCAGGTCCTCTTCGTACACGGAGTCGTACCAGCCTGACGGAGCTCGGTTTAGCAAGTCGTGTGCACGAGGATCTCGAAGGCTGCCACGCCACACGCACCGACGCCGAATCCGTCACCATTAATAGGTCTTCGCTGATCGACCCTCAGCCTTGAGTCAAAGGCCTGGTTGATGATGGAATGGCACGGCCTGGTGAGAAGCTGCGGCGCACATGTCAGAAGTCGTGATTCAAGACAGAGCGGATGAATAAGGATTCACATGCGAGAGTTGCACAGGAGAAGAGCCCTTGTATATGACTAGGCGGCACATGGGCAAGGAGATGCGAAGGATGGGAAGTCAACGTGGGCGCTGGAAGGAAGATGAGGTAGGCGGAGAAGATGAACGATGCGAGTCATGGCGGGACAGCTTTCTGTAATAGCCTGCTTGCATCCAACTTGCACCACCATCGCTCAATCCTGCGTGCCCGGCATCTTCCGATTTATCCCCATGGGGGAAAATCGTCCAAAAAAGAAAGAAAGAAATCCTGGTGCCGCGAGGTTGAGTCTAGGTTTGTCAATGATGCTTCTCCGTTGGAAAGGTATATGTACGTCCTCGTCGCTACATCTCTCTGCTGAAAGGAGGTTGCGCCCGGAGAGCAGTGGTATGTATACTCTTCGAGGCAGTGCCTATTCAAATGAAATAATGTATACATTCCTCAGTCGTATCCAGTGATAAAAGCTACACAATACAGGGACTTGGGGACCTTCACTTCTCGTTCTCGCGATTACAAAAACTCCTTGGGGCGGGTGGTGGGATCGCCACCAGTCTCATCATACACCAACCCAGCGACGCGGAACGCCAGTTCTGCTCAACAAAGTCAGCTACACACCCTTCTAGACTTGGAGTAGAAGACGTACCATCGGCCTGAGACCTGATGGTAGCCTCCGCGTAGACCCGAACGACGTCCTCGGTTCCACTGGGCCGGACGAAGGACCGTCCACCACCGTACCTCTTCACAAGGTCATCAATCTTTCCTTGCAACCCCTTCGGACTGACGAGCCGTCGCTCTGCGTCCTCCGTCTGGAACGCATGTCTGTTCGCCACGACGACCTTGACAAGTCGGTTAGGCAGGTCAACGTACAGCGAGTCCCACTCGAGACCAGAATACGACTTGTGCGCAAGCACGGTCTCGACCAGGAGGAGATCCGAGAGCGCGTCCCCAACGGTTTGGTTGATCAGATTCGTAAGGTCTACAAGGTAGTTCAGGGCGCGCGACTGAGCAGGAGTCGACGGTTCATGGGAAGCCAGTTTTTCGAGCGTCTCGTGCGAGAAAAGCACAGTTCCGTGTCCGTTGGCTTCGAAATAGACACCGACGGCGAAATGCTCTGCAGCATGATGAAGGTGCTTTACCCCAGTCGACACGCAACGCACAGGAAGACGCTGCAAAGGAGCCAATCAATGACGGCTATGATGGATCATAGACCGACGTACCTCGCTGAGATATTTTGTGGAACTGCCGTTGGCATACGCGGTCTGCACGACGCCCACCCTGATCTCGTTCTCGAGCCCAGCCGTCTTGACGAGCTCGACGATAAACGCCGCTACCAGAGCAGCAATTTTGTCGCCATCCAGCATATGAAACTGTCCGCGATCGTCCAGATAGTAGTAAATCAGACGATCGGCATCCCCATCGAAACTGCACGCCCTCTGTCCGGGCTTCAGATGTGACACGAGGGAAGGAGGTAACCTCTGCGTTGTCTTCACATAGTCTGCGCCGCAGGCATTGTTCAACGCGCCAGGAGTAGTCGTGGCAGTGTTGTAGGGTATGAATTTGAGGCTGTCGCCGAGGTATCCGATTATTTTGTTCACAGCATCTGTGCCCACGCCATTGGCGCAATCCACAACG
Organism: Heterobasidion occidentale; assembly: GCA_039111635.1. NCBI lineage: Eukaryota > Fungi > Basidiomycota > Agaricomycetes > Russulales > Bondarzewiaceae > Heterobasidion > Heterobasidion occidentale. Next base: position 1,231,419 of record JBCAQO010000001.1, on the reverse strand, counting down.
AGAGGCGGCGAGGCGGGTTTCCCGGCCTATATAAGAGAGCTATTTATATCGGTGTGCCAATTAAAGTGTACGAACACTTACGACAAGCTTCTTGAAGGCACCGGACAGCTTCTGAAAATAGCCTTCTTCCGTATCCTCTCCATATGAATTCTTCATTCCTTTGGTGTTGATAGCGCGGACGAGGTAGTGCAGGATCGGCGTCGTGGTGACACCCGCGTCCCGACTTTCAGCGCCGATAGCTTTGAATCCATCTTCAAGAGCAGATATCAACGCGGGGCCGGACGGTCTGGTGTCGCGACCGTAAACAACCCTCGCAGGTTTTGAGAGATCTATCTTGGCTGTCTTCACGAGAGTCTCGAGTGCTTTGACGAAGTCTTCGGTGGTGGCGGCATTTGCAAGTGTCGTAGCATGCGCCTCCCATGATGCTTCAAGCATTTCTCCTCGAGGATCGACTAGTTTAACGCCATTGTCCTACCGTGCGAGTGAGTGCGTGTTCTTTCAGAGTATATCGGGATGCACTGCACCGGTTCTGGGTTGTGAGATGCGGTCACCATCACCCCGATGGTCTTTCCATCTAGCCTTTTACTCCTGAGAGCGGCGAGGACACCCACTCTGAAGAGAACAGAATCAAGCACGCTTCCTCTGCAGCAATAAGTGAGCACTGTACAACCTCAGATCCCCATGTGTGGTACATACAGTGTTCTGAAGCCTGCCGTTCCATATTGATACCGAATATGACTCGGCCTTGGGTGAAGATTGGCCAGCTGCGTGATGTCATCGATTGGGAGTACTCCAGGCATGACGGGAGAGAAGAAGAAGGAAAAGACAAAAGGCTGATGCTTGGGTGGATGTGCGCGATATATAAACCCAAGCTGAAGCACTGCCGTACACAGCGACTAGTGCGGCAAGGACGTGACATCATGACCTATATACATACCACGTGATATGTCCCTTGGCCTGAGCGGCACTGCGGCAGCTGTCCTCGATGAGCTGTACCTTGTGCACCGCACCTATCCATGCCAGCCAAATCGCCAGCGCAGACTTTTCTGGAGAAGGCCGACAAGAAGGCCAACGCGTCGTCAGGATGGTTCTCCTCATCCACAACCAAGTGGGAGGAGGCCGGCGATCTCTATCAGCAGGCTGCTAATTCATTCAAGCTCGACAAACTGTTCAAGGAGGCGGGCGACGCGTTCGCAAGAGAAGCCGAATGCAGGGAGAAATGCAAGGAGACTAATGATGCTGCCAATGCCTGGTGGAATGCCGCGAAGGCTTATAAGAGAGGGTTCCCTGATTGTGAGGGCTCAGGACACTGCTCTTATGTGTGGGGGAGCTGATCGCCGCGCGCAACGCACAGTGGCCATCCAGGCATTGACTCAAACCATAACGCACTTTACCCAGGGCGGGCGTTTCCGCCAGGCAGCAGATCGCGAGAAGGAAATTGCGCAGATATACTTGCAGGAGCAGCACGACCTCCAGCGAGCCTGCGAAAGCTTCGAGCGCGCAGGAGACTGGTATGCCCAGGAGGATGCTATAGCGTTTGTTTTCCTCTCCTTTCGCACTTGCAATTTTTAACAAAAGGAATGCAGGACCGCAAACGCGTGCTTCAAGGACGCTGCAGATCTGCACGCTGACCTGGAGCAATATCCTGCTGCTATTGCTCGCTACGAGCAAGTCGCCGACCATTCGCTAAGCTCGGCTCTGACCAAGTACAGCGTCAAGGAGTACTGGCTCAGAGCCCTCTTATGCTCCCTCGCCATGCAGGTATGTTGCTCGAACACTTGGCGAAACCCTTACCGTTCTCAACTCTGTTGGTAGGACCCCGTCACAGCGAGGCGTAGCTTGACTCGTTACAACTCTCTCGATACCACCTTCTCCACAACACGCGAAGCCAAGTTTGCGAGCGCGCTGATGGAGGCCTTTGATTCGGGTGACCAGGAAGCATTTACCGGAGCAGTTGTCGAGTTTGATCAGGTCACGAAGCTGGATAACTGGAAGACGGGCATCCTTTTGAAGATCAAAAGAGGCATCCAGGACGAGCCCGGTCTCACCTAAGTAGTGAATTTTGTTGATCCTTGACATCCATTGTACAACAACCGGGACTGTACTGCTATAGAGAGCATGGCTTTGCTCACTGGAGAAAGAAAGACGAAAATGAATCCACGTATGGTCGCCGTCTGGATTGAGAATACACGTTGCTGCGCAAAAATAGACGTGGGCCTGATCCAAGAACCAGTTCTCGGCGCGACCCGCCACGTCCGCAGAATGTTCACCACCACTGTTCGCTCCAAGGCTCGCACTCTTCAATTCCCTCTCCCCCCTACACTCCTTAGGACCGACGTTCTTGATGTCCTGGTTGGCATCCCTGATACTGCGTATTATCCATGTTTTTTATTCCCTCGTCATCACCGTGTCCATCATGGCCAACGGCCACCGACGCGTCCCGCTACCGCTTACCGCTGCTCGGGGTAAAATCCCAAGGCACCTCGCTCTCGTCCTAGTGTACTCGGAAACGAAAGACTCTAACGATGGTGAAAGCTTGGAGGATGCGCTAGTCCAAACCGTCGAGAGGGCTGCTGGTTGGTGTCAGGCTTGCGGAATATCTCGACTGACTGTCTATGATCGTCAAGGTAAGTTGAATGTGGTTGCGTTGTAGTATGGTCCGTGAACTGTTCCACTATAGGCCTTCTGGTACGACATCAAAAGGTGATAGAGCAGCGTCTCAACCCCGGAGTCCCGGAAATAGAGAAGGACCCTCCTCTGAACATCTCTTATCCTCTTACGCCGCCTCTCTCTGACGACTCGGATGACTCCAACACCTTCCCATTGGACGACATCTCAGGCGAGCATCTGAACGTCGTCACCATTCATCCTGCCGGCCGCAGTCATGAGAAACAGAGGCGAATAAGCCAGTACCAGCCGAGTTTGAAGCGCCGGCGGAGTGTTCGTGAGTCAGCCTTCTATGCTGTATGCGATCCATCATTTTATCTTTTGTTCAGGTGGCGAAAGCGCGCCCTCGACCAAACCGGTGATTCTCCATCTTGTTTCGCGAGGGTCAGGAAAGCCGGCCATAGCATCTGTCGCGAATTCTCTGTTCCACAGCGCTGCCCGACGGGTCGTCGGAAAGCCAGAGCTCGCCCATCGAGAGCCATTTGAGCTGTCTGTAGAAGACCTTCAATATACTCTAGAAGGTGAAACACATCACGCTGTCAAAGCACCGCAAACTGATGGTGGCGAATCTTGTATAAAGGAGAGCACGGCTTTGCTCCACCGGATCTCATGATTGTACACCATATAACAACTCCAAGGCTCGGAAGGACACCCTTAGAGCTGTATGGTTTCCCCCCATGGCAGATCCGGCTGACAGAAATACAGTGCGTACTATATCATTTTTTGCCCATGGCTAGTTTCATGTTGGTGCTAACCCTCCGCTGTTTCATCAGTCATGACGGATACGTCGGTCTCCGAAGCTGGTTGAAGTCTTGGAAGGGCCGCTGGCGCTCGCCACCGTGTGTACTCTTGGACGAAGCGGAGTTCTGCCAAGCCTTGGATGGGTTTTCTGGCGCGGAAATGCGGCTTGGCAGGTAGGTAGAGGCGAGACCTTTGTGTGTAGGTTCATGTATTCGACGACGGCTCATCATCTGGGCGCCCCTTCCTTACCTTTGGAGACCCGGTGTGCGTGACTTGACGCGAGTGAAATACAGAGGACGACGTTGGTACGAGTCAGAGCAGTCACCAGTTCTGACACCCTAAGGCGACGTCGTCTCGTCCTATTGTGTCCCGGAATCATCATAGTTGGATGGCGTAGCAAATATACTCGCCCCCATATTTGCCCTCTCGTTTCTCCGGAGATCTCGCCATCACTTGTCGTGGATCCCATCTGCCATCTGCCATCTGCTCATGATATGGTCAGGGCCCCGCCCTGAGCGCTTCGTCATGGGAAGAGAAACTTGAAGCCTGCCAATACATGTGGGGTATCTGGTGCTAGTGTCGAATTTGGAGAGTGTGTTGGAAGCGCGTTGAATTGCACGGCGGGTGGAGAAGGTTCGGAGCTGCAAGGACAGACCGGACATCCGAAGCCTAAATCATCGATCAGCGCTCGGCGGCGGTGTGACTGCCGCAAGTGGAAGCTGAGCTCTGCAGTCCTCCAGTGTCATGGGCGCGCTTAGCGCCTCTAAAACACCATCATGCCTCTATTCTCAGAAGATCCGCTGAACCAGTCTAATTACCGTCAGCGAGCGCATCCTGTTATAAATACGACGTTTGATATCGAGATACCCTGCTGTACACCTCAAAGTACCCCAGGTCAGAACGAGCAATAAATGCCTCCGTCACCGTCTCCCACGCCCTCCGGTTCAACGCGCGAGCCCTCCTACTCTTCTACAGCGCCCACACTCGCTCTACCTGCTCATGTTGTTCTCCTGGATGAGAACAATAAGAGACACAGTACGACCTCTTCACATAGGTCGTCGCCAAGACAAGGAAACAGATCCCTTACCGACCCAGATCCGACGCACCTGAGAATTAAGAAGAGGATCGTTCTCTGCTGCGACGGGTGTGTTTCATCAATTTTATTCATATCAGTCCTAGAGGCTTACAGCCACAGGACATGGCAGGATGGCATTTCAGTGAAAGAGCGATGGAAGTATACCAACGTTCTGGTTAGTCGCCCTACTACTAGCCTGCGTACATGCCTGCCTACTGACATTACAAAAATTTGGGTACTCCAGAGGCTTGCCAGATCCATCAATCACGTCGATGCGCGTTTGTAAGTGCCCTATTGCGTCTCGTCGACTTTGGACGCTGGGCTCATCAGACACAAATAGTTCACCTCCCATGCCTCAGATCGTTTTCTATCAATCAGGTGTAGGAACGGAATCAAATGCGTATGCCGCTATACTTGATGGTGCGTTCAGCTCGCTGCACAGATTTGCGATGCTTACTCGAACGTAATAAGGTGCGACTGGTGCGACACTGGGTTTGTCTGTTGTGTTCGATGGCCTACATGTTCAACGAAATTGATCTGTTCTAAAAGGGGATAAGGTTCAAGAGGCATATGCTTTCATTGCTCAGTAAGTAGAACCATCACTGGTTTTGCATTTGAAGGAAGACTGATTCTCTGTAATAGTAATTATGAACCAGGGGACGAGGTATGGGAGTGAACGATATTTATCTTGATCGATTGTTAAAGCCTTCCTGCCAGATCTTCCTATTCGGCTTCTCTAGGGTACGATAACTAGGTTCATCTCTGAACTTCCTCATTAATTATTGATCTGCAGGGCGCATACACCGCACGTATGATCGCGGAAGTTATCGTGAGTGTAATGTAGTCGTCATTGAGAAGTCGCTGACACGATATCGGCTTAGGGACACATCGGCGTTCTCGATCGTACTGAGATGGATCACTTCGCAGAGATCTACATAGATTTCCAGAAACGTGGCAAGGCTGATAATCAGGCTGGTTAGTTCATATATTTGTGCTTATGATGTAGCAGATGTTGAGCATGTCACAGAACGCGAAGCGTTAGACAAGAAGCTTGCCCCATGGACAGGCCATGACTCTCCTGGAAAAAAGAGGGCTGACTATGACGACGATTCGTTCTCCATCAAGTGCGTTGACCTGCGGTTACCGCTCAGTATAGAGGAGTATCTAATAGTGCTATAGATGTGTCGGCGTGTTCGATACGGTCGGATCCCTAGGTCTTCCGGAGGAGCTCACGCTCAAGTCTAAGAAGTTCAAGACCCTATTCGGATTCTCGGATTCTAATCTAGGGGTGCACGTGGAGAGGGCGTATCAGGCTTTGGCGCTGAACGAGACAAGGGCTGACTTCGTATGCATTTCTTTGCCCTTCTTGTTTTGTGTGGTACTCACCTAAGGCTTCTTGAGAATTGCAACACATTCCATCAGCAAGAGGAAGGGAAGAAGAAGCACCAAATATTGAAGCAAGTAAGCTCACCTCTTTGCAATTAATCGTCACAGAACCGAAGTTAACCACTCTCTCTAGTGTTGGTTTGCCGGTGCGTCCTCATCTTCTCCGAGACGAGATTCGCCAAGCTGATAGTTGGACATACAGGCTCTCATTCCGATGTGAGTTTGAGTTTGTCTGTGTACTCAGTGTCAAGTAGTTGATAAGATTTTCAGATTGGCGGTGGATTTGAAGAGCATGACCTGTCTGATTTAACGCTGTATTGGATGGCTGTAAGTCACTATTGCTTCAGGTTTCTTAATTTCTGACTGGGCGCTGTGTAGGCCCAAGTCGGCGACATATTGTCCTTGGACATCAAATACCTCACTTCTATCATTCATCCAAACGCACCTTGGGGTAAGCAAGAGCCCCACGAGTAAGTTCGATTTTTCTCTTCTCTTGTCAACATCTAACATCGCGACTATAGCTCGGTCAAAGGTGTCTTTGTTCTTGCAGATAAGATTCAGCGGCAGTTCCCAAAATCTTTCGATCCCGTCACCCAGGAAACTATCCACCCTTCCGTCCTCAAACAAGACAAGATCCGTCCTACTTTGAAAGACGCATTGGATGAGCATCCTGAGCTTCTCGCGGACCTGATGCCGCTTGAGAAGAGTTGAAGGTGAACTGGCCTTTTGTCTCCGACGCCTCTGGTGGGAGTGTGCCCAACATGCGCGGCAACAAGACTGCTAAGGTCAAGGCAACGCGGCACAAGTCGTTAATGATTAGGACGCGAGACGTCATCACGCGACGGTCCCTGAGCGAGTCTGGTCATGTCGAGCCGGCGCCGACGATATCCACCATGCTGGACAGTCCCAAGTCTCCGAAGCAGACCAGGAGCTGGTTGACGAAGCTTGCGGAGGACACGAGTTTTGGAGCACTCGTTCGTGAGTTCGTGGACAAGAAGTGAGAACCGAGGTTAGTTGTATGATGAAGGACACACGAGTTGACTGGTCTCGTCAACAAACTTCACGATTGTTTATGGTTCTTCTCACGATATTCTATCATATTGCTTTACCAGATCCTAGTAATGAATATTTCACGGACCACTCATGATAATACGCATTCTTTCGCTCACAAGTTTCTTGGTCGTCGGATTCGTCTGAATATCTGTACAGCTTGGAGATAGAACACACGTAGGGTGACCAGGGTCTCAAGACCTTCGAAAATTGGTCCCGTCTTTGAGGACCCCGAAAATCTTCAACGTTCTCGCAGCGCCACGGCCACACAATGATCTCTTTTCAACGTTCACGACGGTTCACGATGGTACTGCGAAACTGCCTACCCAAAGATTCACTGACATTCTGGAAACTCAAGGGCGTCACTCTGGGAACATGGTTCTCCTCTCAAATTTGCACGTCACACTAGAGCTTCTGGGAATCTGATACGGTCGCTCAAAAAATGAAGTAAAGATGATTTGGATCTTGTTCTTTGGCGAGAGCAGTAGAGGGTAACTGTGCTGCTAGGTTGACGTGATGGGCGTAATGCGGCTCAGGAACGGTTGGTATGACCTGTCAAATGCAGGCTGGACGGGGTATTGTACGAAAACATCGAAAACGGTGCTCACTGGTCATCTTTCTGTGAACAATGTCGCAACTTGTTTGAAATGTGTGGCAATTGGATTAGGGAGCTTGTGAGCTGTGAGTAACTATCAACATGAATGAGAAATTGAATCACGAAATTGATTTTATTGAAGGCTTTGTTCTTTGTTAGGCAATCGAGCATAAGGTGAGAGTGGCCATGGCAATATATATCGAAACTTTGACAGGAGGATACGTATCATCGGGAGTCCACAGAAGTCCACAATTATCAAATGTAAGCCATCACTGAACCAGTGGACTGCTTTTGAGCTTGTCGGACAGCGGCACGTACTATCGCGTCCTGTGCGTTTGTTTTTCTTGCGTCACTCATGTCGAAAGTCGACGTAAACAGGCCGGTGTTGTTTTTTCGACCCAATAAAACCCGACAGCACTTGGTGTTGAAGTACACAGCAAACCCCATCTTCGAACAATTGGCATCCTACTAAGTTATTTCTCACATCCTTAAGCATCAACCGTGACGGCTATGCCTTCCTCTTACCCCTCTCCCGCTCTCTCTTCTGCAGCTCAGCAGCTGTTTGAGTCCCCGCCCTTGATGAATGCGTCAGCCGCAGACCCTACTATCTTCATTTCTTCACAGTCAGGCACCATGATCACCAGCACATTCGATTACACAGACAGATTTGATGTGCGCCGTAAATTTTGGCCAGGGCCCGATGAGAGGTCATTCACGGACCCGGATCCATCGCATCTCAACATCAAGAAGAGGATTGTCCTCTGCTGTGATGGGTATGTATATGTTATGCTCTCAACCAGCACCTCGCATACTAATTGCTTCGACACGTCAGAACATGGCAAGACGGAACGTCAGCAAAGAAGCACTGGCAATGTACAAATATCTGGGTATGCCTTATTGTTTGTCGATGGAGCTCTACACCTGCTGATGCTGGTATGGGCAAATCACACACAGAAGATATCTAATGCCGTCAACCGTGTTGATACTCGTTGGTCAGTGATTCATCAATGGGTGTTTGGAATGAAGCCGAACTGATAGCTGACCGTATGCACACAGTTCGCCACCCGTGCTTCAGGTGGTATATTATCAATCTGGGATAGGCACTGAGACTAGTACAGCCACGAATGTGTACACGGGTATGATCACTTCGATGATGCGTGATGCGGCCGTCGAAACTTACCCATATTTCTCGCGATAGGTGCAACCGGCGCGACACTAGGTGATCGAGTTCAGAATTTTCGATCTCTTATTCCTTGACGCAGACCTTTGCTCAGACGACAAAGTTCAAGAAGCCTACTGCTTCATTGCACAGTGAGTGGAGATTGCCATACTCATCTTTTGTAGATGGTTAGATGTATTTTTTCCCTAGAAATTTCAATCCTGGAGATGAGGTGAGCTCGTGGCGTATGAAGTCTCTACCATAAACTGAGCACATACGAAGATCTTTCTCTTCGGATTTTCTAGAGTATGTTCCTCTCGCGTGTCGATCTCCATGTGTACTCAATGGATTGCTGTCCCTGCAGGGCGCATATACTGTCCGGATTATCGCTGAGGTCATCGTAAGCTTAATCGCGCATACGCTCCAATCAAATCACTTTCGATATGGTCAATACAGGGTTATATTGGCATCTTGGACCGCAGCAATATGGAACATTTTGCAGCAATATTCAAAGCTCTACAGAAACGCGAGAAGAGAATCAGTGACAAAGGCGAGCGCTTTTCGAGGGGTTCACCGACCACAATCTAATGATTATTTGATAGAAAGAGAGCAATTAGAATCGGAGCTGGCCCCATGGACACGTTTAGATTCTCTCGGGAAGAAGAGAGCGGGTGCCGATACGAAAGCTTTCACAGTCAAGCGCGTTTTTCCTCACGTCGCTTTGCGTCCTACCGTCTCATGGCTTTGGGCAGATGCATCGGAGTATTCGATACCGTGCGTGGTTATGGAGTGCATGAGCAGGTCCCTTTTTTGTCAAAGCACGCGAGAGAGCTCTATGGATTTCCGAAGTCACATTTAGGAGGACATGTTGAGAAGGCATTTCAAGCACTGGCCTTGAACGAGACACGTTCTGCATTTGTGAGTATAGCCTATTTCATGGATTCTCTTGGATCCATACGAGACTCCGAAGAATTGTGACCTTTTTGTTCAAACGGAAGAAGGAAAGCACAAGAATCAAGTCTTGAAGCAAGTGAGTGATATCCAATGTGCCTACCTGTGTAGAAAATTCACAATCTGCATTCTAGTGTTGGTTCCCTGGTAAATTCTTTCCTGCATAAGTAGCTATATATACCTAACAGAGGTTCGGGATTTTGATGAATCAAGGATCGCACTCCGATGTGAGCAATTTTGTTGAGCCAGCTCTGGAGTCCCGTGCTCTCGTTTCTAACCGGGTTCCTATAGATCGGTGGCAGTTACGAATGGCATGACTTATCTGACTTAACCTTGAGCTGGATGGTGGTCAGTCGATTTTTCGTACGATTTCGCATGACTCTATCTCACTTTGTGCCAGGCCAATGTTGAGAGCATGTTGTGCCTGGACACTGCATATATTACCTCTACGGTGAGAGCGATCTCTCCCTGGGGAGCACTGACACCCCACAAGTGAGTTTGTTCCTCGTATTGAAGAGTAACTTCTCTCATCAGTTCATAGCTCGCGCACCGGCTTATTCACGTTGCTTCGCGTTGCTGATCGTCTCACACCAACTGGTCGCAACGCTATGACGAACGAACTGCTTCATGAATCTGTCCTCCACCAGGCCAATCTTCCCCAACGCGTCCGTGTGACGTTGGTCCAACATCCAGAACTGATTGCCCCATTACTGCCTTTCGAGGAGCAAATCAGGGTGAACTGGCCGCTCCGTGCCGAGCCAACATCGGAATCAGGTGGAGAGAAGGATACACGACAAGAATTAGAGTCATTGGATTTGATTGCAAAGAAATGGTGGTGGAATATCGTGGGAAAGAATACCCTCCGATCGAATCGTATGGACAAGTTGCCGCAGACAGCGGTAATGGATGGCGTACCAGCGATCACTCGTCGAATCACTATGAAGTGAGACTTGAACCATTAATACCCCTTGTAATTCATCACCGAGCCGTGTGGATGATTCGTATGGCACATCTTGTAGCATATTCAGCGTAATGACTTACGCTCAGTACCATACGTCTTGATTAGGCAGGTGCTGAGTGAACGGTACCGACCCAAAACGGGATAAATCATAAACGTATAGCTTTTCAACATCCTTCGCTGCTGCTGTTGATGCTGAACTTATGACAGAGAGCAGAGTAAAGAGACTAGTTAGTCTCTATGACGTCCCCACCTCTGCCTCCTCTCCCTCGAAACCGGCTCTTCGATCCAATAACGACTTACGAATTCATGACTTCCATGGCCCATCTTCCGTTTCTGCTTCACCGGCTCGCTTCCTCTCGCGTCCTTCCTCTCGCCCCTCCGATGGCCTGCCAAATGACACTTTAGCATCTTCAATGGCAAGCAATTCGGATACTCTGCAAGGTTACTCGACAGGAGTCGATACCCCAGGCGAAACGACGGCAGATGTAGCAGACGAGTTGGGCACCGGTAAACTTCACTTTCGCGAAGGCTCACGCACAGCGCGTATCAAGAACTGGCTGCTTGATGGGGGCAGAAAAAGCCCTGACTCTACGCGTCATGAGGAGCAATTCCTGCTGGCTAACGTGTCTCTTGGGGCTGAGGATTCCGAACATAATTCTCAGACTATGGTCGCAAGGGCAGAGCCCTTGATGACCTCGGCGGCCACTGTTGCTAGTCATAACCCTGTTCCTGCTTCTGTGGTGTTCTCTTCTAAGGCGGCACCTCTACACCTTCCTCACCTCGATGAGTACATTTCCTCATTGCCAATGCCTTCTTTTACCTTCCCATACTCCAACGGAAAAGGCAAGGAGGCGTCTATGTTTATTCCAATGGGCCAGCTAGTAGCATCCGGGAAAACTATCGAGGACCTGGAAGTGAACTCCGTAGTGAGACCAGCATGGAGGAATCGAAATTCGATTTTTGGGGTAATCGTTAGCATTGTTCTTGGCATCACTGTGAGATTGTCGATGCTGTTCCTCTGTAGCGTTGTACTTATATCAATGCTGCAGGGTTCGAGTGCACTAGCCACGTTCTATAGCTTGCAGGGTCTTTTCAACACAGTGCAGATATTCGCTCTTATTCTTAGCACTCTCGGTATGTCACCATTCACAGATCGTCGCTTATGCTGACTCACTCTGTTTACCAGTTCCTCTCAATGGAAAGGAAGCACTTGGGAAATGGCGCCAGTTGTTCTTGGGCACTATGTCAGTTTGTTTCTTTCAAATTACATATCTGTGTCAATCAAACGACGACGTATAGACCGAACATATTGGCGTTTAACTTCGCTACGACATTGATCCAGTCCATGATTTACCTCCTGGTTCTCATGGCTCTTGCGGGTGGTTTGCTCTACTGCTTTCATCGTTCATCGTCACCTTGCATGCGGTATAATCGCTTGGAAGCCTTTCAACAACCTGAGAAGCAAGGCAGCGGGTGGAGTATCGTGATTGTTAGCTTTCTTCTCACTATAATTTACCTGCCTTTGAGCACCATGACGGTTCATATCCTTGTGTGGTCGGACGATCTCTGGGCTGTGCCCAACCCATATACCAACGCCACGACCAATCCTCCACAAGTGGCCCCTCTAGGTCTCGCTGATGAGTATAGGGACCCACTTGATTTCTGCTATACTACGACTATGAAGCGAAACGAAATCAACTTTGCTCCAGTGCTTGTCATCCTTGCAATCATCATTTTTTTCGGGGTATGCATCCAATTTTGTCCTGACCGTATTGGCTATAACCCTTTCTATACAGTTGACGATCTGGTTTCCTCTTGCTCTACGAATGGCGATTAAGCAGGCCGTGCCCATTGTCGACCGATATACAGAGCTGGGCCGGCCTCGGAGCGACAGGGATATGGACCGCGAGTACCGGCGGCTCTTGTCGAGGGATAGAAATCCACTATCATTCCTATACGGAGGTTCGCGAATCCCATTTGTTTAGTTTTCGTATACTTAAAGATATTTCAGGGTTCCGACGAGGATGGGGAACGTACGAAACACTATACCTCTTTGCCAAGATGAGCACACTTCTCATCGTTTCTGTCATCGACCCGAACAACTGCCTCTTCCGATCACTTTCGCAAACCAAAGTCGCTATTGTCCGTCAGATTGTTCTCCTCGTGGTCATGACTATATTCTTCGGCCTTCAAGCTTTTTTCTCTCCCTTCATCGACCCTGTCAATAATGCCAGCGAATGGGTTTCGCGACTCAATTACATCTTGACTTCCGCGGTTGCACTCACAGTCGCGTTGGATATACGCAGCAAGGACATTCTCAATGGTGTTGTCATTTACACGTAAGTTCGATGTTTTCTATATGTGCTAGTGCCAATACTCTATTGCCATTGTTTTGCAGAATCTATATTATCACTTATGGTTTCACGGCCTGTGGGTGTTCTTATGTAGCAGTGCGCGGAGGATGCTAATTAACAGCTGTCAGATTTTGCCTTAATAAATTTAAGTGTGGTGCAACGGATGGTGAAGCGTAAGTAATCTTTGTATCACGCGAGATTGAGGTTATTGATAGGGCATTCAAGGGTTGGCCCGACGCATCGACTTTAGTGAGTCGGCGTCCAGATCTCTAGGTTTCTATATACTTATTCCTTTACCCAGGCATCGACATATTCTCTCCCCGGTGAGTCCTGATTTTACAAGTTTCTGTATTCTCATTAAGAAAGCCGTATGAAGGCTGGATATCTCTCCATCATCGCCTCATACACGACGACGCATTTGGCAAGAAGCAATCACGACGCTCTTTCTGACTAGTCCCGAATGTCGCATCCCGACCAAACAGCCCATGCAATTTCTCCAAGCGCGCGACTGGGAGTACCCACCCTATCTCCAGAATTTCTTGGGTTCTCCGGGGGAACGTCACATCGAGAATCTCAAGGTGGGCGATGCTTTCGTCTTACCTGCACTGTTCACGCTCGTTCTGACTTAACATGCACTAGATTCTTCGAGAAGCCGGTACCATAGCATACAGGAAAGGGGTCTCATTGGTGTCTGAACCAGACTTCGCTTGGTTTCAGTATCTGGCCGACGATATTCAAACTCATTATGTTGGGCCAGATTGCTATTGGAAGAATCCAGCCAAGGACTCGATACCTGGATGTACCAGACATTTTGGCAATGCTTGGTGGATACCTTTCCCCCCAACGCTGGTGCGCACTTCGTCGGGCGAATCACGTTTTTGGACGTCTGTAATCGGAAGTATTACAGGTCATCAAATATGATGATGGACCTCTTGCAGTTTTGCAGGATGTATCAGATCTTGAGCGATATGTGGCGCAGAATTCAAGTACGGACATACAGAGAAGACGAGAGATTCGGATGGCTCTACGTGCGTTAGATGGTCGCGCAGTGTTTTGGCCACATCGATATGTCAAGGTGAGCTAAGCCTGCAGCTATTCCTTGTATCGAGCAGCTGCTCATCCTTTTCGTAGTCGACGGGTTCGCGGGCGTCATGTTGTCGGGGTATGCGGTACAAGGCGCAAACGTCCGTCGACTATCAGACTTGCATTCTCAACATCAAACGCAGGGGTTATCTGGTATGGGAAGGCATTCAACTTGGCAGCGGATTTGACGTCGAACTGGTCTATGCCAAGAACGTCCGCCTTGATGGAGGAATCATTGGCCTTAACGACGATTACGATCTGACTGGACCTTTGGCACAGTTCCTCGCCCTGAACCATAACTCCATTGGTTCACAGCTTCGTCATATTGAGGCTGTCTTGACCGCTTACCGTGAACATTACAAGAATGAATGTCGGCAGAAAGTCGATGTTCTGACCTATCGATTTCTGACGCATGTGTATGATCAGCCTCGAGACCCCTCGGGGTTGGCGGCAAGCTCGATAGAATTTGAACGGGATCTCCGGGTCAGACAGTTGATGGTCGGGAGTGAGGCGGTTTTCGAGACGACATATGAACGATTGTCGGCTGTGTCAGCGACAGAGGTCGCAACTTGGTGGTATCTATTCTGGGTGAGGAGTCTCTTGCTACCCCGATTGTATACCCTCTGCTGATGTCTTCGACCTCAAGGACGATTTCTGGAGAAGAAATCATGACACGATCAAGGCTCTGGAGATACACGCCCCAGACTTCAACCCACACTATGCTTCCTCGATCGCATATACTCCTCTTCCTCGGTCAGCACTAGAGACATTCCTTATACAGCGTGGTTTGCTACACAAGACGCCGCCTTGGGGCGGTGATTTCATCACTTCAGGCTTCTTGAATAAGATTTACATCCGTCTGAATGACATCGTCTTCCATGGCTCAACTGAGGTTCGTTCCTCTCTTCGCGATTTCACCAAAGAGCTGACACCTGTCGTCATAGGCGCATATATTCCATCTAGGCCACAATATATCTGAAGAACTAGATATGGAGGAGATTGACATGGAGACCCAAGGGCGTCCTTCTACCCTTGGCACGGGGGGCGGCACAGACCACGATGCTGAATCAATAACTGCACGCCCTGCATTCAGATGGGAAGGTATCTTGAGCGACTCGTTACACTATAGGTTGAAGCCGCGAAGGAACCTATTGTCTAAGCTAGGAGCGTGGCTTGGGGTGACACCGCTATGGAGGATAGGAGTCCCATCCCGAGGCGTAACATTAGATTTACGGTTGGAGAATGGGAAGTACGTGGTGATGGATAGCGAGGCGGGGAGAACAAGGAAGGTGCATGCTCACGGGCATCACATAGTCTGAACACTGACAACGTGAATGCAATCACATTCCGCGCGAGAATCTCGAAGACTGTGGTATTACACTAAATACTAAGTAGAATAGATAAAGCTGAGAGGAACATACACCGTGCCTCATGTAACCTTCCGCCGCTTACCCCCTCTGGGATGATGATTTTGCCCTTCGGATTGGCGCTTGCCCATCTCCCGACTTTTCTCGCCATCTCTTCTTCCACTGAATGCCTCGCCGCGAGCGAAAGGTCTTGACTTCGTCTCTTTCTGGCTCACTTTTTTCTGTTTCTTCTCAATGGCCTTTTTAACAGCCCGTTTCCCGCCATCTGCAGCGATGGCATCATATCGAGCTTTCAATAGAATATCTTTCTTGGCAGCTATCATGATATCAAAAATCCTCAGTCATGCTAGAGATACGACAGAGCAAGGGTAGAAGGAACGTACAACTCTTGATCCAGAAGTCGCCCTTGCCCTGCGCTCTCTTTTCACGTTCTTCCTTCGTGACTTTTCTGAGGGCCTCCTGCTCTATCTTCTCCCTCTTGTCTCTGTTGACCATACTCTCGCTGCGCTTCACAGCCAACTCAAGTCTTTCGACTTCCCTTTCGCGCTCCTCGCGCAGGTCATGGGGAGATGACGCAAGCATCTTGCGCGCGCGCTTCAAACTGTCTCGGAGTGTTTTGAGTTCGGTGAGGTGCATGTCGGCGATGAAATTATATTGGGTACGAAATTTTGCGGCATCGAATTCGCCTGTAAGAGGTATAAAGCGAGGGTCGCGAACTTCCTGCAATATCGCAGTCAGTACTTTTGCAACGTTCGTCTCCAAAGCTCTGGCTAAGGGGGATGACGCGCCATTTTGGGAACTTCTACAATATTCCGTCGACGCGGTACGGGTCGTTTCGACGTGACTTCTGTTGGCCTGGAACCACAGTCAGTTCAGATGCTACAAATAGTTAAAAAGATGTACATACGCATGTTTATCCTTTCGCTTCGCTATGTCTTTTTTCGACTTCCTTGGGCCCTGCTCTCTTCCAATACTCCCCTGTTCTTCACCCCATCTCGAAGGCTCACCTTCACCTTCAGAGAGGGGTGCCTCACCGTCTTCAGAGTCTTCAAAGTCGCTATCTGCTGTCGTCTGCGCCAGAACACGCTGTGCTTTTTGAAGCGCGCCAAAAGGCAAGTCTGATAGATCTGCGAAACATGTATGTTAGACGCCAAGAACGTCAGGTGTCTGCACCGTACTGTTTTGCAGTGTTTTCTATAATAACTAGATGAGTCAGTCAAAGGCTTGGAAGAACGACATACATACCATGCCTCTCTCATCGTCGCCGCCCTCATTTTCGGATTCTTCTTCATTGTCACTGGAATCATCGCTCGCCCCCTGCACTAAGTCCTCCTCGCCAACCCATTGAACAACCCTGGGCTGATCAGAATCCTCTTTCTCGTCCTCGCTCTCTGAGGTGAATTCATTGTCTTGTAGCGAATCTCTGTTGCGCTTTGCCATGGCGAAAACACAGGTGATGCTAATGTTTGAGCCTTTGGGGCTTTAGGGCCAAGTTGAGGTTCGGTAGAGCAGAGACCGATCGACTGTGGGAAAAACATACTATTTCGGGAACTGTGACCTCGGGCAGAAGTAAAGCAGAAGAAATTGACCCAACTGACAGCATCCATGGCCCGGTAGGTTCTCCATGCTGTATTGCTCCCACTGGGCAATACCAGTCGCTTTTCGTTCCACTGGGCACGATGCCGGCCTCGTCATCGCATCCTGCAGCCTTTGCTGCTCAACCTTCGGAGTTGACAGTCTCTTTTGTTGACCAGCAACTTGCTCACCGCGAGCCCGAGAGGAACGAAGAACTGGACGAAGAGCTGGAGGATGATGACATCTACAGAGGAGACCCTCCCCCTTCTCTACGACCCCATAAAGCCGAATCAGTCTCGTCTTCTTCGTCCTCATCTTCCTCATCTTCCAGCTCGATTTTGGCTAGCGGTCGTCTCGGCGCCATTGCTACTGTGGTCGAACGGGCGATCACTCGCTGGGCCCGCGCCAACTGGTCCACGTCCTCGCTGAGCTCGGAATCAACCACATCCTCGTCTCGATCTTCCTTCCGCACCACTAACAAGTCTGTTAATCGTCGGCACAAGCGGCGGTTGAGCGTCGCAGACCTGAACAGGGCCGAGTCGGAGCGCGAGGTTGCAGCCAGAATCAAGGCTCGGGAGGAGCGTCGTTATGTTTCCCGAGAGTTCTCTCTGTATCTACCGCCTTCCTACGCAAGCTTTCAGCGGCCACCTGCAGCATTGCAGCTGGGGTCCTACGAACAGCGTGCTCTCCACACGACATCCTTGTCACTGATATTAACCGAGCTAGATGCAGCACTCAAGCGGCCCATCAAGTCTCGTCGACCCCGGCAGAGGTCGCGTATTCCAAAGAAGGGCACCTCCACCTTATCACCAGCATCCTTTCCTCAACAGGATTATATGTTACCACAGATTGACGAGGCTTCAAACCGCTCCGCAACATCTTCTGACCTTCCTCTACCTCAAAAGGGAGGAAAAGGCAAACAGAAGGATATGTCGAGTTCCATTCCTAGTGTCATTGGTGGAGTAGCGTCGGCTCCAGACCAGACGGTCCAACAAGCGTGGTGGCTCGACGTTGCCAGCCCTACATGGGAAGACATGCGCGCGATAGGCAAAGTAGGCTCTGCATCTATCTTCATCTTGTCGATGCTTATTTCTTTTGGCTTAGCTATTGCATCTTCATCCTCTAACTCTCGAGGATATCTTGCAGCAGGAACCTCGGGAGAAGCTGGAACTTTTCCCGAAGTTGGGATATTATTTTCTCGTCATTCGTGCCATAGAGTCCAATAGAACACGCGAGCGGTTAGACGTCCTCGACAATAGGAGTAACGATGATGGTTTCGTGGATGAAGTTTATGTATACCTCGTTGTTTTCAAAGAGGGACTATGCTTGGTAAGTGAGCCGAAATGTCATTGCACGCACTAATACTGACAGGGTTGAATCATAGTTTCATTTTTCGGATATATCGGGTAACTACGCTATCCTGCCTTGCAATGTTTTTCTTAAGCGTGGATTGTAGAACATACCGAACGTGTTCGCACTAAATTATCAATTCGAGGAGAGAATTTCAGCATGTCGTCTGGTTAGTCATTTGTTAGCGTCTGGCTTTTGTATCGAACTAACAGACCTTATAGCATGGATTGCCCACGGGATGCTTGATTCCATAGTTGACGGTTTCTTTCCTTTCGTGCAGGCGATGGAAGCAGAAATAGTAGCTGTAGAAAACATCGTGTTTTCTGATGGCGTGGTCCAGGCGCCGACCAAGTTGCCCGCTCTTGAAGTCAAGGCTACGTCTTCGACTGTGCAAAAGACGCGCGACAGCGAGAAACCCTTCCTTCTTTCACCTACTAGTGACGAGAAACAATTCTCGCGGAAAGACGTAGCATCCATAAAACCATCCAAAACTCACTTTTCCCTTCCTCGTCCGACGCTGTCCTTGACATTCCATCGGTTCAAGCGAACTTTCCATCGGACTTGGTCAGGGTTATTTTCTTCAAAGTCAACTACGTATGCCCAACTGGCCAACAACCCGACGTCCCTGACTTTGAAACGTATGACGAGGGTGAGGAGGCTTGTCACCTCAGTGGGGCGGGTGCTTGTCACGAAGTCTGAGGTCGTCACTCAGCTCCAAAAGCGACTACTCACTACCGATGAACATGGCCACTTGAATGCAAGGGGGGACGATGTGGAGGTCGCAATATATATGGCCGATGTTCAAGGTCAGCTCTTGCCTTACTCACGTTTTCCCATGCACTAAGGAAGCTGTTGTAGATCATATCCTCACTTTGCAGCAGTCACTCGCCCATTACGAGCGCATGCTCAGCCAGTTGCAACCTACCTACTTAAACAACCTCCGAGTTGCCCTCTCCCTTGGGAGGTCAAGTGGAGATAAGGCGGTCTTTATCCTCACTTTTGTCAGTATGGCCGTCCTGCCCCCACAAATAATTATTGGTATGCATCTCGCTTCTCTTCACCATCTTTGGCTTACGATGTCGTGATGCTGATAGGCCTATTCTCGACGAATGTAAACATTCCTACCAACATCCCAGACGGTCACTTCTACATATTTGGGGGCATCGTTGTGGGTGTCTTCAGCATCTTGTGTCTTTACACTCTACTGGTTTGGTATTGGTGGAGACAGAGAAGAGAAATATTGTCTTATGATGACGGTTTCGCGATCTTTAACCTGGCATCAATAAAGGGTAGGTGTCGTTTGTGTTGCGTAGTTCGTCTGTATTTCCACTCCCGCTGGCATCCCTTTTGTGAAACGTCCCAGTCTGAACCCTTCGAGAGCATATTGAATGAAGCATACGATTATGTAATCGCGTAAACGAAGCAGCTGTGCTTCCCAGGCTTCCATCCTCTTCCGAAGTCGAATTGTTCAATTGTCGTCCAATGCAGTCAATGCTCCGCCTTCAACGCGTTTCCAAGCCGAGCTGTCGACTATTCACGACATCTTCAATCCGTCATGGTGCTCCATGGGACAGGCATCCGCCCCTCATCGCCCGTTACACTGAAAGCTTCCCCGTGGACCTTTTCCGAATCGGGGCAAGCGACAAGGTCATCTTGCGGGATTACCAAGTGCAGAAGAAACTTGGACGGACGAGCTACGATCTGCATATTCAAGAAGATGGCAAGGTGCACCCGAGGCCCGGTCCAAACTTCGATGGTAAGTGACTGCCTGCTGTTTTCTTAATATTTAGTCCCGGGTACAAGTGGTCCCGACGTGATGTTGACGCGACCCTCCCGTTGCTGCAATGGCATATATCGTGTGCATTCCGATGCATATTTGCGGTTCGTCTTTTCGTTGTAGGTCCAAATGGAGCATCTCTCCGCCCTAATGGCCCCATGATGCAGGAAGTTGTCCGCAACTTCCGAGGTCGCAACACCACCATCTACCTCGTCAAAGAAGGTGAACTACTCTCTACCCTTCACCAGGTAGGTCGCTCACAGTTCGCATAGGGACTGCATTTCCGCCAGATTTTGTTCTCTTGCACGAACATTCCGACCACTACTCCATGCAATGCGCTCAGCCCATGACACTCCCCCAGCTCAATCGCCGGCTGACAGAATTCTTCAAAAATAACGGAGAAGCGATGACAAAAGCCGAGTTCTGCGAGCGGTATCCGTTCGAATTATGATGGCTTTGCACCTCTTCTTCGTCCATACCTGAACAACTACACTTGGACCCCATGAATACTTGTTTAAACGAATTGGTTGGGCCCCGCGCAGAATATTTTAGCGTGAGATGTATCGTATTGTAGAGCGGAGCTCCATCCCAATCCAGCATCCTCTCTCATCGTCAATGAGAGAGGTGACCGGTGACCCTTAACACAGCTCGAAGACAGGAATTAATAAACTTTAAGGATAGAGTAGGTATAGGCGAGTATCTAAGCGCCAAACATGATCTTCAAGTTCTCCAGACTCTCCGGGTCTGCTCCATCTGACCCTTTAGTGCCTCGGAACGCCTCCCTCACGAGCGCTGTCTTTCTTTTCTGTATCTCAAGAATTCTTCCTTCAATCGTATCTTCAATCTAAATAAGTTCACATGAGCATTTGTTCGAGATGAGACCAGGGGACACTCACAGTGAAATGTTTAACGTAGACAGTTTTTTCTTGGCCTATTCTGTGAACGCGATCGATTGCTGTAATCGTTGTTAGGTTGGTCTGATGATAAAAGAGACTTAATATACCTTGATTCTCAGTCGCTGCGTTCCACCAGCAATCCATCTTGAGATTCAAGTGAGTTTACAAGTCCATACCGCCCTTTGTCCATTGAACATACCATGAATACATGATTAGCCGTCGTCAGCTGCAGTCTGCCGTCAGTGGAATCGCAGTACATATTTTGAGGGAAATTCACATTCAATCCTACACCGCCTGCCTTCAGACTGATAATCAGGACCTTTGGTCTCCTCGAGGGCTCTTTGAATTCTGCTACTGCATGAGTCCGCTTCTTCACATCCATCGATCCATCAAATCTGAACCAGGCAAGGTCCTCGCGCTCCAGGGCGACCTGAATGAGGTCTAGAAAAGACGTAAACTGTGAAAAGACAACCGCACGGAAGCAAGGGTCTTGATCTTGCAAGCGACCTGATTGTAAACACGGTTCAGTCAGATAGAAGTTGAGGTTAACTTGTATACACACGAAGGTTCTGAATGAGTGCATCGAGCTTGGTCGAGGACCGAAAGTCATTGCGCCGCAGAATCACCTCAGGCAGGAAGCTCTGCGAACCCAGAGGCGAAGAGCTAGGTTCACGTTTCCGTGGGCGAAACACCTCGAGAAGTTCATTCTCCTGCGGTCAAGGAGCTATCAGCTCCTATAATCATGCGTTGCTGCCAACGGACTTACCTTCACAGGCCCTCGATTGCACGTCGGACACCGGCCATCTTCACCTCGGACTGAGCACGACTCCAAGAAGCCGGTCGCACAATCTTTGCAACTAACAACACTTGTGAGCAATGAGTAATCACCGAGCAGAAGCGTAGACGAACCAAGGATGCATGCAATCGGGAAACATCATTGGTACTTCCATGACATCCATACAGATAGGACATTCCTCTGCTTCTAGACCAGCATTATTGCTCAAATTCGTCAGTACGTCCTCCGCATACGTATTCCCACTCCCGCTAGCACTGTCTCCAGTTGCGTTTTGGGCATGTGAGAATTGTTTAATCATGGAGTCAATGTCAATAGCTTTGTTGTCGCTCGACAACTCCGCGTTGTTATCTTCAGCAACTAGGTTGGGGTGGAGCACAGCTCGACGCAGCCTAAGGATTAATGAGTGCGGTGCTCTGAAGAACCGTTGGCTGACATTACCGCATCAACATGGCTAAGATGTGTGTATAATTCCTGTTGACAAGACCTTTAGCGTTGAGTTGGTCAAAATTCTTCTTCGCCTTATCATATATTGAATCATAGATCATCCTCTCTGCTGTTGAAAATTGCAACATATCGACCGTTACCTGTGATAACAATCAGTTTAATACTGATAAGGAGTCTCGTTGTGCGAACTTACCTCCTTCGCAGGCAACTCCACAATCCGCTTGCCATCACTATCTCGCATATTCTTCTCGCGCCGCAACAACACACTTTCCAGGATCACTTGAACGATTTCAATGGCCTTCGGGTCATGTGCCAAGAAAGGTAATGTGATGAACCTGAAATCAATGTTGGAAAGGTGAGAACTAAAAACAGATTTTCAAAAAACGCACGAGCGGAAAAAAGCGTAGTCGGACCACGGGGAGAAGTCGAGGAATTTTCTAAATTGGAAAGATTGATAGATGGTAGATCACGATATTTTGTAAGGCGTACAGGAGCGAGAAAAGGTCCTCTAGTCGATTGACGATCGGTGTTCCAGTAACAGCCCAGCGACGTCTTGCATGCAGGGCATAGACCGCTTTCGCTGTCTTGCTCAAGCGCGACTTACAATGGTGGGCTTCGTCTATCACGACGCGAAGCCACTCCGCTAAGAGCTCATTTGAGTATTTGAAATATAATAGAAAAGTTTACCTCACTTTTATATATCGGCGACGCTTTGTTCCCAGATTTCTCCACCTTCGCGTATTCAGAAGCTAGCGTGCCATATGAAGTGATGACAACATTCATCACGCCTTCGGTATCATCATCGATCGCGGCATCAATGTCTGCGCGATTCTGGCCGTGCCAGACGAAGGTTTTGACTGTACCAGGTTTGCTACATCGTTGCAGTTCCTCTGCCCATTGCGTCAAAAGCGACGTTGGGGCAGCAATCAGTGTCGCACATGGCCCCCTTGAGGACCCGGACTTCACTGAGATAGATTGAAAGGCATGGTCCAGTCGGACTTGACGTTTGCCAGATGATTTGGCGTTGGGTTGGGAAGACGTAGGGAGTGCGTCAGGGCCAGGATTCGTATGAATAAGGGACGATATCATGATCGTTTTACCCATGCCCACTGAGGTGAATCAACGTCAGTCCATGATATGATGCATAACATGACATGTATGCGCACTTTCTGGCGAAGAGAATTATACAGACAAATTTCTAGGTGAGTATCAATCAATAAGCATAGAATTGGGTTATGCAATACCATCTCTATGGGGCCGAGGAGTATTAGCATCTACCGCAGAATATAGATGAACCAACGCACGCGAGAATACCGCCTCTGCATCTACGCTCAGTTTTAGGGAATTCTAGACTCAACTCTCCCGAGTATGAATTGAAATAAAACGGTTGTTCTTCTTGCTCAAGATCTGTGATTCCATCAACAGTCTCCAATGGAAAGCGATACCTGGACCGAGTTATCAGACATAAGAGCAGATGAACATCTTGTACCGAGGGCTTACTCGCTCCAAAGTGGGTGCATAGAATCGGCTGCTCGTGCAGACACTAGGCCCATTTCAAGAGCATGCATCCAACTATTCCTGGTCATTCAAGCAATGTCATAGCCATCTACGGTTCACGTACTAGAGCGCCTGCTTTTGATATGGTCGTAGAGTGAATTCGAAGCTATCGGCCGGCTCCATCTCCGCGATAGCCTGATCATTCTGTTGTGCTCTGAATGAAGTCATGAGCCTTGAATGAGCGGACATCAACGACAACACTTGCCGTTTATAGATGAGATCGAGCTCGTTGTCAGACAAGTCCTCCTCCTCCTCCACCTCCACCTCTTTGCTGTCTCCGACAGTATCAATTTTGACAGGCTCCTTAGACTTGGTGTTCTTCCGGTGGCCTTGTGTCAGTTGTCGTAGGTCATCGTCACCCAGCTGACCGTCAGCATGCTGACGGATTTTGGAAGCGTTGTTTCCGTTCACAGAAGGCTTCAAGCCCACGGCATCTAATAGGCGCATCAACGAGCCTTTCCGTTCGCGAAGGCCTTGCTCTTCTGCAGTCTCCTGCCCTTGGTTAAATATTGTTTTAGGACCTTCTGCTGAAGAAACTGTAAGTTTTTTGAATGCGGAGGCTTTGATGTAAACCGATAGTGAGACAACGAGATCTGCTCCGGAATGTAAGACTTGAGGACACTCGACCATCAAGCTCCCTCGGAAGTCAATGATTTCTGTGTAAAGTTTGAGATGATGGTCGAAAAGCGCCGTGATCCTTACATACTAAGTTCAAGCAGTTTGCCGACCCAGACAGCAATCTCTTGTGGGAGCCGGCCAAATTCTGAAGATGTCCATAAGCATCGGTGAAGACACGATTGTGGGAAGGCATACCAAATCCCTTCTTATTCGTCAAACGAACGACAGCACTTGACTTCTTCTTGGCAGGCTTAGACTGTTGAGCCGCCTTGAACATGGTATCGATAGACAGCTGCTTCTTCTTCCCCTTCCCTTGAGCACCCTTCCCATTTGAAGGAAAACGGTTCTTGGATGATACTTCATCGACATTGTCGAGCTTGACGCAAATCTCGTCTCCATTTTTGATATAGCCCTTGCCTTTGACAGTGCTCCAAGCATTTCCGACGAGAAACGATCCCATATATGCGGAACGAAAGGGGGGTTTCTTGTTGCTCTGGAGCGCAGTGGGAGATAGGCGGCGCTTCTTGGCTGGAGGATCTATATCTTCAGGAGCGGACACAGGGGATGAAGATCTTGAAACGCGGGAAGATGAAGTACTTGACGCGCTCGAGAACCTCGGAGAAGAGGCAAGGGGAGGCAAGTCGACCTCATCGCCTAGGACTATCATAGGATCGTCCTCATCATCCATGTAGATAGGCATGGGCTTCGGCGTTTTGTACCGCGCTTGGGACTTCTCGTCCTCATCATCGCTACCTGCGAAGAATAGTGGTCTCTTAGGTCGACCCTCTGAAGCGTTCGCCACGTCCGTTTCTCCCTCGACCATGTCCACGTCGGTAGCAGGCTCGGGAATTGCGGGCTCGATCAAATCAGCTTCATTGGCTTCATTGTGCGATCCTGTAAAGAAAGGAGGGCTTTGAGACATATGTCGTCAGTCTCACCTCCACTGATGTTTAAAGTGTGCGTAGCGAAACGACGGACGACGCGTCCGTTGCAAGACGCGTCGAGCGCGTCGAGACAAACAACGATAAACACCTGCTGGTCAGCCAGATCTAAATACTGCATTTTCGATTTCGGGCATCGACAACAGTATACTCAAATATGCAGCGTCCTTTGCCCATGGTAGCTATCGATATTGTTGTCCGTAGCCAACACAATCTCATCGTACATTGCAGCAACCTACCGTTGTCCTCCTCAAGGAGGGCACAGACTCTTCGCAAGGAAAAGGACAGCTTCTGTCCAATATTTCGGCGTGTCTTGCGATCGCGGACACGCTCTCCAGCACCCTCGGTCCTAGAGGTATGGACAAATTGATCGTCAACGACAAGGGACAAGCTCAGATCACAAACGACGGTGCGACGATCCTGAAACTCCTCGAGATCGTTCATCCTGCGGCAAGGTCATTAGTGGATATCGCACGGGCTCAGGATGCGGAAGTGGGGGATGGCACGACAAGCGTGGTTCTGTTGGCTGCGCAGTTTATGAAGGAGATTCGAGGATACATTGAAGAGGATGTCAGTCCTCACATCATCATGAAAGGGTTCCGCCAGGCCTCTCAGCTGGTACGTTACTCGATTTATGCTCTCAAGACTTTGTACGTGACTATATTCGATCAGGCGGTCGATCGCATCAAGGAAATCCAGGTTTCTGTTGATAAGTCTAACCCAGAGTGAGCATGTTTCTACCATCACCTCTCTAGATGGAGCTCATACTGTTGTAGAACATTCCGTTCCCTCCTGTTAAAGGTTGCTTCAACATCCATGTCCTCAAAACTCATCCATTCCGAAAAGCCTTTCTTTTCAAAAATGGTCGTGGACGCCGTACTTTCCCTTGACCAGAAAGATCTAGACGAATCTCTCATCGGAGTCAAAAAAATACCTGGGGGCGGTATGCAAGATTCCCTCCTCATTGGTGGTGTTGCATTTAAAAAGACTTTCACCTACGCTGGTGCCGAGCAACAACCAAAATCCTTCAAGGACCCTTTGATCCTTTCTCTCAACGTCGAACTTGAGCTCAAAGCTGAGAAGGACAACGCGGAGGTCCGGGTGGATGCAGTTTCTGATTACCAGGCAATCGTGGATGCAGAGTGGGAGATCATCTATCGGAAGCTGGAAGAAATCGAGAAGACGGGCGCCAAAGTTGTTTTGAGCAAGTTGCCTATAGGAGATCTTGCGACACAATGGTTTGCGGACCGTGACATCTTCTGCGCAGGCCGTGTTCCTGCTGGCGATCTGCGCCGAGTCGTGCAGGCGTTGGGAGGATCAATTCAGTCGACGACTTCGGACATCAGCCGGGAGCATTTGGGTTCATGTGGTAAGTTTGAAGAACGGCAAATTGGTGGCGAACGGTATAATGTTTTCGAGGGGTGCCCCAAAGCGAAGACATGCACGTTACTGTTGCGCGGCGGCGCCGAACAGTTCATCGAGGAGGTAGAACGCAGTTTGCACGATGCTATCATGGTTGTCAAGCGGGCTGTAAGGAATGGTGAGGTCGTAGCTGGCGGTGGCGCCATCGAGGTGTGTTACCTTCTATATCCCTTGCCTATATTTTGATCGCGAGCTGCTCTTATCTACAGATGGAACTCTCTGCTTACATCCGGAAGCACGCACTCTCCATCCCAGGAAAGCTGCAACTCGTGCAGATCGCCTTCGCCAAGGCCCTCGAAGTCATCCCTCGCCAGATCTGTGATAACGCTGGCCTCGACTCCACCGATATTCTGAACAAGCTTCGTATGAAACACGCCAACGGCGAAAGATGGTTTGGTGTCGATGTTGATGGCCCTGAAGGCGTCCGGGACAACATGGAGGCGTTCGTCTGGGAGCCAAGCCTCGTCAAAGTCAACGCGATCAGTAGTGCTGTGGAGGCTGCCTGTCTTATCATCAGTGTGGATGAGACAGTCAGGAACCCACAGAGCGAAGCAGTAAGTGCTCATCAAATCCCGTTGGAAGGATGCTTATGAAGCCGTACTCTAGCAAACCGCAGGTCCCAAGGCACCACCCGGGACCGCTGGACGGGCGCTCAGAGGTCGGGGACGAGGAGGAGTGCCGCGCCGATAGAAGAAAAATAAAAACATCCAGCAATGTAGAGTGTCAATTTTTTGTTACCATCGTCGAATTAATGCTGTACTTCTCATCATTCCTCATTGCAGTCGATGTTGAGAGTGCAGTAGGTCACGTGTTGAGACCTTCCCACCGTCTCATCGCGCCATCCGAACCTGAGTAGCGCAATACGACCAGCTGGTCACCTTTTTTTTCTTTTTCTGTTCGAAATGTTATCTTTGCCGCCGGCGTTGGCGCACCTTATAACTCGCTTCATGGATACACGATGTCATTGCCGCTCACTTTTACGACTGCTTTCCCTTATACCTAGGGCTATCGTCTCATCTGAGAAGTGACCATGACCACAGTCCTTCCTTCTCCTGAGAAGTCTGCGTTATCGAACGAGAGCATTGACGAGAAGCAGGGCATCCAAAGCAGCTCTTCGGACGAGCGGCCTCTACCTCTAGGCGCACCCATCGACGATCATTTACCTCTTTGGCAACGCGAAAAAAGGGATCTCGACGCTATCGCGACACAACCATCTGTGTTTGATGATCCAGTCACGTTGGAAGCGTATCGGCCACCGCCTCAATATGAGAATGCGCACCGTTTCGATCCTAGCGCTCGGTGGACATGGCGAGAGGAACGGGTATGTCGACTCACTTGGACTGCTGTGACGCTCATTCTGACGTTCATCATGAAGGCTGTTGTTCGCAAGATTGACTGGAAGATCATGGTTTGGGCATTCATCATGTTCTTCTCGCTGGACTTGGATCGCGGCAACATTTCGCAAGCAAATACCGATAATTTTCTCGACGACCTCAATCTGACCACTGATGATTTCAACTTGGGTAACACACTCTTCCGACTGGCGTTTCTGATCGCCGAGCTTCCTTCGCAACTGGTCTCGAAACGAGTAGGGCCTGACGTCTGGATTCCTTCTCAAGTGAGAGGGTTGGTTGATAAAACGTTGATTGTGTACTCATCAATATAAATCCTTGCTAGATGGTTTTGTGGAGCGTTGTTTCTTGGAGCCAGTATTGGTTGTCGGATCGTCGTTCATTTCTAGCCACGAGGTATGTTGCCGCTTCATCCATATGAAATCATCAATCGAGATGCTCGTCTCAGGTTCCTGCTCGGCTTCCTTCAAGGTGGATTTATACCCGACGTGGTCCTATATCTTTCTTACTTCTACACGAAGAACGAATGTAATTCCAGATTCATTGAGGCCTCGAACTTGAACTGACAACCTATTTGTTTAGTACCCATTCGTTTGGCTTTCTTCTGGGTGTCAAACTATCTCACGCACATTGTCAGCGCCTTTTTGGCCGTGGGCATCCTTCGTCTTCGAGGGCATAACGGCCAAGCAGGATGGCGATACCTGTTTCTCCTGGAGGGAGTGATGACTTGTTTGGTGGGTTTGATCTCGTTTGCGATGATGCCGCCTGGCCCCACGCAAACGAAGGCCTGGTACAGACCTAAGGGTTGGTTTTCCGCACGGTGCGTCCTTTCACCTCAGGTCTTGCTCCATCCGCTGATGACCATAAAGCGAAGAAGCCATCATGGTGAACAGGTCCGACCATACAAATCTTCTTCGTGACTTGCATCTAATTGTTGTCCAGTAGAGTTCTCCGTGACGATCCTTCCAAGTCGGATATGCACAATCGTGAAGGATTATCTATCAAAATGATCTGGCAAGCCCTGCAGGACTGGACCATGTGGCCAATATATATTCTCGGACTAGTGCACATGAGTAAATCTTTTCCAGTTTTTCTCACTCTATGATGCTGACGTCCTACTTTAGTACCCGTCGGTCCTCCTCAGGTTTACCTCACATTATCTCTCCGCAATCTTGGTTTCTCGACCGCGATATCCAGCCTCCTCAGTATCCCAGCCTACGTGATCGGTATTTTGGGTCTCGTCTTCGCCGCGTACTTCAGTGAGATCACTAACAGTCGAGTGATGGCGACAATCATCCTGCAAATCTGGGCCCTTCCACTCCTAATTGCTCTGTACACATTCGACAAGAACACGTCTGAATGGGTGTATTTTGCCGTCGTCACACTGATCGTCGGTTTCCCGTATGTACACCCCGTACAGGTCGCTTGGGCATCGCGAAACTCGTATAGCGTCCGAACGAGGACAATTTCGGCTTCAGTCTACAATATATTCGTACAGGCCGGCGCTATCGTCTATGTATGTCGATTTGCGATAGATGACTGTTTCCAGTTCTTTGTGTTGCTCATGTTCTTCATCTAGGCCAATATTTATCGTACGAGCGACAAACCCTTGTGTAAGTTTCCAAACTTAAACATTTATTTCTCAAATCTTGACGCTGGCATTTGTTTTCAGACAAGAAGGGAAACCGCGCGCTGATCGGCGTCTGCGCCATGAACATTGTAATCTATATTGGCACCTACTTCTTTTACCAGACTATCAATAGAAGGAGAGACGGTACATGGAATGCCATGAGCCCAGAGGTCCGTGGCGAAAACTGTAACATCCAACACACTCATATATGTTTTCCTATAGGAACGAGCAGAGTACATTGAAACCACAAAAGACGTTGGAAACAGAAGGCTAGACTTCCGCTATGCATACTAGCCGTCGCAGTGACCGTTGCATATGCTAGAGATGCATCTGGGCCTATATATATCATCTACATTGATAGTTGCATGCAAATCAATCCATAAATTCGAAAGCATCCAATTATGAGTGATAGGGAAGAGACACGACTAGACACGAAGATGACAATGCGAAGTAATAAGGAGAAATGCAATGAACAACAAGGAAAATTCAAGCAACGGCAACGGACTTCTAGGACGTTCTCATCATTTGCGGGGACTGTCTCTTCTTGGTCCGTAACCGTGCTCTCCGCTCGCTCTCCTTCGTCCTACTCTGTTGGTCTCTAGGATCTAAGAATTTGCCCCCAACATCGACAAACTCAATCATCGGACGTCCCGAGGCATCACCACTCGTTGTAACAACCTTCTTTGCCTGGTTGTGATGTCGTCCAAGGTCATCTGACTTCTGGGCCCCATCTTCTTTCTTGGATTTCTTACCCTCAGTGCGCGCCTTGTCGATCATAGCGGGCAAGATATGTTCCTGCACTCAAAATAAGGGCCCGAGGTTCACTGATCGTGAAAGATGACTTACACTGCCTTCAGCGACGGGTTCCCAAAACATGTGTTGGTACCTGGAACGGGCGGGATCATTACCGTCAACCTGATCCATTGTGTCTGTCTCGATGACGTTCGAGCGAGATTTAACCCATTGTTCATGCGTCGTGAACGTCTCAGCATCTGCCTTCACGCCGAGGAGTTTCTCCATCCCCGCGCGGAAACCTGTTTGTAAAGGTTTACCCTGAATGACAAAATGAGTACGAGCGTAGATATCAAGGAGGTGAGAAGGGAGAAATTTCAGATGGGGTTGAAATCGATATAATCAAGAGCCGAGTGATGTATGGCACGCGGTGGTCTTTCAATTCACGAATGATGATAATGTCTGATCAAGGACGGGATGTGAGGTGCACTGACAAAAACGAGAGCTCACCTCCTAGAAATTGACAAGAGAGCGCAAATGCAGGTCAGGACTACAAAATGCTTCGCAGCAAGCTGTGATGATGGGTTTCAATCACCTATGAAATCGTAAACGGCGTCAGCATATTGATAGAATATAAAGAAGGTCAGAATTTCAGAATTTGTTAAATTTGTTAACCATGAATGTGTCTTCAAGACTAATCGATTTTTGTACTCATCACAAGCTTCTACTGCAGGGGAACAGAGGATAGCAACGATGAAGAAGTTACGAACCTTGATCCAGTGGGCCTCCAGGCCTTTCAACCTCAAGATGGCCTCTACTCGCTTGATACTGAGATGATACCGAGAGGCGAGATTTCGAACAGAGTTCGTCTCTGGGTTCGCCATGAATTGTTTGTACATAGTGTTGCGAATAGACTCCGAGACGGGAGTAGGAGGCTGAAACGATGGATTCAAAGGAAATGGCTACGTGTAACATGTTAGCCAAGCCACATCTCATCAACCGTATGAGCGAAAGACGAACTCAACTACTTCATTTCCAAGCCAATTGCGGGGACGATGAGACTCCGCAAACTGCTTCCCCACTGTGCCTGCCCATTCCTTCCAGGAAGGATCCTTCGACACGGCACGACGCCCGCCTTCTTCATCTTCATCTTCGTCTGCTCTAGAAGGGCGTTCCTTGCGAAGGATAGAGGAAGAGGAGATGCTACGAGTGGAGCATATAGACCATCGCTGCGGTGCTTGTGAAAGAGCTGTTCGCAAGTAGGCAACCATTTGAGAAACGTAGCCCTGAGAAAAATTTGAGGCCATTCGGAGAGGTGTTTAAGTTTAGGGCAGGTTTGACGCGTCAGTGGCTGGAAAGCCTCATGGGTGTCTAAAGCTAAACGACTTACTCAAATTTTGAACTCATATTGAGACAGACTAAAAGATGGATTCCCCTGCTCTCCTCAATCTGCTCCGGGCGTATTCCGCTTTAGTTCCTCCCAAACTCCTCACCTTTCCTGCTGACCTACCCTTCACTGTTGTGCACGACTATATCTTAGGCTCGGTTCTGTTAAATCCCCATCTAGCTAAATACCCTCCATCCGCCTATTATCAGCATACATTCTGGAGATGGGCCATCGGACAACTAGAGGCTCTGATGGGTGATGGCGCAAGTGTTGACCAAGTATGTTCTCATGCAGAATTCAGGCTCACGATGTTTGGTTCAGGACTTTGAGCTCGATGAACGGTTTTATGAGAGATATGTTACCATGCTATCCGTATCTCAGCAGACGTGAGCTTATATTATAATCTATTTGCGCCTGAGGTCTTGAATACCTCGAAAAGACAAAGCAATATAGCTTCGCCTCCTCCGTCTTTCGTCACTCATTATTGGAGGTCACCTTCGGTAGATCGAGAGCTACAGGCCATCACTGGACACGACACTGCCACTCTCCTTGAGTCTCGTATGACCATCGAAAATGGTACAACAGGGTTACGTACATGGCGAGCGAGTTTTGTTTTGGCGCAATACTTGATCTCACATCCCGGTATGGATCACGGCCCTTTTTCTGCCCATCTAGATTGATGTACATATTGCATACCAGAGCTCGTAACCAATAAAAACGTTCTGGAGTTGGGATCCGGGACCGGATTTCTAGGGATCATCATGGGGCGTTTGCAGATGCTCGATGATCGTCAAGACAATGAATCAACACTATGGCTCACAGATGTGCATGAGGATGTTCTCAAGAGATGCTGCAATAACGTCCATCTCTCATGTAGTAAGTACCCTTGCAAGCGGAGCCCAACGCCGTTGATACCACATTCCAGATATCTCGTCTCAACACAAGAACCTTCACACCCGAGTATTGGACTGGTCTGATGCACTTAATCATCACTCCTCTAAGCGACTTCTACAGTTTTTCCGTGAAGCTCGTCTGGACGTTGTATTTGGAGCTGACTTGGTAAACACACTTTCGTCACATACTTATGAAAGCTCTGTTTACTCTTTCTCTTAGGTTTATCATCCTGACATCATACCAGCGCTAGTCTCTGTCCTCCGTCTTGTGCTGACATTGGGTATACATCGAACGGCGACCGTGATTCTTGCATTGACTATACGTAACGAGGAGACATGGCAGATATTTTTATCGGCACTCGGTATGTCCCCCTATTCTTTTCTATAGGGAGACGCACAACCGACCCACACATCTCAGAGGGGAAACACCTTTTAACAGAATTCATTGATCCCACGGGCGACGAGAGCCCTTTCTTCCAGTTACCCGAAGGCATTGATCAAGAAGTCAAGGTTATCAAAGTGTTTGGCGGGTGAATGTCTCTAGGTGCATACGTCCATCCACCCTGTTTGCACCCGTTGACGACTTCGTTCTTTCGCGATTTAAGTCTACATGACGTTGGCAAATGCATCGGACCTCGGGGGATAATGGATCACGTGGTTATTATGTTGCATCACATGATGGAGCTCCTGTCGCGTCTCGGCTCGGGGCTATAATTCTAATCCTCCGAGCACAGACCTTGGTGCCCGATCTGGATGGCATGAATTCTAGAGCCTATTTCGCGTAGGAATGGAAACAATGTACAGCACCCACAAAGAATGGATCTTCGGCCCAGCGGTTTCATATTGAAAGATGAGTGTACAGACTCTCGACTGACTTGTATGTCTCGCGTGCATGTCCTCCCGAGACACTTACGCAGCATTATCCCATCAGTTTTCACTGCCTTTTATTCACTTGTTGACCTATTTCCGTAGAACTTGGTCGGAAGTTTCAGAGGACAGCCATATCTTCCGACACCATTGCTCGACGCACAGCACCCACTCAAGAGGCCCGTGCGCGCTCTCTATTCCTCCTATCCGTAAATGTGTATAAAAGGGCAGGTGAACTTCGCCTAATTTCTCATCACCAACTCATTGCATTTACACACTGAACAATCACTCAACCAATTATCTATCTGCTATATCACTATTCACCATGAAGTTCACTGCGTCCTTCATCGCTGTTGCTGCACTCTTCCACTGTGCCGTTGCCGCTCCTCAGGACGGTGGGGCCCCCCCTTCACCCAACAACTCACTGCGGACGTCTGCAACGTCTGCGGTGACCTGGTCCAAGCCAACCACGTCCTCGGCATATTCCTCCACCACTTCAACCTATTCGTCTACTACCACTCCTCCGTACACAACTATTTCCGCAACCACGACATGGTATCCTTCGAGTTCCTCTTCGTCGTATCCACCGTCTACCTCTTCGAAATCGTACCCCTCGTCGAGCTCATACCCAGGTCCTTCGTCGTCCAATCCATATCCTCCCCCCCCTTCGGGTAGTGCTGCCGCTCCATACCCGTCAAACTGCCCCCCGAACCCGAACCCCAATCCCCTCATGATGTCGCTTCCTCTCACATACGACAACACGTACGACAACGGGTCCGGTTCTATGAACAGTGTCGCCTGCTCTAATGGGCCCAAAGGACTTGTTGGACGCTTCCCGACTTTCGGCGATCTACCCACTTTTCCCTATGTCGGTGGTGCTTTCGCCGTCGGGTCATGGAGCTCGCCCAACTGTGGATCATGCTGGAGTCTCACCTACCCGCAGACCGGCGTCACGATCAAACTGATCGCTATTGACACATCGGGCGTTGGTTTCAACGCCGCTCAGGCGGCAATGGACAAGTTGACGGGTGGCAAGGCGAATCAGCTTGGCAGGATCGAAGTTAACGCTTACCAACTCCCTGCCTCGGAGTGCAAGTTGTAGAATGACACATTCTCCTTTCTTACACTGTATCACGAGTTATGAATTGACCTTAGAAGAGGACCTCATATCTCATTATATCTTGTATTTCATTTTATGTATGCACAAATCTATCACAAATTATATCCTTCGTGAACTTTTTTCTTGATATTGTGCAACCTCTTCATTTATAAGTTTTAACCTCCATCAAACTATAAGTTGAGAACATCTATCGAATGTCACAAATGTTGTACAACAATAATTAACTCGAATCTAACTAGAAGCATGTTTGCAAAGCGAGTGTTCCACTGACATAGCGATGAGGCGGTAAGGTATGCATGCCCGTGTCAATGCGGCAAGAAAGCGACGACGACAAGATGTAGAATAGGGGTAGGAGCCCTCGGAAGAATAAACAACAATCCAGATACACATTTGTCATAATTCTTCGTATTCCGCGGCGGAGTGTCCCTTAAATATAACATAGCAGTACAAAGACCAAAGCCTGAGGCCGTAAGGTCGAAACTAGAAAGCAAGCAGGTAGTCTAGGATGGTCGTTGTGTGTGGATGATAAATCTGTGGGCGTTGGTGGCATGAATCTGTGGGTGTCGGTGCTAACGATTAGAAGAATGCTGGGCTTTTCGTGGCGTCGAAGATGCGTATGGAGCGCACAAAGGTGAGGCCGTCCGTGTCGCCGGAAGGATTGACTTCAGCAGGGCGGCTGTGGGTCGAGGACGTACTTGCGACCCGCTCGTGTTTCTGGGCGCGCCAGAGGTTCTTGTGAGCCAAGATTTCGACCGCTGTCGCATCAGGGTGCGGGTGCTCGTCCACCTGGAATCTCAGATCGGGAATTTCGGAGGGCCAGTTGAATCGTCTGCGCCGGAATCTGACCACATGAAAGAGAGGGAGACTCCTATGAGTAAACCGTCCGAGAACAAAACAGGACGGGAGAGGGTGAACTCACATAGCATAATCCCACAACGCATCCTGCATATCCCTTGGGTCGACCAGTGGCTTCTCGTCGTCATCCAAGACCTCCGAGACGAATTGCTCAATAGCAACGTGGCAGCTCATGAGTGTGTGCATATGTCGGCATGTATGCATCTCTATTTCCGCGGGATCCATCGGAATAAACGTCGACGGAAACACGACGATGCCGGGGGGTTGGTATGTAGCGCCTGAAGGCGAGAGGTGCATCATCCCCAGGCGTGCGGCCGCCTTCTTACTGAATGATGGGGGGAGCTCCGTCGTGCGGAATGACGAGTCGTTAGAATGGTCCGCCTGGCCCTTCCTCTTCGGACTGCTATCCTTTTCCTTGCCTTTGTCCTTTTTGTCCCACTCAATAGTGATATGCCACGCGTTGCGCCCGTCGCTGTCAGCGCGCTTCCGCCCCGGAGACGACGAATCTCGAGCCATGAACTCGCGCGAAGGGAGACACAGGTGAAGAGGAGGGACCTTCGTGACGTGTGGTTTGCCGAAGATTGAGCTGAGGAGGGTAGGCAGAAACTCAGACGGCCGTGGATGAATCCCATATTTCTCGGTGAGCATGCGCGAAAAGATGTTCTCCACACCACGGCAGTTTTGCATCTCCTTCGCCCACGCATCATAAGGGCTTAGTTCGTCGTCTGCGTGGGAGCCCTTTCTTGACTTGCGTCTGACAGGTCGACGAGGAGCGAAGAGGTCGTCAAAGTCCGACTCAAGGTCTGGTTCGGGCTCGGAATCGTCAACGTCAAGATCAAACATAGGTTCTGGGGCGGTGTTGGTGGGGAAGGTCGATGTGGAGGGGGATGACGGTTGGATGTATGGAAAGTACAACTGGTCGTCGATCACCTCCAAGGTGCCGTCGGGGGCCAATACGCGGCTAATCTCAGTCATGACAAAGGGCCAACGGGCTAAAGGAATTGAGAGCGTAGCATTGGCAAGCCGAACGAAGTTGAACGTTGCGCTCTCAAAAGGCAGTGGATGTTGAACGCTGAATAGATGGCACGGTCATATTGAGCATCTTGAGAGAAAGTGTGTCAAGAAAAACGCACAAGTTGTGGCGAACCCAGCTGATCCTGTCAGCCACTGACTTTTCGAGTTCATCCCACTCCCTGCTGCAAACATCGACAAGATCAAGGCCTGTGACTCTTGCACCTCTCCATTCAGACGCCGCGTCCACGACCCAATGGCCCTCGCCACAGCCAAGGTCAAGCACCCTGGTAGGATGCTTATTCCCAAAGTCATGAAACGACGGGGCTCTCGGCATCAATTGACGTAGGAGTGAATAGGCTTTTCGGTCGCTTTAAAGGAGGTTAGAAGAAGGCGGGGTGATATCATGGAAAGAACTCACTTATCGAAGGACATGTGCGTGTACGCCTGCATGTACGGTGCCTCTTCCAACTTATAAGGATGAAACTTCTCACCATTTTTCTGTATGAAGTAGTCTCGCTCATGACCGAGGGCCTTCGCATCTTCAGCTTGGAAGTCTACTTCAGAAGCAGGGATGAATGAGGACAAGCTGGAATGAGGGGAGTGTTTGAAGAACGCGGTA
Organism: Heterobasidion occidentale; assembly: GCA_039111635.1. Lineage (NCBI taxonomy): Eukaryota > Fungi > Basidiomycota > Agaricomycetes > Russulales > Bondarzewiaceae > Heterobasidion > Heterobasidion occidentale. Next base: position 1,194,185 of record JBCAQO010000001.1, on the reverse strand, counting down.
GATGTGGATGCGGTGTGGGAGGGGTCGTCGCTAATTGAGCTGTCGAGAGAACTGGGGCGAACAGGGGAAGCTTTTTTGCGCCTCACGGCGCGCTTGAATATGCTACCGGTCGTGGCCTGTCTCGCAGCAATGGGCCTATCGAGCCAGCCTGGGGTATCAGAAACCCGAGGAGTCTCCTCGCCTTCTTCTGTCTCTGGAAGAGGCATTGAGGGGGATCTTTTGCTCAACCGGGATGGTCTCTTGGGTGGCGAGGTAGGCACACGTGTGGCAGAGATTTTGCTGCGTAGAGACGCCATCAGCGAGTCTCGACGGCGCGATCGCGCTGCGGATGGAGGAAGAGAGTCAAAGAGAGCGCAGGAATGCCGCCTGGACGGCACTAGAATGGGGTCTTCAAGGTCGGATTGAAAATGGGACCAAAGGGAAGGGAACAATATGGACGACCTGTGGATCGCCGCCATTATGATTATATACTGCGTGTGTGATTATGGTGGTGCAAGTGTGTCAAAGGGTCTTTGAGGGTCCAAAGCGAGTGAACCGCTGCCACACGGACTAGTGTGGGGGCGGTGGCCTGTGGCCTGTGGAACGGGTGCAAACACAGAACGACTTGCTAGAAAGCGAAACGATACGGCCGAACTGCGTAGTCAAGCAGAGGCCAAGGAGAGCGAGCAGCGCGGCGCAGAGCAAAAGCGATTATAGGACCAGCAGAGCAGATACGAAAGACATGTGGTGGTGCACGTCAAGAGCGGCGACGTCGACGAACGATGGGCAAAGTCTAGAGGACAGGGAGCAAGGGAAAAAGAGGAAGCTAAAGCGGGTCAAGGGAACGAAAGAGACGGTGTACATCAAATCTGTAGGCTGTGAAGATGATGACACCAGGCGCGCTTTGTCCCCGTTTCAGCGCTTCTTCGCTGCACTTTCTTTTCCTTCCGCTCCTTCTCGGAATCGAATTCGTACAGGAACAAAGCCATCAATACGGCCGTATCACTAGTAATTACAGGCGACACATCAGGTAAATACAGGTGTGCCTTCGATGCTAGCCACACAATTTGTGAGAATCTGTGAAAACGTGACTATGACGCCGCGGGAGGAGACAAGACACTCGTGGGACGTTCACTACTCCTCGTCTTTGGCAGGAGGCGGCCCACATGGCTGCAGCATTCGCTGTCAGTAACCTCAAAGTCAGCAACTCCCAGCCTCTGCGAGACAAGCCGACATGCGGCGCACCTCTGTCATCTCAAATTTAATCCTGCCTGTGGCCTCCCCGTCTGCGATGGCCAGGTATGAGGTGAGCGTCGGGTGGCCAACAATGGACGACAGCGTATCGCGATGCTGATGCGTGAGCCAATCACTGAGAGCACCATCAGCGCCATGTCGAACGAAGTTGAGAGACGGCATCGACATACTATTTGCTCAGATCGGCATGCCCTGAGAATCAAATGATCATGAATGAAAGGTGTCCAGGTCCATAGAAGAGATACGCGCACCGGTACCCGTGTAACGAGCATGAACTGTAGGTGTGAAGTTGGAATCAGACCAGTCCTCTGGATAATGATGAGAAGGACATACGGTGCTCCAATTGCGTGTTTGCCGTGTATCTCAACTCAGAAGACTGTTACAGACTTCGTCAGTATACCGAGGACCGCACTGTACCATGGTGACTGACCATGACAAGGACTGGTTTGACGTAGGCTCGACGCTGGTTGTCAGCAGCCTTACCATAAGTATGGCTGACTCAGCGAGCGTCCTGGTGGGACCGATTTAGAACACCGATATGCCCGCGTTCGACTTTTGAGCCATGTTTACTCATGATCGATGATCAGTGATCACGGCATGAGATTTCTTGGACGCACTGCGCAGACAGCTCAATGGATTCCTGTGTATTCAAGGACTTTTTCAATCAACGTACAGTAAGAATCCAAATCTGTCTGTGCTGTACTATGGTCATGTAAGTGCTGCAGCGGGAGACGGTCGACCGAATCAGCCCATCAGGACCTACCGGCGCATCGATCACCACCAGACATAGAATTGCGAAGCCCAGAGTGACCAGGAGGCTGAAATGCCATCCAACACGCATATATCTCGATATTGATAGCGAGAGAACAGTGTCCCAAAGCCTCCCAAAGCCCATATTTATCGATTTGGCCGCCTGTGAGCACAGAGAGGCACAGATTCACGGACGGAACCTATTCCAATGGTAATTCGCAAACCAGTGACAGGAAGACTGATTTCTGCCGACTCGGGGCGCTCATGTGCCTGTTGGACAATTGATTATAGAGGAGCCAGAGCAGAAGTACACAAAGGGAGGAGATTGTACCATCTGCAAGACCCGATTGGCATAATACCAAAAACAGGCAAACACAAACTGCTATGTCACTAATGTCCGTAGGCGGAGACATGTATACATTCATACGAGTAGCATGATGGCGTCGTTCTAGGGCTGATTCGACAGCTGTTCTAATTTCGCCACCAGTTCTTCACCCTGCTTCGCCGCGTACAACGGACTGACGGCCAAGAGAAGCTCTTCCAGTGTCTCAAAAATCATCCCTACCAAGGCAGAACCACCACTGACGGAGTGATCTCCAGTATATTTGGAGAGCTATGGTGCGGTGCGATCAGCGTCTTCACCGCAAGAATTGAACAGTGAAAGGTTTGCCTGCACTTAATGAACTCACCTGGAACCCGCTGGTGAAGAGCATAACCTTGATTGTAGCGCCTTCGATGATGGTGATCTCAGCCGTGGCGTCAAGCGCAGTCGAACTGAGGAGCCTTGAGCTATCAACACCATATGTTTGTTCACGCAAGGCCTTCTTCAATTCTTCCTCGAAAAATGAAGGAACATCGGACGACTGGCTGGACATGGAAAACGTCTGCGTTGATCATGCATTCTTTAAGTTCATCAGCTTCGAATGAACGCCCATCCCGACTGGTGCGCGCACAGACCTGTTCGTAGTGATGATCAGATGAGAGAAGGACTTACATGGAGCAGTATCTTGAGTGCCGGGGCCTGGGGTACAAACTGATATAAGGTCTGAAGATCTGACGGCTTCGGTTGAAGCAGACAAAACTCGAGAAAGACCCACGTGACCATCCTTTGCGATCTTTTCTCTGCTTTCCTATCATACAAAGATTTAAAATCTCCCGCCGTCAACACTCTCTACAATCATGGCCGACGATACCGCAAGATTGAAGACAAAACTCTCCGCACTTACTCGATCTTTAGATGAACTAGAATCAGTTCTGGAACCGCTGTTTGCGCAGAGCTTACCAGAAACCCTCCTACCCTTGGAGACAATCCAGCAGGCCAAGCTCCAAGTTGCTATCCCTTACTTGGTGTATGACTTGGTATTCAGTCGGTGGCTTTTCTAGTATACTGCTGAGGAGCTGACTCACGCGGCTGAACTCGACAGTCTACCTCAAGACGAGAGGATTAGATCCAAGGACGCACCCTGTCATCGCGGAACTGGTCCGTCTCTCATGAGTGTATCTCATACGTCGGAAATTTGAACTCGTTTATCAGGAAAGAATCAAACAATATTTTGACAAAATCAAGAATGTCGAGGACCCCGCCAAGCGTGCGCCCCGGTTCTACCTGTCCTAAGTTACAGAATGACACTAATTGCCACCCATGTAGGTACGCTCGCCGTCGACAAGGCTGCTGCAGGCCGCTTCATAAAACACGCCATCTCCCAAGCCCGCGCAGCACCAACACCGCCAGCCCCAGGGCCGTCTACCCACCTCCGGTTCGATGACGACGGTACGCCTCACGACGTCCGTGTTCCCCTCAAGGTCACGGAAAAAATGCTTGCGCGCGAGCAATACTTGAGAGAACTGAAGGAGGCAGATGATACTGATGGGATGGAGGAGCTGGAGCTGTACGACGAAGAAGTGCCGGAGGTGGTGTCCAGTGCCGGAGGAGACACTAAGGGCAGGGGAAAAGCTCAGGCATCTCCAAGCGCGACTCCTGAAGCAGACGCATCTAGACCAGCATCGGAGAGAAAGCGTCGCAGACCAGTAATAGATCCTTTCGCGGGTACGTCTCTGCTTCTCTTAACCGCCACCTCATGCATCCAGAAATATAGACTCGCTTACCGCTTTCCGACGCTTCCATTCCACTCTTCATCTATCCATTTGCGTATCCCCTGTCGCACCCACGCATTCACAATCCGCACTTACTGATCTGCCGCCCCCTATCCATCTTCTGGAACAGGTTACGAAGACGAGACCCCTGCGCGCTCCGGTTCTTCCGCCAAACGCACGAAGACGCCGGGTGCAGACGAAGGCGAGGACGTCCGCATGGATGACTCCGCCATCTCCAGCGGTACAGGCAGTAACACCCCTAGAACTCCATCTTCTGCCTCTGCCAACCCCATGGTTCTCTCAGCGGACGAGGTGAACGTAAAGCTGGCCAAAAAGGCAGTGAAGAAGAAGAAGTCCAAGTCTAAGCTCACGAAGGGCTGAATTGTGCCCTTCCTCGAAGTTTAGCTCTTCGCTTAGTCTTACTCGACGCGGACATGATCGAATCTATCTCTCGCATGTCCATCTTCGTTTATCGTGGCCTGCGATGTGCAAGCTGCGCGGCTATGTGCTGCTCGAAAATGGCCGAAAATGCACCGTAAAATGGTGGTAGATGGGGCATATTATCCATAATCTGACCGGATCTTGGCGAGATCTACTGCAAGATCTATCAAGATCAACCTCCTCTCCATCGTTAGCTTCCGATCCTGAGGGTATTCCTGGTCATTCTCAGCGTTGCTTGCAGCATTATGGCGCCCCACGACAACGAAGCATCGAAGAATCTTCGTAGACATTGCCCAGTACTCAGGTTAGAGTATATCACGAATAAACAGTAACATCAAGCAAGGTCTTTCGCCTTTCGCCTATCGCTTCTGAAAAATCGTACAATAATAAATGATATGCTGCTGACAATCGTACATACACAGGGCCTACATGAACCTTCCGGGCATCGTCAAGTGATTCGTGAAAAATATGGAGTGAGGGGCATCGCTGTCTCTATATATACTGCGTTTGAAAGAGAGTACGAAAGTACTGTCCTCTTCATTGCCAAGCGTCAACAAAAACAAGAACAAGAGTAAAAGCACAAACCGGAGAGCACACCGTAATCTTACATGACGATACAACCATCGCGCTCGTTGTTCGCGTCCAACAGAGACGGAGAACTTATCCCCGACAGCCGTCTCCCGCCAGGGGACCACCACCGCGCGCGCCCCAGCTGCAACTCCTCCACCGCGCTCCCGCCGCCGGACCCGCCCACCTCCCGCCTCCCTCGCTTCCGCTTCTGCCGAGCAGCGGTGACGGCGTCGACTGTCTGCCAAGAATAGTACGTCTTCAGCACGACGCGCCGCGGATCGCACTCGTCCTGCCCCACCCCGAGCGCCTCCTCGTCTCGCCCATCCAGATAGCCGAGCTTCCGCGACTCGTACGTTCGCCGGCCCAGCCGCGGCCGCGTGGACACCGCGAGCTCCTTTACGACGTCCTCGCCCACAGAACGGCAATCGATCGCGACGATCGCCGCGTCCTGCTCCTCCCTCCTGCGCGCGACCGCGGTGAACTCCTTCACCACCGCCCCAGACACGCGCGTCCCGTCCGCTCCAGCACGCGCAGCTGCGGACAGCGCTGTATCAGCGTCGAGAGCGCCTCGTTCGTCAAATTCACAGCACCCGACACGGACAGGTGCTCCAGCGCATGACCGGGATCCGAGGCCGCAGATTGCCGTCCGCGCCCGGGATCCTGGGAGACCAGCCGGGGGGTGATGGCTTCCAGAACGGCGTCCGTGATCTCCCTCGCATCTTCCAGATCGAGTTTCCGGAGGTCCGGCAGCGTCTGCAGCAGGAGAATCAGCCCCTCGTCTGTCAGATGCTGCCCTATGCCTCCGAGCTCTAGAAGCTCTAGGTGCGGCAGTGCATGTGCCAGGTGCGCACACGCGATGTCGGTGAGCATGATGCAAGAGGAAAAGGAGAGATGGCGGAGGCGCGTGACACGTCTTCGGTATCGACGATGATCGGTATGGCCAGCTTCACGCGCCGTCAACAGGACCGTCTCCGTTTGGCCGAAGTCGTCAGAGCAAGACACGAAAGCCTCCACAGACGAGTTGTGGAGATCCCTACAATAACTGAGATCTAGAACCACAAGATAAGGTGTGGCCTTGCCTAGAGCATCTAAGACGCTGTCCGTTATGCCCTTCAAGCCCGACAGCCACAATTCCTTCAAGCTGAGCGGTGCTCCGTGCTTGAGAGCGAGGGAGGCCATGGTATAGACACCTGCACCGGATAAATTTCTGCATCGATTCATATTCAGGATGTCGAGTTTGGGACAGTGCCTGTAGATACGCTCGCAAGTCTCGTTGGTCACCGCATCTAACCCTTTCATAGACAGACTCGTCAAATTTGGACAGCGTTCCAAAAGATAATGGAGAGATCCCGTCGTAAGCGCGAAACAACCAGACAAGTTGATAGAGGTGAGCAGGGTGCACGGTGAAACGGTGCCGGGGACGCTGGGGTGTATCGACAGGCTGTCGGTGAGGCCAAGCAGGGTCGACTGATGCAAATTCGCGTGCCCTGCAAGGTCTAGTATCCGAATGAAAGGACCTGCGGATGCCGCTATATGCAGAATTTGCGACGCAGGCATCTTCGGGAATGATCGCAGGTCGAGGCGCGTCCACAGTTGGCCGTCAAAGACCAGGGTTGTCCACGACTTGCACACCTACGTGCAGCGGGCGTGTCACACACTTCCGCTGTGCAGAGAGTAGTGCATATATGCTTACCCGGCTCAGCCTGACGAGCTCACGTACACCCTGTTCACGCCCGACCCACTTGTTCTTCGACGAAGACGCTTTGAGGACGGTCCACTTCCCATCACGTTCACGTCGTGCATGCTCTTCCTCGTGTAGATCCACGAGGCACACGAGAATGTGAAGCTGGAGTTCGTGGGGTAAAAGCTCATCGAAGTGCTTGCGCGACAACACAATTGGAGCAGGTGTATAGACCGGCGTCGTGATCGGAGGGATAGGCTCAAATGCTGTAGACAACGGGAAGGGGTTTGAGTAAGATCGACCTTTGCCCTTCGGGTGCATGGGGTCCGCATGCCTGCTGGAAGAGGGATAGATTGGAAAATATCCCGAAACTTTGCCTAAGTCTTCGTTGAAGATACGCTCGATATCAACACTCGGTGTGAATGAGGCCGAAGTGTCTTTCGCGCGCAGCTTGGAATCCAGCTTCCATGGCCCGAAGCAGCTGCCTGCACCACACGTTGCAGAATCTAAATCGAGGTCAATTACTCCTTCGACGGTAATGGGACTGCCAAGGGAGGACGGTGAATCCGGCTGGTCCCCGCCCTTGGCGAATAGTTTTCGGGCCAAGGCAGTTGGACTCTTGGAAGTTCCGACGCGAAATTTGTGTTGCGACATAGACTGTGTGGGGAGGGAATGGGTAGAGTGAGTAGAAAGGTCAGAGACAGAGTGACGTCTGGAAGGTATTCGGATGTGAACAGGAATGGGTTCGGCTCGGCTCAGGGAAGGATCGTCAAGAACAGCTCCGGCCGGGGTAGGATCATGACCCGTCACAGCAGTATAGACCGAACCGAAAGATGAAGGCCCTGCGTCAGCGGACGTAAGAGTAGGAGAAGGAAACGAATCGTCGTAGTAAAATTCTGTGGGCGAAAAGACAAAGGCGGAAGAGTGGGTGGGAGGTCTTTGCCTTTGCCTTTGCCGACTAGAGTGATGGCAGGCTCGAGGTCACCGTATCTAATCTGCGGGTCATTGTCAGAAGTGTCCGAGACAGTATCGTGCATTGGGCGGCTCTCTGAGAGACAAGAAATGGAATGAATCAGGGGTGATGAAGAATCAGAGACCCTTTCGAACGAAGATGTTGCCAAGTCCGGAGACAAGGGAGCTACATCTGGATCCTCATCAACGTACGTAGCTGTGTCTTCAACGGATGCGAGTACGCCTTTGCCCTTGTCTGACGACAGTGGGAGAGGCCCCGGTGGGTCGCTTGTGCTGAAGGCGCTCATTGGCGGTGTAGCTGGGACTGGAGTGCCCTGAGGGGCCGCGGCATTCTGCTCTGCGTGGTCGGGAGACATCGTGAAACGATCATGAAGGTTGGGACCAGAGGTGGAAGGGGCTCGCGAGAGGGCTTTATGGAGGGGCTGGTGAGGGACGGAAGGGACGTTATCGATGTCATGCGCACGGCTCATGGTGTGCGAGCCTGAGAGGGCCGGAGAAGGGAAGGTGTTTAGTGATATGTTATAAGATAGGATCAGATACAGATTGCGAAAGCGAGAGATACAGAGACGACAGACAGACAAAAAGCAGACACAGAGGCCCTCGCCCGACTGCTCGACATGTGCATGAGCTCACCGATGGCCACACGGCCCTATACGGCTTGCTCGGTTCCTCCAGCCCCTCGGAGGAGGTCCGCCGCGTCAGTCCATGCTCCAAATTCCCACAATCTCCCCAGGTCCACCGCTGCTTCCAGCCTGTTCCTCCCGGAGATGCTGGCGGCGACGACCCCTTGATAAGTAATTGCCATGGCGGGCCACGCGCGTCACGCGTCACGCATGGACAATTCATTCCCAACAAGCCGTTCAACTGCCGTTCACGGGCCGAGAGTGGGAACTTCTCGAGGCTCATCCACTTGTGGCTCCAATTGTTTCACCTCCGCCGATACTGCTTAGGCGCGTCTTTATCACAGCACGCACGGGAAATGCAAGCTCGAGACCTTATACAGAAGCCGCTGACGACCTCCCAGTGCCCCGAGTTCAACTTGTAACGAGCTGCGGCACTCGGAGCCTTGCCATGCCAAAGGAGGGAATAACGTCCCAATATATTGGGCACTCTTGGAACCCGATCAAGAAGCCGTATCAGAAACCTCGCGCCGTTCTGAGCGCCCGGTCGGGAGGCGTCCTGCCACGCACCAAGGCACGCCTGCAGCGGCGCGAAAGCGATGAGAATTCGAAGCACAGCTGGATTCGATCCTACGCGGCCCAGGCAGCCGAATTTTACGCTCCTCTCCGTGCAGCTCCTTCGCCCGCTGGCAAACATCTCGCACGGACCCTCTGAAAAACTTCCGAAACGATGGCACAGGCCGTCTTTCAAACAGCATCGACGGGTGAAGAAAAATACATACAGAGTGTACTCCCCGGCAACGAGATGGGCAGCAGTAGAACATGATAAATAGGATGTCCGGAATACAGTCAACAATGAAGGTACCTATAAAGACAAATAGAGGCCAAGGGTAAGAGCCGAAGAGTAAGTGTATGTGGGTGGAACAATTTAGACGGGTGCCACTCGAGGAGCATCAAGAAGATGAGGAACCACCATCACGCGACGAAACACGCGGACGCAACGATGTGGGCCGCTAGCTATCAGTTCCCGGTCTTAGCCTTCGCTGTCTTCCAGTTCGAGGTGGCCAGCTTGAACCTGCGCGACAGAGTGCAGGCAAAGGTTAAACGCTGCGCGCCATGCAGTAAACGAACGGAAGGGACGGGCTGACCTGTCCTGATGGCGCATGTCTGGATCTTCCTCTTTCAGACGCGCCATCTCCGTCTGCATGAATTTGTTGTAGGCGGTGAGCTTCTTGCGTCCGCCACCAGAAGACTTCGCTGTGGAGTCAGGAAAGATCCTGTGAGCACAGACGATGGCGGTGACACCGATTCCGGGGGCGGCCACGGCGAAAGGGTAAAGGGCAAGGGCTCACCCTTTCTCTCAGGCTTTTCTCCGGGAGCTTTCTTTTCGGTGCGTGGGGCCATGGCGTCACGGATTAGACCTTTTCCACGAGCGGTTCCAGGAGCAAGGAACGGAAGAAAAACGCAAACGGCGGCGGAAGACGCGTCGGGGGGCGGGAGACACGGTCAACAACACGGGCCGTGACGCGCGAACAGCGGGGAAGGCGGATGGGATGTCAGAGCGAGCCAACTGGGGAAGGATCCTGAAGAGACTCACGGAACGGGGTTGGGAGAAGCTCGGAACGCAAGTTTGGGTGCGTAGAGCGGTGGTTAGGGGGGAGGTGAGGAGCATTTCCCTTGGTGAGCGAGTCTTATACGATTCAACTGACAGTTCAATTTCAAGCTTCGATCGAGATCTTCTCCGCGCTATGCTCAACGATACCTCCTGCCACCGCTTATATACCCACGTGCCACTTATTAGCGGTTTTTATAAGGTTTTTTAGTTCCAACAGTTCTGGGCGTATTTCTGGACTTCTCTAGAGCCCTGCATGTAACCGATGAAATCTCTGAGGCGTATAACAGCGCCGTCTGACATGATGAAAGTGCACCAGGATCTTGCGTTTCAAGCGCAGCAGGTCGTGGTAAGAGCGCGACAGGCCAGTCTGAGTGGCTGGCTAAAGTCAGAAGCATCGTCACTCGTGCTCCGGGGGCTCTGCCAATCCAATACTGTCGCGTCACAGGCAATGTCATGATATCACTCAGGCTGAGGGACAGGGGAATATCGCCCCCCCACAAGAGGGCCGCTCCCAGCTTGCAAGGCACTCTGAATGGCGCTTTACAGCAACGAAAAGAATGGCTTGATCGTGAATGCGACTTGAACCAAACAAACGACCTTATCCGAGGCGAAGTGAATAGATCACGAAGCACAGGGTTCGGATCGCAATACAGAAGGAGACCATGATAGCATCGAAAATCACGAGTCATGTCTCCGACATAAAGGCTCCCATGACTCAGATGGTTCGTGCGCCACGGTCAGAGCCCTGCATCCTTCGATGTCGCCACGGCGCGCCCGACACCTGCGATCCCCTCGATCATACTCGCCCCACTCACAATCCCAGTCGTCGCTATCAGAAATTTGCGGCCTGAAAAATTCGTCGGCCAACGTGAGTCAAGGACAGATTGATACGACTCGCCTTTGTTTTGCCGACTAGCCCAACGTAACGCGGCGATCTCAGTGTATGTGCACCCACCAAGAAAAAAGACGACGGTGGTCGTCGATTGCTCTAGACTCGAGACTAAAAATCCAGTTACGAGACTGTGAGGTGTCAGTCAAGTAGACGGCTTACGGGGGGTGACGGCAGAAGGTGCGACATCCGCGCTTCCTGAACCTTTCTGGGTGATGTCAAATGTCTTCCCAGGAATGCTGGCGACAACATCCTCGAACCCCTTCCAGCCCATGATCGGGTGTGCCTGCACCTTCCCGACGAAGTTCGCCTTGCCTTTCTTTCCATCTTCATCGCCATCGGCTGCCTTCGGCTTGTTGGCAGGATTACTCAGAACGCCGCCCTTCTGTGCCACACATTGCACCAAGCGCACGCTGATAGGTGCCCAACCGGAGTACACGAAGCTGATGTCGTTTTCCAGCTCATCTAGGCTATCAGTGCCCTCAATCAGAAGACGAAGTGATTTCCGCAGGGATGTGAAAGGATATTTGGAATTTGCCACAGCTGCGGGCGCGGACGGGGGTAGAGGATTAGGGAGCAATATTGCCAATGGTGGCGACGCGAGAGACAGCAGGAGGGGAAGGTGGTTGTATCCGTAAGTCTGATATACATAGTTCAGAGCGCTGATCCAGGTGAAACAGAGATGTCCGCACCTGCATGACTTCGCGCTTGATGTTTTCTAGCGTCTTGTTTCTGATCCCGCCGGCGGTGACGGAAGCCAGACACAACAACCGAATCACGATCTGTAACTCTGCCCCTTGAGCAAGTAGTTCTTCGATAGCGGTGATCTGTCCTGGAATATCATACGAGGCCAAGAGATCTACGACAACAAGTCAGATCCGACAATGGCCCATTGAGGATACGGGCGCACTTTGTTGAATCTCAAGAGACTTGTTGAACACCTCCGATCGGGTATGCGGCATGATGATCTCGGACAAACCGGTATCTTATAAATAGTTCAGTCCATAGTCCAGAGCGTCGAGCATGGAAACTTACGAAGCCTGAGGGATTGGTGTTCTGTTTGCAGGCCGCCAAGCTTGCCTACGAAGTCGCGCAGCTGAGCAACAGATTGAGCTTTGTGCCGAGCCTATAAATGGCGGTGAGTTACAATGGCCCCGGTGATGAGGTGGACCGACTTTATAATCTTCATCGAGCCTACGAGCGACTGCATTCAATCGCTTGCCAACGGAAGCAAAATTAAGATCCCGGAGTTCTGAGAAGATCGGGTCTGTAGACGATGTAAGGTGATACTTCCTCTTCTTTTCCTTTGCGAGCGAAGGAACAGGAGTCGTGGAGGTCGACGGAGATGTGGGAGGCGCATTGGGATTGGATGGGGCGTTAAGGAGAGAGACAGGGACTTCAATATGAGCTAAAAGGCGAATGGTTATCACCGATCAAGTCAGAACGGGAGGATTGTCTCACAGTTCTTGATACCGATAACCTCATCGATGAGACCCTCATATGTAAGTTGGGTCAAAAGAGGTGATATCATGTCGACACGTCGGTCAAGGACAATCAATGAATCAAATTTATCTGAAATAGCGAGTGCGTCGTCTGGTCCAGTGTTGGTTGACTGGGATGCTTGTCGATTCAGCAACGTTGCCAGGCGCTATGTGACATGATCAAAATCTAGCGCTTTGTGACGGGGAAAAAACCCTACTTCAGCACTATCACCTTTCCCAACTATTCGGGGAAAGAGACCAAACAGTTTCTGGAGCGTGTGCAGAGCCTGTGAAGAATCATATACAGATGTCTCATCACCATCCTGAAAGGATGCATCAGCGTGGAACAAGGGTCAAGGCAAAAAATACTTACAACCCAGATCTCCTTAAATGCATTTTCATTCTCCAAAGAGATCACATCATCCGCTATTGGAATAAATTGGAGGTTGTAGGACGATATTGTCACGTCTCCCAGGACACCTTCCTCTTCCAGAACGCGTGTAACCAGAGTGGATTTTCGTGGGACGAGGAGAAGGGTATATGTATGTTTTTTGGATTCTCTTGCATGTCGCTTGATTTGGTCTATACTAAGGCATATGAACGTCGACCGCGAACCGAGCAAAGAAAGGCACATACCAGCGATGATTTTCACCCACTTAATCATAGGCCTACATAGGTACACGATATTCGTCGAAACGGCCGTCAGTGGACCTGATTCCAGCCAAAACATCTTGTCGACCCCATGTTGCTACATGAACTCTAATGAGCACGTCGGGCCTTGATCTCTCAACCAGACGATCCGCACCTGAAGCAAGGTTACATCTGTGACAAGACTTAGTGGACCAGCGAGGGTTGGGTCCAAAACCAGTGTCTTTGCACCATTGACCTTCACACGTGCGATATGAACGGACGTCCTCCCAAGCTCATAGCTATAGATCAGACGTACCGAGATCAACGCGTGTACCAGAGAGCTGCGAGCGAGTTCTCTCAGAAGGGAAACATCCAGGAGGTCCTTGGGATCAGCTGAGCCTTGAGCAGATAGCTGTTCGTCAGACGCGGAGGTGGAGGCAGCGGCCATCAGGCAATGCTAACTTGAAGCAGCCAACTTGCAATTAGAAGGGCTGCCGCTTTCGGCAACCTGGGCCTCTGATCCAGATACCCGGATCGTATGACGTACGGTGCATGGACCATAAGGCCATAAGGCCTTAAGGTCCCACAGGCCCTCGACGTTCACATCCCAAACAACACTGTGCATAAACAGTACTGACAGATATACAGGTGGTATAGATTACAATTACGACGAGGCGCTGAGCAACGCTCCATTTTTATGTCATATAGAATTTCGTCTTGCGCTCCGGCCTTTTTTCTTTCTTTTAGAAACCGTCTCCTTTCCCTCGACGTAACCGGACGGAAGCTTTCCTTCCTCGTCCCACTTTTCGAGCAATTCTAAAGACGCTCTATATCCCTTCTCCTGGATGTCTTCAAATTTCCCGAATTGCAGGGTGCCATACTAAAAAGCGCAATCAATGATCCTATGTAGAATACTCTCGAATATATAGCATACCTCATGAACAGGCATTTGCATATAGAAGCAGCCAGGTGCTACCTTGGCACTCTCAAGAGTGCGCACACTAGATACACTGTATCGCAACAGACATGATTCAAAGCACTGACACAAATCAGACTGAGACGTACTATGCCAAACGACCCTGGATCTCTGTGATAGCTGGCACCATTCTCGCATTTGAAAACGGATTCCAGCGATTAATGAGCAGCCACCACCCCGAGACGGTATCTCCAAAATTTCGAGGTGAGTTGTCGTCAAGCTACTGAAACACTTTAGATGAGTTGATACATCAATGCGACATCCTTACTGATCCAACATCTGATGCGAAAACGACGCTTGGCCCCACATCAAACATAGAAGAGACCGGTAAATTATCCACTAACACAACAAAGGTCAGGACAAATCGGTACAGAAGATTCTTCAAAGTTTACTCACGATAACCCCCGTCGACAAGCATATTCCCGTTGTCACATAACGGAGGCAGAAGGCCGACCAGTGTCATCGACGCACCTAAGGATAAATTATGTTGAGATGTCTGAAGTGATGATATTGGAAAACGAACGAATGAATCGCCAAGCATAACCAGTTTCGTGTATTTCCATGCGCGAAGCGATGATGTTGGCAGTGTTGCAGAAGTAAGGTAGCCACATGTCTTCGATATGTAGGTCGTAAAACGCCTGATCATCAACGTCAGCAGGACAGAAAAGTCTCACGTATGCGCACGAACCTTGTATATTGAGCGGTTGAACTCGTGTCCCTGCGGAAGGCATATTAGTTGTCAGGCTGATTGGAGAGAGAGGAAGGTCGAACAGTGGTGTAAGCGACAATTGGGTATGTAACGTCTGACAGCATCCTCCAGATGTTTCCCATCCTGGCACTGAATTGTTTGGCACGCCCGGCGCTTGAAATGAGATCTCCTTCCCTGGCATACAAACCTCCGATGAATGCCCCAATGCTGGTACCTAGGGTTGCCCAATTGGACTCCTGAACATTGATGATGCCTTGCCTGTTACTCACCGCCAATATGATCAACCGGGATGCCGTACTCATCCAATGCACGGATAACGCCCTGGTGGAAAAGTCAGATAGTAAACTGATTAGAGGCGGGACGAGAGCGCTTACAAGATGTGCAATCCCTCTGGCACCTCCGCCACCTAGAACTAGGCCGATCGACTTGCCACAAATCCTGCGCGCGAGGCGTGCAAAATCATTTGCATGAGGCTGTCGCTGAGGGCGGACATCTGATCTTCCGCCGCGGTACTTCTGGATCTCACTCTGTACCTTATCCTTTAGGTTTTTCAGAGCGGCTACTGCTGCAGGATCCTGAGGAGATGCAGGATTGGGTTTTGGGACAGGCAATTTTAAGCCCTGCGCCCGATCTCCGATGTCAGGCCCATTTAGTCATGGGAAGGGAGTAAAGACGTACCGGAAGCTCGACGTGAATATGTTGATGAACCCATGGACGGTTCTTTAGCATGGCAACACGATCAGCTCTGGACCCACAAAAAATCCACCGAAATATTGACCAACCTTCAACCATTCTCGGGTTGATCCAGGAACGACTGAACGATCTGGGTGCAGAAGAATAAGCTCCTTCCTGGCGGTTGTTTTCATAGAGAGCAGCAGCCGCTCGAATTCGCCAATGGAAGGATCCTCTCCCATACCCACGACCATCACGCAGTCGGCCTGAGAATTGTCAGCAAGGCACGAAGTAAAAGTCCTGACAAGAACTTACCTGTCGGATGCACGTCTGTGTCCATGAACTACTCACAGCCGAATCAACCACGTAGAGCACGATCTTGTACCTCTGTTCCTGATCTGCCAACCACGCGGCCGTCTTCAGCTTGCCCATCCGCGTGAATGCATGGCGCCCAAGGGTGTTGGAAACAGACGCCTGATTGAGGAATGAAGTCGGAGCACCGATTCCTTCCAAAGCAGCGTGCAGTTTGCGAGCGAAGGCGTCGACGGGGACCGCACGCGACACGGGAAGGATGGCGACGGTTTTGAGGTTGGCAGTGTTGCGACGTAGCTCGGTTGTAGTCGAGCTTGTTGAGGAGGAGTCGATTTCGCTCCGCACACGTGAGGCGATCATGCGTAACAAACTAAGCGTTCGCTATATCAGTTAAGGTCCTTGATGTCGAAGATGGCAACTTACAGTGCCGTTGTCTGAGGATTCCTGCGACACATAAGACGGAAGACCCAAAATAGCGAGTAAGAGAAAGCTTACCGTGATGAGATGGCATTGAAAAGGGTCTGGGGCATTCGGATAAGCTCGGTATCACGAATAGCATGGACAGTGTTTTTTCGTGGAGAACTGGTGATGACGTCCACTTCACCCGCAGTATCTCCCTGGCCATATTCCGCCACGATACGCACGCCGCCTTGTTCCTTCTCGGTGATCGCGCGAAGGCGTCCATTGATTACAATGTAAAAGCTATCGCTGGCATCTCCAGTGCGCCACAGAATTTGCCCGGCGTTGACCTGCATCCAGTCCAGAGATGCGTCAATCTGCAGAACTACCGAAGTCAAAAGTACTCAACGCAGGTCGAGGAACATACAGTGGGTTCAACGCACTGAGTGGTGACAATAACGATATGAGACGTTTTGCCAGTGTCAGCAGAACGATGGGTTGCTTCTCGAGCAGGCGTTCCAGCGCGTGGTGGGGTAAAAACCCAACATATGCATCGGTTTTCGCCACGATATCCACATATGAAGCGGTGTTCGTTAATGATGCTGTAAAACCAAATCAGATAGGTGTTCCTTTGATGCAGGGAACGAAGTCTCGCCCGAACCTAGATAACCAGCGATGCCACCAGGTTTGACAGTGAACAGAGGCCGCCGTGTCTCATGCGCGCGCGCTTGATCTGATATATCTCGTGCTGGCGCTGGCCGTTTAGAAAAGCTTGAGATGGACTCGGTACTGCTCTCCAGCACGCTGTCCTGTTCATATAGAGAGTCTGGTGTCGCTGGGGGAGGCTTCGCACGCTTCTTTCCTGCCGACGGAGGGCTGTTCTCTGGGGGCAGCACGATATCGAGAAAACCCTCGATGACGTAGAACAGCCCTAAGAGAGACTATATATATCGATCTGAGTTGATAAGAACAGCAAACTCACCTGTGTTCTTTTCTCCAGCTTTGGCTAGATATGAACCAGCATTGAAGAAAAGTATTTCTACCTCATTATCAAGCCCGCTCATATAGCCATTCGCCGTCACGGATGACGTGCCAGTCGCACTCGAAGCATCATCGGCCATATCCAGCAACGACAGAGACCCGAAAGAAGAAGCGAAGACATCGCCGCGAGAGGCCGGCCCACTGTCCGTGGGTGAAAATGCAGGCGACGCTTCCACCGAAGCGTCACCGCTGAGCGGCGGCTGCAACAAACCGATCGAAACCGCAATACAATTCATGACCTCTTGCCGAAGATCAAAGTCGTCACCGGCGACGCTCTCGACTTCAGGAAAATGCATCGAATCTTGAAGTGCAGCCGACGCATCGGTACGGCGAGGAATATGTGGCGTGCTGAGAATACTGAGGCTCCTGTGAAGAGGTCTGTAAGCGTCGTTTGAGTGAGCTGTTGAGCTGTGTAAATCTCCGGCCTGAACCATGTGGCGGGGAGACCGTGTCCTCATTGGGGAGAAAACAGGCCTCTTCTCTATTGGTACAACAGTATCAGCCAGTTCGAACTTCGGCGGCGGGTTAGATTTATAGGGCTTCGATGATACAGCTGTTGAAGAAGGAGATCGACTAAAATAATCGGCGCCCGATTCGACTGGCTCCTCCGATCCTGCCCTGTCAAACCGCTGTCGCAGTTGTTGCATTCCACCACCCTCGTAGAAGGCAGCTGGCAGTGGGTGGCAAGCGATATCATTGATGGCCTTCTCAGTCCGAAGAACTTCGGTGGTCAAACCGAGGTACTTGTGAGCGGCATTAAAGGTGACGCGCGAGAAGCGCGTCATGATCACTATACCAAAGAAGATTAGAAGGTATCCCAACAATCATTCTAAAACAGATACCTTGAACAATATGTGCCGTAGCCTTTGGAAATTTCTTAGTCAACCGGCGGAACGCTTCTGCTGGAATGACAGCGAGAGTCGTGTCTTCGGTCGCGCGAGCCACAGTCCCGTGATGAATCTGCGTCTGGATAGTGGACATCCTCCGAGGGGGCGGCCGGCGTTGGTGAGGTGTCGAAAACTGCGGTGTCTCAGTGCGCTGAAGTGGTGTATGCGCCCTGGTAGTGGCAGGAGGCGAGGTCGGTTCGCCAGGATGTACGGTCGACCCAGACGACGACACGGACGCAGACCGCACGCGCGACTTCTGTGCCATCAAATCAAGATCCAGCTGCGAGACGTCAGAATTGGCGCGTCTCGTGCGGTTCCGCGGGCCCAAAGGCTGTCTGGGCGCCGTATCCGTGCTCACGCTGAATTTAGCGTCGACATCAGCCCCGTTCTGCCAGCTGATTTTGACGTCCTCCGTGAACAAGCTGAGAATGGTAAATAGACTAGACAGCATCCCGCCGCTCCCGACCTCGTTCATGAGTTCATACCCGTTCATGTCTTCGTCATCCCAAGAGCCACTTTGGAGTTCGGGGGCCTTGCCGCTGGGTGCATACACCTGGACAGTACCGTCGACGACACAGTAGAAGCTCTTGTCCTGATCCAAAGACAAGCTATCACCGGCGATCAACCTACGAGTTTGGAGATGCCGTGCCAATTCATGGAAAACCTGCAATTCATCTGAATTGATTGGAGATAAGTGCGGACTACATCACTCACGGGTTTCTCCAGGAATCCAAAAACCCTCACCGCCTGCAGGAATTCGTCGAGATAATTATGGAATGCAGGAGGCTGGTCTGTCGTATTGACGTCGGGATGCAATTCCTGAGCGTTCGGCTTCACAAGCGGCGGCTCCTTCAGTTCAGCGTACGTGTTGAGGTATCGGAAGCGTATCCAGTAGTTCAAAGCCACAGCGGAGGCGACGAAGATAATGGCGAATGACCAAAAATTCAGCTATGCTCCAGGATGTCAGTTGTCTAACCCCCAGCCCAGTCAGTCAGCGTCCATGCGCACCGTGAGCGTCATCGAGTACGAGAGTAGAGAGTATATCAGTCTCGGAATAGTGATAGTTGCGAATGCTACCAGAGCCTTGACCCATGACAGTAAATAAACTAAGGTGATGAAGAACCGTCGGTCAGTATGAGAAACGACGCTCATTTGTAAAGCTGAGGCGTACGTATAACCCAGAAAAACGCAGAGATGAACGAGACAATGGGGTGCCTGTCCGTCTGCTCCATGGCGTCCAAGGAGTGAGGCGATGGAAGGGAGTCCATCGGGAGACGCTGGATAGCTTTATATGGCTGCTGCTCTCGAAGGCTCGACGCGAAGGTCCGGCTCCAAAGCGCGTCAATTCAGATCACGTGCCCTTCATTTTAGAAACGTGCCCATTGTTTTTTGGCAGGGCCTGGGCAGTGGGCAGTGGGCACAGAGGGTGCCTGCTTGAGGCCATGCACACAGATGAAGCAGAAATGTCCTCTCCAATCACAACCTCAACAATATACTGCCAAAACAAACTACGTAGATGGTACAAGCATACGTACACAAAATCAATTTGTGAATTCCGCGAAACTCTGAGCGGGTATAGGACTTCTGCAACGCGAATAATTATCCAATAAGCCACACCGGCAGGTGGCGACGGGCGATAACTCAACCAATAAAAAGTACAAGAGATGCTTCTGAACGGCGAAGAAGAATATCAGGCTGGGGAGGGAGGGAAAGCTCACGAGGATCAGAATCCGAACAGTCGGAAGATCAGATAGAGTGCGGAGCCAACAAAGCGCACGGCGGATAGGCCAGCTCTGCGGGAAGCAGACATCGTGATTGGTGAGCAACGTTCCATGAAGGAGAGTAGATGGGTGACCGCTTACAGCGCAAAAAACAGGGCGCTCAGATAAGGATTGAAGTTCGAGTCGGCAGTCGTAGCGATGTGCTTGGCCACAAAGTCCGTGAATGCGGTCGAAGTGAACACGACGATCATGAGCCTGACGCCGGACGTCCGAGATGAACGTTAGTTCTCGAGAGAAAGACGACGTGCGCAATCGATCAATCGTTGAGTAAAAGAACGCACATGTTCGTACCGACCCAAGCCAGCACGACATTCGTGCGACTGTTGCGATCGTGATCAGCCTGCTTGGTCGCGGCGTCTCGGTGCTCTTTCTCTTCCGGAGGCTTGTGGTTCAAAGAGGTACGAGCAGCGGCCCAAAGTTGATCGACATCTTCGCGCGCGGTCGGGAGTTCGACCTCCATGACGTCCTTGCCGTCCTCGCCTTTGACCTTCTTGGCACCTCCGAGGTCTTTGGCAGAGCCGTTGTCACCCTTGGTACCCCTGTCAGGTATGTGTCAGGTAATTGACGTACAAAATGTGCTCGTTACTCACCATGATACATCATGCAGGTTACACATGGCGTACATCACTTTTTCCGATGAGAAACATGTTAGTAATATTCACAGGCTACCTCAGATCTATCTTGGTACGCACTGAGGATGTTGACGTCTAGATGGAGCGATATCGTCAGCATCGGATGTTTTCACATAAGGGGATACGAAGCTTACAACTAGGAAGCAGGAACATGTATTGTATGAAGCAAGTGAACATGTGCCAAGGCTCGAAGTGCATGAACGACGCAATGAAGTACAGTCCATATGTTGCGGCGATAGAGATGACGAGCTCTCTCAGCGTCTTATTAGTCTCAACAAGCCTGGAGGAAGTAATTCAGCTTTAGACGAACAGACCAAGAAGCACAGTTATGTACTTAGGGAAGTTCTTCCATCCGTCGACATTGTGAGGGACGGCGAGGTAGATTGTGTAGCCCGCGCACCACAAGGTGATCACATTACACAACCCGAAGAGAATCATAGCCACAGAGTATGTCCATTTGGAGCCCTAAGAGAAGCATTGTTAGTGTCACGGACAAACCCATCGAGTAATATACGTACTTGAGGACGATTGCCAAGCGAACACACCGTGACTACAAAGAGCAACGCAATATAGAGCTATGTGCACGACATCAAGAATAAGAATCCTGAAAGCTTTACGAAACCGGAAAAATTATACCTTCAGGAAGACTTCGAATACATCTTTTCCAGCGCCTACACTGAGGAATGAGAACGCGTCTGTTTTTGAGTCAGCAGTCGCAGACGAGACAAGCTTTGAATGCCGTCAGTATGGCCCTTCTTCACACGTAGACATCACTCACGAAGAAGAAAGCCAGGTAAAAGTTCGCCAATGACGTCCATGTGAACAAGAGCTGCACGGCGTTATAAATGAATTCGATCTGAATCAGGGCGCGGGGACGTCAGAACAAGATCAGGCCATAGACCATGACGTTAATTGGAAAATACGTACCTGGAGCACGATCTTGCGGAAGAAATTCTGTCCTGACGTCCATATCCTGAAGAAGAAAACTGTCGCGTGGATAGAGGCGAACAAAGAACCGTTCAGCCAGCGACGACGCTGGGAGATAAACTCGGGTACGGTCGTAGGAACGTCGGTTGCGGCTTTGGCGCTCTTCACATACTTGAGGCTGATAACAAGGAAGTTGTCTTCAGCAGAACAAGAACGGGGAAAACATAACTCACGTCCACCCTTCGTTCTTCTTGGTCACAATCTCAAAGCAAAGGATACGATCCTCGGCCAGGTACATGTTCCGCTCTATGAATAGATATAGAGCATCAGATCTGTCGAAGCGAATGTGACATATTTACAGACCGAAAAGGCCAGCGCCGTCAGCTCCGTCACCGTGCATCGTCTCGCCCCTGAAATAAGAGGCAAGAGGGCCTTTCCCGTTGGGTCCATTCTGTAGTGCCCTGTATCTGTATGCGCTGAAAGCGCCCGGAAGCACACTGATGTAACCGAAAACGCTCTGAATGGCCAAATGAATGTTCGCCGTAAGAAGTGAGGCGAGAGTCCTACCTCCAGGGGCTTGTCAAGGATGTTAGACATTTTGTACTAAAAAGGAAAGTTACGGAAGTGTGAGCGCTGTCCTCGACATCAAAATGTGGAGCGGAAAACACCTCGAAGTTCTGACTAGCGGCCAGCGGACTGATGAGGATCTGGCTACATCCTCGGCCTACTTCTACGCAGATCCTACGCCAAATTCTAGATCAGATACGATCATGACACAAGTGGAAAGAAGGACATACTCTCCGCAGGCCCCACCAACGCCAGGATGCTTGTCAAAACCTTCGGCTAGAGTTAGTAGAAGTGTTGAAAACGATATGGTCTTTTCTTACATTTCCAAAGCTCGTAAATCGAAGTCCCTGTCGGCTTCGTCCCGACGTCAAGAAGGACGCAGACTAGAAGAGATAAGTTAGTTCGAGGAAGCGCCTTCGGTACGAGATGTCTGACGAACCATTAGGTTTGATGAGCGGGCCAAAAGCGTTGAAGAACCAGCGGTGGCTGTTGAGCTTTTTCTTGTTCTGTTCCTTCAGGCAAAAAATGACCTGTACAGGACATGCTCCGGTCGAGACTTCACCAGAATCCGTGACCACAACGCTCGAGGTGTACCTATGAGGTTTGCGACAAGTCAATTAGGAAAATTTCGCTGATCCGCACAAACTTACTCGAATATATGAGCGGTGACATCCTTCCCTGCGACGGAGTCCTTAGCGATACCTTCTTGGTAGCAACCCATCTAGAAAAAGCGGTGTAAAAGCGGGGACTAGGATGTCTATGATAGGAATCGCTCACCAAGGATAGTACTTGCAGAGTGCGCTTGTTGACCTTGTTACGGCCATCGGAGACGACGCAGACGACGACCTTCTTCCAACCGTCCGCGCCCCACATTTTGGATCGCGAGCGACCGCACAGATGCGCGATGTTCTTAATCACACTGCCAAGAAGATGATCAGAAACACAGAGTGAACATCAAGATGAGACTCACGCGTTCATCGTCCGACAGAATAGCACTTCATCTTCGTTGTACATCGTCATGACAATGAATAGCTCGGTCTGACGTCCGAGCAGGTAGGGGCGGAGGGAATACTTGGAGCGCATGAAGTCGTCGGGGTCGCAGGTAGCAGCCGTGTACCGCATCTTCGTCATCTCCTCCGACGCGTCCATGCCCTTTGGGACGATGTGTGATGGAACCTGCACATCCAACACCAGGTTGCCCTGCTGCAGCTCGACATGGCGCACGGACCTGCGTTTCATCAGCTTTTCCCTTGCTGCAGACCAGCCAGCACTGCTCTGGTCGCGCATCATTATGGGACGGTGCTGCTGCGCGGGGGGGTAGTCCGGCTGATACGGCTGGTAGGGTATGGCGGGAACGGGGGGCGCGTTGTGTATATTGACTTCGCTCATCTGATATTGGGAGTTGAGATGCGCTTGGGAGCCGGCATAGCTGCTCTGGTAAGATTTGGAAGACTTTGAATCCCATTGAGGATCGTAATCTTGGTATGGCTGCTGATGGGGCTGTGGTTGCTGGGGTGAGTGCTGCTGGGGCTGCACACCATAAGGACCGCCGTGCCCGCCGGCGGGTGGGTATTCTGGTGCAAAGCCGGTGGAGGACTGGGGGTATGGGTTTGTGGAGTACTGGTTATTGTTATAAAAATTGTCTTGGGGCGGACGATAGGCCATGGTTGGGTGAGCTGCGCTCGAAGGGGTTGGAGAAGGACGTGGACGCAGATGTTGGAGTTGGCAAGAGGAGGACGGAGACTAGAGAAGGGACGCCTGTCGAGCAGACTTGAGAAGGAGAGACGAAGGCCAAAGGAGCCCACGGGCCAGCACACAAGCAAAGATCACGGTGGGAGAGAACAAAGACTGCGGCCGCCTCCAAGACGCTCTGGTAACCATTGCCGGATTCAGCCATCCGCTATCAGGCACTCTTCTCTTCCGTCTGATACTAACCTATACTAACAAGCAGGCGATGCTTCCACGCAATATACATTCTATTCGTCTTTTGTAGTACATGATGCATGAGTACTGAGTACCAGCGTCGCAATCTGCCACAGACGATGCCATGGCACAGCAGAACGAGTGGCAATCGGATCAGGCGAGAACAGTTTCTACGGAGGTAAAGTGGCGCAGGACAAGCGCACAAGGATCCAAAAACATCACTCTTCGCAGGCGCCCGCAAGACTCGGCGTGACAGTGAATAGAAGCGCAGTCACCGGTGGGCCTGCGTGGACAACGGACAGATTCGCCGCCAATGCGAACCGAAGAGAGCATATACTGCAAGCGTCTATCAATACAACCCGGCAGAGTCGGTGCGTGCCCGGGAGGTCGATGCAGCCGTGAGCAAAGTGGAAATGCGGAAGGTGGAGATGGCTTCGGTCGGGGAACGGAAGATCCCCACTTGACCGTGAGGATGCTGGGCAAGGACGTGGAGCATTGCGTCTGAACCAGGCTGTACACCCGCAGGAATCGACGCGACGCAGCCAAATACAAGCATTGCTCGCTAGCAAACGACGCTTCCACGTATCACAAAAAGGGCGAGGGACGTATGGCCTGTGGGTGTTCGTGTCAAAAAGAAGATCAATGTGACGAGGAGAAGGTGACCGTCGAATTCGAGTAAACAAATGCAGTGGCCGGTTCAACCGCCCAGCAGTGGCACTACACGTTGCCCGAAATATAAAAAGAAACGCCTGCCCCAGTCCATTTTCCCACGCTCCGCCCGCCCTACACCCTTCCTCCCCTCCCTGTCTTTGTTTCCTCCTACAGAAACTTCTCATCCCCGCGCCTCTCAGTCTCTTTTGAAGCACTTTTACGACTCTTGCTACACTCTTCTCGTACCACAGTGAGTTTTCGCTGTTTTTCTACGATTTTCTTGGATTTCGTGGGGTGTCGCCTTACGCCATCGTCGTCTCGAGTGCATCGCGCTTCTCCACCAGGGATAACGCTACATGCCCGTCTTCATCTCATGTGGGGTGCTCATGGCGAGCTCCATCGAGCCTCATGATACATAAGTAAAGTGAGACTTCGGCGGTGATGGTCTTTTGACGACGACTCAAACCTTCCTCTCTTGGCCTCTCGACCTTGTGCGGTTCACTGACCCGTCGATTCTTCTAGTATCCTCTTCATTCCGTTCACATGGCCGAATCATCCTCTCATCGTCTGGATCTCCGCGTTGGAGGCAAGTATAGACTGGGCAAGAAGATAGGTTCCGGCTCGTTTGGTGCGTCTCCTGTTTGTGGCTTGTATCCCCATTAACGCCCATCGATAGGTGATATCTATCTTGGGATCAACATCATCTCGGGCGAAGAGGTCGCAATCAAGCTGGAATCTGTCAAAGCCAAGCACCCGCAGCTCGAGTACGAATCCAAGGTGTACAAGACCCTCGCTGGCGGTGTTGGGGTGCCTTTCGTTCGTTGGTTCGGCACGGAATGTGATTACAACGCTATGGTCATCGATCTCCTCGGTCCCTCGCTCGAGGACCTATTCAACTTCTGCAACCGGAAGTTCAGTCTCAAGACGGTGCTCCTGTTGGCCGATCAACTGGTATGGTCTTGTTCTCTGGTGATATTTGATAAACTCAGCCCTTGTTTCAGATTTCGCGGATCGAGTACATTCACTCGCGCAACTTCATTCACCGAGACATCAAGCCCGACAACTTCTTGATGGGCATTGGGAAGCGTGGCAACCAGGTCAACGTCATCGATTTCGGTCTGGCCAAGAAGTACAGGGACCCGAAGACGCACCTTCACATTCCGTACAGGGAGAACAAGAACTTGACGGGCACTGCGCGCTACACCTCCATCAACACCCACCTTGGGGTTGAGCAAGCTCGCAGGGACGATCTGGAGTCTCTCGCTTATGTTCTCATGTACTTCCTCCGCGGCGCTCTACCCTGGCAGGGTCAGAAGGCTGCTACCAAGAAGCAGAAGTACGACCGAATCATGGAGAAGAAGATGACCACGCCCACCGATCTCCTCTGCCGCGGCTTCCCTCCTGAGTTCGGCGTCTTCCTCAACTACACGCGCGCACTTCGTTTCGATGACAAGCCCGATTACTCTTACTTGCGGAAGCTGTTCCGTGACCTCTTCGTTCGTGAAGGGTTCCAGTACGATTACGTCTTCGATTGGAGCGTACAACGTAGCGCTCAGGAAGATGGTACTAGCAGCTCCAAGGCTGCCGCCGGCGCCAGGAGGAAGGTCGTCCAGGACGAGGACATCGAGCATCGTGTCAGTGACAGACAGTAGGTGCACGATTGTCACATCGTCTCTCCGGGTGACCCACACGTTTTCCTAGGCTTCGTTCGCACACTCGTCAAATGCAGGCTGCTGCACCTGGTGTGACGGGGCATGTGCGACGGGGACGTGATGGCGATCTCTGGTAAACGATTTCATGCCCGTTTTGGTTGTCTGCTTGAGCACTCCCGGAGCTCGACCAAGTGATGGTGCGGGAGGATGATTGTTGCAGGGGTGTCTTGGTCGTTGAATTCTCTGGGTGGGCGTCATCGGTTGTTCTCTCGTCGGCGATGGATAAAGTTATGGCTATGAGGATGTGCCTGGGTTGAAGGAGAAGATAGCGTCGGTCGGGGCACGCCCGGTTTTTGGTCGGGACACACCATCATCCCTCATGGTCCCCCCGTCTTGGATCACGCTCGCTGCCTCGCGAAGGCCACTCTCTTTCCCTTGACAGGCCGCAGGGCCTCATACGCTACAATACTTCAAGGGTTACTCAACAACCGCTTCACCATCACCACTGCGTTGCGCTCGGCTCCCTTTCACATTACACGGACGCTCTTTATTTTCACGCTGCACCCGAACCGTTCTTCACCGAAATGGGCAAGGGGTCGGCCGCCTCATTCCTGACATCATGTATACTTCCCCCCACAGTCGGCGCCCGTGTCTCCATCGTGTTCGTTCCCGCCTCCCCCATCACGTACTGTCGTCGCACCCCTGTCTGCCTGTTTACTATTAATTTCCAGCCTCCCGGTCCCACGTTCTTTTACACCACCTGATTATTTCACCGTCTCCATTTCTGTCTTCATTCTCGTTTCCGTCCGTTTTCCTCATCCCACCCCTCCCGCATGCATAGACATGACATCTGGTTGTCCTCTTATTCCCCACTTGGTTGTGGCTCTGCATATAGTTGGTCAGAGCCACATCGAAGGCGAGCGGGATGAGAGAGGGCGCCGCGTCTGGCTCGGTCCGTCGAAGTCGTTGGAAGTGGAGGGTCGGTCGATTAGTCGGTCTACTAGGAAACCCCGCACACGTCATTTGCCTAGACACCATCCTGCGTCTATGGGTTTTTTGAAGGAGTAGGGTACTGCTCGGACTTTGCTTGATCCATATGACGACCTCACGATTTTACCTCCTTTGCGATTGTCTCCATCCCCCTTCCAACATCACTGTATGGGACCATCATTGGTCAGTGCGCGTTAGGTGCTTTGCGCAGTGTACGAGATACATTGATAAATATATATAGTCACCACTGCTAAGCGCTAAGGAGCCAGTCGTAAGAAGGGATACTTGTGATACTGGTAAGTGAAGAGTCGATTCAGAGACACACTCAAAGTGCTTGACCACGACCAAGAGGTGTGGATGTGCTGGCACGACGAGGAGTTGTCATCTCGATGCCCATAGTCGGGTTGATGTCGTGACGAGCAACGGTCGTCTGACCTCTGCACCCGAAAATCAAGGGACAGGCGCCTCGAGGTTCACGAGCACAAGGACCAACAGCGGTTAGATCCCTGCGCTGGAGACGTGACGGCTCCAAAAAACGAGGTCGCGCTTGTCACGATCTAGCTGTCCGCATAGGCTCCCTGCATGCCTGCGGTGAAGATTGTCAGAAAGGGGTTATCTGCGAAATGGCGTGCTGAATGAGCGAACAACACCGCGATGACTCCTATTTGTGTAGATAGTCAAGATGCCATCCTCTAAACGAGAAATGTCAAGTGAATTTACTATAAGTTCGCCAAAGATCGCCAGCGTACCGTGAAGCATCATCACAGTAAAATGCGATGAAATAGAATTTTGCAAGAGAACTTGGCCGAATAGGAACTTGATAGGGGATTCTACGAGGGCATCGCGATCATGTAAAAGTAGTGGTATAACATGTACCGAGTCAAAGCGCTTCAACGCGCATATAGCATGGATAGAAGCGAGTCTATCAAGCGTCAGGACTTCGGAATCTGACAATATGACAGAACCTACCACTACTGATACTGAACAGAATCGCGATGTACCTTGCCGCCTTGCGTTTCGACGCTGAAGCAAGGTTCATATGGCGCTCCTGTTCATTGTAGAGCTTTAAGCATTGAATAGAAAGAGTCCGACTCTTGAGGATACCCTAGCGCAGCTGGTTGTACGCCAATCTACAAGAATTGGATGATGCGCCCACGGAAACATTGAGTACAGTATGCTGAGATGCGATTAGATCGCGGTCACATTAGATCTTAGAGGCTGTTGCCAAACAACCACAAGTGGTAATCCAGGACGACCAAACAAACCACGTCGCGCTCGCCGGGAGAGACAGCGAAGGACTCCCACTTTCTCGCCTCTCGCTCCGCAGGACCTTCTGTTCATCATGTCTCTCGTGTCCAAAAAGGAGGAGGAGGGCGGTCTCAACTCTTACTACAATAACAAAACGACCATCCTCCAGGAGGCTCGCGTCTTCAATGAATCGCCCATCAGCCCACGGAAGTGCCGTGCATTGCTCACGCGCATTGTCTACCTACTGTATTTTGGAGAGTCGTTTGGAACTCAGGAGGCTACTACCTTATTCTTTGGGACAACAAAGTTGTTTCAACATAAAGATGTGAGTTTCTCCGATCGACGGGCCTGTGTTACTTACGCATGGGCTGGGATGTAGAGCGCGCTCCGCCAGATGGTTTACTTGGCTATCAAAGAATTGGCGAACACAGCTGAAGATGTCATTATGGTTACGAGCAGTATAATGAAAGACATGCAGCCCAATTCGGAGGTCATATACAGACCGAATGCCATCCGGGCCTTGTGCCGTATCATCGACGTAAGTTCGTCCAGTCGTCCAGTATATCGCGCATATACCCAATGCAATAATCGTTTGAATAGCCTTCTATGGTACAAGGTGTCGAGCGCTTTTTTAAAGCTGCAATTGTCGATCGCACGCCGTCAATCTCGTCCGCAGCTCTTGTATCTTCGTATCATCTTTTCCCCGCCGCTAAGGATGTTGTCAAGCGGTGGGTTAACGAGGCGCAGGAAGCTGTCAACGCAAAGTCATCGTCTAGCTTCTTTGGCGCCACGTCTTCGAGCTCGTACCTTGGTTTTGGTTCATCCTCCTCCTCCAGCAATAGCGGTTATTCGCCCATGCCTTCCACTAGTTTCATCACTCAGTACCACGCTCTTGGCCTCTTATATCTCATTCGACAACAGGATCGCATGGCGGTCACAAAAATGATTCAGCAGCTTGGTGGGGGTAAATCTGGAGCAGGGACTGTGCTCAAGAACCCTATGGCCTCTGCATGCTCATCCGTTACGCGTCGAAGGTTATGGAGGAGGATCCCAAGTAAGTACGACTCATAGATCAAGTAACCTATTACCTGAACTCTATTCTAGCGTGCAAAAGCAAATTCTCGACATCCTTGAAGGTTGGCTCCGTCATAAGAGTGATATGGTGAACTTCGAAGCCGCTCGTGCTATCTGCGACATGAAGAGTGTCACTCCCGCCCAATTGACGAGGTCTATCGCAGGTATGCCTTGACATTCACTGTCGCAAAGCACTTACTCACCTCCTGCACAGTTCTCCAATTGTTCCTCTCTTCGCCTAAACCCACACTCAAATTTGCAGCGACACGTACCCTTGCTTCTCTTGCACTGACTCATCCTGCCAGTGTTGCGACTTGCAATGTTGATTTGGAGAATCTGATTTCTGACTCGAACAGAAGCGTCGCTACATACGCCATCACGACTCTGTTGAAGGCACGAACTGTTCTTCGATCATAACAAATCTGGTCTAACTAACTATCCGCAGACTGGAAACGAAGCTTCCGTTGACCGCCTCATGAAGCAAATTACAGGCTTCATGAGCGAGATCTCGGATGAATTCAAAGTCATCATCGTCGATGCTATCCGCTCTCTCTGCCTCAAATTCCCGACCAAGCATGTTTCCATGCTCGGTTTCCTATCCGGCGTTTTGCGAGACGAGGGTGGCTATGACTTCAAGCGTGCGGTTGTCGAGGCCATTTTTGATATGATCAAGTTCATCGGCGACTGCAAGGAACAAGCGTTGTCCCATCTCTGCGAGTTTATCGAAGATTGCGAATTTACCAAGCTGTCCGTTCGAATTCTCTATTTGCTCGGTATAGAAGGTCCCAAGGCACCGCAACCTGCCAAGTACATCCGTTTCATTTACAACCGTGTCGTTCTGGAGAACGCGACCGTTCGTGCTGCCGCCGTATCAAGTCTAGCCAAATTTGGAATCTGTGTTGACGATGGAAAGCTTCACAAGAGCGTATCTGTATTGCTCAATCGGTAGGACAATTTTCTAATCATGTACCTCTACTGATGTTGCTAACTTCTATACAAGATGTCTCGACGATATTGACGATGAAGTTCGAGATCGTGCTGCTATGTATCTGAAGGTGTTGAATGCCCCCTTGTTGGCAGAGACCTACGTGAAAGATGGTTCGTTTGAATTCTGCACCTGAAGTGATTCTCCACCCTTATCGTGCCCTTCAGATTCTGTCTTTTCGCTGTCAGCGCTGGAGGCGAAGTTGGTCTTGTACGTCAACGACACAGATGCTTCAGAGACTGCCTTCGATATATCCTCGATACCTAAAGTCAGTCGTCAACAGGCTGCTCAGGAAGCAGCGCGTAAGGCTCGATCACAATCTGCGCGTGTCTCTTATGTTGATCTAAACTTGGTTGCAGGTCCAAGCACGCTGGACACAATCGGTGCACCTGTTGCGAAGAATTCATCTCCTTCACCGCAACCACCCACCGCGGAGGAAACTCATTCAATATACCTCCAGCAACTGGCCGATGTCCCAGAATTGTCATCGTATGGGCCTGTGCTGAACAGCAGTGCGAAGCCAGTACAGCTTACCGAAACCGAAACCGAGTATCAGGTTTCTTGTGTCAAGCATATCTTCAAGGAACATATTGTGTTCCAGGTCGGCAACATCTCCTCGAATCTTGGTCCGGGTTCACTAATATTCTCGACAGTTCAACGTGTCCAACACATTGCCGGATACAATACTGGAAGGGGTCACGGTCATCATGCAGCCCTCCGCGGACTCTGGACTGACCGAGGATTTCATCATTCCTCTACCTTCCTTGTCCGCATCTACCTCGCCTGGCATCGTCTATGTTTCCTTCACCCGTGATTCTCCGGAGGACTATGCGATGGCGTCGTTTGCATGCATCCTCAAGTTCTTCAGTAAAGAAGTAGACCCTGCTACTGGAGAACCAGAGGAAGAAGGGTACGAGGACGAGTACCAGCTGGAAGAGGTTGAGCTATCGGCTGGTGGCGATTACATTGTTCCAAGTTATGCCAATTTCTCCGCGGAATGGGATCGCTTGCGTGGAGGCGCCACCGCCACCGAAACGTTCTCCTTATCCGCCATGGAGAGCATTAAAGGTACGCCGACTGACGGCACTCTCATTCGTTCGAGCGACCCTGACAACTCATATCCTTAGCTGCGTGTGACTCGATTGTCGAGATTCTCAACATGGAACCCCTAGGTGGGTCTCATAATCCCACGTCGACATCAGTGCACACCCTTCAAGTATCCGGTCTATTGACGGGTGGGGGAGGCAAGATCCTTGTGCGATGCCGCATGACGTATTCTCACGGACAAGGGGTGACTTTGGAACTGGGCGTTCGTGCTGAGAAGCAGGAAGCGTGTAGCCTGGTTCTGGCTGCTATCGGAGGCTAGGACAGCAGTTGTAGTGTTTTGGTAGATATCTGGACATAGTTTTCTTGCATCTACTGCGTCGCATCATTATGATGTGTATGCATGTCTTAAGGGGTGAGGCCCGAGCGCTTGTGCGCTGATTCGCGAGCCGAGACCGACGGACAGGGACCGTGGATAAGTATGAGTTTGAGTCGGTTGGTTCATTGTAGCAAGATATGTGGGGATGCGTGCGCCTGTGGGGTGCGGTGCTGTGGGGTCCAGTAGTGGTCCAGTCGCGGGACGCTGTATTGTCAGCCGCCGGGTCGCTCGTAAGACATTCCGTTCCAGTCGCCGCCCGTACGAGGGTAGATGGTCCCACTCGCCTTTTTTATTCGTTCGACCTGTTGCTGGAATTGTGTTGGTGTAACGGATCTGCAACGTCATGGCTTCACCTCCCCTGCCAACACCCAAGGTTATTCACGTCGACACGCGTGGGGCCGTGATTCTACATGAGGAATCCCCCGAGGTGAGTGCGCTCGGCGTCCGAGATATGGCAGGGCCTTCGCTGACCGGAGCGTACGGGACGTGGCTCAGACTAGGGACAGTCGAGGGATCTACTTGCCAAACTACATCGAACCTGTGTCGCACATCGCGGTAGATGTGAGTGGTCAGATGTCGTGTGCTGGCGTGGCCGCAGTTGATCCGTCCATTCATCTCGCTGCAGATCGGAGGCTCTCTAGCCAAGGTCGTTTACTTCACTCGCTCGCCTGAGCCCCCATCCTCTCCCTCCATCGCTGCGACAAACGGGAACAGTGACCACAGCGCGCTTTCCACTCCGCGGTCGCTGTCTCCGTCAGACGAAGCTGGACCGTCGCCCCCGCTGCACCCCGTCGCTTCACTCTCGAAGCAGAATGGCGCTCTGACGCCAATGGTCCTGGATGCATCGAACAACAACGGGCTCGCCGCGCTTGACCAGAGCTTCCTCCATGACTCAATCCTCCGACGCGCTTCGCTCCAACACTTTCCGGGCGGCTCGCTCAACTTTGAGCGTTTCGAAACTGACAATATCGATGACTGTGTCGCGTTCATCCAAGACTTGATCGAACGCTCCGCCAAGATAAACGCTGTCTCCATCGAGGAGATGCGCAAAGGCGTGACGATTATGGCTACTGGGGGAGGCGCGCACCGATTCTACGAATTGTTCAGCGGGACGTTGGGAGTCCAGGTCCGACGCGAGGACGAGATGGAGTGTTTGATAGAGGGACTGAAGTTCATCACGCTTATCCCGGACGAGGCGTATTTCTTCTCTGACGAGCTCATCCAGTCTGTCACGCACGGACATCTAGGAGCGGGCAAGGGCCATGAACCAAACGGCTTCATATTGGAACGGCCGAGTCCCAATCCACCGAGGTTCGCGGTCACGTTTGAAGGCAACCCTTCGCCACAGCTTCCCTGTCTACTTGTGAATATCGGCTCCGGTGTCTCAGTGATCAAAGTCGACGAGGACGGGAACTTCGAGCGCGTGAGCGGGACGAGCCTTGGCGGTGGAACGCTTTGGGGTCTGCTCAGTCTGTTGACTCCTGCCGGAAGCTTTGATGGTGAGCGAATACCAGCGCCGTCTATCGCGGAACTGATAATGTTTTGCAGAAATGTTGGAGCTCTCTGAGCAAGGAGACAACGCCACAGTCGACATGCTTGTTGGTGACATCTATGGCCAAGACTATAGTAAACTCGGTTTGAAGTCCACCATGATCGCCAGCTCTTTCGGGAAGGTGTTCAAGAAAGGACAAGAGAAGCGCCAATTCTCCCCTGAAGACATCAGCAAGAGCCTTCTATATGCGATCTCGAACAACATTGGACAAATTGCGTATGTGACAGTGCGTCTCTTTTACACGTCAGATGTTGAATCATAATACTTGCTCAGTTATATGAATGCGGAGAAATACGGATTAGATAGGATATATTTCGGTGGCTGCTTCATCCGCGGACATGCTGCAACCATTGCTACGCTGTCATATGCAATTCGATTCTGGAGCAAGGGGACGAAGCGGGCTTTGTTCCTGCGACATGAAGGCTTCCTGTGCGTATTCTTTCCCTTTGCTGCACACGGTATCTAACTCTCCCATCTTCAGTGGTGCCATCGGTGCTTGGATCAAGAACATCGATGGTGATAATGGTTACGAGATGGAAGACTCATGATTCCACAAGCATTCAATATTGATGATGTGCAAGGGGACTCCGTTGCACCTAATTCTGTTATTTATTTTGGTGTAGAAGCTGTATCGTTAATTGTATCATAGAATCCGGATTCATACTCACTACTCTGCAGCGGATCGCAAGTTCGATGATTTGTTCCCCATGTGAACACATCTTTCTTGCAGATGGCCTAATACATCTACTTACTTCGATCAGTGATGCGATCTTTCGTGAGGTCCCGGATCTCAGCTGAGAGTAGACATAGACTAATCACTTTTGTTGGAAAAGGCTAAGGATTTTGCGAAGCTCAAACCCGTTCGGGGATGGAAGCCTAGGATTATCAACGCTTTCACTTTACGCCGAGACGCAGGAGCACTTACTCCGGTTTATCAGCGGCATCATCAGCTAGATGCAGTTGGTCGTGAAACATACCGGCGCCTATATATGTATCGCAGTGATCTTTCATGATAGTATCAGATGATGTGTTACAGTGACTTGCATATCATTCTGCAGGTCAAGCCTCATAGTTTTGTGTTTGTAGTAGCCAAATAGTCACGGCCAGTCACATATGATGTCAGCAGGCATGCTCGTTGCTAGTTCGTTGCTCCACTAGATTTTGCGCTGTCCAGCACCAAGGATGGTCATGGAGACCTCAGTATTTTCTTGGAGGGTCAGATTTCTACCAATTAGCGAGCGTTATGGCAGAACAGTTGAGGGAATAGGCCAATGTTGGCGCGCAGAGCAGAGCGCGGGCAGGTGGATGTTCAACAGAAGCACGGGCAGTTCGGGGTGACAGCACGATGGGCGTCGAATGTCACGTATTTGGTTAAGACAAACAAAGACTACAGAACACCGACCTGCAGAATGATATGCAAGTCACTGTAATTGTGATGTCGCAGTGCTAGGAGCCATTTTTCTCAAAGACCGGCTTGGTCTGATTGACTATGGTCTGGCCTTAATCTGCGTGTAATGCACCTTACCTTGCCCAACATATCCTTTTTTGATCGTCTCTGCAACCGAGCATACATCTACATAATTGAGTGATTCCGGTGGACTCCATTCGGAGTTGTGCTGACCCACGGCAGTCGGCATTGCTTTACAGACCGCCAATCGAATGCATGCTGCATGACGCCCTCCGAGAAAAACTTTCGGGCCCATAAATAGCGTCATAGCCGTTTGTGCCGAGCGGCTCGGAACTGGACCAGTGCTCGGAGTTTCCGCAAACTTGCAAGAGTGGAGTCATTCATGGCACAGATACATAGCCTCACGCTCTTGTATCGCAGAAAGGGGAAGTAACACTCGGTATAACCGGGTGATTCTGCTTTGTTCTCGGTGTGGTGGGGCCTACCGAGATAGGAAAGACGCCTGCATGGAACGAGAGCAATGATTCACACGTGAGACTTGTTATGATGAGCATACAGGCACGTAGTCATTGCATTGTCAGCAGATATCGGACATGGCATTCTCGAGCAACAGCTGTTCTCGTCGACGTACCGACAGTTGACGAGCTTCGGGGGCCGAGAAGGATGGCGGAAGGATACAGCAACAGCTGTACGTCGAGACAACGAGTGGCGGGGACAGAAACAAGAGGGATCAAGATGCTTGGATGAGGATGAAACCGTGTGAAAATAGAGCTCATTAGCGATCCGACGTCAGGAAAGTATGCTAAGCTAAGCTGCTATAATTTCCGATGAACCCAATGTCCCCTCTTGGTTCCACACCTTCCTCTCGTCCTGTTCCAGTCTGATCCCCTCATCCTCCGTCATGGAGCGTGCTTTTTCTTCCTGGCCTCAAGCGGCCAGCGATCATCTCAAACAGTCTGAGCAGTCCAAGGACAAGCCCAAGAAGCCCAGACATCGCCATACAGCGGTTCAATTAGCAGCTCTTAACGAGCTTTATGATAAAAACGAGCATCCTGCTCTTGATGAGCGGACCGCTTTAGCAGAACGTCTTGGAATGTCCGTATGAGCATCTTTGCCGTCTCTCATGCAGATGCTAACTTTTGTTCCTCTTTTTTTGCTTTGTTTTTATTTTCTTTCTGTTAGGGAGACAAAGACAGTAAATGCCTGGTTTCAGAACAAACGAGCTTCGACGAAAAAGCGTCATCGGAGTGGCATAGCTCCTATTCCCACTTACGATATCCCGCCTATATCCTCCCTGCTCACATCAGCCTCTTCGTCCACATCTACCCCTCCCGGTCCAAACGATATTGACGAATTGGCCGAACCCGAGGTGCATCCCATATTACCGCTTCCTCACCTCGAGAAGCCCACAGTACGCTTATCTTTCGTTACGACTCCCGACCCACCACAGCAGCAGCAACAATCTGCGTTTTACGCGGGGAATCCAGAACATCGGCACATTTACGAGACAGCCCCTGCTGAAATGCCAACCCGTCCTCGTATGCGACAGCGGCCTACGGCCCAGCAGTCAGACGAACTCAAAAAGTTTTATAACAGCAATCCTCATCCGACCAAGGAAGAGCGGGAGGCACTAGGGGAACGTATTGGAATGTACGCAAATCTACTTGTCGAACAATCACCTGGGCACAGCCTCATTAGGCATGACAGGCGCTATCAAAGTGTGACAAATTGGTTCCAGAACCAAAGGAGTATGGCAAAGAAGCGCCAAGAGGAGGATATGGAAGTCGCAGCTTCACCATCTCAGCAGTCAGGCTCGCAGCATTCTGCCGACTCCCGAACATACTCTTCATACCCACCCGCATCTGAACATCCTTCGCTACCTCCGGCCTCGCATCACCCATCTTTGGTCGCTATATTGAGCAGGGAGACGAGATCACCTAGTGCACCACCATCAAATGCATCTGTATCTTCAAGAGCATCACCGTACCGAAACCTGATTCCATCACAACGTCCTCGCCGAACACGGCCAGAGGCCTATCAGCTCGAGGCCCTTCAAAAGTTGTATGATCGCACGTCTAATCCATCTATCGAGGAGCGCGGAGCTTTGGCGCTTGCTGTCGGAATGTAAGCGAATCTCATGATTGCTCTATTTGGGCCATAATGAGACGTTGGTTATGCTTACGTTGTGACCTTATGCAGGGACCTTACGAAGGTCACAAATTGGTTTCGAAATTTGCGACAAACTGCTCGCAAGCGCACCAGGAAGACAGGAGAAGATGGTGACACTGACAGTGTTCAGCTGGATTCTGCATCTGTTTCCCGCGCCGTGACGCCATCATTCACGTCTTCTTCCTCTTCGGGCGAACATGAACACGACCATGGGATGGAAACGGAGATAGATGAGAACGACCGCATATCAGTTCCTATGGAGGATGATGCGTATGAGAGGCTTGTTCATACTCATGTTCATTCGGACATTGGCAGTGACGATGAGTATCAGGAGGCTGTCACGCCTCCCCTTGGATCCTCCCCTTCGCCTTCTCCGAAGCCCTCGTTTGTCCCTGCACCCTTCATTGCCCCGCCAGCACCACACCATGTCGCAGTCGGGGCAGGCATGGATATAGACCCGGTCAAATACGCCGAGCTCCAGAAAATCCCAGGTCGTATATCAGGCGTCAAGGTCGAAGACGCTTTGTTATTACTAAGTTTCCATCATCATGTTGTGCACTAACTAACAAGTGGTGCGTGTATGTTTTACTTTATCACATGGCATGATGCTGATAGTGATCGTAGATCTGATGCAGTCATACACGCGATCCTCCCGTTCTGATCCTTGCGCTTCACCTATTCCTATTAGTCCTCTATTCGTTCACTGATGCATCATCGCCACCTATTATCAAGTTTCCCAGGTTTCCTATGCTCTGTGTCAGCGTGATATTTTACGATGCGCCATATTTCAGTCGGTGGAATACCTTGCACTGTATTTGACCTCATCATGGCATGCTGGTCGCTTTATTTATGTTTATTGCTCGAATATCAACCTTTACATGTGCATTGCCAAAAACATCCTGCATTTCCCTGATTCACCACTTCCATGTCTCCGTCTTGTCGCTGTTTGTTTCTCCTTCTGCGTTGGTCCCATCATATATTCGTACGTGCTTCGTCATACCACTTTTGTAGCTCTTGCATGATGCAAATCGTGATGCCTGCTCTACTTGGTCTGACATGATTGAAGTTTGCGTGCTCGATTGGGATTCAATTCATGATGCGTGGCAAAGTGCAAAAGTGCATATCTCAAAGTGAGCTGATATACGGTGCTCGACCTTGATAGCATAAGGGACATGCACATAGTTCCTGATGATAGAACCAATGCCGTGGGCTAGAATCAGTTGTTCGGTGTTCGCGGAACTCCCTCTAGCACGGATTGATGCTTCCATAGCGCCTCTCAAGCATTACAAAGGAGGATTCAAACTTTGAGACTCAAAAAAGGCAAGCAAGAACCAGGATGTGGACGGTTCAGCTATTGGTCTTCACATTGCCAATCAATTTTCGTGAGTGCATCTTCGCTGGTTTCAGCGCTCCTGACAATATCTTCTTCCATCATTACAGATGCTATGCAGCTGAAGATTGGCAGCAGAACCTAATGGAGCAGCAGGGACGATAGGATAGGATGCAAATGGGTATGATTCTCGATACTTGGCGGACTATATTTGACCTACGCGTCACGAGCATTCCTGCGATGTTCCGCATCTTGTTTTAGAGATAGCCCCCTTGGAAGGTGTCCTCAGGCTCATGATCCCATGATAGCAATGTACCTGCTATAGGGCCTAAAGCCTACGAGCCTTCGGCGTTAGCGTTATGGAAAACATGCGATAGGCTATGCTTGCCTCGGTACAGCTGGCGGAGGACGACATCAACTTGTTACCCTGGAATGCATCAGCATCTTTACCGGTTGACCAAGCCAGTGACATCAAAATATCTAAACGCCCGATCAACACAAGGAAGTGTGGGTTTCACGCCGTCCGTTTAGAGCAGTAGCATTGACATTGTGGGCGTCTTCGGTGACCCAGCGGATATGCCGATGGCTATTGATGGCCGTCAGAATCTTTCACTGTCATTTGAGAATCTGACCTGACTTACCAACGGTGTAAAGAGATTTTTTTCGCTAGCAAAGACAGCTGATCAAGGGTCTGAGTTGATATCCTGTATAAGGCAAGGCAGAAGCTATTCGTAAGAGCTCGAAACCACTTACAGCTAGAGATAGTAACAGACCTCATGTGCTTAATGACCGGAGCTTGAGGTCCCCAAGCAAAATTCCAGGGCCCGTCATTGCACACATACAGCATCATTATTGATCGAGCGGGCTCTACGAGGAACGACAATGGATCCGCGTAACATGCCTCTCCCCGGTCGACAGGTGAATGAACCTGTCAAAAATCACATATGCGCTGCATTATTCGCCGACAATAACAGGTCAGGCACTTACGTTCGTTGAGATCCGAGCTAAAATGACGGTACGAAGCACTGCGGTGCTCGTTCACACGGACTCCAAGACTCTGCGTTCTGCGGTGAACCTGGCGAAGTTCGCCACGTCGCAGCTTGGCCAGTTGGGATAGCTCCGTCGTAGAACGACAAGGCTAGTCCCGTACTAACCTTGTCGCGGTGTCTGTCAGCCGGGCGTGGGGTCACTGTTGGAACGCACAAGAGAGTCAGGGCACGCACCGGCATCGTGCAGCAGCGACGTTCGAGACCCACCCTTCCACGGGCCCGTGGGCGAGCAATGTGCAAAAAGCTTAACGAGCTGCGACTTCGCAGCTTCGTGAGGAGTACCTGGGTACGCTGGCCCACTTCTGGAAGCTGGGAAAAGGTTCAGCAAGCAAGTATATTCCGCATTCTATGAATGTCGGCATCCCATACTTCCTGAACTCAAACGCGAGGAACACACGGCGGAAACTCGAATGCGTCAAAACGCGAAACCTTCCATGATTCCTGCCGACCTGGTACAACTGTTTGTACATGCATCGAAAGAGTGACAAACGAATAAACGAAGAAGAAACGCGGAAGAACGGCCTTAAAGAATACATAATGCGGTTGATGTGCGGGGAGACAAATTATTCCTGCTTGCAGTTTTGAGACGGTGAAGCTGAGGAATGAACGGCAAGGAGCGATATGAATGCGAGTCGTAATCGGAGAGCGGAGACAGAACAAAGAAGATGTCGTAATGTGCGTACAAAGAAGCGGTATCTGGAAATTGCAACCATAAGGTCAGCATCGAGCCGCAGTCACGGAATGTAAGAAGCTCACCATTCGTGAAAAAGCATGAGGACACGAGGCACGGGGTATCTTTAGAGCTTCGCGCAGGGCGTTCATGCGACGAACGCAAGGCCAAACGAGGCGACCAGGCATGCGATGCCAAGGCCCAAGCTGACCGACATAGCAGGACGACGCAAAGCGGAAAGCTCTGTGTCCTCGGAGCAGCGTTGTCGTTCATCTGCAATGGAGTGGTCGCTCATGCGCGCAGATAGATAGGCAGCGGCTGAATCACGTGCGGTGGCGATGAGCACCGTCGCTGTGCCTTTCGACGTCTCTGAGGACGTCGGGAGTGCTAGGGCACGCGCAAGGCGTTCGAGGGCGAACTTCTGCTCGGAAGGGACCTTGGAAGTGGGCGCAATCCAGATAGAGTCCTGGTTCGCACCGAAGACCTCCATCTCGTCACCAGAAGCAAAGTTGAGCGAAAAGGGCGTGTCGGGGGACGTGGGCACGACTTCGCAAGCGAATTCGGTCGCGAGCACATCGTTGATGACAGACCAGATTGGAGCGTTGTTGGGCGTCAGGCGCGACAGGCGCGCGTCGAGCCACGCCTGGGGGGTGTGCGCGCGGTTTACGGGGACAGTTGACGACCATTGAATCTTGGCTGCGCAGCGCGAGGCGCCGGGGGTTGTGTCGCAGGGAGCCTGAGTGGGCTTCTCTTGCGGGGCCGTGGGGTCCGGAATGACGAGTGGGCGAGCCTTCTCGCGCTCGCGCTCCCGGCGACGCCATGGCACCTCCACTATCTGGCCATTAGCCATCTCCCATAAGCCGCACATGCAACCGGTGTGTTCGGCGGCATCGCCCCCGTGGGCTATTGTGGCTGAATGGGCGACGCGCAACATGCTCGGCCAGTTGAGGACGTCTGGGCCGAATACCTCGACATTGTAGGTGAGACAGTTGGCGCAGAGGTTGCGCGCGCGCGAGAGGAACGCTGACGCGAGCGAGTGGGTGGTGGAGGAAAGGAGGGCGCAGGTTTTGGTGGGGATGAGATGGGATCGGATTGTGAGGAGCAGCTCTGGCGGGAGGGACAGGAGCGATGTTTGCCATGGGGACGCGTCGATCTGCAGTCGACCGCGACTGTGGAGCTTGATGATGGAGTCGAATGTGTGAAGTTCAGACGAGATGTAGGCGAGGACGGCGTGTTGGAGGTATGTTCTGGAGACGCGGAGGGATGGGGGAGGGGAGATGGTGGCGGACGAGGTGTCAAGTGGAGCGACGACACGAAGCATGATGAGCAACTCCGTAAGCGGTTGACAACTGCGAGGGACTGCAACACGCAGGAGATGCGGTGGATTGATGGGCAGTCTTACTTATAGACGGCAAAGAGGGTCGGAAACGGGGGTCGCCAGCGTGGCGGGCATGGAGGCCTGTTGCGGCGTTTGCTCGAAGCATGAAGAAAGAGCCGGCTGAGACACAAAAGACGTCAGTTTCGTTCAGGCCACTCGCGGGCGTGAGCTCGGTAAGCTGCTCGCCCCCCACGTACGCTTCTTCATCCTCTTTGGCGCTTCTCGAGCACCATCTGGCCCGCATCCGTTGTTGCGAGTGATCTCTCACGCAGTTCATGTCCATCGCGAGAACAGATGTTGATTCTGATATCGCAGCCTGTGAACGTTGCGTGTGAGAGAAGAGTCCATGCTCGTCAGGATTCAGGCCACGTGCCACCTCAAAAGCCACCATCGCCGCCCAATGATAGGCTTGCATCGAACTCCGAGCGACGCAACAGCACCGGCATGCAAATCCGTTGACCTCTGTATTGCCCAAGTAATTTCGCAGCCTAATTTAGTGTTCGCGACTCGTGCGCAGATCGGGACATCGTACTGTCACTTGGCAAGTGTGTGCTGGCCAGCTCAGAAGCAGTCGGCGGCATGTGGAAAGCGCCGCACAAGCTCGACTGACGCAGGGTCGTTCATTCCGTTTGCCATGATACCATGACCCACGCTCGATCGTGATGAATATACCCCCACACGGCTCATGTGTTCATTGCGAGAACAGCGCCCGGTGCTCAGAAGGAAGGTTTCGAACGCCATGCAATCCTGAGTCTCGCGAGGACCCCTGAAAACCACCTGGGATGTTAATACCTGGATCCGGCGTAAAACCGGCGCGTCAGCGCCGAGCTCCGAGGGCTTTTCCGGCGTCGAACGGCACATTTGGACGATCATGTTCGATCTTTTGCCCGGCGTGAAGCCCTCCATTGCTAGGAGGTCCGATGCTTATCCGGCGTCGACCCAGAGGGTCCACGGCTGGGCAGATGAAGCCACATTGATCTCTGCTATGTCGAATGTCGCAGCTGAGATATACGAGCCAATGTTAGCAGGAACTCGGCACACTACTAAGTATTTCCGCATTGTCCCTGCTACGTCTCCATTGACGCCGCACGCTGTGACGCTCCATGCTTTGCTGCCGTCACATACATTCCTTATCATGCTAACTTATCCTATTCGGATTCAAGGTGCTTCTATAGCACTCGCGGTTGGGGATAGCCACTATCTGGAAGCACTCACAGGCAGGGAAAAGGACCTTCGAAGTGCAATCAAGGTGATTGTTGGCCGCAAACGGAATATCGAAGAGGTCTTGGATGATGAGGATGATTGACATGGCCTTGTAATTCACATTATCATGCTTTTTCGAATGCTGTTGACTCTCCTTACGAGTTTCTTACTTTTATTACAATGCTCAAGCTTTCATTGTGCTCAAAGACATGCCATAGAACGTATTTCTATTTTTCCGGAATTTTTTGCGATTTTTAGAGGTTCGAGGCCCGATTCCGGCGTGAAACGACCTGCTGACTGAGGTCCGATCCCATTTCCGGCGTGAACCGGACCAGTAGAGGACCTGCTGTCCCGGCGTCGACGACCGCCTCCGGACACGAACATCTCAGGTGGTTGTCAGGGGTCCTGTCTCGCGACTCGCTGAGCTTTGATCTTCCGATGTATGACAAAGATATACTTACCACGGTAAATCTCGGTAAACTTGATCGAAGAATTGACCGGTCGCTCACCAAAATCTGTCCTTGCGCTCTCCTAGCCTTACTTTTTAGTGCTGGCGTATGCCGAAAATGCCTTCTAGTTCGCGTGCTGGCGCGACAGGAAGACTCGAGCAGACGCTTTGTGCATTTTTGAATCAGGTAAGACATCGGAGGTCCAGATGAAGACCACAAAGCCCAACATCATTGTTGCAGGCGTCTTGCTCATCTTTTGGAGCGCAGAATTTCGCCCTGAAGGCCTGAAGGTAGCTGAAGGTTCGGGAATGCCGTGGAACTTTGAAGCGCTGAGCGAGTCGGTGTGGGCCGTGGACTGGCAACGACGTTGCCGCCGGGACGGGAGACAGCGGGGAGACGGAATCATATGTTTTGGCCACGTGCCCGAACCTCCTCTTCGCCTCTCTTCGCCCGACGCGCCGACGCCGGCAGTCGCGTCAACAGCTCCCCGGACTTGACCCCCTCACCCCACAAAACGCCTCCACGCCGTCGCCGCCTTCGTCGTCACGTCTCGCGTCTTCCGTCTTACCATGCATCGCGTTCGACTGTTGACGAAATATCGCGCTGCTTTGCCTCGAGCATATTCCCTGCGAGTAGCGCGCGCCATGTCCACCTCTTGCACACAGACTACCTATGCTCCTCCAGCTTCGCTACCTCTTGACCCACCGTCAACATCAGCTGAATCTTCTGCTTTCGCGGCTCGTGTCGCAGCGCTCGAAGCTTTCTTTTCTCAACCACGCTTTGCATCATTGAAACGTCCATACTCGGCTGCAGCTGTTGCATCCAAGCAGGGTTCTCTGCCCGCACTTCCCCTTCCGTCCACCCTCCTCGCCGACAAGCTATATGCGCTATTTGAGAGGGCTGCAGCCGAAGGACGTCCAGTGCATACCATGGGCGCGGTGGATCCGGTACAGATGACGCAAATGGCGCGTTGGTTAGAAGTCGTCTACATCTCTGGGTGGGCCGCGAGCAGTCCTGCTCACCACGGCAAACAATGAGGTTGGCCCTGATTTGGGGTGAGCACGCGCTTTGTCCAATCATCAAATCTATGTGTCTCAATGATGCATTGCTGTATGTGATTTCGCGGTTATGTGCGGTGCTGGCGTACGGATTCAAGTGACTATCCTTATACGACTGTCCCCAATCAGGTTCACCGCATCTTCCGTGCTCAACAATTGCACGACAAGAAACACTACGATGCAC
Organism: Heterobasidion occidentale; assembly: GCA_039111635.1. NCBI lineage: Eukaryota > Fungi > Basidiomycota > Agaricomycetes > Russulales > Bondarzewiaceae > Heterobasidion > Heterobasidion occidentale. The sequence goes on along the minus strand of JBCAQO010000001.1, from coordinate 1,149,910 downwards.
GAAACGAGGCGACACCTGAACAGCGGGCTGACATGCCATATATTGATTATCTTCGACCTATCATCGCGGATGCGGATACGGGGTAAGTGTCATGTATACTCTTTGCCGCAGAAAAAGTACGAAAACCCCATCAGACATGGCGGAACTTCTGCTGTGATGAAACTCGTCAAACTCTTTGCCGAGTCGGTAAGTGTTCATAATCATACCCAAATGCACCCCTGTCGATACTTCCACGCAGGGCGCGTCTGCCGTTCATCTCGAAGACCAACTTCACGGCGGCAAAAAGGTGCGCATAGCACAAGCATTGCTCGCCTCTTTTGTTCATTTCAACCCGTCGAAGTGTGGTCACCTCTCCGGCAAAGTTATAGTCCCACTAGCACGCACATCTCACGCCTCACTGCCTCGCGCTTCCAACTCGACCTGATGCAAAACACGATGCTCTCATCGCGCGCACTGATGCCGAGTCTGCACGTCTGCTCTCTTCGACAGTTGACGCGCGTGATCACCCGTTCATCAGGGGCGTCGCATCAAAGGCGCTGGACGGGACGCGCCGGCACGGGCTGGCAGAGACATTGGACCAAGCCGAAGCGCGGGGCTTGAGCGGAGGGGAAATTGATCGTCTTGAAAAGGAGTGGTTCGACAGCGTGGAGTTGTCTACTTTCGACGAGGGTGAGTTGCGGACCGCACCTCCCAGCGCGTTTCGACAAACAGAACGCTGATCGGGATCTCCTTGCCCATATTCGTCCGTTACAGCCGTCGAGCGCGCCATCAAGACGTCGAAAGCTGTCGCTCCAAGCCGGAAAGATTCCGAAATTCAGCAGTACCGCACAGCAGTCAGGGGCAAATCAAACCAGGACGCCCGAGAAATAGCAGCTGGCATTCTCGGCGAACAAGTCGATTGGGATTGGGACCGTAAGCACCCCTGTTTGTCACTTGTCGCTCTCCCTGATTCTCAGCGTCGCGTCCCGATCAAGTACCCCGCACCCGCGAGGGCTACTATCACGTCACGGGTGGGATCGAATCGGCGGTCTCTCGAGCGCTCGCGTTTGCGCCCTACGCGGATCTAATATGGCTGGAGACAAAGATGCCGGACTTGGAGCAGGCGCGCAGCTTTGCGAGAAGGATTCGTGAGAAGCACCCCGGAAAGTGCGTGTTTTTTCCGCACACTCTTTTGATTGATCCTCCGGCAGTTTACTCATCTGGACTTTGCGCGGGTGCCCTGGTGGTGTAGGTGGCTCGTATACAATCTGAGTCCTTCTTTCAACTGGAGCGCACATGGGTACTCAGGTGCGCATTGAATGCCGTCACATACCGTCGTACACCTGTTTATTCACTGCTGATGTCTGTCCCTGACATATCTAGATGATGACCTGAAGAAGTTCATATGGGAGCTGGGGAAGGAGGGTTTTGTCCTCCAGCTTATCTCACTTGCAGGACTGCACAGCAACGCTGTTGGGTTTGGTACGTATAAAAGGGATCTTGTCGTTTACAGGAAAGTCACCTGCTGACCATCATCCGCCTGGTACACAGCGGAACTCGCCCAGCGTTTCAAGACGGACGGGATGCTTGCGTATGTCGAGACTGTGCAACGAAAGGAGAAGGAAATTGGCTGCGATGTCTTGACGCACCAGAAGTGGTGCGTATTTTCGCGTTGATCGGTCCTTCCTTCATCAAAGAGTCGTTGCTGATGAATGGACTTCACTGCTCGACTTACTTGGGCCTACGTCACAGGAGTGGGGCAGACTACATCGATCGAATCCTCACGACACTGGCCTCGGGGTCTTCGAGCACGTCATCGAGTGGGAAGGACAACACTGAGCATTCGTTCTGAACTCCAGCGGCCCTTCTTTTGATGTCGAAAGACCCTAACGCTTGGGGTGCATAGATACTTCAGGTCAATGCATGCTGTACTAGTAGATACCGAGTGCACGGGATGATTGTATATTGAATCTCCTCCGGAACGGAATGTGCAACGGACAAAGCCATTAAAATGACCTTATCCCCGAAGCGGAACGCACTGTCTTTATTTTAATCCACGATTTAGCGATTTACTCGTTGTCCAGGAGTGTCCAGGTTGTCCTCGTTCGTCGCTAAAACTGGCTAAAATGGTCAAAATTTTCGGAAAGAGCCAGGCCCCGCGATGCTGGCCCGACCATCGTAACTTACATGATACCGTTGCAACGGTACTGCGCAATAACCTGCAATATGCAACTCCCCAAAGCCAAGACACACTCAAGACACTTCTCGTCCTCCGGTCTTCTTTTCCGTAGCATCTCGTTCAAACTCTGTTCACTGCTCCGCAGGATGGACAGAACACGGAAGACAAAGGTTCAAGCCATGTCGCAAACTTGATTTCGTAATTGGTCCTTCAGTGAAAGGTCTGGTCCGTAGCTGCGGCAATCGGAGACTTGTGATGGAATCTAACCGTTCAGATACTCCAATGCAAAATCATCCTGAGCCGTTGCCGTAGATGGACCGGCCGCCTCGCGTATATCTATCGGCCAGCAGATACTGCGTGGCCAGTCCGAACCCTGCCCGCTCCTCAGCAGCTTGCCACGACAAGTCTCTTCGCAGGCTTGCTCCTAACTGCTTGTACAGCGCAGGCTAGCTGGTCTGGCTCGTCGGCGGCGCCGACAGATATAGTCCCACGTTCTTTCCGTCTTCCGGCCGCTCTTCCCTTCGATTCGAGGCGGTCATTGTTCGTATTTCACAGAAATGGGAGCATGGTCATGGGCTAAGTCTGAAATGAAACACCTGGTGAGTGGTCCGTCTACATTGTGCAGGAAGGGAAGTTGACGAGGTCCTGCCGCATGTTGTCGTTTTTTTCGTAGCGCCTACGCATTTTCCTCAGTCGCTTCATCGCGTGCTACTTCTTCCTCGCACTCGCACATTTCGTGGGCCAGCTCATCCTTGTGTCGATCACACTGGCCGATGATACCGTCGTCGTCAACACGGTCTCGGGGATACTCGACGATCATGGCCTTAGGCCTGGTCTGCCAATGATCGAGGGTGGCACGTTGAGGGATTGTGATGGTGCCATACACCTCGATGGCACATCCTGTACAGTGCTGGCTCAGCCACCAGATGGTGGCAATAACCCCGATGCCTTGTTTGTCGCAGGCTATTGGAACTCGGTAAGCTTGACATCGCCACTGGATCGAAAACTCAACGTGTCCTGATATACGGAACAGGTTCTCATTCTGTACAACCAGACAGATGCCGCTACAAATGTGACTTCTAATGCCTCGCCGCAAGTGACAGACCAGTGTGCTATGTCGATGGGATGGATTCTGGATGTGTGCGTCGAGCAATTTCTGCATTCTGCCCAACTATACTGAGAATTATGTAGCTTCCACGACGCAAAACGCGAGGAGCTGGCCACACTGTTCTTCCAATTGTGGCTCCTTGTAATGTCTATGATGGCTGTAAGTGCGGTATTGACCCCAGACTCTCCCTTAGTCACTGATATGTTCCATCCGTAGGTCTTGGCCGACTCAACCCCGCATCTGTCAGTGTTTATCATCGAGCGAGCGTAAACTCTCTAGTCTGACTGGTAAAATTAGGATCGCTGCATTGTCAGGCCACTTTATGAACACGGCCTGGGCTTCTTTCAACATCTACACTGGCGTGAAAATGAAATACGAATATCAACGGTTCATCGTCGCAGGTGCTTGTAACGGAGTCGATGTGCTTGGAGGTTGGTGGGACGAACGTTTGAGACACTCCGTATGCTCTAGTCATCTTCGACATCAAGATTCTATCCTGATGTTCATCTCAGGCGCCGATTTTCGTGTTGAACACGATCGCCACCCTCGCAATGGTATATCTCACGTGGAAACTGTCAACAGTACGCACATTACCATCTTGTTGCGTGCCATCTGTGGCTGACCGCGAGGGATCAGATCTACCATCGACAATCTTTCAGCAGCGTCGGAGCACCATCCAATATCATTCGCGTTCACCGGGTGCGCCTTGCATTGCTAATTGACGCAAGCAACAATTATTTATGATAGATACTTGAGCAGGTGTATCTTGGATTTGTCATGACGCTGCAACTGGCGTCATTCTTCACGATTGCAGCCACGGCATTGTGGATTTCCAAGCTCACTGAAGACGCGGTTCGCAGGGCCGCCGAGAATTACTCACTTTATCTCGCGGGCTTTATCGTCATTGTCTTGGTGAGGTCGTTTCGTCTCCAGATACCAACTTCCCCCTGTCCTTACATGTTTTCTCCGGTAGCTTAACATAGTCTGGGTCACATCCGTAAGTCTATCTGCGTATTGTATTCCAGCTAGTGGTTCAAAACATGATGCGTTTACAGGGATGGTTTTGCATTCGGAGGGAAATCCGTGCTCTGTTCTGGCCTTTCCTCCTAGCCGGACTCGTCGTGATCACCATATGGACTATCATGTTCTTCAGCCCTCTCTACCGATTTGTCTTCCTCACGTGGCCCTTCTTCGCGAACATGACCATCGTTTCGTATGTGTTCCTTGTGGCTACCTCTGTTCTCGGAATCGCCTGCCGCTTTAACTTCGGTCAAGGCTTGGCACACTATCGTACGTCTCTTGAGCTTCTGTTCACTTCAACGAACTTCCTCACCCTGTAACGCAGTCATGGTTTTGAAATCGCTTGCCAACGACGACTTCACCCCCGCATCATTCGCCAATGACCCTGAGAAGGTTGAATGGCCGGTAAAATTCACGGACATCCCGCGCTTCTCTGTAATGACAGGCGAAGGGTACACTGTGACCCCTATCGGGACAGGGGCAACGGTGCAGCACCTTGTGAGCCTGCCAAAGGCGGATAATCGCAGAGAAAGCAGCGTTGTCTTGGACATTCGCAACGACAAACGAGACAGTATTTAGGGCTTCGGCCGGTCATCTGGTTGGTTCGGACGGCGGCCACACATGACTTGCGGGCTGGACCTCGTCGGTTGGGGGCCTGTATTCTTCATCGCTCTTTGCCCATATGTATTTTACCACTTACTGCTGCTCAGACTCATTTCAGGCATCTTTCCCTTGCATTGTGCCCTAGGACACTCCACTATTCATTGTATGACGGATGGTACGCGCAACAACTCATCATGTGTATCGACTTGGACTCTGGTTAAGACGCTATACTACTCCGATCTTAACCTTTTTGGTGGCTATCTTATTGACGTTTGGACAGACACCACAGGCTCCTTCGTTAATTCGGCAGTTTGTGGGAGAGAAGTGTACGTCTCACGTGATGTGCTCGTGAGGTCACATGACGTGAAACGGGAAAAATGGAGTGTCTCGGAAGAGACTGAACTGCCTCCCTCGACAAACATTCCAGCCCTTCAGTTTCTATTGCTCGAAGCCCAGACTTACTGCCCATGTATCGCCTTTCTCTACATCCGAGACAGTCTCGGCAAATATGCTGTGTGCGAGCGTCCAGGCTCTCATGCGAGGTATACATTGTGAGTGCTCGTACATCATCCGACATCTTCTGTCTCTGAACCTATTCACTTCTAAGACACCGATTCAATACATTACCGTCGGCACGTATGCCTCGCCTCATGTTACCAATCATCGAGGCCGTGCAACCTATTCAATCCGACAATTTCTTACCTGCGGGTCGCTGGTAAGTGTCTCGGGAACTCATCATTCTGACCTCTGAACACCGCCTTCCTTGGTCCAAGGAAGGCTCCAGACCCTCCTCGTTTTTTGCATAAAAGGCGGCCTGAAATCGCTCAAGTCCTTCCTCCCCAATCATTCACCCACTTATCCAAAGCAATAACCAACCACTCTAAATCACTCATTATGACTTACAGCAGTGCTGTCACCATCATCGCTCTCATCATCGCTCGCAGCGCTGGCGCTGCCCCTCAGGCTGGTCCTGTTCGCCCTACGTCTCTGGAGACGTTCACGTCCGCCTCCCCGCCTCCGGCTTCGACGCCGGCGACGTGGAGTAGTCGCGCTGAGTCGCCGTCTGGTACGGCGACTCCGAGTTCTTCGTATATGAGCATGCCCTCGATGCCATACACAACTCAGCCTTACAGCAGCCGACCTCCTTCTTCTCAGACAACTGAGACGTATACGAGCTCTACACCTACCCACTATAGCTCGTATTCGTCTCCGAGTATGACATATTCATCAGCATCCTCTACATACACCACGATGTCCTCCTCATACACCGCATCGACGACTCCGTACATGACGTCGACGACCCCATACACCACGTCGTCCTCCCCTTACACCACGTCGTCTTCCTATGTCACGACGTCCACTCCTTATACCAGCTCTACGACTCCCTACACGTCGTCTTCTATCTACACCACCTCGTCGACCCCTTACACCACCTCTACGATTCCCTACACGTCGTCTTCTGCCTACGTCTCGACTTCTACCCCTTACACTACCCCGACGACTCCTTACACCACCTCGACGACTCCTTACACCACCTCGAGCACCTATACCACCTCGAATACTCCCTACACGTCGAGCACTCCTTACACAACCTCGAAAACTCCCTACACCACCTCGAGCACCTACATTACCTTGAGCACTTACACCACCTCGAGTACCCCCTACACGTCAAGTACTCCCTACACTACCTCGAGCACTCCTTACACAACCTCGAAAACTCCCTACACAACCTCGAGCACCTACATTACCTTGAGCACTTACACAACCTCGAGTACCCCCTACACGTCGAGTACTCCTTACACTACCTCGAGCACTCCTTACACCACCTCGACAACTCCATACACCACCTCGACAACTCCATACACCACCTCGACGACTCCTTACACCACCTCGACACTCCTTACACCACCTCGACGACTCCTTACACCACCTCGACGACTCCTTACACCACCTCGACAAAACCTTACACCACCTCGACGACTCCTACACCACCTCGACTCCATACACCACTTCGACGACCTCTTACACCACCTCGTCTTCCTACACCACCTCGAGCACTCCTTACACGACTTCGAACACTCCCTACACCACGTCGAACACTCCCTACACCACGTCGAACACTCCCTACACCACGTCGAACACTCCCTACACCACGTCGTCCTCCTACACCACCTCAAACACTCCTTACACCACGTCGAGCACTCCGTACACGACTTCAAGCACTCCGTACACGACATCGAGCACACCTTACACCACCTCGACTCCCTACACTACCTCGAACACGCCCTACACCACGTCGAGCACTCCTTACACCACGTCGAGCACTCCGTACACGACATCGAGCACACCTTACACCACCTCGACTCCCTACACTACCTCGAACACGCCCTACACCACGTCAAGCACTCCTTACACCACGTCGAGCACTCCTTACACCACGTCGAGAACTCCTTACACCACGTCGAGCACTCCCTACACCACGTCGAGCACTCCTTACACCACGTCGACGACCCCCTATACCACGTCAACGACTCCTTACACAACTTCCAGTTCTTATATCACCTCGACTACTCCCTACACCACGTCGTCCACTTATGGCGCTCCTGAGTCGTATCACTCCAGTTCATCTTCTTACACACAATCGTCTGCGACGTACAGCACCACTCAGTACTCACACTCGACTAGCTCATACGCCAGCAGCACTACACCGAGTGCTTACTCGACTTCCGCCGCCACATACCACAGTGAGACTCCTTATCCTAGCGGCACCTCGTACTCGAGCGAAGCGCCATACCCCTCTCCCTCAAGCAACTGCCCCTCTTACGACAAACCAGTTCTGACACTCCCCCTTACTTACGACACTGTCTTCGACAACAAGGCGGGTTCCATGAACACCGCCGCCTGCTCGAATGGCCCTCACGGTCTCGCCTCGAAATTCCCCACATTCGGTGACCTCCCTGACTACCCCTATGTCGGCGGTGTCTTCGCTGTCTCATCCTGGAACTCTGCCAACTGCGGAACTTGCTGGGCCGTCACATATCCCGAGACTGGTGTCACGATCAATGTCCTCGCGATCGATGTGGCCAGCCCCGGTTTCAATGTCGCCCAGGCGGCCATGGACAAGCTGACGAACGGCAAGGCGACTGAGCTCGGAAAGGTCGAAGTCAACGTGGAACAAGTTCCTGTTTCGGCTTGCAAGTTGTGATAGGCGGGAAGCTGGACTCCCCTCCCCCCTTATACCCCTCCTTAGAATATACCCTAGTCTAGAGCCAGAGATTGAAATATATTTTTTATTGCTAAACATTGGACATGCGCGAAATTGCTATAACTATTTGAAGACATCGGATTCAACAATCCTTATACGGTGAGATACAATTGTTCCAATACCTTCAAAACACTGACAAAACTATGGGTATGATCAAAAGAGCGAAAACTTCGTGCGCAAAAAATCGATAAGATAGATGAAGATGAAGCTGCAAACACACTGTCCCAAAACGAGCTGCGATGCAATGGAACTTGGAGAGTGTCTTGTGACGCAATGGTTCAGACGAGGCGCAGAGGTGAAGGAAGCATTAACGGTTAAATTACATCCCAGAGCAAAAGGAAGCAACGAAACAAGTCAAGGAGGTCGATCAGATACAGCGTGCGCTTCCCCTGCACACGACCTCAAGCACAGCTCGTATGCGCAAGATCACTCCTGGTGATCCAGCTCATTGTAGGGATATGACAATGATGGCGTCTTCGCGTGCCCTGCTCTCGGTGGGCTGATAATTTCGAACTCATCCAATTCCTCTGATGGGCGTGAGATACCCGGACCGCGTCCCGGCCGCGGTGGCGAGCCCCCCAAAGGCGTGCGCACCGGCGGTGGTGAGGAATGTGACGAGAGGCGCGAAGACTCCGTCGACGACGACGGCGTCATGCGTCCACCAGTGCCACCAGTGCCGCCTGTACGTACCGAAAACCGCTTGCCATTGTCCCCAATCGACTGAGCGCGCGACTGTCTACTCCCCAGTGTCGCGTTCGCTGAAGCATATTGCTCTGGCAAAATCGGGCTGGGCGGGATCTCTGAAAGCGTAACGCTCGCAACAGATCCACGCACCAAGTGTCCCGCCATCTCGATCACACTCGGTCGCCGCTTCCGAGCCGCAGGCGGACCCTCCGGTGTGCTCGAGCGCGAGCCATCAGAGGACATGGTTGGGTTGCCGGACGCCTGCGAAAGACTGTTAGGCGGCGACCTCCAGGACTTAAGGATCGACTTGCGTATGCCGCTGCGCTCCTTCTCAAGGGGCACAGATTGATTGGGAGGCGAGACCGTCGATATCCGCGACGAGGTTGATGCCTGTTGCTGGTGGCCCGGCCGGTTCATTGAAGTCGCATAGTTTTGATAGCTCTGTGGAGGTTGAGGTGATCGACGAATGGGGTATGGCGACTCCTGGTCAAAATGTATAGTACTGATGGAAGCCTCAGCTTGTGCACGTTGCATGGCTTGCGTCGTGGTCATCAAAGGTGGCTCCATCTGTCGTCTAGGGGGTATCATAGCATTCGTCACAAGCTCCTGTTGTGAAGTTGTGGGGCTAGCAGCGTCTGTCCATTCGGAAGAGGCGGTGGAGATGCAAGGGCTGGTTGACCATTCGAGGCCGCGGTGACAGCTGGGGCTGGAGGTGAGCCTGACACCGATCGATTGTTGCTTTTTCGCCACAACTTCCTGATGCTCTTCACAGGGTTCAATGTCGTGGTTGGACGGGTGAGGTTATTGTTATTCTTCCCAAATGGTTCATCTGACGAATCCATAGAGAACCGACTGGAGGGCGCCTGTGAATTGTGCTTCGGGCTAGTGGTGCTGCTCGTGCTGGTGTCCCTGTTCAGAGATGCCTGGCGTTCTGGGGGTATCTCGAAGGTAGAGTATGTGATACGTGAACCACGCGTTGACTCTGAGGACGACCGCTCTTCGGACATTCGCGCAGCATCAGAGTCGAATGGGAAGCGCCCAAACGGGTCGGGTGATAGGGGGATGACAGGAGAATTGGAGACTTCGGCTTTGCGTAGGGAAGGCGGGATGATGTCCGGATACGATGGCTCCTGGCCTTCAAACTCCCGTTTCCTGGCCATGGACTCGTCAGACGCATCACCTGTTGGTTGTGATTGCCGCTGCTTCGCGTAAGGCGACACTGGGATCGCATTGGACACGCCGTTCAGAGCCAACCGGGGTGGTGTTGGGAAACTGTCGCGATGAGAGGACGCAGCGGGCGACGCAGGCGGCTCATCCTGTTCTCTGAGAGCTGAGAACGGCACCGCCGGCCATACACCACTGACATACGCGCTTCATTGAGCAATGATCATAGCATATTAGAGATTTGGCTTACCCTTGTCCTGCAGTACTTTCCTTCCGACGGGTAGGGCTTCCAGGGGCAGCGCCCATAAATTTAGGTTGAGAGGGTGGAGACAACGAGGTAGTTCGTGGGGGAGTCTTGGCCGCAACTTCATCTTCCTCGTCAAGCTCATGCTTCAATCGGCGAGGAGAGAACTGGCGGAAATTCTGCCAAAAGCTTAAATGTCAACATTCACGTCTTTGAGGAGCTAAACAGGAACCCTAACCCGTTCAATCTCGTCAAGTGTTGCACTCATCTCGTACTGGCTTCGGCGTCGATCATTGGGATCGCTCATGTCAATCTGTAGGACGTGTCGCTGAAAATTTATTTCGACCGTTGAAACCATCAAAAACTCACCTCTCCCGATTCCTCGAATTCCAGTCCCAGATCAAGGTCCTCAAAGAATGCCCCGACCCTCTTCTCCTCGCCAGGGCTCTTGATTCTCCTGAATCTCCTCGGGTCAACACCTTCTGGAACAGCTGCCTCATCAACTTCCTCATCACCTAGGATCGAGAGGTCCTCCTCGGAAGACTGAGTTGGGGTTGTCCCATCTCGCAAGTACGCCAGCTTCGCGGTGCCCGCGCTTGGCAATGGACTTGGCTCGCCCATAGCGATTACATCATTGGGCACAACAAATGGTAAGGTCAGCGGAGGTGGAGGAGACTTCTTGACGGTCCCAGCGGTCGTGGGCGACGAGCGCCGCCTGTCCCTAGGAGGCTCCTGTGGTGATGGAGGGATGGCGACCGACAGCCGAGGGCGTGAATGTGCATCCCATAACTGCTTCACTTCCAGCTCATCATCGCCTTGATCATGAGACCCCGCGTCCTCGGGAGGCGCAGATAATGCGGCACCGTCCAAAGCCAACTCGACGACGTTCCCGTTCTTCGTAACCGGCCGCTTGCCCGTTCCATCAGCGTGCATATCTGCCCACACTTCTCCGTCTGAACCAAATACGTCCGCTAATGGGTCCTTGGCACCAGCTGTCCCTAGACGGGCCGTCTCGTCCTCATCACCCGGTGACTCGGACAACCGCGTGTACTCTTCACCCCCATCAGCCAGGTCCTCCTCTTCGTCATGCTCCTTCCATAGGAACCTCGGCACCGCCTGTCGGTCCACCAATTTGAGATTGATAGGTGCGGTCCGCGGCACAGTCTCCTGCTCTCCCTCTTCCTCCGTCGCCGTGGTCGAGCGGGAATCTGGTCGCGCACGACCTACGCGTTTCCGGTGGTTGACCCGTCTGCTGCGCATCCATGGTTCGTACCATCCGGCCTTGCGTCGGTCGATGTCGAATTCGACTTTGGCAAGAATGGGGATGAGAGAGGGTGAAGAGAGACCGGGAAGATCGAGGGAATTGGCGCGTGAGCCCGAAGGGAGAGATGTGTCTGGTGTCGCAGGGTCGGACTGCGATGGCGTAGACGACGCTCCTTGAGACGTGGAGGGCGTTGAAGGATTTGGGGTTATTGGCGTAGTGAGAGGTTGAGGAGTTATGTGACCAGGTGATATCAGTGGTCTAAGATTAGGCCGGGATGTGTTCGACTCTGGTGATAGAGGGGAAGTGCGGCCTCCGAAACCCAGGCCAACTCCGACTGGGTTGGGTGTCGGTGCTCGAGATGGGTATGCATCCTGCTCGACCTTCACAACGCGTGTCCAGAGGTGTTTCCAGATTTCTTCGGAGAGGCGGGGACCTGGCTCGTCGGATAGATCTGCAAGGTCCTTGTCCGCAGCGTTGGGAATTGACTGGCGAGAGGGTTGTGTGGATATGAGGTAGAGAATCATTCCGTTAGTACTTGGGAGCGCATATTCCTTAGCAATAGCCCATAGCTGAAGTTGAAGAGTAGGAAAAAGTGGGACCAGTGTGCCTCGTCTGAATTGAGTATGATATCCGGACGCGGCCGAAGGGGGAGGTGTCAGTGTCAGACTCTCTGAAGAGTCCGAGTCATGAGGGAGATGAGCTGGAGGCACGACATGAAGCAAGAACCTGGAGGTCGATGCATGGGGAGTCTGAGACGTGAGATGCGATGTAGAAGCAACCGAGGGAGTAGGAGAACGCCATGATTCGGCAACTGATGAAGCAGAAGACCTGGGAACGGAAGAGTAGGAGTACGAGGAGGCCGAGTCTGAGAGAGAATGGCCGACGGGGATGGGTGTCGACACGCCGAGCGCGTTTGCTAATTTTGCTAGACGGTGTGGGGGCAAAGGAGTGCGTGGGCGGGGCCATGATGGAGTGACAGCAGCAGGCGGGGACAACGCGGATTCTGGGTCTCCATTCGACATGTTTGCGGCCAGTAAAGACAGGAATAAAGAGCAGACGCGACGACGAACGGGCGACAGCGACGAGAACAGGTAATGTGTAGACTGCCTAGGCAATATTCATCAACATAGCATTCGTGGGCGTGCGGGGTGTCACCAACTTGCAGGATCGCAACAGCGGTGCAGCGAGATGCGACACTGCCTCTGGCAGTCTTGTGTCTGAAGGCGACGAGCTCGCTCAAGTCGACGGTGGAGCCTGGAGAAAAGTAAGGACAAGGACGACCGCCGTCGTCGTTGTCGGTGAGCACGCTAGTCCAAAAAGAACGAGTTTAAAGTGAGTGGTCCGTGGACGCGTGGACCGCCGCTCAGTCTCTCTCTCCCACGCTTCTGCGGTATCCAGAACAACCACTCTACTTCCTCTGCCACTCTCAGGCGTCTTCGACAGCATCGACGCAGCGGACGCAGATGGCAGGAGATGCTTACAAGTCTCTGGAGGTCTCCGGAGAGAATTTGAACTATTCTCAGTGATGTTTACAATCACTACAGCGACGACACTGGCTCGATCGTTTCGCGCGGGCGAACGTCATCAGACGGTCTCTGCTGGTTGCCGGCGGTCGACATGCCCACGCTATCGATATCGTCTGCTAGCAGTACAAAAAATCTGTCTCGGTTTCAAAATACATCTCAACTGTTTGCGGCCAAAATTCTATCCTGCCCTTCGTTTCTGGCTCAGCTTGCAAAATATCTTTACCACCGTCAAACCTTTACTGGAGTTTCAATAGAGTTCTCCAGGTACCATTGGCTGGCCCGCCTTCTCGCAGAATTTCTGATCACGATGCGAGAGCCGCGAAGCTCATCCATATATTGTGGATCTGAGATTTTTTTGAGGTGCATGCTCTCAACAACGCTGACGCTAGCAACAATACGCAGCCATAAGGAAGCGTATGTATGAGCATGCTCATCCTCCGATCGCACTTGCGGCATAGAAGGAGATGGACCTCGATACAGTGCATATATATACTGATGCTCAGAGCATCAGGCATCATTCCCCTCTTTTTTCCCTAGGACGTCGCTCAGTATCCCCAGGTGTAGGCCATAGGCCTTCATCACTCGACGTTGGTGCATCCCTCTTTAAAGGGCGTAGGCAGGCTAGGCATGGTTGCCGAGCCTTCTGTCGCGGTCCTACGAGGTATGTAGTTGCGGACAATTTCTCAGAGAAAAGAGAACAAGCTTTGCTGAAGCGTGAATTTTGGGATCTTCAGGAGTGGTGACCACTTTCCACATCCTCGCGATCCTATCGACATCCTTCAGGCTCTGGTTCGTGCGAAGCACAGACGGCTCTGGTGGGATGATGCGTTCGCGGCTGTCGGCCTAGCCCTTACCTTCATGGAGCTCGTCGCCCTGTGGGTTCGCTCCGATGTACCGCACCACTCGCATCATGCGCGTATAATCGCATATTGGATGCTTTCCATGGGCTTTACGTGCATCTTATGGTGATGCGTTTTTCCGCACCTCTTCGCATCAAATACAGAAGCTGACAGGTCTACGAGCAGGTCCGCACGCATGAGCATGATATTGACGATCCTCCGTATAATCCCTCGTTTTATTCTCCTCCACACCATCGCATTCGCCACCACTTTTCTATTCGCCCTGCTTTGGATCGCACTTATCGTCCAAAAGGCCTATATATGCAGGCACGATACATCTTGGTATGAGCTCCGAAGACCTCAATGCCACCTTGGGCGTGCAGTCGGTATCACAGAATTGACCAGTATGTCGCCTCTTCAAGGAGATTGTTGGGAAATAAGGATTTTAACTTTCCGCATAGCTGACATCGTCGCGGATCTCATACTCATCACCTTGCCGCTCCACCTGCTTTGGGGCTTCTCAACATCAAAACCTCGATATCGCTTACTGATGGCGATATTCTCCGCTAGCATCCTCACCACTATCGTCAGCATCATACACAGCGTCTTCCTTCTTGGACCGACTGGCCTCCTCGAAGCGCTCACCGCCAATGTCGAAGTACATACCACTCCTACTTCTCCACATCCGTGATCGACTGACTGATCGGCCCATGTTTCCCAGGCTGCCGTGTCCCTGATCGTCTCCAGTTTGGGTGTAGTTGTCACCTTTATCTATCGCGCACTAAACCTGGGGGACGATAGTCAAGACGACAATTACATCCCTAGCGAACAGGAGCGTAGCTCTGCCCATCCTCGGCCCGCAAGCCGGGCCAGGGCGTTATTTCCGCACTACGCTTTGTGCGCAGCACGCACGGGCGGGTGGACACCGTCGGCGGGTACGACGACGATCGCCGCGGGACGGTCAATCCGATGATGTTGCAGAATCTGCGCGCCGGCTCGCCCACCCGCTCCGAGTGGACAGACGTGCTGCCTGGCCTGTCGGAAGAGGACGCAAAAAAACGTCGATTTTCGGGTCTCGTGCACGAGGACATGGACCTTACCATCGCGGCGCATTCGAAATCATTTCAGAGCTACTCGAGCACTGTACCTCGTGCTCTATAATGCAAATAGAGTGCAAACAGTCGCTCTATACTATCGTGTCGGGCAGGTCTGTCTAACTTCGTTCGCTACTGTCCGTTGCTCCCTTTTTGAACATGCAGCTGCTTCGCTTCATGTGCGTTGTGTACGCTATTGACTATCGTTGAATTTGGCTTTTGAACGCGGTTAATTTGTCTGCACGCATGCCACCGACCCTTGTGCACTTCCGTCAGGACGGGTTGGGGACGCTCTCCGGAACCGTGATCGTCCATGCGTACCAAGCATCTGTATGAGATCGCAAGTCTCGTGGTACAATGAAGCACAACTCCGGATCTCCCACATATCAGATATCGGCGCTATCAACCATCTGCCACCCTTCGCGATAGGCATGATGGACCATGGATCGTGCTCTTTACACCTCTCAAAAGGGGTGTGGTGTCATTCTCTTTCCGTAATAGGTGCCCGACAGAGAGAGAAATCGTGCCTTGGCACCAGATCATACTAACTTAGTCCATGTACCAGATGTTGCCGGAGTTTATTTCTGGCTACGAACGTTGAGCTATTTGATCAAGATCGTCGGCACCCACTTATTCCACCGCCAGTAGTTT
Source organism: Heterobasidion occidentale (assembly GCA_039111635.1). Lineage (NCBI taxonomy): Eukaryota > Fungi > Basidiomycota > Agaricomycetes > Russulales > Bondarzewiaceae > Heterobasidion > Heterobasidion occidentale. The sequence goes on along the minus strand of JBCAQO010000001.1, from coordinate 1,134,290 downwards.
GTTGAGCCTGATTTCATCCGATAATGGACCGACCGAGTGATGCCAATATGCATAGCGGGGCCACACTAGGCCACTCCACAGAACGGCCAGCGATTCTGATATCTGATACCTCTATTTTTTTCAAATTTCATTGGCATCCATCGGATCTCGGAAGTTCCAAGTAGAGGACTAGTAGACTCTAGTAGAGGACAGCAGAGGATAGTATGGCAAGATCCAATAATGATATGCGCGGTAGAGGACAGCAGAGGATAGTATGGCAAGATCCAATAATGATATGCGCGGTAAATAAGCAATAATTAGATGTTGTAGATAATTAAAGGTCGATGTAGCACGAGAAACGCTTGTCGGATGCGCCCCGTGTCCCCACTAATTACGAAAATGAGCAAACGGTCACGACAGCTAGATGGAAATGACTTACCGCATTGCCAACAGTCCAGGAGGTGATCAGGATCACTTCACGAGCAACCAGACTTTCAGAGCTGCCTTCGAGCACGACAAAGAAACGTCGACGTACTATTTGATCTTGATGGACAGGAGCTTCGCGTAGTTATGGCCCCAGAAAGAGTCTGTACACGGCGACGATGAGCGAATGGCATGGGCGCAATTTTCAAACTCACTCTCGTGGTCGGGCTCATAGACATCACCCTCGTTCTGCATCAGGGCAATACTGGTGATCAGATCATGTCTTTGTGGAAAAAGCGATGGCTTACGAAGTAAGCACCAGAGCCAGGTGAGATATCACGGAATGTCTGAGTGACGTTCCTCACAACATTGTAGGCAGTCTTGATGTCGGACAGTGAGCTATCGAATGTCCAACCGTCGTGGAAGCCGAGCTACAATCATACCGTCAGTTGTGGATACCCCATAGACACGTTGAGAAAGAGATACTCACGTGCCAAAGCGAGTTGTACCACGCAGGAGTGACGCTCGTTGTGCTCGGAGTGGCTTTATACAAGAACGGCGTTCCTACGACGATGTACGGATTGGCGTAGGGAAGCATGTTCACCAACGCTTTATAAACTGCCTTCTTCCCTGACGTGCTATTGAACAGCGACGACGGCATGAGGCGTGTGCCAAGGATGTTCTCGGTGCCAACCGCCTGCACTCTCTCTCAGAATCACGCTTCGGAGCCGCAAAAAGACGAAAAGTGAAACGCACGCTCTGCGCCGCGGGGACATATTTCGCGAAGAACTGGTACCAGGAAGGGAATTCTTCGATGACTACGGTGCCGTTCTGCGAGCGCGCGTAGTCCGCGACGTCTTTGAGAGAGTCCTTTGCTTGCGCTAACGTGAGCAGAGGGGTCACGTTAATCAGATTCACGGCCTGAAAGCCCGATCGCGTCAGCACAAGTTCTGCACAGGTTGGAGAGAAATGTGTTACCCCGATGTGGCCACCCCATCCCTGTTTGCCCATTTGAGGGCATTGTCGACGATGAGCTTTAGCCAAGGAGCTGCGTTTGTTGCAGTCTGCGGGAATTTGATACTTGCACTGCAATACCATATCGTTCAGCTGACGTACTCGTTGAAGAAGCTGGTCGTGTGCTCACGCGACGATTCTCATCTGAGGCTCGACACGCTGAGACGTCTCGAGAACAACACCGAAAGTCGAGCCCCCACCACCGCGGAGCGCCCAGAAGAGTTCTGTGTTCTGGCACTCATTTGCAACGCGATATACACCGTCGGGCGTCACTACCTTGAATTGCACGACACGATCAACACCAAGACCGTACACCGGGCTCAGGATCGAGTGACCGCCACCCTGTGATATGGCGAGGATCGTCAAGAAAGAAACCAAGAAACTCAGATGCAGAGACACGTACCTGGACCCATCCGCCACTTGCAGCGATAGTTTGATGGTACCCTCCAATGTAAGTGATGTTGTTGGCTTCCGCAAATTCGTAGATCATTTGGAAGCCAACTCCCGCCTGGATGTCACAGGCAATTCGCGCACGGTTTATGGTAAGTGACGAATAAGCAGCCTATCAACGCACCCCGATATTGACAACGTTATAAGTCGCTGAGCACTTTTCCGGCTTGAACTTTGGATTATGGGTGAGCTGTTCAGACATGATTAAGCTGCAAGTGTCTGGCAGGAACACAATGGGCATACGTTGTTGATATTGTGGACCTTGTGAAGTATGAGCTACAGCCGTGATAAGTAATGAATGATGAAATTTCACGGACCCAAATTCCAAGGGCGCCTTGCATGCTTGACCGGCCTTTGTAATCGTGACCAGAGTTCTTGATGACGATCGGAACGCCCGTCTCCTTAGAAAACTTGTAGACAGCTTGCACGTCCGACGCTGCACGAACATCAACCTAGGCAACAAGTCAGACAGGCACACGAGTAGCAACCGTCGAAGTGTGGGTCACATAGTGAGGAGGTACGGAGCCCTGTTGACATGTGAAGTCCTCCCACGCGTGCGGGTTGGACACATTTGATACATCCAACAAACATTGTTGCGACTTGGCTTGGCAAGTCTCCCATTGCGGCTGCATATGCGTTGAACCCCTCGAAGTCAGCATCAGCGCGCAGAAAGCAAACATTTGCACCGACCAACATATATGCACCGAAGTTAGGCGCGCGGAAAGCAGGAGACGTATACCCATCCTGAACGACCTGGCAAGCCTTGGCATCGACGCCGACGTTTTTCCCGTTCACGACATGGAAGCAAGGTGCCGACACGGGGAGCGCAGAGTAGAGCTTTCCGCCGACCGTCTCGTTCAACTTGGACCATTTCTGAGCGCTAATGGTATTCGCGCCCAGTGATTCTGCTGCGGTTATCTGCCATCCGTGTATCGAGAGCGCGTAGAGGAAAGTAAAGAGCCGGGGGAACATGCCTTGCCTCGCGTCTGACGAAAGAGACAAGCAGGGCAGCGAGGACAGGGTCAAGGCCAAGGGAGGAATTTATAGCGATGCGCATATAAGCGCATATACGGTGCGCGCGCGTATGTTGACGACGCTTCTCATATTTTTCTTCTGAGAACATGTGAGCTTGTCATCGTGACTCAGTTTCCGGATGCTCGGCTCATCTTGTTTCCTCATCGCTTAGGTAAAGGTGCCTGATTAAGCTGGTCCATGGCACGCCGGAACGGGTCCACCAGTTTCCTATCGTCTCTCGAATCAACTTCCAATACGTCTCTCTCTTCGCCGCGATGAAGTATGGCCTCTGGGCTATCAAGTATACCTGCCTGACCGTTGATACGATGTAGTTCCTTAAAGCTTCCGCCAACACACTGCGGTCAGGTACGATAAATCGCCCTTACGTTGCCCGGCATAAGGAGGTACTCATCATCCAAAAGGGCTGAACTTATGGTCCCCCGCCATCGGAGACGCTGTGATGACCATACAGGCATTTGACCCTGTGAAGCTACCTCCTCCGATTCAGTAGCTGGCATGAGCGCATGGGCTTTTACTAGAGGACCTGAATTACTTCCCGTTATGAAGACCTTTTGCGAGCTAGCTTCTGTTAGCTTTTGGTGACTAAGGCAGCTCATTTGGTGGCGGCGCCTCGACAAGATCCCAAGAATGGTGACCGATACAACAAGCGCTCAATCACCAATCACTCGCTATGGAGGCCGATCGAATTCGGCGCAGTGGTGGGGCAGCACTTGGGCAGCCCGTCGTCAATAAAATTGTTCCTCGTCCCTGAACAGTGCATCGAGATCTCCGGCTAGATGGTACGGAGTTGGTTCACGTATACTTGGCGACACCCTCTGCATAATCACCTATAATCACCAGCGTCGCATCGCAGCGCAGCAGGAGGCTCGAGGCCTAAGGACATCATGACATGTCGAGTTTATTGCAGGGACAATGCGGGCGTTTTCTAGATCGGCTGAGAGGCGAGACCTTGTATTTCATATGCACGAGCGGAGCAAGGTGCAGCCGCGTGTGGACACGATTCGGATCCCAAAAGACGCGACGATCATCAACTGTGCTGAAAACGCCTCAGACCGCCTGGCCTCACGGCCACAGGTAACTAGAGAACGAGATCGTCTTGCTTCGCAGACTCATTTCAGGAAGAAGCCGATCTTCTCTGTTTTTCCACTTTTATGTTGACACCAAAGTTAGGAACGCCAATCCTAGTCCCCTCAGCGGTCGAATCCCTCTCGGCACCCTTTTGTCACCTGCGCAATTGTCGTGCGGCGCGGCGTTCTGTATGAAAATTGCCTGTTCCGGTCGAGTTCTTGCGCTCGACGCGTCGCCTTAGCTATTCAATGTGTATCTACTACTCGATCTGATTCCGCGGTAACGCATCTGCCTCCGCGCGGATGAGTTTCCTTCCAAGTTTGATAGGGACATCTCCTATTCGACGGGTAGGTCGCCGCGGTGAATATAAATACTTCCTCACCCGAATACCTCTTGCCTCTGCTTTGATGCATACGAGCCGTTGATCAATTCAGTTCTACCGGCGCGCATCGAACGATTCCATGGTCGATTGATGTGACTCGGGACAAAAGCCCTCTGCTGAGTCTAAAAGAACGGGCGCGTCACTCCACGAGCCGCTGTATCTGCTGTGCGCCTTTACTTTTGTATAGTGATGACTTGGAAACGACACTTGTTGATCGGGCGTAACAGCATAAGCCTTGCCTGTATGGGCGGTGTGGCCGGGTTTGTCTTGTGGGGGAGATGATGATGATGGGGCGGATGATTTGTGTTGAGCGCAGATCATCAAACTAATTATTTTGATTATCGGGACATGGAGCGGCCGCTATCACACGACGACGTCGAACACGGTGGAAGGACGCAGTGGGCCTGTTTGGGGGCGGGGGGAGAGATGGCGGGGAGGGAGCGGAGGAGGAGGAGGAGGAGAATAAGAGGAGTGTTTGTACGATAAGATGGGCGCCTTTGGAGTGTTTGCGGCAGGCGTGAGAAAGCTTGGAGAGTAGAATAGGACGGGGATTTGGGGACGAACCCGCTCGGTTCTCGTTCTCGCGAACGTAAACGAGAATCCGCCACTCGCCTCTTGTTTTTCTTCATTGTCTCCCCTTTTCTTTTCTTCTTCCCCCCCTCTCTTTTTCTTTTCTTCTCGCTTTAAACAACGCCGCGTCCACCTGCACGATCCCATACGACCCTCATGGACCCATCTCACCAGCACATAGACGATCACGCGGCCCTCGCCGCTGGCGCCTCCTACGGGTTCTACGCGGAGCCTGAGGAACACTACAACCTCGTGTATCCCAACGCTCCCATGCCCGCCTACCAGCAGCAACTCACCCAGGCCGCACCCAATCCGCGTGGGTACCAACCGCTTGCCCTCCCCCACGTTTCTCGTGTTGATCTCTCTCCTCTCTCGCCACATTTGACTCTATGCAGGCCAGCTCTCGTCCTCAGAGCTCCAGCAGGCCTTCCAGCTGCGCGGGCTCAGCCTCATGCCCACCTCCAATCCTTATCCAAACCAGGTGTACAGCTCTTCCCCGCAACACGTTCCTATGGCGTTGTCCAACTCCCCCCCTCCTCCGAGTCCCAATATGTACGACCCCCTCTCGCCCCCCATCTCCGGATCAGACACTTCTGCAGACGGCATCTACCATACCCGTAACAGCAGCGGTACCGGCTCGCCATCTTCATCCAGGGCCAGCAGCCTCGTACACCGAAACCCGTTACGTTACAACCCGACCCCTTCTCCCTCCGGCTCGTCCGGCCGCCGTAGTCGAGGTCATTCTTTTAACGATTCGGACGAGGACATGGGTGTGTCGATTGCAGAGACCATCGCGCACACGAGGAAGGAAGCGACGCGAAGGCAGCGCATCGAGGCCGAACAACGGAGACGCGACGAGCTTCGCGACGGGTATGCGCGGTTGAAGGAGGTGTTGCCCGTGTCCAACCAGAAGAGCAGCAAGGTGTCACTCCTAGAGCGAGGTACGGGATCATTTTCTCACCGTTCCCCATCGATCCGAGGCTAAATTCCGATCTCATGTGGCCCAGCTACGAACCACATCGTCCAGCTCGAGAAAATGAATCAACAATTGCAGAAACGTCTGGCTACAATCGAAGCAGAGGTTATGAGACTCCGCTCTCTTAATGAGAAGATTTCTCTGGGGAACACGCCTTCTCCGATGTCAATGGGTGTTGACGCCCGGCCCTTGTCGCCCCCGCCGGAAGGCTCTGCACCTGGTCACTCCCTCACTTCGGTATCAGCTCAGGAGGCGCCTCGCGAAGAATCGAGCCCGTCTCCGTCCGACGGCGGGTACTGACTACGACCGGCCCCATCGCCCCATTTATCTCCCCTCTATTTCTTGTACATTTGCCACATCTTTCCCATCTCTCCAACATTCTGTATTTCTCTTTCTCTCAGATATCTTGTCCGGTCTATCTCACCCTTTCTCCACTTTCAACATGGGCGGGCACTTGCGGATGAGGGACGCTCAACTATTCGGGACCCGCTTTTGGTCGATGGCATCGGCGTTGGGGGATCGTGCACAACGCCGCGCGTTTTGCTGCACGACCATCCTCCTTCGCCCTTTCCCGACCAGCGATGTTTTCTCGCGAGACCCACGACTCGACGTTGTGGGCTGGCCATGGAAAGCACTACCATCCGAGGTTGCGATCGCATCACACTTCGCTGCTGCTGATTACGATCTGCTATATCTCGTCGATCAAGGCTTCTAGACTCGCACACCGAAAAGGCGAAGTTCCCAGGGGATGACGCGTACATCGTACCGTCCCTCGTCCCCCTCCTTGGTTATTGGTTATTTCTTACCGCATCCCCCCGTCATCGCCCTCGTTCTCCCTCTGTCGGAATCCTTCTCTTCCTTCTCTCCGACCCTCTACCTTCCCCCACGATTCCAGCCCTTGCATCAAGATGAAGGGCACTCGAACGCGATGACATCACGAAGGACACGGACATTGTATGACTGAACGGACGCTTGACGAACTGTCTACGATTTGACGGCGGAAATCTTGTGGGTCAAAGTGAAGCTGATATACATGTGTCTGCGAGACGGTGTGTCGCGCTCTCCGATACAACGACCCCTACGGCAGTGGTGTTGGACAAATAGGCTGGGCGTGCCCGCCAACTGTCCGCATCGTGCCTTCTTGATGAAGGCCACTGCATTGCTTCCCGCTCGAGCAGCGGGTGGGCGTTCGGATGGGGGCGGTGTGCTGTTCTATCGGACGATGTATACTTGACTAGTGTCGGCTCACATGTTTCTGGCCATGAAGGGGGGTTAACGCATTTGTATCTCTTGTAGTCGTTTGTCTCATGTTATGCAATCTAAATCTGTGTATCCCTCACGCATTCTTCTAACTCGTTGGCGGTCGCTTTGCTACTGAATGTCCGACGTCCGACGTCCGATACATGCACCTCATGGGTCAACGGGATCTATTTTCGCTTTCGCTTCAGTAGAAGCATAGACTGTAAGTATCGGAGAATTTGATTTGATTTATCTTCTTTCTAAGGAGAAAGTATGTACATCGTTGGAGAGTCCCTGGGAACTCGAGAGGAAGAATACACCTTACAGCCGACGCCGACATCGTTCCTCGTGGTTCTTAGAATAACGATGACGAGTATGCAGTCAATGGCCAGCACTGCGGAAGGGCGGGGCTAGGCTAGAGGGAGGAGTGGGATCGGGAAGATCTCCGAGCGATATCGATGGGTTTCCCTCTCTGCTCGAGTGCTCGAGGAAAGGAGCGTCCCGGGTTCGATTTGGGTGATAGGCGAAAACACGTGTTGTACACGTTGCGGGTGGAAGGACGTGGAAGGGGCAAAAGGGCTGGCAGAAGTGGCCGCGGCGATCCCTGGGCGCCGGCTGAGATTTGCGAAGCTGGGGCCACCAGCATCACCCATGGAGGCATGATGCGAGCAGCGTGGGACGAGCGAATGCCCTCTGCGCACTCGAAATGAGGCAAGGCGGAAGGCGTGTACAGGTGAAGGCCTCCTTGGTAAAACGGCGGATACGCTGCCTTTGTGACGAGGACAAGTGACAGGTGTCAAGTACAGGGGATGGGGATCACGGGATGAGATGGGCGAGGATAATGGGCGGCAGCAGCGCACCGCCTACAACTACTCTACTGGTCGATATCGATGGTGAGTGCGATGACCCTTGGAGTGATGCGGTGGCGTTGCGGAATAGTCTTGGTCCGTCGTCTCTAGACCCTCGTAGATGATGATGATGATGAATACCCCTGTTCCTAGCAACTCTGGTGTTCATGATTCTGCCAGTAAATGACAGCGCTAAACAGGGATGTGGCCCGAATATCGAGAGAAGGCGTGTTTTGTTCCTAGAGGATTAGAAACAAGGCGGACGTGAAGAACGAGGCTCGGAACGCTACTGGACTGCGTGAACGATCCACCTGCTTGTGCTACATGTTACACCGAGCAGTGCCCTTTGTGACTGCCGTCCAGTTTGGGCTGTGGGCGTACATGTATTTTCCGGAGCTCCAAATATCCGTGGCCAGGTGTAACCGCGAGCAAGGGCACATGAATATGTCACGATCACGGAGGACTTAGCTAGTCGCAGGTTTCAGGGGAGCCAGTGAACCGGACGAGACAGAAGGAGATTTGGAGATCAAAAAGACACTCTCGGTGCGCCTCGCGGATTCAATAGAAAGGCTAACCATCCATCAGAACCCCAGGGATATATCGAAGCCGATCAACATTCTCTTCGCGCTATGTTTTCAGAGGTTCATCGCCGGAACATCAGTGCTGGGAACTAGTAGTGACGAAGCCATCTTCGCTTCATCGAAACCTCTTCAGAAATGAGAAGCCTTAGATCACGACGCAATATGAAGCAGGCGAACGGCGCGCTTGCGGGGAATTTCGAACTAACCATTTTGAAAAACCCATCGATCGACAACGGGGGAGGCCGGAAGCAAAGCATCCGTTCATCATTTCGGAAGCAAATAATTAATGAAATGCATGGCGTGCAAGCGAGGCCTTTGACAAAGAGCGACCTGTGATAACTATTATGTGAGCGAAGCGTCCAGTTGACACGGAGAGCAACAATACGACCCATGACTGAGCATCAGGTATAGATGAGACAGATCAACGTGCCGGGTGAACTGCCGAACCAAGTAAGGGACTTCGCCGGACGCTGAAGTCTCCATGGAGGAGTCCAGACTGGAGATCGTACGGCCGCACATAGCGCGGGGCTTGTGAGCCACCGGGGTGGAGTCTACAAGATATAGATCAGTTGCGTAGAGGAACCCATCGAGAGCCTGAAGGTGACGTGGTATCTTTGTGGCGCTACTGCGTGCGGGGAAGTAAGCGAGCGGGAACGGTGGGCCGAGTGCACCATGCATGGACCCCGCCAACACCGAGGCCCAGGAGGGGGTATGCACTTCGACAGAGAAGCGAAGTCTATCGGTGCAAGGAAATGGAGATGCAGCGAACGACACGGCGCGGAGAGTTCGGTACTTGAGCGCTCAAGGAAAACAAAGATGCGGGATAACGTTACTTTTACCGTCTGCAGTCGTTGAAGCTCCGGTCTTCGCTGGGGCAGTCAGCGAAGCGGAGTTGGCCTACATGTCCGGTGAGTTCGTCTTTTGGGAAAGGCGCTCAATGGAAGCCGCAGATTCTCTGTGTACTCTTCAATTTCGGTCAGAGGAGCAGAGCATCCGCATGGTAATGTGATACGTTACCCATTGTGGGACTGGATCAGACAGCTGATGTAGGGCGAAGGAGTTCGCATTGCTTCATAGAGAACAGGAACCTAGGAGAGCTTGTGTGTGCATCCGAAGGGACACTCACATGATATGAATAGCTCGCGAGGAAGTGAAGAATAAGGGCCTATGAACATCTAGCGCCGTCGATGCGCATTGCTACCCTGTGAGAATTCCGCCCAATGGTGCAGCGGTGCGAACAACGTTTCTGGAGGAGTTTGACCTGGGGTGTATAAGAACGAGCATAGGGTTAGGTCTCGGCTGCGTGACATGGCCCAGTGTCATACTATGTGACGTCGAACGTGCAATACTTCCAAGGCTCTTCCCGCTCCCAAGCCCTCCCCAACGTCGACCGACGCTCCACGGCGTTGCAGGCTCTCAAGATTTGACGAATTCGCTTCTTTAAACACAGAAAATACCCGCTCGGACCTCACTGACCGCCAGTCTTCGACATCTCGCGCAACCTTTCCATACCCTTGATTTATTCTTCTAAGTTATTGACGATATGTGGTGCGTGCTCACTCGTGTAGGCTGATCGCCGGTGCTGTGCGGTCTCTGTTGATGTGCATGGGTTTCTCTAGGTGTGATAATTGCCTGCTTCTCCTCCCTCTAGTGAGTCTCCACGCGATTCTAAACGCCTTCACTGTTTTGTTGACCTCAAACCTCGATCGTTCAGCGAGGTGGTGCTATCGCTTGGGGCGTTGTGATTCTGGTATCGTCTATTCCCGCTCTCATTGGCTCTCTTTTCCTGATGTTGTCTTCTAGCTCTACAGCGTTGCGGGCGGTATCTTCCTGTTCAAATGGGGCCAATACTTCTTCTTCAATTACCCTGAAGCGTAATGAGCGATCGCTCTCGTTGGCTCTAGCTCCCCACTGACGTCTTGTCCTTCCAGACAAATCTATGGTGGAATTGCTATGGCGGTCGGCGCAACTGCTCTGATCAACATGTTTGCGCTCTCCAACGTAAGCGCCTCGCTTCCTTGCACACCTTTCACCGGCTGAATGCTTGCTCACGATTTCTTCCGGTGCGCTGACCCTGCCGCTAGAGGTCTTATATTTGGACACGTGTATGCAAATTTTTGTGGCCCTTCGTGCTCGTCATTTCGGCGATCCGTGCAATAATTATGATCGTGGAGCTACAGCGGGGGTAAGGGACCTTCATTCCTCTCTCACGGGACTGCTGGCGTCTCTCGTTTATTCTAATTTCGGTATTTGTACTGAACATCCTCCGGATCATGCAGGAAGGACAAGATCGAATGGGAGTGCGCTAATGGCGGTGTCGTATGGTCGAGCACTGCTGACACCACTAGCACTGGGACCATCCCGGGGACCTTCTGCACCGAGGGGTTCTCTAACATCAACATCGCATTTATCATCTCTTTGCTGGTTGATCTCGGTTTTCAGGTGAGTGCTAGCTTCATTCACCGGACCTACGCCGCAGTGATGACTGACGGCGGAGCCCACGTTCGGCCAGATATACATGCTCTTCCTCAATTGGCGGTTCTCCAAGCGGCTGGAGCATTATCAGACAATGAAAGGCCCGTTCATTGGAGGTGAGTCTCCCGTGATCTTTTCGTCGCGTCTTTTGACCACGCCTTTGCGGGCATGCAGGTTACTATAACGCTTAATCCCAGACGGGGACCTTCTCGCCTGTTTCCCCGGATCTCTCGTTATCATGGACGTGGTCTTTCCTTCTCGCGATGGGGCTGTGTTCTCCCTTATTGACGACTTACTCACGACCTTTACGACACTTTACGCCGTCCGCGCTCCTTTCCATAATGAGATATCTTGACGAACCTAATGATGATTCGCTCAGGCGCTTGGGCGCTGTTGCTTCTGTTGTCCCCGATAGTGCTATGCGGTGCTTGTGGCACCCGCAGACCCCTGCCCTATGATGAGCCATATGTGTCCTAGTAGAGCGAGGAGGAGCGATGGTTCTTCCGAGAGCGAGTTGGGGCGGCTGGATACGGGAATGGGTGTGATGGGGTGCGGGTCCGACGGCGGAGCACAAGAGAAGGATGAAAAAAAGGGCTGCGCATTTGATCGGAGAAGGGAAAAAAAAAGACAGAGAGACAGAAACGAAAGGCAAGATGCGAACAAATATGAAAACAACGTGCAGGTGGTGACCTCGTGCTGGTGTTGTTAGATAGATATGAGTGCGGAAGCATAATGAGGGATAGAATATCATGGACCGCGTTTGCGAGTACGGCGGACTAGTGGCTGAGAGAAACGTCTCCTCGGCGATCGGGCCTTGGAGAGGTATTTGATGAGATAGAGTCGGAAGATCGATGGCGATGGGAGGAGCAGGCCGCGTTTATACGTATAACGGATTGCTGGAGTTGCTGGAGCGCGACCGCCTAGCTGGCGAGGGAGGAAGAAACGAAAATTTGCGATGACGGGGACGTCGCGTCGCATGTTCACAAGGAAGGCGTGAAGATGATAGGCAGGCAAGCGGGTGAAGGGGAGCGGTCGGAGAAAGAGGGCTGGGGGGAAAGGCTAAGTCAACCCGGGGACAGAAGGAGAGGGCCGGACACCGAATCGGGGAGGAGCGACCCGAGGGGGCGGGACGGCGGACGGGAGACCCCGATGGTGGCCGCAGAGTGTGAAGAGCGCGCGGCCGGAGCGCCGAGGCCGGGAACACGAGGCAGCTCAGGCTCGGCTGGGCTCCGGGCCCTGGGCACCGTCGAGGTCATATAAACGGACGCCAATCCGTCGCTCTTCTTCCCAACCTCTCCTTCTCCCCCGGCTCCCCGCACTCCTCTGCCGGCCTCCTCCTCTTTTATTCTTTGTCCTTTTGTTCCATCCCAGCACCATCCTCTTTTTTTGTGCTGCGACAGTCCGTCTTTCTTTGTTCTCCCGTCGCCCCGATCACCTTCTCTGACTACCTTGTCTCTCCCCCGCAGGTCCCAGCTTTATTCCCTCTCAATTATTTTGCACGATCTTCTCTACTACCACCACACTTTTTTTTTCTATTTCTAGCCTCGTCTCGTCTTGCTTCTCCTCATCTCAATGGAAGGCCCCCTCGAGCAGATTCCCGACCACCCCAAGAGCCCCGACTTCATGTACGACTCCCTCAACAGCCTCGACTACATTAACTACCCGCTGGCTGCAGAGCCGTACGGTCTTGCTCCCCTCAATCTCTCGAGTCCGCTCAACGACTACGCCTACATCGGTGCCTCCTACACCGCTGGCTCTCCCGCTCGCCCCTTCACGCCGACTCACATCTACCCTCCCGTGCTCTCCAATCTCAGCGCGGGCGAGATGTCCTCCGACAGCATGCAGTCCGGCCGCACCAGTCGCGGCAGCGGCACCCATTCCCCGTCGCTTGCCACCGTGCCCCGCTCGCATCGCTACAACCCCATGAGCGTGGTGCCCCCCCGGACTTCCGGCACCCGCGAGCGCAAGCGCCGCGCGAGCAAGCATGAGGACTTTTCCGATGACGACGACGATTTCCAGCCCGTCCAGACCAGCAACGCTTCGAATGAAGTGTAAGTTTTTTTTCCCTCTTCGATGATCCTCAGATCTGTCTCATCGTCTTTGCATCTCCAGTCGCCGGGAGGAAATCCGTCGTCAGCGCATCGAGTCGGAGCAGAGGAGGCGCGACGAGCTCCGTGATGGGTACCGTCGTCTCAAGGACGCCCTTCCGGTTTCCAACCAGAAGTCCAGCAAGGTGTCTTTGTTGGATCGGGGTGAGTCTTTCTCTGGCTCAGATGGGCGATCCGACGACTGATGCACTCTCCACAGCCACCACCCATATCAAGTACTTGGAGATGACGCAACAACAGTTGCAGACGAGACTTCAGCAGGCTGAAAGTGAGACCCAGCGACTTCGCCAGGTCAACGAGGCGTTGATGCTCGGCACCGCCGAGCAACGCCACGCTGCCGCTGCCGCCGCCGTTGCTGCCGTTCAGCAGCAGGCTCCGGCCGCCTACTAATTGACCTCCGTCCTTGGAGGCCGATGCGTAGCTGCGCCCTCGCTTCGCGGTCTCTTCACGAAAAAAACGGCTGTGGCTGTTATGTTATTGACGATCGATGAGACTGGATCCCTGCCAGGACTGCGGGATGCTACATTATTACCACGGACTTTTTCTTCTTCTTCATGACTCATTTGCATATCCCCTATTCCCTCGCATCATTCTTGTCGCATCTTAGGTGGTGTTTTCGTCCATGGGAGGATTTAGGCTGGATGCGCATCTGGCGATGCGCTCCACGCTCACTCAATCCTGGGAGTCCTCATCCCGCGGCCGCGCCGCACCACATTCCTTGTCCGCCTCTGAAGCTGACGGTTGACCCGTGGTCACCTCGCTCTAGACGCCGACAACGCCACTGCCGAATCACGACGAACCGACAACTTGAAGGCGATCACTAACGATGACGAAGATGCCCGAGGAGACACGACACCGACACAAGACCGTGATGCACCTAGAGGCTCGAGACGCTTGACTGCCGCTCCTGTGAGCCGCGGCGCGCTTCGCCCACCCGCACATGGTACATTCTTGTTTTTTGAACTCGTCGTTTGTCCCCTCCTCCGTCTCCATCCGAGTCCCCTCGCCTACGCACACCCGCGAACTCTTTGCTGAGTCTTCGCATCCGCCCTAATTCTCCCGTGCGCGCCGACACACTGGCATCATATCTGTCCCCTCGTCTACCTCGCCACGCCCCCCCACGACTCTCACGAACTGCATTCCCAGCCTTTCCCACTGAGGCGTCCGCCACCACCCTGTGCACTTATATTATTGATATCCCTGACTTATGTTCTCCTCATCCTCCCATCCTCCCATCCTCCACCATCATGTAGTACGTGGCGGAGTGCGACTGATCACCGCAACCTCGACGACTACCCCAACCACGCTTCCGCCTCCGTTCGGCTCTCATCATCCGCATCTCATCTCTTTACTTATCTCCGTCCTTCCGCTCGTGCTCCGTCATCTATCCGACATGCATGGGCTTCATCAAGTTCACGCGGGATGACGCGGAAGCGATGATGGCAGCCTGGCGCTACGCCTGTCGTCCTTGTGGCAGTAGCATTTACGGCATCAAACACGACCTCCACCGACCCCCGTCTTACCGGTCCGTCCGCCCGCGCGTGCGAGTGTGCGCACTATCAGCTGCTCATGCCCGCGCTTCCTCGGACCTGCCTGCGCGCTAGTTCGCGCCGCGGGTCTCGAGTTGAGGTGCCCGTATTCGAGCGGCTTGGTTGTGCACCTAGCGCCGCGCGGTGCCGCAGTATTGGTCAGACGTTCTTCGGTCGCACTGGGCCTGTGTCCTTGGGGCCGCCGTTCGCACCCCGAGCTGGGTCCGCTGGACGCGCGCCTCCTTGTGGATTGCCTCTTTGTTTACTTGCCCACGACAGGACCCCCATGTGCCCCTCTATGCCCTCATCCTTGCGCTTCCCCCGTACCTTAACCGACTTGATGGTCCCTGACATGCGCTGTCGTAGCCTACCATCATATCTATCCCTCCGCGTCCCCGATTTCCCATTTCTCTTCATCGGCTACGTTGCTTCTTGTGTTGTGAGTGTGAGCGTCGAGTCTAGTTATAGGCATGGCGCTTGCGACTGGTTGTTAGTTACACGTACATCAGTTTTCTTACTACACATGCAATGATCAGCCTATTTTATGGAACGTCGTGAGTGTGCGCTGTGCACACTGTTCTTCCCGTCGACTTGTGTCAGTGATGTTCTGTTCGTAACAAAAAGCTTCGATGACCGAAGATGCTATGCAAGAACTTCTCGTGCACAGCTCGGTTCGCAAGTAAGCCGAAGAGGCCCATCAAGCGGATCAGACGGAGAAGATCTACAGTTGTGGACGCAGAATGGCAGACTGGGGAGATCCTCCCGAGCGCCCTCGTGCCGGCGCGCAGCCCCAGATCGAAGACGCTTCTGAACACCGAGCGTTGACGTTGTATGTTGAGTCTCATGTTCAACATCGAGCCGCTCACCGGCCGACGGGCAGTGCAAAGGTCGATCGAGGGCGACGTCTTCGTTCGCTGCTGCGCCGTGACCCTCCGGAGTCAGTATCTGACATGTCGTGTTGGAAAAGAAGGGTATTCCGTAAACTATCCCTCAATACATAATGGATTGGGCGATTGCGAGCTCCATGTGCCCCTCGCAGGCCATACAATTAGAGGAATTCAGAGCACGCAAGTGCATATGATATGTCGAACGAAGCCGTCACATGGACGCCTGCTGCTTCGAGCGTGATGGGACCGGTAGCGTTTGGTCCGGCGTACGGCGGGTATAGAGTAACAGTTCCTAGATAGAAGTAGACGGAGATGAAGCATATCAGTAAAGTCCGTCGTTAACATGATCATGCGATAGAAAAAGATCGGACCTTTAGTGAAGACGAAGGGCTCTACGGGGTGGGTAAAGTTGTAGGTGTGCTGTGCACAGAGCAGGTACGTGCCGAACCTGGCCCAAGCCGTGAGCTTCTCGAATGCGGAAGGAGGGTCTGCGGCTCTACTTACCATGGCAAGGTGGCACCGGTAGTGTATGTATCCAAGCCAAAACGAGGAGTCTCTTCCTTGCTCAGAGCGCTGAGCTCCGCTTCAACTGCCCCCTGCACCGTATATGAGTATGAAGAAGAGTTGCTGCTGTTCGCGGGTGCAAACGTCTCGAGCGAGGTGTTCAGTCCATACTGCACCCATGAACCGACTACGTCAAGGCTGTCATCGACTGCGATCCATCTATGAAATGCAATATCAGCCCAATCCTGGATCCAATGGACAACTCCAGTGCTTGCCGCTTGTGAAGGAAGGGTCGATCCGAGTCGCTCACGCGTTGGACGTCAGGGACCTCGATCTTGGCCTCCTGGAAGCTGAGAATGCCAAGGCCTGGAGGGCCAGCATTGGCCTCGCGCCCGAGCTCGAAAACGATGGGGTGCTGATCATCCGAGAGTCCCGGGTAAAGGGTCTTGTTGACCGGGAGGAGCGGGTATTGGGATGGAACCAACTACAGCGCAGCAAGGAAAGTCGGCGTAAATGACACGGAGATGGAAGCGCTCAGTGGGAGACTATGCACGTACACTTTGTGCATGAGCTTTGCTTGTGACGACGTGCACGAAAGTCGTGTTGTATGTACCTTGGATCGCTGTAAGGGCACGGGCTTGTAGAGCTGGTGCCAGCGATGCGCGAGCGCTCTGCGATGCGAGGAGGGCAGTCAGGGCCCCAAAAGTAAAAGACAACATTCAGACGGTGATCGTGGGCACGAACAAAGTCCTAGTCTAAACGGCAAGGCCTAAAGGACGCAGTCACCGCAAGCCAAGAGCTCTGGAGGAAAGGAGCCCATTTTATCACCAAGGGAAACCGCCTGAAACTCCACACGGGATCATTTAGAAAAACGTCCGTGAGAAGGACAAGCATCGCAACAGTATCGCAACGCATGCACGTTGCACGCTGTTAGCTTCTCAAATAATCAGGTGCAACAGCGCAACGATCTTGAAGACTAAGTCATAGATTCTTTAGCGAGTCTTGAGATCTGTGACGAAAGGTTACTTACATAATTCCACCAATCATCGATGAGATAAGTCATCATCGGCCCTGTCTCAATCGCCCCAGATTTGGCCGCGTGCAGAAGTAGAGTCCACAGACGACAGAACCATTTCAGAACAGACTGAAAACACCTCCTGTCATCATCAACTAGCAAACGTGAATTTACACGACGGGATATGGACGCGGCCGCTACACGCAGAAAGCTCAAGATCCAAGCCGGGGTAGCCAAGAGGTCAGCTGCCTGTATTGTAATCTCCTAGTCGATCTGACGATAGCTTCTGGTTGCGCGCGGGCGTGTGGGACACAGGGTTTTCAAGGAACATGAAATATACGGGAACGAGGTGGTAGAGAATAAAATCAAGCTCGATAAGCTCAGGGCAGAAGGGGAAGAGGACTGGGGTGTAAGGAACGCGGTGTGTGCTTCTTTGGCTTCGAGTGAACGACTAGTATCCATGCTAACATGGGAGGACGTACAGGCGAAGTTGTTGGAAGAGTCGAAGAAAATGGTTGTGAATACGGATCAACGCTTGAGAAAAGCTGTCGAGGATTTGCGCGACGTCATCGTATGTCCATATCTCCTACATCTGCCATTCGAGTTCCAACGATCATGTCTCTTCTTTCCAGGTCTTGGCCAAGAAAGACCCTGCATTCGCAGAGGACGAAGAATTGATGAAAGCAGAGGAGGTTTTCGAGACAGTTAGCGCCTGAGAGGCAGCGTGCCATCGAAAGTATGTAGAATGCATTGGCTGTAAGCTAGTTGAAGTGGACGCTATATCCAGTATCGAAGTAAGCATAGTATGTAATACGTACCTTGTGCAAAATCTTATCATCCATGGCGAACGTTCAACCTCGTTCAACCCGTGAAAGCAGTCGCATCCGCCATGTCTTCATTTTCTTTGAACTCCTTTGAGCGCTGATCCCTTATTCGCGTCAGTGCATCCAACACTCCGCGCCAGGCGTCTCTCTCTATGCGCTCTTCTTGTAGCCCACGCGAATCTGAAGTCGATTCTGAAGAATTCCCATCTCCTGAATTGGTAGGTGGAGGGATATCAGCGCCTGTCACAGAAGGTACAAACCCAGGCGGAGGAGCATCAATCGCCGAAGGCGCAATGCGCGATTGGCGAATATGGGCAAGAGAGGAGCGAATGGCAATCTGGATAGCCTACGCTCAGAGACAGACATTTTTGAGTGACACTTCACTCTTCGTACATACGAAGAGGTGCTCACGTCCAATCGTTCGAAGTACTCGCTTACTTCCAGCACGAACTGCTCTGACCGTTCGTCACCCTGTGATAGGTTGTCGTCCGGTCCATCCGTCTGCGGAAGAGTCAACAGGGAGATGGACGAAGCAGCCAGTGAAAGTAGGCGGGATATGTCCTGCAGTAGAATGTTGATGTCTGTCACTGAACCTGTTGTAAAGAGTGTACACACCTTCTCAACATCTCCCAAAGCGTATATTTGACGGGCCGTACGACTGGGATCTATTTCATATATTCGGTTCGACATGTGAGGAGGAAGACTCTCCAGAGCCGTTGTGAGCCATCAAAACAGTATGAGCGTCAATACAAGAGTGGTGGCAAATCAAGGCAGCACCGGATTCCCGGCCCGCACTGCGCGGCGGGCTTGCTGTCAGCGCAACACAGAGCATTTTATTCAACGCGCAACACTACGTAGAGTCTGTGATATACATATTCGACAAATACAACTTCACCAACTGCATCGGGATTTTGTCTCGTTGACTTTGCATCAGTAGTCCTCCTGGGTGTACCCGGATCCTCCACCACGCCGTTGATAACCTTCGTTGAGATTCAGTCTTTCCGCGCCGAATGTCTCGTCTTCTGTTTCGGTATAGGATTCCTCGCCACGGCGCGAACCTCGGCCTTCGTCTTCGGCGTATCCTCCAGGCCCACCTCCATAACCGGAACCGCCATATGTCTTGTAGGCTCAGCATACGGAGAGGATCCATCGTCTCCATATCCACTGGATTGTCCTTCTCCGTATTCGGGACGTCTCTGGCTTTCATAGCCCTCCCTACCTCCACCATATTGCTCCCTGCCGCTTCCGTACTCCTCTCGGCCTGCGCCGTATCCAGCCGTCTCCCTTTCAAGCCCCTGGCGGCCCGCACCATCTTCTTCCCTACCTCTACCATATTCCTGATCACCAGAATCGTATTCCTGGCGGCGCTCATCATGATGGCCATGGTGTTTGTGGTGTCTCGGCTCTACAGGTTCGCTTTGCTCGCTCCTTCTGAACGAGTCTCCTCCATAATCTGATGGACGCTCGTATCCTTCTTCACGGCGAGATCCATAACCTTCACCTCCAGCGTACCCTTCTGATTCTCCACTGGTGTATGACGGCCTGTATCCTCCTCCGTCACCTTGGCGTCTACCATAGGATGGTACCTCACTTCGGTATTGTTCCTCCCTCCTGGCATAAGGCGCTTCTTCCTCTCTTCCTCCGCCATAACCGCCTTCCTCCTGCCCACCGTATGAGGGCCGAGATTCGCCTCGCCCATAAGATGTTTCGCTTCCTCGGCCATAAGGAGGTTCGGGAGGCTGGTAGTTTGATTCTGTACGGCCATAACTTGTACGGCTTCCCCCGCCGTAACCAATTGACTCTAAACGAGTAAGATTATGCCTTCAGTTGATGGGTGTAGTCCTGTTGTGTTTACAAACCTTCTTCATACCGGCGCCCTTGGGGTTGATTGTAACCGCCGCCCTGCGACGAAGTATAGTCCTGGCTTGCAGTATATTGACCGGTCCTGCCGTATGCACCCTGATCATGCGAGTGAGCGCCACCTGGGGTAGCGGCGGTCTCATCATCCGAGCCCTGGCGCTTGTTCTTGCCTTCGCGGACACTTTCCTACATTCAGACTAATGTGAGCAAGATGAAAGATACGGCCATTCAATATATCGAACCTTGGTCAGTGCCTCCAGTGTGACCTCTCTCTCACTTCCTTGACCGCCTATCCACTTGTCCATGGCATCAAACATGGCGTGCTGGATCTGTGAGTTGCCAGTGTTGTAATATGGGTGGTGGAAGGCTTCAAGGACCTATACAATCCGCATCAATGCACTGTATGATTTTTCTGAAAGTTACGGAGCCCGCTGTACCTGATTGATGACCTGATTGGGATCTTCACTCTCGTCGAACCATGCCTTCACAATGAGGTTCACTGTGTTCTGCACCACTACCTGTGCAATCTTCCCAGCAGGCTCGTTCATGATGAGTTGGAAGTGGTCCTAGAAGACATGATGAGTGTCAGCCAGCGTGGATGTCGACGAGTGCAGTGCTTGCCTTGGAAAGCAGGCTGTGCGACGGGTCAGAGGCACGCGGGTCGTTGAAGACTTCGTACTGGTCGTCAGAATCGATGACGGCCTTGCTACCTTCACCAAGAACATCTGTTGTTTGTTTCAAGATTGGCTATCGAGACGCACATGTCGTCAGCTGGTAACCGGGAGCCAAGATAGCTGGGTACACTGACCGTCAACCAGGGCGTCAAGATGGTGTATACATCTTCGGTCGAGCATCAGCACAGACAAAAGAGCACAGTACACATATAAGCACTTACAGGCATTCAGTGCATCTGTAATGCCATCGATCAAGTCCGACAAACCAGGGATCTTCTCGATTTTCTCTAGCACGTCGCGGTATACCCCATCCCTCCACTTCAATAAAGCCCACAGCTGCTGTTGGACTTCCTTCGGCGCGACATCGTCCGGGTTAAAGCTATACGCTTTAGAAGATGCTTGAAGAGACTCGGCCTCGCCCATCTGCGAGGAGCTATCGCCTCCAAGTGGGAGCTTGGACAGCAGGTCCTTGAGTTTCGAGACGTTGGAGTTCTGATCCGAATTGGATGCCTGAGGGACAAGAAGTGAAACCCCGTTACTGGATGGAACAATGGACGGGAGGAAAAGAAACACGTACGTCGCTCAATTTCTGAGAGAGATCAGTAACTGATGCCTGGCTCAAGTGGTCGGTTGCCTCTCCCATCATCGAGTGCATAAAGTCGGCGCTTCCAAAGGTCCCAGTGATCAAGGGGGGAGCGGGACCATTGGGCGTATCAACAATGACTGCAAAAATCACTGTTAAAATCTGTCTAGCTATCATGATAGGCGAAAAGCACCATCGTCTCCAACATGGCAGAATACTTGCTCATGGCCCATCTTCCTGAGCGCAAGCTCACACCAGTTGCTATGAGCAAGCAGATCCTCCAAAGTATGTAGACCTGTACCGAGAAGCCGATAGGCTTCAAACAAATCTGCACCTTCCCGGCCGCGTGATCGACGGCCGTGCTCGATGCAGGCTCGGAGCGTGCGTCGGATGTGAGCTGTGGAGGTGTCCCAGCCGTGCCCTTCGGTGGCCATATATTTCTAAGGGGATTCGGTCAGACTGCTGATATGACGTGAATATAGGTGATGAAGTTAACCTTCATGCCAGTGCGGGCATCAATCTCAAGTTCCCGAGGGTCCACGGGCGGACGAAGCTTAGGATGGAACTGGCGAGCATCGCCCTCTTTTTCTGCGTAGCCCCTGGTCGTACCTTGTGCATCAGTACATAGACTGATGTACTATAGATTCTCTTACTTCGGATTGTCAATGTGTTCCTAGATAACAGGCACAGCGTGAGCTTCTGAATGAAGTTCCAATGACCCTCGAGGCACTTACTACAGGTAAGTACACGCCTAACCTCTCGGCAGTGACCTCAAACTCCTCCGTAGCAAATCCAAATGTCTGGGCCGAATCGGCAATGAGATCCTCAAAAAAATCGACACTACGTAGCTGCAACGCACCATAAAGCCCAGGACAGCGACAATGAGGACCAAGGTATCCGCAGAAAGCTTCTGCAAGCCAGCAATATCCATCGCCTGAGGGCGTAGTGATGGCATCAGAGGTATGCCCTGCCTTTTCCATTTTGATGTACCCACCTGGGAGTAGTCACGCAACCAGTTACCCTGAAGAAGATACACTCAACGCCCGGATAGATAAGTAGTACAGGCTGTGGTACTCACAAAATACACTTTCTTCACATCCCCTTTATTGAATTTAGATCCACCAGACCCTGCAGACAGGATAGTTTGCGCGAATTCAAGGAGTCCTCCTCCTGCAGCAGCACTCCCCGTCGATTTGAGCAGTTCAGTCAGGATGTTTTCGATATCTCCATGACGGAAAGCTTTGTCTATCGACATCAACACTGGTTCATCGCATCGTTTTTCTATCAAAAGAGACTCAGAAGTACTGACCATTCAGATATGAAAAGTCGGGGATATCGCCTGCTCCGAAGGCATATGCTTCTGTAGGCAGCAGCACGACCAATACGGTGAGTATCAGCAAAGTGGTGGTTAAGGTGGGCATTATGATGGTTTGAATGCAAGACAAGCGCAGTAACTAGGAAGAGTAGTTGCGAGGCTTTCCATATCTAAGCGACATCTGCATCTCCGTTGGTGCCAAGAAATACCAAGCTATGACGTCGACGTCAGAGCAGGTGAATTACACAAGGATGAGCGTATCGTATGTAAGTTACAAAATACAAGCAAAAGAAAAACATTCGACAAGCCATCCAAATCCCTCTCAAGCACAATCACCGCAAACTCACCCAAGCTTCGCCTTCTTCGTCACAGGCCCTCCGTTGGGCTTGTCACCTTCCTTTCTCTTCTTCACCCCCTGCTGAGACTTGACGCCCGACAACATATCCTTCACCCGATTGCGAACGAGCACTGCAACTTGACCGACTTCGGAGTCTGCACCGTTGAAGTGGATCGCATTCCGTATCATCAATTCCATGTCAGCCTCCCATGCCTCTATCGAGTCATACTTGTCCGTATCCAGTTTCTGCCGTATCGTACGGAGATCCCGTGCATCTTTCTTAGGAATGATCTCGAAGTACTGGGGAATACCAAGGGCCTTAGGGTCGACGGGTTCTCTGAACACGAAGGATCTGAAAGCAGCAAGATCAGCAAATACGCGATGAAGCAGCAAAAGCACGTACATCGACTCTTTGACGAGATTAGTCATGAGGGACTGTAAACTTCGTTTTTCTGTCCACGGGAGCTTCTTCTCCATGATCTTTGCCCATTCCTTCTTGAACAACCTTTCAACGGCATCGGCGCAGTCTGTAGGATAGGTGGTGGGAGGATTGAATAGTCGGCAGTTGCTGAACACCAATTCAATGTCTTTGGTAAAGTCTTCCATCGTCGTGTAGATGGTCGTGTTAAGACGTTGGCCTATGGTTCCGAAATCCATGGGGTCCTTGATTTCGTCGTAGTATCTATGAAGGAAATGAGAATCATGAGCACTTCACAATGTGAGGGCAATGTGCATGTGGACACACGTTGGGCATCCGTCGAGTTGAGGATCAACAGGTCTCGCGAATATACCAGCCTCTGGAAGCTTTAACAAAGCCTTTAGTACCTCTTTACACTTTGTCTTGTTGATAGGCATCGCTTGAACTACAGGAGACTTCTTGGGCGGTTTCGAAGATGCAGTAGCGGATCTGGACAAGTTTGGTGTAGGTTTGGAAGAAGTCGGAATGGGTTTGGAGGTGGGGGTATACTTTGGAGTAGGAGTGGGTTTCGAGAACGTAGGGGTGGGGGTTCTGTCGTCTTTAACTTTGATCGATATTCGAGTATTCTCGATGACTGGAGGCGGTGGTGGAGATTTGATTTGAGTACTAGATTCTGCGGTTGTAGACTTCCCGATCTTGACTGAGCCAGATTGTTTAGGCATGGGCTTCTTTTCCCTCTCCTTCTCCGGTGGTGATGGTCTGCTTAGCTTTTTGCTCGGCGAGGCCAACTCCAATATCTCGTCCTCCGTGAAATCTTCAGAAGTATGCAGCTTCTTACGCTTCATGGTCACGGTCGACGACGACGAGTCCTGCCTCTCAGAGCTTTCCACTGAATGGCGCTGATGAGCCTTTTTCTTCTCCTTTTCCCTTTCGATGGCGATGACTTCCTCGAGCAGGTCGATTGAGCCATCATCGACCGGCTGATTGTCTGCGGGTTTCGGTTTGCGTGGTTTAGGCTTCGCGACAGGTGTGGACTTCTGCAAAGCATCGGGAGGTCCTCCGCCACCCAATTTGAGCTTGATGAAGGGGCGAGGTGCAGCTTCGGAAAGGGAAGGAACAACTGGTGGAGGAAGAATTGGTCGTGGCTTCGATGGCCCGGCGATCACAGCAATTGATGGCGGAAGCGGTGGAGGAGCCATGGGCATCACAGGCTTCGCCTCTGTCATAGCTTTGCTGTCGATGGTCTTGTTGATACGAATCCACACTACGATAAACGTTTAGCATCAAAAACTAGGGGAATAGAGGCAATTGGAATTCTTACGCTTCTCGAAAAATGACTCGATTGCAACCGCCTCGTTGAAGACATAGGTGTCGGGTGAGTTATATGTCTTCGCGTTGCGGATTATGAGACGGAAGTCGGATTCGAATGCGAAGCGGTCTCTGTACATCCCTTGTTCGAGTTTAGCACTCATGGTACCCAGATCCATGGGGTTCTTGATGATCTCAAAGTACCTGCGATCACTGTAAGTCTATGATGGTTGAACAGTAAAAGTGTAACGACCAACCGAGGCGCCTCATCTCTGACGGGGTCAACGGGTTGTAAAAACCAATGTGCGTGCTTATTCGCCTTGACCTTGCCCAAAGCATTGCGGCACGCCTTGATATCCATCACGCCCATGCCACTACTCTGCGCCTTCGGAACACTCTTTGTATTAGATTTCTGCTTGCCTTTCCCCTTCGGCAGAGGTTGCTGGAATGCAACCCCCTTCTTCACACTGACAACGGAGGGGTGTGCACCATCAGGAGGGCGGTGGTTGAGCAGATGCGACTCAGTGGGTCCACCTGAAGGTAAGAGACGGATCTTGGAGGGAACAGTAGTGGGTAGAAGGGGGCTTCTGGCAGGCGGACCACCTGTTTTCAAAGGTCGAACTGGTAGTACCTTTACCGGAGGAAGAGGAGGAAGAACTTCAATAACGGGAGTTGGAGGCGGCAGATGGATAGAAAGCTTGGGCGGGGCTTCTTCATGACCCTTTACGACGATGTCGGCGAGCTTCAACATCATCCAGCGGACTTCAAAGTCGACATCAGGAGCACTGTAAGGTAGGCAGTAAAATGTTAACTGGAATCACAGAGCGGTAGAAGGGGACCTTACAGAGCAATAGGCAACAGGCACTCTCTTATGACCTCGTTTTTCCCCACTTCTTTGTCCTTTCTGAGAGCCTTGATGAGAACATCGATTTCACTCTTCTTGTTCTCCTTAACCTTCTCGTGCAGTGTCCCGTCCTCCTCAATCAAAAGAGACTCGGATTCTTTGGGTCCACCTTTCAGTTCGCCCATGGACACGAGCAGGGCGAGGGATTGGAATGCGTTTCGAGCTACGTGACGACGGATGATGCGTGAAGGGTCATTCGCTACGACGGCCAAAAGGTATCGCGTAATCTTAGGGTTGAACCATTTTGTGAGGAAAAGCGCGTCGAACGCAGCTATGCGGACTTGGGTGTAGTTCCCCTCACTGATATGGCACTGAGTAAAAGACACATGAATGGAAAATGATTTCTTACCGCGTTAGTGGGAAGAAAATACGAGGGTCATTCGGAATCAGATTCGCCATACTTAGGATCAGGCGGAACTGTACGAAGTCAGTGTCGGCACATATGCGATTCCGTGCGACCCACCTCAAGAGCAGCAATCGTCACAATGTTGTGAGGCGAAGCAATCAGTCTGTCCATATTGCGATATCGATCAGCTTCTGAAAGCGCCTGTTGCAACAAATTGGCATCTTCAGAAGTCTGTTCGGTCTTCGTCTCCATTGGGAATAACTCTCCACGTTCCGGCGGGGCGGTGGAAACACTAGCACACGCCAAAGAAGAAATTATGGTGCATATGTAGAACGCGTCGGTATACTAGAATAAGCGGTCAGCTGAGGCATGGGCTCATTCTGTATTGAGAGAAAACTCACAGGATTCGCAGTGTTGTCGTTGTATTTCAGCTGGTCTATCAAGAATTGTCGTACAACTGAAGGGCACTTCCCGTTTCCAAATCGAACTTGGGCAATAGCTTTGATCAAAGTCTGGAATTGAGCAGCTTCAACCGCGTCCGCGTGGATTTGTAGGAAGGAGACGCACCCGCCGCACGAAATATTCTGCTATATCTGAAAAATCATTCGGTCTCGGGACGTACGTGTGAGTAAACAGATCCTGCTGTGGGTCTTCGGGGTCGTAACAGTATCGAAGGAATAGCTTGAAAAGATGAAACAGGCCAAGGAATTCCAATTTGGGCAACGCACACTGATGGACAAGGACATGCGCTGCTGAGACATGATATCGTGAAGCGAGTTCTTATTCTGACTTACTGTTACCAACGTCAGGGCAGCCTCGCAACGAATGCGGTAGAAATAATTGGTAACAAGTACCGTTTTCGTGAGGGTGCTAGAAATAACTGGCGTTGGCATCTTGGTCAACGCATTGATCGCCTTCAACCAAACGGTGTGAACAAACCCGATTATCAACATCGCATCAGAACACTCACCTCCAATTGAGCAACAACGTCCCTGTCCCGTTGCAATTGGGAAACCCACATATAGTCGGGCTGGTCAAAGGCAATCATTGCGATCCATTCGAAATCTGCGTCCATCCTGATCCACTCATACGTCGCTCCACTCATCAGCTGCTCGTCTTCCTCCGTCCAGTCCACCACTTTCCAATTTTCCCGCTCTTTCTCCTTCTCCCAGATCTCCAGCCCAAATCCCATGTCCACCATGCCCATTGCTTCCGCTGCCTCCTGATCACCTTCCGCAGCCGCTTGTGCCGCGGCTTGTCGAGCTAGATACCGTTTCGTGTTACGACGTACACGCTTATATTTCGTATTGAACGGGACTTCGTAGCGTTTAAACGGCGCACGTATGTCGAGAACATGTTCATACGGCGTGCCGTCGGCTTCGTGAATGCGTATAGTCATTTGTCCCTATGGCATGTATGGGTTCACCTGTATGACGTGGAATGCGGTAGACATACCTCGAAGAACGGTACGGGCTTGTACAATGCCTTGGTGACTTCATCATGTTCGTGGAATTTCCAAGCAGGCGCCTCCTGCCGCATCGTAATCTCAACTGCCATCTTCTTCCGGTTGAAGCTGGCCGAAAAGCCAAAGCTTGGGCATCCGCTCCCGTAGATCCACTGCTCCGCGAACGAACGCAGGTCTACACCACTGACCTTCCTGCACGTCCGTAGGAAGTTATGCGTAGAGAGTGCATTATTGGGCATTTCACCGGAAATGGCAGAAAGGAACAGCTTAGGCAGGACCCTTGAAAGTCCGAGGGCTGTACCAGACTTTCCCAGACGTCGATCAAGAATATGAAGCACTAGTGGAGACTTTAAATGGACGAATGGCAGTCTTCCTGCATCGGGAGGGTCAAGACACTGCGGTTGGCATATCGGGAGCATAGATCCATCGTCTTGTTCGAAGATGCGTTCCATGTCTTTCTTAAGTCGGAACCTGTATTCGTTGTTACCGAAAAGTTTCCGCAAGAATAAGCCCGCGATGTAAAGGCCAATGCCATCGACAAGCCACAGATCCGACCACGTCTTCGGCTGGATATTGATGCCAGACCACTGGCACGCCAAAGCATGGCTAAGTGCCTCACGGGTCTCAAAAACCTGGTCGATCGCGTCTTCGCCGTGCAGCAGATCGACGGTTACGATTGATAGCGTGGATGTATCAAATCGTATGGTTGGCAATTCGTCCACAAACACAATCTTGTGCGAGCCAAAGGGATAGGAGCCCAGTTCCGTCGTATAGAATGTCATAGCCTGACGGATGAAGGAAACCGATGCTGCCAGTTGTGCTTCATGTCCAGGGAGACAGAACGCATGCATGAGCGGCTGAGATGACCCATTCACATCGTCCGACGCATGATCCGCCGGGATGGGAAACACGTGCAGAGGGCCAGCAACGAATCCGATGTGTTGGACAGATGTGAGGATGCTCTGGGAAAATAGAAAAATGGATTTGTTCGAGTTGTATGGGTGGGCCACCTGGTGGGGAACGCAGATGAAGCGCGCGTTGTGCAGCATTTAGACGCTACACACCTGTTCGACAAACTCTCCGCTGCAGACTACGACCGTAGGGTGGCTGTCTGCAGCCTCCTCCTCATCGTCTGCATGAGGATTCTCGTCACGGTCTTCGAGGTGGCGCGGTACAACGAACTCGAGCTCCCAAGTACACCGCTCCCAGATATTGTCAATGCATGGAACCCAGCATCTCGCAGCGTCTGGCGACGACGGTGTCGTAAAGACATGAGGTGCTCGCTGTGCATGTTCAGGAAAGAATCCGATGCGGTTTCAATAGCATACACTCACATATGGGTAAGCGTCCGAAGGCACTATGAACTGCAGACCATCGACAGGATGCCGCAAGCTGTATTCGATGTTTATGGTGATTGGAGAAAATTCTGGGATCGCCACTGGGGTGTGTGCCACCGCAAAACCAGGAGTCTGTGGTTCAGGGGTAGCAGCTTGATAGACAGTGCACGAATGCAATATAAGCCCCAGCAAGGAGAACTCCGACCCAAAGATTGACACACCTTCACTGACGATGACTCCTGTGGTGCTCCCAGATTGTTTCAGTGACACTTCCTTCGGAATTGCGATCGACAACTCTCCCTCATCTCCATCTGCCAGAGCCGAATACACCTTCCGCCTGAGCTCCGGATGTGTATGAAGGTCCTTTGGATCAGAAACGGACAAATTTGTGAGAGGGTCGTAATGAATGAAATCGGCGCGATGGTTTGCGACCGTTACGCTATGGATGGCTGTAACAAAGTGACCGTGTTGAGCAAAGTGAAGACAAAAAAGTTGTTTAAACACGGACTGCATTGACGCGAGTGTAGATGAAGGGTTTTGAGATCCTTGCTTGTCGGGACGATAGTGATCTCTGTATATCCCTGGATGAAGCGCTGTCAGAGGCGACGGGTGTTGGTGAAGCATAATCAAAACGTGCCCAGAGACTGCCGGAAAAGTCGATCTCTAGAACAACCTTCTGATGAACAGTATATAAGAGAACAGTAGTCAGTACAAAGATGTGCTAGAGACGGCAGATGAACACATATATAGAGAAACCGCGTCGTATGTGCTCGCGCTGCATGCTATTGTACGTGCTCAACAAGATTTGGGCCCGTGCTTTCGCGTCGAGAGGGGGCGTGAAGGAGAGAGATGAGGTGTGGATAGGTGTTGAGTTCGTGATGTCAAAGACGAGAGAGGAGTCAGAGGACGGGCGGAGGACGCCTTCTGCGAGGTTCGTGACCTCAACGATGCAGCGGACGTGGGGACGGCTCGGTTATGTAACGGGGACGGTCTGGCGCTCACCCGATTTGGCAGGAGTGCGTTCTCCTCTCTGCATTCCTTTTTATCGCAGACGGCGACGACGAGACATGCCCCAAAAATCTATATTTCGACAGCCAGGGGCACAGCACTTCCAGCTGGTCCATAGGTCACAGCGTGATCCTCTCATTCACGACCCTGAGGCGTCGCAGCATGTCCTCAAAGCCTTCGTCCCGGAAAACCAGAAGAAGGTGCGCCCAGTACATTCATCGACACCGAACAGCAGTCTTACATTCAATAGGGAAAGTCAAGGGCTGAGCTAGAAAGCCTACTCTCTCCGTCTGATCTGGCCCACGATACCTCACGATCCAACATCGGCGAAGCCTCTCTCTACGGCGTCTACTACGATGACACCGACTATGATTACATGCAGCACTTGCGGAACGTTGGTACACAGGAGGAAGGTGTAGATTCTGTTCTCATTGAAGCCCCTGCTGCTCCAAAATCGCAATCTAGAGGGAAGGGTAAGGCACCTATATCCTTGCGCGACCTCCCGGCCGAATCACTCCCTTCGACCTCGGAACGACCGTGGAATGTTGAAAGCCAGCAGGCCATTCCCAGCTCAATAGCAGGGTTCCAGCCGGATATGGACCCTCACTTGAGACAGGTTCTCGACGCATTGGAGGACGAGGCGTTTGTAGACGAAGGGTTAGAAGACGACTTTTTCGAAGATCTGATTCAGGACGGCGAGAGAGCGCCGAATGAGAGGTTCGACTATGACTTCGTGGAAGAGAGGGTCTCGGAAGAGGCGGAGACTGCGACAGGAGAAGTCGACGATAATTGGGAGGCCAGGTTTGCGGCTTTCAAGAAAGCGCAGCAGGCCGGGGCGGGTGGATCTGATGATGAAGAGGAATATTCTGAAGGCGCGGATACGATCGGCCGCATGCCAGAGTTTTCCGTCTTGGGAGGGAAGAAGAGACGAAAAGGCACATCCGACGCCTCAGGATACAGTATGACCAGTTCATCGATGTTCCGAAACGAAGGATTGAGGGCCCTTGACGAGCGATTCGATCAGGTATGTCACGTCTGAGCCTCGTAGCCCTAGATTCATTCTCATGGTGTCCCCAGATTGAGAAGGAATACGCATCGGATGAGGAGGACGACTATGAGGAAGATGACGACAATGCGCCGCAGCTGCTCACTTCTCGTGAAGATTTTGATAACCTCATGGACGAATTTTTGGAAAAGTTCGAGATATCTGGCGGGAAAATGAAGCCGTCTCTACCAGGTACAGGCGCCGAAAAATTGGAAGCTCTGCGTTTGGCGATGGGTCAGGATAGTCGGGTAAGGGAGAGGGGCAGCGATGAGTCGGACGACAGTAATGACGATGACATCTTCGCTGCATGGGCAAAAGAAGACAAAAAAGATAGATGGGACGTTGAAACTGTCCTTAGTGAGTTCCTCGCAAACATCCGTGCCTAAAATATTCGCCTAACGGCGAACGCAGCAACACACACCAATCTTGAGAACCATCCTCGACTGATTAGAGCTCGCGAAAGTAAGCCCGTGCCCAGGATACGCTTAGATCCACGAACCGGCCTTCCATCTGTCGTTGGATCGCCTGCTGTAAATGCGCCAAAACAGCAACATAGAGTCCCATCACCCATAGACGAAACAATCCCTGGTTAGTTGTTCCAAATATCGAGGGTGATACTTTCTAAAGCATGTTGTCTGGAATAGCACGGACTACTGTCACTAGACCTCGAGCAGAAACCAAGGAGGAAAAGAAGGTACGCAAGGACGCGGTCAAGGCCAGTCGACAAACGCGTCGCGTTGAAAAGAAAGTTGCGAAAGAGCAGTTCTCTGCTGCAATCAAGCAGCAGACTCGAATCATAGGCGACAAGCAGGTCAAGATGCGAAAGCTTTGATACGACGCGTGCGCGATGTATAAGATATATGTACAACAGAAAAGTAACTGGTACAGACATAGATATTGTTAGTTGTGGGTATTGTATAATACATGGCGGCGTAAGAACTATTGTATAATGCGAGCGAGAGCGTTCCATGAAACAGAAGTGCAAAGCAGGAGGAAGAAAAATCGTAGGAATCGTAAGATGACTTCATGGACATCACCAATCTGGCCACAAGTCGAGAAGACTATTGCCGTCTTCCTCGGGACAGTCTCTTTGCTTCATCCACCGATCTGGAACCTGTCCAAAGCTTCAGTTCACGACACATCATTCCATACTATGGCACTTACCAATGGGAAGTATCTCTCCATAGCGCTGGTGAATCGCTGTCTATATTGTTTAGGAGTGACGATGGTAGGCTCGCCTTTGCCTGCACCACCGAGAAAAGCGGATTCCTTGACCCAACTCTCGAGCTTTTTGTCCCAAGTGTATGTGCGCACATAATCTGACAAACAAACAGATTGACACAGACGTGAAGGCGAAAGGGAATCAGATGAGCATACCGACGATGCCGACAACGAGCTCATTCTTCACGCTATCCACACCCACGACTAACGAGTAATCCATGACATTTATGTCCGCCAGGAATTTGCTGTCATTATAGAGCGCTCCACGAAGAATGCGTTTGGAGTGTTCGCGAAGATAGAAGGGCGCAAGGTGAGCAGCTGAATAAAATTAGTCGATGGCTGCGTATATAATTGTGCAGTAAAAACATACATTGAACTAGGTTTTCATCTAAGAGAACCTCGTTCTCTCTGCCCGTAGATTGAACATGTCGATTGCGAGTAGAGCCCTTCAGATCATAGATCTAGAGACAGAAAAATCAAGATCTTGGAATTTCGATGACACTGTGGTCAGATATACCTTGGAAAACCGCCGATCATAGAACAAATTCTCCATAACTAAAAGGTTCATTTGCATGGATTTGGCTCGACCGGGACCTTTGTGATTACCGTTCTTTCTAAAAATGATTTTGTAACATCCAAAGACTTTGGCAAGGAGCGTAGGTCTCTGGAGAAAAGAAGAGCTATGAGGACAAGCTGAAGAATTGTACTGAGCGAGACATACGTTGGCAGATACTGCAGCCGACATGTAATCGAAGTACGCTGGAGCGAAGGTCTCCATCGTCTGGACTTCCGTCCTAGACATCTCTTTGGCGATAAAGCGGTCATCTACAATGTGCAGAGGTCAGTCAAGGCGACCAAGGTAATGATGACACGAAAAACATACCCCGAGTTTTCAGGAAGGCTGAACCGGACTTGCCGCCACTGGCGTTCCACTTAACACACCTTGCCAGCGATTCTATCATGCTCTTCTCACAATCGTAAGTTCTTCGCAACGCATCGAACTGCTCGGGATAAAGCACTGTGCAGCTAATGGTAAGGTCGCCGCTCTCGAACGCTATGATCATCAGTCAGTCTTTCAACACAGCATGCATGAAGAAGATTCTTCACAGATGGCCCAAGGAAGCTTGGAGGACGGGACTCTCAGGTCTTCGGTCGGATTTGCGCTTTCGGTGGCCTCCACGTTGACGACTCCCCACGTAGAATTGGATTCCGCGATCGAGCGATCATCAGGCATAAATGCCTCGCCACCGTCGGTCAACCTGGGCTCTTTTGCGTGGCGTTTTTCTGCCCGTGATTTTGCAAGCATGTCACGATACTGCGGAGAACTGCAGACACCATCAGACAGACATCGGACAGGAAAGAGAAGAGTTTCTTCACTTCAAGGCCAATGCAATAATTGAAGTGGGCTCATCCGTGCGAACGACCATCGATGAATCGCGGAAAATATGTTCAGTGTCAATCATTGGATCGTCGTTTTCCAACTCGACTCGGTGCCGAGACTGAGGTATATGCTGGGGCCAAAGGCCGGAAAGCGCCTTCAGCAATGAACTCCGCTCTTGACCAGGTGCACCAAGATCTAGGTCTGAGGGAGGTGGAGAGAGTGAGTCCTTATGGCCTGGCAGGAACGTGGACAGCAGAGGCGAGGGTGGCACGGAGATGGTAAGGTCGCGGTTTGGTCGGTTGTATTGTTCTCCCGAAGCCTCTTCGAGTTTAGCTAACTCCGTGGAGGTTGGCTCCTGGGGAGAGATGGCAGTTGAGCCAGGCTCTCCTCGACGGTGATATGAGGGAGAGTAGTAGATGACTCGGGCGATGGCTTATCAGGAGACTTCCGGCTCTCGTCTTCGTCACCGCCTTCATCATCTGCCTCACTGGAAGAATCTGAGCTGTCGAATCATCCTTGATAGCATCCTTGACACTATCCAAGACCTCAACCTTAGCTCGCGCGGAGGCGACAGGGCGCGCGCGGCGACCTCGAATGACAGCATAACGACGACTAGCACGTTCGCTATCCTTGTTGATGCGTTCAAAATGCTTGGCAATATTAGAGACTTTGCTTCCAGGAGCTGCGGGCGTACGGCGCAAAGTCGATTTTGGTCCAGAACTGGACCCAGGACGCGATGAGACTTTGTCTTTGACAGGGTTGCGAACGGACGATTTTGTCCGATTGATCTTCGGCCCTGGAAGTGGCCCTGAAAGTCGACCAGTTGGTGTGGGGCTCATCCTATCGGACCTCATTGTCGTGTCCGAAGTGGCAGTGAATCGAGACTTTTTCTCGGGTGAGGGTTGACGAGATGGCTCTTGAGAGTCGAAAGAGGACGTGATTGGGCCGGGGATTCGACTGGACTGAAGAGCCTGTTTGACAGGCCTTCGAGAATGTGTAAGGTACCGAGGAGCAATGTTGGCAGCGTAACTTGATTCGAAGTCAGATGTTGAACCCTTCCTAGGAGGTGCATGCCTGATCCTGTTTCTCGTCGGATGGCGTGGTTGTGGCAGGTGTATTCTTGATCGCTTTCTGCTGTAGGATGGCGCGGTGACATTGCAGTTTTTGCGAGCTCCTCCACGCCCTGAGGGGGCAAAAACTCTTGATATTTCTTGACTAGCTCAGCGACACTCGGCTGCTGCAAAGGGCGTCTTGGGAGTCTGGAGATGGCTATGAAGTCGGCAGAGACCCGTTGACCCTGGGTTATAAACAGGTCAATATAACTGTACTTAACAGGAGCGGCTGCATACTTTTGCAAGGGCCTTAGATGACTCGATATCAGAAGTCACCGGCTCAGCCTTAGGCGCGCCAATAGTTGAGTCACTGTCTGGATCAGACCTGAGTCCGTGAGAGGAGGAAAGAGGTGCATCGCTTGTTATCTGGGCTTGATCAACGACAGGGGATGATTCTATTGTGGAGGCCATCAACATTTCCCTGTCTGTACTGTCCTTCCGTGACGTCTCGATGGATGCCTCTGTTTCAGAAGCTTCAGAAGCTGATGACATGAAAGACTCTCCTGTGACCCTCCGCATGATCGGTGGAGGCAGAGTCTCTTCGGCTTCAGAAACACTGGACGATGGCATGTGTGGGTGGTCAAACGTCCCTGACAATCCATAGCCTCTTGGCCACATCGCCCGTACTGATCCGAATGCAGAAGCTCGTCGGCCATTCTTGTCCAGGAGTGCACTCTTCGGTTTAGGTAGCCTATCAAAATCTGCTTGCCAAGCGACAATTTTGTCTTGTCGGTAAGACCGAACTTGATTCAGCGCCAGCGTGTCTGTCGGTGCGGACTCCTTGTAAACATTGCAGAGCATTTGCGAGATCTCGTTCTTCTCTGACTCTGCTCTCAAGATGAGCTTGTTGATACGGGTGGTAAGGATAGCGTCGGCCTCCTCATCTCCTATTGCTGCGTCGATCGTAATTAGTTTGAGGTCGTCGATCAACGCATTGTACCACGCAGAATTTCGAGCCACCAAGCGTTCGTAATCTGCATTCTTGAGCTCCAGTTGGGTCTCCGGACGAACTCGAATGCGCATGGGAGGATACACAATATCATGTATGATGATAGGATCGGCCTGGAAACGCACAGTCATTCCTCTGGTGGCAAAATAGCGAATATGGTGCTGATAGATATTATGAGCGCAACCCGCACCCTGGACTAACTGAACATCTGCAGGGTAGAAGTGTAGTTCAAGGAACTTGGCGAAAGAATAGCGTTGCATCTCCTCCGAGACAGGGATGAAGGGTGTAGCAGAGCCACATATGCGGCACGCACTCCAGGTGGTAATTAAGTCCGGGGAGGGTGTGCTTCCACGTCCAATGATTTGACCATCCCATTGCTCGACGACAACGAACAAGCGAGTCTCGTTATGAATGTAGACTTTGCAATGGCTCGCCATGGGTTCGTTGCAACCTTTTCCAGCGCATAGAGGAGTCTTGGGATCAAGCGACCAGAGCATAGTGTCGGCGACGCAGGTCTCGATGAATTGACCAAGGGTACAATCGTTCTCGCCATAGTACGTGATGTACTTGAACTGTGGAGGGAAACACGCGGCATGAAGGCCATCCTCCCCCACCGGCAGTGTGAATTCCCATAAAGTGATACATTGATACTTCTCCACGACGAAATCATCGGCATTTTTTCGCAGGTACCAGTCCCAAACTCGTTGTTGCTCCTGGTGTTGCCACCTGACGTAACTGAGTTGGCTCTCCAGAGCAATGTCAGCCGCCGTCTTAACCTGTATCGGTGACTCTTCAGGGAATCCCAGAGGCACAATAGGTCCGGGTGAGAGCACGACAGGAGGAAGCAAGCTGGTTTGTGAAGATGACGGCACCGGTTTGTAATCGAAGTACCCAGGTTCTTCAACTCGTGTGAATGGAGTATCTCCTGGAGTGGGGGTCTTTGGAAGATCAGGAACCGGAAGCGACTCTATTTCAGAGTTAACATCCTCTCGGTCGAATACGTGGGGAGTAACGGTGATTTCTTGGATGTGTACGGAAGGATGTTGTGTTTCTTCTCGTCTGACAAATTCGTCTTCCCAAGCTTGCTTGACGCGGATGAGCTCATCGTCCAATTCCTTCATGCGGCGGATGGGCTGTGGAGGGGGGAATCGTAATGTCGCCGACACCGATATGAATGTGGACAAGTATGGGTCTAGAGATTGCTGAATACGCCGAGACAGGCGAAGCTGGTCTGCATCATCATCTGGAAGTTCATCCGGATCTTCTGTCTCCATGGGGGTCTGTTGTGAGACATCTGTTTGTGGAGAAGAAGGGAGTCGAACTGTAGAATTGGAAAGAGGAAGACTGAGGGGAAACGCATGGGTCACGGGTCCAAAACGCATCTTGTACGAGGCCGGTACAGCTTCTTGGCCAGGAGTAGGCATTGTGATAACAGAATCCTTCCACAAATGAGTCTCTAGCTTCAAATTCCGAACGATGAAAGTAAGGAAACGAGTGACTTTTTTGACTCGCCGCAGAGTATCAATATCCCCACCCCTCAGTACGATTGTGCACCCCATCTCTCGATTGCAGCCCTCAAATCGCATATAGGTCTTACGCCGGCCAGGAATGAGGGGGTGGTCGAATGTCTGAATGCGGAACCGGGAGCAGTGTCCGAGGCGCGGTTCAGATGCGAGCTTATCCATCGAAGAGAACAGGTCTCCCTGCGTCATGCGTGCAATGAACTGTACAGCTGAATGCTTCACAGTCCGCGCAACTGCGATGTTATGCTTCGCAAGTGCATCAAGAGCGAGTCTAGACACAGACTTCTCGACAAGAACGACATGAGGACGCAATGCGGCGATGCGGCTAGCGAGATTGCCAAGATATTCCTTTTCCTGACGAACAATCTGGCCAAAGTGCATATACTGACCCTCGACACGATTGAATTCCAATGGAAACGTGACGAGCATGACCCTAGGATTTTGCTGAAGCCTTGACATTGTTTTGTGAGAGACGTTCTTGGTGATTACAGCGCCATCGACGTATTCGGAGTCCTTTGGTGCCCCACCAGGAATCTTCTTGATTTTGACATATCGACGGACATCCATATCTGTCCCCTGACGCTGGGGGTGAGCAGTGAATGTTAGCTCCCTAGCGATCCGAAGCGCCATTTTGAGCAGCGTCTCTTCCCATTCTTCAATATTGGGAATGTTCTCCGTGGTCAACATCTGATGTAGCATTAACCTAAGATGGGACATGGACAAGAGATTGAGCTCCTGGGCATATCTAAGCGACCCTGAATGTTAGACGGATGCGGCTTTTAATAATGCATGGTACGAACGCTGTGCTCTCTCGTCTTGTCCGCCATCCAGGTTCACCCATCATTATCGAGTCTGGGATGCGACTTTGCGCTCGGCTGCGAATGAACGGGGTCTCTACGTCAAAGTCTGCGTAGGAGTTGAAACGTGAACGCATAAGACTCTGGGGCTTTGGGCTATCAGGACCATGATCGGGGCTCATCGGAAACTGAATCGAACTAGTGGCACTATTAGCAGAAACGGGTACGGTCACAGGAAAATCGACAGGCGTCTTGGAACCAATAGCGATGGGAGAGTTACTGTGGCTGAAATCCTCCGTTGACAGGTTTACATCTTTCTCGTCATCAGCCAAGCCTCTCCGAAAAGGCGCAATAGTTTTGCGAGCAGGTCCCCAAGTATCGTCTCCATACACATCTAAGGGTGTGATTGGTCGAGAACCGAAACCACTCTCGTCAGACCCAGACACCGGTCGTCTCGTCTCAGCTATAGAAAAAAGGTTGAACGGCTCGTCTGTGCGCCCAAACAATTGGGAGGCGGCAAATGGAGACTGTGGATGATGGCCTAAGCTGAGGATACGGCATCTGAACCCATCTGATGCAATGGGAACGAAGAAGTCATGCTAGAAACCACGGATCGCTTATCGTCATCGTCGTCTTCATCGACCTTGGCGAGCTTCTCAAGACAGAGATTACAGACTCGAACCATGCCATCGTGTCCGAATCGTGAACCCTTAATGATGTTTGAAGCGCATCGTGAGCAAAATATTTGTCCTTCGAACGAGGTCAGAGATATCACTCAGCGTGAAGGGATAGAACTCACCACATATGCGACAATGATGTTTCCGTCTCCAAGTGGTGAAAACACTCTTGCAATCATAGCATTCCTTGCAATTTTCGTCATCCATCCAATAATCTCGCGACAGACCTACAACATATGAGGCAACAGCATAGAGCGAGTTGCAAAGATTATTTACCTTCTCCGCGAATTCTCCTTATAACCTTGGAAACCGATGCTGACCTCTTGACACTGGTAGTCGTCCGGATGCTGCGGGCATCATCCTGAATGGCAAACCCAGGTATGGTCGTGCCATACATACCACTTTCGCTGGATTCTAGAGCTGGGGGATTGATAGCTCCTCCATGAGATGATCTGTCGTATTCTGCGTTGAAGGAAGGTGCCTCAGATGTGACAGGCGTCAAGGAGACCAAAGGAGGAGCGAGATTCGAAGACATCATACTGAGAGTAGGTGGGCGTTCTGTGGAAGACCTTGAAGAAGCGGTAGAGGAAATACTTTGAATCACTGCATTGGAGGGTCGTCGACGATCTGTAGTATGTCCGTTAGGCACACCTTGAGGAGTGGAGTTGTTTCCTGAAGCAACCGCCACCGCAGAGGACAACGGAGCCGCTAGAGTACTCTTGACTTTGGATATGAGGGAAGACATGAGGGCATACGATGACTGGTCATTTTCGTCTTCTTCTGAGAAGGGATTGAAGGACGTTAGACTAGCTATGTCGTCAGCCTTGGTGCTACTACGCGATCTCGTGGACGGACCACTGCCTGTCCGTGGCAGGCTAGCAGCTTGCAGAGATTCCATTACGCTGGAAGACTAGATGGGTGGAAGATGGTCGGCTCGAGCAGATGTCCCCATAAGAAAAACTGTGGATAAAGCCCAGTATGCCGCTGCGTAGTGATGTGATGCACCCGCTGAGCCACAACGAATGGCTCTGCGTGCGTGATGACTAATCGATCTGACACGCCGACTTATCGGCCCTCCACAGCAACCTTTGTTATGTCCCCCCCATTCTTCATTACGAGAAACGGTTAATCCAAGTAACCATATATCCAACCCACTTTCCATTACCATTCAGTGGGCGTCCTTGCAGAATCGTCCTGCTAGCGCGTCACTTATCACGTGACGTGTGAGCGAGATCACGTTACAATGACTGCAGCCACTCTCAGCCCGCACGATACTCTCCGCCTTACTACCCCGTTCTTTGCTTTCACTGTTAGCATTTCCCATCATTCAATCTACCCGTAGCATTCGGTCACTGTGAGCGCCTTTGAAACCCCAAATGTCCTCTGGAGAAGCGGTGTAACGATGCGTGTGTTCGTGTCTCTACGCCACTAGGATACTATAATCTCCAAGGCCCCAATCTAAGCCATGGACGACGATGATGCCGATTATATGCAAGGCAGCGATGACGAGGTAAACTATATATATGCATGTCTGATCTTAACCTCAAGCGCCACAGGACTATGGCTTTGATTATTCGGACGCAGAGGATGCCGATGACACTGGCAGCGCGGATGTCGAGAACATGTATTATACTGCAAAGTGTGAGTTTCTGCATGCGCACATCCTAATGCCGTGATTCAAGAAATGCATACAGCAAAGAAGGAGGATGATCCAGAGCAGGCGTTGAAAGAATTCAAAGCAATTGTGGATCAAGAGGACGAGAAAGGAGACTGGTATGTCATTGGCACCACTATAGCACATGATATTGATTGCATCTTTTAAAGGGGATTCAAAGCGCTGAAGCAATCTACGAAACTCTTGTTCCTTCACCTTCGTAGACCGTCAGATGCACTCAAGACTTATACCCAGTTGTTGACCTATACCAAGTCCGCCGTGACAAGGAACTACGCTGAGAAGACCGTTAATGGTATTCTAGATTATGTCGGCGCGGGCAAGGGTGGTCCAGTTGAGGTTGATGTACTTGAAAAATTCTATCAAGTAACAAAGGATGCGCTAGAGGAAGCAAAGAATGATGTTCGTCCGCTCCGCTTTGCATGTCGAGTGGCTCAGCAACTCACGGTTGGGTTACTAGCGTTTGTCCGTGAAAACCAATCTCAAGCTTGCCAAACTCTGGCTTGATCGCAAGGAATACGGGAGACTGTCCAAAGTACGGACTATATGGCTGTTCCACTTCACTTCCTCATTTCTACACTCCGCGCAGCTCATTCGTGACTTGTATGATACCACGGGGACGAACACCGACGGCGATGAGCAATCTCAAAAAGGGACTCAGTTATTGGAGATCTACGCTCTGGAGATTCAAATGCACAACGAGACGAAGAATTATAAAAAGTTAAAAGTGCCTTTTCTACATCTGCTCACATCGCTAGCGTTGCTTGACATTCGATCAGGAAATCTATAATGCCTCAAACAGCGTCCGGTCGGCGATACCGCACCCACGTATAATGGGTATTATCAAGGAATGCGGTGGCAAGATGTGGATGGGAGAGCGTATGTCTAATCTAGACTTCTTGTCTTCGCTCAACTCAATACTTTTAGGCCAATGGAATCGAGCTAGTGAAGACTTTTTCGAGTCGTTCCGAAATTATGACGAAGCTGGATCGCCCCAACGAATTCAGGTTCTCAAATACCTCGTACTCGCCAACATGTTGACCGGCAGCGAGGTCAATCCTTTCGACAGTCAAGAGACAAAACCGTGAGCGTCTTCTTCATGGTTTGTAACTACCAATACAAAATTGTATCAAAACACAGGTATAAGAACGACCCACAGATCACCGCGATGACAGATCTCGTCGACGCGTATCAGCGACGCGAGGTGCATGCTGCTGAGAAGATTCTTCGAGGTAAGATCAATGTCTTCTGTCTGAAATGTTTGAGTGCACGATCGTTCCAGACAACCGCTCAACGATCATGGATGACGCTTTCATCCTGTCATACATCGGAGAACTTCTTCGCAGTCTGAGGACGCAGTACCTCATCGACCTGATCAAGCCTTACACCAGACTGGAGCTATCCTTCCTAGCACGAGTGCGAATTCCCATTACTGTCTTATATGTGTGGCTTACGCTTTGCTGCAGCAACTTAACGTACAGATGGAAGAAGTCGAAGAGCTTCTTATTGAGTTGATTCTTGAGGGCAAGGTCGAAGGAAGGATTGACCAAGTAGCCATGCGACTGGAGCTCGACAAAACGTTCGTGGATCGCGATAGCGTCATACCTGTTAAGCTGACTATGTGTGTAGGCAAAGCATTGAGAAAAGACGGTATGCAGCCCTGGATAAGTGGACGGAAGCGCTGGAATCCGTCCATGCGGCGGTTGTCGGAAAGAATATTGGTGTAGGACGAACCACAGACTTTGCGACTCCATGGGCTTCTCTCGAGACAACTAGTGCTGTGTCTGTAGTCTGTTTTTCTTTTGGATCTGAGCTCCTTCTTTCGTCAACTATTCATGAATCAAAATTCACAAATTTTGAACGTCTGTCAATCAGAAGAAACAGGTGTGAAGGTCGCAGCAACAACGTGTGAATTGGAAATGCGTATCCCGAAACTACGTGTTCACCATGTCAGCGTCCAAATGACATCCTGACGTCTCAAAGACACGGGACTCACTATCAGGGCCTTGGGATGACAGGGGTCCAATCATATTTCCAACCATTGCGTGAAGGTGTGTCCGTTGGCACCCTCAGTTCCCTCGGAAATAGACCGGGTGGTCTCGACTCCAGTGCCTTTCTCTCGACTCCCTTCAGACTTTTCATCAGCTGTACCTCCGCGGGAGTCCGCGCTCTAGGATCCTCTTGCCGATTTGCCTCTCTATACAGACGAGGATCAATCGTCTCGAGTACATCCATGGCCTTCTTCATGCACTCGTACTTCCTCCCCAGTTCCGAGTCCCGCTTACGACGAAGGTGTCGCACATGTAGCAGCCAGGCTCGCTCTATGGTTTCGTGAGCCTGCCTGGAAGGTATGGCGCGTTGAATTGCACGAGAGACATCCGGACGCCAGGTACCAGTTGGGGTTGGCTTGTTGCGAACAGTGTGTGGGTAGAGAACGCGGCGGAGGATGTCTTTGACGGGGTCGACTCCTGCAACAGTTCTTCCGGCGTAGCGCACGGGAGTTTGGGAAACGCGAAAAGGTAGCTTTGATGTCGATGAGGCAAACAGCGAGGACATGGTTGGTGGCGGACCAGAAGAAGAATTAGCCTTGGAAAGTCTACTTGAAGGTTCAAACTCCGCGCATTCAACCGCGTAAGGACCCCTGATGATCTTTCTGATTCTTCACCGTACTTTTCGAAGCTTTCAAGTCCCAGACTCCTCATTCTGAACATCTACTAAGGTCTCCGTCTGGCTCTTTATCTCCACTCCCAGCCAATCCCGAACTCTGTTCAGTCAATCCCGCCACAGCTTCCGCCTATAATTTGTCACAGGCTTCACGAGGGTATCAGGGGGTCAATGCCTCCAGTCCGACAACAAACAAAGACGAAAGTTTCTCTGGGCAAATTGGTATCCGCAGCAG
Organism: Heterobasidion occidentale; assembly: GCA_039111635.1. Lineage (NCBI taxonomy): Eukaryota > Fungi > Basidiomycota > Agaricomycetes > Russulales > Bondarzewiaceae > Heterobasidion > Heterobasidion occidentale. Next base: position 1,091,552 of record JBCAQO010000001.1, on the reverse strand, counting down.
CCTTGTCTAAAATAACCACTTGGTCGACGTTCTTGAGTAGGACTAACGCTGTGAAGGGATGGTCGATGTCACGAGAAAGTGTGCAAGTGTATGTATTGATTGTTGGCCAAATATCTTGCAGATCTAACTGCTAGCTCCAGTGTCACCTCGTAGCGTCACAGCCAGGGATCGCCGTCATGGAGATTACAATAATAACGGTTCTCTACACGTCGTTCTCCGAGCTGGTGCTACCTTGTGTCTCACGCAACCCAAACGATACCTGAGAGTTACGGAATGACCGGAGCGACCGAATCCGTTTCCACTTAGTAGCGGTTGAAACCTGACAGGAAGGAAGGCCATGTTTCCTTTTCGACCGCGAAGACTTCTGGCCGTACTTAGCGCACGCTATTCTTTTGAAGTCCCCCGCATGTGATCCCCTGCGTGTGTTTGTCCTTAACAGGCATGACAGGTACAGCGGCTTTCTGTTCTGTCATGTCAGCATGCCGGTGAAGAGGCCGATACGTACAGTCACCCTGAGCCCTGAAACATGGCATGCGGAACATAGGTCGCTCTTTTCCAGTTAACACAATCCTTTGGATGGCTGATGCCTTCCTGTTTAGAATTCAATGCGGAGCATGGTGTATTTGCCGTGCGCATCTAGAGAATGCGCATGCCCACATCAGCGCGCCGTGGAAAGGACAATTTCATCAGAATGAATTCCCAGCGCTGCGCATATCCCCATTGCTTCCTGAGCTGCTTCGGTTTGTGTTTTTAACCGTAAATACTTCGTGCATGCCCGCATTTGGCGTCTGCATTGCAATGGCCGGATCGTGAGAAGGCTATAAGTTTTTTTCTCTTTTGAAATCAAATTTCTGGCCATGAGAATAACTTCAATTCTGCCCCGCACCTATCACATTTGACTTAAAATATCTGTCATCAACAAGTGTCATATGATTCCACCTTCATACAGCCTTTGCCTATCCACAATGGCCCTGCCGCCGCTCACAATATGATGCCTAGAGCCTCTCACGATTAGTATGATTTCATCTGACGGTCGGCTCATGGTTTGAAGACAGGTGAGTCAGCGCGCTATGTATCACCGTCATTTCCGTACTACCCTTAGGAGCAGGGCCCCCTCCGCCCGAGCGAAGAGCGCCGTTGTCGCCTATTCTATGGATCGAATGCCCAGCCCAGTGAGCAATGAGTAGCGTCACAACCGGGAATTGTAACTTTCATTCCATACAGACGGTCGAGGAATATGCTATGCTGTTCGAGGGTCCGGTGCGTTTTCAGTCGCTCGCATCATTCTCCGAATCTGATTTCTGATATGCGCATACTATTCAGTATATGGCATCTTCAGGCAATGTATCCCCGTCGTCTGTACATTCGGACCGCATGGGAACCAGGGCACGTATTCAGGCTCCTCAATTAAATAGAGCCCCTGCTATGTCCGGACCATCAGATACGCCTTTCGAATGTACGCGCCCTTATGGCATGCATGCACACTACCATCTGACAAGGTCATTGGTAACGCTGTGTTGAGTCAGGATCTTTCATTTTTTTCCTGGTACTCATCAAGTCGTGGCCGGTATCAACATCTTGTATTTCATAACTCCTTCATTGAACTCTTCTCATGGATTTGGTCTCTTGGGATGGTGACTGCATGCATGGTCACGATGACTCTACCTCCAGGCGGCCAAGTTTATCCTCAGATCGTGAGCATTTCTTGAAGAAGACGATCGTGCGCAATGGGTGTGGAATTGTGTGAAGAATCAACAAAAGTCCACAAAAGTTGCCGAACTTACAGTGGAGCATGTGACCTTCAAAGCCGTGACCTAATTCGACCACCCGCGTCTCTCAGTCCCACGCGCTGACAGCTTGCCTGCATCCGCCTATATCGTGTCTTCAGGTCTTTATTGGCGGACACTTCTTGACTGGCTCGACTGGCTTTGAGCGAAAATGACCGGGCTTCTTATTCTATGCCGACAATGCTGTTCCTCAACTTCCTCCTTCCCAGTATGTGAGAGAGTGCCTCATTGTTACACCATCAATCTGACATTCACTCGAATGGAACGGCAGGCTGCAATGAGAGGCAGACAGTTCTCTCACAGCTCAGTTGCTTTAGCCCGCCAGGTTAAGAAGGCACCAACTTTGTCCAAGGCAGCTATTGCTGCTAGGGCACGGCAAAGGGCACTCAAAGCAGGCAAGAGCATATACGACTCGGAGAAAATGACTCTCTTAGAAGCTATCAATGTTCTGCGCGTGCGTCAGCATGTATTTCTGTTAACAGTTAATTTCTGACTCGATTATACTGCATAGGCTATCGAAGTTGGTTCCCCGAACGCCACATACGAGTTGACCATTAAGACTGAAATGCCTCGAGGATCTACCATTCCGAAAGGGCGCATAAACCTTCCTAGAGAGCCGAAGGCCAAGGCCAAGGACCGCATTCTTGTGTTTGCTGAGGGGAGGGCCGCGGAAGACGCAAAGAGAGCTGGCGCTGATATAGTAGGTGGCGCTGAACTTGTTGATGGGGTACGTGCATTTTCCTCCTTTAGAATAACTCCCTTCATCCACAACTGTCACGGACATCAGGTTCTGAGTGGTCGTCACCAAGCATCCTTGATCCTTTCCACGCCAGCGCTCATCCGGGTTATCACTCCCCGCCTGGGCCGTGTGCTTGGTCCTCGTGGCCTCATGCCATCCGAACGACGGGGGACCGTCACAGATGATCTGGCTGGGTACATACGGCGACTCCAAGGCACCAGCGAATGGAAGGGTGACAAAGCTGGGACGATCCGAGCTCCCATTGCTAAGGTTAGTTGACGTGATTCAACGATTGTGATCAATATAACCCAGACTGACTCTTTCGCAGATGAATTTCCCTGTTGAGGATGTCGTTAGGAACGTCCGCCATTTCCTCAGCTCAGTCAAGCGCGCGACAGGAAATCAGCGAGACTCTACATCCGAGAAGAGTCAAAAGGGTGGCATGCCTGGTAATGTCCGATCTATCTTCCTGCCCACTTAGGCCTGACCATGATGCAGTCAACGCAATCAAAAAGATAGTCCTCAGCTCAAGACAAGGGCCTGGAATCCAAGTATCAGACATGTAAATACCATATAAACATAAGATAGACGTGTTAGTCGACAGCGAGTTAATGATACACGGCGATTGAGGAAACAATGTACAAAACAAGAGACAAGTCATGGTGAAATGCTATCAAACGGCTTTATGTGAACGACGTCTCTCCCTCTGCATCTTCTTCTTCTCTAATGTCACCTCATTTGTTAAGTGGGAGTAGCTGACGGAGGCGTCAGCAGACAATCTTGAACTGCGCTTTCCGATGCCAGCTCCTGTGGCAGGGACCTTGCCTCCTTGACGCTTGGCCGTTGTAGATTGGTGACGAATTTGTGGGCGATTTTTCGGCTCATGCGGGAAGATGTCGCCCCATTCGGACTTGCGAGCGTCATAGTAAGGCTGCTTGCCTTGTGATTTTGGGACTGTCATGCGCGCGATGTTGCCTATAGGCCAAATTGAGTATGAAGAGCGCAGTCTAAACTTGATTAAAAACACTTTACCTTCCGCAGTGCAACTGTCCAGGATTATATGACCACTCCGCTTTAGCGGAGGAAAAATCAGGCGGGGCCAGTGGAAGGCTTCTAATCTCAGAACATCTTCTAAGTCTTTTCGACCGTCTTGTTGGTAAATCGCCGGAGCGTCTGCATAGCCAACATCGGCGGTTTCCGACGGAGCAATAGTGGGCGTGGAGTTCTCGGACATTGGAGGGGAGGTTTCGAAGGATTCATCATGAAGTTGCAGCTCCGCCATGGGCGCCTTGGACTCTAGTTTCTCCAATTCACGTCTCCCAATTTCGCCAATTCTCCCCACTTTACTTTCCGACCGGGGTGGTCTGAGGCCTCGCCGGATGACCACGTAAGAGTAATCGATGTCTTCGTGGCCAGTACCAGAGTGCTTGGTCTTTCGAACGAATTGGGGTCTTTGCAATCTTTGTGAAAAGCCGCACACTAGCCTAGTGGAATCTAAGTGATACAGCGGGCATGCGCCATCATGCGGACACTTGAAACGTAACGATCAGGGAGGATGCCAACGTGGCAGACATCACTCACCGGTGCTACAACATGACAGCCTCTGATTTGAGAATCGTCAACTTTGAGGTCTTCAACCTCGCGCCTTCCCAAATTCAGAAGGTATTCCCTGGCCTCGATGATATTTGAAAAACCAGGACGGGTGCTATGATCGATCAAAACCTGAGACGGCACAATTGTGAGGCAGTAGCAGTAAGCATAATTTGAAACTACCCACGATGACTTCGGCTCCACTTTCCCACATCTCTTTGACTAATGCCTTTCTCTGTAGGGAGGTAGACAAGGAGGAAAGTAGGAACGCCGAGAGGGCCAGAGTTTTACCTCCGTCGGCGCGCGCTACCTTATCTTCGTCATGAATCGCTTTCTGCCAGAGAGCATTCAATTGACTATGTTCGACGACTACAAAAACAATTCTTTCAGTCATAAGGGGTGGATGTAGGCTATTGAGATTACCTTCTAATACTCTCTTTCCGATGCTGACTAGACCTTGACGTTTGTCGATGCCAACGTATTTATTAATTGTAGAGTTGATCAGCCGTGCGTGTTCGTGTGCAGAGTTGCCATCCGATCCATTCTGTTGGAAAACATACGCTGAAGCCCTGGAAGTAGTCAATACAGGGATAATCCAGATAGACGGAATTTCGAGAGAGAGCTACTCGCCAGAGCCCACTTCCGGTCCCTGCGCCCCAGTCAAGCACAGCGTCGACGTTCCATTCAGGCCCTAGCCTTATTCGTGTATGATCAAGAACAGAGTAGATTGCGGAGTAGTGAGCAGGGAGTGCTATTGAGACGAAAGCAGTTCCATCTCGCTCCGAGTGCCGAGCCGCCTGCTTTCGAGACTTGTAATCGACATCGTAGGTGGCATCCCACCCAACACCATTTTCGAGGAAGAGGCGCTTAGCATCGGCATGAAGCATGTGCTTGTCGGATGCTAAGAAAAATATAATAGGTCAAGGTTCAAACAAGCGTGATTCGGACTCACCTGAGATAAGGGTCTGCACAGAATCTCGGAGCTCGTCAGGGATGATGACAGCACCGATACTTTGACTGCCGAATGATGCTGCTGGAGACTTTCGTGACATCCTTGATTCGGACTCTTCGTCGTCCGGCACCACCTCGCTTACCAGATCTTGCTCTGGATATACCTCAAGCTCTCGAAGCTTAGGACGGGTGTCCTCAGCGTGATGATGACGGGATTTGTGGTGAAGAAGCGACATATCAACATCCTTAAGCAGGGCCTTGAAGGCGGGATCGATATCCAGAGGAGCATTTGGATGATGAGACGCCAGATTCAGGCCAGACAAGAATCGAGAATGTCTTGTGCGTAAAACTGCGCGTACAAGTGCATGGCAGCGGGTGCGAAGCATGAAATACTGCAAGTTGAGGATATGGACGTCGAGTAAAAGTGACAACAACACCCAAGCTCCAGAGTTGCTAACGTAATAAGCACTTACAGTAACCGAGTTGTCAAAGGTCGTTCGTTCACTGTTAGGCTGAGTTCCTTGAAGCGCGTCCACGATCCGTCTATCATCATTCTTCTGTCGCAAGGCCACAATGGTCGCAGCCCACTCAACGGAGCTCTTTCTTGATTCGGACAGACCCCTGAAGCGTGCTCGCGTAGACAATGTCGACAAATCCGCCGGTGTCGCGGACCAGGTCCCTTCCCCGGATACAGCACAGGACATACACCTAGAAGACGACTTATCAGATGAAGAAACGGACCGGGTGGAGGACACCAATACGGCTGCGCAAGGGTCTGACTTATACCTCGACACAGTAAGTGGGTCTTGCGGTCATACTGTTATACTGATCCTGAGCACAATAATTTCAGATCAACCGAGCTCTCCTCGATTTTGACTTCGAGAAAGTATGCTCAGTCTGTTCCTCCAATATCAACATCTATGGCTGTCTTGTCTGTGGAAAATACTTCCAAGGCAGAGGCCGTAACTCGTACGCGTATGCCCATTCAATCCATGATGACCACCACGTCTTTATCAATCTCGAAACAACTCAGGTGCGACTAAACTCTGATCAATTCTGTCCGACTATTTGTAACTTACCTTATCAGGTGTACGTTCTACCAGATGGTTATCTAGTGTCTGACCGTCACTCGAAGATATTTCATACGTCCTTTCCCCTTCGTTCTCTCCGTCTTCTGTCAACACTTTATCAACCCCCGCCCATTTGTCAAAACCCTCTTACGATCTCGCATCGAAGCCGTACCTTCCGGGATACATAGGACTCAATAACATCAAGAGGAACGACTACATGAACGTCATAATTCACTCGCTTCTCCACGTACCACCCCTGCGAGATTATCTCTTACTCTCAGATTTCAGTGGAAAGCACCCCGAGTTGTTGAGGCGCTTTGCTACCATATCCAAGAAAATATGGAATCCCAGACTATTCAAAAGCCAGGTCAGCCCACACGAGTTCCTACAGGAAGTAGGGAGAGCTAGCGGCGGCAAATTTCGGATGGAGAGCCAGGGTGACCCAGTCGAATTCCTTGGTTGGTTGTTGAACCACTTACACAAAGATATGGGCGGGACAAAAAAGAAGAATTCCAGTATTTCATATTCATCTAGCCCTTGTTTTCCGACTTTTTAATTTATTTGTGATAGGTATCATATTCTCCACTTTCCAGGGAGAGGTACGGATGGAGACACAGCAAGTTCTTGTCCGCCCAGATGCCGCTGGGAATGAGAAGCCACGGTTCGACATCGACCGGGGTAAGCCATTGCCTTTCAGCTGACGAAAAGATCCTGATGTCGGATGTCGCAAATAGAAATCAAAATCAATGCATCGCCTTTCCTCTTTTTGGCCCTCGACTTACCACCGCCCCCACTTTTTCAAGATGCAGTCGAGAAAAACATCATACCTCAAGTCGGTATCCATGCAGTGTTGGCGAAGTATGATGGAACCACGACCCAGGTTCGCACCCCCATTCTTCCGGGGTAGCGCTTTTGATTCTTAATCTTTCGTCTCTAATTGTGTGGATCACAGGAATCGAGGGGTCAGTTACGCCGTTTCAAGTGCCGGCAGTTACCGAGCTACATCATTCTGCACTACAAACGCTTTACAAAGAATAATTTTGTGGAGGAGAAAAATCCTACAATTGTGAATTTCCCTTTGAGAGGGGTTGACTTTTCCGATTGTAAGCATGCGACCGTAACTTCGATTCTAACGCTTGACGCATGCTTGGCTCTTTTCATCTCTCTCCCTTCAGATGTAGACGCACCGGCATCTCAACCACCGACCGTATATGATCTCATCGCCAACGTCACGCATGAGTCAGTCGCTGGCACCATGAGAGACAAACAGAACACAGTTTGGAAGGTGCAACTTCGGGCAGGTTCTGGCGGAGGCGGGAATGAGAAATGGCTCCAAATACAGGACCTCATTGTCGAGGAGATCAGAAAGGAGATGATATTCTTAGGAGAAACAGTTTTGCAGGTACGCTCCGTGGATGCCCTTTCGAGAGGCTATGTGATCTGATGCATATCTTTTCGGTCAAGATTTGGGAACGTAGGGCTCCTCCACGTGGGTCTACAAAACTTATGGGTGTAGATAGCCGGCCATAGCCAAGCGATCGTCCCTAGTTATTTCATAGAATCAGGAGTCGTTTCTACATCGAAAAGGGTTGGCTGTCAATTGAGACTGAAGCTGAAGGCCAAATACCGCAGAATTTACACATTTTTATACGTTTTACCATTGAAATCGAGTATCTGTATCCAGCGCGGCGCAAGGCCAGCGGTGGCAGTACAGTATCGTGGAAATGTAACGTCTTGGAGATCTCGTGAAGGGCACACTGAAGGCCCGGTGTGTCCGACTCGCCGAAGCGGCTTGGGTTGTGTAGTAGGTGGGTGTGTTATATGGAGTTATGTGTCGAGGGCGATATCCTCAGCGTTAAGGGGGGCGTCTTCAATGTGGAGCTTATACATTTCGGACGGTGGCAAGGTGATGGCCAAGTTCGTGGCCCAAAGACTATGGATACATTGTGACGCTATGACGGCTGCGCATTGCTGCTACTGTGCTCTGGCTTGGACGTTGGAGCTTCCTGCTTGCTTGCCACAGGTTGCTCTGCTAGCAAGCTTGATTTTGCTTGCCTGACCATTTGTGTGTTTCAACGATCGACTCATCGTGGACGACTTCATAGGTACTCACGCTCTATCGCCAGTGCCGCTAGTTGACCTGAACACGTTGACGTTGTCAGGTGTGACCATAGGTCGAAAGATGTATATGCCTGATGCTATGCCTATGAATTCAATTCGTAGTCAGTACGTGAGAGTTCTTTTCTCCTAGGGTGCCTGCATTTTCCTGAATCTGACCTGTGATGCCGGCAACGATATATGGAACCAACCGACGAGACATGGTTCCAGGTTTGGACTCGTTTTCGACTCATGTGTATTTCAACTCCCGCCCGCCACAATGCCGTCACGGTTTCATATAGTAGGTTTTGCATTTCGCCGTCACTCAGCCACACAAACCAGCCAACACTCGTCACCGCTCGCTTATTCTTGAGAATACCACGTTGTGATCGAGGCGCGCGTCAATGCAAGACGACACAGGATGAGCGTATATGAACCCTTTCACGACCTGCGCTAGCTGCAATTAGAATTTAGGTCAGTGGATTTGGATGCCTTTGAATCGTCATCGAGCTGTATCGTCGGAGTCTCACAATGTCATGATCATCTATCGTGATGGATTACACAGCGTGGAATCCACTACTCCTTTCGACTTGTCTAATCAATGTCACTAAACTCGGGGCACATCTGGTAAACTCAATTATGCCAACTATACTCCGTACCCCACCATATCTGGATGTGACTCTTGAATGCGGACACCTTGCTGTACAACGCGTTGATAATCGCACGTATTACAGCTACCCAATTCGATGAGCAAAGTAGACTGGCCGTAAACTCAGCCGACAGCAGCGCCGTGACGAAACGTTTGACCCGGTAATTGATTGTACCGTTTTCATTCCGTGATGGTTAGGAATTCCAGCCTTCCAATATAGAGGTCTGCAAGGCGAGTAACTAGGCATGGGGTTACGCGGCTTCTACTCACTGACGTTCGCTCCTCAAAGACTTCAGGTTTCATGTTGACTAGCCGTCTGCAGCCTAGAAACGGTTCTATCAGCGCCTCTCCCCAGCCAACGGTACCTACCGAAATGTTCCGGACATGGGCGCCAGCAAGCAACCTCAAAGCGTTCCTTTCTATGAGCGCCTGTGCAAAACACCGCTCGCGAGCAGAGCGTGAAGGTCCTAAATGCCTATGCTTGCGTCATGAGTAGGCCTGCGACTGATCGCCGTCTGTCACTAACTATAACGCGCAGTGCTACGTGTCGCATAGGTTACTACATCTCACGCCGGTCCTGAGACTTATACCGGTCGTGAGCAATCCTACCTTTGTGTCAATGCGATACGCCAGTCGTCTAGAAAGTCACGGGGTCTGATATGTTGTTCCACTGTGCAGTCGTGTCCCTCTTAAAATAAAGAGTGAGTGATTGTGTCTTCTTTGGGCCAGATGGTCTAATAGTCCTTGGACTTCATGATGGAGCGATTATCCATGCCCCGCTCATAACCATTCGGCTAGCAAAGAACTTCCGGAGGGAACAGACGTGGGTTCGATGTTGAGAAGAGGGGTAGGTCAGAATGCCCATTGTTCCGGCATAGCCATTCCCGTAAGCCCTCCGGTTGGCAGTAACATAACAGTTGTGTCGAGAATTCTGCCAGAGGGGGTCTATGTTTGAGAAAATAGATGAGACATCATGAAAATATCTAGCGAACGTTTAGTGCGTGACATTCCTCTTTTTGTCCGGTCCCTTGGGTGCTGACGGTGTCAGGGTCTGGAGGCTCACCGCGGTTCATTCAGTTCGCCGTCAATTGATACAAGTGTGTCGAGTCCTGTATAAAGCTGGTTGTCTGGTACGTCGAGTTTATCCCTATCTCACCTACACTCTTCTTCTCTACGATATCCACATACTCCAACTAAACCACCGTACCTGTGATGTCTCACGAGACCAGACGTAGGCTACACACATTTATTTGTGAGAAATAGAGTACTGAACAGTCCAACAGCGACAGTCAAGCTGAATAATTGCGGGTATTTTCTCTAGTTCCTACTGACCTAACTAACGACGCATTCACATTTTCCAGACCTTCAGGACCGTAGAGAGGAGGCGGCGGTCAGTTATGTTGAGCAAGACAGCGGCCAGCCAAATGCGCAAAACAGATGGACCATAACTTGCAATAGTATGCTCCATAAATTATGAATCTACTGTTTCTCTCACTCAATCATTGTCATTAGTTCACGGAGTCATCAAAGGTCGAGCCTCAGCAGCCCGTAAAGCTGATGCTAAGGAGGCCGCAGCTCTGCAGGCTTTACAACAGCTCGGGGTCAATTGAATGGCACGCCAGTTTGATATCGTATATATCTTTTGATCAATGCCAAAGTCTCGGAACGGACTATCAGCGATCCCATCCCTGTTGCACATGTACCTTTACTCGCTCGCTCTCGAATGTACCTACTACTGAGGTATCCTGTGCGTCCACTTCGACCTAGGTCCTCCCAATCGCTGAGTCACAGACTCATTTTCTCGATACATAGTCAACGTGCCCTTAGATGTTGTTACCTTTCAAATCGTCGAGATCCATTGCACAGGTTGCAGTCGTTCAGAGGATGATCGCAGCACAAGCAGAACATTGGAAACAGAGAGAGTGAGTCAGAATCTCAGAAATACAACGCGATTCTACGAGACACAAGAGACCACAAAATATCCAGCCACATCCAGAAGGAAGCTATGGAGAAAAATGGCGCAGAAACATCAGGTGTCACGAGACCTCAAGATCCTGAGTGCCTCTTCGGCTGCGACGTCTCTGGCGATGCTTCTGTGGGATCCTGTTCCAGTGGAGATGGCTTCATCGTCGACTATGAAAAAGATTAAATGAGTCGCGCAGCAAGTAGCTATCAACACCTCTCTCACTCTTGCAGATTGACGTCCACACGGGAGCATGGGCAGGTCCAGAGGAGGACTCTTCCCACCTCAGAGATGGCAGCATGTCCTTCGATTGAAGGTCTTTAGGATATGGATTAGAAAGATATCACCGACGAGTCAGATCGCGCTCACAGTTGTTCAAGGCGATACTCATTCTCCCTGAAAAACAAAAGTGAGAATGTCTAGAGAATGCGCATGTTGTTGACAGCCAACTTACCAGTAGACATCTTGGTCGAGCTGAGCCGGTATGCGAATCATCGAACTTCTAGGCAGCCTCTTATACTTACGTGCGAAGCAACAGCTGAGGAGATGGTTCTCGGCGCACGCCTGGTCAGCCTCGAAATGCCCAATACGTGCGTCCATGTCGCGGTAGTCGGTGACGTCCGATCCCTTCAATCTGCCATGAACATTGAACCCTGAACACTGCTGGAGTAGGTGTTCTTCGGACAGATGCCGACGGTATTTGTCCTTCCAGAATTACCACGCGCCTTCATCTGAGAACCAGCCCTCGAGAGATGAATGGAAAAGATCAGGAGTACGCATGTCATAGATCGCCGACCAATGTGAATGCAACAGACTATGCATTTCAAACATCATAATCTTGGATGTGCAGCGTGAAGCGCGAAAGTGGCGAATAGGAGCGTACCAGGAGGCAGTCAGTTGGCATGGTCGGAGTACGAGGACGAAGATCTCTACGAGGCTTATCTGAGAACCTCTCGGATCTTCCACGAATCTGATAAAAAGAGAACAAAGGGGTAGATGGAATGTGACTCACCTGAAGGCCGGTGTCATAAGCCACGAAGGCGCGCACGTCCGCGATCACGAATCGGCACCAGAAGTTAATTGGAGGGACGAGCCAGTGAGGTATCACAGAGGTCTCCGACGCTCGTCGACGATTTCCACGTGAAACCACAAGAATATTTCTGTTTTAGTTCTGAGCTCTACAGATTCCACCACAGGACTTGAGGATTCCCAGATATGGATGGAGCGAAGGCCTGAGAAAAGATATAGAAAGCAAACATCACTGCGGCTTCTACCGCCGGAGGCAGCTGAGTCTATAGTCGGAGACAGGTACGCGTAGTCATTTCTACGCATCTGATACGACCACAGAATTAGTTACGGATCGACGCTGTCCTTCTAGCCTCCCCCCTGCAGCATTCTTGAATGCCGCTGTTTGAATCCGAGATAACAATTGTGAAGGGATACTCTCGAAACGACCTCCATGACGGGGTGATTGAATTGTCAGCACACGACGTGAGTCTCGTAGGGCTACATACCCAATCACCAAAGTTACATCGTCGTTGTTGTAGCAGAGAGGCAGAAGGCTGCGGCGTTGGCCGCCTGCGATTGTACATGAACGTGGTGGCGGTCTGCGTTGATGATCGTCGATAAGGCAGGGTTCTCCAGGGTTCTCTACATCGTCATAGGTGCCTCGAAAAGTCTGATCCAGCCGCGTTCGAGAAGGTAAACCGTGACCACGCGCCCACTTGCCAATGCTCTTCGGTCATGCAGAACGCGGCAAGGCAAGCGCAATACCAGCTGAGCGTGTGATGGGCCATTGCCTTGGCATCTCGAATCACGAGCTCCTTCACAAAGCTACGCACGCCGATTAGAATATCGATGTCTGAGAGGTGTTGAAGGGTTCCTCGGATTGCATGCGACTAGAGTGGTAACTTAGTGAGACGGTGTCGAGTCAACGACCAGGCCAAATGGGGTTTGCCGTCGGCAGCGTCAAGCCGCTGAGCGGTGCTGCGCCACAAGAAAATTTGATTTCGAAATTCTGCGCCCATCCTAGTAACTTAGTGAGCGGACATTGTTAATGTGGTGAGTGACTCGAAGCTATTCAAGCATATGACTCACTGCACATAAGCGGTAGGCCTCGTGTGTCCAGCCTGAAGATCAAACGGCAGTGTCCTTGTCGAGTCTGTCGTCATAATATCGGCAGACCGGAATCGCAGCAGATAATAATACTATTAGACCGGTGGTTATTGCAGTTGATCCGATGATCATGTTTGTTCTCATAGTGCGATGAAACAAGAAAAGTTCGAATTCTTCATTTATCAGTATCTTATACCATGAAGTCTGACTCGCCGCCCGTCACGTTAGGTATCAGTTTCGAGTCACCTAGATCCTTCCGAGCCACGATACAGTAATCGCTGACAAGACAACTTAGCTCCACATATCGAGCAGCGGTTGTTGGCGCCAAGCGCGAACACAACGCTTGCCTGATTGGGCTCGTAAATTCGTGCGGCGCGACAATCACAACAGCTGTAGGACTTTGCTTGATGGTTCAAAAGGCTGCACGCCATGCTGCATTATGATCCGCAGCGACGGCCATAACGGCACGCCGTTGTCAGCATTTGACAAGAAACTTATCGTACATGACAATTATAAGCATACAACTGGGAGTGTGGATACAGATGACTGCGTGGCCTGCAGAAAAGGTACATTGAGGGATCGGCGTCAGCGCATTTGTTTAGTAATTAGTTGGCTCACCTAGACTAACGCCTCATCAAGTAACACAGGGCTGCTTTGGCTGCCACCGCCTTCGCACCATTTGCATGAAGACCTTGTCCATAACCAATTGCTTGACCGTTGACTATCAAAGAAAAAACAATCATCAGACTTCTCTGGACGGCTCAAAATTAAACAGTCATGGACTTACAAATAGCGGTCATATGATGTATGCACTGGTGTGGTGGCCCTGTGGTTTCGTTCTTCCACCTCAACAGATGAGCTTCTCTGGTCATCTGAAGATAGTTGTTCAATTCGCGAGGCCAATCTGAGAGCGGCGCATTCAGTCCCCGGGAATGAGCACATGGAAAAGGATCGGCTCACCTTTGTCCATGTCGCAAAAAAGTAGGGATTGGAGAACGAGATATGTACAGGTGCTGAGGCGTCGAGGAGACTTGTCGTGTTGCTGACCAGAACATGTCTTCGCTCTATGCTTTATACGCAAGACTCTCCGAGGAGCCAGGACTATAGTTCAGAGAATACGCAGGAGTGTAGGGCTCGGACGACCATCGTCCGTCGTTTCGACATACCTCTGTATCAGCGATGACTGCAAAATGCGTAGAGGTCATCGCGCTGACAGCCACGGCCACGGCTACAGCTACAGCTACAGCTATCATGCTCCGCGTAGGCTGCCCAAACGCGGTGCGGTGTAGGGCCCGTGCAGATCCAGGTGGATGATGCGCGAACAGTCTGATAGCCGGGGAGCGCGGAGCGGGCAATCGTGAGTCTCGTCTCCGCAGACAGCATACGACCAGCCTTGTGAGGGCCGCCCACGGAGTGTGCGTCAGGCACCGCCGGAACCTGCGAATAGCGAAAATTGCTTTACTACTATCCTCGACAGTTAAGCCCATCGGGCAGAGCTGAATCGGCGGGTCAGTAACGTACTCGACGTCATTATAAGGGCAAAGTTACCACCTTAGCGGCTCGAGGCCGACGCGCACTTCCCGGCGCCGCATCACCGTGGGATCTCAGCGCTCGGCGCCTAAGACCTGTTGATTGTGTCTTGTGGTGGCGCTTTCAGTCTAACAAAGTACCGTCGCTGTTCTGACGGTGCTCGAATATTTGTGTGCACTTCGCGAGAGGTTATCGTGCTCTGGACATATCTTTAAATGAACCAAATTCATATACTCCAAGCCAGCGATCGGACTCTACATGTACAAAGCAACGGGCTTGGGAATCAAGAAATCAGTCGGACGGTTTGTCGAATCTATGCTGCTTGAAGGAGTGTAAGCACGGTTCAGGCGGGGGATTCAATGCCCTCACAAAAACTCAGGCTGCACCGAGTGCCTGCAGCGCTGAGCACTGGCATTTCGTTTGGCTGCATTACGAGTGGTGCCGTGGCCTACACCGATCACTTGACCACCGACTGCAAGACCATCGTCAGTCCCTGGTGTGCAAAAGAATATGGCTGATCTCACGGAGGGCGGTGGCGTGGTGATTGACCTGGTCCAAAGGCCCATCCTGAGCGAACTGCCATTGCAGCAAATGGGCCTGTCCCTTCCTCTGTAGGTGATTGTTGAATTGGACGGCGGGATCTTGAGCGGTGAGCCGTCAGATAGTGTACGAATGCTGCGGTTTAACAGGCGTACCGTATTGAGAAGACATCGTAGAAAGCCTGCGAGGTGTGTTTGAGTGGGAATGAGTTGTTGAATGAGTAGAGCAATTATCTATCATGTTTTATACTGACCTCCGCCCTGTCCACAGACCACACATGACGACGGTGCCCATTTCTCCAAAAATCTCGGTCGAGGTGCGGAACACATGAGATTCCGCGCTCACGAAACAATGATCTTGTCCTACAGCCCTAAATGAAGGATAACTGTATGACATGAAGGGGGACTTACGAGAGATTTCTTGAGATCGCGTTCCTGCGTCTGGTAACACCGACCATCGAACGAATGACAGATGACCAGCGGTAGACGGTTCCATAACGGTTGTGAAACTGGCAGGGCCCTCGTCGCAGGAATGGAGACGGAGACTCGATATTCTGAAGCAAGCGTTCTGCCTGCCAACACGTGTGGAGACTAGAAACCCCCAAAAAAGACGTTCCGTACATCAGAACGCACTCCACCCAGTTGCGCAAAACTGTGAGGTAACTGATGAGCGATTTTAACCTTTGTCCCGTTCGAGAAGCGGGAAATATTACAAGGTGGGCGTATGAAATTCCTCTCCCTAGACGCCATTGTTTAGGGATATGAAGATCGACGGCGTCAAGGAATGAGCGGAACAGCCCACTTGGGGTTCTCGTTATACGTGCAACATTTCTGTCTGATGGGTCTCGCTAGGAACACAGAGCTATACAGGGGGCCCGGCAATCGTGAGCAATTGGTTTCGAAACATAATGAGCCGCTGCCGTTTCCACCCAGACATTGTCTGAGAGGGCGGGGTATTATTGTCGCGGAACACAGGCGTCGAGCCAGAGAGCGAGCGCTATTTGGGTTGGAATCAGTGACTGATGTGGCGCCAGTTGGAGCGGTCCGGGGAGGGAGCAGCGATACCTGTGTAGAAGAAGCCAATCGCGTCCATGCATGGCCTGCTGCAATGCAACGGGAATGGGGCACATGGTGCCCCTGCACCGGGACGAGAGCGCGGGAGGGCGAGATCGATAATAAAAAGCGGCAAGGGGCCGGCAAGAAGACGGAATTTGGCAGGGAGGGACAAAGGAATGGGCTCCTAGTTGTGTTGTTCCCCGAGAATTGTTGGGAAGTTGGTAAATGGGCGTTTCAAGCTGTCGCGGCTTGGGCCCGCGGGACGATGGTGCAAGGGCGGCCGGGTGCGCGCATGACCCGGGATTCCATCGTTGACGAGAGCGGAATGGGCAGGAAGGGAGTCGAGGCGAGAACGGCAAGCACCGCTAGGTGCGTGGGAACATAGAGCGGGGGTTGAAAGAGGGAGCGCAAGCCAACGGACGCATCAGCGCACGCTCAGCCGTCCCTCCCCGTCCCCTCCACCGCTCACATCCCCCACCCGTCCTCGTTCCTGGGCCTCGAAAGCTCATTTGTTTGCTGCTTGCCCGCTCACAGTCGCGCCCCCCCCCCCCCCCTCCCCCTTTTGGCTTCGCAATTCCCATCCGCATCCCGTTCCCACGCACCCCTCGTCTCCCCATTTCCCCTCCATCTCTCTCTCTCTCTCTCTCTCTTCTCCTTCTCCCTTTTCCGTCTCCTTTCCGTGAGTAGTCCCCTTCAGCGCGCTGCCCCATCGACTCACCTCTGACACTCTCAACATACTAGCCATCGCCCTCCTTTCTGTCTCGTCGCCAACGCATCCGACGCCGCTCAACCCCCGGTGATCCAAAATCATGTCTCAAGGACAGGGCGACATTCAAGAGCGCATCGCAGCTGCTCGCCGTGAGGCAGACAGCCTCAAAGAGAGAATCAGGGCCAAGCGCGAGTCTTCGGCCGACACCAGTCGTCAGTCGCTATCGCCTATGCCCGCCCTTGCTTATTCACATCAATCTCCCCTGTGCAGTGCGCGCTATGGCGGCAGAGGTCGACGCCCTCCCCCGTATCGTCATGCGACCCCGCCGTGCCCTCAGAGGCCATCTCGCAAAGATCTACGCAATGCATTGGGCGACCGACAAGAGGCATCTCGTATCGGCTTCCCAAGACGGAAAACTCATCGTCTGGGACGCCTACACGACAAACAAAGTCCACGCCATCCCCTTGCGATCGAGCTGGGTCATGACCTGTGCCTATTCGCCATCTGGCAACTTCGTCGCTTGCGGCGGTCTCGACAACATCTGCTCCATATACAACCTTCACAGCAAGGAAGGCAACGGCATCAAGGGCGCCAGAGAGCTCTCTGCCCATTCGGGTTACCTCTCTTGCTGCCGATTCATCAATGACCGTCAAATCGTCACCAGCTCCGGCGACATGACTTGCATGCTTTGGGACATTGAGGCCGGTGTCCGCGTCGTAGAGTTCAGCGACCACACCGGTGATGTGATGAGGTAGGCGCCTTTTTCATTTTGTCTTTGCGAACCGCCCGTATTGATCGATGTACCAAGTCTCTCATTGGGACCAAATCAGAACGTCTTCGTCTCGGGTGCCTGTGACGCGACCGCGAAGCTCTGGGATATCCGCAGCGGCAAGGCTACCCAGACGTTCACTGGTCACGAGTCTGATATCAACGCGGTCCAGTAAGTCTATCGCAGATCCTTTTCCCCCCCGCTGCATGACCAATCTGTCTCAGGTTTTTCCCGAATGGCGATGCGTTTGCAACGGGTTCTGATGACGCCTCCTGCCGGCTGTTTGATATTCGCGCCGACCGAGAATTGAATGCGTACACGCACGACAACATTCTCTGTGGAATCACCTCGGTCGCGTTCTCCATTTCTGGTCGGATCCTGTTCGGTGGATACGATGACTGGACATGCAACGTCTGGGACACCCTCAAGGGCGAGCGTGTCGGCGTTTTGACAGGACATGACAACAGGGTCAGCTGCTTGGGCGTGAGCACGGACGGCATGGCGCTTTGCACAGGCAGCTGGGACAGCATTCTCAAGGTCAGTTTTTCTTCGTGCTCATCGATTCCATCTTGGCTTGACGTCTGTCGGCTCATTCTAGGTCTGGGCGTAATGGCGCATGCACGGTTCCACGGCGCCTTTCATACCCTCGTCGTCGGAGCTCCACTCGTTTCGCACGTATCCTATTTCTCCTCGGCTCCGTTCCTGCTGGTATTATCTGTCATTTTATATCCCTGTTCCCTTTCCCTAGCCTGCGCCGCCCTTCGAACGTCGACGGACGGACGCCCCGAGTCAGTCCTTACAGTCCCATTCGCGTCTCCCTTCACGATTGAGGGGTTCTTCCGTTTCTTGTGCTATACATACCGTCTCCTGTCGTGCTCCACATTCTTATTTCTCTCTTTCTGAAATATGTTCCACTGCTACCCCCGGTCCGCGATCTATATATCTGTCTCTTTTTTTCCAATGAGAAATATGCTTGTACTGGACGTTGCGGCGGTGTGACCAAGCTTGTGTACGTGAGCGAGAAGCATGATGCTGTTGTGGCTGAACGGCGCGTAGCACTGGCTGCAACGCGACACGCCCGGTTTCCGCTGCGCTCATTGACCTTGACCCTCTCCACCTCGCTGCCTCGCCTCGCCAAACTTAACACACGGGCTATTATTGCATACCCTGACATGTCAGAAGACGACCGAGCTGCCAAAAGTGCCAGGGCAAAGGCGCTGGTGGGTTTTCGTCACCGTAACGGTGCTGCGTTCTCTGGAGGAACACGGCTGATCTTCCATTCTGTGTTCGTGTGGACGTAGCTCAAGAAAAGACAGCAGAAGAAGGGAGGCGCCGCTGCTGCCTCGAGCACACCAACGCCCGGTTCTCCTTTGGTCCGCGCGTATTCTCCCGCCCTGTCAGACACCCCCGCGGATGAGGACCAGGGCGAGCTTGCAGACGTGTGCGTGCCCACCCCGTTCTCTCGGTATCGTCGGAATACGCTGACGCGCGACTCCGCCATCGACAGCTTCGCCCGGGGCGCAGCGCCTGCAAACTCGGCCGACGTGCCGTGGCTCGCGTCTCTCGAGCGAGTGGGCTCCCCCCCCGTCCCCCCGGCGCCCTCTCCCTCGTCCTCCCCTGTCCGTGCAGCCCAACAGCCCGTGCCGTCGTACTCGGCCCAGTCCCCTCCTCCTCCGCCGGCGCCGTCGCCGTCCCCACCCCACCCGCCGGCCGCGAGCCCACCCGCAGAAGATGAAACGGACAGCCTGCGCACCGTCATCCAAACCCAGCAGCAGACGATCTCGCTGCTGGTTTCCGAAAAGGCCTCCTTGGGCGCCTCGGTCGAGCGCCTGTCCGAGGTGGAATCGAGTGAGTGCTGATTCGGAACGACGCCTCCGCGCCGCCGCGTGCGCGAGTCTGACGGCAACTGACTTGGTTCCCGCGTCTGATAGGGCTGCGCGAGGCGGATCGCGCCCTACAGCTTGAGCGCGACGCGGGCAGAGCGTTCGAGGCGCGGGTGACGCAGCTCGAGCAGGACGCTCACAAAGCGTCCGCGCGGATCGAGGAGCTCTCTGCGCGCGAGCGCACGCTCGAGGACACGTTCCGAGAGCAGGTGAGTCCCGGCTTTTTCATTGATCAACGGCTCGCAAACGGGCTCACGACGATCCATCACACCCACCACTACCGTCACCACTCCCACCGCACTCGTAATGACAGGAGCGCGAGCTGCAGCTGACCAAGGGCGCGGCGGATGAATTCCAGGCGGAAGCAGAGCGGTCCCTGAGACGGGTACGCGAACTCGAAGAGCAAATCCAGAGCGATGACCGTGTCGAGCGCCTGGAGGCCTCACTGCAGAACGTCCAGGATCATGCTAGCGAGCTCGAATTCCAAATGTCTAAACTTAAGCAGGTGGGCCCCTTCCCCTCCGCCTCACCTCGCGCGCTGTGAATGAACAAGGGGATACCCACCCACCCACCCCCTCCCGCGTCTCTTCGGATCAGGCCCACGCTGCGCTCAGGTCGGAGCGCGACGCGTTGGAGTCCCAGCTGCAGGCACGCACCGCCTCGGAAGCCGAATGGGCACAGAAGCACGCCGATCTCGCGCAGCAGCACGCAGAGGTCCAACAGCTGCTGGACGCCCTAACCGCCGAGCACGACTCGCTCGCCCGCGACCACGCGGACCTCGCCGCGCGCCTAGAAGCGCGCCAGCAATCTCTCTCAGAGCTCCAGGCCGCGGCGTCCCAGGCTGCGGCCGAGCACGCGGCGACCGCGCGCCAGCTCCAGGCCGCGCAGGGCGACATGCGCGCTGCGGTGCGCCGCGCGGACGAGGCGGAGCGGCAGCAGCAGGCCCTGCAGGCTGAGGGCACCGCGCTCATGGGCGCGCTGGACGAGATGCGGCCGAAGATCGTCCTGCTCACGGACGCGAAGCTCGAGCTGACGGAGCGCGTGGCGGGGCTCGAGCGCGCGCTGCGCGACCGGGACAGCGTCGTCAGGCACGTAGAGGCCGCGCTGGGCACCGCGCGGGACGAGAAGGACGCCGCGGAGGCGCACCTGCGCGAGGCGGAGGCGCGGCACGAGGCCGAGCGCGGCGCGGCGCAGGAGGGCATGGGCGAGCTGCAGCGGGCGTACGGCGAGCTGCAGGCGGAGCTGGACGTCGCGAGCGCGGGCGTGCGCGAGTTCGAGGCGGACCGCGCGGCGCAGCGGCAGCTCGTGTCGCGGCAGAGCGGCGAGATCGACCGGCTGCAGGGCGCGGTGCACGAGCTGAAGGACGTGGTCGCCTCGTTGCGCGTCGAGCTCGACGAGCGGGGGACCGCCGCGTCGGAGCAGCAGGAGTTCCTGGAGCGCGCGCGCAACGACGTCGAGGCGCTGCGTTCCGACCTCGCCTCTCGCGACGAGGAGCTCGAGCAGCTGCGCGCGGCCGTCGAAGAGGCGCAAGTGGCGGCGGCGGCAGCGGCGGCAGACGCGCACGACGAGGACGACGAGAGTGTGCGGGGCCCGATGTCGCCCGCGCTGGACCGCGAGATGCTGAGCGCCCTGCGGCAACAGCACGCGCTCGAGCTGTCCGCGGCGCAGTCGCAGATCCGCGCGCTGCAGACGGCCGTGTTCGAGGCCGAGGCGCGCGCGCACACGCTCCAAAAGCACGCGGGCGCGCTCGAGGACCAGCTCGCGCGCGGGGCCGCCACGGGTGTAGGCGCGGGGGCAGGCGCAGCAGGAAACGGGACGGCCCCGCGCGCGCCGATGCTCGCGGGCAAGGCGGCGAAGGAGGGCCCGCCGTCGCGCCCGTCGAGCCGCTCGCGGAACCACTCGGACGACCTGCGGCGCGCGTCGCTCGCGCGCCAGGCGAGTGGGGGGGCGCCGCCGCCGCTGGCGTCGCAGACGCTGCTGTTCGGGCAGAACCTGTCGCCCGAGACGCGGCACAAGCGCAAGGTCAGCCTGAGCATGCTCAAGGCGCGGATCGACAGCGAGGTCGCGGCGGCGGCGGCGGGCGCGTCGCATCCGTCGTCGAGGGCCGTGTCGCCTGCGCCTGTGGGAGCGGGAGCAGGGGGGTGGGCGTCGCGCCGGCCTGCCGACGGTGGTGGAGCCGCACTCGCTGGCGCCGCTGAGCCTGTCGCTGAAGCATCCGCAGTTCCTGGACGAATCGCATATTTTCTGGTGCCACTCGTGCCGGGGCGAGCTCGTCATTCTCTAACACGCCCCGCGCGCGCTCGTTACTCATACGTTTTTACATACTCACCACTACTACGTTGTCCGTTTTGATTTTTCGGGATTCCATCGTTTGTCACCCACTCTTAGTCCCTCGCGTTCGATCGGACGCTAGGATAGTATATAGCAGTTTGTGCTAGATTGTAATACATGGGACAGGAAAGGGAGGCAATTAGGTTTCACAGTAAGTATAGACAGACGTTCGTCAATGTGCAGCCCGCCGCCAAGGGGAGAGGGGCACCGCGACGATGACTACGCGGGGTATGCGCCGGAGGCACAGCGTGTGCGTGCGCTTCCTCTAAACCATTCCTGGGCGCTTCGTCTTGAGCTTGCGCAGTCTCTGGAGCAGCTCCTGTCAAACCGAGACCACCATCACCACCACGGTCATCAGCGATCCGCGGACACAAGCCAACGGGCCAGAACAGAAACGAAAAGAAAAGAAAAACACGCACCTGCATCTCTTCCGGCTGCAGACTGCCGCGGCTGCCGTCCTCCTCGAGCCCGTGCTCGATGCTGTCGAGGATCTCGCCGACGAGGTCGCGGTAGTCGACGCCGAAGAAGCTGGTGAGCTTCGCCGCGCGGCGGCGGCGGGCCTGGAAGGAGACCATCTCGGGCTCGGGGGACGCGAGGGTGTACTGCGACGCGAGGGAGAGCGTGGAGGTGCGGACGGGGAGCGAGCGGCGGCGCTCGGCGCGGAGGGCCTTGGCCTCGGACTGCGCGAGCGCGTGCATGTACGGGTGCTGGTGGGGTTGCGGGGATTGGTGGTGCTGGTACGGGTGCTCCAAGACGTTGTGGGGTGGGGTGGTGGAGGGGTCCAGGGAGGCGAGGTCGTTGGTGATGTATTGGTGGAGCTCGGCCAGGGACTCCTTGTCGTCCTGCAGACGGGACAAAATATCAGCCATCCATGAGGATATATTACGTGGAGCACGGACCCTATCGATGATGTCATTGAGGGAGTTGAGGGAATGGCGGTAGTGCATGTAGATGGACGACGCGCGGTGGTCGACGGTGAGGGACGCGGAGGGAGACGATGGGGAGCCAGAGAGGGTGTAGTCTGCGTCGTGGAGGAGGAGGTTCTGCATGGATTCTGACGGGCTGGAGTGGCCGGGGCGGTGAGAGGATCTGCGGCCCTTGCCCTTGTTGATGTAGGCGCTCTGGTTTATGTTGCGGCCGGTGGGGGACGCGGGAACGCCGCCGAGGGACGGGGAGGCAGGTCGGAGGCGACGCTGAAGCGGGCGGAGGAGGTGGGGGAGTGCGGCGTGACGGCCGGGGAGTGACGGGTATGGTAGAGGGTCTGCGGGGGCGGGACGCCGAACATCTGCAAGCGAAAAGCGTGAGCGGACGGCGTCGGCGGGGGCGGCGGCGGCGGCGTGACGAGTGCGCACCTTTTCCATCTTGATGGCCCTGCGGACGTTGATGGCCTTCTCGCGGTCGTCGAGGTCCTCCTTGACTCTGTCGGCGGGGTCGAGCCATTGCTCTTCATCTCTGCCGCGGAGCTGCTGCGTCGGCGGAGGCGGCGCCACGCACGAGCGTCGGTGTCCGAGGGGTCGTCGGCGGGGATTGCGGGTTCGGGGAGCGGGATCTGGGGGGCGGGGAGGGATGCGTCGGGATCAGCGTCGTTGAGGCCGAGGACAAGAGAAGCGGGGACACGCGAGCCGAGGAAGCGGTGGAGCTTAGCGAGTTTCTCACGCTTGCGCCTGCGCTCCTCCTCCGCCGGATCCAGCATCAGGGAGGCCATGTCGTCCAGTCCGTCCCCGCTCATCGTCGTTGCCGTGGAGAGCACAGATAGGCGCCCGTGCACCCTCGAGGTCCTTCCCGACCTCCCCCTCGCCCCCTTCTCGGTCCCCCGCTCCTCGTCTGACAGGTCCATGAACGACTCCGCGTCCGTCTGTCTACCGCTGCCCCCGACCACCCCCGACCACCGGTCCGACAGCACCGTGCTCATCTCGCTCGGACTCAGTGGCATCGACCGCCGCCTGCTGCTGCTGCTGCTCTGCCCACCCACCCCGACCTCCCCCTCGCCTCCCGATATCGACACCGCACCCCGGTGCCCGTGCCCCGGCAGCACCAGCCGCGCGGGCGGCGACCCCTGCCGCGGCGATCCACCCGCCATCGCCATCGCCAGCCCGGACGGCGTCTGCCCAAACACCTGCGCCAGCTTCCGCGTCTTGCGCACCAGCTCCGCCCGCTCCTGCCGGTTCAGCAGGTTCGTCGTCGGCGGCACGTCCGGCGAGCGCACCGGCGACGCCGACGCCGACACCGCGGGCGAGCTCGTGGCGGACAGCGACAGCGCCGGCGTCCCACACCCGCCCCCGGGCGTGCTCGGGGACCGCTTCGTCGCGGGCGTCGACGTCGACCCGCGTCCGTGGAAATGAGGCTTCGGGGCCTCCGGGAGCGGAGGCTTGGGCCCGCGACGGGTTTGCTGCTGATGATGCTGTCCGCCCGTGATGCACAGCCACGACGAGTTGAAAGGTCCTGTCAATTGGGCGCTTAGAGAGATAATGAGATGCGGGGACGCACTGCTTTATCGTAGCCAGTGTCTACTCGTATGTGCGCCCGCGTGCCACCGCGCGGCGCGGGGGCGAGGGCGGGGCGCGGGTCCGCCTCGCCCTCCGTCTCGGTGCCTCCGTCCGAGTCCGCGTCCGCGTCGGCGGGGCCGATGCGCTCGGGACGCGAGAAGCGCATCGGCGAGAGCACGACGGGGGAGTCGTCGGAGTACGCCGTGTCCGAGCGCGGGCGCACGCTCAAGCCGCCGTAGTACACGTCGTGGTCGTCCGCGTCGGAGGCCTGTTGCTGCTGCTGCAGGCGGTCGTGGCGGCTGAAGTGGGGCGTCGAGGGCGAGGTGAGATCCATGAAGGACTCGCGCGCGGAGGACGCGACGGAGCGCGTGTCGTCAAAGTCGGAGCTGCTGTCGTCGTAGAAAGAGCGTCGGGCGCGGGGCGCGTGGTCGTAGTGATAGTGTGCGTGTGCCATTATTATTACGCTGCGCGGGGTGGCCAGTAAGATACGAGTTTAATAGAGGACGGTCCTAGTGGAGACGTAAAAACACAATCCGGCGTGAAGGGAGAGGAGAGGAGAGCGCGAGAGCAGGCGTCGGGCGTTTAGAAGAGAGGAAGGGAGAGAAGGAGAGCAACCACGAGGAGGAAGCCTCAGAGAAGAAGAGAAGACAGTAGTGATTGGGTGGGAGCGCAGCGGACGGGGTCGTGAACGCAAAAAGAATCGAGGAGGAGACGGGTGGACAGATGGAGAGAGGAGAGCGAGAGAGGAGGGACCGTGCGGGTGAAAAACGAGGAGAGAAAAAAAAAAGCGAGACACCAGGCCAAGTCTAATAGTAATAGAGATACAGCGCACCTGCCACACAGGTGTAAGTAGGAACCCAGCCGTGGGAACGCACGATCGAACGTGGCCTGGGCCGCCGCGCCAGATAACCGACCGGCTCGGGCGACGGCGTTGACGACGGCGACGGCGACGGCAACGGCCTCCAGTCGCGCACAGTCGAGCCTGTGGTCGCGCTAGAACGTCCATCAGCCCCTTGATCTTCGCGACGACCCACAAACACGGGGCCGACGCGTGCCACCATGCTAAGGTCGTCGGTACGGCGCGCGTCAAGAGTCATATTATCTCCCCCGCCCCGCCGCGGATCAGCCCCAGTGAGTCAAGCGACCTCTGCCGTCGCACACTACTCGGTCATATTACCGTAAAGTAAAGTATCGATCGATCGCTACGTGCGCGCGTATGGTACAAACAGTGATTTTGTCGACGTCCTCCGAGTATCTGCCCCAGCTTCCGAGTGTCTAGCATGTCCGTGTGCGAGTCCGTGCTCCTGCTCCTGCGCCTGCTCCGTCGCTGGCGGCGGCGGTGGCGGTGGCGCCCCGCGCCCCGTCCCAAACGCAAACAGCCCCCCGCGCGCCTTGCCCTCCGCGATCCTGCGCCCCCACTCCGCCTCCGCGCGCCGCTGCTGGTGCTGCCGCCGCGCCGCCTCCCTTTCCCGCTCCGTCGTCCCCGTCTGCGCGCCCAGGTTCGAGAACGACCACATCTTGCTCAGCATCTTCTGCAGCGACCCGTGGCTCCGGCTCCGCGTCGGCGACGGCGGCGTCGGGATCGGCGTCCCCGCGCGCATCACCGACTGCGCCGTGTGCGGCCGCTCGGAGAACCGTCGATCGGGGCTCGCGTTCAGGCTCTTGCTCAGCTTGATCTTGCGCACGCCCCCGCGCCCCCCGCCCTTGCTCCCGCCCTTCCCGCTGCCGCCGCCGTCGCCAGCACCCCCGCTGCTGCCGATCCCCGCGCCGATGGCGTGCACGTGCGCGTGGAAGGCGTGGTCCTCCGCGGAGAGCGTCGAAGTCGAAGCCGAAGAGCACACGGACGCGGATGAGGCCGCGGCCGGGTGCACGCTGCTGGCGGTCGCGAAGGACTGCCAGGACGGCTGCTGCCGCACGATGCGCGGCGCGGGGTTGATGAACGGGTTCAGCTGCGCGGCCGTCGCGCTCCACCGCGTGCTCACGTTCACGTTCACGCGCGTGGGCGACGCCGGCGGGCTCGTGTTGCTCGCGCCCAAGATCCGCCGCCCCACTTCGACTCCCCTCCCTGTGCCCCCTGCGAGCCCCACACTGTTGCTGCTGCTGCTGCTGCTGCTGCCGCCGCCGCCGCCGTCCTCCTTGTCCGACGGTGAGTCTGGTGTCGAATTGGATACGTCGCCCCGCTCGGCGTCCCCGAGGCAGATCGTCGCCCGCGACGAGACTTTTCGAGGACCGCGCGGAGGCGGCGGCAGGCTCCGCGTGACAGGAGGGTCCGCGTTCGCGGCCGCGGCAGCAGAAGCAGCAGCGGCCGCGGCGGCGTGCTGGGACGCGTGCTGGAGGAGGTCGGCGGCGGCGACGACGGCGACGGTCTTGGCGCGGGTGTGCTGCTCGGCCTGGGAGCGGAGGCTGACGCCGCTGGTCTGGCGGCGGATGCGCGCGTCGTGCTCGAGCAGCGCGTCGAGGTTGGAGGAGATGGCGAGCGAGCCGGACGGGATGGCGAACGTTGCGGCGGAGGGGCTCGATGTGGGTCGGGGGTGCGCCATGCCGCCCAGTCGAGGGTGTTGATGGTGGTGGTGGTGGTGGGGCGAGAAGGTGAATGAGAGTCAGAGGATGCGCACGCGAGCGACAATGGGGAGATATAGTGTGTGTGTGTGTGTGCGCGCGTGCGTATAGAAATTCCAGAATAAACGCGCCGCGTGTGGATTATATGTAACTTGACTAGGGCAGAAGCTAGTCCTGGTGCGGAAGGCGGTTCAGGAGAAGGCGAGCACGAGGACGATCAGAACGGACTCACGTTGAGGAGACAGCTGGAGATAGAGTAGCAGTAGTGGTAATATTAGGGAGTTAGGGAGCGCTGGAGGGAGTCGCGCGGGCGGGCGGGGTGTTTTGAGGGAGAAGAAGCGAGAGGTGAAAGAGAGAAGGGGATTTACGGGTGGCGGAGGAGGTCGAGACGTCGAAGGGCCGGGCGAGGTTTCATGGATCGCGGGATTGTCACTAAGACGTAACGGCAGGAAGTGGAGCGCATCGCGGGGGGGCGAGCAGCGACAGCCCGCGACCCGAGAGGACATGTATGAATTGCCAAAAGGGAAAAAGAAAAAGAGGGAGGAGGGCAGCACAGCAGGGTGAAACTGCGTGACGGCGGACGGTGGATGAAACACGTGTGTCTGTGGGAGAGGGAGGTGGGTGGGTGGGTGGGTGGGTTGTGTGGGAGGGTGCGCGGGGACGAGCACGGTCTGCACGGACTGTGTGGAGGGCAGCGCGGGCGGGCACACGAAGACGCGACTCGGACGAGGGGCTGGGCCGGGATCGGGATCGGGTGATGATCGTCTGTGGGGCCGCGGCCGGATGCAATAATACCCCAGCCCGCCGCCGTTAGCCCCCTGCTCTGGCCGCACCCGACAACGTCAGCGACAACCGCTCGCGATCCACGCCCCCCAATATGCACCCTTTCGGAAATCCGCTCAAATAATGACACCACCGGCCCTCCCAGTCCGCGCTCCCATCGTTGCCACCGCCTGCGTCGCCCGTCGTCGCACTGTCGTCGCCCTCCTCGGCCTCTGATCCGCGCCCTCCGCATCGCCCACCGCCATCAGCCCTGCGTCCAGGCCCCACAGCACCCACCCACCCCGGCATCCGTCCGCCCAGGAACATAGACCCATGCGCGTGCCTGTATGCGTCCACCTCCGCACCGGCGATCCCTCTCAGCGCACTTCATCGCGCCCACATCGAACCCGTCCGAAGCCCCTTCGCTCCAACCTCGTCGGCGCGCTGGCTCTTCGAACACCCCGCATTTCAAATCGCCCGCGCGCGCGTGTGTGTGGCAACGCTGCGTGCCCCAGCCGGCATCGCACAGAAACAGGGTAATAGACACAGAAATGAAAATACGCAACGAAAAAAAAGAAAAACACGTAGAACAGCACAGCTCGAGACCCACGCCCGCTCGCCCGTCTGCACCCGTCACGCCGCCGCCCCGTGCGCGTCGCCCCGCCGCAGCCTGTTAAACTTGGGCAGCGTCTCGCGCAGGTACTCCGCGTGCTTCCTGCGCAGGTCCGCCTCCTGCACCTTCCCGCGCCCGCTCCACGTCCGCCGCTCCGCCGTCGGCCCGTACACGACCGTGTACTCCTCCAGCACCTCGTCCTCCGTCGGCACCACCAGGCAGCCCGCCCCGACCACGCAGTACGACGACAGCCGCACCGTGTGGTGCACCCGCGCGCGGGTCGAGACCGTGTTGAAGTTCCCGATCGTCGGCGACTCGACGCCTGCGGTGCCGTACCGTGCGTACGGTGCCCAGCCCAGCCCGGCGGGGGAACCCGCGTATCCGTGAGCGACGGTCGTGGGTTGCGCAAGAAAGAGAGAAAAAAAAGATAAGAGACACGCACGACAGCCGATCTCGAACAGATTGTCGTCGCCGATGCGCATGACTTCTTTTCGCCTGGACATGGACACGCACGCGGGTGTCGTGAGCGCCTCGATGCGCAGGAGAACACGGACGCGAGGACGCACGCACCGGTTCACGATAATCGCGCCCTCCTCAACGATGCACCCCGTGCCGATGACGATGGGCCCCGCGATGGCGAAGATCGTCGCCTTGGGGTGCACGATGGTCCCTGTGTCGCGCGCGCGCGCGCGCCGTGAGCACGCAGCAGACGCTCGCCGAGGGCGCACAGAGCAGAGCAGACCGTACCCGACCCGATGGTGATGTCGCCCTTGAGCTCGACATCCTGGCACACCACCGCCTTGGAATGGATCGTAAACTTGTCTCGTCTGTCCACGCCCGTCGGCGGTCGTATTCACGCGCACAGGGACAGCGACTCACATGGGTGGCATCTGCACGCGGAGGCGTCGAAGTTGAACGCGCGGCGGAGAGTCAAGTGGCGTAAGACAGACGATGTCACGACTATCTCGAAAAGGCAACTCTCCTTCCATTTTGGGCTCCCATGCATCAGAGTTGCAAATTATCGGTCAGCATTGGTATGTAGTAGTACGTGCAACCTTCATCGTGAACATCATCCCCGTAAACAAACTAGATACCACCGAGCGCTCTCCGATCCTGATATCATTTCGAATCGTGAAAAACAAACAAACAAAAAACAAAAGCCGTCTCGGACCAGAAACTAATCATAGCTGCAAAACGAAACCCGGAAATGATTAAGTGACCCGTGCGACCGTGTCCCCTCAAACGTGTCAAAGCAGGAAAAAAAGACCACGAAAGCAGAAGTGATAAGTGTAAGCGAAAATGAGGATGCCAAAAACAAAAGAGAAAAAGGAAAATGAAGGGCAAGGAAAAGAGGAGTTCATGCCAGACGACGAGGGAGATGAGGATTATATATAGTACAGTGTGTTTGTGTGTGTGTGTGTGCGTGCGGAGTGTGAGTGTGTATGTGAGTGTGTGGTGCATGTACGTGCGGGTCGTATCTACGTAGATCGGGCGCGAGGACAGAGAACGCGTCGCTATACGGCGGCGGTCGCGGGCGCGTTGCGCGGGGGCAGCGGCGGCTTCGCGATCTCGCCGCGCACGGGGGTCGGCACCGTGAACGTGATGTCGGGCGCCGCAGGCGTCGAGGGCACGGGCGCGTGCACGGGCGACGCGTCCGGATGCGAGGACTCCGAACTCGCGCCGGGCGGTGTCGGTGGCGGGAGGGTCGGCGAGTCGGGGCGCACGCGGTCGTTCTCGAGCACGCGCGCGAGCGGGTCCGCGGGCGGCGCGTCGTCGGTGTGCATGAGCGACATGCGGCGCGGCGATGGCCTCGATCGCCTTCGAGGACGCGCTGCGCGGGGGCAGCGGCGGTGGCGGCGGGCGGGACATCGTGGGCACGACGGGCGACACCGGGCTGATCTCTGCTTCCTGCTCCAACGGTGGCGGCGCTGGTGGCGGCGGGGACGACGGCCGCTCGGGTCTCGATTCGGGCGCGCCCCCGTTCGCGTCTTGCGGCGGGAGCGTAGGGCTCTTCCAGAGGCGGTACACGCTCTGGATGCCGGACGCCTTGCCCTTGTTTTCTGGCGGCGGAGGCGGCGGAGGCGTGGGCGGCACGTAGCCCATCGCCATGACCTCCCCGCGGTGGCTCGCGTGGATGCCCGGGATCGTCATCGTCTTGCCCTGCGACGGCTGCGTGTGGATCGGCGCGGGCGGCCGCCCCTGCACCAGGTCCAGATCCGCGTACGGCGACGCCCCGCTCGCCTCTGCCGGTGCCAGCTCGTCCGCGGGGCGCTCCGTCGAGGGCGTCCTGGTCCTGACCATGGGCGGGGGCTCCAGCGTGCGGTCGCCCGAGTACGACCGGCCGCGCGAGGACGTGGAGGAGACGGACCCGCCGCCGGCAGACATGATGGACGAGTCGCCCTGCGACGACGTGCCCGACCAGACGCGCACGCCTCGCGCTGGGACGGGGATCGGGATAGGGTCTGACGCGCCCCCGTTGGCGTGCACGCCCCCACCGGCCACCTGCGCGCTCCTCTCGCGCTCCTTGCGCTCCGCGACGGCCGCGCGCACCTCGGCGTAGCTCGCCTTGGCCTTGTGTGCGGTGAAGCTGCTGTCCGAGCTGCGCCTGTCGCCGCCGTCGGGGACGTCCTCGGCTGCGGAGCCCGCGCTCGCGGCGCCGTTGTCCTTCTTGAGCCCCGCCCAGTTGACGCCCCACTTGCGCATCGTCTCCTTCGCGGAGGTGCCGAGCGCCTGCCGGTCGCCGGCGCGCGACTTGAGCGAGGAGAACAGGGACGGGCTCGCGGGCGGGTGCTCC
The DNA here is from genome assembly GCA_039111635.1 of Heterobasidion occidentale. Lineage (NCBI taxonomy): Eukaryota > Fungi > Basidiomycota > Agaricomycetes > Russulales > Bondarzewiaceae > Heterobasidion > Heterobasidion occidentale. Next base: position 1,060,560 of record JBCAQO010000001.1, on the reverse strand, counting down.
TTGGAGCGCGTGGACTTTGAGCTCTTGGAGCTCTTGCTACTCTTCACGGACGCGGGGCGCCCGAGCGAGTCGGGGCTGTCGGGGCGGTTCATGTCTAGCGACGGGACGGGGGACGGGGAGCGGGAGGGCGGTAAGGGAGGCGGGCCCGGGGAGGGGGAGCGACTGGACTTGCGGATGGTCAGGAACTTGGAGCCCTTCCTGCGGATCTGGCGGGGGCTCTCGCCCGCGTCGGGACACGTCGAGGAGCGTCGAGTCGGACTTGGGGAGGTCGGCCTCGGACTCGGCGCCAGGCAATGGCTCTGGGTCGTCGACCATGTGGGTGGGGTGGTGCTTCCCGCTGTGGTGATTGCTCGGGAACCAGGTCGGCCGTCGTTTCGGGGCGGATCGGGTGGACGAGGAGGTGGACTGGGTGTCGATGGCGGTCGTCGCGGCGCGGGACAGCGGTCCCGAGACCGACGGGTCCTTGTCGCCGCGGACCTCGGGCTCGGACTGGGATCGCTTTATGTCGGCGGGCTCTCCCTCGAGCGACGGCGAGGAGGCGACGACGTCTTGGGCGGGGCCGGAAACGGGGGACAGGTCTTCCTCGGAGGACGGGGGGCTCGGCTCGGCCTCGGCCTCGGCTGGCTTCTCTCTGCGTCCAGCGTCCGGCCATATGCCGCCCCGGTGGACACAGCGCGAGGTGTCGAAGAAGGCGATGTCGTCCATGTTGGGCATGACGATCGACTCCATGATCTGCGCAAGACAACCCCGTGATCAAAGGCCCGCCCCCTCCGCACGGCAAAGAACAGACGCTCACCACTTCCTTCAACCGAGACTCGATCGAGTTCAGGATCATGCTCCAGGTGATCTGCCGGTCGCTCACGACGGGCTCGACGTCGAACACCATCCTCGGCGCCTGCGTGAACGCGTACCAGATTCGGTTGCTGGGCGGCCGCTTCACCTTGACCACCAGGTTCCCCTCCAGCTCGCGCAGCACCGCCGCCAGGGTCAGCTTCACCGTGTACGGCTTGAATCGCGACCCGAGGTTGATCGTGGCCGTCGCCTGCACCGTCACGCGGATCTCGCCCTTGTACGACATCCGGACCTCCAGCGCGGCGTCGCCCTCCTTCGTGAGCTCCTTCAGCATCGGCTTGCTGAACGTCGCCGACTTGTTGCCCACGTACACCTCGGTGACGACGACGTCGGTCAGAAAGTTGGGCCGCTTCACCTTGGAGAGCTTCTTCATGAGACGGCCGATGATGTACGACTCGAGGGCGTCGGTGCGGTAGTAGCTGAAGAACAGTCGCCCCAGGAGCGCGTTGAGCCAGCGCATGGGGATGACGTCCGGCTGTTCGTCGAGGGTGGTCACGAGATAGTTCATGTCGGCGGTGGAGAAGATGGCCTGGAGGGGGGCGAGGGTGGGAGTGTTCGCTGCGTTGTCCGAGGCATGGACGAGCGCAAAATACCAGTCTTCCATCTCCACGTTGGAGCGCACAAAGATGAACCACGGGGTGGACAGGTCGAGGGCCTCCTCCCGCTTCCTCTCCAGCTCGAGCAGCCTCTCCTTTTCCCGCTCCCTCTCCTTGTGTTTCTTCTTCGAGCTGCCGGCGCCGACCTTCTCCTCGAGTTTCTGCTCGACGTTGAGCGGGTCCAAGTGCATGTCCCGGGTGAGGCTGGGGAGGCCCTTATCGGAGGGCGCGAGCTTGGGCTTGAGGCAGATCGCGTTGCGTTTGGCGAAGAGCTCGCCGTCGAGCAGGCCTTCGGGGAAGATGACGACGTCGTGGCTGCCGAGCTCGATGGCGGCCTCGCACTCTGTCATGGACTCGTCCTCGTAGAGGTAGAGGACCTTGCCCTTGAGGACGACGTACCACATGTCGCGTGGGCGCGAGCGCTTGGGGTCTTTGGAGCGCGCGTCTAGGAAGGACTTGACGAGGGTGACGTAGGAGCCTTCGAAGGAGGACTCCTCGAATGTGCGGCGCATGGTGAGCCAGCCCTTGCGTGCCTTTGGGACGTCGGTGAGGTCGAGCAGGGGCTCTGTAGTGGCATCACGGGTGTCTGACGCAGCGGCGTGGGCACGGGCCTCCCTTGCGGGCTTGGAGAGGTCGGGGTCGCCGACGGGGACGGAGGTGTAGATGTGTAGGCGATGAGGGCGAGGATGACGAGGGGGACGAATGTGATGCCGCCGAGGACGTATGCGTAGACGAGGGCCTTGAAGGACATGGCGCCGAGGCGTGTGGGAGGAGGAGCGGAATGAAGGAGTGGATCAGAGACGATCAGTGGTAGGAAGGAGTGCACGGCTGCTGGTGGAGGACGAGGCTGGCGAGTGCAGGCCCGCAGAGCGCCCGCCAGCTGCCGCTCGCTCCCCTGCTGCAAGAATAGCGCATCGTTCCCACGCTACTGGCCTGCACCGACGTCACCGGCTCGCTCGCTCGCTGTCTGGTTCTTTCACTGCGAGTCCTCCTCAAGAACACAACATGCGTTGCAACACGCCTCGGTGTATTTCCCGCTCACACTCGCCCCAAACAGCACATGTACCGATCGACCTGACCCGCTGACCCCTAGTATTCATTTTCAGAAGCGGGCTCTCCCTCCCAGGCTGCCCTCACTTCGCCCGACGACACCGCGACGATCTCCGCCGGTGCGACACCGCCCGCGAATGCAGGCCCCTCCGCATCTGCTCGTCCACGCTCGGCAGCACCGCCCGCCAGTGCCCGTCCGCGTACTCCCACTGCCGCGCCAGCACCCCGCCTTCGCCATCGCCAGCTGCGGCGGGAACACCTCGTTCACCGCCGCGTGCGCCGGCACTACCAGCCGGTTCCCGAAGCACGCGTCCTGCACCGGCACCCAGCAGCACGTCCGCTCCTCGCACGCCGTCTCGCCCTCGCACGGCGTGATCACGATCCTGGGCACGCGCGCGCAACTTGTCGCCCGCGGCTCGTCCTCGTCCTCCTGCTAGCGGCCTCCGTCAGACCCGCACACGGCGCCCGTCGCGATAGAAACGAGCACTCACGGGAATAGGTGCCGCCTCTCGTTCGTGGCCTTCTACCTCCGCCGCCTGTCCGTCCGACGCACTCGATTCTTGACTGTGTCCGCTTGCGCGCGCCTGTCGCGAACATCATCTATGCAGTTCTATTCGAAACATCCGAGGAACTACGACCGGACCCACCTCATCGACCGCGCCCGCGCCCGCCGCCTCCTCCATCCCCATCTCCGCAAACAGCGTCGCCAGGTGCTCCACGTCCTCGCCAAGCGTGCTCTGCAGCGCTCGATACACGGGCACGACCGCGTCCCCACACAGGCCCGCGGCGCGCCGCCACGGCACCCGCGGGGGCGCAGGCAGCAGGCCGCGCAGCGCCTCGACGTCGACCGACTGCAGGAGCGCGTGGCACAGCTGGTCAGACGCCGTCCGCTGCACGACGAGACAGCGCAGGCCACCCACGATGACGCCCGCCTCCCGCTCCAGCTCCAGCCCCAGCTCTACCACCGGCCCGTCCAGCGCCCCGCCCACGCCCACGCCCCCGTCCACGTCCGCGCTCATGTCCAACACGCACGTCACAGCCCGCGAGAGAATCGTCCGAAACATGTTTGTCTGCCTGTCGCGCGGAGACTCAGACCCGACTTGACCCTGAGAAAGATCCTGTGAATTCCTGATGCGATACGAAGAGAGGCTGCGCGCGTTTCGAGGCTATATGGGCGGCCGTGTGCTGGGGTGTCTCGCGCGTGCACAGCGGAGGGGCAGAAACGACATGAAAGACGGGCGCAAGAGACGAGCGGGGCGGAGAGCGGGGCGATGACCCAGTGAGGGCGTGCGTGAGCGGCCCTGCATAAACACGGGTCCGGCTCCGGGCCTACGGAGACGCGATGCCGGAAGAGGGCGCACACGTGCCTAGACGCGACACCCCCACTCCGCTCCCCATGGGCATCCACCACCTGTTTGCTTCCGGCTCCAGCTCTGCAATTCCTCTAGCGGAGGGTCGGGAGTGGCAGCTGCTGTTTCGGACAGACAGGAGCAGGACCCCCGTCAACCATGCCAGAGGTCCGATCCGGATTCGGGTATAAACGAGGCGCGTCAGCGCCGAGGTCTGATCCATGTTCGGGGATAGGTAGGGCAGATTTGGCGTGGACGTCCGATCCCAATCCGGGGGTACCAGCAGGGTTTGGCTCGAGGTCTGATCCCGTTCGGGGATCTGGAGGATTCTCACGGCCCAATTTGAGATAATTTTGTACGAAATAGTTATTTTGTAATGGCCTATCAGTCTACATTGAGAGCGGTAAAAAAACGGGCAAAAGTATTCACCCAAAAAGGCCTTCCACGGTTCGTCATCGGCGCTGAGTATCTACGGAACGCCCTCTCAAAGCTGCTGCCGGTCAAGGATATGCGCTTGTATCGCTCGTGGTCGGATTTGTCTCGCTCAGGGTTTTGTTTCTGTGCACATCATGTAATAGGCATTACTGATTGACGTGTCCAACAGTGCTCGATATCTACAAAAAGTCCGGGGGTAAGGCAGGTAAACATGGTGGGGCAGCAACCACGTCGTCCATCTCCGAGGTTTCGAACATTGTAGTCCGTGTGTTCGCGCCGATGGCAGCATCTGGACGACTCGCGCGGCGCTTCGGCTGCTGGCTGATCACACGCCGTGTCGCGGTTCGCTCTGCTGCCATCCCATACATTCCTGGTAAGGCTCAGCTACCCTCCGCAGCTTGCCAACGGTATGAACTACACTTTGGCCCCGGGTGATGAGCATTACCTTGATGCACTACTGGGACACGAGAAGGATCTTGAGGAGGCCTTCCGGCTGTATCTCACTCGCACACGAAAGGCCAAGGATCAAGATGTGGAGGTGAGAATGATTATGAGTAGATACATTGTACTACGGTTCTTTGGTGGTCTCCGCGCAATGCCCTGTGTCAAGCAAGCCTCACAAACACTCGTGCGACGGTCGGATTTTTTTTGATTTTTTCTCGATTTTTTCGATTTTTTATGTATGTATGATCCTCGTTCGGGGGTAAATCGGTCCGGATCAGAGGTCTGATCCTCGTTCGGGGATGAAAGGGTCAAAAAAAAGAGATTTTGTTCGGGGGTGCCAGGTGGGACCCCGGATCGGACCTCTGGCATGGTTGACGGGGGTCCTACAGGAGCCAGAACAGCAGTCCCCCGACTCCCACGACTCCGCACGCATCCACCTTCCGCGCGCATGATTCGATGCCTGCAGTGCGCGTACTATCGGCAACGGATCTGCCCCCGCTTGACAGCTCTCCACCACGCGACGAAGAGCAGCGAGCGAGCGAGCGCGCGTCGCTCGCACCGTGTGCTCGCGCACGCCTCGCTGCACGGTGCTCTGCGAATTCCGCAGCTGATCCGCTGCGTCAACGGCCGGAACCCCGAGCGCGCGCCGCTCAACTCAATAGACTATCGGGCGCGTGCGTGAGATATGGAATGGCATAGTTCAGGATTCGTGGCATAAGCGTATGTACTATGTAGGGAGAGTGGCCGCCGGGCGGAAGCCTGCGCGATGCTATCTGTCGGCTACACGACGGGGTTGCGATCGCCGTGTCTAGAATCGATGGTTCATGACGATGGCACAGAAGCGAGGATAGAACAAAACCATAACCAGAACCAGAACCAGAACCGAAACTAAAACAACCAATAATGGATACAAATGAACGTGGTATAATTACGGACTTGTGCTTGGGAAGCCATCATGCATCATAGATAGGATGCAAGTGAAAATGAAAAGAATACACAGTGGGATGCGGGCGGGCGAGCGAGCGATCGATGCGAGGAACGGAACGGACGGGATACTGTAATACACGACAGAAAAAAAGGGTGCCGCCGAATGGGGCAAGCGAAACGCACGCCTACGCAGCCCGAGATGAAGCCGCGGGACGCGATCCCCCGAACCCTATTAGCAGCCAACAGCAGCAGCGGCCCCAAGAAAGAGAGAGAACATACGCGCGCTGCGCGGCTGCACAACGCCTGACACTGGCTGGCCGCGATGGAGGGGCTGCTCCAAGCGGCGGGCCGCGCCCAGAATAACTACTGCTCGCAGGAGGAGCGGAGCGATCACCGGTCCCAGCCCAGGCCATAGGTAACAGGGTCCCAGTAGTTACCCGCGCGCGCCAGCCCGTCGATTTGCATATGCGAAGGCACCTGCTCAGCAGGCCCCGGCGGCGGCGGGGCGGTGCGGAACTGGTCCCGCACGGATTCGGAGATGGGCTGGCACAGGAGCGCGGAGGCCGGGAGGGTGCCAGATGATGAGGACGCAGGTTCGGCGGGCTGGGAGTCGTAGAAGGTCGGGAAGCGCAGCTGCGCGCTGCCGGCGGTGTAGTCGCCGCCGCACGCGCGGAACGCGCCGTGCCCGTGCGGGATACCGACGCTGTACGCGTTTCCTTCTTCGACTCCGTTGTCCATGGACGCTTCGTCTCCGCCATCTTCGCACGGTCCAGACTTCATACTGTCTCCATCGTCTTCGCTGCCCTCGTAGTCGTACTCGGCGTCCGCGTCCGCGTCTGCGTCTTCATCCTCTCCGACCGGGACCTCCTCCTCCGCCACCTCCTCGATGCTGCACCCCGGGTCGAGCGACGTCCCGCGCACCAAGCCCGCCGGGACGGACTCGGAAAAGCCCCGCTGGAAGCGCTGCTTCTCGAACGCGTCGAGCGCCTCCGGCGGGAACAGCTCCTCCACGCTCGGCGACGGGAGCTTGACCCACCCCGGAGGGAGTGCTGCGGGATCGGTTGGTACAGGTGCACCGCGGACGAAGACGCGTCGGGGGCGTCGTGTGGAGGGTAGGCGCGGCTGAGGGCGCCGACGCCGACGCCGACGCCGACACGGCGAGGAACGCAGGGCCGTGCAGCTGCGCTGTGAACGTCCCGTGCGCGTGGAGCGCCTCGGGCGGTGGCGCGTGCGCTATTTGCGACCCGTATGAGGTCATGTGGGTCACCTCCTGTGCCGCGTACGTTGATGTCGTAGTCGTCGTGATCGAGATCGTGGTGGTGCTCTCCATCCGCTGTTGTTGCTGGTGCGATCGTTGCGGTTGTCGTAGGAGCGCGGTCTGCGCGTTATGGAAGTGCGGCTGCCCGCGCTGGGCCTGCGACAGATGGGAGTGCGACCGGGAGTGCGCGTGCGCGGACGGGTGCGGCTGTGGGCGTTGATAAGGATGCGAACGCACGCTGGCGTGCTGATGATGCATTTGCGGACGTGGGTGCAAGTGATGCTGATGCTGGACGGGGTGTGCGTGCAAGGCCGCTCCCATCTGTGATGCGTGCACCGTCGCGTCGGCTCGCTGGGGGTTCACACAGCTCCCCGCGCCGGTTCCGTAGCTCGATGGAGCGTGCAGCGCGCCGACAGCTTTAATAGAGAGGGGCGTCAGTGACTCACACGCGCGCGAACGAACGAGAGCGATGCTCACCTGCTCCGAAGTGACACGGCGCAGGAACCGGCGCCTGTTGGAGCGTCGCCTTCGCAGGCGCAGCCCACAGGAGATGCGCATTGAACTGATCCATTTGCAGCTGCTCTGACGGCATCCATCCCAGCCCTTCCTGACAGGAATGGAGATGATCTCCGAACTGCATTGTGCTGGGGCCGTCGCCTGCGATCTCCGGAAACGTCACATGTCCGTCGTATACGGGGGTGTCGATCGAGGACCCTGTTGGGGTGAGCGCGGGGGGTGTGAACTGGGTGGTGGTGTTGTTCATTTCCGTCGTGCTGTAAGGAGTAGGGGAATGGCTGAGGAGAGGGGAGGATGGCGTCGTGGTGTGGCCCATGTAAGTTCCGCTGTCGAACATGTGAGTGCTGGTATATTGGGAAGGTTGGATCGGGATGGGGTAATTGTAGGATGTACCAGCCTCGGGCCACGGGTGTGTTGCGAAGAGGGAGGACTGCATTGGTGATGGTGGTGGTGGTGGTGGTGGTGGTGGTGTGGTGGGGTGGGAGGGAGGGGGGGGCAGGTGGGATAGGCGGTATGAAGCCGGAGGGAAGGGGTTTATATGTGGCAGGGAAAGCGAAGATTCATAGGCGGCGTGGGGAGGACGGAGACAAGGATCGCTCTCTTCTGTTGTTTGTCGTGATCGAGGAGGGACCGGGATCTCAGATTCGGTGGACTCGAAGCGGTGACATACTTATTGGCGGTGGCGGCGAGCCAATGCGGGCTGGCGCTCTGGAAGCACAGATCGCATGGGAAGGCCGACATGGGCAAGGCGGTAGGCGAGCGCGCGATGGCGATGCATCAGGAAGATAGGATACGGGGAGCGTGCGCAGACGATCAGCAGAACTTACAGCTGTAATGGACTTGAAACTCGGAACTAAGCTGTACGAGGACGAAGAAGCAGGTCAGCGGAGCACACGCTCGCTCGCTCGCTCCAGCTGCCCTAGATCTGGATTGCAGAGCGCTGATGAGCATATCAGGCAGATCAGTCGCTTGTTCTGACAGCGCGGCCCCCAGTCGTGTAGTCAGGGGAAGGTGGCAGACCGTGAAGACGTGGCTTCGCCGCGTGATTCATACTATATGTCCATCCAGTTTGCTTTCCCAGGCACCCCCAACAATATAGTACTTACACGGACGACGAACCGCTCCGCTCGCAGCGAGGCGTTTCGGAGATCTGATCCCCTCTGCTGCTCCTCTGGCGCCTCGTCGCGAGCTGCGAAGAATAGAAAGGAAGTCATTCTACAAGAGCCTCGTGTTCGGTGTGACTCGCCTTGCTCGCATCTTGATTCTTGCTCCATCCAGCCGTCCGCATCACCCCTCGCGGTTTTCCCCTTGTTGTCGTCCACCCCTACCCCCCTGCATCTTCGTCAGTCCACTTATTCGCGTTACACATAACGTACTGCGCTTTCCTTCATTTAAATGATTACCACCGACACCCGACAAGGGCCAGAGCCCACGTTACCTCTGGTCATTCCCATGACATCTGATTGCGTCCTGCCTCGACAGACGCTCGCGCTCTTAGCCGACACGACGTCTCCACCCTCGGCCCTAATGACTGCTTGCTGGCTGTGCTTCCCGAGTCGCGCTCATCTCCGCACAGACCCTCACGAAGGATGGCCCAAGTGTGATCCATGACGCGCGGCAGAATCCTGCGGAACCCCATCGACGGCCCTCGTGGACCGTTCTGCCCCGCTTCGGCAGGGGCTGTGGGTTGGGCATGGAACCTCGCGGCGAGACGGTTACGTGTATTCCGAAACCGCTACAACAGGTACGTGGTACAACAGCGTGATTGAAAGGTCCAAGAAGCGGTTTCGGAAGTCAGAGAGGCTGCCACATGAAGGAGTGGTTTTGGACGTGCCGGAGCGGCGTGGCGGGTGCGTGGCGAGCTGAGATGACGCCGCTATGAGCCACTACTACTAGTAGGAGCTCGTATGCCCTATCACTGGTTTAACAGCTGTTGAATATTGGATCTTGAAGGGTCCCGATCATCGATCAAACAGCGACAATGAATGCCACCCTTGCAGGCGCTGGAACGCTCAAGCGTCCAGGGAAACCATCGACTTCATAGATGCCTTTGAAACTCGATTGAATGGATGATATTGATGATCAGTCCAGTCCAAAGGGATTTGTGTAAGCGTCTCGGAAATTCTCGAGATCCCACCAGGCCGTGCGCCGGAATGTTATACAGCTGTTGTAATAGGTGCCGTAGACGCCTGTGGGTTCGATGCTGACGATGATCTGAGACGACTTGCAGTGCATATATCTACTGCGCTAACATGAGTCATCGTCCACATGGGGTTGCTATCTGGTCAGTGACCAGAATACTCCAGGCAGAGGCGTCGATTGAGAAATTGGAGAAAACAACTTGGGCTTTATACATATGTAGCTAGTGCTGTACTGACCACTTGTGGGGAAAAAAAAGGAGAGTTGTCGAGATCGTGACGTGCCACCGTCGACGATCGCGCGTAGCAGATGCCTAAAAACACAAAAGAAAAAATGACAGTTGGAACTGGAAACAGGGCACGGTGGAGACACGTGACAGACAGGGAAAGAGGAGGGGAAAATGAAATGAAAAACAGAAAAAAAACGAGGGATGGCTTGTGCAGGCCCGAACGAAGAAAGAAGAGGCGCGTCGTCCGCGGCGGAGGCAGCTTTTCTCCCACTAGCCCCAATGCCATACATGCCGTCACCCAAGGCCGCCACGACCTCCGCCGCATCCAACGTCCGCTCACTCCGCCACTGCCAGCCCGCCCATGGCGCGCTGGATCTCCTTGATCGCCTGATCCGCATTCTCCGGGCCCCCTGCGTTCATGCCCATCTGGCGCGCAGGAAGCCCGGGGTGCCGCACGCCGAGCGCGGCCCCGAGCATGCGCTTGCCGGGGTCGCCGATGCGCGGGCCCGCGCCGCTCGGCATGCCGTTGGGATGCATGCTGGTGGCGAGGATGGCGGGGTCGGCGGGGGGCACGCCGTCGCCGAGCGTCGAGTTGATAAGAGAGTCGAGCGTCGGATGGGAGGGGAGCGTCGGGAGCGTCGGGGAGCCCTCGCGCCCGATGGGTGAGACGGGGGCGGCGACGCCGTTCGCGAGCGCGAGCGCATCGGGGGCGTGCCCGTTCGCGTTGATGGTGCCGTTGCCGTTGCCGTTCGCGTGGGTCGCGTGGCTGCCGTTCCGCGCGCGCTGCTGGCCGGCGACGGACATGGACGCAGAGCGCGCGTTGTGGCCGCGCGATGCGTTGCCGTTGTGCTGGCCGCGGGAGTTGACGCTGACGATGATGGCCTGGGCGTCGGGGCCGTCGTAGGGACGGATGGTGGCCGTGGACGAGGGGGAGGAGAAGATGGCGGGGGGGGTTGCGAGGGCGCTCAGGTATGCACGCTTAGCTGATAGTAGTCGTAGCGAGCATCAGCACCCGGAAGCACGCGCATACAAGCAGGCGGAAAGAAGAGCGGAGCGGAATGGAACACGCAGAACGGATCGGGGCCGCTCACCTGTGAGGGCATCGACAAAGACGATCAGGAGACTGGTGTCGTCTATCCATTTGATCTTGAAGCCGCCATTCGAGTTCTCCCACTCGGAGAAGGCGGAGTGGATGTCTCGCGTCTTGAGCTCCTTTGGAAAGCCAGTCAAAGAGAGGATGCGCGTGACGGACGCGGAGAGCTGGGAGATGGAGGTCGACATTGTGGCAGGGGTGGGGTGGAGGGGGATGACTTTTGTCAGTGGGCGGGACAGGGGCAACGGGAGGGCGAGCGACGGGGGGGAGTGCAAGGCTTAGCGGGAGGGAAGCAAAGAGAGAGCGGGCGGGGGGATGCGTTGTTGTACAGCAGAAGCAGAGCACGGATGAGCGGACAGAACGAGAAGCTGAGCGTTTGTGAGTTGGAGTCTAGTTGGAGAAAGCATCGAGCAGATACCAGCCGACTGCGTATTGCCCACGAGAGGAATCTCACGCCTCACCCTACGCTCGCCCTCCCACCGCGTCCGTTTGACGTGTACAGGCCTTGTCGCGCTGCGTGCCCTCTCTTTATTTTATTTTATTTTATTGATTTCTCTACCGACCACCTGCCCTTCCGAAGGGCGTCTCGCACGGACGGTCACCAGCTGGCGTGAAAGGTGCCGGAGCCTTCTTCGAAGGGGTGTCCCGGGGCCAGCACGTGTCTCCGTGGCCACGGGCATGGGCGTCTCCGCACTCGAGTCCGACTCCTCTGCTTGAGACTCCACCCTTGGCACACATGTACGGCGACGCCGACAACGACTACATCCGCGCATGCCATATCCTCGACGAAATAAGCGACAGGCTCCTCGCTAACCACAAGCAAGCCTCCGCACTCCTCGCACAGGCAAAGGGCCTCAAGGTGCGCTCCTTCCGCCTCTCGCTGCCACAACTTACGATGAGACGAGCAGGCGAAAAAACAGGCAGAGAGCGCAGACCTCCACTCGACGTTCAACCTCCGACGCTTCAACGTCGACCTCTCCAAAGGTCAGTCCACGCATCCTCCCTGCACCCACACACATGCACCGTGCGCGCCCGCACATGCTCACCAAGCGCGAATTGTGTTCAAGAAACGATCGAGTCGGAGCTCGAGCGCACCAATGCCCGGATCATCATCGAGAACCACACGCTCACGCAAGAAAACAGGCAGCTGAGCATGCTCCTCAAGGAGTACGAGCAGACCATGGAGACCGTCATGTCCAAATACCGGAGCCATGCCGTGCGTCCGCTGCACCGTCCGTTGCTCTCTTGTGCACGCATGCCTGACCCGCCCCCCGTTTCATTCGCCCGGTTCATAGCTCGCCGCGCAGCAGCACGAGCTCACACTGACGCGCCACTACGACGCGCTTCTCGCGCACGAGTCGCATTTCGTCATCGATCCCAACCTGGGCCCCTCCATTCGCCGCCTCGAGCACGGCCTGCGCGCCCTGCAACTCTCCCTCGCGGGCAAGGACGCGATCTCAAATCTTCCCCCAGCGCAACCCACGGCGTCTTTTGAGCCTCACCCTCCGCATATACCTGCGATCTCAGCGCCTGCCGACCCGTCCTCTCATCCTCATGCGCCGAACAATGCTCCCGCACGATCAACAACGCCACCGTTCCCACCCGACTCATCCGAGCCAGCCCATTTCCACCTCGACTCCGCCTCATCACCCGCACTCGCGCCCGAACAGCCCTCCGAGCCATCTGACGAGCACGACGAGGACGAGCCCCTCGACTGGACCATCGCGCGCGAGCTCGAGATCGCGCGGCTGGACGCCGAGAACACGCGCCTCCGCGCCGTGCTCGGGATCAACCGCGAGGCGCTCGAGGCGCTCGGCGTCCCCGACGACGAGGACTACGTCGTCCCGCTCGTGTACATCCCCACCAACCCCGCCGTGCACGCCGGCGCCGGCGGAGGCGGCGGGAGCGGGAGCGAACAGGGGAGCGAGAGCGGGAGCGGCAATGCGAACGCGAAACGCGCAGGGAGGCGGCGCGGGGCAGCAGTATGGGACGGGGCTTGGGATCGGCGACGGCGTGTACGGCGCGGGCGCTCGGGGATCGAACGGAAACGGGAACGGGAACGGGGACGGCGCGGGCCTCCAGCAGCAACAGCAACAGCAACAAATGGCGCAGCAACACCAGCAGCTGAGCTTCCAGCTCCATCTCCAGCGCCAGCAACACCAGCAGCAGCAACAACAACAACAACAGCAGCAGCAGCAGGCCCACGCGCGCCCGTATCCGCAGCCGCACCCCTCGCAGTTTGCCCTGGGCCACGGGCCGCAGCTGATCCACCACCAACAGCAACTGCAGCAGCGACACCAGCCCGAGCTGCGCTTCCAGCGCGAGGCGCAGGCGCGGCGCGCGATGGACCTGCTCGACCCGCCCGCGCTCGAGGACGAGGACAACCTGTCGGTGTTCCGGCAGGTGCTCGAGTTCAACAAGTGAGCGCGCGTTCGGCCTAGAGTTTTGCGTCGCGGGAGCGCGTTTCGACCGTCTGGGATCTTCATTGCGGGCGCGGCCGGCGCGCCGTGCGGCGCGGGTGGTGATAATAGATGGCGCGCATGCCTTGGGGGAGCACTACGACGGGGTGCTCTGCTGCGGTCGGATGGGTGGGTTGGGATGCGCCCGGCGGGGGTTCTTCTTGCGCACGCGGCGGGTGTGTCGCGCCGGGAGGGGACGGACGGACGGACGAAGAAGCTGTACATAGATGTATGCAGGCAGGCTTGGTTTCTGCTATTTGCTCTCTGCGCTTTCGATGCATTTGTTTCACGGATCGTTCACGAGTGGTCATGCTGGGCAGTCACTGTGTTTTAAACGGAAGGATGCGGGATTGGGTTGAATCTCGATAAAGCAGTTGGATAGCTATGGTAATGCGAAAGCAGGATTAGAAAGCACAATAGAGAACGCGCGACGGACATAAGCTATAAAAAAGCACGAAAACAAAAACGAACGCCCCGAATAATCTTCCTCGTCCTCGATCCTCTCCCGATGCCTCCCATTCTCATACTCATTCTGGAGAAACAAATGCGCTCCGTCACCGTCACCCTCATTCCGGCGTCACTAAACGACGCGCAGAGGCTATGCGGAGACGAGGTGAGTAGGGTTGGTGTCCTTGGACGGTGTAGGCTTGGCCTGCTTTGCTAGGCGATCGCCACTGCCGCCTGCGTCCAGCCTGCGCTTGCGCCCAGTATCGGCGGGTACGTCGTCGTCTCGAAACTCAGACTTCGCACCACCTGTCGACGCGGCGAGCCGCGCGCTGAGGATGTCCCTCCGACCCGCCTCTCCGAGCCAAGACGCGTAGGATAGGGTGAGGAAACTCTGTAATGACCCCCACCCGTCCCTGCAGAGCAGCGGAAAGAGCGCCTCCATGTCGTCCCGCAAAAGAGCAGAGAGGTCGTCCGAGAGACGGTCCCACTCCAGCGGCGCAACGCCCATGTCGAGCCATGCTTGCCAGATGGATTCTAAATAGCCGCGAAGCTCACCCGCCTCGTCTGTTTCCGTACGTGCTTCACCGTCTTCGTCGTCATCATCTTCGTCGACTTCGTCGTCGTCGAGGTTATATTCACCGTCGCGAACCCAGAGGTCGTCTTCATCGAGGTCATCTCCACCGTCGCCATCCTCCGAATCATAGTGACCGTTGAGAACCCAGAGGTCGTCCTCGAGGTTGGTGGTATCAAGCGCGGGAGACACACACCGCTCGCCGACCTCGCCTTGGCCAGATAACACGAGGGATAACTGCGACACGACCCATCTGACACGCAGAATCCTACGATTTAGCGTCGACCCGCTCGAGAACGACGGCAGGGCGCACCTCATAGCCCTCAATTCGGCCCGCAGCCGATTGCACTCCTGTTCGAGCATGAGGTTTTTGCGCAAGAGAGCCTCGTACGCGCGATTGCCGCAGTGCAGGAGCTCGTCCGCGCTCGCGGAGGCGATGAGCTGTATTTGTGCTTCGTCTAGAGGGAAATCCATCTGCGGTTTCTGGTGAGCGACAGTGAACGCGCGGGAGCGGGGTGAGCGTCGACTCACATCTACACCTGGCCCGGCCAACGGCGCGAACGCGAGGGTCGGCAGTGGACTGAGCTGGCAGTCGCGACCTCGCTCTATGTGGCGGAACAGCGCAGGGGTTTCTGATCGTTCCGGCGACCGAGCGTCGCTCGCGTGCTTGAGTGACGGAAAGGAGTCGTCCATCGCGGACATGGGTGAGTCTGGCAAGGTCGGCGTGCCAGCCCTGCTGTCGCGCTTCGAGACATGTGAAGCTGGAGAAATTGAGCGAGGTCTGCCCTGCACTTTGGGTGAGCTCGGAGTCGATGGATTAGGAGTGGGGTCGTACATGCGTGCAGCCTCCAAAAGCCAAGGACGTCGAGGTAGGACAGCAAGTCTGTCGTCGACGCGGCGACTCGACACGTCATGTGATGCACACGGCGCGTCATGAAACTCGGACGGAAATTACATCGCATTCAACTCGCGGATCCCATGCGCAACAGATGGATGCGAAATATATTCATGTCTCGGTAAAGCAGCAGAACAGCTATGATGATGCGAGAGCAGGAACAGAAACCACAATGGAGAGCGAGCGACAGACATAACCAAAAAACAAAAGATCATAACCCAAACGAAGACAGAGCGATCACTCCGAATGATACTCCTCGTCCTCGACCCTGTCCCGATACTCCCTATTCTCATCCTCGTCCGGGTAACTCGGATACGCCATGCCACCCTCCTCGCTCCGGCGGTACGAGTACCCATCCTCCCCCTCCTCCCCCTCCTCCCCTTCCTCCTCCTCCTCTTCCGCAAACTCGTCCTCACTGAAGGCAATGCTATCCACGTCCATATCCGAAGGCTCGACGACCGGCAAGCCCTTGCTCAAAATGATTTCCGCCACGACGCCCGCCGCACGCTGCATCAGCTTCACCTCCACCTCCGCCGCGCGCAGCTCGCCGCGCCACACCTCCCTCTGCCTCTGCGTGTGCGCGACCGCCCGCCGCCCCGCCGCCCCCGCATCGCAAGCCCACCGCGCAGCGCGTGCAGCGCGGAGGACAGCTGCGCCGCGCCGTCTGCCGTCTGCGGGAAATAGGGCAGCGCCGCGATCGCGTCGAGGGCGGCGGGCGTGTGCGTCTGGGAGTATGGACGGGGCGTCAGTGTTTTATAGCGCCGGCGGCGGCGCGGTGGGCGACTGGAGGACTCACCGCGGCGGTGTCGAGGTCCCATCACGTGCCGTTCATGTAGAGCACGCCGTTCACGGTCTGCGCGGTGTGCATCTCGCCGACGGGGGCGACAGCGGCGTCGCTGTGTGCGCAGACGGCGCCGAGAGGCTCCTGCCTCCCTGGGTGACCGAGACTCGCCGCATGACCCAAAGGCGGCCCGGCGAGCGGCAGCGACGGCTGCAGCGGCGCCTCCACCTCTGAAAAGGGGCGAACGACGAGCGGCAGATCGGGATCCGTTGCGCGTTCTCGCCCGGCGCTGCAGCTGCTGACGGCCGTGCGAAGGCCGGCGAGTCGACTCTTCCTCGGCGGCGTGCGCTCCATGCGGAACACCTGATTAATCTGGTCGATGGCCGCGAGCCGCTCCTTGTTACGACAGGGGATGTCCTTCGGTCGCGAGCAGAGCAGAGCAGAGCAGAACAGAACAGAACAGAGCAGAGAGCAGGAAGCATGATGAACAGTATACGGAAGGTATACGGACCAGCGCCTATATTCAACAGTACCAGCTGCTCTAGATCTGGCACGCCTCGATCAGTTATGCCTCCGCATTTGTCACCGCGCCCACCCTGCGGCCTACCCCGTCCACCTCGCATTCACGAGCTCCTCAATCCTCATTCCTCAGGCCTCAGTCCTCATGGATGTGTCAACCCGACGCGCCAACAGTATATATGTACATCATTATAGGTCGTAACGATAGCAAAAAAAAGAAAAGCGAGAGTTCCACCAAGCCAAAGAGTAAAAGAAAAAGAAAAAAAGAAAACTCAATAAACAATAAAACGGCACACCCACTCTACGTGCTAGCAAGTAAGCTATATCCATCTGTGCAACAAAGGTAGAAGGGGGAAGGGAAAGGGGGCGGGAGGGGGCGAGGGGGCGTCTGTTCATGTTGTCGTAGTCGTCGTAGTCGTCGTAGTCGCGGGGTCATACCGTTCCACGCATAAGATAACCGCTAATATGTATCGTACTCGTACACCGCACTCAGCGGCAAAAGTCAATGGCGCATCCGCACACCCAATAACCGATAATGCTCCCCGCCGAAAGCGAGGCGGGGCGAGATCAGGTGAATAGAGAAGAGAGGAGAAAGAGAGAGAGAGAGAGAGAGAGAGACCGCAAAGAATCCAGACCGGAAAAGGAAAACGAAGAAGAGGAAGAAGAAGAGGAAAGGAAAAGGCAAAGCGGGTGCCGTCTCCGGCGCACCCATCCACGCTGCATCCACGCCCCCTCCAGATCCTGCACCAGGACCACCGCACGCACGCACGAACCACGCCTAGGACCTACCACCACCCCTCTCGCTCCTGCTCGTCCTCCCACACCACCCTCCACCCCCACCGCAGCCCACTCGTACCACTCGTCCCTCTCCCATCACCCGCCGCTCCCACCACGTCCACCGTCCTGCCCACGCCCGCACCGCCGCTCTTACCGCGGCCTCCACCCGGACTGCGCAGATGCACATCAAACCCAACCCCAACGAGCCGCTCCCTCCCCCCGCCCATCGCATCCGGCCGCACCACAACCCCACACGCCGCCAGCCGCGGGCCCAACACCGTCTCCACCCGCGCGTCGATCCCCACCTTCCCGCCCCCCTCCCGCCCCTCCCGCCCTTCCCGCCTCTCCCGCCCCTCTGCACCCTTCCCGCTCCGGCCCCGCTCCCGCCCACGCTTCTTCGCGCTGGGCCCCCGACGCTCGCGAGTATCCCATTCGCAGGCGCCCTCGAAGTGAGGACGGCCGCCGACGCGCGCGCGCGCACGATGGTGTTCGCGAGCGCGCGCAGGCGCAGCGCGGCGGGGTTCGCGATGACGCGCGCGCGGTACGCCGGCGTGGGCGGGTCCTGCCACGCGCGGGCCGACGGCGGGGCGCGCGCGCGCGCGAAGCCGAACGGCTCGGGGCCGTAGCCGCCGCCGCCGCCGTCGTCGTCGTCGTCGTTCGTGTAGGTCTGTGTAGCGGTCCGCGGCGGGGGCGGGGTGGGGGCGCGAGTACGGGTAGGGGTCTGGGTCGGTGAGGAAGGTGTATGCGGAGAGGGGGGAGCGCGGGGGTGAGGGGGAGGACGAGGACGACGATGAGGAGGAGACGAAGACGAGGAAGATGAAGACGAGGAGTCTTCGAGCGCCGCGCGCCAGCTGCAGCTCGCGAGCGGCATCAGCGGGTGCAGCGTGTACGGCCTCCTGCCCCTCGACTGCTCTGCTTTAGGCTTGCCCCCACCCGGCCCGCCACCCAGAAAACACGCCCACGTCCGCCTGCTGCACGCGGTACCCGTCCCGTCTAGCCGCCAGACGCACCCTCCCGCCCGCGCCCTCGTCCCCACCGTCGCGCGCCCGCGCGTCTACGCCCGCGCTGAGCATCGCCGCACGCACGTACGCCCCGTGCGCGCGCCCCACGGCGCGCAGCACGGTCCCGAAGGACACGCTCAGCCTGCGTCCAATTCCGATCCCGATCCCGCTCGCGCGCCGGCTCCGCGCCTCCTCCCGCGCACGCGACCGCTCGCGCGCGTCCTCTCCCAAAGCCAGCGACCGCGGCGCAAGGTGCGACGGCCCCTCGCCCGCGGGCGCGAGCGGGCTCTCCCACAGCTCAACGGCGACGAAGCACTGCCCGCGCCGACACGAGTGGCGGAGCGGCGCCTCCTCCTCCCCTCTTCTTCTTCCTGTGCTGGCCCGGCGTCTCCTCCCGCGCGCGAGTGCCGCCGCACCGGCTGCTGCTGCTTTGCGAAGTGAACGGACGAAGCGGCAGTGGACGCGGACTTGCGCGTGCCGAACGAGAACCACGAGGCGAGCGTCGAGCTCGAGCTCGCCCCGGAACTCGTCCCCGACGCCGACGCCGATGCGGCTGCGAGCTCGAGAAACGGGTCCGGGACGCCCGTCACCGCGCACGCCCTGCACGCGCCGATGAGCAGCTGCGGGTGCACCGCCCTCCGCTCGGAGGACGGCGGCGGCGGCGGCTTCGCCAAGGACGAGGACGCGGACGCGGTGCGCGGGTGGTTGCCGGCAAGTGTGTGACGTCGCTCGTCGCGCGCCCAGTGAACCTCTGCGAGGAGCGTGCGGAGCAGCTCGGGGCGGCGCCGTGCGGGGCTTAGGCTGGGGACGTCGGCGGCGTCGGCTTCTGGGGGTTTTCGGGCTGCAGGCGCGTGAGCGGGGGAGGGTCGAGTTTCTATGATGCTGGAACGAGACGCCAATGGTGCTGATGATGATGATGAGGAGGAGGAGGGGGACGAAGACGAGGACGAGGATGAGGATGCAGACGCGGACGCGTCGTCGGCGAACAGCGCGCCCCGCGTCGCGCTCAACACCTGCCTGAACGGAACCACGCTATCATCACCGCCCCCGTCCGCGCCTCCGCCCGTAAGTCCGAGCACCGAGCTGGATTCGCGGCCCGTCCTCGGAGCGCCTGGGCCGCGGCGCGGACAAAGGGAGGCCGGCGGACGCTCGCGGCGAGCGCGACGTTGTGGGTATATGCGCCCGTGCCGACGCGTGGCGGCTGGGGGCGCGGCGGCGGGGACACGGGCGCGCGGGGCATCGGAAAGTCATACGTGAAGCGGTCCTCCGTGCACGGCGACTGTCCTGTCGTCGTCGTCGTGGACATCGTCATCGTGGACATCGTAGTCATCGTAGTCATCGTAGTCATGTGCACGACGCGCGTCCCGCCCGCCTGAGACGAGGACGACGGCGGCGGGGCGTAGGCGCTTGCGGCTGCAGGCCCGCGCGCGCGCGCAGGTACCCCGGGGTGTACGCCTGCGGGTGGTACGGCGCGCCGTGCTGCGGGCCGATCGGGAGCGCGAGCACGAAGCTCGTGCGCGTCGCGCGCGGCGCCTGCGCCTGCGCCGGCGCGTGATACCGGCTCTGTCGATCGTACCTACCGCCGTGCCCCTCCGCCTCGCGCGCGCGCTCCCTCTGCTCCCTTTCGTGCTCCCTCTCTCTCGCGCGCGCGGCGTCCTCCTTTGCGCGCGCACGCTCGCGCGCGGCGTCGTGCCGCGCTGTGACGGCTGCGGCTGCGGCGGCCTTTTCGCGGCGCGCGCGGGCGCGGGCGTCGTCGAAGCTTTGTGCGCAGCGGGTGAGGCGGGCGAGGCGGGCGCGCTCGCGCTCGGCGGCCTGCTCCTGTTTGCGTGCTCGAGCTGCGGCGTCTGCGCGCTCGCGGGACGCGTCGGCGATGGCGGCGGGGTCGAGGGAGGGTTCGGGCTCGGGAGGGGCGAGCAGGGCGGGGGCGGGGCGCGTGGGGCGGGCGTAGCGGGGGAAGGTGGCGGGAGGGGGGGCGGCGCGTTTTTGGGGGGCGGCGGGGGGGTGTGGGGGCGGGGGGGAGGTCGAGGTCGGCGCGGACGACGCGCACTGCGCGAGCGTGTGGGAGCGCGGGGGCGAGGAGGATGGTGGGGTTCGAGTCGAGGTAGGCGGGCTCTGGGGGTGTGAGGGGTCCGAGGGGGGTGGAGACGGGGGAGGGGGTGAGAGTGCGCGGGAGGGAGGAGGGGAGGGGGCTGGGACGGGGCTGGGACGGGGGCTGTGGAAGAGGAGGTTACGACTGGAGGGGACGGGGGAGTGCGCGCGCACCTGAGCCTGGCAGCGACGGAGTCTTTTCGTGTGTGATGATGGATGGGGACATGGGGGAGTGTTATTCTTATGTTGATGTCGGTGGCGTGTTGTTGTTGATGTTGTTGTTTCTGCTGGTGCGGGTTCGGGGAGGGAGTGGTGGTGGTGGTGGGCGACGGGGGCTGTGGCAAGAGGGCTCTGTTTGGGGAGAGGGCGCTGCGGAGGGCCTGCTCGTCTGCCTGGCGTGCGAGTGCGGCGGGGGAGACGTCTGTGCTACGGCCGCGGGGGGGCATGCGGCGGTAGGCGAGGAAGGCGGGGGAGTCGGGACGGATGCCGGCGGGGCTGAACATGGGGTCGAGATGACTGGCTGTCGGCGGGCATGCAGAGAGAGAGGACGGAGGAGGTGGCACGAGAAGCGGCGATGGGCAACGCGCGATGAGCTGGCCCGGCTCTTCTCTTACATACCGCCACCGCTCGCCCCCTCCAGCCCCTCGGCGCAGCCACCCACGAGCCCGGCCACTCGGTCCACCCCAGATCGTCCCACGCTCCGGAATAGACCACCCATATACGCCCATCTCTCCCTCGACACCCACCACCCCGACCCTCTACAGTACCACCCAACAGCGCCCGCCCCTCCGAACAAGCACCACAGCGTCACCCCTTCCGTTCCTATCTGATTCTTCCCTGCCAGGCCCCCTTACGTCATCCCGGCTGCTTGTTCCTTCTTCGTTCCGTCCGCGACTCTTCGCCCGCGAGCGATCTGATCCTCGTCTGCGTGCCCGTCCATCATCGGCCCCCATCTCCCCAATCCGTCCTCGCCCTCCGTCTACAGTCTACAACTAGTACGCGTCCCCTCGCCCTTGGCTTCCCAACCCTGCGTCCACGTTTGCCCCGGCGCACGCGACCCACCCGCCTCGTGCCCGCGCGTGGCCCAGATACCCATCGTCATCGCCCCATCTACTGCAGTACATCCCCATCCCTATCTACACCTGCATCTTCCATCTCTCCCCATTACATCACCCTACTCCTACAACACCTGCCCTCCATCGACATCCCTCCCCGTCCCTGTTCCCCTCCTGCCCCGTCCATTTCCAATCTCCGTCCCCCCGCGCCCTCCGCCCTTATCTCACCCCACCTCGTTCCCCGCCTCGTGCGCCCCCAACTCCCCGATATCTCTCACCCCCGCGCGCTCCCCAGGTACGTATCTGACGCATCGCCCCGCCTCGCGTCTCGTCTCGTCTCGTCTCTGCGTTGCTTTCTGGAATTCTGCCCAGTCCACGCCCTCGCGCACGCGCACGCGCCGCATACGAATACCGAGTGCCCCAGCGCCTACGTGCGCCGCGCGGCATGTTCGATGCTGTCCAGACACACATGTACACATACACGCATACCTGCATACCTCCCACCGCGCACAGCCGCGCATGCATGCATGCATCATCAACCCACACCCGCTCGCGTGCGCTCCGCCATTCCCACCATCACGCACCCACATCCCCTGCCGCCCGCCCCTCGCCCGCCCGTCCGCCCTGCTGACTCACGAGCCGAGCTCTCCTCCATATCCCCATCCCCACGCGTCCGTGCCCGCTCGCAATTCGCAATTCGCCCATCGCAAATCCGCGCTGTCCTGACTGCACCTGCGCACCTGCCGGAATCCCACCGGACCCACCGGACACCTCGGCCCCTGCTCTGCCTCGCCCCGTCCCGCCCTGCCCCGCCCTGCCGTGCCGCGCCGCGCCGTGTCCTGCCTCGAGTGCAATTCACACCCACCCGCGCGCGACTAAATCCTCGTGAACTCCAGTTGAAATCCTCGTAAAATCCTTGCGCGCGATCCCCCGCGCCGCCCCGGTTCCCGTCTCGCTCTCGGTCCTGGTCCTGGTCCCGCCTCGCCTCGCCTCGCCTCTCGCCTCTCTGCCTAGTTCTGCCTCCTTCGAGCTCTCTCCGCTCCATCCACACTTCACGCCTCCACGCTCGACGTCGCTCAACACCGACCGCCCGCGACCGCCCACGGGCACGGGCGGCAGCGCGCGCACCCATCTCGCGCACCGTCCCTCGTGCACTGTGAAGCGATATGCGATATGCGAATTTCTGGGGTGCCTCGGAGATGTTCGGTCCTGCGCGCAAGTCCAAGTCCGACGAATGTCCCGATATCCGACGTGCGCCGCTGCCTCAGTGCCCAGTGCCCAGTGCTCACGCGCCGACGCGCAAATCTAATGGCAGCGGCACGTATCTGCAGGTATCTACACCTCAACAGCAGGTCTGAAATCCGGAAGCTCGCTTCGTACCGCTTCGAGGCGGGATCAGGCCATCTGATTTCGGTTTGGCATCCCGGTTCTGATCCTGCGCGCAGGCAGGTCAGGTCCTGCTGGCGGTGCTCGGCGGCTGTCTGTCGGTGATGGTTTGCACCCGAGTTCGTTAGGGTTCGCGCTCGTTTTTGGCAGCAGCGTTTGCCACCCGGCACGGCACCCCGCCGATCTGGTCTCGTATTGTATCGTCTCCGAACTTTCGACGACGACGCGCTGCAGCCGGATCCAATCACAGCCGGCGCGCACCCGACATTGCTGCGACAGGATCCAGCAGAAGCGACAGAAGTGGGCCTTTCGGGACGCCGGATCTGGTCTGTTGAACAAGTCGCTGGTGTGGAAACACGCACACGCACACACAGAAGTATTATGATGGGTGAAGAGCCGAACAGGATCCTGTCTAGGCAATGGCACCTCGACCCCAGGGTCTCCTAGGGTCTGCGTTGCGTTGTATAACACGTACGCGTCGCGTCGCTCGTGCAGCGTGCAGACGGGCGCTGATATATGCGCACATGCGCGCATACATGTACTCTACACGAAGCCACGATGACAGCGCCTTCGGCTTCGACCTGCAGCGGCAATCTCACCCACACACCGATCACATTATATCTCTCTCAATGCGCATATATTATGCACTCGCATGCGCGCAGGCTCGAGGGCCGGAGCGCAGCCCCTCAGCCCTCGGGCTCCAGGGCCATCCTGACCATGTTGTATAGGAGAGAGCACAGCCGGGGGAGCTTAGAATCGGCAGCTTGTCAGCTGGACATCTTTCTTATCGAGTCGTCATCGTCGGCTTCGCGTGTGCGGCTTCTGGACGGGATACGAGCACGGTTGCGCGCGCTCAAGCGGGGTCCGCGAAGGCACCTGCGTCTGCGTGCGTCGCGCACCTGGGAATACCCTAGGGCGCGTGAGCTCCAAGGGTCCGATTATCGATGCGATCGCAGCCGACGGCGTTGACGATTGGAATCGATTCAATTGGGTTCGATTCGAGGTGCCTTCGGCGTAGGCGCGCGCCCCTGCGCACGCGTGTTGCAGTGGTTTCTTGGGTTCCTGCTTCTGCTTGCACGGGGCGTCTTCGCTTGGGCTCGGGCTTGCTGTGACGGCGGAGCTGCGCGCGCGCTGGTTCTTCGCCTGCGCAGCCTTGCGTGGGGTGCTGAGCGCGGTGGCTGCGACGCCGCCGGCTCTAGACACTGTGCGCCAAGCGCCCCTAAGGACGTGCGTTCTCACCCGGAACGGCCTGGTGTCGATGGCCACTGCCGACGTCAGAGGGCTCGTGGCCAGCGGTCATTCGGGTTCTGCTTTTTCTCTCCTTGCTGTTTAGGGACTCGGGTTCGGACAAGCGTTTCGCTCGCTTCTCTTTCTCCAGTTAAGGCTAGCGCACTCGCTCGCTCGGCCTGCGCAGGCTAGGGTGGAATCCTGTTCGGCATGCCATAGCTGCGCGTGATGACTGCGACGCCGCCGGTCTACCTGTGCGCAGAGCGCCCCTAGCGATGCGCGTTCATACCCGAATCAGTCTGATGTCAATGGCCACTGTCGACGTCAGAGGGCTCGTGGCCGGCGGCTGCTCTCTGGACCTCCGATCACGGATTCTCCTTCCCTTCCTGCCGGCATCATAGGCTCGGACAGTCGTGTACTGCAACTCGGCCCCTTGATTTCTGTCTGGGGTTAGCGTATCCACTTGCTCTGCTTGCGCGCGAGAGGGGCTTTCCATTGCCAAAGCCGGGTCACGTCGTCCTTGCCCGACGGACACGTACACCTCCGCGCGCGATAACGGTGTCTGCCGATCGAGGGCCCGCGTCTACCTGACACTCGGTGACAGATCCACGCGCCCGCGCGCGGTTTCCGCGTCCCCATTCGCGTCGCGCTTCCCTCCTATGTCTTGCTAGCCCCCGCCCCCGCCGCGGCTATCCCTTCGTGCATGGATGCGGAATCGCGGATGCGAGATGCATCTCTTGCCTCTTCGGGTCTCGCAGGGTCTCGCACCGCTGTGCATCATCAAGTATTACTTCACGGCGCCTCGGCTGGCCCTCGAAGCTGGACTCTCCGTGGACGTGGCCAGCTAAGATTGAATACCGCAGCCGCGTCCAGCGCCGCCGCATCATCGTGCCCCGTGCCCCTCGCGACCGGGCGCGGATGGAGCCCAGTGCCTTTAATAGGGCCTTGTTGTTCTCATGGAAGGGCCGGATCTTTTTTGGTTGTACGAAAAGGCTGCGTCGCCGTCGTTTGACGCTCTCCTGCGAGATGCCGCAGATCTGTACCTTGAAGCTTGAAGCCTGGTCCGGAGGGATCTGTAGCGCCACAAGTGTACGTACGCTCGGCCTCCTTCGCTCGAGAAAAGCCGAGCAGGGCGAACTTGTTGCAGTAAACTAAATACGAGAGGCGTGGTGCTCACGCCGCTTGCATTTTTTGAGACGCGCGCGAGCGAGGGACGGTCGACCCGCGTGAGAAATGCGAGGACGACAGCCCCGCGGTGGAAGCTGCATTTCGGGCGAGCGTTGAGCGCTTGAGCGCCGGCGTGCCCTTGCACGTCGGACGCGACGTCCGCCTATCGCGGGCGCGCGCACGTTCCGTGCGAGCAGCTTGCGGAGCGACGATCTCGCTGTGGCCCTGCGTGCTTGCTTGCTGCAAATCCGAAGCCGTCCGAAACCGAGTGTGTAGTCAGTGCTTACTTACCTACCCTTCGCCTGGCCTCGCGCGCGGAGGCGTACGTGTCCGTCGGGCAAGGGCGCAGAACGCGCAGACGGTTCGCAAGCTCGTGAAGCGTGCCCAAACCGCGTCTAGACTCGTGCCTGGCATCGCGCGCGCGCGCGCGCGAACCCACTCAGAAAGACATCTGAGGGCCGCACGAAGAATCGACGCCCGTGGTCTGCGCTTCCCCTCGCTGGCATGGGGCGCAGCACAAGGACTGTTATTGCAGTGAAGGGTCTCACAATGGCATCCGGACGTCGTCCAAAAGCGTGTGCAGAACTTCGAGAAAGCCATGTCCGAGATAGCTGCCCCACATATTAGCGTCTCCACGTCGAGATGGTACTGTACCACCGTAAACTCTAATCCACATCTTCCCTATTTTGCTTGCCTTTTGCGGTGCTTCCATTTATCCCCGAGTCCAACTGAGATAGATGTCCATTCAAACGAAGATGAACGCTACCGAGAACCCCGCGGCCGGGGACGGAAATGATGCATTTGACGGCACGTCGTCGCACAACGTGCACGGGCCCTTACACGACGATAGATGGACGTTGCGAGACGAGCCAAATTAATTCCAATAGGTCAAAATACATGTGTGGTGTACAACAACAACAGTACAGGCCTCAGGCCTCAGGAACACGGACTAACAGAAGTGAAACATACACATGGAGACTCCGCCATACCAATGTATCCAGTAACGGACAACAGCGCCCCAGAAATAGCGTGTCGACGGGCGCAGTCGTTATCAAGGTTTGTAGAGGCTGGGGCCTTGAGTTCGCGAATTTGGAAGCAAGCCAGAGATACGGGAGAAGACGAGACGCGGGCGCGATGGGGATGCGAGACAGGGCGACGGGCTGAGTGAGACATATAAGAGCGAAAGGGTGTCCGCGGTGGGAGTTCCGATTGTTGGATGTCGAGTGTTGATAATGCTGAGGTTCGCTCCTGGGCGATCGGCTTCCATATACGGATAGGCACATACATTTTACAAGAGAAAGAGACAGAAAGCGCGCTAGGTACAAGGTGAATTATTGAGGATCGCGTTAGGTGAGGACGAAAGCCGGGGTATCGCGGGTAGCATTGCGCCAGAGAGGTCGACGAAGTCCAGGTATTGAAAGTCCGAGAAAGTCCGCGTGATAATGGATTGAGAAGTCTAGGACGTCCGTTCGATGCAGAGAAAGAACCAAACCGTGGAAGGCTAGGCCACGAAAATGCACAGATTGAACACGTTGAACCAATAGAAGTCGGTATTGATTGGCCTGCGAGAAGTGAGCCTTGGAAGATGTTGCTGGGTGTCGTCAAGGCGGAGAACAGAAACGAAGACAAACATAGACAGTGCAATCAAAGTCTAGAACTGAGGGCCAGATAATGAAGGTTTCTGAGATAGTTTGGTGGCGACGGAGAAACGAGAGATGGGGCCACCTTCAAGCACGTCTGAACACAACTCAGCTATCGTTTTCACATGAGGAGAGGGAGCCTACTGGGGTTACGCGGATCATAATTCCCCTCCACTCGAAAAGGTCCGCCTGCGTATCCTGATGACTCCTGTCTGAAATCTGCGGATGCATGATGCATCTGAATTTGTATTAAACCGAATGTGCCGTCTTGCACTGATATGGCTCTCCCGCCGGCAATGAGCCTGAGCCGGCTGCTTGGGGCCTCGGATAGCGTCTTCAATCTGAACGCCAACTTCCCTAACAGCCAAGGAAGTTGAGGGTCGAGAGCAGTCGGAAAGATGGTCAGTATTGTTAGGAGACAAGGGTGTACGCTGTTCCATATCCAACCTAGGAAAAAGTGAATCTAGAGAATCGGAGGAGACAGGTGCTTGATCGGCGTCACCCTGAGGCTGTCCAACTGACCGGAAGGGGACGTTTTGCAGTGGGGATTGGTTCAGAACGGGCCGGGAGACCCAACCTTTGAATTCGTTCGTCACAGGTGAGCATGGGGCACATTTTCGACCGTCTACATCCAGAAGCCGTTCGAGATAAACCCGGCGCTGACATTCCATATACGACCTGTAAGTTCCAACATTCTCTTGGATTCCCATGGCTGGACCGAGAAGACCTGAAAGCCAGTCGTAATGTTCCTCCCGTTCAACTTCTTTGAGGGCGGTGGCTGCTAGCTTCGGCTGGGTTTCAGGTGTCGCAGATAGTGCGAGGGACGAAGGAAAATCGCATTGCGATGAAAGTGCGGTGGAGATAGAGGAATTAGAAGAGGTTGAAGAGCTCGATGAAATTGAAGAGCTTGAGGATGACGGAGTGACATAGGTACGAAATCCTTGCAATTCTGCTATACGTTCTAGGAGAGGCTGAGTTCGCGAGGCGTAGTCCTCGTCACTGACGACGCGCTGAAGGAAACTGTCCTCAAGCGGATGTATGCGAGGAATGAAATCCGCGTGTTGACCGTCCCAAGTAAGTTCGCAGATCTCGGGCATAGCTATAATGCACCCAGAATCAGAAGAGTCATCAATCAAGTCCAGGAGTACGCTTTCCGCGATAGAGTCAGAGGGAGTATGTTTTCTTCGCATGACCCTACTTTTACGTGGCACTCGAAGGGGCTTGGTTAGAACGGCGGCAGCAGATGCAGCAGCAGCTCTTCGCTTTTTAGGCTCCAGCATTCTTGGGCTAGGCGGCGCTATCGGCTGTCTGGCAGGTCGTGTCCGACCCTGCATCATGGTTAATTTAAGACTGACGCACACATTAGATCCTTACCTCTGGAAAGAAACCTCCGGGTCGCACTCCCTTCTCCTCTTTGATACAGCGCAACCCTCTGCTGTGATAAAAATCGTAGATCTGTCGCCTATCGATACCGAACTTGACCTGGACATCTCTACGCACACTGAATGATGGCATTTCAATATTTCCAGGTATTATATGCCTTTCAAGCTCGGTAACAAGATCTGGGCCGAGGCGGGCTGCAAGACTCTCGGGGTTGACTCTACGTCGCTGTGGAGGCAGTGTCGAGGAGTTGTCATTGTCATGAAAAGATGAGGTGGGCCCGTTCGGTGAGGGATAATAGATGTGCTTATTGCTGGAAGCGTGTGTCAAGTAGTCAACTGCCATTTGTGAGACCTGTGGTGTTTCGCATAGAATAGGATGAGAGATAGGATACTTTTGAGAGTCAGAGAGAGGTTCACGGCAATCCTGGGAGTCTGACATCGCACGCAGAGGGTCGAAGGAGATGTAGTGGTCAAGACCAAAGCCAACAAACGTT
Source organism: Heterobasidion occidentale (assembly GCA_039111635.1). Classification (NCBI taxonomy): domain Eukaryota; kingdom Fungi; phylum Basidiomycota; class Agaricomycetes; order Russulales; family Bondarzewiaceae; genus Heterobasidion; species Heterobasidion occidentale. The sequence continues at coordinate 1,031,783 of JBCAQO010000001.1, read as the reverse complement.
GAAATTCGTTGACATGGTTGACCAGGTTAATCCACCAATGACGTTTACCGGTGCAAGACCCCAGTCACTCTGTGCTAGTACAGCAGTCTTCTACTTATAAAAGTTCTAGAATTACTCATTCATGTATTGCTCGGACTACCTGAATCTGCTAGAAATACAGACTTGCGGCAAACACGACTGAAAGAGGATTAGCCATGCGCCAGACCCTTTCGATTTGAAAAAGTACTCACTATCTCTCTTGATCTTGTTCTGCGCCTCCTCCATCTTCTTCATGAGTTCTGTGTCACCGATGACTCGCGCCGCATCCCTAACCTCCCTACAAGTCTCATCTAACCTGTTGATTACTCGGACAATCGTCCCCTCGGGCACATCCGTCAGATCAGTCAATTTCTCGAATGGCTGCCAAACTATAAAAATATTGCGCATATAAGTGTTAACGAAGTCTTACCATGCCCTGAGCCCATTCATAAACGACCTCCATGAGGCCGAACTTCAAACTGGACCTGAAGTCATTTGCTGCAACCTTATGTTGATCTTGCACCCTGCCGATACGATCTGCGATGGTAAGAATGGCGGTTCGACCCTCCTCCAACCTCGGTGATATCAACGGCTCTGAATCAGTTTTCTCCTGGAATACAAATGACGATAAAAGGGCGACGACTTCTTCCGGTTCATATGGAGCGAGAGTGTTATCTAGAATCAGCTCCGTAAGAATCAGCTCGTTTACCGAGTTGATCTAGAAATGTTGTGAGACGAGAGACAGCGAGAAGAGAAATAAAGTGTGCCATACTTCGCAAGCTACACGTCCTTTCAGATGAACTGTTGAATTGTTATCAATGAATTTCAGTTCTTTGAGCACTTCGATACGCTGCTCATAGTCTGGGATGAGTTCCAAATTCTGATCCGAGATGGCCAGTTTGAGGTTCTCGATATTGGCTCGTAATGTTTTCTCGGCATGGAGTAGCGTGTACTGGTAGTCAAGTTAGTATGTAGAATATGAGATGAACGAGTACATATATGCACACATGATGATCGAAATCGCTACAAAGTGTGCAAGACGAGCTCTGTGCTCGTTGCAAGGCTTGACTTCTTAACTGCAGCACTTCTTGAAACTCGAGAGCTCGCATACGAGGCCAGGGTGCCTCTGGCACCGTACCCATTGATATCCATTTGTCGACCAAATCTTTGATGGAAGCGATAGCCTCGTTCATTAGCGAGATCTTGTGTCGTTCTACAAAAGCATCGACATCAACCTGCCATGGAAATCATCGTCAATTGTCAAAATCGTCACGCACAACGCAACCCAGGTAATAGTACCTTCACGATGCGATCTGTCACCAAAGATATACTGGTAATTGGGACGGCAGCGAACTCGTAAACGGCATCGTCGATCTGCAGAATTCGTGGATGGGCCTGCCATCGTGGTGAGACAAGCTGCGTGTCGACATCTGTGGTTGATCAATATACAATGTCGGATCGTGCGAATAAGCACACACCATTCTTCCCGCTCTTTGTCTCTTGATCTACCCGAGCTAGCACATAGAAATTCTTCACCTTTTCTTTGGAGGGAGCGGGCTTGAGCAATACGGCTGCGTTCCATCGGAAATGCTGGAAGGAGGTAAACATGGGATCTTTTTTTCGGGTAATGACCAAAAAAATCACCCCATCTCTCAGTACGACAACTCGTCCTGGTGTGAAGTACCTTGAACCTTGTGGTTTATTGGCAACCATAGTCAAAAGGGTTTGGGTGAAGTCAACAAGGTCGGCCGAGGCATCATAGTATACGTTAATGTCATCCGAGCAGACTTCACATTGCAACTTTGGGAGTGTCGAAAGTTTCCGTTCGCTCTATAGACCAATGAATATGTCAGCGTTCATCTCTTAGCTGCCAAACATGCGGAGGGGTGGTTTACGCACTTCGGCGACCTTCAGTTGCTGGTCAGGTAACAGTTTCTGGGAAGCATTCTCTGAAAAACTGCGTTTGATCATTTCTTCGACCTCTAGTGCTTCGACGCGCAGAAGATTGAGAATCATGTTGTAGGTGAGGCGAAATTGAGAGTTCAGCTTTCCAGGTTTTCCCAGTATCATGAGTTGTAGTGCGGTTTGCTGGAACTACGTTAGGGTTTCATCCCTAATAGAAATTCGCGAAAAATACCTCGGGTAGTTGGTCGCCAGAGATAATTATGACGGTTCCTGTGGTATCAAGACCTCGCCGACCCGCTCGACCCGCCATCTGAGTATACTCGCCAGGTAGGATATCTCGGAAACTGTGCCCATCGTGCTTGCGGATGCTCGAAAACACAACACATTTTGCAGGCATGTTCACGCCCTAAAAGATGATCGATTTTCAACGGTAATTTTGGGGCATTGGTAGGATGAATACCATAGCGAAGGTCTCGGTTGCAAATAAAACTTTGACTAGACCACGAGCGAACAAGATTTCAACAACCTAAGATAGCATTAGAGATGTTTGTCTCAATAGTGGGACCCAAGCAAACCTCCTTGACGATGGGCAATAGCCCTCCATGATGCACGCCTATTCCTCGCGACAGCAAGTCCTTCATTCTGGAAATTTGGGGCAATTTTTTGTCGCTTCCTGCAAACTACTTCAGCACTCAGAAATTCGCATAATCGATGACATACCCTTCAATCGTGCCACAGCCTTCTCAATGGCGACATGTACCTCGCTCCTCTCAACGGCTGAGCAGAGGTCTAGATTCGATAACGAACCAGCGTTCTCTTCGCACCGTTTCTTCGAGAGTGTAAACACGACAACCGGTAGAAGTGCACTCTTCCGCAGGTGACCTAGTAAATGAACATAGAGACTCTTGTCGACTTGATGAAATGTTCTTGACGATCCCCCTCCGCGTGCAATCGGAGCTCCTCGGGCTTGTCCACCACGAGGGGTAACTCCTCCGCGCCCACTTGCTGCTCCACGTGAACCTCTTTGGGGCGCCGCACCCCTGGCGCCTACTCGCTGGACCGGTGGCAATCCCGCTGCTTCACGCTCCTTGTCTTGTTTTCTTCGAAGCGCTTCGCCTGCACTTTTGTACCTATAGGGACCGTTACATATTGAGGTCCTAAAAAGAAGAGTGTCTGCGTACCCATCCGCCAAAAAGTTTCGATTTGCATCAACAATTCTGTACATCTCCCGCCCTGCATATAAGTAGTGTTCAAGTGGCACGGGACGTTTGGCCGTGTAAATTACATAGATGTCTTTTTTCTTCGTGCGGCTGGAAACCAAATTGGCGTATAAGCTAACGCATAAATGTTCATTGAAAAAGGTGATACTGACCCAACCCAATCTGCGAACTCTCTCGCATTTGGTACAGTGGCGGATAGCAGAATTATATTCACATGATCCGGCAACATGATGATGACTTCCTCCCATACAACGCCACGCTAAGAAAAGTCAGCTATGAAATCAACTTCATAGCACGGTCCAGCCTACCTCAGCATCGTTCACATAATGCACCTCATCGAAGATGACGAATTCGACGTCACGTATCAGGTCGGCGCCTTTGTAGAGCATGCTACGCAGAATTTCAGTCGTCATAACAAGGCAGTTAGCCTCTGGATTTATTTGAACGTCTCCCGTGAGGATTCCAACAGAGTTCGACGAGAACGTCTGCTTAAAGTCCCGGAACTTCTGATTTGAAAGCGCCTTGATTGGGGATGTATAAATGGCTCTGCACGACATGGTTGAGTGTTTGGATCAGGATCAAGACTCATACTCACCTAGTCATGTGCTTTTCTGCAAGAGCAATGGCGTACTCGGCGACCACAGTTTTTCCAGCGGAAGTATGTGCAGCGACAAATACTGAGTTTCCCATCTCGAGGTGATAAACAGCTTCCTTCTGGAAGGTGTCTAACTCGAAGGGGTACTGTCAAATATGGACGTCAGTGCGACCGAGACTAACAATCCCGGCGGGAAACTGAATATACTTTATGTGCCATCTCGGGAACGAGTGTGTGGAAGTTATTCATTGGTTTGTTGATATCGATCACATGCGCCCAATCTCGCTTCTGAATTTTCACCTTACGGACGGGTTTATGTGGCGAGGTGATAGGACTGAGGTGTGATCGCTAGCAGAGAGTTCAGAGATACAAATTCATTCCGCGCGGTTCCTCAACTCACCGACGACGGAAGTAGATTATCAATTGGATCAACACGCATTTTCGAGGGGGTGAGAGGTTCATCGTCGAGGACTGTGTTTGCGTCATTATCCTAGAGTGACCGTGTAAGTATGAAGCGGACAAACATCTGAGACTGTACCTCTTGATCGTTCAGTGATGATTTTTTGGATATCGCATTTATTCCGGAAAGATATTCGTCATCTTGATCATCCCCAGGAAGACGAAGCCCCCGCGAAAGTCCTGGTGGAGTGGTCCGAAGGCCTTTCGGATCCGTATCGGACTCATCTTCCTTCAACACTGGGACGAGACTCTCGAGACCGCCTGGCCAAAAGGGGACGTATCCAGACTTTCCTCTGACGAAATTCTTATTCGGCCCTGGTGCCCGATCAATGGATGTAGATGTGAGGCCGGTACGAACAGGTGGGTTGGATGTCTATGCACATGTATAGATTTTCGGACACATTGTTCAATGAAGTCACAAAGCTCACCTCGGCGTACCCGGTGACTCTTCCATGAAGGCCAGTTCTTACAAACGACAGTGAGGTCGGCGGTGGAGCAGGAGAACGAGCCAGTAACGAAGGGATAGAGATCGAATGATCCCAGTGACTACAGAAGGTGCATGTCACAGTAAGCCCACAGCACGGAAGCCAATTTCATTTCATTGCTTACACCTGATAGTCCGGAAGCCAATCCTCTGGCAGCTGATCTTGTGGTAGAAGGAACTTTTCCTCGATATTACGATGAACTTGTTCACGAGATGGAAGTCCGTCAAAACCGAGGCTGGCTAGAAGCTTCTGGGCGTTTTCCGGTCGTGGATTCACTATGCTGTCAATGATTCTATCGCGAGCAATGTCTGCCATACCGATGAATCCCCACTCTCAGTGATAGGAAATGCAATTGAAGGAGAAGACGCGACATAAGTGATTGTTCGCAAGACTGAGCGCGATGACCTTAACCCCATGTTTGGGTTTAGACTACTTCCCGAAAATATCAGAAAATTGGGCTTAGCGGAAGATAATACAACGCTTTTCGCGGAGACTCATCACTGATATGCTGCCACCACCATGTCGCCACTCATTTTGACTGGACAAGGGCGAGCTTTTCAATTCTTTAAACTCATAGGTCTCACGCTTGTTTGAGATCGTGTTTCTCAGCAGGCGCTCACCGATGACTACGCTAAGGATCATCTGTTGGTCACCGTTGAGCTGAACCGACGACAACGGCGACCCCATAGACAGTCATGCTAGCCATAGGACGAAGATACAGTTCTCCACCCATCTTGCTGACCGGTACGGTATTCAATAGGTCTACAGCAACTACACTAGCCTTCTCCTCAATCATTGACCATATCGTGCGACTTGTCATCCGCGATCGGTCCGTGTCACTTGATCAGTTTTGACGAGAAAGGGGAAAGGATACATCCTGGTTGTGTCGTTCACATTGAAGAATGCAACTACGGTAGCTGTCTGTGGATCACTCAACTGTGGACATGGATTGAATCTAAGCAGTGCGTTTTACTCAGTGCAGCTTTCATCGGTGTACTACCCTCAAATCAACATTCCGGAGTCTCTTCGACAAATCGTCAGACAGGCCACCTCGAACTTGTTCAGTGGCATTTTTCTTTTCAAACGTTCCACGCATGCTGATTATCTTCTCCCTTCTACACGCTAACCTAGACAGGCAAAAATCGACGCTGAGCTCAGTCACCCTGTAATTTGAACTTCCAACAAAGCACTGCAGGCAAATCCGCCGGTCGTCTCAAATCACACGTGTCGACGACTCAATATAACCCACCAAGCCACATGATACTCGCCAGAAACGGTCCTTCCACTTCTATGAATATGACAATGAAGGCCGGTGGAATCGCAGGATGCACCATCGGTGGCCTCATCGTCATGACCGTCACCCTCTTCTCGTGCATCCGGGATCACAGGCGCTCACCGCGCCGAGTGCAAGAGACAAGAGCCGTGTCCAGTCGGGACTTGCTTGGGGGCGAGGGTCCTATCGGCACTTGTAATCCAGACAGCTATAACCGTACATCGTGCCCAATACTGTATGTCCGATCTCTCGATGCCATCCAAAGATCCCGAAGGCGTGCCCAATCGCCGACGTCATGACGTTCCAAGAGAGAAGCCCGTCTTTCATTAAGCACACGAGCCAAGCAGCTCGCGGGGCGTGCGGCCCTGTCTGGCAGCCGAGGCAACAAGTTTGGAGAGGTTCGGGGCCCAGGAGCAGAATCTCGCTGGGAAACAAACCGCTCCCTTCCTTCTTGCATCCTCATCGCCGAGCCTCGCCAAACAGTAAATTTAGTCGCATCTTGTCGTGCATCGGCATCCCCATGTTCATCACTTCGCCGCTCCAAGATGAGAGAAGCCGGCGGAGATGCTCCCTATGATCTTCCACCACAACTTCGGCAATGATTCTGCGGCATGGGAATGTATGAAATGCTCTGGAATGAGTGCTCCCTTACATGTCATCCCGGGCAGCCCTTCACCTTACTGAAGCTTTATGAACTGCGGTTCACCGTCCCCATATATCAAGCTTTCTAAACATCATTGCATCCCCATTGCAGGTCATGGCCTCCTCGATCTGCACAGTGTTCTTCCCCACGCTCTTAGTAAGGGTGGATGTGCGGTTTTCTTGATTGAATCACGGCGCCCGATTATTCTCCGACATCCGACGATGCACGTCTACCTGAAAGTGAATATCACTCCATCTCATTTGTCTGACTACGCATAGGAAAAGGAACACAAAGATAACGGATTAATTTGACGTACGCTACTTGTATTGAAAGGCCATATCCATATGCTATCGTATTAAAGGTCCAATACTGAGATTGGGCCCGACAAGATGATAAGTTCAACCAAGATATAAAGTTCAGAAAGCCTCTCGCTTCCGCGCACACACGCACTCCACGCGGCAAAAGGTGACGGTCTGTGCCGCTTCCACCTCATCGTGGGCGAGCTGCGTCAGTTCGTCGACATACGTCTCCAGAAGCCCACTTCCCAGCAACAGCGGCCGCCCGGACTTAAGAAAGGCCTGCAAGAGGAGAAAAAAGAAGTTTGCACCGTGTGATGAGTCGCACATGATTCGCAATGGTGTGCGACACCACGTTGGGCAACGACACTGACCTGGATGTCCTTCTTCATAATCGTCCCAGCATAGAAATCCTGGTGGCCTTTCTGATAGAAGGCCGAGGTCGGCAGCCAGACCTCTCTGTACACGATGTCCTCAAACGCGGGGTGCTGACGAAACCACGCGTAGAGCATGTTGGACGCATCGGGGGTGCCGCCGCGCTGCCGCACTGCCATGTTGACGAGATTGAACCAGCGAGGAAGCCATGGCGGCTCCATGACATCTGGCGTCGACAGTATGGGCTTATGATCCTTGTCGTAACATCGGAAGTCGAATTCCACGATTTCGACGAGGCCCCTGGGTCGCAGCACTCGCGCAATCTCGTCTATGAAGGCGCGGTAATCGCGGACCTGGTCGCGCAGAAAAAAAATCAGTATCACGATCAGCTGAGTCTATTGGCGCGAGCGTCCCGGCGATATTTCCCCCAGAGGCCGCTAGGACTTACGCCTGAAGAGACCAGCCGGGTATGGACGACGTCGAAGTCACCATAGAAGTGCTGCATGCCTAGATTGATATCGTCGACTTCGCTCCTGATCGAGACTCTGTTGAGCGCGGACGTAAAGGATGCTGGGTCGAGGAACGCCCTTACCTACAATTCGGAGGCATGTCTCTGAACGTGATTTTTGTGCGTCAATTCGCGAGGAACGGGGGGTGAGAAGCAGGGGTGTACGAACTCGGCTTGCATGGGAACAAGGTCGACGGCCACGGCCTGGCAATTGGGGAAATCGCGCGCGACATCCATAATCCTTCCGACGCGGATAGCGTGAGCTTCGAAGCACGCGCGAGGACTGGTGGCGAAGACATACCAGCTGCCGCTCCCACAACCCAGATCTAAACACGCCTTGGGCTCCCCTGGACACGACCTCGGACAGGATCTCGACGAGAGGGGGCGGGTACTTTCCCATGACCACCTTGAACATCACATGCTGCATGTCTGAGACGCGAGGACAAGACAAGTATCTCAGCGTGGTTCGACGGACAAGGCGAGTGTGCGATCGAGCGTACCCAAGCGCTCGAGCTCTTCGTCGTCTGCGGGGAGCTGGTACACGTCGGAGTAGTTGTTCAGACCGCGGCCGAACTCGAGGCGATACGACTGTGCGCGAATAGAGCTGGTGACGGAGTACTGGGAGGGGGCGGGGGAGGCGGAGCGCATGGAGACATCATAGGAGGTGGCGGAGCTTGCGGCGCTGTAGGAGAAGTCGGAGAGCATGTCGCTGTCGTCGTCTGACTCGGCGTGGTCGAGGGCGTGCATGGCGGGCTCTGGGTTGTGGTGGAGGGAGTACATTGGGGCAAGAGGGGCATGGGAAGGAGTATATAGGAGGGGTCTGAGGATGTTGACATTTGAGCTGTTGAGGTTGCGGCGGACATAAAGCCGGCGGCCGTGTGTGGTCTGCGCGCTGCTAAATCTGCCTCAAGGCTCGCCGGGACTGCCTCGTGTCCTCCCCAGGCGTTCTCTTCTGGCGGTCCCTCCAGCCTCGGTCTCTCCATCGGTCTCTCCTTCCACTGACCTTTCCGCGGGAACATCCTCTTCCCGGGCGCTCCATCTCGTCCCATCCGCCGCCGCTCCCTCTATCGCCCTTCTCTCACATCCCATCTCCACTCTGCCTCGAGGCCTTTCTCCGCCGCCGACGAGCCCTGCACCGCGCGCGATCCATCACTCCGTTCCTGGAAATATCCTTTGCTCCTTGGTCCCTCTCATCAAACCTTCTGCTATTGCGCGCTGCATCCAGCTAATCACCTGCTTGATCCTGGTGATATACTTTACACAGTACGCGTCAAATGCGCCAGCGAATCCCCCGACCGATCTTGCCCGTTGAAATACCCATCTCCCTGGTGACTCTTGGAACACCGTCAGGTCCTGCGGGTGAGAACATGCTCGCCGTCCGAGGACATGAAACCACCCTGATCACGCGTCACGGCCAAAATACTCCCGACATACCGCGACATACCTCTTTTGGCTTCCTGACAACTACACTAGACAAGAGACGACGCTCGCCTGCCCAGGATTCGCCAACAGGTAGCTACTGGCGCATCTCCGAAGCACATCTGGCATTTCCGCACTGGATGCGCGCCAACTTCTTCCCTTCCGAGATCCTGTGGCGCATGTGCGTGGGTACGGTGCGAGTGGTCGCTCACGCTCTCGGCAAGGCCTCAGCCGACGATCCAACAAGCATGAAACAATACCCGTCTCGCTGGCTTTCGATACGAAAAGAGTTTGCTCCGATTCAATCATTACGACGGCACCCACTGGCACCCATCACAATGCACTTGTGACCCTGGACCGCTATACGGAATGCGACGTCTGTGGCCCTCTTAGCCACTGGCATCCATTTGAACGGATGACATTTTGAACGTCTCGTACCGTACCTTAGTGTACAACAGCTATCAAATATCACTCATGATTCTCCCTAGTCCTCCAACGCCGTGTAAAATATGATATGTAAAATATCCTGTCTATGAACGATCGCAACATGACGTGAGTATGAACGTGCATTTGACGCGGTTCGTTTAGGTCCCAGCTCACCTGTTTCACCCCTAACGCTTCTTGAGGGCCTCGAACCTCTTCGCTAGCATCTCGAAATCGTCTTCGCGTGGCGGCACTGGCGGCGACCGGATGTCCTGCTTATTGTTGGCAGACACGGCGCCCTTGGCGTCATCATCCTCGGTTGGGGGGAGATCTGGAAGTTTGGGAGGCTTGTCCCCTTTGCCCTCGGCGAAGGCAGCAGATGCAGACACGACCGGAACAGCCTGCTTTTCTGCCGTCGCCTCCTGTTCGCCGAGAGTGGATATGAATCTTCGATGTTGCAGTCCGACGAGCGAGGGACTGACAACCCACCTTCATCCCCCCTCCTTCATCATCGTCGTCGGTCTTCCCTGGCGTGACCAGTGGCGCCCAGTTCACACCGTAGCCCTTCGCGATCTCCGTCAGATAGGCGTCAACTAGCTCGGAAGAGGGCATGTCTATGGTGAGCTTCTTCATGACCTACGGAAAAGGAGCCAATCTCAGATTTGCCACGAGGAGGGGAGATGCAAGTGGACGCCCGCCGTGATCACTCACTCGTTCGCTGACGCATCCATCGCGATTCTCCATCACAGCAACAGAGAACTCGCGACCATACTTGTGCATTAGAAGGTCTCGTAAGATATGAAGCTCTGGAGGCACGAGGAGACGCACCGCCGATTCTCAGTTTGGCGTGACCAAATGACTCAGGAGACGTACCTTTAATCTCCGTCCGTGGTGCAGCGTGAATGATGCTGCATACGCCTTCGCTGACAGCCGGATCTGGGTCCCGGGTGCTGCACACACGTATATTGAGACCACAGCTCCGATCGTTGCGAGCCAGCGTGTGTAAGACTCACTCACTTCTGGTCCAGCAGTCCGAACCGGGCAATGAGCAGCTCGCAGTAGAGCTCTAGGAGCTCTAGGAGTTCGAGCTGGATGTCCTCGTGGATGACTGCAGTGAAATGCAACGGGGAATGCAGGTGCGGACGGTCCGATGTGACTGGAGGACGTACTGTTTTCGACTTTGATTCTCGCAGTCTCAACCTTCCCCTTTTCCAAGAGGGTGGCAATGTCGCGCCGGGATACCTTGGCCTGTGCACTCTTCTTTTCCTGTGATGTTCTCAACCTCTGGACGGACAGGCTGATGATGTCCATCAGTTTCCATGAGCGACAAGTAGACGTCCATGAGAGAATCCTACCGGAGTTGCACCTGTATGTCGTAAATCAGCTACGGCAGTGCACTCGAGGTTAAGACGACGGCGGCAGTCCGGGACGAACTTTTGCTTTGGTGGGGTTCCAAGGTGCCATGAACAGGTGGCGCTGGTATAATGCGCTGTGGTTAACTTCGTAGAGGTGGTTCAGGTTATCACAGCCGAGCAAGATAACCCGAAAAGGGAATCGGAAGTCGCCGTGACGTCTGCGATCGGGGTCCGGAATTAAATTATTTGTGCCGGACCTGCTTCCAGCCCGTCTAGCGTTGATCTGCACTCATCAAGGCTATACCACCTGTGCTATTCATGATATCTGCTACTTAGCTTCAGGAAAGCTCGTGGTCTCCGTGAGACCTAGGTTTGTGCCTGCGTCAGCCATCTTCCATAACTCAGAACTGGGCAAGATTGAATTGGTTATCGAGATACGCGATCCGGGATTATCTTCCCATAATTGTGGTTTCAGAGTCATTGAGAGTCGCCAGATCTCCATGTTCATCATACGGCAATAGCCTCCCAGTAGACAGCTTCACAGCTGGCACGGTGGCGGCGGCACCGTTCGTTGTCTCTCCCCTCCCGGTTTCTGCCCTACCATCCCTGTCAGTTTTGGTGATCCTGATGTTATGATGGTAGTTGAGTAATCATTTTAAGTAAGGCATGGAGGCTTAACGTATAAAGTTAACCATCATCATCCGCCCTTCGCGTTTTCACACCGCAGTTTCCTGCGCCGCTTCATACCAGTGTCAGTGCTCGGGATAGACCTGTGCATGCCTGTGGGCCATTCCAAGCGCCGCCCTTTGTCTCTGGATTCGTATATCTCTGTCCTTTTGTGCCACCCATCTTCTGTCTAAACCTCTCGCTGGACGACCCCGCAACGCCTGTATCAATTCAATACTCGCACTATGGCTGCCCCATCTCCCCAACTTGCTCGGCAGTCCCTCCGACTGTTGATAGATCCAAAAGACACTCTCTTCCGTCACGTCACGAGCGAATCTTCCACCACGACTCCGTCTCCGGCCTCTGGCTTTCGTAAAGGGACCTGGAATTACGAGTCGCCCTCCGGAGAATCATACGAGAGGATATGCTCCGTGCTGTGTCTTTACGACTTTAATTCATCGGATTCCGACCACCTGTCCTTTTCGAAAAACGAAATCTTGGAGATTGTGAGGAAGGAAGATTCCGGTTGGTGGGCTGCGGTGCGTAAAGATGGAAGTGAAGTGGGCTGGATACCCGCTTCCTACGTCCGTGCTCTCCCGGAGGACGTTGCAGAGAAGGTTCATCATTTGCAAGAGGAGACCCAGATACCGCACTACAATCCTGATCGAATATCCAGGTCGGCACCTCCCAGTCTGAAGCCCTCCCTCGATTCCCCATTGTCTTCCGCCCTCGATTACACGGACGATGAAGCTCTGGACACCAATAAGGTCAGACATGCAGTTGAGTTGTGCCAAGTCGTACTGGGTCGCTTAATATTCGAATGGAATTGTTTAGGCCAATGTCATGAACTTTTTTCCTGGTACGGACCCATCGCCGACGGACGGTGACAAGGACTTGCACGAATTCCGTCTTCCGACAGATCCCGGTCTGGAGGATTCCCCGATAGACGCGTTCAACCCACGACAATATCCATCATCGCCTCTGCCTCGCCCACCAGAGTTACAGGCGCGCCGGCTCGACAAGTCTCTATCACCATCACCATCGCCTCTCTCAGCTGCACCTGACTTAGATGATCTCAAATCTGGTATCCACGCCCGTAGTGCTTCGAACCCTACCCTTCCAGCTTCTAATAACCGCAACCTCCGACGGCGTCCCCTCATCCTTGACGATCAGTCGTCTCTCCAGCGACTCTCAGCTCTCATCCAAGCTCACGATATCAAGGAACTCGACTTACTTGCCAGTCCTGACCTCGAAAGTCCGACCGACCCGACCCCTCCGCAGGCGATACCTCTTCCCCGACCGGGCAAGATCAAACAGTTGACTGGTGATGATGATGCACAAGCATTTCACAATGCGAAAATCGCGCAGGCCAATCTCCCATGGTATCTACGGCCCAAGTATAGTGATGATGAAATCAAGCTAGAGTACGATGGGAGTGTCAAGGCCGGAACGCTTCCCGCACTCGTTGAGCGACTTGTTATCGACCCCCTTCGTAAGAGTTGTTCCGCCAGTCACAAGACCTGTGCGCGTTCTGATGCTAACAGTGATCTTCCATGCAGGGCTCTCACAGCAGGAAACATTCAGACACGTTTTTCTCACCACGTTCAGGACTTTCGCTTCCGCCAATGAAGTCTATGATCTCCTTATCTCTCATTACGAGATGGATGCACCCAAGGGCCTCAGCACGGAGGCTTTCGATGATTGGAAGAGAAGAAAACTACGACCGACCCAGAAACGAGTGCTATCTGTCTTGACGATATGGCTTGAAGACCATGACATGCTTAATCAAGACCCTGATATTCCTCCTCGTCTCCAGGAGTTTCTGTCACTGATACACTCACCGGCGTCTTTGACGTTGACCGCGAAGCATGTGCTGACTTCGTTAGAACGTTTGGTAAGTTCGTGCCTCCTGACATCCAGCGCGCTATATACGAATGATGGATTGCGCAGACTTTCGCCGATCCAAATCCGCCGGATACGGTCACACCTTTGCAAAAGCGGTGGAGGAACAAGGCACGGAAGTACGAGTCCTACGAGCTGCTTCGGATGGATCCGTTGGATATAGCACAGCACCTCAGCGTCTTTGAGCACCGGCTGTATGCAAAAATACGCGCAACAGAATGCCTCACGTGGACGAGAAAGCAGGTCGGGAACGACGTGAAGAATATGGCGGCTTTTTGCGCGACGCACAACAAGCTGTCCGACTGGGTAAAGTCAAGTATTCTGGAGATCGACGGACTCAGTAAACGAGCATCGGCGGTCGATTTCTGGATACGAATCGCCGAGGTGAGCTACTTGCCGAGCATCCGTTCTTCTGCCGTCCTGAATTTTTGCCCCTGTAGAAGTGTAAATCGCTGCACAATTATTCCTCCATGACTTCGATCGTGGCTGCGCTTTCGAGTTCGGTTGTTTCTCGCCTGCACTTCACTTGGGTCCATACGGCCCGAGAATCCCATCTAGAATCTCTGTTGAAGTTCAACGTCCCCGCGGGCAACTATTCATATTACCGCTCCGTGCTGGACAGAGTCGACGGCCCCTGTGTGCCCTTCATCGGCATGTACGTGAAAAACATGCTCCACATAGACGCCGAACACGGGGATCATATCGGTGTCCCTTACCCCTCGTCGCCTGGAGGGCATCGCGCCCTCATTCACTTTGTGAAACGACAGCAGTGGTACGATATCGTCACGGCCATTCTCCGCTTCCAAGGGAAGCCGTATTCGTTTGCCGAGAATCAGGCGACGACGAATTTCATCCAGTCTCAGATGACGAGCGCGACGGGGAAGGACGAGCGGTGGTACTGGAGCCGGAGCGACGAATTACAACAAGCGGAGCTTGTTCATGCAGATATCAGGAAGGGGTTGGAGGCAGCTGGATTTTGATGACGTGTTTCTTGTTCGCGGATTTCCAAAGTTTCTCTCTTTCGCCTTCATCGACGTCAGGACTTGTTCTTGCCTTTTGCACACTAATATCGTTGCGTTTTCCACCTTGTTTTCCCTCGCCAGACGGTGAGGTTGCTTACTGTACTTCCGTGCCATTCGCGGGTTTTTTATGTTGTAAAGGATATGTACGCTAATTTGTCTATGCTCTCACTAAGTACCGACTTCACTGTGATCTACGCAATCTGGCCGATGTTATTTAGATTCTTACTCTCATACCAGTGCTATTTACTCAGGACAATGTGAGACCATGAATCCGAGGCCGACTCCGATGTAAAGTCCACATAATATGTTGCATGTATCGAATGGGAAAGCCAAATGTGAAGGAGATTAAATATACTACAGGAGTACGAGATAAGCGAAAACAGGGTCCATGAGAGGACGCGAGGAAATATGAGGGTGCTTGCGTATGATCTATGCTCGGCGATCCGAGAGATATCCGCCATAACTAAAAATCAGGTGGATAGGAGAAAACATGCATAGACAGTGGCCACACCGACAAAGAAGAGTGATCAACAGTTGCAAGCGTCGGCACCTGGAACAGTGCTCTGCTGCTTGTTGAGGTCAACACCCGCTCTACCACCTGCAGCACCAGCTCGACCAGCAGCGCCGGCTCTTGATGATGATGGTGCGGTCGTTGGGAGCTTCTTGGCTGTACACACAGCATGATCAGTATCAGATCTGGTGAGAGGAGTATAGGTAGATGGCTTGCCTATGGCAGTGAAGATATCTGCCACGCCTTCGCCGCTCTTTGCACTGGTCTCTGCCCACATCAGACCCTCTTCCTCTGCATATTTCTGAGCCTCTTCCTGGGTCACTTGCCGGCGAGCGGCCAAATCGGATTTGTTACCGCACAGGGCGATGACTATCGAGGGATCTGCCTGGCGCTGCAGCTCCCTGATCCAATTACGAGCTTTATCCAGCGATGCAGTTTGCGTGATATCATAGACGACCACCGCACAGTTGGCATTCCGATAGTACATTGGTGCCTATCATTCATGTTCAGCTACCTGGCAGCATATGACCAAATACAGGACGTACGAGAGACTGCGTTCGGATAAGGACATCAGTATCCAACTATGAGGCATACAGGGACAGACGTTCACGTACCTTGTAACGTTCTTGGCCTGCAGTATCCCTGAACAGCACATAAGGGCCAATAGAGACATAGAAAGCGATTGGTAGGGGGCACGCACCATATCTCGAACTTGACGGTCATACCATCATCGAGAGTTACCGTCTGTGTGAGGAACGCGGCTGTTCAAGATAGATTCGCAGCTGGAGCAAATGGGTAGGAGAGAAATGAGCAAACCTCCGATGGTGCTCTCGCGGTAATCGTCGAACTGATCCTTCACGAAACGCAAGACCAGACTGGCAAGAAGTGCGTCAGCCACGAAAGAGCACAAGCTCGGCGCTTAGAAGTACCTGGACTTGCCCACGGCGGATTCACCTGGATGGGTGCGAGCGACTTTAACGAGCGCCGATAACCCGTGAAACAAACGGACACTGACCGAGAAGAACGAGCTTGAACTGAAGCTGCTTGGACATGGTGGACGAGTAGGACGAAGGCAGTGATGGGGAAACATCCCAATTGGACGCTTGTGGCGCCACAGTGGTCCATAGACCGACTTTGTCTTGGGGTCCCCAACGCCTCGTGGGAATCTTATTTGAATGTTCCGCCGAGCTTCAATTTTCCCGTTCCTGTCTTTCGCACCCTCACGACCAGCGTGTACGCCGTATCGAGCTCACCCCAAGTTTCTTCAGTTGAAGGTTCTTTCTTCAGAGCACGTCAACGTTCAAAGTACTCGTCTTGACACTCTTCCCTCTTCATTCGACCCTCAACGTCTGAATTGAAAGCATGAGCCGTCATCACCCATACGGAGGCAACTACGACAACTCTGGCTTTCGTAGAGGAGGCCCTTCCTCCGGCCCTGGACCAGATAGATCGCACCGGTTTCATGAAAATGGTCCACCTCGTGGTGGTAGAGGATTTGGTCGTGGAAGAGGTCGTGGCTCATATGGAGGTGGTGGTTATGACGGAGGCGGAGGCCACGCCGCGTACGATCAAGCGCCCCCGCAAGGCGACATGGGCTTGGGGGGATACAACACGTACGATTCTGGATCGACGCAAGAGTCCTCTTATCAAAATGGTTTTGGTGGACCATCTCCACCTCAGTATGGCTCGCCGTCTGCCTCGGGAGGCTTTGAGCAGAATTATGGAAATTTCGAAGGTACGCTTGAACACACCGACTGAAAAGACAGCATTGTAAATCCAGGGAGCCCGACTGGCGCTGGTATCGTTCTCGCGCGGCAAACTGAGGAATAGCCATCAGCGATCCGCTTCAGTGATTTATGGGGCCAGATTCAGGCTTCTTTACTCTCATAGCCATCTGCCGCTGCAGGCTTAAGCTATCCATTAGCGAAGGCAAATATTCTGAAGCGAGCAGCACGACGCCTTTATTTCGACGATAGTTCGTCTGAGATCTCGAACTGGAAAGGAAGTCCATCCTAGTGGTCATCGGCCATGCTTCTGGAAGTTGCACTGTGCCCTTCTCTACAGGCGTCGTGCTCATTCTCGATACAGCCTTCGCTACGCTATGTGTCCCGATTTTCTGGACTCAATTGACGGCGATATGACTCATCTCACGTGCAATGCTCCCCCGTTTGTCCAACCCAGGTCCTAATTATGGTCGAGGAGGCCCACCAGCGAAACGTGGAGTCCGTCGTGAAAGAGACGATAAAGTTCACGAGTCAATTATTGAAGAACGGATTCAACGCGAGCGACCGTGCCGTACACTTTTCATACGTAACATTAAGGCGAGTCTTGAGTCTTGTCTTTGTGGCCAACAAGTTTCGAGCGCCCCAGATCTTGTTGGCTTTTGAAGATCCGAAACTGATATGTTATCTTGTGTCGTTGTAGTATGAAACTGATAGTGACGACGTCCGTCGGCAATTTGAGGAACACGGTGAAATCAAAACATTTTTCGATCTCATCGCCAATCGAGGAATGGTCTTTGTAACCTTTGTGAGTCCGGCCGTCTGCAAAGCACATAGCGAACCTCGTTCGAGCCCTGCTTTCATTTACGTGTCCTAGTTTGATTTACGTGCAGCCGAGAGAGCAAGAGAGCGCCTCCAAGGCTCCGAAATCAGTGGTCGCCCAGTCAGTTTCTACCCACGCCGAGTCATAGCGGTGTCTGAGAATTGTTTGTCCAGATTGATGTCCATTATTCACTGCCTCGTGATGACAGCAACTCGAAGGGTGGCGAAAAGAACCAAGTAGCCGACCTTCCATTTGCAACAATTTTCCCTATTGAGTTGGCTTCTTTGCAGGAGATGCAAGGCACGTTGTTGGTGACACTCCGTAACTCAATATCCGGCCAGCCTATCGATGACAATGAGGTCCGCCGAAAATTCCAGCAATTTGGTGACGTTAAGTCTGTCAGACCCATCGGCGATCGCATAGAGTGAGTCCACGTTTCAATCCAATGCAACGACACCGGCAGGATGAGCTGACACCTCGTCAATCAGTCAACGCTATGTCGAGTTTTACGATGTCAGGGTAAATTTGATTCATCCCCTTGTGTCCTCTTGCCTTGTGCTGATGAATCGTACTACAGGCTGCCGAAGACGCCTTTGACCGTTTGCGCCACCAAGGTCTTCAAGACGGCGTTATGGATATCGTCTTGGCTTGGGAAGAAGGGCTGCCTCCCGGCCAACCTCGGTACGTAAAGCTTGAATTAATCTTATCGGCCTTCATCTAAATGCTCCAATCAGCCGTGAAGAACGTGAGTACGGAGGCGGGGGCGGAGGCGGTGGTCGCGACTGGGACGATGGCAGTTTCCGTGGACAGCCCAACCGGGGACGCGGCCGCGGCCGCGGTCGAGGTCGAGGCGGACCCAGTGGCCATGACGAAGAACGAAAGCCTTACTGGGAACCCCGAGAACGTGAGCGTCCCAGACGATATGACGACGATCACAGCAGCAGAGGCGGGCGCGGTGGGTACAACGACCGATTTGTCGGAGCCGACGCTGGGTACAACGCCGGACCCCAGAACGGATACGTAAGCCAGAGCACCCCCTCAGCGTACAATCAAGCTGCCCCAGCACCGGTAAATCTGTTCGTTGATATTCCTCTAGCCCCACGCTCACCCTTCGCCTAGCCCGTCGATGAACGTCTTGATCAAGCTCGCAAGGTTCAACAGGTGCGTTCTATCTCTTGTAATTACAACCGAAACCCATCAGACTGATCGGATCTCAGCTGCTGGCAGCGCTCAAGCAACCGCAAAACGGCGCTGGACCAAGCGCCACTCCGCCAGTCCCGCAGGCGGCTCTCGCTCCGATGCACAACATGCCGCCTCCCGTGCCCAACTACTACCCGCCTCCTCCTCAAGTCATGAATCAGCCACCACCACCCATGTCCTACCCAGGCAGCATGCCACCCCCGAACGTCCCGACCTTCCAGCCCTCCAACAATACGCAGCAACCCGGTCCCCCGGGCCCTGGCGCGCCTGCACCTCCGGGTCTGGCAGGGCTCCCTCCCAACATCCTTGCGCTGCTGCAGAACGCGCAGAACCAGGCCATGAGTGGTCCGCCGCCTCAGGTCCAGATGCCCAACCAGTATGGGATGCCGCCGCCACCTCCTGGACCCCCGATGCAGCGGATGCCCCCGCAGGGCATGCCTGGTGGGCCGCCGCCTGGGGTGCAGATGCCGCCGGCGAGCACGCACGGCGATTTCAACCAGTTGATGTCGTACTTGGTGAGTCGAGACTCGACTTCAAGCTTGCGTGTATGCTGACGACTGTTGTACTTCGTAGGCCTCCGTGAAGAGACAATGATCGTCGGAAAGGCCCGCGTTCGCCATTCGAACCAAAGAAAAACGGAGAATGTGTGCGCGGGCGAGACCGCGATGCGTAGTTCATGGGTATTTATCACTCTCTTATGCTCTGTTCCGAGTTTTGAGTTCTCCGCTGCTGCTCTTGGCGTTGACCCGGGACATTTCGGATGGTCAATGACATGCACATATTGTCGATAAGGTGAAAGAGTTTTGAACGTGTCTCTGTCTTTTTCTTTCTTCTTTTTTTCTGCTCGACTCGACTTGTGCTCGTTGGTCGCCACTTCGACCTTCTTGTTGTGATCTCATTGTTCAGTGACTGCTTCGTATGCACCCTACTTTTGCTTGTTCTTTTGATGGACTGTAGAGAGACTGACTGGGTTGCGACTTAAGCGCGACGCACGTATATGTACTGCGGGTTGAGCGACTCCCATTTCGGACTTTGCCGCGACCGTCGCCCACGTTCCGGCCGGGCTGCCCATCTACGACATACTGTACACCACCCTCGCCAAACGTTACCGTACGAGTACGCTAGCCACACGCCCCATAAACCATCGAAGCGACGACACATGCTGGTCCTCTCCAACGTGCACAAGCTGCTCGCGCGCGCGCTCGTGCCGCCGGAGCTGCACACGGCGGTGCTGCTGACGCCCGCGGGGCAGCTCGTGTCGTGCGCGGCGGACCCGGCGCGGTGCAAGGACGACGTGCGGGCAATCGTCGGGCTGAGCGGGGAGAAGTGGCAGGAGGCGGGTGATCG
Organism: Heterobasidion occidentale; assembly: GCA_039111635.1. Classification (NCBI taxonomy): domain Eukaryota; kingdom Fungi; phylum Basidiomycota; class Agaricomycetes; order Russulales; family Bondarzewiaceae; genus Heterobasidion; species Heterobasidion occidentale. The sequence goes on along the minus strand of JBCAQO010000001.1, from coordinate 1,011,617 downwards.
GGGCGTCGGGATGGAGTCGCCATTTGGGCGGATTATGGTGCTGGCGGTCGAGGCGCCTGGGGAGACGGGCGAGCCGCGAAGCGCTGCTGGGGGCGGGCAGGGCGAGGGCGAGGGCGAGGGTGAGGGCGAGGGTGCGAGCGAGCTGGCAAGCAAGAAGCCGTTGATGCTCGTCGCGCTGAACGCGACGAGCGCAGTCGAGTGGGACGTCCTGGAGGCCAAGGCAAGTCCTGCGTCCGACCCGCACCGATTCCCATCCCCTTCCACGGTGTTGCGTGTCTGATCTCACACTCACGCGACGCGTTCGACGCTCCCAGGGGCGAGAGCTGGCGGGCCACCTGGCTCGGCCTATTGGGAAGATTCGCGCGCCCTTGGCTGCGGCAATGGCTGTTCCGACGGCGCCGGCGACGACGCCATCACGGCTGCCTCGATGAGCACCTACTTGTGCAGGAGAGGGGACTTTTTTGCGGCTGTTCCGCCGCTTGTTGCGTCCGTCTCTGGACGGAGCACTACACGGTATCACAATACTGTATCGAGGATGCACATAGTGGGAGAGGCGTCGCGTCATTGGCCGAGGTCGTCATAGCTAACTTAGTTTTGGTGTACGTTGCCACACCTGCGGTAATGCAAAACTGCGCCATCGGCTGCGTGCAGCACCCTGCTCTCATGTCTCAGCGGAGGGATCCATTGCGAAGTTGAAAAGGCGTCGAAGGGAAGCTGAGTGAGACGGCCGGATAAAGACGGGGAGACCGGGCAAGGGACGAGCACACGGGCTGTTCTGCTCTGCTCTGCTCCCACCCGCACCCTCGCTTGCACGCAGCTGGTCCTCTGTGCGGCACGCTGCTCTCATAGACGATGCGACGATGGTCCTCCTACGCCTCCGCTAGCACGCGCGTTCCCTGCAAGAATGCCATCCCACCCGCGACGGTCACGCGCCCCGTCCGCAAAAAATACAGCGTGCTCGCCAGCGCCCGCGCTGCCCCCGTCGCGTCCACCTCAGCGTCCGCACAGCACCCCTCGCCGCCCCGCCTCGCGTCGGCGCCCCCGAGCCCCCATGCCCTCGTCAAGCCCGAGCTCGACCTCCTGCGCGAGCGTCTGCTCACCCTCCTGGGCTCCGCCCATCCCACGCTGTCCGACATCGCCCGCTATTACTTCTTGCACCCGTCCAAGCAGATGCGCCCGCTCCTCGTCCTCCTCTTCGCGCGCGCGACCAACGGCCTCGGTCGCGACTGGCCACTCATGGACTGGGCCGCGGACTGCGAGGGCGCGCGCGGCCGCACCGAGGAGCTCGACCACCCGCTCAACCGCGCCGACGTCCTCAACGACTACAACCCGAACATGCCAGACCACACCTCATCCTTCTCCTCCGTCTTCTCCCTCGTACCGCCCTCTCCGCCCTCGCCCCCGCCCCTCCCACTGCCGCCCCGCCCGTCCACGTCTGCACCACTGACCCCTGCCCTCGCGCCGTCCGCCCGGCTGCTCCCCACGCAGCTCCGCCTCGCCCAGATCGTCGAGATGATCCACGTCGCGTCCCTCCTGCACGACGACGTCATCGACAGCGCCGACCTCCGCCGCGGCGTCCCCTCCGCCCCCGCCGCCTTCGGCAACAAGCTCGCCATCCTCGGCGGCGACTTCCTCCTCGGCCGCGCGTCCGCCGCGCTCTCGCGCCTCGGCGACCACGAGGTCGTCGAGCTCATCGCGAGCGTCATCGCTAACCTCGTCGAGGGCGAGATCCTCCAGCTCGGCAAGGCCGGCCCCGACGCCGGCCGCACGGGCGAGAGCGAGGCCCTCGTCGCCGCACGCGTCGGCCAGGAGCGCTGGAACGTCTACCTGAAGAAGACGTACCTCAAAACGGCGAGCCTCATGGCCAAGGGCGCGCGCGCCGCCGTCGTGCTCGGCGGGTCCAAGGAGGGCGAGATATGGAAGGAGGTCGCCTACGCCTACGGCCGCAACCTCGGTATTGCGTTCCAGGTGCGTCCCCCCGCGCCCGCCTGCCCCGTGTCTCGCGCGCGCTCACGTGCGGAACAGCTCGTGGACGACGTGCTCGACTACGACGCGGCCGAAGCGACCATGGGCAAGCCCGGCGGCGCGGACCTGCGCCTCGGGCTCGCGACCGGGCCCGCGCTCTACGCCTGGGAGGAGCACCCCGAGATGGGCCCGCTCATCGCGCGCAAGTTCGAGCAGCAGGGCGACGTCGAGCTCGTGCGTCTTTCTTCCTCTCACCGCACGCCTTGAGCGCACTTTTTTCATTTCATTCCATTGACGCGATTTGGATGCACAGGCGCGCGACCTCGTGCGCCGCTCCTCCGGCGTCGAGCGCACGCGCGACCTCGCGCGCGCGCATGCGGACAAGGCGCGGGAGACGCTGCAGCTCCTGCCAGAGAGCGACGCGAGGAGCGCGCTGGAGGTCCTGACGGAGCACGTGGTGAAGCGGACGTGGTGATCCGATTCGACCTGGCTTCCGTGTGTGTGCTCGCTGCTCTACGTATCGTATCAGGCACCGCACTGGTGCCGGAACGCTGGACATATTGGACGTGTTGGACCATACGATCTCGTCTTGCCCAGTTCACACCTTATATAGTGCATATAATTGCTGCTTAGAATTTTTGAGGAGTCGTCAGCTGAAAGAGATGCTGTTGGACATTTGATGTTGGATGCTACGGCGTTCGGCGGTGATGAGTTCCCCTTGGATGTCGACCGCTCCGCGCACTAGTTTTGCTCATCCGAGTGGAAAACAATAAGGCAAACAAAGAGACCAAAATTCATCCACGTACTCGTACGCCAATAAGTATGTCGTCCTGCCCGGTGTACGGTATCATATAAGAGAGCAAATTTCTTCGCGCGCACGACATGGACACGGCTGTGCTATGTATGGTAGGTAACGACCCAAGAGCATTCCCCTCGACCCGACCCGACCCGACCCAAAAAGCCCAAACAGTCTTTTACTTCCGCTTCTTCACCGAGCTCTCGTCGCCCTTCTTCTCGCCACCGGCAGCCGCGACGGGCGCCTTCTCGTCCTTCTTGTCATCCGGAGTAGCAGCGTCAGTCTTCTTCGACGACTGCAAGTCACGGCGCGGTCAGCACACGGAGGGAGAGATATGGCAAGAAGGGAGGCGGTCGCACCTTGGTGACAGGCTTTTGCTGGCTGCCGACGAGACCAAACAGAGCACCGAGCATCGCGAAGAACGTGACGACAGTGCCGACAAGGGCGGCACCGGTCTCGGGGTGCGTCTTGAACGCGCCGACAGGGTCAACCTTGGCCAGGTCGATGAACGTGAACGCCTTCTGGCGGATGAACGCAACAGGGTCCTCAGTGAAGGAGCCGACCACGACCTCTTCTTCGTCCTCAGGGATGGCCGAAGCCGCCTTCTCTAGCTCCTTCTTGACCTCAAAGGTCTCCGCAGCCAGCTTCTTGGCGTCCTCGACGGAGTGGCCGATGTAAAGGTTGTCGAAGAGGATATCCTCGGTCATAGTCCAGAGCTCAATCCCAACACCGCCCTGCAATTGGAGAGCGTCAGTCACTTGAACACGAGAACAACTCGTACAGGACTGACGATCTTGTTCAGGCTCTTGACGGGAGTCAGGTCCTCGAAGTAGTCAGGGTTGGCGATCTTGCGCGGGGCCCACTCGCCCTTGTAGGCAGGGTTGTCGATCATGGGGGCGTACCACTTGCCCTTGTAGAGTGGGTTGGACTTGAAGGGACGCTTCCATTCACCGCAGCCAGGCGCCTCGTCACACTTGGGGTTGCGGACAGTCGGCGCAATCCAGTCACCGTCTTCCTCGTCGTCCCACTCCTCAGGCTTCTCAGCATCTGTGCAAAATGGTCAGGCGTGTTTGTTGGCGTGAGTAATATATACGAACCAGGGTCAGGGATCGTAGATGGCTCGTCATCCAACCAGCCCTCCGGCTTCTCGGCATCCTCGTCAGGGACCTCATAGGGAGCGTCCTCATCCCAGTCAGCAGGCTAGTCGACGAACATTATTCACGAGGCCATGTTTTAATGAGACAAATTACCGACCTTGGTAGCATCAGGGTCGGCGATTCTCTTGATGTCGACCCAGTCTTCGGGCTTTTTGTCCTCTGGGTCGTCGATCTCCTTGGGAGGGTTGACAGCGGGGGTAAAGTCCTCGAGGACGTTGCCGAGGTTGTGACTGACACCGTTGAACAGAACATCGTAGGTATTGTTCGGGCTGTGTCCGGGTCACATAAGAACCGAAGCGATACCTCGATAGCAGCATGTACATACTGGAGAATGAGAGTATAGAGGTTAGTTGTCTTCTCGATAGAGGGCTTCGGTGGGAGCGTGAGGTGTTTCTCCTCGTATTCGCCATTGATTGGGTTTTTGTGACGGAAGATGAAGTGCACCTATCACGTGACAAATGAGTAGTGAACTCCAGCAAGGCAGCATAGAGCAGCGTGATAGACATACCTTAGTACCAGGGCAGGTAAGATCGGGACCAAACATGACGACCCATGGAGTCTTGTCGGAGAACTCCTTGCCGCTGGTCTGGTAGCCGTCTTCAAGGAGCTTAAGGTACCCACCACCGCAGTTTCCGCCCTTCTGGTACTTGACCTCGTACTGCACAACGAGAGGTTTTTCCGAGAAGTCGATGGATTCAGTGAACGGGGCCGAGATGGCATGGTGGGCGGCTTTGGACTTTGCGACCAACCCGAAGTCACCCTCGATGACAGGCGCCGAGGCCTCCTCTACAGACCACTTGCCAACGTAGCTGAAAGTCTCGCCCCCAACAGGCGTCTTCTTCGTCGCCTCTGACGGTGTCCAGCGCTCCTCCCAGCCCTCAGTGAACTGTTCAAGGAAAGGAGCTTCGATATCTGTAGGCTACATAGCGATGAAAGACGACACGTCAGAACATGGTACGTGTGCTTTCGTGCAGCGGGCGGGCATACCTTAAATACAGGCTTGTCAGCTGCCGACGCGCTTGTCGCAACGAGAGCAGCAAGCAGGGCGTGCACCGCTACACTTCGCATTGTGATACGAAGGGCCAAGACGGAGAGGTAGGGATATTAGGGATAATGAGAAAGAGAGGATGGGAGGTTTGGGGCCGGCTTCAGGTCACAGGCGCAACTAAATGCGTTCGGAGAGCGCCCTGCCACGTAGCCGTTCCCACGCCGATCCCCACGCTCGGCCATGCAGCAGCCTTCACTGACATGTCCCTTCAATGCGTTGAGGTTTCACTATCGCGCGATATCACAGTGCTGCTCATCATTATTCGCTACATAAATACAGGATCCAAAGAGCACTCTACCCTAGTAGGTCAGCATGCCCAGACGCAGACAACGCAAGCTGTGCGACACAAATGAGCACAAGGCTACAAAGATCACGGAATACATGTTACTCACCACAAACTCGTCGTCCAGATATTTTGAGACCGCTATCTGGTCGCCGAGTCCCTTTCTCCGACGGGTTTTCAGCACCAAGTCTCGCGCCAACGCCTGGCCGGATGCGGGTTCCAATGGCCGAAGCTTGATACTCGTGTCCGTAGGGTCACCTTCGCCGGCACATCAACATGAGAAACGCGAAGTCGTAGCGTGGGACTCACCCGGCACTATTGACCAATGGTCAAAGACTTGCACACAGAATGCCTGCCCTTGCGTCGCCGTCCGCAAGTCCGTCTCGAACCCGTTGGCGTCGATGACCGGTATGAGGGCCTTGACAGTGTACAGCGGTGAGCCAGCCTTCGGGATGTCTTGGGTGACGTGGCCTCGCCTACGCGCAAGAACGGTATACACGGCGGATATGCAATCTGCTGGCGCCTGAACTTCGACGTAGTATATGGGTTCCATTAATCTTGGTGTGGCCTACAATCAGTCGAAGTATAGGTTATGGACATTATCCAGAAGCCGAGTATGAATTCGACAATTACCATGAGGAAAGACGAATAGCAGACGCGTCGTGCGGTGGGCACTATTTGTCCGCCTCCACGGAAGATTGGCTCCTGAGCCAGACTGGCGTCGAGAATACGGAACTTTACATTGCGCATTGCTGGTGCGCGTCATCAGTCTACAATGGCTCGGAGGAACACATCGATCACTTACGCTCATCGCATAGAGGGCCCTCCCGAGTGCCCCACTGGAAACCCTGCTTGATATGCTCCTTGACGGAACCGAGCAGTTTCTTGTCAACCTAGAAGGGTACGATGAATGTTGTCTCATTTATGAGACGCGCGTAGTTCGAACCTGGGAAGGCAACGTGTCGTCAAGTAAAGCATTCGGGCCACTGTCCTCGGGACCGAACGCCCAGATTGATCGTGAAGCCAGCAAGTCCCATTGATACTTCTGTTCGAAGAATTTGCCGCGCTCTTTCGCCGGCATCCGCATGTTGACGCGGCCAGTTTCGATGTCCTCTGCGATGCCTCGCTCGAGTGGCTCCGCAATCATAGTGAGACGATTCCTGACGCCAAGTGAGCGGGTATAAATGGCGACGGACGAACTGGACTTACTTTTTGTTTGGTGTATCAGCGTAGCATTTCAGCGCGCTAGTCTCTAAAACCGTCTCGCAGAATTTGGTCACCGGATCTGAAACCTTGATCTCGATCTCGGAGAAGAGCCGTCGTAGATCGTGCATCACGCAGTCAAGATACAATTCCCCAGTTCCAATGAGCACGTGCTCTCCGCTCTCCTCTACTTTCGTCGACACCAGCGGATACGACTTGTTGATACTCCGCAAGCCAGACAACATCTTGGGCAGTTCTGATGGTGCGATGGGCTCTATAGCAATTTTGAGCACAGATTGCGTCATGTGTTTGATAGGACGGAAAATGTAGAGATCCTCGTCGATATTAGGAGAAGCAAGCGTGGCGGTCTTCATGATTGATGGGTCAACACCACCGAGAAGAATGAGGTTTCCAGCTGGCGCTTCCTCTACTGGGATGAAGTATCTGTCAGAGTACTAGAATCAGTTACTAAAATGCTCTATTGACTGTTAGCAACTTACCTTGACTCGCCTAGCCAAATATCATCCACCGTCACCTTCATCATATCTTCCTCATCCTCTGGTGAGTAGCCCTCGCCGAGAACCTTGATATCCATTCCTTTTCTAACAGTGCCACTAAAAACACGACCGAGCGCTCTGAAAGACTGGGCGTCTGTCGTGTGATAGAGTTTTGTAACGTGCACCATGACAGGTCCTTCAGGGTCGCAGGCCTTCATGGAGTTCGCAACCTTGGAGGTAAGTGGGCCAGTATATGTCCGTTCAACCTTATATGCGTCAATGAGCAGTAGTACAGTACTGAAAAGACTGGTATTCACTTTGCTTGGAGAGCCTTCAATGGGGTTGGGCACACACTCCACAATCATATCGACCAAGCCCGTCGCAGGGCCGAAGAATTGGTCCATTACGGCCTTCAGCAGCGGTCTAACGTCCATCTTGTACATTATAGGCTTCAAGTGGATCTTGAGGTCTGCTAGTGTTGCCTTCAGTGAATCCGTTTCTTCGCTCAGCACTTGGCTGTAGAGCTTGTAAAGCGGTTCAAGAATAAACTCGACGAATGAACGATTTGACTCGGGGTCTGCAGCTTTTCGGGTGAACCTGCGTGTCTCAGAGTTGAAGTAGATGTCACCCCAGAGACGATCGGCAAACGAGTTGATATCAACGGAACCTGTTTGAGACTAAGTGGGAGATTAGCACAAAAGTGCTCTGAAAGACGTACCGTATGTGTCTGCATACATTTTAGCAAATGACCGAAGGGTGAAGCACCAGCCCATGTCTGTGCTAGCAAATGCTACATTCCCATTTTCAGGGCTTAGACGAAGCTCTGGATCGGGGTCTATTCCACTGAAGCAAAGCAACGTAAGGCAACGTGCTAAAAACTCAGAAAGTAACGAACCTAATGAAGGTGTTGATTTCCTCAATGGTGTGCTTTATCTTGTAGTATGCATCTGCAGGCTTGATTCGCAGTTCAAGGATCAGACGGTCGATTTTGTTCACAACCAAAGTGATTTTGATGTTTTCTTGTAGTGCATGTCGAATGATGGCTTCTGTGTTCACCATCATCTGCATTGAGTGTAGCGGTTAGGACATAACGTGGATGAATCATACGTAAAACTAACCCCTTCAACCACGTCAACTACAAGAACAATACCATCTACGACACGCATTGCGGATGCGACCTCGTCGACGAAGTTGACATGTCCAGGGGTGTCAATCAGATGGATCAAGTGCGACTTTCCACCTGTCGTCTGAAGAATGAGAGACATAAGAGAAGATTTGATGGAAATATCCCGATCCCGCGATAAAACATGAGTGTCAGTGTAGCGTGTCTAGGTACTCATCACAGTTAGTAGAAGACGACACGAAAGGCATATTGGGACAAACCGGCTTGTCGGCGTCCCATAACAGCTGGTGTGTTTCGAATACCAGCATGTCCATGAGAGCCGTTTTTCCGTGATGTAAATGGCCAACAACTGCGACGTTTCGCGTCATTTCAGGGAAAGACATCATATTTACCAAGAATCTGGAACGCTGTCAGTGTGTATACTCGGTAAAGTATGAGCACTACACACCCTTTATCAAAACGCGTCCCTGGCATATCCTTCTCCTCTATTGTCCATTTTCGCTGTTTGACGGGCGCAATGACGGGTTCAGTGAGTGGCTGAGCATCTTCTTCTTGCACCAGGGTTTCCACATCGGCCCCATAGACATCTGATGCGGATGGATAATACTGCTTGTCCTCGTGAAGGACGATGGCGTTGTGAATGGGTTCTGCAAATATTGCAGGTATTAGTTAGAATCGAGGACGCGTCAAGTAGTAAGCGAGGCGCACCGTCAATCTGCATTAACGCCCCTTCCTGCTCAGAGTCCATGGGCTCATCGTAGCCCTCCAAAGGCTGAGCTTCAGGTGCCTGTGGGAGGGTGTTCTGGGGCTCCTCATCTTCCTCTCCAGAGTCGAGGTCAGCCCCGATGTAGTTTCCGAATTCGTCGTAATCCTCAAAGGAAGCCATTGCAGAGGATGAGTCAATAAGAGCACTGTTCGGTCGTTTGTTCAAGAGCCAGCGCGGATAATAGAATAATTCTTGAGCCTTTAGAAACTGTGAAATCTGTGAGGCCAAGCGACTGGCGACTCTCAGAGAGGGGAGGGGAGAGAGGATGAGCGCGCTTGCTGACTGAACGAGAATGAGGCGAATTCCACCTATGGAAGTTCCCACGCTATCCTTCCTTGCTACAGCTTGCTACCACTGAGTTCTGCGACGCCAACCACGCCAAGTGGTGTTGAGACACTCGACAATTATGTGAGTTTAACTGCATATTCTCCAATTGTTTTTCTGAACCATCTGCAGGGATGACGATGAATTCCTGTACGGTTCCTCCAGCGGTGCGCAAGTAGCGACTCAGTCGCAGGTCGTTACGCCCATCGAAACGTCTGGTAAGAACACGTTCGCAATCCGTGGCCTCTAGTTGTGTTTCTCGCGAGGTCGGAAAGTATTCGGGCCCTTGTATTCTAGCTGCTGGTTTGCAATAAAACGAGACGCGTTGCTCATCATCTCCATTTGTGTGTGTGTGTTTTAGTCCCACAGCCGTGCGTATATGTCCGTTGAAGCTCAGCGCGCAGTGTCTCATCCATCTTTTATAGAATACCAGTCACGAAGAGAGAAGACTTCAACAGCCCTGTGGCTCAACTGGAAGCGTCCGTCGAGAGCAGCCTCGGTAATGGGTCTGGCAATGGCTCGGTGGAACGCGAGATGAGCAGCTCAGTCGAGCCGAAGGCTGAAGAAGACGAAGAGGGCGAAGGAGAAGGAGAGGACGATGAGAGTGAAGACGTGTGTTTATATCACTTCCTTTTCGTATCCTCTGCTGAGATTAGCCCCAGGATGTCGAGATCATCATGGAGCCCACCTCACGCTCACTTGACTTGCGGTGCGCACTGTGCTTTCATGCCATTATATTAAATTTTAAAAAACTGTTAAATAGACCACAAAACCGACCGGGTGCTCACCGTCCTGCAAACTCCACATTCACTCCCACAAAAGGTTTTCCTTTCAACTTCTTCACAATTTCTTCGTTGTAGACTTATATTGTCTCATTGCGCAGCTGGACCTCAACCACCAGGTCCATCACTCACGACTGAGTACACGCCGCGCGAACGCGGCGGTCCGCTAAAACCTGCTACCGATGCCTTGCAGCACGCCTCACAGATAACCTCATCAACATCCCAAACATCTTCTGTCCATGCATCTGTTCCAGACTCATCCCAGCCTAAAGTCGAAGACGGTCCTGATCCTTCCACGTTACCTCCCGTTACCGCACCCCCTTCTCATCCGTTGATCAACCCGTCAGTTCCTGGAACACTCGATGGACGCTCGATTCTTGAAGTCGACATCGCAAATATGGCGGAGAAGCCATGGAGACGCCCAGGCTCTGATATCAGTGACTGGTTCAATTATGGGTTTGACGAAATTAGTTGGGAGGCGTATTGTTTCCGCAGGCGAGAGGTTGGCGACTTGGCTGGTGTTCTGAAGGCAAATGTTCTGGTGCGCGCAACGAAATTATATATAGCTCTCGTCTGTACTACTCATGCTAACATTGATGGTGAACACATGGCAGAACTTCGCTGGGATGCCAGAAGACCAGCTCACACAGCTCCCTCCCGAGATTCGCACCATGGTCATGGCGGGGTCGACTGCTATGATGGCAAATGGCGGGGGTGGCCAGATGATGCCAGGCATGAACGGCATGATGGGACCCGGAGATATGAGCATGCAGGGGATGATGGGCCCCATGATGGTCGGGATGGGTGGCGACATGGGTATGGTCGACGGTTCAGGGCAGGTACAAAACCCGCAACAAGAGCAAGGGATGGGCGAGGGATATCCACAAGGGGGACCGCCCGGGGGGATGAATATGAATGGAATGGGGATGGGCCCCGAGTACGGCATGCAAGTGCGTCGCTTCGTTTTTGTTCGTGGGTGAGATAAGGCCTCATCAAATCGCCGTTTCTACTTCATACAGGACCCAAATGCGATGCAGGCGCAAATGTATCCCAACATGGAGGCACCTGCAGCGCCCCCGCCAGTGCCCGTTGGGAGTGGACCTCGCGGTGGCACGCCGAACCAGTTTAGAGGGCGGGGTATAAATCCAGGACCTCGCGGTCGCGTTGGGTATGCTCCCAGAGGCAGAGGTATGAGGACGTCTACAATACTATAGAAATCTCTACAGCGTGCTTAATCGTCCATCCCTGACGACGTGCTCTGCAGGCCCTCCAAATGTGCCTATTCGACCTGCGTCCCCGCTTCCACCTAACGTGCCCACCGGGCCTCGTAATCAGAACAAATACAAGGATCGGGATAATAATGCCCAAGCGGTTGATGGTTTGGACTATGGCGGAGGCCAGGACAGAGGCGGTAGTATGCCGCTAGGCGAACACGATGAGAGGGTCGGTCGGTGAGTGCACTTTTCTGCAGCGTAAGAACCGCTTTACTCAGGTCTTCTTCTCTGCAGCAAGCGTCGAGAGCGATCGCCGAGCGATGACAGGAGGGACTCCAAGAGACGCTGACTGTTTGCGAGTCACAGTTGGGATTGTGTGTACATTATGTCATGCTTATATCTGTTCTTTCTCCCGTAATTTCTTGGGCTACTCTTCTGTTTTATTCCCAGTTCAGATGATAGAATAGTGTGCCATCAATAACGCGGAGAAACAAAGAAGCAGACAATAACTAGCACAAAACATCACTGATTGATACAGACTGTAGGGGTGTATCATCAAGCAGCGTAGAGCCGCTACATTCATGCAGTGGACGCCGCCGAAGCAACCCTCGCGCCGGACCGTGCACCACTTCGTCGTTTTGTTCCACGCCCCCCACGCTGGTTCTTCTTCTTGCCTTTACATGTGTCGCAGTACCAAGCTCCCTTGGGGAGAACCTCGAGGCCGATGCACCCAAGATGGAACTGCAACCACAGACAACACGTCAAAAAACAACTGTTGTGCTCAGAAACAGAACATACCCATTCTTTCTCACACTCTGTGTCGTCGCACGCGATCATGACGCCGTGGCTCGGTCCGTTACACCAGCAGTACAATTTCCCATCATCTGCTTCTTCACCCTCGCCGCCGGATTGAATGGGGGCCGTGCCTTCTACGCCAGGACCAATCAGAGTGGCAGGGGTGGGTACGACGTTTCGGGCGACGGGCATTCCAGGGCCCTGCAGCTGTGCGTGCACCGGCCCGGACCACCCGGGCCCGGGGAATGTTGAGACTGAAGCGTACGGCGGTGGGAGGGAGGGATGCGAAGCGGCCGGTGGGGCGTTTGGAATGTCCTTCGGTGCGGATGGGTCTACAGATGGACGAGCCCGTTTGTTGGTGGGTACCAAACGGCTGGTGATCCGGGAGACAGGGAGGCTTTGTTGAGGCTGGTGGGAAATTACGGAGAGAACAGACTCTGCAGGGGATGGCTGGCGGTCATTTCTACAGGCCACAACGTACGTTTGAAATGTATTGATGAGCACGCGGATGAAGGGCGTATATGAGAGAAGGGAACGCACTTCCTTGCGCGGCTGCCGTTCTTGGGCCTCTGCGGCGCGCTGCTATCGCCGACGCGGTCTCCGCGCGGGGTCCGACTGACGGATCCTTCTATGTCGTCGTCTCTAGCGATGCGCCTCTTCTTCGCGGGGGTTTGGTCGCCGGAGGACCCATTCAAGAGGGCACCTCGTCTCCTTCGCCCGCCTTCGTACATGGAGGTGGGAGCGTAGGAGCGCGGAGCTACGTGAGGGTATACCGTCTTGCGCTGTAAGACCGAGGTGTCGAAGCTGGGTATATGCTGTAAGAGATTAGCAAGGTGGTCGTGGTGCCCTCTAAGGCCGTCCGCAGCCTGAGACGCCACTCGAATTTTGTCCTCCCCACCCAGCTTCAACCGCTGTGCCTCCTCTGCGATCTCGGCGAGAAGCCAGAGCCGGGACTCCTTGGGCTGTGTGTCGTGCTCGATCATGTCAATAAGGCGGTTGACCTTAGCGGTGATGGTGTGCATGGATGCAGAGAGAACAGCATCGAGTTCGCGTAAGTCAGCGAACTGCTTCGAGAGGTCGAGGGGTAGGGTATCCAAGGTGTGTGCGTATTCAGACAGGAGAGAAAGAGAATAAGCCGCGGTGAGGGCGACTGTGTCGGAGGTCATTGGCATTGACGATGCTGTTCGTGGGGGTATTTGTTGGTGCTGGTGTGTTGCTTGAGGTGAAGAAAGACGGACTGCTCAGCGCAACGGACCGCAAGGACCGCGCGCCTGGTTCAATCACGAGTCCCATTCGCGCTTCACGTGACAATATTGACGCGACAGGACGCGTTCGACGCAAGTCTGTCCCCCCCCGAAAGGATGCCAGCGTTGAGGGGAAGCCCCCAAAAAATAAGATATACGATACAACCTGGTCTATGATACAGTGGAGCTGTGCGATAAAATATACAGGGTAGAATGTCGAATGCGAGTGTGACAACGATCAACGCTGAAACACGACCGGGTCGCCGTACCTCCTCTCTCCTAGTTCGTGTCCCGCGACTGAGACATGAATAACCGCCCGAGCCTCACAAGCGGCCCGACGTCACCATGCTCTATATATCACCCCTCCCCTTGTGCATGCTTTGATTCCGTCTCGAAGCACAGACTATCCCCCGCTACTTCTTCCCAAAACCCTTTTGTGCGATTTTGCCTCCCGTGCTCCCCAGCTGTCCATTCTGCCCACCTTGCACCGTAGACGCTAACGTCGCGTACATCGAGTACTGGTCGCGCGGGGATTGGTGCATCGTTGAGAAGGCATGTGGTGCCGAAGGACCCGTGGGGAAGAAAGAGGTCGTCGGAGAGGCGGGTGAAGTGGTGTAGTTGTAGGATGACATGACAATGTGTGTATTAGTTGGTGGTAGAGACTTGATACTGATTATTGGGATGTGGTATAATGGTGCACGTGAAGAGGTTGGATGCAAGACTTGCAAGTAGGATGAAGATACCGATCAGGAGACAACGCTCGAAAACGTAGCCAACAGCAAGCGCAATGAAGGTGGTTAAGCCTGGGGTAGAGGTGAAGGAGTCCGGGGTGTGGATTTAAGACGGTATCTTGGAGGCAGCAACGGTGCTGAGGTCTGGTGAACCTGCTAGAGAATAAGCAGTGCCTTCCTAATTGTGTCGGGACCTGTTCCGTGAACGTGTGGTAAAGTGTCGTTGGGAGAATGGACAAGGAAGAACGGTCGTCGTACAAGAACCAGGCGGCCCTGTTGTCTCTTTGACATTCCCTATTGTGTACGTTTATATACACTTACATTGGCGTGATCGCGTCGCGATTCGATTAGGAGACAAAATACAAGGACTGCCCGAATGGGATCCTCGAGGCAATGTTTTTGTCTAGAAATGGAAGGGTGCCCAAGTGCGCGGGGTTGCACTTCATCAAACAACATGTCTGCTGACCGTGAGTACCATCTTTAGAAGAAGGGGACGAAAAGATCTAGAGCAAACCGCGAAGGAACGAACAGAAGCGTCGAGGAGCGCAGTTGGCGCACCCCGTGACAGGCTCTTCGTCTGATTATTGGCTTGTAAATACATGCCGCACTATAATTAGGAGGTTCAGGTGTCGAGGGAGCAATGAAATCATAGATAACCGAAGACGTGAGATATTGCACCAGTCCAGAGGATGCAGGAGTGTCGTACGATTCGTAGACATATGCAAGTGACAGTCAATGATGCGAGGCAGCGAGTGAGTGAATGCCGGGATGCACGGATGGAAATTAAATAACTCTTAGAGACCGATGTCAATGCAAAGGAGGAGAAACGATGCTGAGATGGAAAACAAGAGCCAAGAAGGACGAATTGATAAGACCCGCAAAGAAAGATATCCGTCGGGACAGCGGCCGCACTATGGTGAAAGCAATGTCATAGGAGAGCCTGCCCGTCCCTCCCCGAAGCCACGAGACCTTTCCACTCTTCTCTCCACGACCGGATATCCGATCGGAGCTTCTGGACTTCAAGTACTTTACTGATCCAAAGCATCATTCCGTTCTCGTCTTCAGGGACGAAAAAAGAGGAAAGTAGAGAAAGAATGGTCTCAAAGCTGGCTTGGCTGGACGTGATGTGGTCTAGGAAAGTGTGGGTCAGAATACCTAATGATTTTGAGTTGATCGACCACCCACCTCGATAAGTCCAGATGATGGATATAGCGACGACAACGAAAAGGTCGGGACCCTCCAGCAAGAAGACATCCCATAAACGAAGCAGCGTCTGGAATGGCACAGAGTTTGCGAAGAGGGTGATGTACCATTTGGTTGCATATGATGTAGTGGATATCGTGTGCGTCTTGAAAGCAGCATAGACATTCGGCATCATCTCTTGCATGAGGCGTTCCTGCACGAATATCGACTCGAGGAGGCCAGGGAACCCAGGGCTGAAGATGGTGTGCATGCGGTACTTATCGTGGAGTTGCACGAGGGAAGCATATGCGCGTTCCGGCTCAAAATAGCACAGAAGCATGACTGCAATGGGACCCATGCCTTGACAATACCCGCATTCCGAACAGCGCAAGGAGAAGCTGTGGAGGACATGGAACAACGAGCGTTGGCTGAAGCTTCGTCAGCCTCAAATCTTTGGTAACGACGGCAAGAAAACCAACCCAAGTCCATATCTAGTCCGAAATAAGACGTGTCCACTAATGGTTCTTGGAACATCCAGGTCGATCTGAATGTCATACGACGAAGGTTTTTCCAAGGCCTGCAAGTATTCGTCCTCTAGCGCTCGAAGTTCTTCCTTGCTAGTCTTGGAGTATCGGCTCATGAGCAACTGCCATGCGGCACTTCTCCATCGATCTGGGATGCCCTTATAAGTGCGCCGAGACAACTTGTGCTCCTTCGGAGCCCGAAGACCCCAAGTCTCGATGTTTCCTCCGCGATCACGAGATTGTGGTTCGAGCATACGCCCCCACTTTTCCATTCTCACGACTTCGTGCGTTGGAGGAGGAGGGGGAGGAATAGACTTTAGAATGGTCGGATTCGGGGTCCCATTCACGACAGGATTGGCTATGCGAGCAAAAGGTTTTGTGAAAGCAGTTGCCGGGAGGAGCACTAAACGGTCATGGGATGGGGTGGTAATGAATCCGTAACTTTTGCACGGTCAATTTTAGCTCTCGAGAGAATGAACGGAAGAGGAAGCTCACCGGTCGAGACCGGCCAACATCTCGATCTCCTGTGATGTCAACTCCCGCTTTTTCTCAGCCTCGTCGCCAACGGCGTTCGCGGCCAAAATCTCACTAGCTCGGTTCGGCCCTACCCGAGCACGGGTTCGCTCGATACCCTCTTCATAGCCATCACCTTTCACTCCAAAGACGTCGAGGCGTGCATAAGTGCTCCTGACGTGGAATGAATCTGGATCCTCGCCCTCCGAGCGGGCAATAGACAGTTTGCTGTTCTTCTTGCTCAATGCTGGACTCGTGTTGTGCGAAGGGGATGCGCTGGTGGAGGGGGCAGACGTGGAAGACGCCGTCGAGATATGACGCTGTGCTGTCGGCTGGGGGGATGTATGTACGGACGAACGCTGTTGGTGGGACGCATTGCCATTTGGAAGCGAGGAGTGGGAATGCGAAGGCGATCGATTGTGAGGGGTTGAAGGAACGAGGTGTCGCGGGCGGGCCGGCAAGGGCTTAGAGTCCTCGTCAAGGGATATGTGCTTGGAAGAGTGAGTTGAGTTGAGTCTGTATCTAGAACCCCTCTGGTGGGGAGAGCCTTCGTCTGGGACAGTGATGCCCAAGTAAGGCGAACCAGTCTCGCCGGATGAAGAGCGACTTCCAGCCGACCATGTCGTGGTAGCAGCGGATGCCCGGTGCACAGGTGTACTGCGTCGACTAGCGTGGTAGTTGTCTGATGTGGCACTATAGTACGCAGAGCCTTCGTGGGAGTTGTGGCTGGTACTCCGTGGGGAATCACGGTAAACGGAGTAGCGGTCGAGGGATGCACTCACGCCCTTCGAAGGAATGTCGGGAGACAGGCTATTGCTTTCGTCACCATACATCGAATAGATGGAGACTATGGTTTCCGAAGAGCTACGCTCTTGCTCGATGGAGGAGTAAGTTAGTTCTGGAGTTGGGGGGGCTGTGCGAACTGTTGAAGGCGGGGGGCTTGGAGACGAGGAGGTGGGATAACGAGGGCTGGGCGGGACAAGCACGAGATGAGGTGCATCCATAAAAACAAGAAGTCAAGAGATTTGTTGGCAGGCTTTGACAAGAAATGAGAATGAATGAGGGTGGTGGTTGTGGTGGTTGTGGTGGCAGAACAAGAGAAAGAAGGCCCGCCTCTTCCTGTCAAGAACCTTTCAGACACACTGGCAGCATTCCAAGGTGCAGTAATAGCGCTTCCGCTTGCCCTTTTTGGTAAGCGCGGGCTTCCCGAATCTCGTTGTCGGCACGCAGCAACGACCAGTGTCCGCTCCACGTTTCGAAACAGCAATTCCTCCTCTCAAGTAGCCTACATTCGGTGCGTATCAATGTATTCATACAGGTCTTCATCAATCCATCCCTGCCCCATCATTTCACTCATCTGACACCTTGATTACGAGCTTTCCAGTCGTCTTGCCTCCAGTGAGATCAAGTTGCGCCTGGCGAACGCCCTCTGCTGTGAATGGGTAATCTCCGAAGATGTTGATCTTCAGATCACCCTTCGAGATCAAATCGAAAAGCTGTGCTCCGTAGTATTCACGTTCTTCCAAAGTCACAGTGTAGTTTGTCTCTCTGCAAACAACACAAAGAAGCGTCAGCATGCAGTCGGCAATGATCGAGTGGAGAGCGCAGGCATACGTCGGACGAAGCAACTTGAGGTTCTTCTGGTTGAGTCTGACAATAGAGAACGGCGGTACAAGGCCGGAGGCATTCCCAAAAGAGACAAGTGTTCCCTTGCGTCTGATCATTTTAAGATCATCTTCAAAGCTATGTGGAGGCAAATGAATACGTCGAGTTTGCAATTTCCCTTAATTAACTACTTACGTGTCCTTGCCTACGCCGTCATAGATGACATGAGGCCCTTGGCCGTTGGTGAGTTGCAAGACACGCTCGACCGTGTTTTCATTCTTGTACAAGATGACATGGTCAGCACCGTGAGCCTTCGCTAACCCTGCCTTCTCCGGAGTAGATGTCGTTCCAATAACGGTTGCGCCTCGAGCTTTTGCGACTTGGGCCATGAGTAAACCGACACCACCAGCAACGGTGTGAATAAGAATTGTCTCTCCATTCTGGACATTGTGCGACTCTGTCATCAAAGACAAAGCAGTGATTCCCTGCAGGAGGACGGCTGCAGCGACCCGATTGGAGACATCCTTCGGAATAGGATACACGGCGTCCCACGGGACCGTGACATACTCTTGCAAGCCGCCCAAAAGATCCTAGATGTCGCATGAGATAGAGATGCTGATAGATCAAACGTTTGACTTGCCGCTGCAATCCTATCGCCTTTTCTCAAATTGCGCTTCTTGTATACCTCATTGTTTAGCGTCGCCTCATCCGTGGGAAGCTCAGCGACGACGCCGGATATCTCCTTCGCCATGTGGAAAGGCAAGAAGGGGGTAGGGTATACACCGGCTCTGTTATGCGATGTTCGAATGGAGACGAATGGTCATCAAAGCGATATCCCCACCTGAAGTAAGTGTCGATGAAATTGACACCGGCGTATTGAACCTTCATAGCGGCAAAACATGAGATCGAGCGAAATCAGCGCCTCAGTCTCATTTCCAACTCTTACACACTACACAAACCTTCACAAGCACGTCCCCTGGCTTTTGCTTCGGGAAGGGAAGAGTCATGTCCTCGATGACCTCAAACCCGCCTGTTTTAGCGATCGCGACGGCTTTTACAGTGGAGGGGTACGGCATTCTGAGCTTCAAGGACAATGGCGACGACGAGAGTTGGCGGGCAACCTGCGTTAGCCGGAAGACAGACCGTAGCATATCTGTGTACTCACATTCTGTTTGGCATCCAATCTTAGAAATCGCGACATATGGTGCTTATGCACCCACGGTCAATGCAGTCACCCCGAATCCATCTCCGGCAATCCTAGACCACATTGTACAACTGCCATTTTATCTGCGGGCTATCACCAAACTTAAGTCGGGTTATATGAATCTAATGAGCGAATGCTATTGCGGTGTCGTAGATTCAGAGAGAACCAAATTGCGTTGCATACGACTGTGACTACTCTGTGACTTCCCCGTGGATATCCGCAGATATCCGCAGGTTGCGGGCCGTAATGACCCGAGCAGTAAGCCCGGCTCCTCCTAACCGCGATGCTTCCCGGCCCAGCGCGCCACCACGCATGGGCCTCACCCAAAGGAATCCACTCAATCTTGAAATTTGCTCGACTCATCGAGGTAGGCGGTCGCTAGGTCTGACTAGTGACTCATGAAAAGGCCAAATGTATCCAGTGGAAGATACTTAAGCGCACCAGCACACTCTTGATAGGTGTTGACGCGCATAGGCGCTAGTATTTCCAGATTCTGCAGGTACGTCCGCATATATACAAGCCAGCATGCTGTGCGGCTCCAAACCGTCACGCTGAGCGTCTCTAATCCTTCTTCTATTTACTCCAACCATATGTCAGGTATGTTTCGCCGGCTGTCCTGACTCCTCTCGAAGCATCTTCTTATACACTAACGCCGGTTCACAGGTCAATCTGCCTTGCTGATCGGAGCTACTGGTGCTACGGGAAAGCACGTTTTGCGCGAGCTGCTCACTTCACCGCACTTTACACGTGTAGGAGAGATAGGCAGACGCATAACGGCGAAAGAACAGCTACCGAGAGGCTCTCAAAGCAAGCTGGAGCAGAAAGTGATTGACTTCGAGAAACTAGAAGAGGCAGAGCTTCAAAAGGGCAAATGGGACGTTGTATTCATTACGTGCGTATTTTGGTGTACGCCAGGTTATTTTCTGTGACACCGCTTTTCAGCATGGGGACGTCGATTAAGGCTGCGGGATCCCCACAAAACTTTGAAAAAATTGACAGAGAGCAAGTCCGATCATAATGCCGTTTTCAGCGTGGCTTATCCATGTGCGCTTTAACAGATTTGTGGTCAACGCTGCCAAAGCCGCGCGCACCGATGATGCGAACCAGCGCCTTGTCTACCTGTCTGTCCGTCCCTGCGGACCTTCTGTCTGACAGATCACATCTTTGACTTCCGTTGTCTCCAGGCGAACTACTCGAACCCGGATGCCTCCGCCTTGTATCTGCGCAGTAAGGGGCTTACAGAGCAAGCTCTCGCCGCATTAGGCTACGGAGACACAATCATTTTCAGGCCGGTTTTCCTTCGAAACGCCGAAAGAGCTGGCTTTCGTCCGGTGGAAGCTATCTTATCGTATGTTTCTCTTGATCTGTATTGCTTATGGATATTGAGTGTTCGCCTTCTGGTTTATCTTACAGCCCTTTCACCGCTGTGCTCTCATGGATTTCGTCCAGCTTCACCGTTGACGTATGTGGTTTCACAGTTCGATAGCGGCTGTACGTAAGGTAACTGATTGATGCAGGTTCCTGCTCTCGCAAAGAGCATACGTATAGCTGGCCAACTCGGTACATCTGGTCTGCCATCGGTCGCAGGTCCCACGAAACGAGTTCTTGGTGGCAATGCATTCACCACGATAAGCAACAAAGGCTCCGTCCTTCTTGCGAAGCAGGATCTGTGATCGAAGATCGTGTTATGCTTCCTATTATGCCTCGTTGTGGTACAGTGGTTCCCATTGCCAAGAATCGTATGCTGTGTCTATGCTTTGGCTGATACGTAAAATGGAGACCGGAGAGCAAGGAACCGCTGGCCCATGAACGTGTCCTCCGCGAAGCTTTCGAGAGTGCCCTATACCGGGGTCGGAACTGGTCCTCATCTAGCAACGGCGTTTCATGGCAGTGGACGCTGCTATGTCGCACAGCTATTTTTATGCAATACTACCAATCACGACAATCCTCAGGCCTTACTACCCAGACAATACCGACGAATCGAAGCTAATTAAACGGCCTTACATGCGTCATCGTAGGAACAGTCCATCGCGTCAACACGCCGAAGGCTATCCCTCTTCATGCCTAGGGATATCTTTCCTCATGCAACAGCTAATCTATTCGGGAACTTTAGGATTCACGACACTCAATAGAACTTTCGAGCTGCTTCTCGTGACTGACTGCTCGCTGACCGGGTACGTGGAGCGCATACACTCGTGTTGATATGGTGCGACCCAATTCAACCCCGTTAAGAAATTTGACCATTGAAGGGAGTTAAAAAGAACCACAGGGCGACGTCTTGCATCGTGTTTTGGCGCCTACGCTGCACGAGCGCGGGCATGGCCAAGACTTCAGCGTTGCGCGGTCCCAATGGGTGAGTGAAGATTCCACATATATTGCATGCTACGAAGTTGGATTCATGCCGCAGTACTCCCTTGCAGTGAACGTAAAACATATCGTTACGGCCACCATGGCAGGCGCCCAGCATCTTGCAGATCTCATCTTGATCGCTCTCGATCTCGTAGGTCCTTTCCTTTTTTTGGTCAGCTCTGTCAGCCCGATCGACCCACCATCGGGGCTACCGTCCGTATATGGGCATGGAATCTCTGACTAACGCGGCGTTGAGAGCTATGCTGGCGCTATCGCCGACGGCAGCTGGGAGCGCCTTCCAGCGTCTTCGAATCTTTGTCAGTCAGCGCTCCAGTCTTAGGACCGAGAGGATGGAAGAGAAGGACATCAACGCGTCTCCTGGATTCATACATATACCCTTCCGCGTTTACATGGCTGTTACGATCCTCCCCACCGAGGTTTTCTCCTTCCTCTCTTTTCCTTTCTTTTTCTTTCACGATGAGTGAGACTCCGTTCGACGCTCACACCCTTCGAGACGAGCCATCAGACCAATCAAACGCGCACCATGTTGATGTTCAGGAAGCCGAGAATGCGTTCCACAGCCTCTCTCGTAGGCTGACCAGAAGGAACGTCAACTCGACCGCAGGTTCCACCACCCCCGAAAAGACGAGCCGGGAGTACGATCCCGAAAAGGCTGCACCTGCTGATGAAGAACCGTTCGACCTCCGCGAGTATCTGTCTTCGTCTAACGACGCCAATGAGAAAGCGGGCATCAAGCATAAACACGTCGGTGTCACATGGGAGGATCTACAGGTGGAGATCGCAGGCAGCGCATTTACCAAGGTGTGTATATTCGCCCCCATGTCTTTGAGTGGTGTCTCAAGAATATTGTAGCTTTATATCAGAACGTTCGGAGGTATGTTTGCAGTGTTGATAGTCGCTGTCGGGACTAACTCTTTGAGTGCAGATGAGGCATGGCAGGTTTGGCTAACGCCTTTCTTCATGTTGTTGTCATTCTTCCGGATGCTGTTTCCTGCTGTGAGAAAAGAGGTTCCGTCGACGCCGATCCTCCACAAGTATGCGTATTCCCTCATTCGCTGAGACCTTGCAGCTCACGTTCCGCCGCAGAAACTCCGGTGTTCTGAAGCCTGGTGAAATGTGTCTTGTTTTGGGAACTCCCGGATCCGGTTGTGATACGTTCTTGAAAGCGATCGCCAACCAACGAGGTCTTTTTCATCGCGTTTCTGGTGATGTTCGGTATGCCGGGATCAGTGCAGAGGAGATGGGTCGTTACTACCATGGCGAACTCGTCTACAATGCTGAAGGTGTGTTCAATCATTTTTCTTTTGATCTCGGACTAACATTGTCACCTAGATGACATTCACCTTGCTACTTTGACTGTCGACCAAACGCTCGATTTCGCGCTGTCCACGAAGGCTCCCGGTTCAAGAGGCCGTCAACCCGGTGTTTCCCGTGCTGGTTTCAAAGACGAGGTCAAGGCTACGCTCTTAAAAATGCTGAATATCTCCCACACTGCTAAGACCCTCGTTGGTGACGCGTTCGTCCGTGGTGTCTCTGGAGGTGAGCGCAAGCGTGTCAGTATCGCGGAGATGATGGCGACGCGCGCGCGTGTACAATGCTGGGACAACTCTTCTCGTGGCTTGGACGCTTCCACGGCTCTGGACTTCGTGAAGTCCTTGAGAGTCATGACAGATGTACTCGGTCAGACGACTTTTGTGACACTGTAAGCCTGACTTTCCTACCCGTACCATGATCGTGCCTTAACTTTGTTTTAGATACCAAGCTGGCGAAGGTATCTACGAACTTTTCGACAAGGTCATGATCCTCAATCAAGGACGACAAGTGTATCTCGGATCCCCATCAGAAGCTCGAGCTTGGTTCGAAGAGCTTGGATACAGGTCTCTACCTCGTCAAAGCACGGCTGATTATCTTACTGGTTGCACCGATCCCAACGAACGTCAATTTGCGCCAGGCCGCTCCGAACTCGACGTCCCGTCCACTCCCGAAGCGCTCGAACAAGCATATCTCGCGTCGAAAACTGCAAAGAAAGTCCGAACTGTGCTCGAGGACTACAAGCGGGCTATGGAGACGGAGAAAACTGATTCGGAGGCGTTCCGCGCCTCAGTCGCAGATGACAAGAAGCGTGGGGTCTCGAGGAAAAGCCCCTACACGCTCAGTCTCTTCGATCAGGTCAAAGCCTTGACACGTCGTCAGTTCCAAGTTCGTTTGCAGGATAGGTTTCAGATCTTCACCAGCTACGCGCTTTCAACCGTATGTCTCCAATTTATAGAGAATAGTAAGAGTCAATGATTCTAACGGGGTTTCAACAGGCTCTGGCTCTCGTTATTGGAGGCGCTTTCTTTAATTTACCGCCGACGTCTGCAGGCGCTTTCACCCGTGGTAGTGTTATATTTGTGGCTGGCATGACATCTTCCTTTGAAACCTTCTCAGAGGTTGGT
Source organism: Heterobasidion occidentale (assembly GCA_039111635.1). Classification (NCBI taxonomy): domain Eukaryota; kingdom Fungi; phylum Basidiomycota; class Agaricomycetes; order Russulales; family Bondarzewiaceae; genus Heterobasidion; species Heterobasidion occidentale. The sequence continues at coordinate 987,853 of JBCAQO010000001.1, read as the reverse complement.
GTTTCCCTTTAGCCAATCTACCCCAGATTATTGATATCATGCCTGTTGATAGCTTCCGATGCAAATGCTCGGACGACCTCTCGTTGCTAAACAGGTTCGTCTACTACTGCGGGGATGCGCCTGGGTACTGATCATTTTGCAATTGAGCAGAAGAGTTATGGGTTCTATCGACCGGCTGCTATCCAGATTGCCAACACCCTCGCCGATATTCCGTTCTCTGCGACTCGCGTCCTAATCTACGACATCATCGTCTATTTCATGCCCCATCTATCCTACTCCGCTGGTGGTTTCTTCACCTTCCACCTCCTCAACTACATGTGTTTCCTCACGATGCAAGGGTTCTTCCGTACTGTCGGCCTGATGTGCCCCAATTTCGACACTGCCCTCCGCCTTTCCGTCTTTTTCTTCCCGAACATGGTCATCTACGTGGGGTACATGATTCCCGTAGATCAGATGAAACGGTGGCTTTTCTGGATCGTGAGTTGAGTTTTAGTTTAGTGGCTGCCGAAACTGATGAATACGCTATGTTAGTTCTACATCAACCCCTTCAGCTATGGTAATGCCTTTTCCTGAAAGCCAAAGTACTTGATTGCTGACCTGACTCATCAGTATGGGCTGCCTGTATGGAGAACGAGTTCATGAGGCTCACGGTGAGGCTTCCCCTTCATATCACAGCAGTCAAACGCGAACCTAACATGATTTTATTCAGTTGACGTGTGATGGAACATACGTCGTTCCCCGCAACGGCCCCGGAATGACTAAATATCCGTGAGTAGTTGATTGATACAGCATGTATGGAGGAAATTGCTCATCATAATCTACAGCGACACTCTCGGTCCAAATCAAGCTTGTACTCTCCCCGGCTCCTCCCCTGGAAGTATCTTCGTTGCCGGTCGCGATTACGTGCGAGCAGGATACGGATTGGATGTGGCTGATCTCTGGCGCCGTAACTTCGTCGTTGTGCTCGGCTTCATGATCTTCTTCTGGATAACGCAGGTGATCGCAATCGAGTACTGGCCGGTAAGCTTATGTACCGAATCATCGTTTAATACCAAGCTGATGGCATATTTAGCAACCAATCGGCGGTGGAGGTGTCGCTTACTTCGCCAGAGAGTCTAGCGAGCGGAAGAAGTTGAACGATGCCCTCCGTGCACGGAAAGCCGAAAAAGCCGCTCGAGAACGGGAAGAGAAAGCCCGCGCAATCGAAGGGACCAAGGAGACGAGAGATCTGTGAGTTTGTCGCCTCCTCTAAGCAAACATAGATCTGAATCATGTCTTAGGAGCAAATTTTCCGACCGCAAAGTCTTTACTTGGGAGCGTGTTAACTACCACGTCCCTGTCGCTGGCGGTACGGCTCAACTTCTCACTGATGTTTATGGATATGTACGACCAGGAACACTGACGGCACTCATGGGAGCATCGGGCGCTGGTATGTCTGATAAGGCTAACTATCATAATATCACTCACATTGCTTTTCAGGAAAAACTACCTGCTTGGACGTTCTTGCACAAAGAAAGAATATCGGTGTAGTTTCTGGTGACATATTGGTAGATGGGAAGCCACTCGATTTCGACTTCGCCCGTGGCACTGCATATGGTGCGTTGAAACATAAGATCAAAACCATCGCGAAGTAACTGACAGCTCTTCAGCCGAACAGATGGATGTCCATGAGGGCACAGCAACTATTCGAGAAGCCATGCGCTTCTCGGCATACCTCCGCCAACCGAAAGAAGTATCGAAAGAAGAAAAGGACGCCTATGTTGAGGACATGATCGAACTTCTGGAGTTGCAAGACCTGGCAGACGCGCTCGTTTACACTCTTGGAGTCGAGGCTCGCAAGCGGTTGACCATTGGTGTAGAGTTGGCTAGCAAGCCTGAGCTCCTTCTCTTCTTGGACGAACCGACATCTGGTCTTGATGCTCAGAGCGCTTGGAACTTAGTTCGGTTCCTGCGCAAACTCGCTGACAACGGCCAGGCGATATTGTGTACCATCCACCAGCCTTCAGCTCTTTTGTTCGAGAGCTTCGATCGTCTTCTTCTTCTCGCTCGTGGCGGAAACACGATCTACTTCGGTGACATTGGTGAGGATGCTCACATCATGCGAGACTACTTTGCTCGTAATGGTGCTGAGTGTCCACACAACGTCAACCCTGCCGAATTTATGTTGGAAGCAATTGGCGCCGGTGTAACGCCCAGGATAGGTAACCGTGATTGGAAGGACATCTGGCTGGAGTCTCCCGAGTGCCAAAGGGCCAAGGACGAGATCCTTGCTTTGAAGGAACAGGCAATAGCGCGTCATAGATCAGAGAACGTGAAGCACTCGACATGTAGGTCACAGCGCGTTTTGTCGCTCTTTGCCCTTCTGATCAGTGTTCTTCCTCAGATGCTACACCAATGTGGTACCAATTGAAGGTCGTTGTGGACAGGAACACTCATGCCCTCTGGCGGTCGCCAGCCTATGTCTTCACTCGGCTTTTGTCCCACTTGATGGTGTCGCTGTTGGTTTCGCTGCCATTCCTCCAACTCGGGCATAGCGTCAGGGACCTTCAATATAGGGTATTCGGAATGTAAGAAGTCCGTTTAGTTGAAACGGGCGCAAGCTGACGTAGGTCTAGTTTCTGGACGGCTATCCTACCTGGCCTGGTCATTCCTCAACTGGAACCTGTCTTTATCATGAATCGGAGTAAGTCCCACGTTGTCGTTGTTCGAGATAGTTTATTCACATCAATTCTCAGTGACTTTCGTCCGAGAATCATCTAGCAGGATCTACTCGCCATACGTCTTTGCTATTGGCCAGTTGCTCGGAGAGATACCCTATTCGATAGCCTGCGCGATATTTTATTGGGTTCTCATGGTAAGTGCTGTAGTAAGGGCAATCTCGCTATATCATAACAATATGGAAACAAACAGGTGTATCCGATGGGTTTCGGCGACGGCTCTGCTGGCACCAATGGCACTGGTTTCCAACTTTTGGTCATCATATTCACAGAGCTGTTCTCCGTGACGTTGGGACAATTTATCGCCTCCATTTCGCCCACAATCCAGGTAAGTCGATTGCGGAAACTGTTGATGACTACTCTAACCATATATTACAGGTCGCTGTGTTATACACGCCATTCATCAGCGTCGTACTCAACACGTTCTGCGGAGTCACTGTACCGTACAACACCTTGAGCCACTTCTGGAAGAGCTGGATGTATCAGTTGGATCCGTTCACAAGGATGGTAGCGGCCATGCTGTCGACCGAGTTGCAGTAAGTCACCTTCGCGCCTGACTTGTGTGTTTGAATGTCGATATTGATCTTATGTGTGTTTCTTCAGTGGTCTTACGATCACCTGTAAACCGGAGGAGTTTGCTCGCTTCACTCCTCCTTCCAACCAAACTTGTCAGAATTGGGCGGGCGACTTTGTCACTGCACTCGGTGGATATTTGGACAATCCTAACGACACGTCTGAATGTCGCTACTGCCAATACCAGGTTTGTGGTCTCCGTTTCAGTGGAGTGCACAAAGCTTATTGAATCACAGCGCGGCGACGAATTTTTCCTCCCCCTCAATATCCGCTTCGAGAATAGGTGGAGGGATGTTTGGATTTTCTTCTGCTTCTTCGGTAAGCATGACCATGTTCTTGTCGTACTGGACTGACTGCTTTCCTTGCTTTGCATTTCAGTCTTCAATTTCATGATCACCATCAGTAAGTGCCGTTTGTTCCCTGCAATGTCCCTGTTGCTGACTTGCTACCTTTAGTTGCTTCACGTTTCCTCCGCTTCGCAAAACGTTAAATCCACGGACTAAGTGGTCCCCAAGTATAGACGAGATACCATTCATTCGATACTCTAACGTTACGAGCCCACTTTACTTGGCGTTCATCGCATGTTTCCCTCATTCCCCATCGCTCCACGAAGATCACTTGCACTTTTCTCATTTCGTATTTACAATATCGCTCGCAAATGATGACCACATATTAGCTGGAGACATTTTGAGACGACTTGAAGGCGCCGTTCATCAGCATATCATCGCTACCATCCAATACTGATGTGAGACTCACCACCGGACAAACGACATCGTTGAGCGTGCATTCACCTCGCTTCAGCTTTGAACGATACTCATCTTCGAAATCCAAGATTTCTTGCACAATTCTGTTCCTCTCCTCCGCCATCGGCGAGTATTCCCAAATTCTTTTCATCTCGGGTATGCCTTCTCGGATGGCGCTGCAGAGTGGAAGCAATTGTCCAAGGTCGGTGCCACGACGCCAGAGGGCTTCCATTGCGATTGCGAGGAAAACTGTGAGATGTGCATGATACTTGAGATGAAACCAACACTTCCTGAAGAGAGTCGACACTCACAGACATGCTTCTCATCGTCTTGCGGATATAAATGTCCCGCTTGGCTGTACCATTTTGCTGCTTGCGTGTATTCTTCCGCCGCCTTATCATCCTTACGTTCCGCAGCATCGAGACCTTTGCGCATGTGCACAAAGCCCAAAATTCTGTTCAAAATTTTGAGTGGCCCTGCCGATTATCGCAAAGGTCAGACATACGAAAAGCCCTCCGCTTGAGGATACAACCAGAAGGAAGACAGGAAGCCAGGGTCCATTTCATCGCGCATGAACTTTGGAGGGTCCGCCTGCACTTCTTTGATATAGCCTCGGGTCATTTCGTATAGATCATCAATGTCATACTCCGAGTCAGGGCCAAGTTTATTGATATACGCCTTCCTCGAATTTCAGTGGTGTGTTCAACGACAATATGACGACGTTACCTTTACGAAAGCTGACAGAAACAACCGCTTCACACCCCTCAAGAATGTATCATCGAATATCTCCCCCTTCTGTTCCCTGGGTACATTCTGCCACACATTCCTGCCCCACTGTAAGACACCTATGGCCTGGCTAAAATACTCCATCGCGGCGCTACCATTTTCGGGCCCATCATTGCTGGCGATCAGACCCACCACGATCCAGCCGCTGTGACACAATAGGTTGTTTGAACATACAATAAGGGTAGAGGATGCTCAGACATACCGCACCGTTAGAGAGAGAGCGGCCCTGACATCATCCCATCCCTTGGCCTGCAGGCGCATCATAACCTCTTCTTGGACTGCTGTCACACCGCCGTCGAGCCACGCATTGTACAGCTTGTTCTCAAAAAGGGCTGGGGTACATGTTCATCGAGTGCCTTAGACAATTGAAACCACATGACAGCTCACCTCGCCGATTATACTTCTCAACCCATTCCGGCGAATTCATATGAAAGACTCGCGAATCACGTAGAATGCCATTTGACAGCAGACTGAGAGCCTTCCAAACAGGCGATGAGAAAGCGGCGTGAGGGTCGACCCTCGACACTGCTGCTTACTGATAGCTCGCCTTTCTGATCAACATTGATATCCCCTTCGTTTATTAGTTTGACTCCTTCGGAGAAGTCCTGTGCGTGATCATGAGCTGTGAAATCGACTACACCATGAAGAGACCAATACCTTGTAGGCAGCCATAATAACCCAAGCCTGATGTACACCCAAACGTGTCATGATATGAGTTTCAGGCTACATAATGAAAACAATTTTACCAACGCTACTGTTCATAGAGTTCGCTTTGTCCTCCAGAAGCGCGTCCTTCATGGCCAAGGCCCTGTTCCAAGGTAGATCCTTGCTCTCTACCACGTCATCGGTAGGCATATATTGCTTCTTGGCGCTTTCCTGCTCAATCTGCGCTGCTCGAAGCCCTGATTCGAACTGTGATCTGAGCTTTGCCTCTCCAGGCAACGCTGGAAGAGATAAGAGAGCCTTCTGCCATGCGTCTATACTTGCTGAATATTGTGCAAGCGCCTGATGTGCACGTCAGCCGAGGGTCAAACACACTGAATAGTAAGGGCAATCGCACGTGTTGAGCAGTCGCTAGACGGCCCCAAGCCTTGCAGAATTTCGGATCTAAATCCACAGCCTATGTGACGATATTCAATGATGCATTGACACAGTTTGATTGGGAGCACGACGTACCTTCTTTGCGTCTGCCACCGCATCAGGGTATCTTCAAGAATCGTGAGATGTGACGGAATGAGAGGACATTGCAAAACAAGACAACAAACTTCTTCATCGCAAGGTCTGTCTGCGCCCGGTTTGCAAACAGAATTGGGTTGGTTGGATCTTCCTCTATGGCCTGTGAGTACGTCAGATGGGCAGCTTCATAGTCGCCTTTAAGGTACAAGTCATTAGCTACGGCTTTCAATTGTTCTACTGTGTTTGCTCCGGCAGAAGACATTGGTCCTAGGCGGGAAAGATCAATAGACGGGGCTGGTGGTGGTAGCAGACGAAGGTGGATTCGTTTATAGGTCAGGTGTTCGTGTCAGGTGCGGGCGAAATGTGAATACCCATTTAGGCCGACCACGGAACGTGCAGGTCATAGGAACAGAGCGTTGAGCGTTGAAAGGTGGAGGTTAGATCACAAGGAGAATTGATAAGCGTCGAAAAAAACTATTTGCTACAGATATGCAATGAAGCATGAGGGTGTCTATATGGCAGGGTATCAAGAATTCCTGGAAAACTACGATTTGGGTGCACTATGGAACTAAGGAGAAATCAATACGAACATCAAGGTGGGGTAATAATCAAGCTTACAATGTCGCGAAGTTGTGATTGGGAGTCATTGAACTGCTTCTCAAGATATTTGGACTGCGCGGTACAATAAGCAGGCGGTCACTGTGTAGAATATCGGACGCTTGACCTTTTTGTTTAGGCTATTGATGTCATCTGTCAGACCCTTCTCCTGCGACTTCAAATCCTTCTCCATGATAGGTCTGGGCATCATCATGAACCTGTATTTGGAGCCATCGTTGGGAGAGGTGCGGGGAAGACAGTAGCTGGTACGTACATTTTGCCCACACCTTTGTAAAGTTTAACATCCCCTTCCATACTACCTATTTCATCGATCGTGAGCTGTAATATCCGTCGCTCTCGCTCCTTGGTCGCGACCTGCTGGCGCGTCATGCTGAGTGCACGTTGGGATTGGATAGCAGTTTGCTGTATCTGAATCAAGATCTTCGGAGGTACGGATGAGCAAGTCAATATCTTGTCTCCAAACTTATAAAAATACCTTGCGTAGAGTGTCGTCGGGAAGCGTAGACATTGTGCTTACAGCGACAGTAGATTCGAGGCGATGAAGACCAAGAGTGTGTACTTGCTCAGCGCGCCCAGTCTGTTCTCGGCTGTTCTCAGCCACGCGCAATTCAACTCCGCCTCCGTTCCGAATGCTCTCCTCCGCGTACCCACTGCGTGCCCTTCCAGACTGTCAAAGTACACGCAGTAAACTTATTTGACGTATAATTCTGTGTACACATTTTTCTTCAAATATCTCGTGGTTGACGCAATTGTGCGCTCGTCCAAAGCTAAGCGCTGAGCGGTTATGCCCATTCAACCAAGGACATGGTCTTGTCCAGGCGCGTCGCGACGCTATCGAATAGCCAAGCGAAAGTGCGAAACAAAAATCATAACGCTGCACCGGCCAGGTATTATGACGCCTCCGCCGCTGAGCCCTGCTCCTCCTCCAATCCCTTCTTCAATCCCTCTAGAGTTCTCGCTAACTTTCCTCCGCTGGCCTGGCTGAGTACCCCCGCAAGCTGTGTTGCCGGACTACTCAACAGCCCAATGATCTGCGCCCTCAACGTGTCCAGCGTCGGCAGCTTTGCAACATTTGCAACCCCGTCCGCCTTGAACACCCTCCCCTCGATCAAGGCTCCCATAACCGCGAGCTCAGGTGAGTGCACAGGCCGCGAGCGCTTGATGCGTCGACCAGGATTCGGCGGGTCCGCGTTCTTCTGCTTGGCCTTCTCTGCGAGCTCTGCGGCTGTCGGCGCCTTCTTCTTCGGCACCGCGCGGACCAGTGCGCGCAGGATGGCGTTTAACTGCGGCGGATTCAGATTGGGCAGGATGAGAACCATGAGCCCCCTCTCCACAGTCCGTGCGATATCGGCACTCGCGGCCGCGTCGATGGGTGCAAAGTCCCGCAGCGCGACGCCGAACAGAGAAGTCCGGATGACGGTGAGCGTTGGAAGAGCGGGAGGCTCTGCTGGGACGGGATTTGGGCCAGGATTGGCTAGTGATGGCGGAGCACTGACGTGCTTCAAAGCAGCGGCAGCGACTTCTCGGCGAATTTTGATGAGATTGGGGATGGAGAACTTGTCATGCTGGAGGAAGATGAGGGGGGCGTGTGCATTGTTCTCGAACAGGCGCAGGTATTGGTGATAGAGAAATGTCTTCTTCTCCGAGTAGACGCGAGGGACTGGCTTGTGGTCGTAAACCTTGGGAGGTTTTATAGAGACAACATAGGTGCGCGTATGCTGTCGGAGGACTGCTGAGCAGCTCGGTGATGGACGTACAGACAGCATGGTAAGGGAAATTTCGAAGTCCGCTCCCGTTGTAGTCCCGCATCGCCAATTGAAGTCGCGTCTTCACGTCGACTTCAACGAGAGGGCAGAGCAATACTTTGATCTCTAATCGACTTGTACCTTGACTCGACGCGGGCGAGCGGGTTTGATATAGCCGAAAAACGGTGCCCTCCTCAGAGGGCACCTTCAGATTTTGGGATTGGGGTACAGACGGAGATGCGGGCTTAAAAATACAAGTATGTACGAGCATTCGTGATAAAATGAATAGGAAACTAAGGGCGGGAGAGGTGGGTAGCTGCTAATAGTACAACACCTGGCGAGGTGAAGTTTGAGTGAATATAGCGAAGCGTCGCTAGCGGCGCTGGTATGTACCTGGCGAGGTGAAGGTTGCACTGAGAGAAGCGGCGGCTGTCTCGCAGCGCGTATAACCCCTCGCCAGATACAGTAGTGATACAGTGCCTTGCATGAAAAACCGGAATCGCGCGACGTGCAAGTTCTGGCACAGGATGACCAAGTTACCATATATAGTAGTTCAATCTGAAAGTATTTGTCGTAGTGTGACAGTAGTAGTTACTATACATGGTAACTTTGTCATCTTGCTCTAGGACTTCGCGTGTCGCGCGATTGCGGTCTCGAGTGATCGCCGTCAGTGACTAACAGTCACGGCTTCCGCTCGTGACCCTGACCATGCCTTGCGTCGTGCACTGCGGTGCACTCAAACTCGTAGCGACGAGCGAACGAACCCTAGCGAGGGTGTGATGTTGAACGGCGGTAGTACGAACGGCGGTTCTGAGACTGGCGAGCGCGCCAGGGATGCGTAAGCCGATTAGACTTATATAACCTTGTTTAAACTCGATACAAGATTGATAAAAACAAAAAAATTATATTCTTCTTCTAGACAACTTCTTCAACCCACTTATCTCCATCCTCAAGAGCTCTCAACCGGCGATTTAGTACTACTCTACAGCCTGCCGTGAGGGTCTAATCCTGGCCTGCCAAAGTTCGGCTACGTGGAAAAATCGGGATGGGTATGCGCTGAACAGCCTGGCAGAAAAGTAGGACACTCACCGGCGGCGCAGGCTTGTTGTTTACAATGGCCTCGATCTTCGCCAGAATTTCTGGTGTCAACTTGGGGATCACGTCGAGCGCCTTGAGATTGTCTACGATCTGCTCGGGACTCGTCGCGCCCAGAATGACAGTACTAGTGTTTGTGTTCTTCGCAACCCACGCCAAAGCCAGATGTGAAACCTTGCAACCCAATTCTGATGATTGGTGAATGAGCATCCACTTCGATAGCGAAGAAACCATGAGGTACGCACCGGTCTCTGCAACCACAGTGAGTTGCTTGACCATCTCGATCTGTTTCCTTCCTTCTTCGGATTCCAAAAACGCAAGTCTATGGGCAAGGAACTCTTTGTTCGTGTCGAGACGGGAGCCGTCCGGAATGCCGTTGTTGTACTGGTCGACCGAATCGGTGCTCAGTATAAAATTGGAACAGATAGAAGGAGCGGAGTACCTTTCCGGTCAAGATACCACCGGCAAGAGCAGACCAAACGGTCGTTCCCATATTATACTTCTTGTACAAAGGACTTTGCAACAAATCTTAGAATACTTCACAACAGCACAGAAAACAACGTACCCATATTCCCCCTCGGGGCGTTCACGGTGCAGCAGGCTGACCTAAATTGTTAGGAAAAGACAAAGACGCATCAAAAGTAGATGGAGGACACGAACTTGTGTTGGCACTGTTCAGCGACAGGTGCGTGTAGTCCATATTTATCAGCGACATCTGTCATCAAAACATGAGTTTCGTCGATCAGCGCAATTGCATGTAATATTTACGGTGTGCCTCCTCAATCTCCCGCGCAGACCACTCAGAAGTGCCCCAATAAAATGCCTGCATAGCTATCAGCAATACTCGATATCGTGTATCAGAATGTCACATACCAGCCCTTGTTCAATAACCCAATGGAATGCGCGCACAACCTCTTCCATCGGGACTGCAACCATAGATCAGAACGCGACTTGCAAACAAAAGATGCCTCATATACCGGTGTGGTCAGGACGATGAGCGAATATAACGTCTACGTAGTCAAGCTGGAGACGTTGAAGAGACTCTTTTGTCCCCTCGACAATACTAGAATTTGGGTGTTATGAAGCGACTAGTCTGAATGCAAACTATAGTTAGCGACTCACTGTTTCCGAGAAAGACCCTGGTCATTTGGACCTTTACGTTCCGCCCCCCAGTATAGTTTCGTAGTAACGATAATATCAGTGCGGCGCAAACCAAGCTCCTTAAGCACTCGACCACTATGCGGAGAGAGAAGATGTGAATAATTGAGAGTTTTAGTAGCATGAAGAAGTGCATGCGAAGCTTACAGCTCTAGTTCTGACTGTCCCTTGGCATAGGCCTCCGCTTCATCGAACATATTGATCCCATTCTCGAAAGCAGTCTTGATGATATCCTATACGAAATGACCGGCATTTCGGTATTATAGGAGTATCCATGCACAGGGGATCATACCTTGACGGGGTCACCGACGACAGTACCCCCGAAGGTCAACCCTGCACAAGTTGTCAAGCTTCGCCAATCACAAGATTCGCCAATCACAAGATTCGGGTTCGAATTCACATACAACCACCCAGGGAGAACACCGGAACGCGCAGACCGCTTGACCCTAGCCTGCGGAACGGCATATTCTTCTGCTGGTACTCTATTTTAACTTCGGATCCCGACATGACTCGTGAGGTGGAGGCTGTATTTGTTGAATGTGGGTGCGAGATAAGAGAGGGAAGGAGAAGGTCAACTTGTTCACATGCGGTTTCTTGTGAGCTTTTATATAGTGCACACGGCTCGACTTTCAATTTGGAATCGCGATCCGGCTGGATGATAAGATCTCGTCCCTGACGTCAGCTGCTCACCAATTCTGCGAGCGGATGATGTGGGTTCATCTCAGAGTGTGGGTTCATCTCAGAGTCAAAAGTGCTACATGCGGAGGAAAGAGTGGATACGATCCTCAGTAGAAAACTCAAGAGACATGAAATGAGTCGGTCAATACGTGCGAGATGTCGCCGGGAGCCACATTTGAAATTCCTCATCAAGCTCGGCGACCGGAGAAGATAGAATGAGTGTGCAAGCAAGAGGCCTACAAAGCTAATTGCTTCACCGTGTACCAGTCTCTGAGACAGAATTCCCATGTCCTATCTTCACCTCCTGCACCCGTGGCACCTGTCCCGTGGGCGCGCTCTCCTTTCGTCATACGATGCTCGTATCCTTGCCAATCACTTCTGTGAAAGGCGAACGATCTTACGACAATGTAAGGGGGGTTTGGTTTGACATTGACGGTATGTGGGGGAGGGGGGTTCTTGGCTAATCTTGGAATATCCCTGAGAAAAATGATGTTAGATTATCCACACAGCACGCGGCTTTGAAGCATACCAAGTTGTATATGGCGGAACGTTTCGCAACGTCACAAGGACAGTCCCTCGCGCACCGGTATTGCCTTTCTCTGAGTCATCCTCGGTCGGCGGATCGCTGTCATCCTCGTCGGGAGCCCGCTTGCGTTTTCGGGGTTTTGTTGCTTGAGGTATAGGGCCGGGTCTCAGAAATTGCGCAGCGGAGCGGAAAAATCCAAGAAGAAGAGTCTGGTTTGAGAGGACGTTGCGGTCCTGATCAGTGATACCCTTTCCTTGTATCTATCAGCACCTCCCATCTATCGAGTATCAATGGCTGGTCTCACTCACCAGCATGAGGAAAATTCCAGACGATCCTATCATAACGTTTGCCCTTCAGTGGAGAGCACTTCTCTAACCTTGTCGCGTCTACTCCAAACATGATTTGAGCACCCTTCTCCCTCAAAGTTTGCACATATTGGACCGCCTCGGGATACTTCGTATAGCACTCGTCTTCCGAGTCGTAGGCGGTTGCCGTAACGTTTTCAGAGGGAAGATGCACAAGGCCTGGAGGAGGATGAAGGACGAGAGCCAGAGCATACGAGAAATTTCCCTCCCCAATCAATAAGATCCTGTCCGTCGGCAAAAATGGAATCGTCGAGCGTTGCGGCGGGACTTTGCTTTTACTCTTGCTCTTCATCGTCTGATGCTCTACGGCCTGCTTCACCTCCTGCTTTTTCTTGAGCCTCGACTGCTGAGAAGAAAGCGCATTTTTGAGCGAAGATTTCTTGTTTTTTGCCATGAGAAAGGTGGATCTAAGATCCAGATAGCCATTGTTTGGTGTTGTGTGATTCAGAAGCTCTTGGTAAATACGGTCAAACATCGTGCGTCGGCAGCGTGGCGCACTACTAGCCTGCCACGTTTGTCAAACGGTGCCATATATACGCAGCTCAATCTTACCAGTCACTCCTTACCGTTTATTTACCCGTCATCATGGTGAGCAAACGACGCGCATCTTGTTTTTTCTGCCCTCAAGATTGACCTTGTCGCGTTTCACATCAGCCAACCGCGCACGAGATCCGCCAAAAGAATTCACAGTTCGCCAACAAGGCCAAGGCTGGAAAAAATCCTGTTAATCCATCACGAAAAGATAAGCTCGCGAAGCAATCCCCCGTAGGCCTCTGGGCCCTCGGTTTGATTGTATTTGTTGTTGTCGGTGGAGGTGTGCCATAATTGCATATTATACGCTATTCATCTATTGACTGTCCTGGATCAGTTTTATTCGAGCTCGCGAGGCTTCTTTTCTTGTGATTCATGCCATGCATGAACTTGATTCATCGTAGGATCGGGGAGGGGGAGTGTAATTCCACTAGCGTTATCGGCCGCGAACGCGTCAGTCGGTGAGGCTTCTACATGGGTATGCAACTATTGCATCACTGTATATCATATAAATCGGGGATCTGTCTGTTATTTATTGTTTTAATCAGCCATCATACAAGCATAGCAAGGGATCGTATTCGAACATGAACATTCACAGAGCACAACATCCGTTCAGCTCTCCTCGTCCATATCTCCCGCTGAAACGCTTTCGGAGGCGCTCATGCTCATGCTTTGGGTACCGCTGCTTCGACCCCTAGACGCTCCGGCCGGCGCTCGAGCAGGCTGTGCCGTGGTCTCTACGCCTTGCATAGCGTCGTCCTCCAGTTGCCTTACATCCACCTTGACTTCATCACCGGCCCAGACGTGAGCGGTCGGCTGCCATACCATCACAACATTGTCTTCAGATGTGCTCGCTGCTGTCCAATTCTCCCCAATCCCTGGTGCCCAGCAGAAGTCCGCTGGGCGGGAGGTATGGCCTGTATGTCAATTTCTGTGAGACGCCAGAAATAGACATATCAAAACGAAAATGCCTACCGCCGTGAACAAACATGAGCTCAGGAGGCCCATCCTCCTGATCGTCTGGAGTTTGCTCTGCTCCAATTTGAGCAAGATCCCAAATGTTGATGCGACGGTCACTAGATGCAGACGCAAATACTCCTGCGTTGTGAGGCGACCAGGCCAAGTGAAGCACCTCGTCTGTGTGGGACTCAAAGACATGCAGACGGTCGCCTAGCCTCCTCATATCATGCAATAAGATGGTCTATCCTGGATTTGTTAGATGGCTCCGACTGACAGCTCTTCAAAGTTATACTTCACCTTATCTGCGCTACCAGTCACGAGATGATTGTCACCCGTTGGATTGAAGGCGACAGCCAGAATTTCTTGCTCGTGAACTTGCATGGAGGAAGTGAGGGCCTTCTGTCGTGTATCCCAACTACCACAGACTATGAGTACTCACAGCAGGGCGCAGTATCACGGACTTACATCTTCAATGTTTTATCGTCACTTACACTGGCAAAGACATTCTCTTGTGTAGGATGCCAGTCGACATCCTGACACAACGATGAATTGAAAACATCTAGAATGAAGTCATGTAAGAACATACCCCGACAACCGCGGTGTGTTCATTGAACACGTTCAACGGTTCAATAGATGGGTTGGCTTTGGAATACGCATTGATATCCCTGATGCATATTCAGCTTCTGCCTCGTCTGGAACAACGAAAGTCACATACCAATGGCAAACGGTCTTGTCCTCAGATGCGCCTAAGATATGGCCAGGTTTGAGTGGATTCCAGGCTAATCCGAACCTGACAGACGTTGTCAGCGTCACCCAAAGCTCCGGACATTTTATCGACAAACCCTTCTTTGGTCTGCCCTACCAGTCGGATGTCTGGTTTGAACACGCCTCCCCTCTCTGGTTCACTTGAGTGCTTCGTCCTATCAAACACATATACCTCCCCAGAAACTGCCTTAGTCGCTATCAAGTCGGGGTTCTGTGGCATATACCGTGCACGGTTCACCTCGCCCTTGTGGTTGATGCGCTGCGTGATCTGTATGCGAGGGGTGTTGGGAATGGTGTGTCCACCCAGTTCTCCGCGCTCATCGTCATAGTTCGTGCGATCGAGCGTGTCTGCACCTGGACCCTCGCGTTTGGGGATTTGGACGGTGGCAATCTGGAGGTAGTCTTGCGCTTGGCCAGAAGTGTGTGTGCCAAGAAGCAGGCGGTGGACAGTGTATGGTTTGTTGGATGGTCTGTGTCCGTTGAGATTTCCTGGATAAGTTTGCTAGATAGGTTTAACTTACGATTCCTTGTCGGGGAACCATTGGCAGGTCAAACTTGGCCAATCGAGTGCGTGTGTGATCACAGTATCGTATAGATACGGCGCGTTCTTTTTCCTTTCAATTATAACTCCTATGTCATTCCAGTACTTTTTATGGATTCAACGATGCTCACCACGTCTTGTACTCCTGCGGGTTGGCCACTTCCCATGTGAGCTTTGGGCATACATCTAGTTCCTCGGCGTACCTCATTGATCAACTTGTTTTCCTCTTCAGCATCTTCAAAGTCCTCATCAACCGCCGTCGGCTTCATTTTCCGGTTGAACCAATAGATATTGGGCGTACAGCGCTGTCAGACGATAGTAGGTATATGATCGGAAGAGTCGAAAGCTCAAGGAAACGAAGGACGCGCCCGACGCGTCAAAGCGCGTTGGCTCTGTTCCCACGATGCATTCACATCCATTTCTCAGAGACCAAAGTAGAGGAACCCCAGATATATGTACAGCAAAACTTTTTGTGGACGTGGACGAAACACAGCATGGCAATGGTTGGATTAGTGGTATTAGGGCAAGAGCGTCGGAAGATGCATGCGGTCCCTAATAATGAGAGCTCTATATTAACAGAACGGTAACGGACATGCGACTATTTCGATTCACTCTCCCACTTTGCGAGGAGCTTCTCGAGGTCGAATCGAGAGTCCTCTGGGTCGGTGACGACTAAAATAAAGAACGTGAGCATGGAGTGCATGGAGGAATGCCGAGGCAAACTAAATTATGGAGTTATGATATGAAAGGATAGGGTACCGGACTTCGAATGCTTGAACAATTATGTCGGGGTCGCTTAGACATAATTAGGTTCGCACATACAGAAGTCGAGCGTGTACCAGAAGTTGTGTCATGTCCTGAGGGGGGAAGGCGAGGTGCCGAGCATATGCAGAAGGAGCAGTGACTCACCACCGTCCTTGGAACCCTCTTGGTTCCTCTTCCACGCCTCCTTCGCCTGTGCTATCAGGTTTGCTCGATCATGTACCGCATGACGCGCCTTCTCCTCGTCGTGTGCTTTTTGTAGTGTGCGACGGTGAGCGATACCGTAGAACACTCCGGACAGGAGAGCGGTATATCGGACAACCTGTTCATGGCCAAAATAAAACCATCGTTGATATCAAGAATTGGTGGTAGAAAACAGCGGAGCACACGTTGACGGTAGCGGAAACCATGGTATCGCCTTTTTCTATCCAACCGGTCAAGGAGGATCGTCGGCACTATCCTTTAAGGAATGGGTCCTAGACATCGTAAAATAAAGGTCAGATACTTGTGTCTCTTCGCAGCTTGTCGCAAGCCGAAGCAACGTACCAGCAAAGGGACGAGAGTGAGGGAGTCTAAGTATGAGCGTGAGTTGGCTGAAAGTTGCCTTCGCCGGAAGATGTCGGCCGGTTATTCTTGCTTACATCATTACGAACAGCACCAAGTTTTTCAGCAATGTATCCACCTTTTCAGCGCTATCGAAGTTTTGGTTTCCGGATTCTTTGCTCACGTCTTCGCTCACGGCTGGTTTAGAGATCAGCTGTTCGGAAAGATCGTGGAATGGTTGTGGAACATTGATCTTGGCGAAACTGCTCATCTCCGTATATGGTCGATTGCTCCTCCTCAGCTCTATTGTTCAAGCTCGCGTACTCGGCATTCAACAACTGCTGGAATAACCGTTCTATTACTTCTGGGGAACTCTGGCGGTGATTCGATACGGACTTCGTTCTACTCTGCCTCAGCTTCAGACGGGCACGGGAGTCCGTGAGCACCAAGCCCATAATCACAGGCTCGCGTTGCACAAGATTCGAACTTTTTGGCCCCAATCGACCATCATGTCTACGACGATATCTGCAGAAAGCCCTTTGAAAGGAGGCTGCTACTGCGGTGCAGTTTCTTATGAGATTTCTGCACCGCCTGTAACACGTGCGTTTTGTCACTGCACTCAGTGCCAGAGGTTGAACGGTGTGCATAGCTCTTATAGCGCTTGATAGTTTTGTGCCGCTTATGCCTTGATCATAGCCTGCCCGTTCATCCATACGATCCATATTGATGCGTCGCACTTCACATGGACTCATGCTACCCCGCACGAATCTTTTATCGACGGGTTCGTCAATCCTTCGAGACCGTGGAAACAGCGCTTTCGCTGTAAGACCTGCGGCTGTACCATTGCGTCGAAGAATTCGAAAACAAACCGAGTCAGCGTGTGGGGTGCACAGCTGGAAAGAGATGATGATGGGAAGGTCAAGAGATGGGACGAGGTGAAACCGACGGCGCACATTTTCTATGCAACCAGGATGTTGGATATTGATGATGATCTGAGCAAGTGGGAAGGCTACGAAGGGAAGTCGAAAGAACTTATTTGACCATGTCACTCATGAGTAGTAAAGGAAACGATGTCATTAAAATGGGTTTCGAGAGCATTATGGCAAATTAGATCAAGTTAGGAAAGCGGAGTAAGATGGGTTCATCAAATGTCCATGAAAGTGTCCGAGATGAAAGTCCTTCAGTACGAGTCGTCAAACAAGGTTCAGCCACAGTTGAAGTAGTTGCCGGGGATGACGTTGGGGCAGCCTGCCGTATCTGGAGACAGCAAGCGTTAACTCCGGAGGGGACACGAAGAGAAACAGACATACCTTTGTTGGTGGGGCAGTCAGCAGGGTCGTCACAGCACCTGATGCATGCACGAGGGCCAGCAGGCTCAACGAGCTCCACGTAGTGATTGTAACTGGTTTAGATCAGATGATTGCTCAGTGAACGCGTAATAAAAAAAAGTATCTAAGCCCACCCGAGACAGACAGAATCCTGGGGGTTTCCCCTCCCACCGTCTCCACCACTGGAGTCGTACTGTCCGCCTGCATCATCTGCGTTCAATCGACTGAGAGTGCTCGGCCTGATGCAGCCAGTGACTGCGAATCTAAGTAAGTATCCTTGCTACAACGTAACAGGTTCTCACATACGCTGTGCATAACGGCCGCCATTCTTGCCCTTGCCGCTCTTGAACTCGATGTTACTCCAGAAATTAGCTGGAAGCTGGCCCTGCTGGCTAGAGTAGCGGCCTGCAGGCGTGCAGTATGTCTTCATGCCTCCGGGATGTTCGCTATCGCCAATGTTCGTGTGCGCATCCCGGGGCATGATCATGCTGTTGGTGACGAAAAAATGAAAAATAGGAAATGGTGAAAAACGTGGCATGACATACCAGTGTTTATCTGTGCTCGTGACATAGACAATGTTCTGGACATCTTGGCGAGCGTGTAAAACGCCAGGGCCACTGGGCGAGGCCACGGCAGAAAGGGCAGAAGCAAGAACGAAGCTTGTCAAAAGACCACGGAACATGACGTACTGGAAGGAGGGGAAAGGAGCACCTTAGTGGGGAAACTAAAGGTGGGGTCCAATTCTGCATCCGCTGAGTACTTTATACACATTTTCCTCGGGCACCCATGACCGCTCGACTTCACGTGGGCTTTGAGAGGGGTCAGGAGGATCATATGCTGAAATTGAAGCTGAGCCTCGGCGCGTTAGTTCGACAGTTGTTTCTCAGTCTTTCCACACCGGAATCACAAGTGCTTTTTCCATTGCCAAGTCCGGAGAGACAGCGCTTGCAGGGGAGCAAGGAGTATAGCTTTTTTGAAAGAAGTGACAATGAACTTGTAAAAAAATGGATGTCTTGGTACTGAACGTTGAACTGTACTGCGGCCATCGAGATGTCAAACATTTCCAAGACTCTGGAGGAATGCAGCGGGACCTAGAGCGCTCCTGGATGGTATTTTCCGGAGCATGCACGCCGCTGATGACCGCCCACTATTATGCACACGAGGTCAAACGAGGACCTCCACTGCATCACGAAGATGATGAATTTCAAACGGGTGTCACATACTTACACCTACTTACACAAGTTTATACAGTGGTGGACCGGGACAAGTTGGATGGTCGATGATCGATGACACCGTGCAATTCGCGCTTCGCCTCCCCCTCTTCTCCATCGGACGTGAATGACACCCACGATATAGTTAGAATGTGCACCGAGCTGATCGGACGGCCAAAAATCATTGAGTACGATCTTCCACCTTCTTCCGCTGGGAAAAAGGAAGTGCTTGAGGAAGTGTTGACAAGTCGGAAGAGCACCAGTCCGCAGATCGTTCCGAATGATCGTCGTATCTTGGGGTTGGGGTGGTGATCTTTGTAACAAGCGGGTTCTAAGCGTAACAACTTTGCCATCGTCGTTCTCGTCGATACTGAGGTGTAGCACTGAGTAGCTTGAGGCAAAAAGGCTCATAGCAAGTAGATGAGAACTTGCTAGGGCCTAGGAGCGAGCCTGCTTCCAAAAGTTCGGGTGATGCGATTGCGTCACCTCTCCCTCGGACAGCCCTGGTCGCAACGCCACAGTCGCTTGAGGCAAAGTATTCGCCCCGATCCTGAAATGTTCCGCGCCTCTCCTTGGATTAGCTACGACCCTGCTTCCGGAGAACCTCGAACTGAAGACCTCACCACCACTGCCGTTACTCACAACCAGTCAGAGTCTGACATGGACGAAGACGTCGACATGGATGCGCCCCATATTTCTACTCTTCGTGAAGAGGACAGTCCCCCGCCTCAATCATCCCCGTCACATACAGGGAATTTCGCGTCAACCTCGTTGTAAATGAACCCAAACCAGGAACAAAATTCATCACATTCAACGGCGAGACCGGCGAGGAGGCCCGGGAGAGCGACGAGGCGGACGAAGAGGAGGATGTAGAGGAAGAGGAAGAGGATCAACTCATCGACGATGATGAAGAAGGCATCAGCTCCACGGTGGTGACTCCGGGTCCTTCAGCACCTGGTCCCTCCACGCGTGGTGCTGCACCACCAAAGCGAGGAAAGGGTAGAGGCAGTGGTACTAAGCGGAAGGGACGAACGGGTGCGCTAAATCCCGCGCCGTTGATGACCACGTTTGAAGTGTCTCCGCCAGCAAGCCATGAGGTCAGAACATCCCCTTCCAGAGATGTTGCCGATCCCGTTGACGGCGAAGGATCTTCGCAGCCTACTATTCTTGCATTGAAGAAGGCTGTTCCAAAGGGTACCACCGCAGCACAGCGAGCACCTAGAAAGTCTGTTCCAAAGTATTTTCACTCATACTATCTTCCAAGTCATCCAAATAACGTTGTTTATTAGATCAAAGCATTCACTCCTTGTAGCTCCTGTGCATGACGAACTGAGTGAAGGTATGTAGCAGAGTTATCGACGGGGATACTTCATGTGATAACTTCATTTTTGTCAGGTTATACTGGGACGGCACCTTCCTCACCAACGCATCATGAAGCCCACACACCTGAGGTTGAATCTATAACAGCGCCAGCACTCCCGGGTGTCCAGCAAGTAGACGAATTCAACCTTGACACAATCGCCTTACCCCGTTACCCCCTCCCAAACAAACCCTTTTACGTCCAACCACCGCCTAAGATCGGTACTGGCTATGCTCCTGTCATACCACTCGACCGTACAGGCAAGAAAGTGCGTCATTGGCGTACAGCGAACCGTGAGATCCGCGGCATTGCAGGTGGGCGATGGTTCGCGCGGTCCTGGGTAGGAGAGAAAGATTCAGAGCTAGCGTCTGCTGCCGCTGCAGCAACAGCTGCGAACCAGCAAGCTGCCGCGGCGGCGGCGGTTGAGACCGAGAGGCTAGCAGGGGGATCGGGGTCACTCACTCTGCCGAAGCTTCCTACGTTATCATTGTCAGCTCCACCTGCTGGGAGAGTAGGCGCCAAAGCTAGGGCTGGTAAGGCGGAGACTGTTGCGTCTACTGCGACATCCCGTTCCGCTTCTGCTGTTCCTGATGTAACCAGCGTCAGTGTTCCTCCTGGGATTCGTGCGGCCACGCGGAAGAAATCTCAGCTATCAATCGCGGTTTCGGAAGTTGACAAGGATATAGAGCTCGTTCTATGAATCATACGAGTCTTTGTACTTCGATATGTACTACTTTCTCATGTTTTCTTATGCTGTGCTGTACTTTGCTCCTTTATTTACTCTTACCGCATGTATGCACTTGCGAAAGCGGAAGTCTGCGGAAGTGCGCAACAAGCAACCCTAACCTTACACTCGGTCCAGTCCAGTTGAGAGGATGCAGTCTCGAAAGCGGCACCGATTCAAGCTTTCAAGCTTCATCTCACAAGTGACTACCATTATTCTCATTTTCCGTCACATCTTCGGGCGCAGGCGCATGACTTTGGAATAGAAATATGGCATCACAAACCACAGAGAGCAGTGGCGACAGGGCCTCGACGCGCATTGCAGACAGGGTTGGCGATCGTGGTTCGTGGACACGGTGAATCTTTAGATATTGAACTTAGTATCATCTCTTGCCTGTATAGCTGCTTTGCAACAAACGTATGCGTCAGATCCAAAGTTCAAGAAGTATACGCAGCAAGTGGAGAGATGCTTGAATTCGTTTGACAATGTGCACGAATGGGCGGACTTCATTGCCTTTCTAAAGCAGTTACTCAAGGTACGCACCTCTGTGATTCCTGCATCTTGACCGTGATGCTGAACGTGTCACCGTCCAATACAGACTCTTCAAGCGTATATGCAGTTCAAGGAGATTCCCCGAAAGATCGTTGTCGCAAAACGATTATCGCAATGTCTAAATCCCGCGTTACCGAGTGGAGTACACCAAAGGGCCTTGGATGTCTACTCCCATATCTTAGCTGTTGTCGGGGTACGTTGCGCACTAACTCCTCCTTTGCTACGTCCTAACACCCCGCAGTCCGAAGGCCTGAAACGAGACATGGCACTCTGGGCATCCGGCTTATTCCCCTTCCTTGAGTATGCAGCTACATCTGTCAAGGTGCCTTTTCAATCTACAGACCGGTACGCTGGAATTAATAACCACGGGGACGTGTAGCCCACCCTCCTTAACCTCTGCGACACGTACTTCTTGCCCCTTCAAGCGGGCTTACGACCTATCATGAAATCTTTCATTCTTGCTTTACTTCCGGGGCTAGAAGAGGAGACCGGGGAATTCTTTGACAAGGTATGCAGCTGTGCTACTTGCTTGGACGTGGAATGACGGCTTTTCAGGTCTTAAGCCTGTTAGATCGGCTTTCAGGGACGGTTTCGCCGTCTTTTTTCCTACAGAATATATGGCTAGTCATGCTAACGACTCCCTCTGCGCGTGGAACATCGCTCACATTCCTCTCGCGACGGCTTCCTCGTCTCAATGGTGATGAAGGTTCGTATGATTTGACTATATTCTGAGACGCCCATTGACGCATCAGACATATCAGACATAACGTTAATAGTCGGCCGTGACATTGGCCTAATGATCCGCGCATTTGCCGCAGCGCTTGAAGACGACAACTTGCTCGTTAGGCGTAGCGCCCTTGATCTGCTGTTACAGAGTTTACGCATGGACAATGCAGCGGTGCAAAAGGCGTCGGCGGAGGATCGTGCAATTCTCATGCGAGCAGCGACGAGTGTCGTCATGCGCAGAGATAGTTCGTTGAATCGACGCCTCTATACGTGGTTGTTGGGCCCCCAAGAGAACAGCGAACAACAGACGCAGTATTTCAAGTCAAATGCGCTTGAACTGTTGCGGGGGACGCTGCAAGTAAGTTACGATGCTCTAAATAAGAATTATGATGCTAATATCGGATGCCCCAATAGGAGGAAATGTTCTCGCCTTCTGCGGAATACTCAGAATCACGGCCATTCAAGATTTTTATCTCCTTGCTGGATAAGTGGGAAGTTGGCGGCCCGTTGACAGAAGTGTTGGTTCTCGACGCGTTCAATGCTCTCAAAAGGGCGATGCAATCAAGTCCAGATAACAATGACGAGGTGAGAGATTGGGATATGCCCCTTTGGCATGATACTGATCATTATTTCTAGATCGTCATGACAGCAAGCACGCTGTACCAGGCTGTCGAGCCGCGTGTCGTTTGGAGGCAATTGTTAGGATCCATCCTCCAAGAGATTATCGGCGATGGGATTGATTGCGAGGCGCGTCCTCTATCATCTAGCTGTGCACATATCATTGACATGCTTTGCATTAGGCGATTCATTTGGCTCATTTCATCTTGACGACATTCCATGTACAAGATGACGAGATCCAAACCCTTCACTTCCCCCTAGTCTTTGCTGCCGTCGTGGAAATTGTCAAGGTGATACCTTTCAGTTATCTTCTCGTGTGGCGTCCATTTACAATAATGCTGTTTTATAGCATCAATTCTCGTCATCTGTCTCCAAACCCTCCTTGCGTGTTCTCTCGGAGGCAGTGCACTTCGTGACGACCCTCTTAAAGCAGATACCACCTTCAGCACTCTGGCAATCACCTGAGCTCCCAGAAGCAACACAAGAATCTCCTGACACTTCCGGTCCTTATATTCTTGCACGAGCATTCTATGGACTTGCATTGACCATCGATCTTCCGACCGCCGCACAAAGAAAGTCTCTTGCAACTCACTTTACTACGGCATTTGAGAATATTGTGGAGCTCAGTATTGCCTGCGCTAAAGGCTTATGCCAAGTAACTCGCAAGGATGCTTCTTTGCTTGACATATTTGTGCAGTCCTTACTTCTAGTCACTCAGCTTGTGGAAGGACTTGGTGGACGTGCGGACTTGAAGGTCAAGGTAGACTGGGATCCAGTGGAATGGCTTGCCGTTGTTTTGACTGCAATTGAACAAGAGGTAAGATCTAGGTCGTCGAGCGCATATAGGTCTTGTAGTTGACCTTGTGTCCTGCAGAACACAACATTCGTCGTTGTTGATAGAGTCGTTTCTCTGGTCATTGCCCTGCATCATACCAGTGGACTTGAACCTGGTGTTTCAATTCATACACGACAAACCATGTTCAAGATGATCCATACCGTGCGTGATCCACCCATTTCGATGTTACTTATTTCCCATGATCGTTATTACCAGCTCTTCAGATATCTGCGTCCTAACTATACCGTGTACCACGCCCGCGCTGTCAACCTCATCTGGGCCTTGGAAAATGCGACCAAGTGGCCATATGTCGAGTCCATTGTTGCACAGGGTCTCACATCCCCTCAGTCCCGAAATGTGCAGGAGTCATACGAGGCATTTGGAGTGTTTTGGCGATTGACTGGTGATTTTCGCGGAAAAACTGTCATTATCAGAATATTAACATTTCGCCGACAGAGGATAGTTTGCTGCCAGGCTTTCGCTTTAAGGTTCCAATAATGATTGTTTTGGACACCTTGAAAAGCGACGACCCCAGCCTTCGCCGGGTTGGAGAGACTTGGATGCGTTGTAGCTTGAAGTCGTATCTCCGGTACGTGGGTATACATTTTAATTACTTGAACCAAACTCAATCTTTCTGTAGGGTCTTGGACCCTATTCTGTTTGACCTTTTGGACCCGGCGTTACGTCGGACACCCTCTGTCTCCAAGATAAATGGCAAGGAGCTCCGGGATTTCTCCTATGAACGACCAATCGATCAGTCATACATTACTTATCTGCTGGAAACACTGCTATCAGTCGTTCGATTCGGTGGACAGGGCTTCAGCAAGACTACTCGAACAAGTCATGTCAGACGCTCACATCATGCGGGGCTTGTCGAACGAATTGAAGCCTGTAATTGTTTTCATTTATATGCACTATTTTTAAGGTACTGATATATTACCTACTAAGCCGGCCTCGCACACCCTGATGCAACCTATCAAGACGTATTGATCGAGATTCTTACCAGGCAAGCTCTATGAATACGGTCAATCAGCTGACTGACCGATATATCACAGGTTCTTGCAATCCGAGTGTAAACACAGACGCGTCGAACGAATGGGTCCTGCCAACATTGTCATTCAATCGACAGCAATAGATCTTCTCCAGGCTATTGTTGCTCGCGGAGATGTCGACGGCCTTGCCCTCGAAGGTATTGAGGCGGCGGTGATCGGTAAACTGTATTTTTCTGTCCATATGAAGCGCATCGACCTCCAGAACAAGCTTCTCCATCTTCTCCACTCTGTAATATCTGCGACGACCGCTACTGCGACCCGAGCGGCCAAACGGACGACAGTCGCCTCAGTGGATGGTATGCCGGAGAGACCTCCTTCTCCCCCTGGATCACAAGAATTGGGTGGTCAGATGCACTCTGTGAATCCACTTTTGGTGCAGACCCTCATCGACGGCATCGCTGTATCGTCCAATCGCCCTGTGTTACAGCACTGGTTGGACTTTATACTCATGACAGTACCTCAATTCCAGCATGCGCTTCAAGCTGTAGTGTCACCTCTCAGCGATTGTGTCGGTCGTCAACTCCGATCTAACCTGGCAGATATCAGCCGGGTATTTACTGATAAACAGGAGGATGAGGATCTACAGTCAATGACTACTGACGCAGATTTCACCATGCTTCTCAATGCACTCGAGCGTTTGATCATTTTGAATCTACAAACATCTGATACTGCGCAGGTAGAGGATGATGGTATCCCTTCAGAGAAATCTCCAGGGGGAGAGGGTGGTGGCCTACTTGGAATGATGACGACAGTCTTTGGCTCCGAGACAATACCCATAATCCCAGAAGAACAAATGACGGTGTGTACCTGAAGATAGTCTCATTTCGGAATAGCTTATGGCCTCTGCAGGCTCGATCGCCGGGATACCGGTCATTACACGAAGGTATCCGCGTGCTGTATACCATTTGGTCTACCATGACATGGCCGGAGTCGAAGTCGTGGACACCAAAGGACGACTCATTGTCTATGATCTGCAGCAAGTCACGATTGCGCTGTCGACGAGTGTTTGAGCACTTTTTCCGTGTACAAGCGCCTGAGGTGTTGGAATCTATTATCGATTGCTGGAATCGGGATCCCTCGGTGTGTCATCATCTGAGCTTCTGCCGAAGCACACTTTTTCATGGATAACGCCCAGCCTCAAAAAGCGGCATTTGAACTGGTGGATGCCCTGACATCTAGTGC
Source organism: Heterobasidion occidentale (assembly GCA_039111635.1). NCBI lineage: Eukaryota > Fungi > Basidiomycota > Agaricomycetes > Russulales > Bondarzewiaceae > Heterobasidion > Heterobasidion occidentale. Next base: position 961,983 of record JBCAQO010000001.1, on the reverse strand, counting down.
TCAGAGTGTTGTACACATGGTGTGCGAAAGCATATCTTGTCGCGTCCCTGGCCTCACGGAGAGAGGCAGAAAGCAGGTAGTCAACCCTGACCTGTGAGTCTTGTGATTTAGGAGGCAACTTCGTACTAACTTCTGTGCCTCTAGATCCGACAGCGACCTGTTTCGGTTTCTGGAGCAATATTTGCAGCAGTTAGAAGGGCCGTTAGCTCTCCAAGTATGGGGCCGCCTCCATCAGCTTGCGAAGGATATCCTTGGAAATGTCAAGGACTTCAAGAACCAGGTCTATCCTGTTTTGAGGTATGCACATGAGCATTTATGTCCTAAGAGTAGGCAAGCTTATTCTTCTCATTCAGGTGTGTATCTGTTTTAGCCGACAAGATGACACAAACTACAGCAATGGAAGATCGGCGAGTACGAAAAGAGCTCCAGGTGAGTATGAAGGACAAGCTTCAAATGATCTGATCTCATTTATTTGCAGGATACTTTCGGAAAGCTGCTTGACTCTGTCGTAGTTTCTGCTGGCCGTAACTCTGATCAAGGTTCTTGGATTCGCCGTGGTGCTAAGGAATCATTGAACGGCCGGGATTCTCCTGTACCTCGCGGTAATATTTCTACGATTGCGCTGTCTGCACTGCCCTCACACTCTTATACGCGTAGTTGCATCAGATGTCAAGCTGGACGAGAAGATGAATGGCAGTTCAGTGTCATTGCAAGAGCCACAGTCGTTGAGATTGTTGCCGGGTGTAGATATAGTGGATCAGGTAACCCGTTCGCATATAGAACCATATTCATATTGATAAGTCACGGATAGATCAACCGATATGTTGCCAGCACGGCGTTACCCAGCTTGCGCAGATTTCTTATGGACAATGACAAGATCACTGCCGCATGTGTTAATATCGTCTACTACATCATTACCCCTTCTATGAAGGGAAAACCCAAGTTCGTCAGCCTCGAAAGCTCCGGTTTCCCTACATTGACTTCTTGCAGACCTCTAGACGTCGACGATATCATTCTTCAGATGATCTTGGAGATGAGTCGAATCCCGGCTGCTCTCAAGGCCTGGCGAAGTGTAGTATCAGACATCCTCAGCGATAATCGATTCTTTAACAGCCCGCTAGAAGCCGGACGTGGCTTTAGATCAATAGCAAGGGCCCTGGTTGACACAGATAAGACTGCTTTCACAGAACTTCTAGGTGTGGTTAGTACGATGGTCTTTCATTCCCCAGCTGACAATGGTTACAGGCAAAGTAACGACTGCTCCCTCCACCAATATTTTCACAAACCGGGAATATGAAAATTTGCTCCGTTCGCTCAACCTCCGTCGACTGTCTTACGCCCTGTACTGTGGGGAGAAGAATCAATTCTTGACCTCCTTACCGACAATCCAGGAAAAGTTGGTTGATGTCCTGCGGAACGTCCCCGCGCCAATTGTACAAGCCGAAGTCTATTTATGCGTCCGTGTCCTGCTGTGTCGGCTTAGCGCGCACAACCTTGTCAGTTTCTGGCCAGTCATTTTGACTGAAATGGTAAAGCTCCAGACATTTATTGAAAACGATCTTACACTTACATATCTATGTTCAGTACCGGCTCTTGGACCAACTTATGACAACACTGCCAAGCGACGGCTCGGAAGACCTACTCTTGGTCTTGTCCGCGTGTAAATTCCTGGACCTTTTACTTGTGCTGCAGACAGAGGATTTCCAAGTGTATGTCGCCCTCTGGTTGACTCACAAAAAGATGCTTAGTGCAGAGCAGGTATCAATGGATTTTCATCACGGACACCGTCGATGCAGTGTATCGCCCAGATGACTGGCTTCCCGAGGCCATGTTCGACCAGCTAGCAGAGATTGGATCAAGGCTGCCTATCACAGAAGTAAATGATCAAGCCATATGCTGCTACTGCCTCATCACTCATAATGCTCACTTCGGTAGGGTGTTATTCCTTCATCAGGGGATCTTCCATCAAGTTCTTTGTTCGCAACGCCTATAGACGAAGCGCGATCAATGCGTCGACCTATGCTCAACGACCTACGTCAGATAGACTCCATCCGCGATCTCGTTCCATTCTTCTCAAGTGTGAGCATAGCGAGTTACGAGAGTGTGTACATAAGTGGGGGTAACATCGACTGGGAAGAGGTCGAGCGGGGACTTGTGGGTGATATGTTTGAGGGAACGAAACCTTAGGGCATTCCGTGACGTAGACCTTGGCTGACTTTTCATTCGGATGAGCTTTGGACAATCACATCTGTCTGCACTTTTCCTTCCGCTTTGTGTATATTCCGAGACATAGGATTTAGGAGATATTTAATCAACTAGGAATAAGAAATAGCATCCGTGCAGAACATGAAATGATATCAGCAAGCAACTTCCACTTCGACCCCGTGCCTATACCACGTCTAGAAATCGCCCCAGCTCCGGCGGAATTTATACTGCATACGTTCCTGGTTGTCAACGTTCCAACACAAGAGACGATTAGAAGGAATAAAAAAGACGATACCTTGTACGGAAGGTTCTTCCGCATCTTCTCAGATGGGGTATTCGGAGGCTTATAGCCAGCATCGCCAGAGCCCCAATCACCATGTCTCTCGCTTTCAGCCTTTGCGTCGCGGAAGCGGACGGCAGGATCTTGCTTTTCTGGTGGAGTCTGGCGCTGGATCTTCTTGGTCGTGGGTGGGTGGGCGGCATCAGCCGTGTCGTTGTCGGCGTCGTTAGAACCAGCCCCCGGTGCGGGCGGAGCCTCGTCATGTCCATGTTCTTCATGTTGCGCGAGTGCCTCCTCGACGGTGATCCCTTGGAACTTCGCCTCACGTTCGGCCTCTTTATGTTCGATCGCCTCGTGCTGGGCGAAATGTTCGAGGTCTTCTGGGTGGGTGTAGGACTCGTCGGTTTGAGTCTCGGGAGTGGAATGATATTGTTCTGAGAAGGGGAGTGAACAAGGTTGGTCGGTGCTACAAAGCGTGTCATGTACCTTCATGGTGCAGGAAGAACTCTGGCAGAATCGTGAGTTGAATGAGGAGATGTGATGGATGAGGAACATACCGCTCTCGACATCATAATGGTGGCCCTCCGCGCCCAGCTCATCGAAATTGGGCAGACCTGCAAGTCCGACTGCCTCAAATTCCTTCTGAGTAACCTTTCCGTTGCCATCTTTGTCCATGGCTTTCAGTATGGCCTGCACTATCGTGTCCGCCTTCTTTTGATGCTCGACATCATCCTACACAGCGACATTCAGGTACGTGGAGGTTGGTTTATCGGGACATGTATGCGCACCTTCGACTTCTTCTGTGAGTAGACGTGGTGAACACCATAGATAGCTTCGATCTCTGCAGTATCCCAGACCCCATCCCTGGATTACGGTTCTTCGTTAAACAAGCGCTGCATGATGCCGCGATACAGACGTACCTGTTCAAGTCATGAAGTTGGAAGAAACTTGCAAGATCAAAGGAGTCTCTGAACAGCCCTCTCAGCTACTTATTATAGCATTGCGACCAAGTCTACCCACATATGATGTTCGGTGGCCATCTATACTTCCATCGTAAGCACCATGTCATATGCTGAGTTGAGGGTGCCCACGTACATGCTTCTGAGCATATTCGGTAGCGTCACCTGTGATGGGCTCCTGACTGTGGCCTTCATGGGCACCGTGAGCGCACACAGAGCATATACAAAAAAAAAGCGAGAGGGCGGTCTGGAGGTGCATAGCGACTTCGAGCAAGCTGCTCACTGCGCGACTGACTTCACAGCAGTGGACGAGTAACCGGCTCGGCGGTTGCCGGTAGGTAGCCTGCTGGCGCTGGCATTTGTTTGCCTGTCTTTCGTTTGCGCTCTGCACTACGTGTTGCAATATATGATTACACTTACTATACGCAATGCTCGAACTTTCGTTTACTTCTGTTTGGTGATCTGTCCACGAACGCGCTAATCCTCCCCTGGTTGAAATGTCCGCCTTGCGAGCCGCGACATGCTGTCAACCTCCTCAACAATACTTGCTTGATTTCGTTAGGTTCTTGCTTTTTGTCCGACAATGTCTTACCTGCTCCACCGATCGCAGACCTTCCAACACATGATCACCCGCCAATTGCTCGTATCCCACCTCACCATGTTATAAGACATGTATCGTGTCGCCCTTTCCGCCTGCCCCCGCCCCCGTGAGGCTGACCCCACTCCCGTGCTGCCACACTCCCAGAAACAGGAGCCGCGTCATGTACGCGCGACGCTGCTCATGACGGACCGCTCGATGAATGTCACGACGCCCACCGTTGCTAGCGTCGAGGCCAGCCGGCCAGCGAGCGCGCGACATGCATCGACACGGCGCACGCGACCCACCTCGGAGCGAAGAGGCGGCTCGGGCACGAGCATGTAGCGCACACGTCGGCTGGCCTCTCTGCTGCCATTCGCTTGAGCTCAGGTGCGGGCGTGAGCTTCGCCTGCGCTGCGTCGGCAATTCACATGCTCGAGCGTCTCTTGGGTGCTGGTTTTCTGCGTCCGGGACAGTAACATCAACTCCACGCACCGATCCCTCTATTGGGTTTGCTGGGTACTGGGTGCTGGGTGCTTGGTCGTCGCATCGGCTCGGACGCGTGCGCGGGTGTCTTTTCCGTGGCTACACTGGGTCCCGGGGTCAACTCGTATCGTCGCAGTGCGCGCGACTCGGAGCGCGCACCGTTCCCGTCGGTTCTAGGGCGCATCAGCACGCCGCGCGAGAAGCAGGACTGGGTCAACCGCTGGGGGTGGAACGGGAAGAAGCACGAGGCGGAGACGCTGGCAGTGGCTCTCGGAGGTCCCAGCCAACGCCGGTGCGTACGTTCTCCCTTTTCCTAGCTTCTAGCTTCTCTACCCGCAGCACCTGCATTGACCGGTTTCTGACTGGCCGCCTTTCCTCTGACAGCCGCCGACCATGACCTTTCAAAAGAGGCCCACGACACGTGCAAGGCGCGGGTGGCCAAGAACGAGCGCCAGCGGCTGCAGAATGCTGCCCGTGCATTGGCAGGACACAAGCAGCTGGAGAACAAACACGCAGATGGTCACAGGCCAGCTTTGCTCCAACATGGAGGGGTCTGACCTCTCGCGGTGCAACGTGAGCTCTTGACCTCAGAAGACTTTGACCTCGTGGTCATCCGCGATCTAGACATCCAGCTCCAGGACTACAAGCACAAGTAGGAGCAAGCCAAGACCGAGCTCCGGAGCCTCAAAGGTGCGCTCTCGTCCTCGATACGATTGTCGGCTGGAGCAGATGCCCTTGCAGGATGGTGGCATCCCCGGCATCTGCGCTCTGGCTGCTCAACGCGCTGCGTGACGCCTAGACAAACCTCGAGATGTTACTGTGTTGCAAGTTGTTTGCTCGTCGCTCATGTCTTTGCAGCCCTATTTCGAGGTGCAGACCGAGGAGAACTTGGGTTAACATAGATAAAATACCATTGAATGTAATTCACAAAGAGAATTTAGCACGAGAAATAATCATCTTGATGCTTCCCGATATTGTGTCTGTTCGCAACGCCGGAGCAAAGCTCCGGTGTGTCTTGTTAAATTAAATGAATTGTATGGAAACGTAAGGAAAGAGTACAAGCATGTGGTATAGTACTATTCATGACCCGCCTACGAGATATCAACGCCAAAAATCTTGCGAAAGGTTTCACGCGACAGCCCTCCGAAGAATGTCTTCTTGGACAATTTAGGGGTGTTGGAATTTAGCCGCACAGGAAGTGCCACAGGTGTTTGAGACACATCACTGTCTTGGTCGGATGACGAGATGTCGGTGGAAGAGGAGCGACTGCCGCCTGGAGTCGACGAGGAAGGGATAGGGGCTACGGAGTCAAGGATTGCGTACAGGTCCGAAACGCTGGGTATAGAACCAGCGACAGAAGGGGTTTTATGTGAACTATCGCCATACGCAAGGAGGGTCGAGGGCGAGGGTCTAGCTTTCTTCGCCGGGAAGAAACTGTGGATGTTCGCCACCTCCCCACGCAACCCTGCCAAAGATATGCGACAGGAGGGATCAAGGGTAAAGATGCGTTCGAAGAGGGTGTTGGCCGCATCAGACATGGCATATTCGGGCGTGAAGTCCGGATTGCGGAGGTAGTCTTTGAACATATTGTCATCAGATTTTGTGTGGTTCCAGGGGTTGCTGAGGGTGATCATGTTGAAAAGGATGACACCGAGAGACCATACATCGCTTGCCGCGGAAGAAAATGATCCCTCAGGGATTCGCCTCGTGCATTCTATGAGAAGGGTGGTTAGGGTCACCATGCTAACCCGACGACGATGGGGATAAGCTTACCAGGGCTCATGTAGGTGGGAGTGCCATTCCCATACTCAGTCGACATGACATCCGAAGTCGCGAGCCCGAAATCTGTGAGCCACACCTGCGATCCGTCCTCCGACACAAGGACGTTGTCCAGCTTCAGATCGCGATGGAATACGCCCTGATCATGGCAGCCCTCGACAGTATCAATGAGTCGGGTGAAGGCCAGCTTCAACAACTCATCATTGTTCTTGTAAATCTGGCGCACCATGACGGCGTCAAACATATCCCCAGAGTTGCAGAGGTCCATAACAAGAAACAGCAAACCTCCCTGTTCCACACACGGTGGAGAGTGATGACACCGGGGTGGTGCGAGACCATTGCATGGAGGGCCATTTCGCGATCCTGATGGCGCGCCATAGGATGGTCAGGGGTGGCTTTCAACATACATTTGACAGCGTACTCCTTGCGGGTATGGAGGGGAGCGGCAGTGTCGAGTGCATGGTATACAAGGCCATATCCTCCCGCACGGAGAGGCTTTCCTATGCGGAAGTTGTCGTTGTCTATGCAGCGGTTGGTAAGGTCAGGGAGGAAGCCACTGGAATGAGTAGACATGGTAGCAAATGGCAGCAGAGAAATGCGGTCAACGCAATGTGGGTGAAGCTATGGGAAGAGAATGATTTCATTTTGTAAAGACTTGAGAGAGGCAATATATAGGTTCTGGATCGCAGCGGATGGTAAACGAGGCGATGATGTTTCGGAAAAGCAGCCATCGCAGCCACAAATCTATTCAGACGATTTGCTTACACAGTATTTACCCCTGTTGATTTCTTCTTGCCCTCGTACTTATCCACGAAGGTGCCGTTTCTGGGGAGAAGTGCGAAGATATTTTATCATTAGCTTCGTGAAGAACGAGCCCTTATGCTTGAAAACCATGCTACATATTCACGGCTCGTCGCGTGCCTCATATCTGCCGGGTACAGAGGAAAGATACTGATAGACATGTCCGTGGTGACTGAAGACGTTCGATGGTCGGTACTAACCTACAAGAAGATCTGTCTGACTTCAAACCCGCCCCCGAGTGACGAAAGCGAGAATAAGCACGTCATATATGAGCAAAGCTTGCTCGTGTCGCTGTACCATGCCCGGTCTTTGCTCTCTCAGCTGATCAATTTCCTGAGCGACCAGATCCCACGCTACAGACTCCGGCAGTGGTCCGAAGAGCGGGGTTGGGAGAGGCGGGGGAGGAGCGCGATATTCAACGAATCCCGCAGGCTGAGCAGGAAGGAGATCGTATGCGTGAAGGAGTGAGGTGAGGGAGATGAATGCACCCGTACGGCCAACCCCAGCTGAACAGTGAACAATAATTGGTGAATCGGGAATGAAGTCCGCTTCACCTGGGTAGCTAGCGGTATCCATATTCATCTGGTGAGCGAGCTTGATGAAGTTGAGCAACTTGGCTCGGTCCCTCGGCTCGGGGACGCCATGGTCAGGCCAAGATGTATACATGAGATGCTTGAACGTCACCGGGGGCTGCGTGACACCACGATCGATAAACATGACGGAGATAGTGCTCACGATGCACTGGGCATGATCGTTGGTTATGGAATTGACGAGGGTGACTTAATCGATGGGAGATGTTCGTGCAAGGGGTTCGGAAGAACCACCCAGGACTGACCGGGATGAGAAGGGAAGTAGACGTGTGCCTTCTGGATCCCAGACTCGATATTTGGGGTAAGCTGAACGACAGTACGCACACGCGTAGGGTGGGGATAGCGCCCGTCCGGAGGCTTCACTGTGGGCTTTGCGAGGATGCTGAGGAAGTCGTGGGAGGTCGAAGGAAGGGGTGCCTGCGTCGCTATGAACCAGCTTCCACCCGCAGTCTCCCGGACCCAGCTGCCATTAAAGTAGCGATCTCCCACGATGACTCGCGTGCGGTCGTATGGTTTGATATCGCGGTAGCGATTGTACGGCACGTTCTCTGGCTGAGCCGCTACGGCGACGGAGTAGTGGTCGGCAAGCTGGATTTTAGGGGAGAGGATCAACGGAAGGCGAGCGATACGGTGCGCTAGGGATGCGCCCGAGCGTCGCTCAGAATCTGCGCGAGCTCGGACTCGGACGCGCTCTCTCTCTGCGAGGATATGGAGGACAAGGTTGATATGTTCGTCATTGTGGGAGTTCCTGAGCCAGGAGGGGATGTAGGATGGGAGTGTAGTCATGTCTGCATGAGAGAGCTGGGGCCTTGTAGCGGCGTGCACTGGATGAGAAAAGATTGACTGTCCATGGGTATCAGAAAAACAGACAAACACGCAGGTGGGACTGGATCGGATCTCAGATCTCCTGCTGACAATCCTGCATATATATATGCGCATGCATGTGTTCCTTCGACTTTCGACATCCCTCAACTATTCATGTTTCTATCCTATAAAGCTCGACTATAGGGATCATCATGTCGGCCTGTTCACCCGCATCGCTCATCACGGCTGAGACGCGAATCAAGTGCGTGCTGCTGCTGAATATCATCATTTTTCCCCCTATTGACGGGTCAAAACTCCAGAGTCAGCTCAACCTTGGACAAGTCCGTTGGAAGAAAATGCCTGACAGATCGTAGCCCCGAGACGTGCTGGACATCACAACAAGCATGTATCCCCCTGCCTCCGTTCCTTCGACGCCTTGATGTTTTTCGCAGGGTCTACCGCAGTCCATTCAACTTTCCTTCCCGTCACCAATCGTACCGAGTAGCATTTCGTTGACATTCCAAGGGGGTTTCGTCGGCATCCGATGTCTCGTCAATGTTCAATCTTCTCAGCAGTCTGGTTGGGAGACTTTGGCTCGGATATACCCTGAAGATGTGAATCGGAAGCAAGTCTTTGACCTCTGCGGAGTAGTCGAGCAAGTCCAAAACGGCATCCAAACCATGAAACTCGTCTTCGAGGAGAGCTCAGACTTTTTTGGCCGTATAACTGTCTACGATCTAGACATCGAGGGTGCTCGAGCACCGATACGATAGACTTGTATTCTTGCCGAACGTATGTTCTATCACTTCGAGCAAGCCGGCGCCTTTTTGACAGGCTTCTGCAATCCGCCTTGCACTGATTGTACAGACCTCATTCCTCATGACAATACCTCGCTTGGTGACAGTACAAGACGAGCTGTCGGCCTCGCAGTACCAATTCTGGCCAATGTCAGTTGTGCCTAGCGCCTCCTTGCTATCAATTGAACAACAGTGATTTTCTGCGCTTTGATGTTTCTGAGCTCCGACCACGTGCTTGTTCCATCGCTGTCGAAGCTCACGCCGCCACCCATGCCACAATTTCTTGTGCCTCGTTTGTGGCCTGAGGGAGAGTATAAAGCGTTCAGCCTTTGAAGAGTCCTCTATGCAGCGACAGTCGAGGTTCTTCCTCATCACCATCACCTGGAGCTTTCCTCATCCCTGCTTTCACTCTTCACCATGAGCCTCGCTACAAACATCCTCCGCGCTTTTGGTCGAAATGCCTACGAGGACAACATTCCGATCATCACTCGTCTTTTCACCGCTACCACTTTAGTCGTGGCTGCCTCCACTACTGAGATCGTCCTCCCCGCAGCAACCCGTGTGGCCCAGGGTTGGCTTCGTGCTATGCTTCCTCCCCCTCCTCCACATCACCCTTTGCCTAGATACTGGGGCACTGGCATGGCTGTGGAGGCTGTGGCATCCATCGGCTTCAACCATCATCGGCGACCCATCCCTCTTATCTTCTTCCAAAAGTCCATGCTCCTCGCTCTTGGAAATGCAGCACTTTCAGATGACAGTGTTCCGTCCTCAGGTGTTTCGTCGGTCAACTGTGAACTACTCAAGACTCCTCTATCTGTCGAGAGTGACTTCGCTGTCGTCCTCACTCCATCGGCCACTCAAGTCCAAGATTCCTTACAATCTCTCCCACCAACTTCACCTACCCGCGGCGCGACGTCGTCAGGTTCTGTTGAAATGCGCAAGGTCTTTCGTCCTCCTCCGGCTCCCCATGCCCTTGCATCCACAGCATCCCATCTAGATAGTCGTTATCATTCTCGACTATCCTCTCCTTACGTGTCTTCATCGTCAATCGAAACAAGAGAATCCGAGGCTCTTCATGCGTTGGCTGGCTGTTCGGACAGTGATCAGTCTGAAGTGGGGTCGGAGGTAGAACAGGATGATGTCTTTCGGACGGATGGCGAGATAGACCGGTGGTTGGCAACCCAGTCAGATGACCCGTTAGTACTTGAAGACGGCGACAACGTTTACTGCGTCCTCGATAAGGTTGGCCAGGGCGGGTTCGCTAGCGTCTTCGTGGCATCGGCTCTATCGTATCGTCGGGAATCAAACTTCCCAGAGAAGGTCGCGATCAAGGCTTACTCGAAGCAGTCCATGTGCAACTCTAGGTCGTTCTGTCAATTCGTTTATCAGGAACAAAGAATTATGCAGGAGATCACTACTCAGTCAAGTGGTAACTTCGCAACAAGACTGCTGGCATCATTTCAGGACGAGTCCAATTTATATCTAGTCATGGTTCGTGCTTTCTATCTATTATGAGCCATCGTGCAGATGATTGACGAGCTTGCAGAGGTATTATCCATTGGACCTCTGGGGTCTGCTATGCCGCATGCCAGTTGATTTCACGTTGGAAGCTATTCAGTTCTACGCTGCTGAGCTAGTTTGTGTCTTCTTTCTTTTCTCATTATGTCTTTTTGATATGAAATCTTCCGCAGATTTTGGGCATCGAACAACTGCACAACTTGGGGATCATCCATGGAGACCTCAAGGCATCTAATGTACTCGTCACGCCTACCGGGCACCTCGCGCTCACGGACTTCAACCTGTCGTTTCAAGTTGATCCGGGAAATCAGGAAGCCTTACGGGATGCACAGATGCGGGGCTACATGGTCGGAACGATTGGTTACTTGGCACCTGAAGTGCTCAAGTGGTCGGAGAACGGCGTCGACTACACGGGCCAGGTTGATCTGTGGGCGTACGGCATCATACTCGGCGAATTGTACAGGCGTGGTGTGAGTGAACTGACGTTGCTCCATCGACAATCCAGCTGATCGCGTCCGCTGCCCAGCCGTTTACTCCGCTTTACTATGAGCCTGATAGCCGGCGCCAGCTCGAACTCACAGAAAAATGGGATGTCGCTGATGAATTGAAAGACGTTGAGGATCCAAATTTCAAAGATCTAATGACGAAGGTGAGTTACAAAAGCTGCTTATTTCAATATCAGTTTCCAATCGTCGTCACAGCTCCTCGAAAAGGACCCTACAAATCGCATCAAGCTTGCTGATGTCAAAGCACACCCGTTTTTCGAGGATATGTATGTGATAGCTCTCGTACTCAATTTTTATAACACCGCTGACCTCTCGGTTGCAGAGATTGGACTTTGGTGCTCGAGCGTCGCTTGGCCCGTAAGTAAACGCACCTCAATTATTACCCGTCGACTACTTGCTCAACATCAGTATCTCTAGCACCCTTCCCAGTCGACGATAGATATGTCAGAAGTCCTGGATATTGCAACCTATATTTGCCGCCTGTATCCGTATGCGACCCGCCTGAAGATATCGACTGGGACTACCTTGAGTGGAGGTGTCACTACGAAAAAATCGCAGACTCGGCGCATGGAGACTGCCAGCTGCACCTCTATACAGCTGAATATTGTCGCAGTTCTGTCGAGGAGGATGAATCACTAGGGGGCACTGGTGACTAAGCTCGCCCTCGGTAGATAAGGGCTAGGTGGATAGCAGAGCTGGCTTGCTATAGTGGGGAGGGGAACATATCGACGATCTGCACCATTTACACCCAACATATTCCTCGCAGACTGCGATCTATGACATGGACGTACTTGGGAGTTGTTTTCGGGACACTGCTTCACTCGAACATGCTCTTTTGTATTTGCTTGTTGGCTCATGGAGATTCCATACTCTTACCTTGTATTCTGCTGTCGCTGTATTTACTGCTCGTCTTGTTTCACATAGGTGCTCCGTGTACGATTATTCTTGAATTATTGTTTGCACGTTGTGTCGATGATGTCTTTCCACATCTACCACGCGTTAACAAAACGACAATTAAATGTTCCATATGAACAATGTACATTAGTTGAATAGCTCGAATGCCTGCCACACCGGCTCCACAGCCCCCTTCTCGTCGATCTCTACCCACCGCTTGTATTGCTCATCAATGTTCCCTTCAACGTGATCTCCAAACATATGTCCAAATGCACGGTCCCAGCCTAACCCTGTTGCAGAGAGTCTGCAGACGTTAGACCTACATTCGTTCCGCACAAAACGAAAGGCGATGTGTAAGCTCGAGGCAGACTTAGATGAAACGGACTCACCCAATCGTGCATACCACAGCACCCGGCACGATGTTACCTTCCGATTCCCAATTCCAAAACCCGCCTATCATCGCAAAGTCCACGATCATGCCCCTCGTGCGCTTCGCTCTCTCCGTCTCCCACAACGCATCGAACTCTCTCTGTACATACGCGATTGGACTCGACAGAGCTCTTAGCTCGCCGTCCGTACTCTCCACAAGAGAGAAGAGCGTCGTATCTGCCGGAAGTTGGGCGCGATAATTTTCTTGTGTGGTCGGGTCGTCAAACGCGAGGTACACCACTGGAGAAGGCGGGTGTGACGAAGGAGGTAGATCAGGGTCGAGGAATAGGCGAGACCAGGTAGAAGAGGTAGCTTCGGCATAATCCTCAATCGGGATGTATCTACCGTGGTATTTCCATGAGAGGCCGTAACGATCGCCGCGTCGAATGTGCACCGCGATGTACCGACCAACGTCGCTGGACGAAAGTCCAGAGGTGGAGTTAGGAAGAAGGGAGGCGAACTCCGCGCGCACGGATCGGATTAGAAGTGCTGTCGCTGCGTTTGGCCGGATTGTGTGCTGTAACGATTCACGGACTCGTTCGTAGATATCCTTGAGTCGGTTCAGCTGACGAGCATATCTGTGATGAAAATGAGTCTGAAGGCTAGCACTGAGAGGATATGCTGGAAGGTAACGCACGCGTCTTCGTAGTTCTCAGAAAATCCATGACCGAAATGCCATTTAGCAGTGCGAGAATTAATGACCTAGCAAGAGGGGTATAACTATCTACTATTCCTAAACGACTCGAAGACACTGACCCAGTGTCTACATTCATGAGCTAAGGTAATTTGAAGCGCACTGAATAAATCTCACCTAGCTGTCCGGGGACATGCTACGAGTTCTAAGAGTTGAACTGTAAGCATCAACTAGCGAAATTACCAAGCTGGAAAAATACCTTCTGGTGGAGGAGCGCGGCAGCCAGGTTCTGGACCTGGTTGGCGAGCACGCACATCCTGAAAGTAATCGATCCATCTTGGTACATATTATGACACGGTGCTTAATCCACATTAGTTATATCTCGACGTACTTTCCACGATTCCAATATGTGTCATCTACTAGGAACGTCCGGTTTCTCTGATCAGGATGGCGAGGACTTGGTGATTAGTACTAAGACGAATACCTGGGAAATAAATAAGGTAACCTACCTCCCTAGCTAACGCTGCAGCTTGCGCCATCAGTGCCAAATCAGCCGAAAGACCGACATAGCCATCAAGCATGTAAGTGATAGTACTGCTGCAGACATGAGTGAGTTCGCCTTCGGGTAAAGGGTATGTGTCCGAGTCCGGATCGCTGTGATGAAGGACGTCCTTTTCACCCCACCAGTAGGGACGGGGAGGCATGAACCCACCCATGAGCTTCTGGCACTCGGCATGGTATTCATCGGGTCGCAGAGGGAAATGTGTGTAGTTGGCATACGAAATGATGTTCGCGTCGTTGACCGGGAACTCTTGTACAGGATCCGTAATTTCTGTGGTATCCTGTTCTGTGTGCGCGATAGAACCGCCCTCAGATACAGTCAGATTCTTCTCCCCAATGGCCCGAAGAAGCGTGTCTGGCCGCTTCAATGAGAGGATGATCATGAAGAATAGAAATATGGCAACCAGAGCGCCCAGCACGAGTCCTGCATGAGTGACAACCCACTGGAAGATTCGCCCCGACGCCCTAGCCTTCTTATTATCTCGGGGGTGGACATCGTCGCCCCGAGCACGGATACCCGAAGGCGGAAACGTAGCACTTGCAGAAGACGCGAGGAGAGGTTCGGACTGTTGCTGCACGTCGGAATAGGCGCGGTATTCATCATCACCGAACTGCTCAAGCTCGACCTCTGTAAATGCCTCTTCAGCGCGACCGGCGCGCGAATGGGGTGTACGCGGAGTGAGAGCCTGATTATTGCCCGAGAATGCGCGGGCTGAGGACAAATTTTGGAGATGAGGAGGAGGCATCTCTTCTGCGTCGCTTGGCCTCGCGACGGCTTTGAAGAAATGGACGGAGAAGAGAGTTTGGAAAAGACCTGGCAACAAACGCAGGATCATCGATCATGCATCATCAGGACTCCCGCTGATTCAGCGATTCCCACATCTATTGAGCCAGCGCATCTCGAGGCCGTCTTGGATAGACAACACATCCTTAGCATTATTTCCTAAACATGACACGAGCAGGACGCGTCGCTATCTGGTTTAGCGTAGTACTCGTTCTTTATATCCTCGCATTTCTGTCCTACATCCCGGTACCTTTCGTCCATCAAGAAGTCTCGGACCAGGTCTTACCTGTGGTGTGTGCTATCACCGACGGTTGTAGCAACACTATGGCTAACCCCTGCACGTCAATTCTATCATCCCACTCAGTTGCCCTGGTGGTTGCTCGTCTCGTTTGGGTCATACAGCCTTGGGTCTCTGGGTCACGGGCTATACACATTTCAAGATGTACAGATGCGTATACGGAACTGCTCACTGTACGAAGAACGACTTCTCAGCAGACCGTAGTCGTTGCTCATATGCATGCATTTTGAATAGGAAATAACGCAGGCCAAGACTGAATTGCGTGCGAAAGGCGTATCTGTCGATTAAACGTTGGTCACAGCCATGTAAACTACTCAGCGCTCTGGAAAGAGACAGCCTGCAGCCAAAATGAGATGAAGCGAGAAAGAAAGGCCCCAAAACATGGAGACAGGCGTGAGTGTGAACATCATGATATGCCAAGGGAGGTACGCTACAAGGAATGGTGAGCGTGTACTCCTGTTACGACGTTGGAGAAAATCCATACCAACTGAATGACGCTAGCACGCTCGGCCGGAGGTAACCGATTGATTTGGTCCTGGGTCATGGAAATAACACTCATGATCATAGCCTACAATACGTATGAGAGCCTGAAATGATGAGAGCCTTGGCATAATGTGCTCACTCTCTGCTCTTCTGGCATGGCGGCTAATGCATCCGGTATTGCGGGTACTGTGGGTTGAGGTGCCGCATAGGCCTGAGATGGGGCGACGTATGTATTTGGTTGCGGCTGTGGCATTCCTCCAGTAGGATATGTGAGATAATTGGACGGGGCCGCTTGAGCGGGATAAGATATAGGCGGCGGCGTTGGGTATAAAGGAGTTCCCCCGCGGCTTGGTTGTGGGGTCATGTGAGGTGGGATTGCAGCAGCTGGAGCTGAAGCTGATTGGGGTACTCCATTCTGTAAGGTCCCGAATGTTGCAAGCGTTTTCTGAGAGGAAATCTTGAGGGTCCCGATGAGGAAATAGGATGGACGGGCCGGCACATACCTGGGTCACTTCTCCACTGATTGCATTCATTTTCATCATGAGGGTGATGAGGGCATATGCAATCTGGGGCTGCGAGTTGAGTATGGTACGCGCTTGGTCCGGAGGCGTTTTCTATACGCGCTCATTTTCTCAAACACACACTTGCGCTTTGGAGCAATCCGTGCCTTACTTTGAGATGCAGAAGAAGGTCAATCAGTTGATCCTCGGGGACTTGTGGGGTAGACATATCGCAGCGTGGAATTGTAGAGGTTCGGTTCTGAGACTGCACGTTCAGGTCAAGGAGCGCACCGACTGTGTATCAGAATTAGGCAAGGCCACGTGGGACTTCCAATATGGACTCTGCCAGTTGTCGTGGTTGTAACAGCGTCAACATCCACTCTTTACCTCCGCCTCGTCCCGGACATGTCGAACCAAGAAGCATTTTGCTACACTGTGGTCTACGAGGACAGCTCGGAATCTCCATCAACTCAGGACTTGCGGACGGCGCTTCAGAAGGGCACGGACGATGTCAAGCTCGACACGTTGCGTAAGATCATAGTCTCTACGATTAATGGGAATCCTCAGGCAAGCAAATTGGGTTGCTAAACTTACGTTCTGACTGAGTTTTTGATGCATATGCAATGCGAGAGTAGCCGACATTGCTCATGCCTATAATTCAATACATCATGCCTTCGCGGAACAAGCAACTCAAGAAACTCTTACACTTCTACTGGGAAGTGTGTCCAAAGTATGACGATAACGGAAAGCTGAAGCAGGAAATGATCCTAGTCGTGTATGTGCTCTTCTATCTGTGGTTCTGCCGGGCTCTAACTCCCTGTAGGAATGCTATTCGAAATGACTTGGTGAGTTTTGCGCGTCTGCAGCATCACAATTAACAGTAATCCCGCTTCTTCAGCAACACCCAAACGAGTACATCCGCGGCGCGACTCTCCGATTCCTCCAGAAGATCTCGAAGGATCAGGAACTCCTCGAACCTCTCATTCCACTCTGCCGCTCATGTCTCGAGCATCGACACTCTTATGTTCGCAAGAACGCGGTCTTCGCCGTCTACACAATCTACCGCGAGTTTGAGCACCTTATTCCCGACGCGCCAGAACTAATGCAGACTTTCCTCGCCGCCGAGTCTGACGCGACATGCAAGCGCAATGCGTTTGTGTTCTTGGCCAACTGCGCAATGCCGAAGGCTGTGGAGTACGTCTTGCAAGTGTACGATCAGATAGGAAGCCTCGACGAACTGCTGCAGATGGCCATTATTGACGTTGTGAGATTGGACTGCAAAACAGACTCGACGCATAGAGTGAGTGTCGCTTCTGCGATACGCGTCATCATTCAATGATTGCCTTGTTATAGGCAAGGTGGATTCGCTGCATCTTTGAATTACTCAACTCGTCATCATATGCGGTTAAGTATGAAGCCGCCACCACTTTGACCAGTCTGACGCAAAATGCTGCCGCTGTCAAAGGTGGGATGATATTAGACCTTCGTTTTCAATACGTTCTAACAAACTATGTGACAGCTGCTGCCTCTACACTAATTAACATTGTCGTCAAAGAGTCGGACAACAACGTCAAGCTCATCGTGCTAGATCGACTAGATGTTCTTCGGTCAAAGCATGGGCATGTCCTCGATGGCCTCATCATGGACGTTCTACAGGTCCTGTCAAGGTACCAGATAAATGATTGAAGGCGGTATATCTTCTGACTGAATTATATGCAGTGCTGATATTGAAGTTCGCCGGAAAGCCATCAGCATTGCTCTCAGCATGACTTCGAGTCGTAATGTCGAGGATGTCGTGATGTTTCTCAAGAAGCAGCTCCAGAAGACTCAGGATCAGGAATTCGATAAGGTAGAGTCAGCGTACTTTGTAACGACAGGTCCTTCTGACATCATCACAGGCACCAGAGTACCGCCAACTCCTTATTCAGTCTATTCATGTTTGCGCAGTCAAATTCTCGGAAGTTGCAGCCAGTGTTGTGCACGCTCTCATGGAGTTCCTGGGTGACTCTAGTAATCCTTCGGCACTGGATGTTGTCGCATTTGTTCGGTCAGACTTTCTTTATTGTTATCTTGACGATTCGAATTGATCTCAGTCGTGTAGAGAGGTCGTGGAGAAATTCCCCGCGCTTCGCCCATCCATCACGGAACATCTCATCCAAACACTGTCCGATGTGAAGTCCGGAAAAGTGTTCCGTGGCGTCCTTTGGATCCTTGGTGAATACGTCGAGAACGCTCCAGAGATTCTCGAAGCGTTCCAAGAAGTACGCAAGGTCATTGGCGAGGTCCCCATTCTGGCGTCAGAACAGCGACTACTAGACGCTACGAATCCAGAACAGGAAGAGACAAAGGACGAAGTGGGCAAGGAGACAGTATCCTCTAGTGGACGGCCGAAGGTCCTCGCAGATGGAACGTATGCCACAGAGACAGCCTATACCAGCGTGTCTGCCTCGCGATTGGAAGCTGTCAAGTCGGCTGCCAAGCCCCCATTGCGGAGTGCGTTCGTAATCACGACACAGGATGCAGCGTACTGACCTACTTTGAACACACAATCAGCGCTCATCCTCGGCGGAGATTTCTTCACAGGTTCTGTGCTGTCCTCAGCATTGACAAAGCTGGTCTTGCGGTTCTCCGAGATTTCGGAAAACAACCGCAAATCGAATGCTCTTCGCGCAGAGGTCATTATAGTAACCTCTGCTATTTCTTGGATCACTTAGCTCATTGTTTCATTTTATTCTACGCGTATGCACAGGCAATGCTCATAATGGCCTCTATCATTCGGGTCGGCCAGTCGAAATTTGTGACTGTGCCGATCGACGAGGACTCCAATGAGCGCATCTTAAACTGCATACAGACCTTGAGTGGCCTGGAGAGCAAGTCGACTGTGAACGAAATCTTCCTCACAGACACCAAGGCGGCATACTCTAAAATGGTCGCGGCACAAGAGGTTCGTAAGCTGTATTTGAAGCACTGGGCCGGTTTACCGAGAAGCGAGTCTCTTAAAGAAACAGGCAGCGGAGAAGAGAGAACTGGAAGCCACGAAGGAGAGTACTATTCAGGTCGACGATCTGCTGACATTCCGCCAGTTCTCAAAGAAGGCTGCAGACGACGTGATAGATGTGCGATATCCCCGATCCTCCCAGTGTTTTCGCACGTCACTCATCCTTTATGTACAGTACGACGAAGACGTGGGTCGTGCGACAGGTGCCGGCGAAGTACATGAGGATTTCATTTCAAACCTAAGTCGCATCTCCAGCTCACAGGTCAGTTTGAGCCGTCACTTGGTCTATATATATCCTTAATTATTTTCCATTAGGGTTTTCGGACCCAATTTATGCGGAAGCATATGTCAAGGTTCATGGTTTCGATATCATACTTGGTAAGTTACCGTCCGATGTTAATCGAAACATCTTTTTGAATGTTTACTTGCAGACGTGCTCCTTGTCAATCAAACTGCCGACACTCTCCAAAATCTTTGCCTGGACTTTGCTACGCTTGGGGATTTGAAACTAGTTGAGAGGCCATCTGTGCACACCATCGCACCTCATGGATTCCAGAGTATCAAGGCGACCATCAAAGTTTCGTCAACAGAGACAGGCGTCATCTTCGGTAGCATACTTTGGGAAGGACCAAACCTTTCCGAGCAGGCGGTGATCCTCAACGACATTCATATCGATATCATGGACTACATCAAGCCTGCTCATTGTACTGAGGCTCAGGTTCGCCTCTTGTGAAACTCTTCAAAACGCACTCATGTATCATCATCTACAGTTCCGTAGCATGTGGACAGAGTTCGAATGGGAAAACCGGGTGAACGTGTCTACCACTATGTCGTACGTTCTGGCAAACCTGGATGACAAGGTCTCACATATATTACCGTATAGTGATCCTCGGGATTATCTCAAGCACATCATGAGCTCGACAAACATGTCGTGCTTGACACCTGATGGTGCGATGTCGGGTGACTCTGATTTCTTGTCGGCCAACTTGTATGCTCGAAGCCTTTTCGGTACGTGCATGGTGCCCTTTCGCGATAACGGGTACTCATTGAGCTATGCGTTGACTACTATAGGCGAGGATGCTCTCGCGAATCTGAGCATCGAACGGACCGAGGCTGGCACTATCACCGGCCATGTGCGTATACGCAGCAAGACTCAGGGTATAGCACTATCGCTTGGTGACCGGATCACTATGGGTATGGAGTCTGTCCCAAGCATTTGTTATCAATGCTGATTACTTGTGTCGCGCATTGTAGCTCAAAAAGAAACGAAGATCTTGATCTAGCTTCTCCGCACGATTTCCCGCTGGTACTTTTGATGTCTCGATTATAAATGCACCACGACTTTGATAGTAAATCAAGCACAGCTGAGTGAGATGATGACTGATGAGTAGATGACTGTGAACCTGAGCAAGTGAATTGTATTAATTGTCAAGTTTTGCGCCACAATTGATAAGTGGCCTATTGGGTGGCCATGCATGGCCAAGCTACTGGCCCCTTAGTAATATCCCAAAATAGAGAAACTACGATTCGCCTTGTTTTAGCTTTATCGCAAATATCGACGCCAACACGTCTCTGGGATAGCTGGCTAGACAGGCACATGTCCTCCTGACCTTTGTGTCAGGATAGTGACTCGAATGAGGGTGTTTGTGAAGGATGGGAGGGCAGAGACTTGCGTGCTTCCAGGTGGGTCCACCACGGTGAAATACTTATGAGCTACTCATCATGCATCAAGACCCACATCGTCTCCCCGGTCGAATCGTTTCTAGATCTTATATTCATATTCAAAAATACTACAATTCATGGTTAACGCCCACAATAAGTCAAGAAAATGCTGGAGCAAATGGGCCATCTGTCCTTGACGCCTGACGCTGTCTGACGCTGTGCCGAGCGGCTCCGAGGAACTGGGAGGGGTTTTCAAACTTGCATGAGTGGAGTCATCTTTTGGCTGTCGTGCGCATGAGGGTACTTAGCTGTACTTAGGCGACGACGGAGGGTATTGCTGTTCCATTTCCGCTACCGAACGAGCGGACGAGTCAACTTCGGCTAAAAAATGAATGTGATGACCAACCAAACCCTTTCCTCTCATCTGTCAGCAGAATTTCCAAGATCATGGCTCTGATGAGGTTGCTATAAAGGCAGCTTCGAAGCCAGGGAATGGCTGCAGCGTTCTCCGCTCCGTCCGCTCGTTCGCTTCGTCTGCTCTTTCCTTGCCCCACAGATGAGTGCAGAACCGACTTTACGTGACCTCCCTCTGTCCTCTGCGGGCGACAAGGCCATCGACGTGCAGGATGCCTTTACGACCAGAGACCAGGTCAATGTCGTCGAGGCGGAGGCAGAATTCAATGCATTATCTCGCCAACTCTCCATGCAGTCTGCAAAGACACCCACAAACGTCCAGAGCAGTGATCTTGAGAAAGGTGATGTGGAAAAGGGCTCTTTAGCGAATTCTGAGGAGCCCTTCGACCTGAAGGAATACCTCACCTCGTCAAATGACGCGAACCAAGCTGCTGGAATTAAACACAAGCACGTGGGCGTCACCTGGGAGGGTTTGTCTGTCGAGGTCAATGGCGGTGTGGGCTTCAAGGTGAGTGCATGAACCCTAGCCGAGTGTACTGCCAAACTCAATCGATACTAGGCATATATCCAAACTTTCGACAGTGCGCATGATTTCATTAAATTCTTTCCATCTCTTGTCCTCTGCTTACATGCTATGGTTCAGTTGCTGTTGTTCAGAGTTGGATGACTATTCTCCTCTGGATATGGAGCTTTATCGCCAAAGCCTTGCCCAAGAAGCCAGGGGAAACCACAACTATCTTGCACAAGTTCGTTGTGATGTGTTGTTTCTGTCCCTCATTTGATGATGACATATCTATGGTCAGATCTTCAGGCATCATGAAGCCCGGTGAAATGTGCCTCGTTTTAGGCTGTCCCGGATCTGGCTGTTCGACCTTTCTTAAAGCCATTGCGAACCAACGAGGAGAGTATGCTTCCGTATTCGGTGACGTTCGTTACGCTGGGATTGATGCGGCCGAGATGGCTAAGGTCTACAAAGGAGAGGTTGTCTACAACCCCGAAGGTCAGCATATAACTGCGAGACACGTCTATAATACTGACCTTAAACACGTGCAGATGACATACATATCGCGACCTTGACTGTACAACAGACGGTTGCTTTCGCCCTCTCCACTAAGACGCCTGGTCCTCATGGGCGTATTCCCGGTGTTTCGCGCAAGGCATTCAACGAACAGGTTCAAAGCATGTTGCTCAAGATGCTCAATATCTCGCACACTGCTCAGACCCTTGTCGGCAACGAATTCGTGCGAGGAGTTTCAGGCGGAGAGCGCAAGCGTGTGAGTATTGCTGAGATGATGGCCACGAGGGCGCGTGTTCAGTGCTGGGATAATTCGACCCGAGGCCTTGATGCGTCGACAGCTCTTGACTACGTGAAAAGCCTCAGAGTGATGACTGACGTTCTCGGTCAGACGACTTTCGTTACTCTGTGAGTGTGTTGCGAAGGTTTTGTTTCATTACTCAATCTCTATTTTCCGCGCAGGTACCAAGCTGGCGAAGGGATATACAACCTTTTTGATAAGGTTATGGTCCTTGATGAAGGTCGTCAGGTCTATTTCGGTCCCCCCTCAGAAGCCCGTGCTTACTTCCAAAACCTCGGATACAAGTCTCTTCCTCGCCAAAGCACAGCTGACTATCTTACGGGATGCACGGATCCCAACGAGCGTCAGTTTGCCCCAGGACACTCAGCCGTCGACGTCCCTAGCAATCCGACCGCCCTAGAGCAAGCGTTCCTCAATTCGACCCTCGCTGACAATATGCTTGACTCCTTGGAGAAATACAAATTGGTAATGGAAACGGAGAAAGCTGATCAAGAGGCGTTCAAACAAGCTGTCGCCTCTGACAAGAAAAAAGGTGTCTCCAAAAAGAGCCCATACACCCTTGGATATACCGGTCAGGTACTAGCCCTTGCGCGTAGACAGTTCCAAATGCGGTTGCAGGATCGCTTTCAACTCATTACAAGTTTCTCCTTGAGCACGGTGACCAATCTTCCCCTTCGGTCAAGTCGGCAAGCTGATGATATGTCCACGGACTTGTTTAGATATTGGCCATTGTTATCGGCGCGGCGTTTTTGGATCGACCACCAACTTCGGACGGTGCGTTCACTCGTGGAAGCGTCCTCTTTACCGCTATGTTGGTGAGCTGTCTGGATGCATTTGGAGAGGTCAGCTTTGTCCCACTTAAATTGCATATATCTCACTGATCAGTTGCCACAGCTCGCTGTGCAAGTCAGTGGCCGCGCCATCTTAAACAAGCAGGTTAGTCGTACCAGCGAAACTCGCCTCTAAATTCTCACGCACACCTCTTAGACAAGCTATAGCTTGTATCGGCCTTCTGCCATTGCCTTGGCTAACACCCTCGCGGATATGCCTTTTTCGGCTGTTCGGCTGTTCTTGTACGACATCATCGTTTACTTCATGGCCCACTTATATCGCTCGGGCGGAGCCTTCTGGGTCTTCCACTTGTTCAATTACATCGCTTTCCTGGCCATCCAAGGGTTCTTCCGTACTTTTGGCCTCTTTTGTTCTAACTATGACAGTGCCTTCCGCTTGTCATCGTTCTTCATTCCCAACTTGATCCTTTACGTGGGTTACATGATCCCTGTCAACGAGATGAAACGCTGGTTATTCTGGATCGTAAGTTGCCGACATTTTGGTCTTGTTTTTTCTTCCCCACGTTGACTTTTCGTCTCTAGTACTACCTCAACCCTATGTCCTATGGTAAGGAACGCTTCCATGTCAAATATTATTGACATTGATTGACATCGGACTATACACGGTGCTTTAGCGTACGGTGGCTTGATGGGGAATGAATTCGGCCGTCTTAACGTATGTGTTCATAGTGTTCTCGAACAACATGCCAATCAATTATTTTACAGTTCACTTGCGATGGCGATTATGTCGTTCCGCGAAATGGCCCTGGTATGAACGTGTACCCGTAAGTGTCTCTCACTCACTTTATTCAGCGCTTATTCACGATGTGAACCAGTGACGGCCTTGGCCCCAATCAAATCTGCACATTGTTTGGCTCCGCCCCGGGTTCGAACATTGTCCCGGGCCGATCCTATATCTCTGCTGGCTATGACCTGAACATTCATGATATCTGGCGTCGGGATTTCCTTGTCCTTGTGGGTTGGATTATATTCTTCCAGGCGACGCAGATCATCGCGCTGGATTATTTCCCGGTAAGTGTGGCTTTCTGTATTGCGTTGCTATCTCATGTTGCTTGTAGAAACGTACGGGAGGCGCTTCTTTCCGTTTGTTTGCAAAAGAGAACGCCGAGACTAAAAAGCTGAACGCTACGCTTCGAGAACGGAAGTCTCACCGTCTAGAAGTCGCTGAAACTGAGAAAGCTCAGGCAATGGAAGATACCAAAGAGAGAGACCTGTGAGACATTCACGCCCATCTTCGTCTATTTGGGTCTCATCGTGCTCCTCACAGTTCTGACTATGCTGATCGCAAGACCTTCACTTGGGAGCGCCTAAACTACCATGTGCCCGTACCTAACGGTCAGCTTCAGCTACTCAATGAAGTCTACGGCTACGTCAAGCCTGGTACGCTCACGGCTCTTATGGGTGCGTCCGGCGCAGGCAAGACGACGTGTCTCGATGTACTCGCCGGGAGGAAGAATATCGGCATCGTGACTGGTGATGTGCTTGTAGAAGGACGCCCCTTGACATCCGATTTCGCTCGAGGAACCGCATATGCTGAACAGATGGATGTACACGAAGGAACCGCCACAATTCGGGAGGCGATGCGTTTCTCAGCATACTTGCGACAGCCGGCTGAAGTCCCGAAGGAAGAGAAGGACGCATACGTCGAGGATATGATCGAACTTCTGGAGCTTCACGATATTGCTGATGCCATTGTCGATGGGCTTGATGTTGAAGCTCGCAAGCGGTAAATACGAATTTTTATCGCCTCTGATTACAACATGACTAACCTATCTTGCTTACGGACCTTAGGCTGACAATTGGTGTTGAGCTTGCCAGCAAACCTGAGTTGCTCCTATTCTTGGATGAACCAACTTCTGGTCTGGATGCGCAGAGCGCATGGAATCTAGTACGCTTCCTTCGAAAGCTGGCAAGCCAAGGTCAAGCGATCCTTTGCACCATCCATCAGCCATCGTCCTTGCTTTTCGAGAGCTTTGATCGTCTACTGTTGCTCGAACGTGGTGGGCACACCGTCTACTTCGGCAATATTGGGGCGGACTCTGGTGTCCTCCGGGAGTATCTAGCACGTCATGGAGCTGAATGCCCGTCAAATGTGAACCCTGCAGAGTATATGCTGGACGCCATAGGAGCTGGTATCTCACCTCGGGTCGGAGATCGTGACTGGAAGGATGTTTGGTTAGATTCGCCTGAGTGTAAGCGCGTTCGAGAAGAAATCAGCTCCATCAAGCGTATCGGACAAGCGCGCACTGATATCGACAAAGCCAAGAGCTCCACCTGTGAGTTGAACCCTTGTGCCCGCTGATACCCTTGGCTGAAATACTCTGCAGACGCCACTCCTTTCCTGCACCAACTCATGATTGTCACCAAGCGCAATGTGTATGCCCTCTGGCGCTCGCCCGACTACGTGTTTACTCGCCTCTTTGTTCATATTTTCATTTCGCTGTTCGTGTCCTTGCCCTTCCTCCAGCTTGGTCACAGCCAGCGTGATTTACAATACCGAACGTTCTCCATGTGAGTCCTCTAGCTCTCTGTACTTGCGATTATGCTCGCTGAATAGAGCATATGGCGATAGTTTCTGGGCAACAATCCTTCCAGCAGTGTTGATGAATCAGATAGAACCAAAGTTCATCGAAAACAGACGTAAGTCCAGTTTATGTCTGGATGGCAGGGTTTCAACTGACGAGCGACATGACCCAGGTATTTTCATTCGAGGTATGCGATATTTCACTTTACCAATCACTTTTTGACATTGTTCCAGAGTCTTCCAGTAGGATCTACTCTCCAGAAGTCTTTGCCATAGCACAGCTTCTCGGCGAAATTCCTTACTCAGTGCTGTGTGCCATTGTGTACTGGGCACTCATGGTCAGTCAGAATTCTTTCGCGACTGAAGCTCCTGCTCACCAACATCCCAGGTATACCCGCAAGGCTTTGGTCAGGGAGCGGCGGGGACCGCAGGCACTGGGTTCCAGTTACTGGTGATCCTGTTCACGGAGCTGTTCGGTGTCTCTCTCGGCCAAGTTATTGCTGCTATCACCCCTAGCGTTCAAGTTGCTGTGCTTTTTAACCCGTTCATCATGGTCGTGCTCAGTACTTTCTGTGGAGTGGTCATTCAATACCCCGTCCTCTGCAAGTATTTTCGTGCCTTCTGTCCACATCACTCACTCATCTGAATCTTAGCTCATTTCTGGAAGTCGTGGTTGTACGAGCTCAACCCCTTTACGCGCTTGCTATCTGCTATGTTATCCACGGAGCTCCAGTAAGTCGATTGTGTAAATGATCCAGTGTTCTCTTGCTAATGCATCGTTCTTTGTAGCGGTCTGACGATTAGGTGTAAGCTCGATGAATTTGTCGTGTTCAACCCCCCCTCTAGTCAGACATGCCAAGCATGGGCTAGCAGTTTTGTCAGCGCATTTGGTGGCTATCTGGACAATCCCAACGATACCACGGCTTGCCGTTACTGTCAATACTCTGTAAGTAGCCTGTACTTTCGGCGCACTTGGAGAGCGCTGAACGTTGGTTAAGGTTGGAGACGAGTTCTTCCTTCCCTTGAATATTCGATTCGAAAACAGGTGGAGAGATGCCTTCATCATCTTAGCGTTTTTTGGTGCGTGTCCGCTTCTTTCTTACCCTTCCTACGTATCGTACTTAACGTGACTTGTCTGAGTAGTATTCAACTTCATCGTTACCATCAGTAAGTTTGATCGACATCCTGAACTGTACAATGACATCGTCACTGACAAATCCATCCCGTCCAGTTGCGTCCCGCTTCCTTCGCTATGCAAAACGGTAAAGAGTAGAGGATTTTGCTATTCCTTCAAGGGGTGTACCTCACGACAATTTCGTGCCCTTTACGACATGAGCTAATGACACATCACACAAGAAGCGACTCGCTTACATAGAGAAATATGCTTACGTTCTGACATAATAGAATCAAAATAATTTATCACCTGAACAAGGCAGGGGTCTTCGTGCTGCATCAAGGATAAACATCGGAACGCCTCCCCGAAAAGCCACCTGCAAATGACTCAACCGCAAACTGCCACCAATCGCACTTTGTTTGCTTGACTACTTATGCTGATGACAGCTTATCCTATCCCCCATCAGCTCCTGCGGCCCTTCACTAGGAGTCCCATATCTCACTCATCAGAACATGTCTGTAGCCGTCGAATCCCCAGTCGAGTTTTCTTCGGCAATAGAGCCCCAGTCGGAGAGGCCAGGCTTGCAGGGGCGTCTGAGTCGCCCTCAAACAGAGCGACATGACTCAGACTTCACTGCTGTAGGTCCCGCGACTTCTGCTGGCGATAAACTCGACTCCGCAACCGATGAGGCGCGGATCGCGAATGGAGCAGCAGAACAGGTGCAAGGTGTGGTATATGTAGTTAACGTGGAGGCAGCATATCCTCCCCCCATATTGTCGTCTGCGCTACCTATAACACCCGTGGTTGAGCTGCTATCCGAAAGCAGAGGCCTTCGTCGTTTTCGCATGTTTGCGTCCTTTGTAACCTTGTTTCTCGCGGGCTGGAAGTGAGTGCTCGTTCGTACTCACCTTGTTTTACACTGACCTGATTTTGACGTATTTTATGGCGATCACAGTGGTGGTGCTACAGGAGCTCTTATTCCCTCAATCGAGAGAGCATTTGGCATTGGCTATGCGCGCGTTGCCATCCTTTTTGTCTCCACGTTCATGGGTTACGTAGCTGCTGCTGCGGGGGGAGGTGTCTTATCACGAAAAATTGGGTTCGGAGGTGCTCTACTGGCCGCGGTTGCTATAGAGCTGATAGGAGTCAGCAAATAATATTTGTTCTTCTATCAAAGTCTCGCTGAAGTGCTCCCATCGTCAGAATGTTATCAACGCCTCTCAACAAGCCAGTTTTGGCTTGATGTGCTTTGGATTCTGGATTATTGGTATTGCATTTGCGACACAAGTTCGTCGATCACACTTCTCTTCCTCGCTCCCACCTGATCAAATCATCAATATCACTTAGTTAGGGCTGTGCAACGCATACTTTACCCTCTTGAAAAAGCCGCTGCTCTACACTGGGTTTCTTCATGGAATGTTCGGTCTTGGTGCCTTTGCGAGCCCCCTCGTAGCTACGGCCATGGTAACTCGCGGCATTCCAGTACGGTTATTCCTCGTATCTTTCGTGAGAATGTTCCGACATCGCTACCCTTCCTAGTATCATTTCTTCTATCTCACAAATGTTGGAATGAACGTCCCAGTGTTCGCCCTGGTGTGGTTTGCATTTAGGAATCTAGACTCTCTGTCATCAAATCCTGCCGATACATTGACCTTGCAAGGCTCAACTACGATGCGTGATACACTGAAGAGCCGTACCGTTTGGACACTCGCGATATTTTTGATGCTCTACGTCGGGTAAGCTTAGCAACTCTACTCTTTTCGGGGAGCTGTGAGTGTTTCTGATTGTGCATTTGTTTGTAGGGCCGAAGACTCGATGTGAGAGGTGGTCTCATCTCTTTGAAGATCTAATTAATTACAACATACTACTCTACAGTGGCGGCTGGATAGTT
Organism: Heterobasidion occidentale; assembly: GCA_039111635.1. Taxonomy (NCBI): domain Eukaryota; kingdom Fungi; phylum Basidiomycota; class Agaricomycetes; order Russulales; family Bondarzewiaceae; genus Heterobasidion; species Heterobasidion occidentale. The sequence continues at coordinate 933,328 of JBCAQO010000001.1, read as the reverse complement.
TCATATGTTCTAGAGGTCCGAAAAGGGACGCCTGAAGGAGCATCGTGGGTTGCTTCAAGTTTCTATCTCGGTGAGCCTTCAGCTCGTCTTAGGCTGGCACTCCACTCAGGGACGTGACTTTCAGGCATTGCAATCGGACGCATTGTCCTTCCGACTCTAAGCATTCTTCTAGGGGAGCGCCGTGCCGTTTTCATCTACATTTTTCTCGCTATTGTTCTTGAGGCTGTCGCATGGGCTGTACCCGTTCTCGCATCGACAGCACTAGCCACTGCGCTCGTCGGGCTCGCCATTTCAACTTTCTACGCAGCTGCCATCACGACTGGCGGACGCCTCTTACCGCGTGCGATGCATGCCGATGCATTCTTGCTCATTAGCTCGGTAGGACAAAGCGGCAGCGCACTCTTTCCCCTAGTGGTCGGACTTGTGAGCTCAAAGAAAGGAATTTGGGTCGTCGAGCCAATCGTCCTGGCTTTGCTCGGGGGTCAAGGTGTGTTCTGGTACTTGGTCCCAAAAGTACAAAGAAGAGCAGATTAAAGGATGTCTCGACATACGCTACATTCTCAAGTTTTTTTTCTTTGGGCATTAGTAGGATACTTCGAGCATGTATATGAGTCATTAGAGTACACTACACACGAGAATTACCGGCTTCAATTAGTACTTTTTGAGTTTTCAAGCATCAGCAGAGACATCCATGGGACTGGGAGAAGTCGTCGTCGAGCGGATGATATCGTAGCGAGAAGCGATGTATTCGTTGAACTTGACCTAGGGATTATAATGACGCGTCAAAGCATGATCAACAATCAACAAGTGAGAAAGCGCTTGCAATCCTGTCTTGCCCCATCGATTGCGCGAAGGCATTGATCCTTCCCTCCGGACTCATCTCTAGAAACGCGTTCAAAGGAAGTTGCGACAAAATCATGGCAGAAGTGAATGCGTTCATGCCATCGGCATTCATCAGCTCTTTTTCTCCCTGGATCCAAGAGGTGTATGTCTGCCTTCTGTGCTACTGTAAACGAAAAGGTGGTCTTACCTCTACAGCTTCGTCCAGCCAGAGACGCTCGCCCCAGATTTCTGGCACGGATCTCTGTGCAGCATAATCACCAAACGTTCTGCTATACATAGCAGCCTCGTCGACGGAGAGAGCGAAAGCAAACTGGATCTCCGAGTCAGGACATTTTGTAAAATATCCCTCCGCGATAGCCAAGTCTCGGCGCAGTTTCTTGATCGCCTTTAGAACGGGGGGAGTGAACGCAAGAGGTGCCAAACGTCCAACATCACCTGACCTGTAAGAAAGGGAGGGTGTGTATGCTTCAAGGACGACAAGAACATAGAGATACCGCCAAGATAGAAATTCCAACCGAGATTGAAGCGCAGAAAGCTGAGAGGGAAGAGCGAACAGAGAAAAGAAAAGTACTGCGGTGTCATAGTCAAGGATGAGGTCCGCGCCATCAAGAGCATCCCGTTCGATTAGTTCCACTTTGAGTTTCGAAGAACAGAGGGCCAAAGCGATTTGTCGTTTTTGGATAAACTCGATCGATGCTAAGTAACGATGCGAGACGCTAGGCAGAGCCGACTCTGGAGTGAGACAAAGCGTGTGACGGTCGATAACCTCCGGCGGCACAGTACAGATAGGCGATGAATCAATATTCTGGAGTACAGTCTCAGGATCAATTTCGTCAGAAGGGAGGTCAGCAACAACATCAGGCGAGTCGTCCTGAGCTTTAGCTCTCAGCTTCATGAAATCCGCTAGAGATTGTCTTGCAGACTCCCTGCGAGAGTGTACGAGACCCGCAGCAAGAGCGTTGTCCAGCATTTCGGGATGAGGCATCATTGTGGATCTCATAGGGTCAACATTCGAGACCGAGGGTGTGCCGTCGCTAGGAATAGAGCTAGCCGGGAGATTTGAAGAGGCCGATTCAGCAAACCAATCCCTTCCAGGAGGATCGGCATCCTGAGTCGACAAGGGCTCGAACTGGGAAGTAACAGCATCGGCTTCGAAAGGCCTGGAGGACTCCTGCGTCAAGGGTATAAAGGATCCGGCTGGAGCCTCTTGCCCTGTATCCCAGACTTCGAGGCTGGAAACGAACAGATCTGCAACCTCGTCCAGTATAACAGATGAAGGTGCGCTGTAGTTGTGTTCGTAAGGTAGGATGCTGGAGAAGTCAGCCTCCCTACAAAGCGAATCATTGTTGACGTAAGAGAAGTCCATCGCTATCCCAGAGTCATCGACCCGAGCCTGTTGGCAGTCAGCTAAATCATATGGAACTTCTTGATCTTTGTTAAGAGCTCCTTCAACGTTTCTTGGCCGGGCTTCCTCGTCACAATTGGCATGTTCCATACATGGTCTAGATTCAACGTTTGCGTTGTCGACTTCAACGACTCGCTCGTTGCTGAGGCGCACTAGCCTCCGCCTCTCCTCCCAATTGAAAATGACTCTCAGGCCATTCTCGTTGTCGCCTTGGTTTGGGACCAAGATATCATCACGACACGCGTTTCGACAGATGAGTGCTTCGTCGATCTTTGGAAGTATAGATCGCGAGTCGGAGAACTCATTCCGCTCGATGAGATGTCGGACTGGACTGTTATCAGCGTCAAGGTCGGCTTGATGTGGGGATATATCTTGCAATGCAATAACATCAGCCAGCTCTTCGTGGGTTGGAACTCTGGATTGAAACTTGAACGGTCTAGCGAGCGGTCGCATTGTTAAGTCAATCGTGCAGTTGATAAGGATGAGACATACCTCCACGATAATTCAATATTGAGAGATTTCACGCCCTTTGCCTTTTGAAGGACCCCAAACTCTGAAGGGGAGACGCTGGAGCTATTGCCACGGTCTTTATTTTTACAGATGAGAGACGCCAAATCATGTGGAAAGGATGGCGTGTTATGTTCATTAGGAGGTGGCAACCTAGGAACTGTAGAAAAAAACAGTGCACTGTGCTCTGCTGCGGGCGCGTACAACTGGAAACGTACCATTCATCAGATCAATGTGAGAGCTTTCGAGCTGCTCCAGGTACATAATATCGTGGGCACCTTTCGACAATGTTGAGTACAGACTTCGTATGTCCTGGTCTAGTTCAGAAGAGGAGAACAGCAGCCCTTCGGGATCAAAGTTAGTGGGTCAGAACCTGTATCTGGGTGTCCTTGTATTGAAGTCTCAATCCCACTTGTTGGGGAAGGCGAAGGCACTGCAGATGTTTTGGAGGCCTTCGGTTGTATGGAGTTAATAGCATGCGACTTGATGAACGAAGCCAAACTACTGGCCCGAAAATCAGTACTGCGATGCAGATAACAGTAAAATATATACCTTTCCCTCTCCCCAATATATACTGGGATTTCGCCAGTATCCCTTAGACTTGGCCGAAGGGGCATCACGACGTCATCTATAGCCAGCTTCAGAAACGACTCAGTAGCAAGAGAGGTTCAAATCCAACGACAGACCGAATTTGGCATTCTCTAATTCATTGATGACCAAAGGCTCTGTTTTGAAGAAGGACACCAGAGTTCGTCTACCTCACTGTTGCTGCCAACAGAAGATGGTGTTGAGGACGGTGAAACGCTTGAGAAAGTTTCTATCACGAAAAATGCCGTTCGAAAGAGTTTGATATGTGAGGCCAGTAAAGGGCTCACGCCATCCATTAATAATGGCCATATGTCGCTCTGGCACGTCGAGCTCGCTGTCCACAGAGATCGAAACCATCACCGAAGGGAGGTCAGTAATAGACTGAATATGGGTCCCTTTTGAGCCATGTGGAGCATGTACTCTGGAGAAGAGGGGAGGCGTTTGTGGGTATATAATGGGCAATGAAGGAGATGGAGGTTGAAGCCACGGCTCGGTGCGAGCAGCCTGACGAGGGATATTATTCATTCGCTTCGCGAACGGATTGTCACAGAGAAGGGCGAGAGCGGCTTTTCGAGTCTTTGCATCTATTTCAAGTTGAACATCCCTGGGTAAACATGCCAGTATCAGAACGAAGATGTAGAGCGCATATATCCACATATACTCGCAATACATCATCAATAGATGTGACCTGATCAGTAAATTCTTGTTCAGCTACGCTTTTGATGCGATTGCACTTCAAAATGTCCGAAATCGTTTTAGGTAGACACTTGGTAGCCGAAGAAGATGATGCCGAACTGGGCATCTCTCGGATTGCTCGAAGGCTTAGCACTGTGTCCTTCGAGGCACTGCACGTCTCCTCGAGTTCGACTTCGGAAGAGAAGTCACTACAGCAATCAAATAGAAAGAGATATAGCGTACGCAATGCATTATCCTGCCAACAGCGTTGTGTCTTTGTTTCACCTCGAAAGTTCAAGGTCTTCTGGATGAATCTGAAAGCGCCTTTGTCTACTATTGTTTCAATTTTTTCTTCAAATGGTGATATAAAAGGGTCATATGTGAGAGATTTCAAAAGGTCGTCGAAGGGGTCTGAGGGAAGTGTGGAGAAATACGGATCGGTCGTCGGAACGGGAACGAGGGCATTTGAGAGTATCTGAGAAAACTTTGTCCAGACATTGATGTGTTTAGGTAGAGTGGAAGACATACGTCGTATACCAGAGACTCTGTGGCTTCGCGATGGTCGACGGTGAGATGAGTTAGGACATAGTCATTTAGAAGATCGCGCAGTGCTCCTGGATGAGATCTATGAGAGTCCATGCTCAAGAAGTACAGCTTTAGGCACTCGAGATTAGATAGTCCGGCCGATGCCGACAGCCCAATCTGGCATGCCGCCCCCGAGCCTGTTCAAGGTCTGTGTTCACCACGAATATACTTCGTTGCCCTCATCTGCTATTCTCAGCGCCTCCGTTATCTTCAATCCCGTTCGTCGTCGAGACCATGTGGGAACGAACACTCCAGGATCTCATCCGTGGTTTACGAGCGAACAAGAAGGATGAAGCCAAATTCATTGCCCAGGCGTTGGACGAGATACGACGGAAGTCAAGAGCAAGGACATGGAGCTGAAGGCGGGGGCAGTTCTCAAGCTCACATACGTATGCTGCGTATCATTGAGATCGCTCGCAAGACGTGTCTGATAATGACGTGCATGTTAGCTCCAGATGATGGGTTATGACATGAGTTGGGCCTCGTTCCATGTCGTGGAAGTCATGTCGTCACCCAAATATCACCTGAAGAGTGTTGGGTACCTCGGCGCTACCCAGTCGTTTGGGCAGGACACAGATGTGCTAATGCTAACGACGAATCTGCTGAAGAAAGTGAGCTTCACCCGACCAATATTCGCTCACATTTTTCATACGCGAGCTTAGGACCTTACCTCGAATCCTTCAGACGTTGCAGTTACCTTGAATGGTCTGTCCCACATCATCTCTCCTGATCTTGCTCGAGATCTCTCCCGCGACCTGGTCGCTATGCTCAATCATTCGCGACCTCAAATACGCAAGAGGGCGGTCATTGCTGTTTACAAGGTTCTTACAAAGTATCCGGAAGCCACACCCATTGCGATCGCTCGGTTGAAGGAGAAACTGGATGATTCAGATCCTGGTACTGGATTGTGTCTCTCGAATCTCTTGGCTTCGTCATTAAAGTACCAATTGCAGGTGTCGTTGCGGCTACAGTCAATGTCCTGTGTGAACTCGTTCGACGAAATCCACGGGACTATCTCTCTTTGGCACCTCAGCTATTCCATTTGCTTACGACATCCTCAAATAATTGGATGCTCATAAAGACCATCAAACTGGCGAGTTTTTGCTCGATCATGATGATTCGTTCGTCTGACAAAGAGAATAGTTTGGCTTTCTATCGCCATACGAGCCTCGTCTCGTCAGAAAGTTGCAACCGCCAATAACTGAGCTCATCTCAACAACGCCTGCAATATCTCTCCTGTATGAATGCGTTCACACATGCATCGTTGGAGGTATGCTGCAGAGCGCATCTGGACATTCACTTGCAGAGCTGTGCGTCACAAAGCTGGCTGCCTTTCTACAAGATGCAGACCAGAATCGTGAGCAAACTCACTAACCTGCCGATGCACCTCAATTAATGAACGTGCACAGTAAAGTATATTGCCCTTCTCGCTTTTGTGAAGATTGTGCCCTCGCATCCGCATCTTGTGGCTCAATATCAAGATATGATTCTGTCCAGCGTCAACGACCAGGACATAAGCATTCGACTTCGGGCTCTTGACCTTTTATCTGCCATGGTACGATTGCTGTTCAATTTACCTCTATGAGTTGAAGATACGGAGTCAATGAGTAGGTCACTCGCGAGAACCTACAATCAATTGTCCAGCAGCTACTTTCCCACCTTGTCCGCTCTGACTCCTCAGTACTACCAACTGCAGCGCAATCCCTAGTACAGAACGGAAATCTATGACTTCCAAGTTACCCTCGAATCCCAGTCACTCACCAGGCTATCGCCTCATTCTCTCCCAGCGCATTCTCTCCATGCTATCCAACGACACCTACAGTAACATTACAGACTTCCAGTGGTATCTTTCTGTCCTCGTCGATCTCGCATACGTCGCGTCCGTAGATGTTGGTGCGCGAATTCGCGATCAACTCGTCGACATCGTGGGCAGAGTGAGGGCCGTCCGTCGATGGGCTGTGGAGTTGATGGTCCGGCTGCTGAGCGACGAAACGTTCTCAAGAAATGCGAATGAAGAGGGCAGCTGTGCTGAAGTGTTATGGGCTGCCGCTTGGATATGTGGCGAATACTGTGGGTGAGTCTCATCATCAGCCTCCGTCTCATAGCAAAGTTTGAGCTTCGGCGTATGCGCGATTCAAGTGAACTGGCCGAGCCGTATAAACTCCTTCCACATCTCTTACAGCCTAGCACCTCGAACTTGGCCCCAGACATCATCGAGGTCTACCTTCAAGCAGTCTTGAAAGTGTTCGGATTTTGGGCTGCTGAGCTAGCTCAGAGATGGGACAACGACGATTTACCTAAGGTGAAGGAGGTGGTTGATATGATAATTACTCGCATGAGCGACTTCACCTTAAATTCCGGCATTGAAGTACAGGAGCGGGTATGTCTTCTACTCTCACGCAGTGCTCGATTGCAATTGATAGTATCTGTGTCAAGGCGGCGAACTCGCTCCAGCTTTTTGTCTTCGTACGGGCCGATATTTCGGTGTACCACCCCAGATCGGAGAGTACCCATGGCTTCACGGACGCCAGTGTATCCGCATTCGATCCGGCGGCAAGCCAGGAGCCCATTTTCCCAAAAAGTCTCTTGCTCATTCGACCTCTGTTTTCTGCATACGATCTCAACACCGTTGCGGCTGCTGCTCAAACCAGAGTTCCCGTGCCAGTAGGTTTAGACCTAGACGCATGGGTTGTCCCGCCATCGAAAGACCCAGATGCCGAACTAGTACCTGCGCAGACTATAGATGAAGACAGTCGTCCTGTGAGGGCAAGGGCAAGGGCAAGGGCAAGGGCAAGGGCAAAGCGACCAATGGGACCACAAAGAAGGGCGAGAAGAAGGCAAAGAAGGGCGAACGAACAGTTCATACACTGATTGAAGCGCCAATCGAAACACCAGAGGAAAGGGCTGAACGGGAAAGGGTGAGTTGTCGTGCAGCTCCGAGGTCTGCTTGCTCACGTCTTATTTGACTCTATCAGCAAAAAACTCTTCGCTTGGAGCGACAACGAGACGACCCATACTATATCAAAGACGACCAACATTCTCCAAACGTCGACGATGTTGATTCAATACCTGTCGTCCATCTGAATGATATGCCGCCGATGCCACAAGGTGCGTCCACTGAAACTGTATATAGGAAGTCCAAACCTTAAGTTTCGCTCGTTTCCAGATGACTTCAAAGTGCCAAGCCTGCTTCGGAAGCCTGCCACACCTATATCGTCCGAATTGATTGTCGTTGACAGAGATGGCGAGATGCCTGAAGGCGCCCCTCTTCCGACATCTCTGCCCACATCACAGAAGCCATCTAGGTCTACTACGCCAAATAACGTGCTTCACCAACCACTGCCGTCATTCCCTCTCTACGTCGTAGATGATGAGATCCCTCGCACCGGCACCCCAGAGCCAATAAAGGTCACGCGCGTCAAGAAAAAGGGTACAGGGAAGAAGTCGGTCAAGCGCACCGTTGAGGGATCATAGCCCTTCACACTTCATACAGACATGAATGGGAAATATGCATTGTTCGATTTCATTCAAAAGACGTTGTTATACAGGCAGGCAGTTGGGAGCAAAGCGGATTATAAGGTAATTCTGACATGATAATGAATCACAAAACGTGAGGGAAACTAATGAGGTACATGCATTGCGGGAAGAGTCGCACGGGTAGACTTGACGTAGTCAATATGGGTGTTGTGGACGGATCGGCTGTGAATGGAGGCAGAAAGAACAGATATTGCAGAAGACAACACAGATAGCAAAGGAGATTAAGCCGACAATTCAAGGGCCAAAAAGATAAATTTGATTCACTGACACTCTTCAATCAAAGAGGCATACCGTTCTGAGTTCACTTCGTTTATCGATCGCACACTGCTCATCGTTCGTCCTCCACATGCTCCACCGAATCGACGATCTCGTTCACCAGCTCCATTGTAACGCCAGGGATTGTGCGTTCAGCCTCCGTGAACGCTCGCTGAAGTGCACTAAGCGCAACACGCGCCTCCTGTGTAGATACGCGAGGAAACAACTAAAATTGACTTCAGTGTTGAAGTTCCCATCAGCACCGAAATCCACTCACCGAAGCGATCGCTGGTAAGACGACGGAGTCGAGCATAGTTGTATCCGGCAAATCGTCCTCCTGCGCAGTCTCTAGATCACCGTCTTCAAAGTCGTCGTACTCATCAGATGGCTCTCGAGGGGCATCTCTCTTGCTACCCTTCTCAAGTCCATGGCGGACGGTTGCCTCAGGTTCATATTTTTTCGGTGTCGGAGGCGCCGAAGGAGGTAGGGGTGGAAGTTGATCGCCTTTCGCAGTGATCGAGGACGATATGGATGTATGTGAATCAGAGCTGAGCCCACGGCGCGCGCTGTTTCCAGACGAGCCAGAACCAGATGATGTCTGCGATCGTGTGGTACCGTTATAATCCCACGTCAATGGCGGCCCCGATACTTGCACACCATTTGGATGAGCACGCCCAATCGTGCCAGGCCGAGTTGCGTTACGAACAGTACCGAAGTCCCAGAGGTCCTCTGGGTCAGCATTAGCATTGCTAATTTGATGTTAGCAAATCTGTTCGTCCACGTCGAAGCATAAGACCTACGGATCCTCTCCACCACCCTGCTCCTCCTCTTGCAATCTCTCGCCACCTTCTGCCTTCCACCTCTCGTGTCGCTCTATAAGTTCGGTGAGATAACTCGTCTTCTTTGCCATACGAATAAATTTATGCTTCAGTAGTTCACGTGCGCTTGGACGCTATAGATTCGCCGAAAATCAGATGACCTTTCAAATGTAAAGCAGCGGACCACACCTCCCGTGGATCTCTTTGCAAGCAATACCCAACGAATTCTCTGAATGGTTTGGAAAAGCTGACATCGAGTTGCGGAGGAGGGTTCTTAGGAATGAGGAAGAGAACCTGTTACGAGCATGTCAATATCATACAAGTTAATCTTCAAGCAAAAAATGGCTTTTCGTCACCACTAAAGGCACACACCTTCATAGGATGCAACTCCGCATACGGTGGTTCACCTTTCGCCAATTCGATAGCTGTGATTCCCAAACTCCAAATATCAGCCTTATGATCGTACCCGCTCTGTTTAATGACCTCTGGCGACATCCAATATGGCGTGCCAACAAACGTGTTTTTCTTCGCGGACAGTGTTCCGGATAGCTGTCCGGAGACACCAAAATCAGCGAGTTTCACCTCGCCGCCAGCCGAGAGCAAAATATTGGCAGCTAAACGGGTGAAGAATTAGGTGAGAAGAAATGAAACGGATGCTCTGGAAGCGAACCTTTGATATCCCGATGAAGCTTTCCTTCCGTATGAAGGTAGTCGAGCCCGCGAAGCAATTCGCGGATAATGATCGCGATGTACTCTTCGCGAAAGACGCCTGGCTTCATCTACACAGAAAATTTGAACCGCTGTCGCGCATGGATGAATGATGAACTAACGAGATCAGAGCATGAACCGCCAGAACAATACCTGCAGTAAAGCGATCAGTTTGAATTCACATGGTACATTTATGCGCCTACTCCATAACAATCCAGAGATGAGATCCCTTCAAATAGGACCCATGGTATCTGTCAAAGTTGCGATTTAGGTTGGTCACAGCACGCCCAAGATTAATGAGAGAATTTTTGAGGAGAGCCAACACACTTCGTAACGTGAGGGGAATCTAACTGGGAAAGAATCTGTATCTCTTGCTGGATGTCTTCGATCTCATCTTCGGCACTTTCGAGATCTATGATCTTGATCGCGACGGTCTTCTGCGTCCGCTTGTCATATCTTTTATTAGTGGCCAGGTGGCCAGAATTCAGCAAGGGAGCGCGTGGATGGCTCGGGAGATTGCAGCGTCATACCCTTTATAAACCTCTCCAAACGATCCTTTGCCTGATAGTTCTCCGACGCGTCAATTGCGATTGTCTGATCAAATGTGTTCACGACATACCGATCCTATCCTGCTTAACATAGAACTCCTCCGGATCTGACTGGTGTGAATCCTACCGTAAAGACACACAATTTGAGATCGACAATGATCATGAAAATCATATATATCGCAGAGCAGCGCGTACCATGGGTATAGTCGACGAGTCCCAATGACGGTTTGTGTCGTGTGTCGCGTCTGGCTATGTGGTCCGGCGGTAAGGACGGGCGGACGTAGTGCCGAGGATGGGAATTGGAAGGCCCGGCGAACGCTTCAAGCGTTTGGTATAAACAAGAAGGATGCGAGGACGAGGCCTGAAAGGGAAGGGAGGTGAGAGAAACGGAATGGGCTTTAAAAGGATCTGGGCGATGGCAGGTTTGGCGAGGACTTGGTAGCCACAGTCAAACTGGTCCGGCAGTTCGCGTCTTCGATTGCCTTTTTGGCTTCCGTGAGCTCTCCTTCCGCCCACCTACCAGTCTTGTCTCAGAACGCTTGGCTGCCATCTCTCTGCGAGACTGAACATTCATGCAGGGCGCGATACATGAAGAAATTCTCGAGGTCATCATCTAGTAACACTAATGTCAGTGGGGCCATCCCCGTCGTACCAGATGCTACCTGGCTAATTGTGATCGACGGCGGGTGGAACGCCCTCGTTACGACGATCCGGTTGCACGTATTTTGACATGGTCAGAATGATGGTTCACTAAATTATTTTATCACCACGTCCACAGGTGCCCCTTCACATCGCCGTGGTCATCGCCATTCCGTAACAAATCAGAGGTTACTGTGTCGTATACAGTGTAAGTTTCGCCTGCGTGTGGTGCGCTGGACGGGAATCGCGTGGACTGCCCATGACCAGCATGATCGGCGACAGAGGAAGCTCCTCTCTCAGAACAACTGCAGGAGGCTTTTCCGGAAGCCTCACTGTCCGCTTGCCCTTGACCTCCTCTCGTTTCTGATCGTCTTCTAGCACGACCATCACATACCCCCCTCCGATGATCTTCTCCAACGTCTGATAATCCTGACAGGCCTTAGTATCCTTTCCTCTCCCTTTCTCTGCTCGCCCATCGTTGCCGTCACGATCAGACTGCGTCTGCTGCCCCGTGGTCTTCCCGCCCCCAACGGTACCTCGTGCGAGTCTCTCGACCGTCAATGGGATGATGCATCGGATCGTGACAACTACCAGCAGCATCAAAGACAACGCGAGGATGGATGCTATAATGATGTGTTTGTGCTCCTCCTTGGGACTCGGAGGTGGAGGGATGAATATACCCTCTCTAGGAGCGAGAAGGTGATGTGGAAGCCCTTGTATTCGGACGTGACCTAGAATTTGAGCCTGTTCATCGGAAATGCTCCTTCTGATAGGATACGCATATGAAAGCCGAGCAAGTGCGCCGGTTCTGATACCTGTGCGAGGCCACCCAGTGGTCATCGAGGTGTTTTTCGAGAGGAGCGATAGAGATTCGAAGGGAGTGAGCTTGCACTTATCAATCCGATGCGGGAGCTGGCATGCGAGGACGATGACAGAGAGGAGGGTGTCCCTGGCCACTGATGAGAGTGTTCGACATTTCAATCTCGCCTGGCCGCAGCAACTACTTACTTGTTATTCGTTCCATACTCGATGTCAAGTTTTCGACGCGTTGCGACGCGTCTGTGGCAACTCAAACACGTGGTTTTTAGCACGTGCATTATTCGCAGCATGAGGTTGCTGCGGGCCTACAGTATGTTGTGAATCCTTTGTCTGTATTGGATTCTTCCATCTACACCCGTGTCATCGTACACCCCCCCTTCATTGAGCTATATTCTACTATGGCTTTGAGGCGGCGCCGCCAATCTATTTCCGATGACACAATCACTGAAAGACCTGCTAAGCGTTCCAAGCGTATCGCATCCAAGGCAGAACCCGCGCGTGAAGACGAGGACCTAGATGAAATTCTGGCACAGATTCGAGAACAAGAGGCGAGCGAGGCGCTTGCGCGGCAGCTTCAGGAGGAGTGGGAAAACGAAGGTACAGCAGGTACCGCAGGCGCCTCCGCTTCAGGCACGTCTGGTGTTTTATACAAACCAGACGACGACGATGTGATTATTATTGGAGATGACGAAGGTAGTGAAGGTGAAGCACTCGCGATTCAACGCTCCCTCGAAGATTTCCGGAAGGCACAAGGTAGCAGTGTCAAGAGAGCAACGAGATCCGCGGCGCGAAATGGTGACAATATAGTAACTACCGATAGTGAGCCAGCTCAACCTAGGAGCTCTGGTCGCCTCCGAGCCTCTTCTGAGTCCACCACGGGGCTGGACAAGCCACCAGACAGCAGGCTGAAAAATTTCACTGAGTTATTTACCGCCGACCGACCGTGCTCAAAGTGCGGCACGTCCCTTCCATCCCCTCGAGGCATTGTACGCTCCCTGGCATCTCGCACTCGTTAAAAATTGATCAATCCTTACTACTACTAGGTCGCGTTCTCTGCGAATCTCCCACCACCTAGCCTACTGAGCCTGCTGCACGTCTCGTGTAGCAAATGCAAGATCAACCACTGTCGAGGATGCTTCACTCCGCTGTCGTGTTCTCCGCCTTGCAGAGGCAAGGTTAAATCAGCAAACTGCACTGTCGACTCATGCTGCGCGGAAATTCGTGCTATTGCCTTGTTCGAGGCATTAGGAGGCTTTGACAGACTCTATATCGGCGAGCGAGCAAACTCGGAGGCGCGGGCGAAAGATGCTGCTACCAAAGCTTCCGCGAATGCTAGCGCTTCCGTGGGACCAGGCGGAACAGGGTATGGGACTGGAGGAACTTACCATCCACACTACGGACCTGGGCGATATTCGAACGCGGGCGGGAAAAAGAGCGCCAATCTTCGCTCTGCAGACACGCGTGGTCAGCAAGCCCAAAATATGGCCGCCCACTGGGACGATGTAGTCGTTCGTGCTTTGACCACCATCAAAGACTTCCTTCCCGATCCCTATTCCGATTCTGGCAATATGTATGACATACTCCCGCATGCATGCATCCAACACCTTTTGCCCCTCTCGCAACTCCCAGAACTCCTCGGCAGCCTCTTGCGCAATGACTCCGTTTCAGATTGGATTCTCCGCAGTGAAGTCTATTATGCCATGCTTGCTCTTCTCCGGCGCATGGCGGACTGCGAGCTCACCGTCGAAATCCTCATCGAGCGGCAATGGGACAAAGACAAGTCTTGCGGCTTAGAGGGGTGGATGTGGAATGACGGCGAAGTAGTCTGGGAAAGATCCAAGCCCAATGCACCCATTTCGCGCTCTCAGCCGCTGTACGCCCACTTCAAGAAGCTCACGAAACAGTGCGAAGCGTTCCTGGCGGGCGCTTCACAGCTCATGCAAGGTCAAGGCGGTGATGAAGAAGTCGATGACACCACGATCCGAGCGAGTTCCTTATGCGGCGATATCATTGCGGCGCGAGACGACATAGAGCGGGCTATGAAGGTCATGGGCAAAGATGGATCTGCCGATGCCGAAGAGAAGCAAGTCGATCAGGACAGCAGTGCAGTCGACAGCAAAGGAAGAGGGAAAGGGAAGGGAAAGGGAAAGGGAAAAGGGAAAAATCGAGATTTCGCAGTGGATATGGAAAGAGTGTATACCCGCGAATGCGAGCACTTGGCATTCAAACATGTCGCGCTCTCAGAACCCAGCAGCAACGGGACCGGCCTCGCTTATCCAACATTTTCCTATACCAACGAATTGACGATGACGGCCTCCGCAACCAGAAACCCGAAGTGTAGGCTGCACCTTGTCAAAGAGCTAGCGGTGACGGCAACCTCACTACCTCCTGGCGTATGGGTCCGTGTCGATGAAGTGCGAAACGACGTCATGTAAGTTCGCCGTCATTTTTGCTTTTGCTCATATCAGATTATTCAGTTTCGTTAACATTCCATTCTGACAGCAAAATCATGATCGCGGGACCGACCGGGACGCCCTACGAGGGTGGGCTTTTTGAGTTCGACTGTTTCATACCCTTGGAGTACCCTAATGTGCCACCACTCATGCATCTCCGCACGACGGGCGGCGGGAGCGTGCGCTTCAATCCCAATCTGTACAATTCAGGCAAAGTCTGTCTGTCATTGCTCGGTACTTGGCCAGGCCGGTGAGTCCACAACCCGCACACCTGTTTTACTATTCTGATCAAATGCTCCATGATGCAGGCCTGAGGAACAATGGTCGAATAAGTCGACCCTGTTGCAGGTCCTCGTCAGCATTCAAAGCATGATCCTGATCGACCTACCCTATTTCAACGAGTACGCCCTGCCAGATACGTCTCATTGTTCAAATTCTGATGCTACGCACTTGTTTCCAGACCCGGATATGGCGCTGCCAATGCCAGTAATCACAGCAGTATAGCGTATAATAAGAACCTATATTTGCAGACCGTTCGCTGGGCAGTCGTCGATTGGATGAAAGACGAGCACAAGAGCGGGATTTGGGCTGTGCGTCTCTTCCCTTGAACCTGACTTACTCTCTTCTGATTTCTCCCTTCTCTTTCTACCACATGCGCAGGACGTGATTGCGTCTCATTTCACCATTCGCAAAGATTCAATACGGAAGACGTGAGTTGACGCTCTATATTGAAACCCCATGTCACATCTAACTACTCTCTATCCCCGCTGATAAGAATTGAGAAATGGGCGAAGACACAGCCCCTTATTTGTGCTTACACCGACCGCAAAAATGCATATCAGCCAAACTTTACTGGTGGATGGGCGCCCGGGATAGATACCGTCGACTATGGATATGCGATGGGAGCCGCACCTACGCACAGCCAGAACGCGGCGGCGACACCAAATCCGACCAGGAATCTGCTAGAGGAGTTTGATTGCGGAATCAAGCTGCTCGAGAACTGGCCAAGAGGCAAGCGCTCGGGGCCTGTATGACAGGCTCCGATGCATCACATTCTTTGTTGGATCAGGTAACTTATGATGAGTGTTGACCATGGACGCCCGGCGAGCCGGAGGATATCAACATTCCAATACACTACGGATTGCTAGTTTGATACTAGGAATAGCCTGTTATAGTTTGATTATGCCCTTTATAATTCTCGAATACAAACGGGCCGGAAAAAGAAAGGTTCGAAGCGGCTCGCTGGCGCATACACCGCGGGTCTATGTGTTGGATATCATATAAACTTTCGATGTTCCTGTAAGGTGCGTGTCAGAGAGATGAGCAGGACGGAGAAGTCGAGTGGATGTTTTTGATTGATCGCGCACCGGAGGATGTGTCGTCTCGTGATCCACGTGCACAAACGCGCGCTCGACGTTTGGAAGGACTTCGATCTTGTCTTGCAGCTGCTGGCTGATGTCGTGCGCTTTCCAGAGCGGAGTCCGCGCGTCCATCACGATGTCCACCTCGACAAAATAGTCCTGCATGGCACTCGTCAGCCAACTTCCGTATCCTTCACATCAATTAGTCTAAACATACCGGTCCACTCTGCACGAGGAAGAACAAGAGAAGGAAGGGCGTAGATGGTCAGGTTGGCAGCTCGAGCTAAAGCGCGAGAGGAAGGACGACACTGACATGGTACGCCCGCACGGTGTCTATCTTTTCGATATCATCACTGAAGACCATGGCCTTGTAGATGATGAGCTGAATGAAGTCGTGCGGCGCCGACTTGCCCGCGAGGAGCTCGAACTGGCCGTGTATCGTGCGGCCCCATGCAATGATGACTCCAAGCGCGATCTAGAATGATGCCGTTAATGTCCACGCTCTCCGAGGACCGTGACGATGCAACGCACGATGATTGCTCCCATAGGGTCCAAAACTGCAGGATAAAAATGGTTGAATGGCTGCGTTGTAGGAGGTAAGAGTCATGAACAACGTACACCATTTCAATTTACTGCCACCCGCGGACATGAGCAATCCTGCGTCAGTCACCCGTCAGTCATTCATTTCATATCCAGCCTCGCCAGTGCACGCTCACCGAAAGAGTTGATGAACAAATCATTACGATGGTCCTCCCAAAGGACCAAAACTTGACTAGACTTTGTGCGGAGCGAGTAACAATATAAAAACAACAGAAATTTGACGCCTGGAGGAAGACCACGGTTGGTCAGTTCACTTCCAAAAGCGCGTATATGGACCTAAAATACCTAGGGCGGCCGCGACTGCTATTAGAGAAGTGAGATGAAGCTGATTTAGGTCATCATCGCCATGCGTAATGAGCCCCCTCGCGGACTCGACGATAACGACCAGGTTTACCGACCCCATCCTGTTCGGAACGAATGACCATTGTTTCATGCGCAACTCGTGGAAAATCGCTTACAAGAATCCTGGAATAAGGGAAGAAGTAGGGTTGATTTCTATGATATTCTGCGCGTGAGACGAATGCGAAATTCACCATATATCACGTTTCCGATGGTCTCGAGCCGTGCGCCACCGACGGGCCACTTTTTCTCGTCCATGGCATTTGCTTTTCGGTGTAGCCAATACAACAGAACATTACTTCCGATGTCGAAGACCGAGTCGATGCCGGTCGCAAGGAGGGAAAGCGAGGCGGAAGATACGGCAGCGTACACTGAAAGCATCGGCGTCGGTCGAAGGACCGTGCCACTGGGTGCTCAGAGACGAAGTACTCACTTTGTAAGACACAGAGCGCAAAATTTGCTATTAGGCTTGCTCGCACGGCGATTTTTACCTGAGGAGGGGCGATACCGTAAGTGAGCTGATGTCGACAGTGCGACAATTTGGGACTCACTGGCAAACGCGCAGCGTCTTCCTCGATTCGCGCATCTTCGGTGTGCTCCTCCATGGGCTTGAGGAGCGAAGCGATGAGCTATATGCGCGGTGCGGCACGAAATAAGTGAGCATGAGAATGCGGGGAAAGAGAGGGAGACTGACGGCATTCTGGCGTCGGTGATAACGCTCGAGCCTGCCACCGCGTTTGCGTCTGCGGAGTGCTGCGAGCTCTTCCTCGTTCTTGTAGCCGTTGTTGAACATGTATGGGTCGGAGGCGTTAGCTTTGTGGGCGGACGACCGCTCGATGTCATGGTTTAGAGATCCGTGATCTGGGACCGTTGTGTCGGTGTTCTGGGAACGGGTCAAGATCAGGAGGCGGGGGAGAAAGGCGCGCACGGACCTTTGAGGAGGAGGGTTCGATGGTGGACGAGACGGCGGTGTCGGAGAGGTCCTTTGAGTCGTCGGGGAAGATCATGATGTCGAGTGGGCTGAGGCGACGAGAGAAAAAAAGACGGGATTAGTGGGAGAAATCGACGGTGGGAATGCCAGCTCGACCCGAAAGAGCGGTAACACAACTCAAATGGTCCTGTTACCGCTCCCTCGGGCCCCCTGTCCCACCACCTCCTTCCTCTCGGCAGCCACTCACCTGCGCTTCCCTGCTGTTCGCCGTCGAGTTCAGAGCGTCGACAGTCGCTCTCAACCCATGTTTCGTCTTTATGTGCCCGGCCATTTAAAGGTCCGCAACTCCAACCCTCGCTTGGCCACCGCTTGGCTGTCCACTGCACCGCCGCCCGTCCCTCTGACTCAACCCGTTCAGTGCAGCTCCCCGATTCCATAAGAGAGCTCTCCTTCTCCATCTGAACCCGCGCCCCTCAAGCTCCCTCAAGTCGCCGGGCATCGCTTCAAGTTCGACGGTGGCACTGCCATCTTATCAGATAGCCTCGGATGTCCTCGGCCCGATCACCAGTCACAACCGGCACATCGTGGCGCGCGCTCCTCTCCCATCAGCTGCAGCTGCCACTCCGACTCGCCTGGATGCCACCAGAACGCGCGCAAACCTTTGGAATAGACTCGTCCTTGGCCATGCTATTTCTGATACTCTCTGTGCTCATGTGAATCACCCTTCTTCTCCGCGCTTGACCCGACGGTTCACTCTGACCGCGCTCTTTCAGCGTTTGCTCCCTCGCGTGGTGTTTTTCTCGTCATGCATGGGAACCCCCGCCTTGCGGGCCCTATCTGGTCTGTGGGATTCTATATTAGAGAGTGCACGCCTCGGAAACGCTCCCACCGCCCGATCACGTCGCGCGTTCCCCTCTCAGGGCGAGGCATGGGAAATGGACAGGAGGGGGCGGTTCAGCTGACGCAGCGGCCACCCGGTCAGCAGTGTCTGCGATACGTACGTCGTGCACGAAATGCGGATTTCTCGCACGTTCTCATGGTTCTCCTAATCAGATGAGATAACTGGAGCACCAATTCCCAACGCTGTTGGATTTCGGTCACAATTGAAACATGTATATTGCCTCCGTTTCGATGTAGTCCCGTCGGATGCGCGACGTAAAGCGGTTCTGTCGAGAGAAGCACTCGCGCAATACGGCACCTCGTTTGCGGCTTCTATGTTCTATATCTGCCCAAGCCTGCTTCTTATCACTTGTCCCGTGTTGAACCATCGGTTGTACATCGCACAGTCTATTCTATCATGGTCTAGGTCTGGTTCTCAAGAAATAACCTTGTTGTGCGCGATGATGATATGCTTTTTCGATTGCTAAATTTCATCGCTGACCGACGACTCACATCCCAGTTTCACGTACGTCATATCCGTTCGCACCAGACATGCCTTGCGATTTCAATTTAAACCACCAGCCCTGCTCGTCTGAGACCTCGTTTCGAAAGGTATTTAAACCCTCCTTCATCCAACTGCACTCACCACCCATCTCTTGACGAGAACCTTCATCATCTCCTGCTTTCCGCATACTCTACACCTTCCTCTAGGTTTATCTTATCCACACATTCTTCCCTATACATACCAGTCATCATGAAGTTCCCTTCGAGCTCCTCGATGCTTCTCGCTTCCCTCGCCATCTCCTCATCCTCCTCATCTATTGTGGCGCTGGCAGCCCCGGCCGCTGAAGCAGATACTACCAGCACCTCCTCGTACATAGCCACCACAAGCGCTGCTGCTGCTGCTGCTGAAGCAACCGGCATGTCCTCGTCCACGAGCACCTCAAACGTCCCTTCCTCTACTTCTGATCGTACGTTCTGTTCCTCTCACCTCTACTTTTCACTTCTCACTCCTCACTTACGTTTCCCTCAGACCACGTCAATTCTCGTCAGCTCCTCCCCGACGTCGGTAAACTGCTCGAGGGCCTGCCGATCGTCGGGCCCGCCCTCACACCGCTCGTCAAGGCGCTCGGACTCGACCCCGGCTCTGCCGCCGCCGCCGAGGCGGCTCTCGCTGCCACCGACACGGATGAACTCCGCGCTGCACAGGCGCAAGCCGCAGATCAGATCCGACATGCGGTGAACAACGCGGCACTCGATGTCCCCGGAGCCGCAAGCAGCGCTATAGGGGCCATCAAGAGCGTCGCAGGCGCAGCTACGGGTGTGGCAAGCAGCATCGCAGGTATCGTCACCGGCATCCCGGGAGCGGTCGGAGGCGTCGCGGGAGGCGCAGCGGGTGCAGTGGCGAGCGCGAAGCCGCCCGTAAGGCGCCAGGACTCGCAAGCTACGGAGACGCCGACGCCCTCGACCTCAGACGCAGTCTCACCCTCGGCGTCCGCCGCGGCGCTCGCGAACAACATCTTCTCCCCGTCCCTCCCACCGAACCCGCCCAACACGCCTGTGTTCCGCCGCGAGCCCCCCGTGGCGCCTGCGGCACCCCCTGCTCCTGCTCCTGCCTCTTCATCCGCTTCCGTGCCCCCGCACCCCGCTGTGCCGACCCCTGCGCCGTCGCCTCCTGCTGGTGCACAGAGGCCCCACGCGCCCGCGCTTCGCCGCTCACCTCCAGCCGCACCTGCTGCCCCCGCACCTGCCCCCGCTGCCCCCGCTGCCCCCAGCGCACCTGGTGCACCCGCGCCTCCATCTTCCCCAGAGGCCTCGCCCCCAGCTGCGCCGTCGCCCCCTGCTGGCGCGCAGAGGCCCAACGCACCAGCCCTGCGGCGCGCGCCTCCGGCCGCACCGGCCGCACCTGCACCCGCACCTGCTGCACCTGCTGCACCCGCGCCTTCACCCGCGCCTCCATCTTCCCCAGAGGCCTCGCCCCCAGCTGCGCCGTCGCCCCCTGCTGGCGCGCAGAGGCCCAACGCCCCAGCCCTGCGGCGCGCGCCTCCGGCCGCACCGGCCGCACCTGCACCCGCACCTGCTGCACCTGCTGCACCCGCGCCTTCATCCGCTCCTGCATCTGCCCCAGAGCCCTCGCACCCAGCTGTTCCCGCTCCTGCTCCATCGCCGCCCGCTGGCCCCCAGAGGCCCAACGCACCAGCGCTTCGGCGCGCGCCTCCAGCTGCACCCGCACCCGCACCAGCCGCACCCGCACCCGCACCCGCACCCGCACCCGCACCCGCTGCACCCGCACCCGCTGCACCCGCTGCACCCGCTGCACCTGGTGCACCCGCGCCTCCATCTGCCCAAGAACCCTCACATCCAGCTGCGCCGTCGCCCCCCGCTGGCGCGCAGAGGCCTAACACGCCTGCACCCGCACCTGTTGCACTAGCGCCCGCACCTCCATCTGCCCCCGCAGAGCCCTCACACCCAGCTGCGCCCGCCCTTACGCCATCGCCCCCTGCGCCGTCACCCCCTGCTGGCGCGCAGAGGCCCAACGCACCGGCCCTTCGGCGCGCGCCTCCAGCTGCACCTGCTGCACCTCCACTCGCACCCGCCACGCCTGGTGCACCCGCACCTTCCTCTGCTCCTGCATCTGCCCCAGCGCCCTCACATCCAGCTGTGCCCGCCCCTGCGCCATCGCCTCCTGCTGGCGCGCAGAGGCCTAACGCGCCTGCGCTCCGCCGTCAGGCCGCAGCGCCTCCGGTCGTACCTGTTCCTGTACCCGTGCCCGCTCCCGTGCCCGTACCTGCGCCCATACCCGCGCCGTCGCTCCCCAACGGTGCGCAGAAGCCCGCAGCGCCTGTCCCGAACGATGCGCCGCCGCTGTTCGGACAGGACGTGCCTATGAGCCGGCCTTCCGCTGCGCCCTCGGCTGCAACGTCTGCTTCGGATGTGCCTGCGAAGGTGACGGCTAGTGCGGGCGCGCATAGCTCAGCGTCCTCTTGAGAAGAGGTCGATGTTTCAGCATTGAATCGGCGTTATTTTTATTTTTATTATTTCTTCTTCGTGTCCTGTGCCCAATGACTCCTATACCACTGCGCTTGTGGTCGTCTGTTTGAATACCAGCCATCCGTTGTCCTGTCGTCATATAGCCCAGATTGAAATGCTCCCAGCAAGACCGATGGAAAGCTTCACGTCTTGCCGTCGCGTCCATTTTGTCTCATGTGATTCGGTTGGAGCAAGACGTGACGCGCGATGTTCGGAGCCTTGAAAGCTGTGTGGATCGGAGAGCAAACTTTGGAGCCAGCCTCCGCGCGTTTCGCCACAGCGTGATGATCCTCGACATTCATTTCCATCATCATCGAGGAAAGTCAGGAAAGTTCATGAAGCACGAGCAAATCATTTGTCCACCGTCTAACATTCAAATTTGGCACTGAGGATCCACTGGGGGATCGTAGTTCTCTTGCGAGTTGAGTGTCACCTTGAATGTCGAAATACTGATTTACCTCCCCTCGGGGACGTTGTCGTGAGTCGTGACCCACGCCCGCTCTAACACCGTATCTCTTTTGGCGACCATGTCATCCTCTCGCGTGCTTGCCTGACATTTCTATTCATTCTAGAAGTATGCTAATGCTACCACGACCAGCATGAGTTTACATTTCACAGAGATCCTCGTTCGGTGCTGTTTTGCCTTGATATGAGGTCAAGCTGAGCCGTAAGACAACCCTTCTGGGCCTATATAAGCCGTTTCTCTAGCATCTCTCTCGCTCAGGACAATCTTATCTCCACCACTTCTCACTGCTCCTCTCTCTGAGTTCATCCTCGAGTTCACAATCGTTTGCCATCGCAGCTACTGCAACCTGTTCCTTACAATGAATATCTCTTGGAGCCCCGTCATGCTGTTCGCCTTGATTGCAGTATCTTCATCCCTGGGAGCCCTAGCTGCTCCAGTTCGCGAGGTTGGTCGCGTCCATGTAGGCCGCATTGGGGCATCAGATGGTTCGTTATTTTTTCCCATGCCTAGCAGCGCGGTCTAACCAACATTTTTCTACCCATCAGTCATTATTGATGCCCGTGGACTTGGCCTGCCGGACAATGGCATCCAAGATCTGGTCGAGGGCCTAATTGATAATTTGACCCACGGGTCTGTCAAAAATCCCTTTGAAGGCGTCGCCAGAGTTGCCGCTAAGGAAATCAAAGAGGTACCCTCCGAGGTGGTGAAAACCTTTTCTAGTCTCGATGATAAACTCCCGAGCGTTGGTAAAGAGCGACGAAGCCTGTGAGGCGAGTCGCGCTCTGTGTCTGAACACATACTCAGCCAGTTCATTTTCTTTCTGGTGCCGTTTTGACTTTGTTACTGCAGAAACCGCTTGTTATCGTCATTCCTTTGTGAACCTACTGTCGTTGACTCCTCTTCGTATTCACGCGTCTTCCAGGACTGCACAGCATGTGCCGTCTTGATGAATGTTGAACTGGTGCTCGTGTAGAGCAGCTTTTCTTGTATTCCCAGTTTCGGCCGTAGCTATCGTGTGTTAGCACTACGCTCTCGTGATATTTCTCGGCCGATTGGATACCTTTTGACTGCAATACAACCTTAATAAAATCCAATAGATTCAAGAGTTACCAGGATATTATCGGTATAATTGACGCATGGTCATAATGGTTCCAGCATATTATTCTACGATACAAGGCACATCCCTTGTTCAAGTGATTATGCGAGGAGAGGAGCGACCCCATCCTTTGCGTGGAGGGCATACACCGCGTCAGAGCCTATGAATGAGCGAGTCAGTTGCAAAACTCAGAATAAATGGACAAAAAGCTCACCCCCAACGTGCTTCTTGTCTGCAGGTACGAGGGGAAAGGTCAGATCAAGTAGGAGGAATGTATAGACACGCACTAATGAAGACGTTGGGAACGGTCCGCTGACCGGTCAATTCAAGCAGAGCAGCCTGGATAGCGTCGCCATCATCCCTCTCATCGAGCCTGTATTTAAAAGCCGTCAATTGAAGTGAAAGCTATCTGTAAGCAGAGACATACTCGATGACCTTGACCTTAGCATCAGAGTAGTCTGACGCGAAGAGGCCCTTGGCACGCTTGCAGTAAGGGCACCAAGACTTGGAGAAGATGGTGACCTGGTTCTGGGCGATGGTATCCTGAACAAGCTAAGTGTTAGCAATCTAACCTGTGCGATCGACGGGTACGCACGTTAACAAAATCCTTGACGGCCATTGCTTGCAGTTGTCTGGGAGAAGGACGCGAAGAAGAGGGTACTGATGAAGAAAACAGGGCGAACGATAGTGGACCTGTGAAACGGCGAGATGCAGCCTTATATAGGTGGGGGAACATATGCTCGGTTTGACCTCTGGATGACCGATCTCCTCGTCATCCTCCCCCAATCCGCACGTGATATCACTCGGGCACGTGGCGCACCATGTTTTCGGGAATCGGGCAGACGTCAGTGGCCCATGGCAAGCAACATTTTCCTCGCAATCTTCTTGAGATCTCCAAAGTATACGCCACTATGTCCGTCATAAAGCTTGTTTGCAAGGCAATGGAACGGATTGCTCCGCTGAGTCTTGCTGAAAAGTGGGATAATGCATGTATCTAATGGCTCAACGTTCGACTTGTACTGACTCTACGCTATGTCGACAACAGGTCGGTTTGCTGTTAGGTCTCATCAAAACCTTTCCTAGCTGTAGCAATGCCTTTCTGAAGAATATAACCCTCGGCAGAAGGCCCTCCCCTTCAACACAGAAACTCTCGCAAGGTGCTCCTCACGATTGAGTGAGTTTCTCTGCCACACTGCACGTTCACAGACCATATCCATCATTTTCGACCTACAGCCTTACGCCTCAAGTCCTCAAGGAGGCGATTGCCCTTCCTGCAGCGGCCATTATCGCATATCACCCGCCTCTGTTCAAACCACTATCCTCTTTAACCCTCGCCAACCCTTTACAAGCATCCCTGCTCTGGTGCGTAACCGCAGGTATCTCAATATACACGCCACATACTGCACTAGACTCGGTATATGGCGGTATCAACGACTGGCTGGCGGACGGCCTCGGGGAGGGCAAAGTCGAACTCTTACATGGGGAGACGGTACCCAGTCTTGGAGGTGGAGGGCGACTTGTGTGCTTAGACGAGAAGGTGAGTTTCAAGGTGTTGCAGGAGAGAGTTAAGAAATACTTGGGCCTTACCCATCGTGAGCACGCTGTCCCAGTAATTTGAACTGAATCTCACCCATCTTCCACCTTCCATCCACCAAGTTCAAGTGGCTCAGGCGCCCACAAGGCTTCACAACGACGTCCAAACAATAGCCATTTGTGCTGGTTCAGGCGGCTCCGTCCTCCAGGGAATCAAGGCAGATGTCTACCTCACTGGCGAAATGTCGCATGTATGCCACTCTCTTCCTGGCTGTTTAAAACCGCTCAATTTGTCGGTTTCAGCATGAAGTCCTTGCCGCCGTGGCCGCGGATCGGAGTGTTATCCTCTGTAAGGAGCTTCTTAACTGCCTCTCTAGGCTATTGCTGATCACTGGACATTCACAATTAGGCGGCCATTCGAACACAGAACGGGGCTACCTCCCAATCCTGGCCAACCGACTAAGAGAAGAGTTCAGTAAATTAGACGGGGAGGGTTGGGCTTTGGCCAAAGAGATCAGCTTCCACGTGAGCGACAAGGACGCGGACCCTCTCATCACAGTATAAGAATCGGTTGACAAACAAAATCAAAGGCGAACGGGGAGCGAGGATTCTAATATAGGAATAGTTTGCGTCTTGGGTAATGATCGTGAATTAATGAACCGTAAATCACAGTTTCAGGGAAACTCGATCTAAATTTACCGATCCACCTCGCTACCGTAAAATCAGCATATGGGAGGAAGAGAAACGGCACAGACTGTACGCACCCAAACACAAGATCCATCGTGCCGATGATGGCGACGACATCTGCAATAAAGTGCTACAGGGCAGTGAACAAGGGTCAGCTGCCAGATGATTATCACATATTGCAAATGCTCTCACATCTGCAGAGAGATTTAAAATTAGGAATTTTGTTGAACAGTCAGAAAAGCATACACGACTCACGTCTCATCATGAAGTCAGCTCCAGCCAGATGCGCGAAGCCAGGTGCGCGGATCTTGCATCGATATGGGCGGTTGGTGCCGTCCCTATTCAAGTAGAAACTGTAAGACCAGCGCTTACTGAATCTGGAGGAAAGCACACGCACGAGACAAGGTAAACACCCATCTCCCCCTTGGGCGCCTCAATAGCAGAGTACGTTTCACCCGGTGGGACAGAGTATCCTTCGCTGAAGATCTGTATTTCACATCCCGTGTGAGTATCAAAAAATGGAAATAAGGCAGGTTAGAGACAAAGAACGAATCTTACCTTGAAATGGTGGATGAGAGACTCCATGCTCTCCTTCATCGATGCACGAGGAGGTGGGACCAATTTATGGTCATCAACCTTGATAGGGCCAGTGGTGATTTTGTTCAAGCACTGATAAAATAGGATGCGAGTGGTGAGGGTGTCAATCAAGAGGCGAGAGTTAACCTCTCTCACCTGGTCGATGATCCGTAGCGACTCACGCATTTCCTGAACACGACAAAGGTAACGGTCATAGCAATCACCATTTTTCCCGACAGGGATATCGAACTCGACCTATACATCATCACATGCTTGAGTTGGACACCATGTATTGGTGAAAAGAATCGCAGACGCACCTCGTCATACTTATCGTATGGCGCGACTTTCCTTAGATCCCACTTTACTCCACTCCCTCGGAGCATGACTCCCGAGAAACTATAATCAAGGGCCTCCTGAGCGGTGACTTTCCCTACCCCGATCGTCCTCTGTTTCCAAATACGGTTACCAGTAATAACTTCTTCGATCTCGTCGACGCGACTGCTGAACTGCGTCGCCCATTGGAAGATATCGTTGAGGAGACCGTGGGGGAGGTCGAAGGCGACACCGCCTGGGCGCACGTACGCAGCGTGCAGACGCGCGCCGGAGACGCGCTCATAGAACTCCATGAGCTTTTCGCGCTCTTCGAAACCCCACAGGAAAGGCGTCAAGGCACCGACATCCATAGCATGTGTGAGCACGGCCATCAAGTCTATGGTGAAGGTATCCATGAACGTTAGCTCCACATGTCTAAGTCTGGGAAACATACGATTGAGGATACGAGTGATCTCGCCAAATAGAGTGCGAACCCATTTGGCACGCTCAGGTACCTCGATGTTGAGTAACTTTTCGACAGCCAGCGAGTAGCACAGCTCGTTCGTCACTACATCGCAACATCAATACTGGAAGGTACACGGAAGAGTGTAGGACCTACTCATAGACACGTAATCCAGACGGTCAAAGTAAGGCAAAGCTTGCATGTATGTCTTGTATTCAATCAACTTCTCAGTTCCTCTGTGCAGGAGTCCAATATGCTAGCAGGAAATTGTGTTATAAAGAAGAAATGGCCAGTGAATGCTAAGTGTCTTACGGGGT
The DNA here is from genome assembly GCA_039111635.1 of Heterobasidion occidentale. Lineage (NCBI taxonomy): Eukaryota > Fungi > Basidiomycota > Agaricomycetes > Russulales > Bondarzewiaceae > Heterobasidion > Heterobasidion occidentale. The sequence goes on along the minus strand of JBCAQO010000001.1, from coordinate 906,358 downwards.
CGGCACGGAGAATCTCCTCTCCATTGAGTTCAAGAATTAGCCGGAGCACACCGTGTGCGGCGGGGTGCTGAGGACTGTGTGGTGACAGATATTTCGCAAAATTAGACATTATATGTCATTTTCTGTACTTACCCGAAATTGACTGAGATAGGAGGGATGAGTATCAATACCTCTGAGGAAGATAGAACTTACCTGTGAAATGCCTCATTTGGCTCTCTTTTCTCGAGCCAGTCTCTGCAAGAATATCCTTCGCAGCCATCCCGTGTAAATCCTCTACAGTGTGCGTGTCGAAAACATGTTTGCCCTCTTGTGTGTATGCTCCCCTAGACTCAATTTGCTGGTGCAGAGAGGAAGATGTCGAAATACAGCGTCGTGGAGCCAAATGTGAAATGCGCGCCAGCTGGCGGCGAAGGAGTGTCGAGGCCATGATGAACGATGACGAGAGTTGAGGTAGGCGGAGGTAGGCGGCGACGGGCTGCCCAATGACGATCGGCTGAATTCGGAGTTTCCCACGGTTTGTGTCCTCCAAACCCGAGCTGGCGCTGGTCGCCGCTGGTCGTTCCCGCTGACTACCATCTGGTTACTGTTATGCTCTCGCTAACAAAATGGCTTTTAGCTCTTTCTTCCACTTGCGTATTCTTGAGAAGTTATGCTGCGGCAGAAGATCATCCGTGTACAGCTCACAGGGGTGGCAGGTATTATGATCTACGGCCCCTTCAGTCGAGGTAAGTCTACCAGCCTTGTTGACCCCCTGTGCGACCTCCCCCTGTTGCCGATTAGGGTCCCTCAGCCATCCATATAAATTCACAACTAACCATGGTCAGGAGTCTAGTACAGACTATAGCTTCAAGGTTCCAGGCGGTCAAGAATTCTTCATCAATGTTTGTAAAGGCGTCGTGCATGAGACATGGAATCCCGATGTAGCCCACCCAGAAACCATCGCCGCATTTACGCGCAGAGGCCATGGCGACTTCTCTCTAGGGTGAGCTCGAAGAGGACCTGACCGCCCTCAAGCCTCAGCGACTGATTTCACCATGGTGCAGCGAAGTCAATACCACCCTACTTGTACGGGATAGGCATCCCCTTCTCATCTTGACAGGAGGATCGCCGTGTACGGGTGCTGACCACCTTCGGGCTTCGACCGCTGTACGCTTCATATGTGATACGTCTGTCTTCGGATCAGGTAGATGACGTCGATGTGTGAGAATGTTGATCCTGCAGCTTACATTTGCCCATAGGAAAGCCTCGGCTAGTCGCACAGCTTCCGCCGAACGATGAGTTGGCGTGTGCATTCTTTATTGAATGGAGGACACACGTGGGTCTCAAATACCACATAGCTGGCACTGGTTTCTCATGTGCTAGCAGTTAGCGTGTCCCACTGGCGAACCATCAGGCTTCTGGGGAGGCCTGATCATCGGCATGTCCATGATGTATGTGTCTTTGTCGCTCCGAATCGAAGTTCTCTCATCATACATTCAATGCCACGCAGCGCGCTGGTGCTTGTCATGCTTTACCTTGTCGGTGGAACGCTCTACAGGCGATATGTCCTCCAGCTGCGCGGCTTCGACCAAATCCCCCGTGTCTCTTTCTTCTCCTTTACAGACAGTCTAGAAAGGATTCAATCGGTTTGCGATCGGTTCGCTGGACAGCGTGCGCGTTCTTGGAACAATGGAGAACGATTGCCGGCCCTTCCAGAAGAGGAAGCAATTTTGGGATCAGAAAGTGACGGACAAAGCCATGGGCATTCTTTGTCAAACGACGCCGCGCGAGAGAATGATAGGCAAGCGGGCATCCTCGACAGCGACGTGGACACTCACGGCGTCATTCGACTGTAACAATATCGCCTTCTCATGGTCTTGGGGTACCTCTTATTTCGACTCGCCTCCGATGTGACGTACCGTCCCACTAGGCTTACAAAACATTGGACGACGTTGTTGAGAGATCAGTCGAGGGCCGTCCCTGTGTTCTATTCCTGCGGCAAGGGGCCTCATATACTCTACCTCTACCGGCGATAATATGCGCAAAGATAGGCTATGCTATGCACCCATCCAATTGATGACGCTTGCGACCTCTGGATGCGGATGCAGCACCGCCTTGCTAACGAAGTGATGACTGTCTTCGGTTTTCAATGATAGCGTCAAAAAATGACAATGCTGAAGCTTGAAGCTTGAAGGGCGCCTTCAATGCAGTCCATTTGGATTTCTCTACCGTTCTGTTTCTAGATCGATTCATACCACGCCTTCAACATGCCGTTGAATAAACGTCATGCCAGTAAAGTTCGCCGTTGTTCCGAGGAGCCCGAATCAAGCTTGGGATACTCATCCACAACGTTAGTGCTTTAGCATTCGTGCGTCGCTTTGCTTGCAAGGTCACTCCACCCCTCCACCGATGCTCAAAACTGAAGAAGGTGCTACGAATGCAGTCGGCGAGGGTCGGCGCTTTCCCAGTTTCATTACGAAGAGACAAAGGGACTGACCCAGGTCGTCCTAATAGTGCTCAATATCGTAAGTTGGCCTCCGTTGTCCATAACTAACGATCTCGAGTTTGCTGATAGCAAAAAGTCCTACCCCGCTCCCGTCACAAATAGGCTGAAGAAAATGCCGCGTTCCATAAGGCCATTCTAAAGAATTCTAGAACAGACAAGTACTAGATACTAGATACGCTATGTAGACAATGTTGAACGAGTGTATCAAGCGGTATGTATGCATTCCTGCAAAGATATCGACAAGACGGTACGAAAAGTCCGAGGAAAAGTCTCATGGGGAGAAGGCCGTACCAAAAAGTCCCAAAAGGTTTACAGTCCGAGGAGAGAAACAGACAAGACAAATCACTTAGAGCGCGAAGACTGCAGCCCCGACAACTGCACCTGCGACCATTGCACCGACGGAACCAGCGCTCAAGACCTTCATGTGTGTCGCAGCGTTGAAGCTAGTCGGTGATGTTGACGATGACGCAGCAGAACCAGACGCGGAACCAGTAGCTGAGCCCGAAGGGGTTGAGGAAGCAGCCACTGTGCGGCCGAAGGAGCTGCTGCTGGCCGCAGAAGTGGCGGCAGCGCTTCCGGTGCTGAAGGATGTAATAAGTCTCGGTTGAGAATGATCAATTACGGGATCTTACCCAGAAGCACTAGCCGCACTCGAAGCAGAGCTAGCCGGTGCGGAAGTGCTAGATGTGATAATGGTGGACGCTGCAGCGATGGAGAAGCCTCCACTGGTTGCAAACACATCATTGATGTTGCTGTGGGTGTAGAGTCGTGTTTATTACCTGTGAGAAGCATTTAGATGACACTGTAGACTCACGTAATATTGACAGCCTCGACGGTGTAACCATCACTTCCGCGGATATTAACGTTGTTGGATATATTCTAGCTGAAAATATGGCACTCACCCAGGTGGAACAGCAGGGAGCTGGAGAGTCAAACTACCAGCCGAAGACTGAACATTGTTCGCGATGGCAAACGAATTGTGGAAGACTTCGTTCACAAGCTCGAAGGAAAATACAGACGGATCTCCAGAGCTCGTGGACCAAGAGATGGTGGTAGTCCCCCCAGAAGAAAGGTTCTCCGGCGTGTTGACCGTGAGGCACGCGACGAAAGGAACAAGGGCCACAAGGACGCTAAGGGCGAGGTCAGGTCGAACACCCACCAAAAGGAAACACACGCACCTAAACTTAAAGAACATTTTGCGGTGAAGGCGACAAGGTGGATATGGGGAAAATGGTGAACGTGAGAGTCGTAAGCGAACAAGCGGGGCAAGTTTGCCTACTCACGTTGAGCTGCCAGGATCTTATATACCCAGTCGCACGCCATACTTTCACGTGACCGTGCCGAGGTTCATGTGCCACGGCTTTATTTTTAGTTCGTATTTCTTCCATGTCAGACTGTTCTCGAATCACCGCCAAAAATCCGGCTGCAAGCTTTTGAGAGCTGTCGAATAGATATTTAACAATGAGAAGTGCGATTCGTGGAGCTTATCATACTGGCGTTCTCCGTCTCTAAGAGACGCTCCTGCCAAATCACCCAAGCAGTCAATAAAGGTGACCAGCCAGCGTTGGCACACCGCGTGTCTACCGGTAGGTAACCCGCGGAACTTGACCTAATAGATCTGGCGGGACGGCATGAATCAGTATGGTGCACCTAGCCCGTTCAACGTGTGTGTTACCTCGTCAAAGGGTCGTGTGTCATTGAAGCAGCTTTCCCAGACTTCGTTCACAGCACGTTCCGCGGCCGTTTTGTCCGGACATGCCTCATTCGCCATAACGGCTGTGATAGCACGTCGGCGTACGCAGGCCTTAGAAAAGTGTGATAGCCCCGTTAATGCACTGGATTGACAAACGAATGACAAACTCACCTGATGCTGCTTAGAAAAGTTCAAGATGCGGCGATCCACCTCCCTTGTCCATTTGCACTCACCGCTCAAGCTAGCTGCGCGAATCTGTTAGAAAAATCACCCGTCAATCTGCCCTATGTGTGTATTCATATCCATTCATGCTCACCTCGCTGCATGCGTGATGTCTCAGATCGTTCCATCTGACCTTGAACTTGACATGATCAAACATATGTACAAGTTCGTGAACCATTGTATGTTCCAAGTGGTCTTTGTTGCCCAGTAAGTTAGCCTGGCAAAGAATGATAGCTCCGTGATCAGGCAAAAATCCACCAGTCCGAGTCTGGTCGCATGGGGAACATGGCAGATTTTCAGATTTGACGTCAACTCCAGCAAGCTTCAATTGTCGCAGCATGAAAACAACCGAAGGACCTGTGGACCATGGTTGGCATCAAAGTGAGTATTGCTTGATATACAGTAGAATAAGAGCGACAGGATGACGACGACGCACGAATACTGACTGTAATTCAAGAACTCTTTCTTCCATTTCTCGCAATTGCGGCGTCCAATTTCGTTCACACGCTCATTCATGAGATATGCCGTATCCCGTCAGCAGAGAATTCATGACTCCATTTTTGAAAGAATCTGTTGGGCGGAGGTGGGGTTGAAATGTCCACCGGGTTGATCGAATTTGGATCTGGAGACATGCAGGTAAAGAAAGACGAGAACGCGTGACGTGACCGGTAAGGTGTTCCCGGCACGGCATGCAGGAGAGATGCCGAGACGAGCATACGTACGCAAGTACTCAATATTTGCATATTTCGCAACAGCATCCGATTCTACACAGACAAGTCTTGAAGCTTGAAGCTTGAAGCTTGAAGCTTGAAGCTTGAAGCTTGAAGCTTGAAGCTTGAAGTACGGCCCATGTTATCTCCCTCTTTAACATTAGTGAAGTCGACGCAGCTTTCGTATGTTTGCCCGTTGCTGTCCGCATATATACTGTTCAGGCTATCTAAGAAGACTTACACACATTTCGATTCGATAAGTTGAAGGCCAGACGGGGCACCTGCCTGGATAGTGCCTGGATACGTGTCGAGTATATCTGCGTCTTCCTTGTTTCGCTTCTGCTGACTTTCGTTTAATGGATTTTGCAGTGTTTGCGCCGCCTACTTGAAGTCTGCCCTATACGCTTCTATCCTTTCTCTTCGTCGCCAGTCTCACTTGACTGCTCTATGACCTAACCTGAGGAAGAACCGTGCTTGTTGGCCATGTGCCAGGACCTGCTGATACCACGATGAGTGGAATCTTATGCACAACTGGTTATGTCCCTTCATTGGTTAGTGCTTTCTGAGTTTCGAAACCATGATTGATAGCATCATCTGTACCGTGGATCTCCCCTTGAATATTGGGAGACTTCGACCCTCTTCGACCCCATCGGATATTTTCTTCTCAGGACTGGCGGCTGCACAATCTCCGCACCTGATCTCGCATGCCCCCGAACGAATTACCAACTGAAAACACCCGCCCAATGATCAGTGTCCTCAAGAAGACCCAGCGTGTACACACGCTTCTCACGATTGGCCCGCAAGCCTTCGGCTTCGAATTGTGGGGATCAAGGGACCACTAATGTACTTCTCTTCGGTTCGCTCTCGCCATCCGACTCTATCGATGCCCCCTTGAGTCTGTAACTCAAGGCTCGAACCGATTCGGTGTTTCTGCGGCTTTGTTCGCAATTCAGTCGATATTTGCGCATCCTGGAGGTCTGTCACATGAAACCGTCGATTTATTTCCAGCTTTCACGGACATGGTTCGCACTCTGATTGTTCTGGCCACCTCGTCGAATTCGAACTTACCCCTGCCTATTGATGCGCGTGCTGGACGACAAGCTGTCCCCGGGTTCACTGCTTCTTATCATGATATCGATGGGACTTCGCACGTTATACTGCACCGTTTTCACGACGATCAGACCTCCCTCGCTAAGTCCTCGACATTTCATTAATCCCAACACGCTTCGATACTGCGTTGAACAGGAGTGCTGGGAATGCCGGTCACACCCAGGGTCTCGAAAATATCTTCTTATTGATAATACACGCTGGCCTGGTGCTGGCCTGTCCAAAATGTTGGATGAGAAGATAAGTTATCTCCGATTGTTCGCAGCCATTCGCTGAGCCTCGTTCTGCATCGTCATCAGGACACATATATATGAGCGCTGACTAGCGCTGAAGATCCGCAGGATTATGTATTCGATTACGCTGTTATGATACATCCGATGTCCTGTGGTCTGGTCTCTGAGCGCATCCCTCGCTCCATAAGAGGAACAGTCAGTCGAAGCAACCTCTGCAAATTGGAGTATATTTAAAGAAGAAGAGCGAACTGTATTTCGCTGGCGGCGCAAAGGAAGGCTACTCGTCCAATAGCCACTTGATTACAGCTTGGCAGGGTTACTCCAGTTGGGCTTGCGCTTGTGCTACAAATTCGATGTACAATTCAGTGATCTAGGCCAGCAAGGGAGAAAGTACGTACCTCCGAGAACGCCTTGAGGCCCTCCTGGATTGACGGTGTGAAGCGTGCATAGCCAGTGTGTGTATCAAAATGAAGACGAACCTTGATGTTATCCCCCTTGTAAGCCCGTTTACTTTCGGCGCTCCAGGCATGGGCGATGACTGCGCGCTCTACGTCACCATGCTGTGCGGCCAAGATTAACCCCCGTTTCGTGCTTTGCACGGCGTCTGGCGAGTTCGCCGCTATCTGCGTCGCCCATTCGGTGGCCGTCTGAAGTACTCTCTCTTTTGGAACGACAGCGTTGACGCTTGGGTGCCCACATCAATCAGTTGTGAACAAAAGATTACACAGCGCGCACAGCTTACAACCCAAAGCGCTGCTGTGCCTCCGCGGCGCTGATTGTTCGTCCGAGCAAGAGCATCTCGGAGGCCAACTGCAAGAATATCAACAATGCAATCTATTTTCAGCTGATCGAGGCGCACTAACTTGATGTCCTGCTACAGCTCTCAGCCGAGGTATGACTGTAACGGAACCAGATATTCAAATTTTCTGATATGACCGAGGCGCGCATGAATCATGATGCACACCTCCTTGGGCTGCGATGACCCCACGCTTGACTTCTGGAAGGGCAAAGACAGCCTCGTCACTGGCAATTACAAGATCGCAGTTTAAGACCATCTCCACGCCTCCGCCGAACGCGCCGCCATTCACAGCAGCGAGGATCGGCTTAGAAGATACACGACGTGAAATAGAGCCGAATCCATGGGGGGAGGATGCGATTCTCTCTTGTTCATCAGACTGGCCGCCTTGCTGCTTAGTGTTCCATCTACAAATGCCAATCGTGAGCAGCAACATGATGAAACCAGACAAGTGCCTCGTCAGCACACTGACGCTTTGAGGTCTGCGCCCGCACAAAAGGCCCGGCCTGCCCCGGTGATGATTGCCACCCTGAAGTGGGAGGCCATCAGCTTAGGCTTCGATGTCAGTATGGTGTAGACACGTACCACAAAGACGGTTCGCCGTCGAACCAGTTGAGGCAATTTTTGATATCTGTTTCCATTTGCGGCGTCATCGCGTTCAAAGATGCTTGGCGATTCATAACAATGACAAGAATATGTTCCGCAGGGAAGTTGATCACGACTTCATCGGAATGAGCGGGTTGGTCGACGAGAAAATTGCGTTGGGGGGTCATGGTATGAGGTGCAAACGAGCGGTGAGAGAGGGATGTTGAATGTGAATGTATTGTGGGGATTCGGTTCCTGGATGGTGTAATGCGGGGAAATAGGCGACCGGATGCCCGATTGCTGAGTTGGGCCAGTTTTGTCACAAATCTGCTAAACAAAACAAGATTGACTGCTGATTTCTGTAAGAGAGCGAGCACAAAATGATGCACGGACAGGCTCGTGAGCATTCCGAAGCCCGCTCGACGGTAGAAATGTTGAACCAAAGATGCAACACGCCGTGGATTTGCTTCCGTGCCACCTATACTTATCGCTTATGTAGAAAGCCTCGGACCGTTACCCGTTGCTCCTCGTCCGGCTACAAGACTGGTACTGAGCTAGTACTGAGCTCCGTTCAAAAACCTGCGCTCCGAGGGTGTCCCTGATCACGATGAAGAGTGATAGCCAGATCAACACGGAAGGGAGGACCGGAACGGATCGCATCGATCAGACTTCAGCTGACTCGGGAGTCGGAGATTGTGGGGCACACAAGATATCTTGATGGTCGCAAGGAACATGAAACAAGACGACGACGATACGATAGCATGATACAGCATGATACAGTGAAAACGATAAAACTCTCCTACAGAGTCCAACGGCCCTACACCTCCTGCATTAAACACTGACTGTCGAATAACGCCCTACCCTCCTCCAAGGCGTGTGAAATACGATGCGGATGATGGTGGTAGTACACAGCAGAACAATAGTCGTGAAACAATCGATGCGGGAAAGCCTGTGCCCACGGTTGAGCATCTGCGGTAAGTGGAAACAGGATTGAGAACTCACGAAGGACGAGAAACGGGTACAGAAGGCTTAGTGCCTACGGAAGGGGCATGTGGGAGAGTGGGCCCCGCGCCAACCGCAGTGGCAACATTGCGGAGAGCTGAAGGTTGCGAAGGGGTGTTCGTCACTGTCTACCTTGGTGGCAGAGTGGAGGACTGTAGGTGCAGCGGACGTCTTGTGCGAATAGCACATGGAGGGCGAGGGTGATGCGGAGGCAGCGATGGAAGACGCGGACGAGGAGGAGTGCATTGTGAGGTTGATGGAGATGTCAAACTGGTTGTGATGGGTACAGAGCGAATTGGAGATGGGATGGGATGGGAGGAGAGCGTCCACCTTTTATGCACATCTCGGAGTCGGGATGAAGTGGTGACGTCTGGAAAAGGAAGGGAGGACAAGTGTTGTGGTCAATTCATAGCCTGTCTGCCGGGTCGCCCTGATAACGCACATTTGTCCGGATCGGACACATCAATCCGTCTATCTATCCCGAAAAGGAAGTCGCACCACTGACGCTCAGGGTCCACCACACAGGAACAAAGCAACGTCTTCCCTTACACCAGCACACGGCGCTGCCGGTGGCGCCGCCTGTTTCGTTTCGTCTCCAGTCTACTGTCTCATGGCCTCATGTCGTCCGCTGCGCACCACGACGTCTCCATTATCTTGGCCCGCACCACAAAACCCAGATGTGTCCTAAACACGCCGTTGCCACGAGCGGACCTCGGATCCCGTAGCGTGCATGTGCCCGAAAAACGGTGGAGCTGTGTCCTATTGTCCTCCGCCTAGTTTTTGCCACTGCGGATCAGTCTGCCGTCTTCCGCTCCGAGTCTTCCAGCGTTCACATTCATCGCATGGTCGCAGATGGTCGCCGGTCAAAAGCAGTGCATATATCTTGACTAATATGTACGTAGTATTATGATGATTCATCGCATCTGCCACCGCAAGCTACTACAGCCACCACTTATCGCCGATGGCGGCCGTTTATCATCGACACGAACTATCGATTCTCGGAGGAGAATGATCGATTGCAGTGGCATTCGCGAAAAAAACAACTGCATTATCCTTACTGCTCGATCGAGGGATGAGTCTCTCGATTGGGCGCCCTCATAAATTTTGTCGCGGACTTCAATTAGCAGCAAAACGCGGTTGACGCTGAGAAGTCGTGGGCCTCGCCAGCAGACTCAATGCAACACGGCGGGTGCGCATTTGCGTCGCGACACGCAGCAACAGCCCTTACACCTACTGTACTGGTCTAGCGCTTACATCCCTCTGAAGAGAACGTGTCTTGGGTTCCGGAAGGGTATAGATGAGATCTGCGATTCGTTTCGTGAGGACGCCCGATCGTGAAGAAGCTAGCAAATGCATCAGGCACTTACCTCGTACAAAATGCGAGAGCACATAGACCGCTCAGCTCCCCATGGGTATTTGGGTTCCTTGTGGGGATCACGTAGAAGCGGCCAGATACTTTCACCAATCTAGGCTTTGCTAGGACTCGACCAGCAGACCTGCCTCGCCAAGGCTAGCATTCGGCTCAAGGAATTGAAGTTCCTTTGTTTCGAACAGCTGAACGAGACTGTATAGACTCCGACTTCGTCGGAAAACACGCCGTTGGAGAAGTGTCCGGCGGGTGGTCGGTGACAGGTGCATGATCGGTGAACGCTCAATGGGCTCGACGCGTGGCAGCCCAGTGTCTGATGTGTGTTAGTCGTCTGACATCGATCTTTCGAAATACGACAACATATGTCTACAACTGTATGATTGAAATGGTATACACTAGAACCAGATGAGCCAGACCACGCAGTGTTGGGACGTCGAAAAGCGTTACATAAAACACACCTCATGAGCCCCCTTGTTTCCGTTTGGGTGCATTAGCATACCATTCTGGGACCTGGTTCGCCTTCGGGACTGCTCTTCTCCTTAACTCCTTGATCTCCATTTGCTCTTCGAGTTCTCTCTGCTTCTGCTGTTCTTCCTTCTGTCGTTCAATCTCCATTTCCTTTGCCCTCCTCATCTCCTCGAACTTCTCGCGTTCCTTGGCTCTCGTTTCGGTACTGAGCCCGAGAGGTAAAGGGACAGTAGGATTGATATGCTCCTTCCTAATCGCGGCTAATTCAGATTGCGCTGCGTGCAGGGACCTGAAATCTGGGATCGACGGGCCACGATGACGCTCCGAGCGTCTTGTAGGTAAGCTCTCTTGGAAGTCCAGTTTCCGCGCTTCTATCCGCGCGTCCGATTCAAAGCGGAAAGCGATCGGCTTGGTGAGTTTCGCAGGAGGCAATGCAACGGACTAGAACGTCTTGATAAGATTAATCAAACATACATGAGGCACATTAACTTACAGGTTTGCTCGATTGAGTCGCTGGACCAGGCCTTGAGATGGAGGTCGAATTCTCGTCGCGTCGCTTGTCGGCGGCCCTTGAACGCCTCGCGTCGCTGGAGCTGGAAACATGCAGAGTTCTGGAAGATGTCGAGGCGCTCCGATCTTTCCTCAGCGAGGTCCGGCGCCCTTGCTGAGTGAAATTCCTTGCCGCCGGCGGAGCTCTAGTCAGACGCTGAGAAGAGGCGTTGAGTCCAACCACGTTCCTTGCAAGAGACGGCTGGAGGGTCTTGATACGTTTCGATCGTCTTTCATTTGAAATTTTATCCGCTGGTTTTCCCATGTCCTTTGCTTCAATAGAATGTAGCGAGGGAGATATGGCACGTTTCATGGAAGTCCTCATAGGCGATGGTGGCACGGCCTGCGTTGACAGGACTCGTTCGGAATCTTTGCGGGGTGACAGTTGAGAGAGGGTGAGCGGTCCCTGATCGCGTGCATCGACACCTGGACGAGGACGGTCGGGTGACTTTGGCAGACGGTGAGGAATGGGCGCTAATTCGGGCTGCGGGACCGACTTCAAGTACCTAACAAAAAACGTGAACAGAGACGCCCGTCTCGATCGACAAATAGACTTACGTTGTGTCGTTGAGTAACCTGCTACTGCTACCTCCAGTGCCTTGTGTGTCAATACCGTCGCATGCAACTTCCCGAATGGACGGAGTGGGTTTCGATAGCGTGGGGGATACAAAGCTGGATGGAACCTCGATGAGCTCTGTGTCGGTGCGAGACTGAGGGAGATGTAAGCACAACAAGTGAAAGACGTAAATGAATACCCACAACTTGCAGCTCAGGCGCCCTTTCCTCGCTGTGCAATCGATGGCCTTCCGGTGGTTCAGTTCTCGTCTCGTCCGGTCGTCTCTCGTCCGGCCTAGTGGAAGCTCCACGGATCGAATCGGCACCGCCATTTCTTCGCAGCAAGCTATCCACTTCCAATTCCAGGTCGCCGAATCGACTAGTGCTCCACGCGTCGGGGATAATGTGGCTATTTGTAAGTCTTGATCGCGTAGGGCGGGCCTTAGTATGTGCGCGGCCTCCGATACGCAAAGGAGATGTCGGAAGTTTCGGTGATACAGCATTCGAGATATCTGGGGGTGCAAAGGTCGATGTCAAAGCGTCCTCTATGTCGGAGGTTAGTTTCCGCTGTGGCGTCAGCTGGTCAAGGGTCAAAGGATCTTGGGCGGAACACCGTGTGGGTGGGATGGGAGTTTCGAGGCTATCATCAAATCCAAGAAGGAAGGCCTTGCTGTCTTCATCCATCAATCTCTCCTCGAAGTGGCCACCGGAAGGTATCTGGAAAGTAATAGATGTGTCGGAAACATCAGGTAGATGACGAACGCTGATTTCTGCATTTGATATATGCGACATATTGATACTACAGGAGTTCCAGCGTATAAATGAGTCACACATACTGATATCCATACAGACACGCACCTGGTTGTGGATGCAGGCGGACCTCTGTTGATACAGCGCAAGTACTGGGTGACCAAGCGTGAGTGAACACAAGCCAAACTCATCATAAACAACTTAGCCACCATCGCGACGCGGTAATCACGTGAGGTCACCGATTTTCCTTCTCCCCGTACTGCGCGCAAAGCCTTGAGAAACCCATGAACTTGTGGAGGGACCTTGAGCAAGATTTTACTCAATAATGCCATTTTATTACAGTCTATATTGGGAAAAACAAGATTTTTTAAATGGTTTTACAATGAATTACTTCGGAAAACCTCAACGCTGCTATTCCTTCTCCAAGGTCTCGAGTGCGTGTCGCGTTTTCGAGCATTCTCCTTCTCGTGAATCCATGGAAATTCTACTCATCACATCCCAGACCACTCGCTTTTAACGAATTGTGACGTTTGACTCGACTCATGTCTAAGAACTGTGGCTTGATCAATAACCCCCTCACCCTTTTATACACAGAACGACTGTCTTCTGTGTAAAGGTCGGCCACGGAGACTACCCCTCACCCCCTTTCTATACAGGGTTGGTATCGATACCGGTATGTCTCTATCCATGCCGACGGCTAATGGCATCACTGCGACTCGCGTCCTCCACATGGAAGAAAGGAACGTTCAACGATGGGGTAAGCCTGCACAGCGGTCACAATTACATGACATCCTTCAGATGTGCATATTTCTTCCTGGCATTGTCACAGTCCGTTTACAACATGGGCCTGAAGGCCTGATTCTCCAACGGTCGTTGAGCCAATATGTAGGAAAGTTCGTGAGACTCATACGTCATGCCGAATCCCAAAATTCCACGCATTGCCATTCACGATATTCTCTGATAGTGGCTGCGCTTCTGGAAGCCCAATCGTATTCCAATAGGTCAGGCTGCAAGCTGCAAGGCGCATTGAGGACCTGCCGTAGGACTCCGCCTTCTTCGCATGTCCGTTTCTGTGACATGTCAAGTTTTTGTAGAGAACGCCTTTGGATACATGCGTCAGTTCCTCGAGCGGATAACTCTGAACATCTGCATTATAACGTACACATCTGTTTTTGTTCAGATGAGTTTTTTAGAGCGCTTGCCCAGTCTGCGTCATTAAGTGCAAGCGCGACTGCGATACCTGGATGGCCACCGCTTCTTGGGCGCGAACTGTGTTTGAAAAAAAACCTCGAATAACGTACATGCAGAATACATGTCAAGAGTACGCGCTATATGTATCGATCAGTCATCACTAACGGTCCCGTCTATGAGGTACAACACCCCATTGGATGCCTAAAGGTGAATGGTGAGAGATGCAGCCGAAACGGATGAGAAGCACTCGACGTACCTCCTTCATCTCAAGAATCCGGACATCACCATTGAGCAGTACTCGGGTCCATTCAGGAGCGGCCGCCCCACCATCAACTTCTGTGAAGGTGACGTACTTTCCCTCCATAAGGGTAGGGTACGTGTGACCAGGGAGTGATATGGGAGATTCCTAGACGAACATATGGACACCAGATCAAGTGTTCATGGGAACACGGCACGTACTGGGATGATGTGAAGTGAGACCCATTTCTCGACGTTCTTTTTCGAACGAGAGTCGAACTCTTGCTCTGAGATCTCGATACCGTGTTCGACAGGTGACGGATCCTGGTGTCTGAATTCCGAAAACGACCGGGAGGCTCGTCAAATCATGCCCAGAATTGCTTCAGTGTGAGACAACTCACGGCTTCTTAGCGAGCGCCATTACAGCTTTATTTGTTGGCACAAGTATTGTATTCATTGCCGCCTCATCCGAGAATAGGCCATTCAAACCGGTTTCTCGAGCGTAGGAGAAGAAGATGGACGCTGAGCGCTCGATCGTAAGCAAATCGGCAAGTGTGGGCTGAGCGTGTTGCAGCGGTTCGGCAATCTCTGGCATTCCGGTTACCGGAGAGACCACAAACTGATCGTCCAGGGCAGAGTGCACTGATAATGGGAGCAGGAGGAGGGCAAACGAAAAGAGCTTCATCGTTCTAGGTGAAGGGGCGCCACTTCTAGTCTCCGTTGCTGACCCAATACGCAGAAGACAAGTCGTTCTACGTACGCCACTTCTCACGTTGAAGGTATCACTCCACCGGAAGACGCCGAAGCTGGCCCGAACTGGCATGTGTGCGCGAAAACATGCAGCCAGGTGTAGCAGTGGTGTAGCCACGGTTGAAACGCAACCTCCTTCACGCGCAACAGCGTCTCCTGTCCTCCGCGCTCTCTATATACGATTTCAACTTCTGATTTCGATAATGCTCATATCTGAGCGTGTTGACCACGTGGGGGACGACGGTGGACCTTCCAGCACATCCCCGCAATGCATTTATCTCTGCAGCGCAGGCCCGCAGGGCTTGCCCTCAGCACCAAGCCTTGGACGAGGACGTGTCCAAGATGTCGCTGTTTTCTCGGGCGCTATCGACAACGATTTCTCGAGTTTATCGCAATACACAACCAAAACGGCGATGACATCCTTGCACAGCGCTGAAGTGCACTTCGAACCTCCACATTCGACTCTCGCTGTCTGGCGACAGGGATATTTTTAGGCATTACTGCCTTGGTTTTATACGCATCGATGAACACATCCCTGTGAATATCTACGACGGTTACGATGTTGGAACTTTACAATTTGGGGAAAGTTTGTGTGTCGGGAGGAAGCATCAAAGGCAGATCGACGGGAGTTATGCCCGGGCACAGAGAAGTATAGCGTCCCGGGGAGCTTGCGATCGACTCGTGCTTCCGCATCTCGAAAAGTAAACATTCTACCTCCAGATTCCGCGGGGAACTCAGCAAACTTTTGATCCCCAGCTAGCTTACAGAAAAGCAGCATCTGTGTTAACTTGAGACCTTGAGATCTCCGACTTCCCATGCTTGCTTCTGACTTTAATTCTTCATCTATCCCCACCACCGACCGTCGCACAGAGAACAGGTATGTCTCGCTTCCAGAAAGACTATCTTTGGTTATCTCGATGAGAGTCAAGTGATCACGCAACTTCACGCAATCATGATTGCGGTCCGCCCTCCCGCCACAACTGGAGTAGATGCAGAATCCTCGGGATCCGCTATATATTAACATCTCTCGAGTATTTCGCGCATTCTCATACCTTCTCAGCCATGTCTCAACCCGTGAAGTTGGAGTTTCAACCAAAGAACATGCCCTTCAGAACGTTGGGATCTAGTGGGCTACGCGTTCCTGTATTTTCATTAGGAGGCTGTAAGTCGACCTCCCAATTTTCTTGTTTGTTTTCGAAACCTATCATGAATTACAGGGTTGACTATCGGAGGGACCGTCTTTGGTGACCCTGTTAAGGTATGCTCGATTCAGTGCGAAGTTATCGTTGAGGTCTCTAACGGATGAACAGGAAATAATCAAAACCGCTTTCGAAAATGGAATAAACATGTTCGATGAAGCTGAGAATTATGCCGATGGTCAATCAGAAATCGAGATGTGAGTGGCCCTCGTGCTGTACAACGCAGACTTTTGTTCTTGAATTCTGCTTCTTCCAGGGGACGAGTTATCAAAGAACTCGGTCTGCGCCGAACTGATCTTGTCGTCACCACAAAGTTGTTTTGGGGTTCGGAGAGGGGACACAACCATATGGGTCTCTCACGGAAACAGTGCGCACTGGAGGTTTTTCCAACCATCCTCTACTAAAAGATATTTGCAAAAAGCATAATTGAAGGCACAAGGGCGTCTTTGAAGCGGCTCCAATTGGACTACGTCGATGTGATTTTTGCTCATCGGCCCGACCCTACAAGTATGTTTGTTTCGTTGCAGATGTCTCGATTTCCTTGACCTTCTATTGTCCTAGCTCCTATCGAAGAAACGGTTCGCGCGTTCCACTGGGTCATTGAACAAGGTCTGGTGCGTCGTGTCTTGACTTTCTGTGCTACCTGATAGGTTAGAAATTCATCTTGACTTAAGGCGTTCTATTGGGGAACTTCTGAGTGGTCCGCTCGCGAAATAGAGGAGGCACACCGTATGTGTACCTTTGAATTTGACTTGATGTTCTCATTTTATACAGAAAACCCGTAGACGTCGCTGAGCTGTACGGATTGCATGCTCCCGTTGCAGAGCAGTGTATGCATAAGTCCGTCTTATCGACCTCCGAAAGATCTTTCTCCTGATGTCCCCCTCTCAGTCTCCTTGACCGTGAACGTGCGGAGGGCGAATTCGAGTGCGATCCATTTCTTTTTCGAATGTCCTATGATGACTTGATGCACTATCCAGTCCTTTATACAAGAAGTACAACCTTGGAACGACTGTGTTCTCCGGATTGGCAGGCGGCATCTTGACGGGCAAGGTATGATCTTTGAGTATTCGGCCTATGCATCGTATCTCACCGGTGACAGTACAACGATGGCATACCCGAAGGATCTCGCTACGACCTGAACAGTGATGACGAATACATCAAGTCGAGAGTTGAATTCTTGCAATCGGAAGAAGGGAAGCGCCAAATCAGTGCGGTGAAGGAATTGTCAAAGATCGCTGAGACTGGTACAATCTTCGAGTCTATGTCGGCATACGCGGTTCGCTTACGGTGCACGATTCTACAGAACTGGACTGCAAAGTTTCGCATTTGGCTCTAGCTTGGCTCGCAAAAAACCCTAACACCAGCACGGTCATATTGGGCGCCTCCAGTCCAGAGCAGGTCCTTGACAACCTCAAAGCTCTCAAAGTTATTCCGAAATTAACCCCGGGGATTCTTGAAAAGATTGAGAAGATTGTGAATAACAAGCCTGGTCCCCCGGTGCGGTCTATCTCTTTTCCCCCCGAACCAGCATGTTTATATAGTTTTATTCGATTCGCAGTCGACGTATGGTAGACCGGATCTAGACGTGCACGGCAGGCGATGGTTTGCTTAAGATGGTTGGAAACATCTTAGAGGCATAGATCTAACCATGCTCATCCGTGGAGAGAGGAATAAATTGTGTTGTATGTCTGTCAACTCGGTCGGAGGCACCCGTCGGCTAATTCTACGCTGATATGTGTTTCGCTCAGACCTTTTACTCTTCGGACATAAGGACTTCCAACCGTTCACAGAATCGAGTGCATTCACAAGGCTAGCGACTCAGTTCATTGCTATCATGTTCAATCAAGCGCTCCTCAAGGCAGAAAGAGACTTCACAAAGTTATCCATCAAAAATTCCATCGATCATTAATCATTGATTGTTGAAGGTCTTGGGACCTCTGCTTGGCAAGCTAGACGTGGACCGGAGATATGTCGTGTAAAAGATGAGATATGCCTTCTAATAAGCTTTCTAATCGCAGATTGAATAACCATGTCATCCTGTTCGCAATTTGGGACGGGCGTATTGAGCCTTTTGATGCGATTTTGACATGTCGGGGTTTTCCATGCCACGCGGGCTGCCTGGTGGAGAATCGTTGAACGGGTTGGGTCGTGTGCCGGCGGAGGACACATGTGCACGGTTGCACGGGTCCGTCAAGTGTCCGTCATGAGTTCTGAACATATTCGAATGACAGGGCTTCCAGTGGGCTTCCCCGCATCTTCCAGGGGGACGAACCTTATATCGGCGCATCGTTGCCCGTCCATCTGGTATGTGGCCACCAATTACGACCAAGGACCCCATTCTTCTCGTCCATCACTTCGCGTCACTAATGCAGGGGTGACATGCTGCCCAATGCATCCGGTGACGTCTACTTTTCTCGCTTCCAATGCCAGTCACATTACTCTATCAATCCCGGTGATAACAACATCAACGGTGCTGGTGATGCCTAGAGACAGTTTCGAAATCAAAAAGCCACGCTTGACGCGGACCCCAGAGCTTGACAACCAAAACGCGTACTGAGTACTGAGTGCTTGAGGCCTTGACGCTTGAGGCCTTGAGAGTCAGCCTTCCAGTCCTTCCATTTCCGTACGCTGAACAAGAATCGGTCAAATGCACCAGTGGATGCAAAACCTTGATCACTAACAATCTACAGACGCCCCATTGTTTGAATGGACATCTGCTAGTCGACTCCCCGCCCCGTTCGTGGGTGATATCCCCGTCCAATCAGAGAAAATGGAGTACTGATCCACATGCATCAATAGTTCATCAACATAGCTGAGTAAGACAACGAAAGCGAGGCGGAAACCAAGAACAATGACAATCAGCGTAGGGATGGCGGATTACCATAATCATTTGCCAGGTCCGATGGAAGGAAGAGAAGGTGTTAGTCCGGAAGAAAGAAGAAAGGAGGAGAGTCCAATGATGAGAGAAACGTCAACGAAAAATATTATCCCAGAGTGTTCCTCATCTTGGTGTCAGGGAACTCGCCACTAGAGACACGCGTCATCCTTCCCTGCTCATCCGCAGTCGAGACCATCATACTTATCCTTCGCGACCCTGTGTCTGATGCCCTGAGGGACCTACTACCGGCATCGGGGGAAGGGGCTGCAAGCTGTTGGGCCGACCTCCTCGAGCGGTTGGCAGACAATTCGTCACGATCGAAGTAGTCGTCTGGCGTACGGGCATGCGGGGAAGTCGAGTGCGGACGTAAGAGAGGGGACGACATGATCGGAGGCGTCAATATGGGCATGGACATAGGCACGAGCCCAACAGCGAATGGCATGGAAGCAGCGGCAGGGTTGAGGTTCCCTGATCTGCCTGTGGTCCTGATCCGTAAGAGTGGGGCCCTAGTACCTTCTGGGTCTAGGAGCTTCTGGAAGGCGAGTAGGCACGCGAAGGCGTCATTCCCGGAGTTGTGCAGTGCGTAGTCAACAGGAAGTTTCAGGGAAAGAAGAAGGCTCGAAAGGGGGATGGTGGAGTTGGGTTGACGAGGTTGGCCGGTCTTCGCGTCAAACATTACACCTCTTTTACCTGCCCGAAACAGCGATTTTTCAAAAGCGTTGATGTCGAGGACCACGACATTGTGAGGTATCTCTAGGGGCCGGAAGTCATTCAAAGCGGTTTCGCCTTGAGGGAGATGCGCGCACTGATTTTCATTTCTTCCATCCGACGAAGGTCTTCCGTAGCTGATTGAGTCACAATGACAAGACTGTTGACAAAAGTCTCCGAATCGGGACTAGCCATGCTACTATGGTTAGAACAGCGTCTCAGCGCCCCTCCGCTCAAAACACATGCAAAGAAAATGCTACCTGATCACTGCCTGAATGATTTGTGGCAGCTTGGCCTTGGGAACGACTTGACTTTCACCGAACTTGCGGGAAGAACTTAGTGTACAAGTGATCATATGTATAGGTCTCTACTTACTGCGTACTGAGGGAATCCGACGATTAATGTTGTCGTGCATCAAGGAACGACGGAAGCAGAACTTACCTGCCAAGGGTAATTTGGAGTGTTGCGATTTCGGATCTTGTCCACGTATTCGCTAACGATATAATGCCCTTTTCTAGAGGGTAAATGAGTTAGCATCGGAAGTATCGATCATGAGAGACACAGATGCTGACCGGTAATTATCATCCGGCACTGGTGGCCAGGCTCCCAGCCTGACGGTATGTGAGCTTATTTCTAACGACGACTACATCGAAAACTCACGTGTCCAGATGACCACATCGTAGCGCTGCATATCCCCACTCTAGCACAGATGACACGTTCCTCTCCGAGCACTCAAAATCAATAGCCAAATAAGATCTGTCCTTTCTTTGCCACATATCCTGTATAGCGCGTGCATCCCCGTTCCTGACGCGTACCTTGAGCGCAGCAAGAACGGCTGCAGGTAGCGTAGCGTGCAATTTCTTGTACGTCGCGTAGTCGGAGACAGTGCGTGAGTGTCTCTGATGAGTCTCGAATGCGTCGACTTTGAGCATGTTGTCAACAAGGGGCAGCGTCTCGCCGAACCTGGCCACATATTTCCAATGAGTCCGAATGCGGAACGGACAGGAGTCGTTGTATACCTGGTCTTGATCATTTTGAGAAAGGCTCCGATTGAGGACATTCGTGTAACGATGTGCGCTCGTCCTGTTAGGGCATCTGTGATTGTGATGACAGGCCAAGAGAAGGACAACAAGTCCTCAAATGTGTTGAACAGGTGCCCCCACGTGCGGTCATACCTACGACGTTGATATATACGTGAGTGATACGTGAACGATAACGCACTAGACTGACCATGGAATGCTGTGTTGCTGGAAGTATCCCATATAAGCGGTATATACCTGGCATTACAAACGCTGCGTCAGAACATTCTGAACAGCTCGACGCCAGCTCAACATACGGAATGGAGGTCATACTCCCATCCTCGGATGTCTACCAAGTTGAAATCTGTCATCTCGAGTCGTGAAGTCGTTAGGTATATCAGCCGGACTAGATATCAGAAACCACGTCCCCAGAGGCGTGGTAGTGAACGGAGGACTTCAGAGGGGACAAAAGCGTAGTCAAGAACGATTGAAAGATAACGGACGACGCCAGGCTAGACTCGCCCGAAGCGCCATCCGTCTTACGGTGACGGGATCGCCGAAAAGTCGAGCTGAAGCGCGGAAGCCTGCCGGAAACACTAGTTATCGCCTGTTTCGCTCGGATTCCCGGATTGCAACACCGCTTCACTTCAAACGTTCATTAGGCTGACCTCATGATGCATGGTCGTGACAGCCCACAATTGTAAACCCTTCATGGTGCTTCTTGCCCTGACGGTTGTTGTGGGCCATAGATAACTCAGAAGTTCAAACTCAAGGTCTCACATCTGCGTCCACAACACACCACACATCGTGAGATGAAGAATGTCTAGGACAGCATATAGGATTAGATGATATATTTGCATAAAATTAACAGTATAAATTACAGACAACGACCTAAACCTAAGTGCGAGAATATCAGTATTTGCATGAAAACAAAAGTGACAGGAAACAGTATTGTCAGAGACTTGAATGATTTCCGAAGAAAACAATCATTGTGCGTAAACACGTCAAGGTTTTGCAAAAGGTTTACATCTTGAAATAGGAGGACGGAACAATGATGCTTACCTGGTGATTCTAAGCCTTACCCTGTGCTGACGCTGGTAGAGAAATGGCAATACAGGTAAGGCCTACCTTCACGATGTTATGGTGAGGTTGTTGAAGATAGGAAGGGACAGTGTAGTGAACACTGTTAAGATTATTAGTAAACTATGTCAAGACGAATTGTCGGGACGATTAGAAGTCAGGAAGAAATCGCGTTCGTCTCATGCTGCCAAAGGCATCGAAGTGAGCTGAGTTATACGAAGTTGTGTCATCAGGTAGAGGGAGCAAAGGAAAAGAAAGCCGCGTAAAAATACCAGATGATGATAAAAACGTACCTCCTCTCCATCTACATCAAATTCACCTGGAACAACAGCTTGGCAGACTGATGAGGGAAAAACATAGCAGCGAAAGAGACGGAGAACTTAGACAAACGAGGGAAACGAAAGCGAGAGCGGACTTAGGGAAGCTCCCGAAATAGAAACCACCGAGTAACCACCGTCGGGTTACTATAGCTGTACAGAACTGCGAATAGAGTTTAAATTTTAAACTCCGCCACATCGTGGTGAGGATAGTGATTGACTGAGCACGCCACCATCGACAGCAACAACAAAAATGCAGATTTTCGTCAAGACCCTCACGGGGAAGACGATCACCCTTGAGGTGGAGTCTTCTGACACCATCGACAATGTCAAAGCCAAGATCCAGGATAAGGAAGGGTACGTCTACATGCGTGAATTCCCATTTCACTCGTCTTCATGTCCTACGATCTTTCTTAGTATCCCCCCTGATCAGCAGCGCCTTATCTTCGCCGGCAAGCAGCTTGAGGATGGCCGGACACTGAGCGACTACAACATCCAGAAGGAGTCGACTCTTCACCTGGTCCTCCGGTGCGTGCATGTTCATTTTATACTTTCGTTTCATGTTCTCACTGGTTTATAAAGTCTTCGCGGTGGTCTCATTGAGCCCTCGCTGAAGGTGCTCGCCAGCAAATACAACTGCGACAAGCAGATCTGCCGGAAGTGCTACGCTCGTCTTCCTCCTCGCGCCACGAACTGCCGCAAGAGGTCATGCGGGCACTCCTCTCAGCTCCGCCCGTGAGTGCTCTTCGTCTAACAAAAAGTGATGGAAGTTGACTTCTCTGGACCTGCAGCAAGAAGAAGTTGAAATAGTCGACTCGCTCTTGGTTTGGTTGGAGTTGTTCGTGTGCAGTTTTGGGTGATAGGGATAGCTTGTCATGTATCCATGCGACCATGCAACCCATGATTCTTTCGTTTTCCTCTGCAATTCTGTTGTATTTTTGATGAAGCATATACGCATCTTGAGTTGGGCAAAAAATAAGTTACGCGTTCCGAAGTCAAAATATATTGGTCGGTAGCCATGCAGGTTTGTGGAACACACGTGCACTTCCTAAACTCGGAGAGTGGCTGGACTTTGGTAGATCCACCACTTCTAACCGCACCTCGGTGCTACTTGAAATTATCTTCGACGACAAACTCCCCTTGATTCATGGCCAGACCAGCTCGCAGCGCGCACTCGGGGAAACCATTACCAGCGTCTCACAAAGCGAATGCTGCAGGTTATGCGAAACGCCATGCTCGGAAGGCCAAGACCACAGCAGGTCTTTCCGACGTATACGATTATCAATCGCAGAAGGTCAGGAGGCAGAATGTATCCCTGACTTTGGACAGGGACGAGGCGGCTGAATTTGACCATGGGTCGACGACGAAGTCGATCGCGAGGCGTTGAAGGCGAGGCTCATAGGGGAGAACCAGGATGACGAGAAAATTGACCCGGACGACGACGAGGAGTTGGATAGTGACGCGGCATTCGAGGAGAGCGACGAGGAGCGGTTTGCTGGATTTTCATTCAATTCAAAGGTTACTACCACATCTACTTTCAGTCTCTCGGCTCATGTCAAGTTATTGTAGTCAAAGCAAAAGAAGAAGGTGAAGAAACAGGAGAAGCCTAGGGGAGTGCGATTTGCGGACGTGGATCTCAATGAGGATAATGGGAGCGACATGGAAGACGATCAAATTTCGGAACACAGTGACGACTCAGAGGAGGAAGAGGAAGAGGAGGAGGGCGACCCGGACGAATTCATAGATATTCTGGACGTCTTGGATGGTCGAGGAGAGCCTGATTTGGGTGACGAGAAGGAGGAGATGGAGACTATGGAGGGCGCAGAACGTCACGAGGACGAGGATGAGGACGAGGACGAAGATGAAGATGAAGAGGACGGGGAGGAGGGTTCGGATGAAGAAGGGTTTGCGCTCTCAGCAGATGAGGAGGATGCTCCAGAAGCTCTGGAGGGCCTTGGTACCTTCATCTCCGGTTTGGACACCGGGAAGAAGAGAAAGGCCGACGCGGCTGAAGCCTCTGGGGATCCCGCTCGACGAAAGCGCAGGATCATACAGGAGCGCACAGAGGCGGGCGCAGAAAACGAATTCGCGGCGAAAGTCTCAGGTATGTACGGCGGTCCGCGTGCGCGCCGTGAAACACTAAAGGATACATGCGGATAGGCTCGAACAGGCTGAGTCTGGACGACCTGCTCACGCCTTTGACATCGCAGTCCTCGAATATCCTCGATCTGAGGAAGTCCGTCAAGCTGCTGACTTCGTCAAAATCGGCGGTCAAACTTTCTGCGCCCCTACCACAGCGCACTCAGGATCGTTTGGATCGTCAGGCCGCGTACGAGCAGACGAAGGAAGAAGTAGATAAATGGAAGGAGACAATGAAACGCATCAAGGAGGCGAGTGTCCATTGAGCGACAAGTAGTGACTGCTAAATTAAGCGGTATCTTCAATTAGGCCGAGCATCTGTCTTTCCCATTACAAGCCCAGCCTTCTGGTAAAACCTCAAACCTCGAGCTCGCCGCTAAATTCAAGGTGGGTATTCTGCTGTTCATCATTATACTGCGACGTAGCTTCACCTCGCGCCCCCCGTATAGCCTACGACAGAGCTGGAGAGCGCCGTGGACAAGCTACTCAAGCAGGCCAAAATGCGGGAAGAGGACCTCCCGCAGACGGAACAGCTCAAGATGAACCACCTCTCCACGGAAGAAGTCGCTGCGCGGCGGGCGGAGGTGCGCAAGGTGCGCGAGCTGATGTTCCGTGCCGAGGCGAAAGCGAAGCGCGTCGCGAAGATCAAGAGCAAAACGTACCGTCGGATCAAGAAGAAGGAGCGTGAAAAGCTGTCGGCGAAGATCGACGGGGAGGTCGACGAGGATGACGAGGAGGTGCGGATGAAGCGGGAGGCGCAGCGGGCGATGGAGCGGGCGACGCTGAGGCATAAAAACACCGGCAAGTGGGCCAAGGCGATGAGAGGGCGTGGGGAGCTGGATGAGGATCAAAGGAGAGAGATCAACGAGATGCTGGACAGGGGGGAGCAGCTTAGACGACGGATCAGGGGAGAGAAGGACAGCGACGCCTCGGGCGGGGACGACGAAAGCGATCAAGACGAGGATATCGGCATCGAGGACCTCAAGGCGCGCGCGTTCGACGAACTTGCTCAGCTGAAAGGCACCGACCCAGAGCCAGAAACCAGCGGCAACGGGAAGAGCGTCTTCGACATGAAGTTCATGCGAGACGCCGCCGCGCGCGAACAGCGGGAGGTCGACAAGGATGTCGACGACTTTTTAAAGGAGCTCGGCGGGGACGAGGCCGAGGCGGGCGAGATGGCCACCGCGGACGGCACCCTCGTTTCGCGCACTGGCGGTCGGCTCTCGTTCAGGCCCGGCACTCAGGTTCGTCTCTCGCGCGCCCCGTCTCCGTCCGAAGCCAGCTCAGCGCTTTGCCCGCAGACGATCCGGCCCATCGGTTCCCTCGCCTCCGACACCTCGAGCGTGACCCTCAAGTCGACCGATCTGCCCCCGTTCGCCGATCCCCACTCGCCACTATCCCCCACCATCTCCATCACCACGAGCCCCAACCTGCCGACGACGGCGTCTTCCGCCGGCGCGCCGTCCAATCCATGGCTGGTCCCGCGCGACGACGCCCCGAGCAGGACCGCGCCGAAGAAGAACGAGCTGCTCGTCGGCAAGGACAGCAAGGCGGCTGACAAGTCCAAGAGCAGGCTGCGCAAGCGGCAGAAGAACCGCGAGGACGAGAAGGAGAAGGCGAAAGACGACGCCGTCGTCGAGATCTCGCTCGACGATGTCCTCGCGGCCGCCGGGCCCTCCGCCGGGCCCGCCCAGGTCGCAGAAGCGCAGGGCACGGGCGAGTACGCCAAGACGAAGGCGAAGGAGAAGGCGACGAACGGTGCGTCTTTCGCTGCGGCCGAGGACGACTCGGACGCGAACAGCGAGGTGGAGGAGCAGGAGCGCGCTCTGGACCGCAAGGGCAAGGGCAAGGGCGTGGGCACGGCCCCCGCGAGCGGCGTCAAGGCGTTCCAGCAGCGGGACCTCGTGGCGCTCGCGTTCGCGGGCGACAACGTCGTCCAGGTACGCACGCCGGCCCCCTTTCTTTCTTCACAGTCGAGAATCGAAACGCTCACCCCGCACACAGGAGTTCGCAGAGATGAAGCGCCGCGAGATCCAGGCGGACGCGCCCAAGACCGTCGACACGACGCTCCCCGGCTGGGTACGCCCCCCTTCCCCCATTGTCTTCTCTTCCGCACACACAGCTCACCGTCCTCCTCTGCAGGGCGCCTGGGGCGGCCACGGCGCCCGCAAGCGCGCACCGCACGCGCACCAGCTCAAGCGGCTCGCGGGCGTCGCGCCCGCCGCGCGCGCGGACCACGGCAAGGCGCACGTCGTCATCTCGGAGCGGCGCGACAAGAAGGCGGCCAAGTACGCGGTGAAGGACCTGCCGTACCCGTACACGAGCGCGGCGCAGTACGCGCGCAGCCTCGAGACGCCGCTCGGCGTCGAGTGGAACACGCGCGCCGGGTTCCAGCGCGCGACCGTGCCGAGGGTCACGAAAAAGGTGCGGCGTGGTCGTTCATTGAACCGCGGCGGCTACTGACGTTTTTTCGCTGCTCGATAGATGGGGACGGTCATCAACCCGCTCGAAAAGCTCTTCTAAAACGCACGTCGCCTGCTCCGCATTCTCACATGTACCTTTGCATACCTGCCTCTCACAGCACCGCAATCTCATCCCGACGGCTCTGTCTGTCTGTCGTCTCGAAAAAAGCCCGAAGCGTTGTTAATACATTGCACCGAGTAAGACGCGTGAACCAAAACTAGAGAGATACATTTCAAAACGATAGCTATGCGACGACTGACAGATGCGACTCGGCTGCCTCCTCCTCCTCTCAAAACCAAAAATGACACGCGCTCCCGCGTGAGCAAGCTACTGACCTCTGATGGTCAAAAAAGTGTGCCCGGAGACGCGAGCCCTAGTCGTTGCCGAGCATCAGCTCGACGAGCACGTACACGTTCGCGACGACGACGATCAGCCAGATGCCGTAGCCGACGCCCGCGACGATCCACCCGTTGCTAAAGTCGACCATCGCGTCGCGCGCGCCCTCGAGGTCGCCCGCGTCGCCCTCGCACGAGCCGTCCGTTGTGGTGGTGGTGGTGGTGGTGCGGTGGCCTTGTCGTCCTCCTCGGGCAGCGCCGCGGTTCGTCGCTCCGGACGCTCATGACCGCGCGCGCGGAGGTGAGCCAGACGAGGGGAAGACGATGAACGGAAGCACGATGGCGAGCACGACCTGCGAGAGGACCAGGAGGGTGTTGATGCCGGAGCGGCCGACCGCGATGGCCACAGCCATCGAAGGAATGAGGCCGAGAAGACGGGTGTAGATCCGACGGAGAACAGGCTGTAGACGGGCGGAATGAATACCGCTTCAGAAACGATGCAGACGAGATGGGCGCTCACGGAGGTGCGCCAGCGAATGAAGCCCTCGGAGACGTTTTGGCCGGCGACGGTGGCGATGATAGAGGAACTTTGACCGGCGCAAAGGAGCGCGAGGGCGAACATGATTGCGGCGCCTGGGCCAACGAAGAGGATCAACATGCAGCGGCTGCGACAGGTCCGCGGTTGGAGGACTTACCGTTCCCCACGGTCTGCTTGATGAGATCGTGCGCGTCGAACAAGCTTGCAGGGTTTTCTGATCCATCGGACCTCTCGGGGCCGTAGTAAAAGACAGCCGAGGCGAGGATGAGGATGCTAGAAGATGCGCTAGATCAGCTTCGATCGGACGGACGTCGGAGTTATGGATGGAAGACGGACAGCGAGTTGATCATGACCGCGAAGCCCAGCAAGCTGATGACGATGTCGGCTATGCCGTGGTACAGGTGCGCGCGGACGAACGACAGCGGGTGGTTTTCGCGCTCAGCGTGGTTCTTGGGCTCGGGGCCGGTCGATCGAGGCGAGGAAGTGCGGAACCGGGCGGCGACCGCGCGCCAGATGGAGCGGGGGGAGAGGCGACGGAAAGAGCCGGATTGCTTTTCGGAGGTCGAGGAGGAGGAGACGTCCGAGTCTGCGAGTTTGCCTGGATTGGGCGAGACGCGGTCTTGTGTGGCAAGGGCCGAGCCGAGAAAGAGACTGTGCGGCATGACGGTGGCGCCGAGGATGCCCACGGCTAAAAATAGGGCGTGAGCGGGGACCACTGCTGTCGTGGGGGGGGGCTTACAAGTGTAGAGTGCGCCGGATTGGAAGACGGTCTTGGAGGGGAGGTAGCCTTCGAAGGCCTGGACCCAGACGACGTTGACCTGGGAGATGATGATGCACATGCAGACCAAGACGGCGATCACCTGCAAATCGAAGGCCCCGAGTGAGCGGGACGACCGCGGAAGGGGCCGGAACAAGGAGACGCACGAGGACGGCGATGAGCAGCTCGAACATCTTGACGGGGCGCCCGCGGAGGGGGTCGCCGAGGGCGAGGATGACGAGGACGTCCGCCGAGGTGAGCAGGACGCCGGCCCAGAGCGGAAGGGTGGGGAAGAGCATGCAGAGGGCGATGGCGGAGCCCAGAAGCTCTGCGAGGTCTGTTGCGACGATGCCCACCTCGGACAGGACGTAGAGCGGGTAGAGCGCTCCCCACCGCACGAGGCGTGTGTGCCTCGGCCGGTCGTGCAGCAGCAGCCGACAGTGCGAGGCGAGATCTGCGTGCGCAGCCCATCGGACGTGCAAGTGTCACCGGCGCATGCGTGTCGCCGCAAGAGAAGACGCACCGAGTCCGGTCACCACGCCCAGTTTGCTCGCAAGGCTCTGTCAACCGATCCGCGCCGTCTGTCAGCCGTCGGCCGTACGTCGTGCCGCTTGGGAACGCGCCCACCTGCAAGAACACGGCGAAGATCCCAGACAGCAGCACCACGAACAGCAGCTTGTAGCCGTACTGCGACCCGGCCTGCAGGTCCACTCCCCAGTTTCCCCTGTGGTGTCGTTGATCAGCGCGAAGACACAACCGGAGAACCAAGCATGTCCGACGTGAGATAGGAGGTCTAGGGGCGACGGGGAAGGAAAAACCCACGGGTCAAAGTACGCGACGGCGCACACAATCCCGACCCCGGTGTGCTTCACCGCATGGTTTACGACGACCATCCCCGACCGCCGCAGCCTCCGAGACCACCGCGCCATCCTCGATGCGCTGGCCCGCGGAGACGTGTGCAGGGGCAGGGGCAGGGGCAGGGGCAGGGCGCCGTCGCCGGCGCCGAGAGGAGGCGCTCGAGCACCACCAGCAGACTCAGAGAGCGAAGAGCCGTGGACCGTCATCGAATGTGCAGTGGACTCGCCGTTCAAGGGAGCAGTGGATAGGTGGGCGCGGGGCGAGTGGGGTGGGGTGAAGGAGACATCGCCGTTGGACGAGTCCCAACAAATAGTCGAGCCCAAGGCGGCGGAAGGAAACGACGGAGCGGTACGCTCAGTCACGGTCGCTCCCTCTGGCGCGATCGTTCGTCACTGGGCACACCCCCGTTTCTCTGCCTGGCCGTGTCCAGCCGATGCGAAAGTCCTGTGCTGAACGTGAACCATCGAGGAGGAGGACACTCACAAGTCGATGAGGGATCTCGACAATTCAGTCTCGGTTCCTTGCCAAGATCATCATGGCCTTCCCGATCGCCTTTGCCTTTGCCACTTCACGCCTTTTCCACGATCATCTCAAGTTTGCCATTCGACACAAACCACGCCATCTCGCGTCCTTCCGGTGTCAAAGATCCAGCGAGACATCTCTTTGACTCCCGACGCTCTTCAGGACTGTGCGCGTAATCATGTGCCACTGCAATCAGAGTCGGGGTCATGACACGGTCGCCCTTCCTGCAAGACGCCCACTCCTTACCTCGATCGATCGCCACCGTCGTCCATCCTCTCAGAAGTATTACTATATACGCGCACACAGATGGGCCCCACAGCCCTATTCAATCCCCACTGCACATCTTCCCACCCAGGTGTCCTAACTCCCGATCGTCGAAGACTGCGATCTCCTGAACGAGTCCTGCAAGCCCATCGGGGCCCTGACGGTGAGAATATCTTCGTCGGACCCGCTCCACCAGGATCTCCGTGCGGGGGCCGCTCGCGGGCCTGCATGTGAAGGAGTGCCAGACGGGGCAAGCGCGCGATCTCATCGACGCGCTCTGGACCCTCGAGCCGGCCTATCTGTGAGCGCGTTCGTCTCTTGAGGACTTCCCTCGCTAACTACGATGAGGAGTCAGGTCGCACCGTGAGGTTCTACCATTCAGTTCTCTGCTATACTGTCAGACCCCCTCCGTCCGCGCATCTCGACCTGCCGTTGACACTCCGCGAGATGAATGAACAGAAACATCGGGCGCACACAATTTCCGTGAGGCCCTCCAAGTTCCCCCATCGAGAGGCCCCACTCACCCTCCCTCCCTCGACTCACGCGAGTCAACTCCAGGACCTACACGATCACACCACACCGAGCCTAGACAATCGCCCATCCACCCTGCACACGGCCAATCATCGTCGCGCCACCCCTCTATGTATCCTTGCGCGCCCCGTTTCTGCACTCACGTCCCATCCCATCCTCGGCGGGGGCACCGCGCAGTACGAAACATAGGCCCGCGCCGGGCTTGCGGTACGCGGTGCACGGTGCGTCTGCGCTCGCTGCATCGTGTTCGCACCCGCAGCGCGAGCTCCACGGGAGTGGGGAAGCTGGGGGCTAGGACGGCGATCTCCCCCCTCCCCTCCCCTCCCCTCCCCTGGTCGACACGCGTCCAGGCAGGGGTCCTCAGGAGCCTCTCTCGCTCGCGAGGCGTGCAACACGGCGCAGCAGCACGGTCTAGCACTGGTCTCGCACTCGCCGGCGACGCTGGGCGGGCGGCGCAGCTGCACACGGACACGCGCACGCGCGCGCCTCGCGCAAGGCGCTGCTCGGTGCGACCCGCGGCCGGCTTGGCGCTCCGACGCGCTCGAGCGGGCTAGTGCTTGCCGTGCGAGGCGGCACCCATGCGCGGACGACACGGCGGGCTGATTGGACTCGGACTCGGACTCGGACGCAGACTCGGACGCAGACTCGGACGCAGACTCAGGACGGCCCGACGCGGGGGGCTGCGCGGGAGTGGGTCCTGCAGGTCGCTGCTCAAGATTATGGTGGGGCTGGTGGGGCGGGGCGGGTGCAATGGCGGATCGCACGCGGAAGGATCAGGGCTCGCAGACGGTGCCCGTGCCAAGGGAGCCCACGCACACGCACGCAGGGCCACGCAGGGCCGGCCCTGCGGATGGGATCTGAACCTTGGGTGTATCGGATAATGGCACGGTGGATCGGCGGCGGCGGCGTGCCAGATGGGATTCATTCGAATTTACATGCAAATGGACGTCGGGGCGCGTTGGGGAGTAAAAGTCGCAGGTGTGTGTACCTCGCGCCCGTTCTCACTTCTTTAGCCGGAACCAGGGAGGCCTGACCATTAAATCAGATTCTCTCAATTCAAGTCGAGTCGATGATGCTCCGACGTCGATCGACCGCCGAGCAACAGTCGACGCAACAAAGCGCACAAGCAGAACAGGCCAAGCCAGATATCCATGTTTGGCGCATCACGGGCTCCACCCCACCGACCCCGCCCGCTCGGGCTCGCCTCCCCCGACTCGCTCCACCCCAAAGCTCTCCGGCCGCATTTCCTCGCCGTCCGCTCCGCCAGGCCCTGCATGCAGCGCGGCTCGCAACGGTATACATCTCGCGCGCGGGGCATCGTGCGGCCAGGGCCGGTGATGGTGTGTGGAGTGCTGGTGAGGCTGCGCACCGCGGGCGGGTGATGGTGTGTGGAGTGCTGGTGAGGCTGCGCACCGCGGATGGGTGGGGTGGGCACGCTCGGCGGCACGTCGGAAGAAGTGGGACGGAGGCATCGCGTCGTGCCGAATCTGCTGCAGTACTCCTCTATGTACAGCACGACTGTCTTCTGTGGACGGTCAGCCACGGAGACTAGGTAGGTATTGCAGGACGACGCGGGGCTCGCAGTCGCATGAGCACATACGTATCCACACTGAAGTTAGAACAGACGCGGCCGCCGACGCACAGGCTTGCGCAGATGGGTCGATGGGCTCGGAGCGTGATTGGACGCGGGCAGACTGAGACGGACTCGCACCGGCGAACGGTCGCTTCGACGCTCTGCGTGTGCTTCCCTGCGCGCGAGTGACTGGGTGCAAGCGTGCATGATTGTATGTACGCAGCTGTATGCGCGCAGCCGGCCGCCCTGAATGAAAGAGCGCCTGGAATCGACGGCGTTGATCAGCGCGGACCTATATATGTTGGCGACTCGGGATCCCGCAGACGTCTTCGCACGTGCGCGCGTGCACCGAGATCTGGCTGTTGCGCTGCCGAGCACGAACGGCGATGGGAAACGCTTGCAGAGGACCCGAGCGGCGCGAAAACTCTGAAGATCGGCGCTTACGAAGGTGATTCGTGTGCTGCGCGCGGTCGACCGACGCGCTCGGGAGAATGGGACCGAGTCGGTTCTCGAATTCGATTTGATACAAGCACCTCTCTGCTCTGGTGCAAACGTACTCGTACACGCAACAAAACGGGAACACGCAGAATGAAGAGCGGCGAGGCGGGAGGAGCAAAGGCGGCGACGCCGCAGGCAGAAGCGAAACCAACTATGGAGGGCGAATGAGAAAAGCGGGGGTGGGTGCGGGGGGACGTGACATACGCGAGGAGTGAACAGCAAACAAAAACACAGTCCAAGCAAAGAAGAATCAAGACGCATGGGGAAGGAAGAGACACGCAACCAGATAAAGCAAGGCAGAAAAAGAAAGCACACGGAGCCGCGACTACACCAAGGACTCCCCGATGGTGAAATGCACGTGGTCGCCCTCGCCGAGGGTGAGGCGGACGGGGAGGCGCGGGTCGATGCGCACGGGGGCGCTCGCGCCGACGTAGAAGTCGCCGCGGGAGAAGTTGCGGGTGATGGCGGCGGCCTCCTCCTCGGTGAGCGGGCGGGGGCGCTTGTTCGGGCGGAAGGTGGAGGTGGAGGCGCCGGTGAAGGCGCCGTTGTACTCGTAGTACTGCTGGTGGGTGAGGCTCGGGGGGTGCATGGCGTACGGCAGCGGCGCGGCGAAGGGGACGCCGCCCGGGGCTGGGTGGGATGGGATGGGGTGAGCTGCGGGGAAGGAGGGGACGGGGAAGGGACGGAGGGACGGACCGGAGGAAGATTGTTGGGCGGCTGCTTGCTCGAGGGTGTCGGGGTCGGGGTAGACGCAGGACGGGCCGAGGCCGCGTTTGAGGCAGCTCTATGGAGATGAGAAATAAATAAAGAATCCGGATGATCAGCGCCCGCTCGGGCGGTGTCGGCTCGCCGGACGAGGGCGGCGGGAAGGGAGGGGGAGAGGAAGAGCGGGACTGACCTGGCAGGGGAGGACCTCGCTGCATCGTGTCTTGCCTGCATGGCAGGCGGTGCATGCGCGCCTCACTGCGGGCGCTTTTGCTATGAAAAGGGCGTCGTCGGACGGGCTGGGGGCGGGGGCGGGGTGCGGGGTGCGGCGACGGGAACGATCACGCACGTTTTCTGGGTGCATCCTGTGGCTGCAGCTGCTGTTGCTGTTGTTGTTGCTGATGCTGATGCTGCTGCTGCTGCTGTTGCTGTTGCTGCTGTTGCTGCTGCTGCTGCTGCTGGGAGAGGGCCTGGTGTGCGAGCTGGTCGTGGTGCTGCTGGAGCTGCTGAGTGTCGATCGACGGCGGGTCCTGGGCCGGGGTGGAGGCCGACGCCTCGCTGAGGGCTGACATGAGCTGGCGATGCGGGCAGGGGGTTCGGAGCTCTGGAGGAGAGGGGGGCCGGTGCGAGGGGGCGCGCGCCGTCCATCGCTTATAAGCCGGCCTTGGCCCCGAACAACACATATGTGCGCCTGTTTGCACCCTCCCCGCATATTACATAATATTCTCCGCCTCTTTGCCTGCTGAACCGAGCCCAACGGGGAAGTGCGAGAAATAATATCTGAGCGCGAAACGAGCGTTGCGGCGACCGAAGGTGTCCGGGCCTGACCTCACCGGGACCGGGACCGGGATCAGGGAGCTCCGTGCCCGGTAGGCCTCCTCCGACCCTCGACTCGACGCTCCTCCCGCCCGCCATGTCCTCCCAGCAGCACGCCCCGCCGGTCCCCTTTGCCGACTTTGAGTTCGCCTTCGACCCCGCCCTCCACTCCCTCTTCCCCTCGCCCCCGCCGCTCCCCTCGTCCGCGGGCCTCTTCTCCGCCTCAGAGACCACCGACATCCTCGGCTTCCTCGACAACTTCAACTGGGAGTTCGATCCCTCCCTGCCCCCCTCCGCCTCTGACTCCCCGCCGCCCCTCCCCCAACACGACCCCCTCGCCGCGGCCTTCCCCGCCCTCCCCAACCCGCCGCTCAGCGCGGCCCCCGAGTCATCTGCTGCCCCCACACACAATGCCGACCACCATGTCCACAACCGCGGCAACCACCCCCATCTCCAGTCTCACCAGCAGCACACACAGCACCGGCACCACCCACACAGCAGCAGCAGCACCACCACCACCACCACCACCACGCCCACCATCCACAGCTGCAAATAAACACCCACAACACCCGCACCTCCCGCACCACGCCCGACATGCCCCCCACCTCCGCGTCCGCCGCCGTCGCCGCCGCCGCCACCCCCACGTCCCCCACATCGGGCTCCACGACCCCCGGCGGCGGCCCGCGCGCCAAGCCGCTGCTCTCGACGCCGCAAAAGCGGCTGAACCACATCCTCTCCGAGCAGAAGCGGCGCAACGCGATCCGCGAGGGCTACGCGCAGCTCACCACGCTGCTCGCCCCCGCCGGCGCGCCCCCCGGCACGGGCATGCCCACGCGCGGGCGCCCCAAGGGCAGCGGCTCGCGCGGGAACAAGGGCCGCACGAAGGGCAAGAGCGGCGTGCTCTTCCGCGCGGTCGAGTACTGCCACTGGCTCGAGGAGGGCATCGAGGCCCTCACGGCGGAGGTCGTGCGCGTCGAGGCGGCGGCGGGGATCTCGAGGAGGTGAGAGGACCCGAGGCGTGTGCGTGTGTACGACGACGGACGTGAGGCCCATTCGCGTTTTTATTTAATTATTTTTTTCGCATGTGATACTGAGCTGGGACGCGTCGTCTGCGCTAGAAGTGGTGGATACCCCGCATCTGCATCTCGCAGACCGATCACCGCCTGCCGGCTGCGACGACGACTCGATGACGAAAAGAACGGGAACGAGGCTGGATTCTGTACTTGTACGATACTAGGCTGCTGCTAATAATGACCGCGATGATGCCTGCCCTGATGGCCCGATTCGGCCTCGCCATATTGATCATCGATCCACATAGTCACTCGTCGTCGTCGTCTTGGTCGAAGGAAGACGAAGATGCCGCCGCCGCCGCCGCCGCCTCGGCCAGAGTGGCCGATGCCGACGCTGAACGTGCGCGTCGACGATCTCGCGCACCCCGGCGCCAAGCTCTTCTTCGAGAGCGTCAACCCCGCCGACGCCCTCCGCGACGCCGTCACCGCCGTCTTCCAGTGGCTCTACGTCACCACCGCCAGCGCACCCGCACAGTGCGTACCCCTCCATCATCAGGCCCGCGCCTCGCTGACCCACCCGCGCCGCCGCCGCCGCCGCCGCCGCAGCGTGCGCTCCGTCGACCTCATCCTCCGCGCCTTCCCCGGCGTCGCCTACACCACCGGCACGCACACCGCGAAGCAGATCCACCTCTCCCTCACGCACGTCCTCGCCTCCGCCGCGCGCGCGCGCGCCGAGATCCGCGGCGTGCTCACGCACGAGGCCGTCCACTGCTTCCAGCACAACGCGCGCGGGACCTGCCCCTCGGGCCTCGTCGAGGGCATCGCCGGTGCGCGCCGTCCCCCCTCCCTCCCTCCTCCTCCTCGCGCACAGACCCCGCACCCTCGTTGACTGACCGACCGACCGCTGAACCAGACTGGGTCCGCCTACGCGCGAACCTCGCGCCCCCGCACTGGCGCGCGCGCCCCGCGGAGCGGTGGGATGCCGGCTACGACGCGACCGCGTACTTCCTCGCCTCGCTCGAGGCGCGCCACGGCCCGCGCACCGTCCCCGCGCTCAACGCCGCCCTCGACTCTGGCTCGTCCTCCGCCGGCGACGGCAGCGCACTCGGTCCCGCGTACGACGACGCGGTGTTCCATCGTCTGACGGGGTCGAGCGTCGACGCGCTCTGGCGCGCGTACTGCGCGGACCTCCGCGGCCGCGCGTGACGGCAGGAGGGCAGATCACCGGGTACGCTACGGCCTCAGCATCGTTCATCCGTCTCGATTGTCTGCAGCACGTGCTCCGGGCGTCGTTCATTTATATATACACATCGCTACATCGCTCCGACCCGAGTCAGCAAATAAAATAAACAGGTGCCAGAAAAAGAAAGAAAGAAAGTCACAAATGAAAAAATGAAAAAGCGAGAACGAAAGGGACGAGGATGGAGAGAAAACCCGTGTGGGCCGATGTAGTAGTCGTGAGATCCGATGTGGCCGAGCGAGGAGATGAGGGAGGGCGAGAGCACCCGCTGCGAACGAAGAGACAGGGAAGAGGGGAGGGAGGGGAGAGCCCGAGAGGAACCGATAGTGGATACAGCCTAGTAATGAGAGCAACCCGAACAGATGAGAAGATCACGCAGCGAACCCGCCCGCCCACGCGCGCAGAAAGCAAGCAAAGGCCGACCGACGTCGACCGGTCATCCCA
This sequence comes from Heterobasidion occidentale, assembly GCA_039111635.1. Taxonomy (NCBI): domain Eukaryota; kingdom Fungi; phylum Basidiomycota; class Agaricomycetes; order Russulales; family Bondarzewiaceae; genus Heterobasidion; species Heterobasidion occidentale. Next base: position 869,759 of record JBCAQO010000001.1, on the reverse strand, counting down.
GCTCCTCCTGCAGCTCGCGCGCCAAAAAGTCGTCATCGTCGTCGTCGTCGTCGTCGTCGTCTTCCTCCTCGTCGTCATCACTATCGTCGTCGTCGTCATCGTCGTCGTCGTCGTCTTCCTCTTCCTCTTCCTCCTCTTTTTCCGCCTTCCCACCGCTCTCAACCTCCTCCTCCTCCTCCTCCTCCTCCTCCTCCTCCGCAACCACTCCAAGCACAGGCGCTGGCAACACCCCGTCTCCAGCCCCAGCTCCAACCTGCACGTCCGCCCCACAGCACCATCCATCTCGCCCTCGCCCTCGCGCGCGCGCAGCTCGTCGACAGAGAACGCCTCGCGCAGCTTCGACGAGTTGCGCCGCTCCTCCACGAGCCTCTTCCGCTTCGCGAGCGGCGAGCGCAGCTCGTCGTCCTCCTCGCCGTCCGCGGCCCCGTTCACGCCCCCGCCGCCATCGGACGGCGTCAGGCTGCGCACGCGCTTGCGCTTCGTCCGCGGCGTCGACGTCGCGCTGCTGCAAGAGCGAGAGCACGCGCAAGCGAGCGGACAGGCAGGCGGGCAGAAGAACACACGGGGGTTCAGCGTCCAGAAGCGAGCGCGCGCGAGCCGAGAGAGACGCACCTGATAACACTGTTCGACTCGTCCGTCCAGCTCTCCTCCGCGCTCCGCCCGCCCTCGCCATCCCGTCCCTCGCCATCACCCCCGCCCTCATCCTCGTCATCGCTCTCGTTCATCAACTCGTCCACCTCATTACTCATCAGCGCCCAATCCACCTCGTCCAGCCGCCGGCCTCCTCCCCCGACGCCTCGGACGGCATCTCCGCCGCCAGCAGCGCCTGGATCGCGCTTTCGTTCCCCCCACCACCGCCACCGCCACCGCCACCGCCGCCGCCGTCCTCGCTCCCGTCCTCACTCCCCGCCTCCGACGCGCTCCCCACAGACCCCGACCCAGACCCAGACGCGGCCAACACCCCCACCCGCCCCCGCGCCTTCACGTCCCCCCGCACCCCTCCCGCTCCCGCTCCCCCGCCCCAGCTCCCGCCCCGCCCCAGCTCCCGCCCCCCGCCCCTCCTCGCCCCGCGCCCCCGGCTCCGTGTCCCAATCATCCGCGTCCGGCTCCGGGTCAGACGAGATCTGCTGCGCCTCGAGCGCAGGCGACGAGCTCGCCGTGTCCGTCCCGTCCTGCTCCTGCTCCTGCTCCTCGCGCGCGCCCGCGCCCGCGCGCCGCGGCGGGTCGGCCATCAGGTACGGCGCCTCGTCCTGCCGCGCCCACCGCGCGACCGAGTCCGTGAACCACGCGACCCAGACGACGCAGATCCCGCGCTTCCGCGCCGTGTCCACCTTTCACCGTGCCGCGCTGCGAGCGGGAGACAGCGACAGAGAGAAAGAGCGCGCGCGGGCGCGAAGAGTCAGCCACGGTGCCCCCGTAGAACAAGCGGTGCGAGGCGCACCTTTGCGGCGACGACGTGCGTGACCTTGCTCGAGAGCTCGGTGTGGCAGGTCGCCCCGAACGCGCGCGCCATGCGCCATATCTCCGTCGTCTCGGGGCGCGTGTCGAGCGGGATCACGCTCGAGAACACGATGTGCACGCCCTTGAACGTCTCCATCCGCATGCGCGGGATGATGCGCTGTGTGCCGCGCGCCGCGCGGGGTCCGGTCAGAATGGCACTGGCACGCGGGCGGGCGCGAGACGAGGGGCTCACCGTGGCGTCGTAGGTGTCCGCGGAGCGGTTCAGTCGCAGGGTCGCGCTGGGCGAGTGCGCGTGCGCGTGGTTCTTCGCGTGGTGGCTGTCGGGCGGGCGCCGGTCGTAGGCGTCGAAGAAGCGCTTGTGCACCTCGTCGAGGAGCTGCATATTCGTTTTGAGCGACGTGTTCGCGATCACGCCCCCGAGAGGACACGATGCGCGCGCGGCGAGAAGACGCACCTTGGCGACGCGCTGCAGCTCGGCGTCGTCGTTCCTCAGCAGCGCCTTGCGCGCGTGCTTCTCCCTCGGAGGGCCTCTTTTTCAGCGCGCGCGTCGGCCGGCGCGCTGGGCTGCTCGGGCGCGGGCTCGTCGGACGCGGACTCTTGCAGCTCCTCCTGCTTCCGCGCGAGCGGCCGCTGCTCGACCTGCGCCTCGAGGGCGAGCGAGTTCTGGGTGATCATCGTCTTGTTGAGCGCCTCGGCTTTTTCTTCCGCCTCGAGGGTGGAGACGCCGGGATCGTCTTGCGAGGAGGAAGAGACGAGGGTGTCGGAGGACGCGTCGGAGAGGGTGGGGGAGGACGGGGTGGGTGGAGGGGTTCTGTCGCTCGGTACGACGGCCGAGAAGGGGTCGATTTTGGGCAAAAGGCCGAGTTGATGTCGCCGATGCCGACGAAGAAGTCATCTGAAGGGACGAGCGTGAGCGCGCGGCGAACTGCGGGAGAAGAAAGCGCGCTGACAAGGGATGACCTTGACGAGGTTGGGGCTCCACTCCCAGACGTCGGCGCGATCATCGATGATGACGACCATGGAGGTGTCCACGGGGAAGAGGCGATGGAGGCTCTTCTGGGTCATACCTGGGAAGCGATGGATGAGTCTCCCCGTCAGGGCGCCACTCGGGAAGAGCGAGGAAGAGAACGGGGACGCACTGCCACTCTCGTCGCGGCTGAGGAGACGACCGCCAAAGTACTTGCCGTCGGGATCGATAGCGGCACACACTTCCTCAGCGTAAGCGCGCGTACCCATTGTATAAACGTGCATTTCATACTTGGTCGCTGTGCTGGTGAGGAACTCCTGCCAACCGGGTCTGCGGGGGGCGTTGGAGGCGGGGAGCGATGGGGGTCGCGATGGGACGTACCTCGGCTTGACGTAGTAGAGGCAGCCCTGGTTCTCGATGGTCTTTTCCTTGGGGAGGAATCGGGGAGGGCGGCCGGGGAGGGCGGCGAAGGACTCGGGACCGAGTCTGAATTTTTTGACGTCCTTGAGGGCCTCCCAGTTTGGGTTGACCTCGTCGTCGTCGTCATCGTCCGGGCCGGGGTCAGGATCGGGGTCGGGGTCGGGGTCACCGTCGGCCGGGGTGTGCTTTGCGGCTGCGATGCGCTTTGCCCTGCGAGCTTCCCATGCCTCGCCCTCTGCGATCCACTCGCCGACGGTGGGATCGACGGTGGCGTGTACGATGGTCTGGTCGAGGTCGACGATGAGGGAGAGCCTGCGGGAGTTGAGGAGGTGCTGAGCGGACTCGCGCTCGATGCGGCGGGCCTCTTCGAGGGAGACGGTGGGGCCGTTGGCGGAGTGGGTCATCTGGATGGAGGCGCGGGAGGCGTCGGAGAAGCCCGTGTAGTCGAAGCTGGACGGGCGTGAGCGGGCCACCCGGGAGGACGGGCGGGTGCGGGTGCGGGTGCGGGTGCGGGCGTGCGCACCTGGTCATGTCCTTTCCGCAGATGGCGCAGAGGCCACCCATCTGGACCTCGTGCTTGCACTGCTCCTGTACGAGGAGGGCGGGGGTGGTGTGTGCCCTGCGCGCAGAGACGATGTCGCGTTCTTTGATGTTCCAGCGAGCGAGGACGCCGTCGAGGGGGGAGTCCCATGTGCCGAAGCGGATGTCCGGGGGCGCATCCGGTGGGTTCGCGGCGAAGGAGTAGGTGAGGAGGCGGTCGCCGCGGGCGATGGTGTCGCCTGGTCGCGGATGGAGAGAGAGGACGGAGAGGGGGTAGGGGAGATGGGGGGGGAGGTCAAGCGGGGTGGGAGTGGAGGAGGAGGCCATGGGAGAGAGGATTGTTGTGCCAGTGTGTGTGTCTTGTCTTGCCTTGCTGAGCCCGCTCGCCCTCTCTGATATTTCAACTCCCGCCCCGCATCACGGACCCCGGACACTCCATTCCTCTAGCTAACAGTAGTACACAACAGCTTCTCGACGAGCGACACGGCCCCCGCACCGCCGTACCCGTCCACGACCACGTCCACGCCCTCCCGCACCACCGCCCGCGTCCGCTCCCCCGACCCCCACCCGACCCGCCCCGTCCACACCGCGAGGTGCACCCCGGCGTGCACCAGCGCCACCCGCGCCACCCCCTCCGCCATCCCCGCCGGTCCCGCGTACCCGTCCACGAAGCCCCGCAGCAGCGCCCCCGCCCCCGCCCGCCCGTCCTCGCCCTCGACGAACCGCATCACCAGCGCCACCTCCGCGCAGAACTGCCCCACGTCCAGCCCCCCCAGCCCCAGCTTCCCCAGCTCCCAGTCCACCACGTACATCCGCACCCCCTCGCCGTCGCCCTCGCCGCCGACGTCGACCATCACGTTCCCCGGCCAGAAATCCCCCATCGTCATCGTCTCCCTCGACTCCGCGATCTCCCTCACCCTCACCCTCCCCACCTCCCTCAACACCTCCATCGCCGCCTCCCCCACCCCCAACGGCGGCTCGTCCAGCACCCCGACCCCGCTCCGCCCCGCGACCGTGTCCACCAGCCGCCCGTACGTCGCCCACCCCGTCACCCACCGCCCCACCTGTTCCCATCAAACACCTCCAGCGCCCCCGCCTCCGCCGCCGCCCCGCCCTCCCGCCCCCACTCGTGCAGCCCCCGCAGCCCCCCCAGCGCCGCCCCGATCCCCGCGCACACCTCCCGCGACGGCGCGCGCGCCGTTAACAGCTGCTTCAGCGTCACCGCGCCCTCCCCCGCGTCCTCCATCACGATCACGTGCCGCCCCTCGTCGAACAAATACACCTCCGGCACCCGCACGCGCCCCGCCGCAAGCCCCGCCGCCCGCACGCGCCGCATCGCCTCCGCCTCGACCGCCTGCACCGCAGCCCCATCAGCACCCGCAACGGACGTCATTCAACGCACGCAACCCACCTGCCTCTCCACCCCAAACGCAACCCCCCCTGGGCCCGCAGACGCCACGTACCCCCGCGCGTGCTTCACCACCACCGTCCCCGCCCGCCCCGCGCCCCCTTCCCGTTCCGCCAAATACACCCGGAACGTCCAGTTCGCCGTGCCCCCCGCCAGCCCCACCGCTCGCGCACCCGCGAACCGCGTCCCCGCGAGGTACGCCAGCACGCCCTCCGTCGTCGACAGATCCTGATCGTGTTCCGCTTGATGATGAGTCCTCGGACGCCATGTTTTCGAGCGAGGTAGAGTTTATGACGACCTTGTCGATGCTCGACGGCGCTCTTCCGATTCGTGTGCTTATAACGCGTCCTCCCTCCCGGGTCCGGACCGACGCATGACTAGACATATGAGCAATCGACATCCATTCCCGCATCGGCCCCGCGTCGAGTCAGCCCCATAGCATATGCCCATGTGCACGCACTCTCATCCTGGCCCTGGCAAGCCGCAACGCTCACTACAAGAAACAGTGAATTGTCGTGACTTTGCAGAAAGTACAAGTCGTAAAATCAAACGCTACAGCGACAAGCCGAGAAACACACACACAACAAGACGTAAGACACAACAGAACAAGCTACACCTACCCGCACATTCCTCTCTCTCCCTCTCCCCTATCTAGAGCTTGTCGTAGTAGGTATCGAGCGCAGGGATGTCGGGCTGAAGCGTGCGGTCGATCAGCCGATGTCCTCCACATGCGAGCTCGCAAATCACATACCTTGAGACCCTTGCGGGTACGGATGCCCCTGACCAACTCCTCGAGCTTGCTGCCCTTCTCGAGAGGGGCTAGAGAAAAACGCGAATTAAAACGAGGAACATCGATCGCAGTGAAAACAACGCACAGCCGTTCATCAGCTCCCAGTGATCGAACACGGACTGGGGGAAGGCCTGGCCGCCGGTCGCCGCGCGCAGCTCGCCGTTGAACCCGAAGGACTCCATGACGGGCAGGTACGCCTTCACGGTGAACATGGGCGTGCCGACGCGCTGCTCCTCAGAGAAGACCTGTCCACGACGCTTGTTCAGCACGGAGTAGATACCGCCGATGGCGTTCTCCGGGCACTGGATCTCGACTGCACAAAAACGAATCAGCCCCGATCCGGAACTCCTCGAGGACGTGTCACGCACCGAGGTAGACGGGCTCCTGGATACCTGGCGTCGCGAGCAGGCAAGCGGCGTAGGTGACACGACGGCACGTGGGGATGATCTGTCCTCCACCACGATGGATGGCATCGGTGTGCAGCTAACGGGCGAGCGAGATCAGGACAACGCGGTGCGTCGGACACGAAGCCGGACGTACGGTAACATCAAGGACGTTCACGCGAACGCCACGCATCTTCTCCTCAGCGCAGACACCCTCCTTCGTCGCCCACTGGAACGCAGCAATACACGAATCCTTGATTTCGTTGAGGTACTGCACACCCTTGGTGACATCGACGAGCAAGTTGGGGCCGGTCGTGTCGGGGCCGAAACACCAAATCTTACGGGCATCGGTGACGTCCCAGCCATACTCGTCCGCGAGGATACGGGCACGGGCCTTGAAATCGTCACGCGAGGAGATCTTACCGTTCTCGATGGCGAGGGTGAGCTCCTCATCGATCGGCAGGGCCTTGACGTACAGACGATTGTGCTTGTTCTGCGATTTCGAGAGGGCGACGATGGAGGACTCGGCCTTGACGGTCTCACAGTACCCGACCACGGGCTCGGAGATCTTGAGGGGTACACCAGCGTGATCATCTTGGAGATCCTACAAAGCGATGAGCTTGACGTTAAACGCGATCAAAGACGGCTGACGAACCTTCAAGCAAATCTCCAAGTGGAGCTCACCGGCACCGGCGACGATGTGCTCACCGGTGTCAGCAATCCATGCCTGGACGCAAGGATCCGACTTGGAGAGGCGCTTCAAACCTTCGACGAGCTTGGGGAGATCCGCGGCGTTCTTGACCTCGACGGCGACCTGGACGACGGGGGAGACGGAGAACTTCATGACCTTCATGTTGTGGGCCGTCTCGGAAGTAGTGAGGGTACCGGTCTTGAGCAAGAACTGATCGATACCGACGAGGCCGACGATGTTACCGGCAGGGCAGTCCTCGATGGGCTCAACGTAGCGACCCATCATGAGCACGGTGCGCTGGACGGACTTGATGAACAAGTCATCTTTCTTGCCGGGAATGTAGTTGGGGCCCTGGATGCGGATCTTGGGGCCGGAGCGGACGGTACCAGAGAAGACACGACCAAAGGCGTAGAAACGTCCCTTGTCGGACGTCGGCACCATCTTCGAAATGTAGAGCACGAGGGGGCCCTTGGGGTCGCAGTCACGGATTCCAATGGCAGACTCGTCGTCCATGGGACCTTCGTAGAGGGTCTCGCAACGGTAGCGCTGCGCGGTGGCGGGGGAGGGAAGGTTGATGACTATCATCTCCAAGAGGGAGTCACCGGCGGGCAAGAACTTGCGCATGATGACCTTGAGGAGGGCTTTGCCCTCGAGATCACGCTCATCCTGCGCAAGCTTGATCTCGAGCTTCTCGAGCATGGGCGCGATGCTGTCCTTCTTGAAGTTCATGACGGCCTCGAAGATCTTGAAGATGGGGTCCAAGACGAACTGGCTGAACGCGCGCTGCAGGGGCTTGCCGTCGGCGTCTGTGCCCTTGGTCGTCCACTTGCGGGTGGCAGGGTTGAAGAAGTTGTCGCCCCAGAGCTTGACCATCATCTTCTCCTTGTCGACACCGAAACGCTTGGCGTAGCGGGCGGCGAACTGACGGAGGGTGAAACCCCATCCGTGAAGGCCAGAGCCGAAGGCGACGGTACCCTTCTCGGGGTAGACCTGGACGTCACCGAGAACCTCGTCGTGGTAGGTGGAGATGATGACGTTGACAGTCTCGATTGTGCGCTGGAAGGACTGGTAGAGATCCTCCTTGGTCACCTGCAGCTCGAGGAGAGCACGGTCGACCTTGTTGATGATGACGACAGGCTTGATACGCTCGGTCAGCGCCTGACGAAGCACGGTCTCGGTCTGCACGCAGACACCCTCAACACAGTCGACGACGACGAGGGCACCGTCCGTCACACGGAGAGCGGCAGTGACTTCTGACGAGAAGTCGACATGTCCGGGCGAATCGATCAAGTTGATCAAGAACTCGTTGCCTGTCCAAAACGGAACGGAATGACAAAGGATATTAGGGGCAAATCGGGAGATAACTTCGCGAGGCACGCACCATCGGTTTTTTGCTTAATGGAGGGGAGATCGTCCTTGTCGACCTCGAAGTACATGGAAATGGCTGTTGATTTAATCGTGATACCGCGTTCCTTTTCGTCCTCTCTTGTATCTGTGAATCGCATGTCTCCAGCTTTTGACCCGGCGATGATACCGGCCTTGGACACGAGCGAGTCGGTCAGCGTGGACTTGCCGTGATCGACTGTGAAGCACGGTCAGTCGCGGAAGTGACGGAGAAGCTCCTATACTCACCATGGGCAATAACACTCATGTTACGAATGTTCGTCGGCTTGTCCATCAACTGCCGGATCTGGTCTGTTCAACAACCGGCCCATGAGTACTTGGGTGGTAGATCTGCCTGGAAACTGCACTACTTGCCTACGGTGAAGTTACTGTCATGGCGGAGGGTTAATCAGCACACGGAGGGGCCAAGATGTGGGAGGGACGTACACCATGGTGTCTAGATTTTACAGGGAAAAATACACGAAAGTTTGGTTCTGCGAGTCCGTTACAGAGATCGCGGCGGAAAAAGAGCAGAGGGAAATGTTGCAAGCAACCGGGGCCGCGAGACTCGATGATGGACAGTGAGTAAAGTTTTATCAGCCACCTGTTGCTTATCGATGGTGTTTAGGGCAGGTGCCACACCCCCTTGCAATCTCACTTCCACTTTCCACCTCGAGGCCGTGCTCTCTTCGATCGAGAACTCTCATATCATTTTTGCAGACACAACGTTTCCGTACCCGCACAGGCCAGTATCGCGGGAAGCAAGTCTCCGCAGACGAATTAGACGCATCAGGATTTCCAGTACACAGACTATCTACTGTTTTAGGTCAGCCGCGGAGACTAAGGCCGCCTGAGATTGAGGTGCATGCGTATAAAACCCGAATCAACATGATGCGGGCCGTCAAGTCAGTATGGCAGGCCTCCTCCACCCTCAGCTGCGCCCGTTCGAAATCAACCCACAGACGGGGGAGCCGTACCTGCGCCTCGCTCCGCCTCTGTCGAACATCATCATCACCCCGCCGCGCCTATCGGATGCGCCTGCCAAGGTCGAGGCCTTCAACGACCCTCGGGTGTACAGATGGGTGACCAGCCCGCCTTGGCCATACCTGCCTGAGCATGCCGAGCAGTGGTTAACTACCATCATAGAAGAGACGGACGCGGTATGGAACGAGCTGGTGAAGGCAAGCGTCGAGGAGCCCGACGCGGCGCCGAAGATCGTCTCGACCTGCCCGGTGCGAGTCATCCGGGAGCAGAAGGAGGACGGGAGCGACGTGCCCTTGGGCGACTGCGGTTTCATACGGTATAACTTTGATGAGATAGTGGATGTCGACGAGAAACGAAAGCAGTCGGAAGAGAACAGGGCGCGCCCTGTAGGGGACCCGAAGATTATCTGGCAGATCGGAGGTGCGTACCCCAGCGGAAGGACAGGCGACCAGTCCTGAACATCGAGCGGCCTCGCAGACTACCTGACGCCGTCGCACCACGGGCAAGGCATTATGACGGCGGTGATCGGCACGCTGATGCGTGAGTGGGTGATTCCCAGGATGGGGGTGCGACACCTGCGACCGACGGTGTTCGAAGGAAACACAGGGAGCGTGCGGGTGTTCGAGAAGAATGGATTTGTGGTGTCTCGGACGGTGAAGGACGCGGTGGAGGTGAAAAGCAAGGGAGAGTTCCCTGCGTCGACACGGACGATACACGTTCTGGAGTGGAACGCAGAGTAGAACGGGTAATAGCACGGATTGTGAAGTGGTCTCCACGACCGAGACCGAGGACTGCAATAAATTCAAGAGGGGACTGCTGCTGCTGCTGCGCTCGACAAGACAATATTCGAGAGCTGTGCTCTCCAACTGCTTTCTCACGTTCTCTCACCGCCTCTGCAGACGCCATAACTACTGTATACTGTACTCTCTCGCACCGTCCACCCTGTTGCCCCTTTCCTTCCCCTTAACTTATCTTCAACCCACGGCCCCATCCATGGGCCTCCTCCGTCCAGCAACACCGGGCTTCCTTGTCACCCTCATCGCCACAATCCTCCTCGGCGTCGTTTCCTTCTCCGTCCCCTGGTTCAAATCCGTATTTTTCCTCAAAGCATCTCTCTCCGTCGAAAACATAAACGGCTCCGTCACTTTTGGCGTCTTGGGCTACTGTTTGCAGCTGTCCAACGGAACAACCTGCTCAAAAGCCTCGGTCGGCTATGAACTAGGTCTGTCCCAGACTTCCAAGAGCGGAAATTTGTCTCATCGTTCGCCCGACCGCTCACAGACATCAACGCCCTCGTCGGCAACAAGACGTCCATCGAAATACCCAACGTCGTCGTCAAATGGATTACATACGCCCTCGTCCTCCACATCGTCGCCTTCGCCCTAGCCGCCGGCTCAGCCTTCTTCGGCCTCCTCGCCCACGTCCGCGAGCTCTCCATGTCCTGCTTCAGCACCTGCGTCTCCGGCTTCGGCGCCGCCATCGCCCTCCTCGCCTTCATCTTCGACCTCGCCTTCTTCTTCATCGCAAAGTCCCGCATCAACTCCGTCAGCGGTGGCTCCGCCACCATGGGCAACGCCATCTGGCTCACCCTCGCCGCCTGGCTCCTCCTCTTCTTCTCGGGCTGCTTCTACGGTCTCGGCCGCTGCTGCATCCGCCGCCGTCCGCGCGACGCCTACAACAAGCGCGAGAACAGCGACCGTTGGAACCCGCCCGCGGGCGGCAACGGCACCTACGACGACCCGCTGCGGCTCGACGCGGTCAAGGCAGAGGCGGACAGGAAGGCCCGGCAGAAGCAGGGTGAGCAGGGTCTGCCTGCGTTCCAGGAATACGACCCGACGCAGCCGCTGACCCACGGTGGAGACGACGAACACCCGTCGCTGCACTACCAGGACGCGGCCCCAGGCGCCGGGCAGCAGGGATACGCGGGCGGCTATGCGCGCGCGGCGGAGGGCACGCGGGCCGTGGACGAGTACTACGCGCCGTCGAACCAGCAGGCGAATTCATACCCGCCGCAGCCAAGGCGGCAGGCCACAGGGGGCTCGGCGCACACGCACACCACGTCGGGGTACGCGCCGTCCCAGGTCGCCTATGTGCAGGGCACTTCCATCACCTCATCACCGCCTCCCGTCCCCCCAGTGGCGAATACGGGCTACTGGCGGCCGACCACACTCAGTACCCCTCGCAGGTCGCCCAGTATGACCATGGCCAGTATGCGTCACAAAACACCCAATACGGGGACGATCAGTACGGAAACAATCCATTCGGGAGCAACGCAGGCGCCTCCACATGTAAGCACATCCTTGTCGCCTTCGTCGCTATGCTTCTAATCGATACATCCTAGACAACAACGTCGCTGCGCCGCACGCGCAGTACGCCGCACGCAATGCCTACTCCGACCCTTACAACCCCTACGCACAACCGCAAGAACCAGTCCTCCACCCAGACACCTACAACAACACCGGCCTCCTCTACACAGCCCCGAGCCCCGCTCACCCCGAACCGAGCGCCTACTTCCCCCAATCGACGCCAATACAGCCGCCATCACAGCCAACACAGCAGCCAACGCGCAGCTACACGCTCGGCGGCGGCGGGTACGGCAGCAGCTCCGTCCCCGACATGGGCGACCAGCACGCCGCCGCGGCGGCGTACATGCCATATGCGGGCGGCTCGTCGGCGGCGCCGGTGGTCAACACGAGCGTGGGCCACGCGGTGGGCGCGCCGAGCCCCAGGGGCCCACGGCCGTTCTCGCAGAGCTCGGTGGACGGGGGGCGCTACGACGACAGTCCGCCGGTGTACGACGCGGCGACTGCGCAGCCTGCGGGCCAGTGGGGCGCGAAGCGGTGATCGGGCGGGCCCAGGTTGCCCAGGGTTGCCCTCGTGCTCGGCGTGTGACGGGCAGACGGACTTTTTCTTGTACGTTGCGTTGTACGACTGCGGCGGCTATTTGGCGGCGAGCGAGGGGCATCCTGTGCGATCCCCCGTGTACGTACGTGCGTGCGTGCTGTGTACATCGGTATCTGCTTTTCTGTCCACATCTTGTCTAGCTTTCGGTTCTTTCGTTTCTCGCTTTTCGTATTTCACTTCGTGATTTGCAATGGACTGTAGCTTTTCGACGACGATATAACGACATGTTCTGCGTGCCTGATCCGGTCTCCCTTCCCTGTTCCCTCAGATCGATCCGCCAGGTGCTGTGTACTGCGAGTAGTTCAAGATGTGCGAATCGTACCCTTGATGCCTGCCTTCACACCTCGTTCGATAATCGATAAAATCCATTCAGAAACATACAAAAAAGCAAAAAGTCTACAGCGCTATTTTTCTTTCACAGCTCGTCTCTCCACGGGGCGCGCTCGTCCCGCGATTTTGGCGGCTCGGACGACAGCATCGTCCCGAGGAAGTCGTGGATGATGTCCGCCGCAGCGATGCCGGTAATATCGGCTAAACACAGCGCAAGACGGGGGTCAGCGTCGGTCGGCGCTTCGTTTTGGGTCAGCGTGAGGACGTACCGTGGTCGTATGCGGGGGCGACCTCGACGACGTCGGCGCCGACGAAGTTGAGGCCCGCGAGGCCGCGGATGATGCGTTTGACCTCGCGCACGGTCCATCCTCCCGCCTCCGGCGTTCCGGCTGGAGTCGTGTGAGTACCGAATCTACTGTTCACAAAGCAAAGGACTGACTGGCAGGTGCCAAACCGGGGTCTATGACGTCTATGTCGAGGCTGCGTAAGACAAAATGTTAGCGACGGACTCAGAAAACGCGGACACCTTCGGGAATCTACCTAAGGTAGACGGGGCTGTCCCCGATGCGCTGCCTGATGCGTCTGATGACTTCGTTGATTCCAATATCGTCGATGTCATCTGTCGAGACGATCTTGAAGCCGACGTCTTCGTCGTTCGTGATATCCGCACCGCCCTGGTCGAGTCGACACTCATCAGCACGCTCCAGCCACCGACGCGCCGAGGGAGGTACTCACCGCCATCTTGCAGCGAATTCCAGCATGGACGCTGCTGTTAGACATCAGGCCCTCCTCCCACGCGACGTGGAAGAAGCTACCGTGCGTGATGCGGGACTGGTCTGTGGACGACCCCGGGACGGGGAGGTACCCCCACGTGTCGAGGTGCGCGTCGAAGTGGATGACCGAGACGGGGCCGTAGACCTTGTTCAGGGAGCGCAGGATGGGGAGCACGATAGTGTGGTCGCCTCCGAGGCTGCAACGCCGGGTCTGTCAGTACGCAGGCGATGGAACGTGGGATCGGGGTGGGAGACGGGACTGACGTGACGATCCTGGGATGCGCCTTGCCGTCCTTGGCGAACATGCGCTCTGGAGGGTCCAGAGAAAGCGTCCGTGCCACGGGTCTCGCGAGCAGAGTGGAGTACGCGACCTCCATTTGATCCAGGGCCAAGGCATTGTCAAACGCGCTCAGCGGGACCTGGGTGCACGATCACGTCTTGGACCCTAAACGTTGATTGTCCCACTCACATCGCCGCAGTCGATGACCTTGGTTCCCAGCCTGTACGGGTCCATTCCCCACGAGAGCGTCCACGCGCGCTCGCCGTGCTGCCGGCGGCTCCCCGAGCGGATGCCGAACGGCCCAAAGCGCGCGCCCGGCCGGTACGAGACGGCGGTGTCAAACGGCATGCCGAGCACGGCGATGTCGAAGTCCTTGGTCTCGTCCTCGAGGCAGCGGTGGTAGTCGAGGTGCGAGAACGAGAGCGGGCCCGTGTACCCGAGGTCGACCTGCTTCCCGTACTTGACGAGCCACGTCTGGGCCTCCTGCGCGTCTGCGGCCGCGACGGGGGCGGAGAGGCGGGCCTGCTCGTGCGGATGTGCGTGCGCGAAGGCCGCGAGAGCGAGGGTGAGGAACGCGCTGGTCAACTTCATCGCGGACTGGGTGCGCGGGAGTGGGAGACGGAGGGTGCAACGCTCTATCTCATCGTCGTGCCTCGGCTTTAAGTAAAATGGGGATGATGTTTCGGACCGCGAGAGGCCCTTAATGACTGCCTCCTTCGATAAGTCGGTATATCTCTGTGTATCTCTACGGCTGGTCGCCTACGGCAAAGCCATGCAGATAGTCAAGGTGTCCTAGGGTGTCCTGTGCTCAAGTGAGATAGGTTGGAACTTCCCAGCAGCAACAGAGCTATTCATGGCTCATACCTAGGCGCTGCACGGGAGGCCCTTGAATGCGAAAGATGTTTTTGAGAAGCCTCTGCGCGCGGGGAAGATGATAAGGAGGCATTTCAACGCCGTTGCTGATAAGTGGCTGCTGATGCCAGCCGGAACGAACGCCGTGATCCAAGCCGCCGGCAACCTCAAGCACTATTGTTCCTGGATTTCGATGGTATACAGTACACAGAACGCGTTCGCGCACTTCGATAGTCTATCCTACGAGGTCTGCACTCACTCCCTATCCCATAATCCTCGCAGACGTCTTTCTCAAGGGCGAAACGATCCACAGCCTGCGATTCCGTGCGGTCTCCCCCAGCCCCTCCGCCTGTGACCTCGTCGTCCCAATCACGCGCACCCTCCTGATCGGCTCCGGCGAGTCGTCGACCTCGGCCTCCTCACCGCGGTCCTGCTCCTCCAACTCGTCTTCCCTCAAGTCGAATTCCTCGCTCACCTTGCTCGGGACTGGCGGCGGCGATGAAGCCGGCCCACCGCCGGAGAACAGGGCCATCGGGTATTTCATGGCGGACGAGAGCTTCTCCGACGCATCGTCCAGGAATGTGCGCGGCTTGCGCATCGGCATCGCGGTCAGGTGGAACGCCTTGTGACGCCACGTCGTGTCGTGCGTGTCGGTATCGGGGTATGTAGGGTCGACCTCGTACTCGGCCGTGATCTCGCCCGTCTCGGCAGAGTAGTGGAAGTGAGGGAGGGGGTGGGAGTACGCGTTGGGGAACGGGTGGGAGATCGGGCGCCTGTGACGAAGGACGAGACGGCCGTCTAGGTAAGGAGAGGTCAAGAACTGCACATGTGTAGGCGATCCTCGTAACAGAATCGTCTACCTTCTACATCGAGGGCGTGCCCCGAATCCCGCGAGCAGAGTGCACCGGCGGTGTCGATGAAGAATACCTGGTATAGATGTGTTCAACCATCTGGACGCGTACATCCCGGTTGACCATACCTGATTGTTGGATTCCGGGCTCCTTAAAGCTATGTACAGGCGACTATTAGAAACCAACAGGACCTTCACAGCCAAATCCGAACGACGTACTCTCAACAAGGGAAGTCTCCTTCGAGGGCCATAATATGATCTCCTTGCCATCCTCGTGAGAATCTTGCGCAACGTCGAGCAGCCTGTTCATCGCTACAGAGCGAATGATGAAATAGCCTTGAGGGAAACCATAGTTCTCCTCGGCGGGATTAGAGCTTGTGGCGGTCATGGTGTACGATGGGGAAAGCGAAGAGACAGGGAAGGATCCAAACAGGGGCTTTTAAGGTGACAGGGAACGTACAGCCCGAGGCTTACGCCCAATGGCCAGGGCGCTCGGCGAACAACGCTTCGGAACAAGTGTACAGCTTTCATCCTGTAGCCTTAAGCCACCGCCAAAGAAACAATCGAGTGAACGTACAAATAGCAGCAACAAGCGGTGAACAAAGTACACAAGTTCAAACACAACAGTGGATTCAAGCACAACAAGAAATAAGTAACCACCTCAATTCATCTACTCCTCGTCTTGCTCATCAAATGAGCCGGGGATCCGCATCCTCTGCGACTGAGACACTTCGCCACTCTGGAGCCTCTGACGCTCTAGATAGTCCTCGAGCCTACCCGGTGCCATCTTCGTGAGCCCCTTCCATTCGTGCCGCGCGACGCTGCTTCTGCTTCCCATGGTGCCACTCTCCCACCCAGCACTCAGGATGACAGGCTCCTGTTTTGGGAACACCTCAGGTCAGAGGGAGGTCTTCCAGTGGCTGAGAAAAATCCGTACCCTCGAATGCCAGCTCACGTCGCGCACACATACTTCAGCGCGGGCACCAGAGGTCTGATCCGGTTCCGGCGCCGAGGGATCGAAAGTCATGGGTAGAGTGCGTGAACGGTCGAGAACCTGTACAACGCGTCCATCCAAGGACCAGATCTGTGGTGACGATAGATATTGAGCAACGATAAGGGAAACATATGATCACCACTCACATGAATTCTGCCATCTGCTGATCCAGAATACAAGTACTGCCCGCCTGTCGTCTCGGCTGGACTGAAGTGACACCGAATGAGTGTCGACAAAACGGTATGCCCTCGGTATGTCATGACACTGCAGTCCTTAGGATGGGCGAGTACTTTGGGCTTCGGATAATGTCTATAGCTGAACCCATAAAGATTCAGATGACAAGCACAGTTTGACGAAATATCGAAATATAACCTACCGATAATCATAGCCGGGTATGCCATATGATATGTTGCGCACGTTTTCATATTCTTCGTTCGTGCGCATCTTGCGCAAGTCCCACAGTCGAAGGGCTTGGTCTTTGCCGTTCGAAATGATATAACGCCCATCGCCCTTTGCGGAAACGTTGGTGATGCCTTCCGTATGTCCTATTAGCACGCCGGAGGGCCGCTTGGAGGTCCCCAATGACCGCCGATCCCTTTGTTACAAGACCATTGAGGTTTGCATGCAGATGACGGTGCGGCTCACGTACCAGACTTTCAAGAACGTATCGTCTGAAGCGCTGATCAAGACGTTGCCTGACGCAGTGTCGGCCCAGCAGCAGCTATTCACGTCATCGTCATGCGCGTTGATTCTGACTGTGCGACGATCCGCCAGCAGATCATAGACTGCATCGTGAGATCAATGTTAGCTACATTGAAGCAGAGGGCACAATTTGCTCCTACCGAAGATCATCCCGCTACCCCCCGCAATTACTTCGTTCCCGTCTGCGGAGAACCGACAGCTGTAAATACCAAAGCTCTCCTCACCCCAGCGCTGCCTGTCTCTGTCTGAAAGACGTATGGGCTTCTGGACCGTAGAGGAGTCGGTCGTGGTAGTCATGTACACTGTTGGCGTCTGCGCTTTGTTAGATATGTCGCCCTCTGGATAGAGAATGAGCTTACAATAGATGAATAGATAATCCTTCACGTTATACGATATACGATATGCATTAGCGCGAAGTAATGTCTGCGTATATGCTCACCTCTCGTTGTCGGGGCTGAGATGGGAATCGGTGATAGTCCAACGACCAGGATGTCCGTTGATAGTTTTGATCACCTTCATCGTTGTTTCATGATCAGGGGAACAAACCCATGGCGTCCTCGAAGTGGGGCAGGGCGGGGTGGAGGTTTAATTGGAGGGGCAGTGGTATCGTATACGTGCAAGCGAAAATCTGATCAAGTGTAAGCGCCTGTCGTTACTGTCATGCAACGGGCAAGCACATACCTTGACAGCATGTGTAATAGAACATTGAATCTATAGAGAGAATCGTTTGATGATTCTGATATGAAGTGCCTGGTGCACGCACCGTTAGAGAATTGGCCAGAATAAATATTGTGATCATAAGAAGCGACAGCGGTTCCGTTGGTGTTAGGAACAAGAGTCTGTAACACGAATGAATGTAATCACATACGGAGTGATGCACACGATGCTTACACTTGTGATGTCTTCGCGATAGGTCCTTCGCAATCTGCTCCGCCTCGCGAGCAATGCTTTGGCGACGTTGTCTCTTTTTCTTTGAGCGTCTATCTTTCGCTGAACACGCCCAAATTCTCCGCTCATCAAGAGGTCCACTCCCGCCTTCTGCGGTTCCTCCACCGGGGTGAACCACTTGCCACTGCTGCGTGGAGGACGACGGCGATCCCAGACAGGATCGTACGCTCCATCATCCTCGTCCTCGTCCTCGTCGTCATCAACATCATGGTGATGAGCATTCTGCATGCGAGTCACGCGCATGGGTCGGGCTCCCAGTAGTCGCTGCAAGACCTGCAGAGTTGCAGGTGAAGCGATACCAGCCGATTGATTGACCTCTTGCTCGGCTTGGCCAGTAAGTGCATGAAGCTCAACCATAGCTGCAGGGTTCAAATTGAGTTACCGATGCAAGTGCAGTGAGAAAAGGGTAACATACTGCGAAGAATATCGCCTAGCGCCTCCGGGGAATCGTTCCCATCGTCGGCTTCACGCTCAAGCTGATCTTCGAGGTCCATCTCGAGGTCATAATCTTCCTGTCAGCATTGTCATCAACGTATGAATCGTCCTCATCGTCCTCGTCACCGATATCTATCTCCCAATCTTCTGGCATGTCGGCTGCAGGTGGGAAGGAGGAACACCGATGGATGCTGAGCAATACCTCCGACCCACATGTCATACTTCAGGTTTACTTAAGCATCACCTGTAACAGGGGCTTCGGGACGGAGTCTGTGAATGCCGGACCCCGGACACTTTGCGGTAGAGCCCATGATGATTATCAGCTCCGAACAAATATGTGGCTGAGGTGTGTTCGAGACGCCACCTGAGCCACTTCCTGCTCAGTCTTGAAACAGCGACTTCAGTCCTTGTAAGTGGTTATAATTCATCGCTGAAGCCCCCTTCCCTTTGGCCTATGGCTTCAGCACCCATCATAATATCCGCGGACGAAATTAATTGCCTCATCCACGCGTACCTCCAAGACTCTGGTACATAATCCTGCTTTCCTAGTGTCACACTCACCACATGCTTCCTTCTTCGAATCTGCCTAGGTTTCCAGCATTCAGCCTACGCAATTCGCAATGAAGGTCGCCTAGACCACTCCCCTCACTTCACGAAGCACATACCGCGGGGTGAGCTTGTCGATCTTCTGAGTAAAGCGCTGCTTTACATGGAGGTTGAAGCTCATCACGCTGGAAACACGCTCACTGCCAACTGTAAAACTGGCTTCTCCCTCCTTGACTCGCACGTGTGTTCCTTGGATGCCAGTGTCACTGCCAGCGTCAACTTGTCTATCCCCACACCTGTGCCTGCGCCGTTAGAAAATGAGCTGCCGTCTGCGAAAGGCACAGTTCAAAAGCGAAGGTCTCCCATGCCGGCGCTGGAGGACACTCGGTCCGAAAAGCGCCAGAAGAGGGGTCTTGAAGACCAGAGCTCGTTCATAGATTCCACAAACCTAGCTTCCAATTGTATGTGTTGCCCTTGTCGTGTCTTTGCTCACCTCTTATCAATTCCATCTCTGCTCACCTCTTACCTTCAAATTCACCTTCGCGACAATGCTTACACTGTGTTCTCAGACCTGAGCGCAAAGAGAGATGATTCCAGAGCCATTCCCTCTGAGGACGTCATTATGAATGATCAGTCTGTCAAGAAGACAAAACCTTCCATATCTCCAGCACTCGTCGACGATGACATCGATTCGGGAGCAATACAACTCTTGCACGCACACAAGACAGAGGTACGTTTCACATATAGCTGATCCACTGTACGCAACGACATCCTGATTGAAAGGAAACTAGGTGTTTGTGTGTGCGTGGAATCCCGCTCAACCTGAGCTGCTGGCATCAGGGTCAGTAAAATTATGAATATGATTTTGAGCATCTTCTTAACAGTCAAAACATCATCTATAGGTCTAAGGACGCCATCGTCCACTTGTGGAACATGTCGGAGCCCATTCCTGACGAGGTTGACACCCCACCCACCGGTGACAACCCGCTCACATTAGCGTATTCAACGAACGGCGCACAAGCTGATCTAACATCGCTGGATTGGAATCGAGACGGACCCTCCTCGCTATCGGTTCCTACGATTCTGTATTGCGAGTGTGTACGTCCTCGGGCAAGTTGTACTTCTCTAACGACAAACATCAGGTTTGATGACTATTCTATGATCAAATGCCTAACGCTCATTGTCATTTTGTCATCCAGGGTCCAATTTTCTCGACGCGCTTTCTCCCACTGGACGATGGTTGCTGACTGCTAGTTTGGATGGCACAGCGTGTATATGGGATATCAAACAAAAAAAGCTGTTTAGTCAATCTAAACGTCATGGAGGTGACTCTCGTTCACGCTGAATGTTTATCATCTCTGATCTAGCACAGATTGCTGCTTGGACGTTGACTGGCTTGACGATGAAACTTTTGCTAGTTGCGGAGCTGATAAAATGATTCATCTCTTCGGCTTGGGTGTGGATGAACCATCAAAACCTTCCAGTGAGCACGTCGCGTCTGTGCATCATCACCCCATTCACATGGATAACTAAGGGGACATGAGAGCGAAATCAACCAAATTAAGTTTGATCCATCGGGGACTCTCCTCGCATCGTGCTCGGACGACCGTTCCACGCGCATATGGAACGTATATCCTGTCCTTTCGGGGAACAGAACCCTTGTGACTCCTGAACCGCTTGTTCTGGAGGGCCACAAAGGTGCTGTGAGTGGTATTGGTTGGTGCCCAAAGACGGTCGAGGGAAAGCGCATGCTCCTTGCCACGTATGTATCTACTTTTCATGATCCACGCCTAAGTCGTCGAGCTATATACATCCAGGTCGTCATTCGATCACACGGCGCGACTTTGGGATGCCGCCTCTGGCGCGTGTCTCCAAGTTTTTACAAATCACAAACGACCGATCTACACCCTGACCTGGAGTCCGGATGGCCGATGGCTGTCGACTGGTGGCGGCGACGGTTGGCTTCATGTATATGATCCTCATGTTCGTCTTCGTCTTCGTCTTGTCTGGCACGCAATCTCTCACCGACGTTCGGGCACAGGAGAGGAAAAAAGTATGGTCATGGCGGTCCGAGACGCAGAAACGCGGGATCTTCGAGATCGACTGGCAGCAGTCGGGGGACGTTGACCGGATTGCGCTGGCCCTGGAATCGAAGAAGGTTGGGATCATAGACATCTCGAAAATCCCTGCGCTGCAGAGAACCATGCGGTGATTGGCTTTTGTTGTATCGACTATTAATATGTAGTAATTTCTTCCGTGGCATCCATGTATGTACCTCTTGTTTTCTACGTTCCTGGCATATCCCTGCGTTTTCCGTCCACTTGATGCCTGCCTGCGGCCTGGACCCCAGAGCACTGAGTCACGTGAAAGTGATGTAATTGCCGACGCCGAGCTCATACGCGTGAGTTTCGGCATTGAACGACCTGCAGCTTCGCTCAGACTTGCTCTCCACCCATCTCACACTCTCTCGTCTCCATCAACTGCAACCTGCAACAATGTTGCGAGTGGGTGTCTTTGCGTCCACTCGTCCATTTCTACGGCCGGCTGTCAATCAAGTGCACGCTGGCCCGCCTTCCCTCCTCGTTCCGCACCTTGAGCACCCGCACGTCTCGCTCGAGCATCCTCGATGCTCTCAAAAAGCGATCGAGTGGGTCCTCGGCATTTTCGCCCTCCAAGCCGTTTGCGCGCAGTGTCATGAACGATGCTGTAGTCGTGCGTCCGACGAAGGAGGAAGCCTGGAAGAAATACGCCATTACCGCCGTATGTTACCTCCTTACCATTTGTGTCCCTGAATAGTCATACACATGGTCGTCATCTGATAGGCTACTGTCGCCGGAACTGTCATTGGCGTAGAAGCCTTCCTCAACCGCGATACTCGGGACTCGCTGTCGGCAGCTGAACAGTCGTACTTGCACGACTCGTTCAAGTACACTGGTGGTGGCCTTGTCCTGACAGCCCTGGCTGCGCGGAGCATGTTCAAGGCTGGCCTCCCCTTCCGCATCATGGCGGCTAACCCATGTAGACATTTCTTTCCTCCGGGGATCGCATTTGAGTAGGCTGATAGGACTTTGACTAGGGCTTGTGCTCGGCGTCAGTCTCGTTGGCAGTATTGGTAGCATGATGGGTGTGTTCTACACGCCCCCAGAGAAGACTGTTCAGAAACACGCTTTTTGGCTCGTGGGTAACCCTATGATGTCTGCGCTCTCCTATGACTGACATAATAACATCCGTCAGGCGTTCAATGCGTGCCAGGCGGCAACCCTGAGCCCTCTCTTCTTCTTGAGCCCTGCTATCCTGTCTCGTGCTGCCTTGTATACATGTGGTGTCGTCGGCTCTCTGTCTTACGTTGGTGCTACCGCGACGTGCGTACAAACGTCTTCCTGTTTCAACGAATTCATCAACGTCTGATCGTCGATCCGTGAATAGAAATGACAAGTACCTTTACATGGGCGGCCCCCTCCTTGCTGGTGTCACCGTCGTTGCACTCAGCTCACTAGCCCCGATGGCCCTCCCTCTCGGCATCCGCGGTCTAGCCATTACCGAGTCGATATCTCTTTACGGTGGTCTTGCTGTCTTCAGCGGTTTCGTTCTCTTTGAGTAAGCTTTTTCCTCAATCCTTGATCACCTTCCCGTCCGACGCTTTGTATTTAGCACCCAAAAGATTCTCCAGCACGCTCGCATGGCAGAGCGTGGGGCTATGACACCTGATCCTATGAGGGAATCTGTCAGCCTCGAGCTCGACATGATCAATATTTTGTACGTTCTTCATGTTACAAATGTAGTGCCGATTGATTTCTGACCTTACCCTGCCAGCATCCGTATCGTTCATATCCTGGCTATGCAGAGAAACAGCAAGAAATGATCAATGAGCTAACTGACGTAGTGGCCGTGTAATTGTATGAATTTGTTGAATCATTCTAGTATGCCATTGCTGTATCCCCGTTCATTAATTCCACAAGCATTTGTTCAGTTTGAATTTTGTGCATGCCATTACTGACGAAGGCCACCAGACCTTTCCGTAAAAAATGCAACGAATAGTACGTAAGTACCATGAAAAGGTCCCTGATACTCAAAACACAGAAACCAAATCAACACAGAAAAGCCCAACGACTCGGTCCTATCAACATGCCTACGACTGTTCCTTGCCCAACCGTTCCAATGCCTTTACGAACCCTTCGGGGTCCCAAATCTCCGTCCCACCATACGTGAGCTTCTTTCCAGTCTTGCCGGCCCACTCCTCCAGGTTCCCATACTCAACATAGCCGGCGCCGCCGACCATGAACACCGTGCCCTCCTGGAACGCCATGCGTCGCGCACGGGCAGCACCACCTACTGGCCCTGACACACCATACGGATTGGCGTTGCTTGTCCGCGGGGCACGAGGGTCGAGAAAAACGTATTCATCAGTTTCCTGAAGGGACTGGTTCGAGGCCGAGGAGGAGTCCATGAGCGCTTCCGTGAGCCGAGTGACGGTGAAAAGTTTGTTTGTGGGGAGGAAGTTTTTGACTCCAGAAATAAGGTCCCCCAGGCCTCCGCCTTCGAAACGGCCGGCGAGCTGTGAAGGTACATTGAAGCGTTAGACGAGGGAAATGCTGCAGAGGAATCGGGGTAACATACACGATTGCTCAGAGAACTGAATCCTCTGAAAATATTATCGCCTTGGCCCCCTCCGCCGAGAACTGGCGTCGCGCCACCAGCAGCGGCGCTGGGTACAATCATACGAGAGATTTCTCTCATCCTCCTGACGTACTCGAACGCATCGACATCGGCCCCCGCTTTTTTGAGCTCGTTCTCGAGCTCTGCGATGTCATCCTTGGAGATAGCGTTGTCCGGAGAAGAGAGGTAGAACACGAGGACAAGGCGGAGTTTGTCGACTGCGTTGGGTTGGCCCTCTGATTTCGATGAGCGGAGGATTTCGAGGACGGAGGCTACCGTCTGTCACGATGAGTAGGCCTCAGAAGCGATGCAGAGGTCAAGGCTTCGTGAGCTTACCTGCTTGTTGATCGCCTCTTCAGTGCTGAAAAGCTCGTCCATACCGCGTTTCTTGATCTCCTCAAGAAGAGCAGTGGCGATGTTCATATGTGTGTCTAGTGTGGCCTTGCGCGCGGTGAGCTCTGGCAGTTGAGTGATAGCGGTCTTCAGATGTGCAGCATTTGTCGAGAGATCCCTGCGCCGAAATGATGTTATTATTATCCGACTCAACGGCCGGGAACAATACTGACAGTTGGGAGATGTCATTGACATCGCTGACGCCAGTTGATCTCGTGAGCTCGGCCGCGTCTTGCTTGTACCGGTTCAGTTCGGTGTCAATATCTTCGGCCACCTGTGGGAAAGGGTTGGCAGCATGCTTGGCCCAGAAGAAATCCTTCGAGTCGAGGTCGTAGGACCTCTTCTGCGGCTGAGTAACGACTACGCGGTTCAGCTTCATCTCGAGACAATCTGAGACAAGAGCTTGATATGTCCAGCCATGTGACATCATAGGGACAAGGTCGACGTTCCTGTCGAGGATCAATAACACTGAGATTCTAATCTCAGAACGCGAATGGAAGCGAAGCACCAAGATCACTTACGTGGCCGCTGCAGATTCGACAAGCCCACCGTGTCTTGAGAAAACAAGGAAGGGCCATGTGAGCGAGACGCAGTAAGGATGGAGTCGCGTATGAGCGTTTCGAGCTTCTTTGCGATCATCTCAGCCGCGTTTCCTTTCGGCGCGCGGATGATAGGGACTTGACCTGTTTATTCCGTCAGTACGCAAGTCACTCATACGCGTCTAAGAGCATACCAAGTGTGGCGACGGTGCTAAACAAGCCATTGGCGATCCGCTCAATTCCGCTTCTATATGTTGCTCTGAGGAGGATGGAGAGTTGAGTATGTGGTAGGAGGATGTGGGGTGGGATGGCCCGGGTTGAGGCTGTACCGATGGTGGAGGTGGAGGTGGAAGAAGGGAGAAGAGAGACGCTGAGGGTGCGATGAATGACAAGTACTGGTCAACCACCTGATGAAGGTAGAATTGTGAGTCACGCGTCAAACACGAGCATTGGGAGCTCATACCTCTTCGACCAGCTCCCCTGTGCCATCCCTTGCAACCGCGGCCGCCAGCTCCTCCAACAATGACCGCGGCAGCGGCCCCGAGAAATTGAGGTGGTACGAGGCATACAAGCCCTTCTCCAGGTCCTCTGCTATGCGTTTGATATTCGGGAGTGTCGGAGAGACAAAATAAACCACGGGGACGTCGGGCAGAGGTGGTCGAGGTGAGTGCAACTGCCTGTGGGCGCAATGAGAGGGTGCTATTAGAATGGGCCAGGAATACCTCAAAGAATGATACCATACACATGAAGGGTGACGCCAATATCGCGTAGGTCCTGAACGCGTAAGACCGTCGCGAGCACATCCTTGGTCTGTTGGTCGAGGACAAGGATCTTCCACACTGGTGGACCTGTTGTAGGCACTTTGAGACCGGTGCCCGATTTGCCCAATGACGCGGCTGCTGTACCCGTGGACTCCACCGGGTTATTCAGTTGAGCAGTGAAAGTAACGCGTTCGTCTGCGCTTGCTGTAGCGTTAATGGAGCAGTTGCCTTCGTTGGTCCGTGATGAGCTGCTGTACGAGGAGACGATTGGACTGTCGCTCACTTGTTTCAGGGCGTTGCTCGCCATAATTGAATCTTCAGTTGTGAAAGAGCAATCTGTTTGACAGACCGCTTGCCCTTGTCAATACTATTGGACCCGAACCTAAACGCGTGGGGTTTACAAGTATGTCGTAGCAGTGACCGCTTGATTCTGAGCGCGCCAATCCTAGGAATTTCCATATTCAGAAACATGAACACGTGGCGCTATGTTCAGCCCGAAATCTATTCTTGTCCCTCGACAACCCTCAGCTTGCGCTGAAGCCTTTCGAGCGGTTATGATTCTGTATCTCTCCACTTCCCAGCATCAGATTCTTCATAGATACAGCGCTGCGCTAGACGCGTGACCAGAATACAATGCTTCCTTGCAACCAATCATCACGCAGAGAACAATCTCTTCGCAACGAAATTGATCATGGTTAGCGGTATCAGTTGATATTTAGCTCACACATAGACCCTTGGGTGGCGTCTAGTTTGCCGGCTCCACCTCAAGCATCCCTTTCTTTCATTCCCCATCTCCACCGTGTAGGATACTTGCTTCCATCCCAGTGAGTTATGCTACATCACCCAAGACAAACACTTGAAAATGACCATATCTAGAATGGGTTGCATTCCAAGCAAGCAAAAGTTCCTCGACGAAATTGAGTCTTCGCGCTCGCCGGAAAAGAGGTCAAAGAAAGCTGGCCCTGCATCACCGGTCGTTGAAGGCGAGCCAGCACCATGGGTGACTGGTCATCAGGTCTTTTCGCTCAGCGAGTTGAATGAGACGAAAGACAATGGCGTTGTCGTCATGAATGAGAAGTCTTCGTAAATGGCGTCCATATCATGTTGCTGTCCAGAGCATTTGAGTTTAGGTGTGCCTTTATGTTCACTTTCCCTTGAATGAAGGCGATGATTCACGGGGCCGCCTAGACCTCTTCAAGCCTTTAAGGACATCTATCCTGATACCTTTCTCCTCCCGTATCCGCACATTCCTTTTCCATCACCCATCCACATAGTTTCGTCGAAAATGTTCTCAAACTGCTCTCCGGTCTACAGGATAACGACTCAATCTTCCACTCTTTCACATGTATTCCATAATAGCTCTCGATGAGAACACTTTGCTATCACAGTCCGCGTTTCTTTCGATTTCTCGATGACTTTTGGTGAGTGTTTTGCTTCTAGGTCAGCAGTTCTCGATCGGAACCATAACCGACCATAACCCTCCATAACCCCGCATGCGATAAATGCCTCCGCGTGCGGTATAAGACGCAGTAGCCTTGGTAACCTGACTTCATACACGAAAATGATAATCTTGACTCTAATTCTTGTCACACCACGCGTCAGTTAACATATGACACTGCGCAGGCTTGCAGCGTTGCGAAATCCTGCATTGCGCGCATTTTTTATATGTTCATAGTATAGAAAAACGGCCAAGCGGAGATTATTCGGACGGTGTGGTGATCGGGGTACAGATCTGTTGTGCGAGCGGATTTGGGTTGGAGACACGGCTGCGATCATGCTCTGACCTGCTCTGACCCACGAAAATCTTCTCTATTTTATACCATCTCACGACACGACACGAGCTCTTAGAGTCATCCAGGATACCTTAGCTACCTCCAAGTCATGACTGCGCAGTCGTGGACAACCAACCCAGGTCGACGCGCTTTTAACGAACTCGGTCATGACGTTCGAAAACGATGGAGCACGGCGACACAATCTCAGACGCTCACCGAATTCTCATCTATAACACCACCGTCTACGAGTCTGCCTATATCTCCATCGATACCTATCCCTTTTTCGTCCGCTAATGCTTCTTTCACGACACAGCAGCCCGTACCCTCTGCCTATTCCTCCAGCTCCGAGCTCCCTTCGAGCTCACAGACACTTTCTACACGGACCTTTACGACTACTATTCCCCAGACCTCTTTTCTTCCTTCTACGACAATCACGTACTCTGTACAAACCGTTTTATCTGCGGCCACCCCCGTTAGCTTGGCCTCGAGTGGGCAGGGCGTATGTATTGGGGACAGGCTCGACGCGTCCGCTGACGGTCTCCTCGCTACAATCGTTCTCTCTAGTGCTATTGGACTCTTCTTATGGGTAAGCGCTTTGCATTTGTTCGCGTTGAATCGCGTCTGACTTCTTTTCAAGTTATTATTCGCTATTCTGCGCCCTCGCTTTCGTCAAATTTATAGTCTTAGAGAGTGGTTTGTACAGCAAGAGTGAGTCTTCGTATCTACTGTCTTAACCCACTGTCCCCTCAGCGCTCAAATTCCGCAGTCTCCGCCCAAAGCCACTCAAGCCCACACTGTGGGCGTTCTTATCTCCTCCCGTCCCACTTGTTCCTTCCATTCCGGTAGACGTATCGGACGCAGGTGCATCCCCCGTTGGGGACGCGCACCTCTTTCCCTCCGATGAGCAGCTTAGCCAACGCACGCTGTGGGTATGCTTCCTCCTGTCATCGGGCTGGTCGATTCTCGGTCTTGCCGGCGCTTTGCCTCTATACCTAGTATCCACGCCCTGCATTCAAGAGTCCGCTAGTCAACCTCGATTCACAGGTTTCCTTTCGACCCTTCAGGATCTCAGTCTACTACGTCTGCTGCAACTTCTCGACGATAGGGACATCTCGATATCTAACTCCCGCACTCAGACACGAGCCATAGTGGATGGTAACGATGTCGCGAGCAACACGCGTGTTCGAATCGTCATCTTGACGGTGTTTGTGATTGTTCTTGGCCTCATACCTTCTTTGTGGAAGATTCTTCACGAGTTTACTAAGCTCGCTGCCTTCCGGAAGCGCTGGTTAAACGTGCGCCTGCGAGGGCTAGAAATGGGATGGCTGAGCGCCCGCGACGCGCCTGGCTTCTCTGGTTGGGGTGAAAAACACCTCAAAGACTTCATCACCAGGACTGGTCTAAGCTCCTCTTTTGATAGTCGACCGTCCAATGATTCCGGGCGCAATGGACACACCCAACGCTCTGGCGTGGATGTACCTCTGGCAAGGGCCGAAGAGGAAAAGCTGGATGTGGATATACAAAGTTTGTTCTCTATAGGGTGACTACAACCGTCCATCGTTATCAATTCTCCTGTGTTATAGAATACGATATTAATGAAGTCACGTTTTCAATTGTAGGGATACCCAGCCGTTGGCGTTGCTGATCGAAGAGAGAGACGAGATTCTTGAGAACCTTGAGATTGCGGAGACGAAGTATATCTCGTCGTTCCGGTTGTCGACGCCTGATCCTTCGATTGCGGATTTCACTCCCGCGCCCGTGTCCGACACCGAGGGGATCCCATATATCAGTCGTCCGCGCGCATTGAGGGTAAATATTATATTCAGCTGGTGCTCTCAGCCTCTTTGTTGATAAACGTATCTGCAGTCCACTGCTCGGAGACGAAGAGCTCGAAACCCCGCGTATGCGTCATCTTCCCTTACACCAACATCTTACGTCGCCCCTTCGCAATACTACAAGCTAGGCAGCTTGAGGGGTGTGAATGGAGGACGATTCGCGGACGAAGAAGAGCCAGGGCCAAGCTTCTCCGATAGCATTCACCAGCGCGTTGTCGGAACGCGCTTCCAAGAAGTCAATCGTAACTCAAGCCTCTACGGGCGATTGCCGATGGGAAGCCGCATACGACTGGAAGGTGGAGTTCTCAGCCCTGAGCCGATACCTGTCCCGTCACCATTACTCCCTGATCCACGTCGCTTTGGACCGAATTATGTCGAGCCTTCAACGGATACCGATGGTGGCAATCCGTCCGATTTAGACAAGTATGAAGGCGAAGACAGCGAACGTTGGGTCGATGTGGCACACGAGGCACCCATTGATTTTAGCAAGGACGAGTCGCCTCCTCTCACGGAAGCTTCTCCGGTGCCCGTTCATGAACCGAGCGAAGCGGGGATATTCAATTTCGGACGACGGCCGAAGATTTTCGGACCTTCACCCTCGGACCGTATGGATACCTTCCCACTTCGCGACCGCGGAGCGACGTCTCGCGCAAGCGAAGTTGCTCCTCCGCACCTCCGTCTTCAGGCCCAGCCTCCTTTTGTTCGTCCGGTCACGGGGCTCGACCATGACGACCTTGGGATCGTCTATGCGGATATTCGGTCTTGGAGGACCAAGTTGAAGTCCATCAACCAGGAAATTGCCGACGCGCAGGCGGACGCATACAGTGATATCGCAGATGGTGTCAGGATCAAGGGATGGTTGATGGTCGGGAGAGGTTTGCGGTACATCCCAGGTATGCAATTAATCGAGGGGAGAGCGAAGGAAGATGTCAGATGGGATGAACTGCAGGGTGAAAGCGACCCATTGAACAGGCTCGTGTTCTGGGTGATCGTGGCTATGATTGGATGCCTCTTGGCTATCGGATGTAAGCATTTTGGCCGAGATTTGACTGTTTCACTGTTGACTGTCCCTCTTTTGCAGTGACTGCTGCCGCAGGACTAGCTGTTGCCACAGCCCCCGACTATGCACATTATCTGCCCTTTTTCCAGCCGCTGGCCAACCACAACAGTTTTACGACTGGACTATCCACCGTCCTTGCTCCTGCCGTTGGCGCGACCCTTTTCATTGCGATCGCTATCGTTGGTTTATACAGTATGTTCGACCACACGAGCCTTCCGCCGGGCAGTGCTGACGCCACAGCAGAATCCGCTCGCCTGATCACTACAGCCTCCGTCTCCGCTAATCAGCTGATAATTTTCAAGACCGCGTTCTATTTGTTAACAATCATCGCGGTGATCTGGTTGACCGCCGCCGGTGCCATTCTATACGCTTTCGGAGCGCTTAGCACGAACACGAGTAGGGCAAAGACTATCTCAGACGGCGCCATCTACATCTCTGTCCTTCTGCTTGCTATTGTCATCAATGTCGCAATCGTTTCTCCTGCCTTGCTCATGCTTCAGCCCCTAAGGCTTCGCCGTGTTTTGCGCAGCGAAAAGGAGGCTGTCACTCCCCGTCAACGCTTCCGCGGTGAGTTCACTGACTCTGCGAAGCCTCTGACCGTGACGTTCAATTCCCAATATACTAGCTGTATACCCAAGAACTTACAGCCCTTTGTTCGCGTCGAGCTGCTGTGTCCTCGCAGTAATCTTCGCATCTACTTACTCACTAATCTTTCCCTTGATGAGTCCTGCAGCTGTGGTATTATTACTGCTTACCCTCATCGGTATTGTTCTTCCAATCTGCTCAGTTCGGCCATCACTGATGCTAAGCTGGACAGCTCATCGCTATCTGATCGGCTACGTATATGCACGAACCTTGTCGCAGACAGGGGGCCTCCTACAACTGTGGCTTCTGAAACGCCTCGGGACCATTCTGGCACTGCAACCTCTTCTTCTAGGCTTGATCTTGCTCAGCAGACAGCTGTGGGCAGAAGGCGCTGTCCTCGTCGCAGCAGCTGTGTTCACCGTCGGCTTTGTAGAGGCATATACGTTTCTAAAGATGCGGCAACCGGGCCCGAGTTTGCTCAGCCATGTCACCCAAGATTCATTGGACACATTTGCGAAAAGAGCTCGCCCAAAACGCAACCAGCGCTTAACGGAGGAGAGCTCCAGCTTCGCTATTTCGGGACGAGCGGCACGAACCCGAGGATCTATGGCGTCCGTCCTAGAGATGATGTCCGTCACACTGGCGGTCATGCCATCCACAACTCGCACACGAGGCCCGGTGCCACTTCGTACGTTTCTTTTGATCCTTTGCGCGCATGACCCTTGAGCTTCATGCTAAGCTTGGCTCCTTCTGACGTTCCGCTAACACTGGGCTTTGTTACAGAAACAGAAACGCTAAATGACCTGACTGCAACGGAACGGGCGGCACGCACCCATCCTGATGCACCGCCGTATCTTCCGCCGTTGTCGTTCGCAGACCATGCAGAGGAGATGTCGAGTATCATGTATGCGCCGGAGCTTATCGCTCCTGCTCCGATCATATGGCTACCGAACGACTCGGCTGGCGTTGCGCGCTCGGAGGCCTACGATCTGCAGCGATACCACGATCTACGGACGACGCTCGATGTGCGTACCAAGGAAGATGTGCACCCTCGGCGATCGTCTTCATCGCGCGCTCATCGAGCGTCCGGTCGTTGAACCAGGGACTCACACAATAGAGCGTACAGTTTGTATCCCCGCACTCCGGACAGTCATCTTGCGCTGTAGTCGGTATCCATTTTTCGAAGTGGGCCTGTTTGTATTCTTTTGTTCTTTTGACAACCGGACCTTATATTGGAGACTTTCGGACTGTGCTCCGGGCATGATTGTCGAGGAGAGGCTCTTCGCCGGGATGGAATCTGGAGCATTCACGTGAGTCATAACGAAGTCATTTAGCGTTATTTAGGGCGCACAGCGAGTCTTTATGCTCCTTTACGATGGAGCTAAATGACAGAGGCTGTGATCCTAGAGAACATGTGGATAACGTCTCTTATACCGTGCTCCACACTCACCCGAGAACACCGCTGCGCTAATTCGAGATGCTCCACCTGAGTAAATGTAATATATGTAAATGAGAAGAACACCCCGCTCCACCGACTCACGAGCACCATTGGCTGAGGATTGCGGTGCTCGGGACTGCTCGATGACTCGGTAAATCACTACTCCAGCTCCGAGGTTAAAAGCTAGAAATTGTAACCTTGGAAAGATTTTCAGGTACTCTGCTCGATTGCGGGGTTGATTGGTTGAGTGGCTCTGTTTCTAGGGTTTCCAATTTCAAACACGGCCGACGACGCTTTGTCAGATAAGGTTTGACAGTTTGACACTAGTTTGACTCATCGTAGTAGTAAGTAGAAGGTACAGCTCTTTCTCATATCGATGCCCTGCCCGAGAAGGTGTGTTTGAGTCAAAAAATCTGAATGCGGCCCAACGATTTACACGTTCCCAATAGCCTTTGTTCGTTCTCGCAGACTTCATCAAACTGCCTTGTTGGCGCGGTGATCTTCTGTAAAAATTTCAGGCACGAGTTGATTGAACCGAAAGCTATGGTAGGCCTTGTCTGAGAGTCTCTGGTAGGGTCAGAGTTTTCTTTTCTTCTCGCAAGAGGCCAAAGCGCTGCCATCGGCAAACAGGTTTCTCGCAAAGGAAAAGACAAAACGATGAGATCCACGTGGGCGTCGGAAATGAGATGTGTTGGGATGACGTTGTAGATGCCGTCAGATGCCGCCGCTCCGCTATTGTGGCCGCGGAGCGCCAATGTCGGGTAGATTGTGATCATGGTATTGGATTGCTGTCCTCCGGTTTTCAGCTCCGTACCCTGAAAAATGACCATTTCCTATATATACCCTCCTATACTTTTTTCATATGCCACCTTACCGACATTCCACTCCCATTTGTCTGCTCCGCGCCCTCCCATCTTACTCATCCTCTCGTCCGCCCTAAATGCTCGCAAACTCTTCGCATCCGCAGCCCGCTAGCGGTCCAGATCCGTTGGTGTTATACTCGAGGTCGCTACATGAGTACACCCTCCATTTATGGACGGAGTCCCGGAGACTGGCAGAGGAGAAGGCGCGCGCAAAGGCAGCCAAGAAGCAGGAGCAGGAGCAGCGATTGCAAGGGCATGCCACAGGCCGACCGGCGTCATAAGGTTAGCCTTGTCCTTGACATTCGCTTGCTATCAGGTTCCATTGACACTGCCTTGTCGGAAGCAGCGCGCCGTGCTCATAACATCTCACATGTTGTTCCTCTCAGCTTGTCGCATGATGCAGGCCACGCGATATCCATAAATCCCACATTGCCGGCACCCAGCCATGCTATCTGCCCACTGCCTTATACTATACCTGTACCGTTGTCTCGCCGTGCTAACGCTGCCCCTTCTGTATGACCATCATTCGTAGCGCATTTCACCATATTCTATCCTATGCTTGCTCTTAATTATTGAATCGTTTTTAGAGCGTATGTGCTCTGTATATCTATATATCCGTACATCTTAATGTACACTGTATACCCCACAAGGCTAATCAAGACACGCAGCTCGCTCATGAAGTAGTGCTAGTGAACGCGCTCTCTATCATCTCGCGCCTAGCGCCTTTCCCGAGATTAGTCGACACGTGTGACATGTCAATTTCCCCTTTCGAACGTGTGTCCTTCCATTTGCTGGATCCGCACAGACCGTGTCCTAAAGCACCGACTTAGCTTCGTGCATTGATGGGCGTATTCGACAGAACCCAATCATGGCCTGCCTCCCGCTTGATATCTACGTGTGCCAGGGACAACGTTTCAGCACGGAAGTCGTTCCATCATCCATGTTCCCATAGTTCTCAGAATCAAGGGCCACCATCAGAGCGCCTTTCTTATATAGAGGTCTTCGACCATTTCCGCCCCCATCATCCCCGTGTTCGTCACCGCAGACCGCTCCAAAGCTCCAAAGATGGTCGGATCCCAACGCATAGTCCGCCTTTTGAGCTTTCTGGCAGGGGCTTCCCGCGTCCTCGCCGCGTCTTCTTTGACGTATGGACCAGACACGTTCACCGCTCCGGGCGCGTTCCCCACATCGCTATACAAGAGCTACTTCAACTCCCCGACGGCCACTGCCGCGCAGGTGCAACCTGTGATCTCGGACCCTGTGACTGTGAGTGCCATCTGGAGTTCTTGCGCCCATCCAAAGGAGAGTGAGTATGGACGCGTTCGGGGGGATAGCATAAGATATATCCGTTTGCGCTCACGAACCCCAAATCCATACCTCAAGTAAGTGGTTAAAAACTGTGTCAGACTCTTGGGATGCTCATCTCAAATTCCTGCTCAGAACGATACGGCAGACCCACATCCCCTTCCCCCCAAGGCATCGGAGTCCTTTCTTCTGCAGCAGGCGAAGTCCCAGATCCAGTCCATCGCGGCAAACCCCATTTTTGCAAACAGCACCTGCGCCAGATGTCAAGCTTTTCTGGCAGTCGGCAAGTTCCTGTCGTTAGCTGCGCCAGAGCAGGGACCCGATTTTGCCATCTTCCTCTGTCACCAGTTGCAGCTTAGCAGCACATGCGAGGCCACGTTTGGCCCTGATGCACTTGGGTCGGTGGTCACACAGGTCCTTGCGAGTGCCGACGTTGGCGGATTCGATGGTCAGGTGCGCGCAAGCTCCCATATCAGTAGACGATTCATCCTCAAGCGCTGAGTGTATGCTTTATTTTTCGACATGTAGATGATTTGTGATACGTTCGCCGGTGCATGCCCCGTGCCCCCTACATCACCTCTAAACTTGACAGGATGGTTCGCGAAGCCCAAACCTGATCCGCTTCCATCGCCGAAAACGCCCAGCGGAGAGCGCTTGAAAATCCTTCACCTCTCTGATATACACCTTGACCCCAGTTTCGTGACGTTCTCTCCATAGTTCTAAATTGCTCCCCGCCCCGTCGTCTTCTGACCTCCTACTCCATCATCGTCCATTTAGGGTACGAAACGGGCTCTGAAGCGAATTGCAGTTCCGGCGCTTGTTGCCGTGACAATTTACACAACCCATCAAGTCCCAATGTAACCCTTTTGCCCGCTCCGAGGTTCGGTGCCTTTCATTGGTACGTCATGGCTCGTGCGCCACAATTGTGTCATTGTGACGGACATATACAACAGTGACTCGCCTTTTGCACTGGTCGCTGCTGGCTTCGAGGCAATCCCAGTTCTAACGGGCACGCAAGAAAGCGGATTTGCATTTACCTTGTATACTGGCGACCTGGTTTCCCATGATGCTGAGAATCAGCTATCAAGGTGAGTTCTATGAGCGATTAAAATCCGCAGCGTGTGTAACAACAGAGTGAATACAGAGACTACGTCATGTATGCAGAGGTAACCACCATTCCAATAATATAGCATAGTATATGCTCAGAGTTGGTTTCAGACCCTTCTTTATGATCTTATGAAGCGCATGCTCGTTTCTGGGCCAGTTTATGCCGTCCTCGGAAATCATGACTCTTATAATCAGTATGTATATTCTTACATTCAACATCTCTCGATCCACTCTTTGACCGTCTACTAGGGCGCAGGACGCTCCTCACACTCTCGGTGGTAACTTGAGCGACCAGTTTAGCTGGTAAAAATCTCCCCTCTGCAGAGCCGAGCACGACAACTAAATACGATCGTAGGAATTACGATCACGTCTCTTCCCTTTGGGAACAAGAAGGTTGGCTCCCACAGAGCGCAGTGGACCTCGCTCGCGCGCATTATGCTGCGTATATGGTGCGACGCACAGATGGCCTCAGGATCATCACCTTGAACACGAACCTGTGTATGCCTTCCCAGTGTTCAATATGACTTAGATACTGATCAGCCCGCTTTCAGGGTATCGGGCGAACTGGTTCGCGTATATTAACCAGAGTCATCCTGATCCGTCTGGTATGCTCAAATTTCTGACTGATGAGCTACAAGAGGCCGAGGATGCCGGGGACCGAGGTACGCCGTTATCTGTCGTCGCTTTGTTCGGTTCATGCGGATGTTCTATTTCTTCTAGTATGGATTATGGGCCATGTTCTGAGCGGATGGGACGGGACGAATGGGTTGAAGAACCCAACCGATCTTTGTGAGTCCAAGACCGCACTGTGCATTCCACACGCGCTAAACTTGGTATAGTTTACCAAATGTCAGTCGGAACGCATATAATCCGTGATTCTTGACTGAGCTCGTTATCGTAGCGTCGATCGTTACTCACCTCATGTCATTGCGAGTAAGTGTTCGCAGCAAAATGGATCGCCGTCATCCTGATATATCGCACGCAGACATCTTCTGGGGCCATACCCATGAAGACCAGCTTTCCGTGAGCATTGCGCCTTCACGGCCTTCTTTCCTTTTGTCATACTTCTCTGTTTCTAGATTTTCTACGCCAACAACGCGACGAACATCAGTGCGGAGACTGCCCAGGCTGTGTCTTGGGTGTGTTGACTCTAGATCAGTCTAAGTCGTCTAGACCTCACGACGGGCGTTGTTTTCATATCAGGTTGGCCCTTCACTCACGCCGATTACCAACCTGAACTCGGGATTCCGAGTGTACGAAGTCGACTCCGCGGTAAGCGCCTTGCGCGACAGCTTTCATACTTCCCTTCCATAATCACTGATGGATGGATGCATCCACAGACGTTCGAGGTGCTCGACGCTCACACGTGTGTCATCTATCTACGCTTCGCCACGAACATAACTGATGTCTGCCGTACATCTAGGTGGAGAAGCGATGTGAACTCGTTCCCATCGCTGGACCCGCAGATCGAGAACGGGCCTACCTACGTTTACGAGTACAGTTCGCGCGAAGCATATGGCGCGAGCATCAACGGATGGGGCCTGGACGATCCCCTGAACGCTACGTGGTGGCACCGCGTAACAGAAGGCATGGCGTTTCCGTCACCTTCTCCGCGTAGCGTAGCGAACTTATCTGCTCCCAAAAAATTCTAGCAATGGAGGCGAACTCGACACTTGTCTCGGTACGTTGGACCCGCGACATAATGTCTTCCGTCAATCAAACTGATCGAGAACGTGTACTCGTTCCGCAGACATTCAACACTTTCCAGGGTAAAACATCCGTTATGACGAAGCCATGCACAGGGGAATGCATCGTCGCGAAGATATGCTACTTGCGTAGCGGCTCGTCCGCTGTCGCGATGCAGAACTGTCCGGCCGGCTTTGGGTCTGTGCAGTCTTGAGCCGATCGGCGCAGGCGGCGGCGGGCGCCCATTATGTACCTTACACAACACCCCTTGTCGCTATTTTTGTTTCGCGTTGCTTCTATTCGAAAACTCATCGCTATGAGGGGCGTGAGACGCGTGAGGATCCAGCGAGGCGTGGTGTCGGGCATTATCGGAGGATCGTGAGCGGCCGGGTTCGACGATAGCGGGTTTCCCGAGAGCCTCGCCTGAGCTCGACTGTTCTGATTGCAAAAAAAAACTCAAACATCACCGAGGAAATATTGCTGTGCAACATGCAGCAGGCCCTAGAGTGCTCTGGATGGATCGTATGAAGATCTCACGCAGAGCGATGCCGCTTGCCAGCGCTTGCCCTAAGCTCTGCCGCCGCGGCTTGCGTCGGCTCGGACATATGTCTGAAAGAGACCGCGGCTGCCGATGGAGTAAAGTGAACAAGGCTTGTCAGTCAGTCCGGATGTCGATTCCTGCTCACTCTCTTCCGTATCAAGGTCGGGGGCCCTCGTTCGGCATGCGCTAACCAAGCCGTCATTCGATCTTCTTCTCACCTCTGGACCGTGTCGCTTCGGCTGCCCTGCCGTGCTCCTTGCGCCATGATCGTCGTCGGAGACCTATAAAGCCTTGCAGCTGAAGCTGTGATACACTAGCATTTGCATCCCTACCAGCACCCGCACCCAACATACTGTCTACAATGTCTCGCCATTCATCTCTCTTTCTTCCTCCCGAGCTTTGGATTGAAATCTTCCGTTTTGCGACCCATCACGAGTCGCTCTATGCTGCTGACTACGACCCGTTCCGAGAAGCCCTCACCGAGTGCAGCGAGCATGACGATACGCTCGCCATAAAGTACGCCATCGTGCGTGTTTGCAGGCAGTGGAGGGCTTTGGGCACGGAGATGCTGTATGAGGACTTGAGAATTGCGCGTGGTGTAGGCGCCCTGAAGCATGCTTTGGAGGAGGACGACGAGCTGTGCATGAAGGGTGTTCCGATTCCCGCCCGAGGTCGCTGGGTCCGTCGAGCCGAGCTCGAGTACTCGCAGTCTGCTACTCCCACTTCGTCCCCCCCTCCCGCTCTCGACATCCTTCGCCACTGTCCGCATTTGGAGGTCCTCGTCCGACCAGCCCGCACTTTCCATCCTCTCCTCTTCGAATTTCCCGCGGAAGCCCCTCCCCTCCCTTCACTCAAACGCATTGACTGGTGGCACGACAACGATGCCGCACGCACCGGCGGTATCAATTCCCTTGACGAAGTCCTCAGTCGCACTCCCAAACTCGAGTATCTGTCCCTCGTGGGCAATATGTCCCTTGGGCTTCTGCGACAGCAGCGGCACGTCGAGCTCCCTGCGCTCAAGGTCCTTCGTCTGCGGAACGTGAACCCTATTTTCGTTCGCCAGGTCTGCGTGTGGTCCTTGCCTTCGCTGTCGCACGTCATTGTCGACGCGCTACCGCCATATCAGGCTTTGGACAATATATGGGAGACGTTCGGGCAAGGGATTCAATGTGTCCAGCTCGGAAGCCATATGCGTTTCCTCACAGAGGATCACCTCGCGACCGTCGTTGCCTCGTGCCCTCATCTTTGCGAGCTCAACTACTACATTTTCTTCACCGTCCCGCCACATTTTACGACGCCGCATCCTTCACTGCATAGCGTCGGCCTTCACGCGCACCCCAACTTGAGCATCCATTCCCACGACACGGATCCGGAGGAGTGGAGGTGCATAGAGGAGCATTTTGGCGCTTACGATCCTGATCTCTTCCCTTCGATGAATGAGTTTGTCCTGTACGGGGACGACTGGCGGGACATTCTTCATGACGCTCGCTTCGAGGCGCTCGAAGAAAAAATACGAGAACGTGGTCAAAGGATTGTGTTTTCCTCGGTACGTCATTGGTGCTTCTTGCCTTGACATTGGTTGGCTCAACGCGCTCTATCTTTAGATCCACGCGTGATTTTCGTCTCTTCTTTCAGATACCACTACCCTAGACTTCGAACTTTGTTGTATATTACCCATGTCAGCAGGAGCCCATGATGCATCACCAGCTTATGTCTCAATACTGTTACTTTTTCATAGAGCTTAAACCTAACCTCGCTCCGGGTTTCTATATATAGACCGTATTATTTGATTATCGCCATTTCCCTGACTAATCGCACTCGTATGCCGACTCCCTGACTCTTATGATCGAATCCAGGTCTCGCGAATGTCCCAGAATGCCGCCTCTCTGGCAAACCTTCCCGCTGAACTTTATTCGTCCATCCTTGACTTCGTGCCGACTTCAGAGCTCCAATATGCTACCCTCTCTCTTCGCCGAGCGCTTCCCCTCGCCCCTATCCCGGAACAGCCTATGTTCTATCATGTACGGTTCACCAGTGGACTCAGACTGGCTCAGTTTGCGAGCCTGACTCGGGAACGGAAGGATCTCACCGCGCTGGTCAGGAAATTCACACTGGAGGCCTGGAGCGTCGATGCGAATGTTGTCATCAACCTCATCCGCCAGCTTCCTAACGTCACTCGTCTGAGTTTGTGCATCGGGCCTGACTTCGCTCCAGAGCACCTAGAAGAGCTGTTTGCAAACCCGATCCGCGGTCTGAAGTTCATATCTCTTCGATTTAGACCATAGTAAGTTCGCCGTAGTGTAACATTTGCCCGATCCTTACTTATCATCGAGTGCTACAGCGTGAAAAAGGCCAATTACTACCAGTTCTTAAAGGTTCGTTGCATATCGTCTATTTTCAGCTTGACAGAGTGTCTGACGGGGAAAACAGGGTGCTTACTTCGACTCAACCCTCGATGCTTTCGCTAATTGGGACGAAAGCGAATTGCCTAGCGTCTCCATCATTCAGGACCCCCTCGACCCCCAATTCCAGCGAAAGAATAATTTTGCACAACCGCTGGTTTTTTTTCGCCTCGACTCTTTCAAGGGTTTGCACAGCTCCCGTTTATTCAAACATGTGCGGAACTACCGCCTTCGCATTCCTGCACGGGGGGTAGGTCCGGTTATGCACAGACACCCTGGCGCACTTCCTAGCGTTGATCTCCTCGACCTTTCAACTTGTTCCGTCACGTCCATGGATCTGGAAGAGCTACTAGGACGTTTTACCGGCCTCAGGCATCTCCTCTTAGATAATTGCCCCTTCACGTCGGGAGAGCCCTTGGATGGTCAGTGGCGTGCTCTTGGAAGGAGCTGCGCGATGGCGGGCGTCAAGCAGGCAAAAGAACGGGAGAAAAAGTTGAAGGCGTGGCTTGAGGCTGAACGTGCCGCGGCGTTGCGGCTTGAAGCCGCGTTACTAGCTGGAGACAACGACGCCCCTGGCCCCGTCGGTCCCAATACTCCTCGAGCTCGCCGTGGACGACGTGGGTTGGCCACCGCGACGATATCCATCCGAGACCGCCCCTCTGCCGCTCCGACACCTCGAGTGACCGTTCCGCGGGGCGAGGGACACCCTTCCGTGCCTCCCATCCCCAAAGTGCGGATATTGCCCTCACTCCCTGCCCTGCGCAATTTGACGTTAACGACCGCTTCGACGGTCACGCCTGCCCGCCATGCGCAGTTGCGCTCCGAATTTGAGAGCGGGTGGCAGGAAGGACTTTTGGTGGTTTCTGACTATCGGCGGCGGTTGAGGACGTCTTGGGCAAACAAGTTGGCACGCATCATGCGGATTTCGGATGCGGTCAACTGCTCGGGCGAGACGGGGTATGAGGGGCTGGTAGATATCGGGGATGATGGTATGTTTGTGGCTAGCGAAGCCATAGACGAGGGGCGGTGCCCGTCGCTGTGTCTGGCGGGGCCTGGAGAGAGAGACGGGTTCGCGCATGTGGACGATTGTGCGCACCAGGTCGCGTCTGAGGTTTGGGAGGACACACTATAGATTTGGACTGAACAGTCGGTCAATGACGATGATTCATTAGCTTGTAACTTGACTTTATGTCCCTGTAGACCAGCATTGTAGTCCAATCACACTCTATTCTCGGCACAGCTCGGCATTGTCATGATGAGATCATGGCACGTGGATCATCTTGACTCTTCAGGCATTCCCTTGTTCACCTGCAGCAATGTCATCCACAACGTTGCCTGCGCAAGTGCATTCGCGTCTTGCGCGGTCCTTTAGCGATAGATCTGGCCTCAAGCAATCACATTCTGGCGGCAATCCATCCC
Source organism: Heterobasidion occidentale (assembly GCA_039111635.1). NCBI lineage: Eukaryota > Fungi > Basidiomycota > Agaricomycetes > Russulales > Bondarzewiaceae > Heterobasidion > Heterobasidion occidentale. The sequence goes on along the minus strand of JBCAQO010000001.1, from coordinate 828,756 downwards.
GCTCTTCAAATCCAAAAACCAATACAAGTGCGCCTCAGGATTGGCCGCCGACACCATATCCTGGAGACCCCGATGGCTTCTCGCAAGCATCTCAGCCGCCTAAGCGAACTTCAGTAGCTCAGGACACGCCGCGACATGACACACAGACACGTACACAGAGGTCCCACGCAGTGGCCTCGTCCGCTCATATTCACACGAAACCAAGCTCCTCTCGATCTGAGCTTTCTGCGTCGTCCTATAGATCTCATTCCTCATCACGCGCCATGGAGGCATCGCAGACACAACAGCCGTCATCCTCGCTGTATGACTCTCATCGACCATCCCGCCCGCCGTTATCCCACTCTTCTTCGCGGCACTCCCACACACAACATACGTCTACATCACCCACGGCAGTCGAAAGACCCGCACATCGCAGATCACGCTCCTCTGCAAGCTCCGATCACAGCGCGCATCTTGCATCCACTCCACCCCTTCCTGAACGACCGCCCCGGCGTACATCATCATCCTCAACCAAATTAATCTCCGAATTCGAAAGTCCACCACCCAACAGAAGCGCTGACAGACACAAGCTAACAAGGGAGAAGCTTAGGGCACTAGATCATTTTTCGAAGCTTGGCAGGCGAAACAAGGAGAAGGCAAAGCCTGACTTTCCTCCCTCTTCATGGTTCCCGAGTGTACCCAACACTGAACCCTCGGGCTCGCATAGGCGCAGGGCATCCGAGGCGAGCGCCGACCTTGCTGCTGTCGAGCGGGCGGATCTGAAGCCGCTTCCGCCTCCACCACCTCCTTCGGATAATGAGGGTGATATAACGCCTACCAATGACAACAGAGGGTCGTCCGAGCCCGGCACCCCTACCACTGGGAGCTATACTCCTCCAGAACCCTTGACACTTGCCCGACGAATTCAAACTCTTCTGTTATGTATGCCTTCACTATCCACCCCCGCTGCCGCCACTGCCGCCACGCCCGAACAGGGCCAGGATGCAACTTCATCTCCACCCCCTAATGTCCCCGTTAATCCCCACGCGATAGAAGCTCCTGATTCCGACCAGCCATCCCCCTCTTCGCCGCCGGTGTCTTTCTTGCCGGCTGCACTCACCGACTATCGCCTCCTCTCTCTTCTATCCGACGGGGTGATCATGAATGGTTCTCTCGAGAAAGGTCGACAGTCCGTCTTCGCCATTCTGGATCGGCTTCGCATTCCTGGTGTGCATTCTGCTGTCTCTCCCGATACGCCGCTATCAGAGCAAGCCAAAGAATCGGGACAATACAGTGACGACGATTCGAGCGTAATGCTGTATGGGCCGCTTGTGCCGACGGACGAGTCGGAAGTGGAGATTGCGAGGTCGGATATTGTCAGCGTCTGCGATGATGGGGAAGAAGTGTTAGAGTTCGAGAGGCCGGCGCATAGGGTGTCGATGCTGGTCCCGTTCGAAGAATACTCTCGCCGGGACTCATCACATGGGCATAACGGTCAGGTTTTAGGTGGCAGCAATGACAATGGCAAGGAGGATGGAAGGCGACGGAAAGAGAATAGGGCACCAGCAGAAGAGAAGGACAAATCCGGAGGTAAAGGCGTCACCGGACGGAAGTGGTTTGAGGCGTGGAAGGACAAGGCTCTTGATAAAACCAAATGGAAAGGAAAAGGAAAAGTCAAAGCGACAGAGTCGGAGGTGGAGTCGAATCCACCAGCAGATCAGAACCAGGGCGTTTCCCCGCCTGAAGAGTCAGAGGCGTTGAAAATAGAGGAAATTGCTTCACTAGAGAGAAGGTAAACGAGCCGGAGCAGTCGGGATCAGCCAAAGAGAAACCCATGAAGACAAGGGTGATTTGGGTGCCTAGTGGCGACAAAATATCGTTTCAGGCTACATGGTGGGGCTATCGACTGTGAGTTTATCTCCTTTCCGCAAGTTCACTGAGTCCTCAGCTTGCCCGCTGTGAAGTTATCTCCCGCCCCCCATCTTGGACATTTTGAATAATAGACGACTGGAAGCTGCCAAACGCGCAGCTATCATAACGACTGCGTTGAAATGGTTATTGGACCATGTCCCATTGACCGTCATCCCGCCACAGTTCCGTCCAGGACTCATGATTGCCCAAAGGTTGGTCCCCTATCTCGGATATGTCGGTGGATTTTTGGCATGGAGTTGGGGTGCCGTCAAGTCTTTCGACAAAGGTTGGAAGTTTGTTTCCTGGAGTTCATCTCCTCGACTGAGCCGTTTTCAAAACGTTTCTAGGATATGGCGTTGTGCTCACAGCGACTTGGCTTCTTCCGGTCGCACTCGTGCCAGGCACTTGGGAACCAGATGACTTTGCTCCCCGCCCAAACAACGTGGCGAATGCCAACTCCGCCGAAGGATGTTCAAAATCCGCATGATATAATGCTATTCGTCTCTCTTGCTCGTCTATGTCTTCAACGCTGACAAACATACTTGCTATCGACCAGTGAGATTCTGATGAGGTTTCGAACGAGATTTGCCTTGTATTTTAATGACTGATATGCGGTGCTTTTGGTCATTGTATGGCCCACCCATATTATTAGACACTCGTGCCGCCTTGCTATTTTGCTATCCCAGTCCTGCACGCTAAGGTTGCTGGGAGCGAAGACCAATGATAGGCGAGGATAAGCGAAATTACCGATCTTGGCAAGTATACTTAGGTACTTGCTGCGGCGCCGCGTCTTCACAGGCCTTCGCTATGTTACTAACCTTCGATCCTGCCCCGTCGTGCGCTATTATTTGATTATTTATTTGATTATGTAGAGAGCATGAGGGCTCTGCATGGCCTTCGACAACCTTTTCTTGATCCCTGACTATCACGACTTGAAGCTGATAGTATCGCTCCTTACCACTGTTTCGTCCGTTGACGGGGACGATACTCTGTGTAGCTGTGCATTTTGACCAGCACCTGGCAGTGAACAGTCTGCCCTCTGACTGCTGATATCTACAGGATCGACTTTGGACTGAGCTCAGCTCTATAGCACTTTCCTTCAAACTTTTTTTTTCGATTCCACAGCCCGGTCAGACCCCTTCCGAGTGAGTAATCGTTCGATATGACTTGGAGTATGCTTTGACATATTTCAACTTGCCCAGGCATGGTATTCTGAGGTGTTTTCTGTGCCAACTACGATACGCATACCTAATCCACAAGAGAGTTCGCAGGTGATGGGGATCTCAATGGTCAAAGCCAAATATATCGGTCTCTTTCTCGAAACCGCCACGTTCGGTACGATTGATATCTATCACAGTCCGGCTGCCGTACATGATTTCATACTGGAAAAAAGGACTCCTCCTCGGACTGTTGACCGTGATCCTATTTCTCCAGCGTCGTGCAGCATCGTGTACACCACGGTACGTCCTGCTCGTGCTGTTCTTGATGTGGAGCCTCGCAACCGCTGTAAGTGCTTTTGATTGCATGTCCCTCCTTTACCATCAATAGATGCGTTGTTTTTAGCATGTTGCGATAGACCTCCATAGAGGTCTACTTGTATTTGTCAACGGAGATGTCGGATACTTCGACGATTTTTCACAGCCCCTTTCGTATGCCAGAAACACAATCTACTTCGTTCAGGCATTACTCGGTGATGCGGTACTCGTGCGTGCACATCTCTTTCATGTGTTCTTTGCTTTCACGCTCAATGAATCATCTCAGGTCTGGCGCTGTTATATTTTATGCAATCGGCGGGTAGTAATCGTGGCACCGCCACTCTTGTTGATGCTTGGCTGTCTCTGTGCGCTTCCCCTGTTCAACTTCTACCATTTGATTTTGACACCATTGTGCCTCTGATAGCTATTGCTTTCGGGAGTGGGGTGATCTGGTCAAAATATGGGAATATGACAGAAGCCGGGACAGCCCGCACAAGGACTTGGTCAACTGCCTACTTTTTCCTAACCATCGGTGCCAATTCATATTGTACCAGTGAGAACAGAACAACCTCAGTTTGAACCCACCATTCAATGCTGACCGACAGATCCCGACCTTTCTCCAAAGGTGCGATTACCTATTTGTGTGCACGCCGCGCTAGGCAATCCTACCATGGGCTACGGACGGTATTCCCTGTGATTGTGGTTGTTGCCGAAAGCGGGGCATTGTATACCGCCACCACTCTTGCAACCATTTGCATGCACTTCGCTCAATCGAATGGTGCTTATGCCGTCTTGGATGTTTTACCCTCACTTGTTGTACGCATTCCATATCTTCTACTTAGCTGCCTTGTACTGATACTGTCAAGTAGCCTGTCACATACTGTTTGATGGTCCTTCAAGTCAGCTTCCCATCCGGTTCACTCGTCTACACCACAACGCAGCAAGTAGAGGTACGCCTTGCCGGATCGCCTCGATATGTGCTTGTAATGATTATCATCTCCATTATATAGACTCTCGAGGTCGAAATTTTGACAGGAGTGGGTGTGCGAGGTTGTCCTCGAGAAGTGCTGCACGAACACTCTGGAAAGGAATGAGATTGGCGTCTACGACACTTTTTCATGACGAAGCAGGCTTGTAGACTATCGATAAAAGCAGGAAGCGCTGCAACAGGCAGGGATGGGCATCATACACAATATTTCATACAATTTATACGACAGGAATGTCTGAACATAAAAAAGTTGCCTTATTTCCGTTGCGGTAGTAAAGTGTGGACGGGCGTTTGGGCGCTTATTTTGAAGCCCTGATGGCTGCCATCTTGTTCTCAACCATCGAAGTAACACGACAAGTGTTCTATCGCACGTCTCTCTCGTACGCCATCGTAAATTTAAAGCCACTAGTGCCCGGTCGTAAGTTGCTTATTTTATCATCTGGTCCATAAGCGCGCCCTTCGACCTGCATGGTACTTCCAGATGTCCTTGTATGCCCAACACGCCCCGTTCGGCGTCTAGTAGACCTTGACCCGTCCGAGCTCACAGCGCTCATGACCTCCATCCAACAAGTCGGACGTGTAATCGAGCGTGCGTACGGTGCCGATGCCCTCACTGTAGCCTGCCAAGTAAGTGAATGCTCCCTCCACGCTATCAACATCCCATACTATCCCATATCCTCTCATGTCTCCAACGACCCTCGTCCAGGACGGCAAAGCCGCCGGTCAGACGATTCCACATGTACATTTTCACCTCCTCCCTCGAAGACTCAAAGGAGATCGCTTTTCTGAGCACAAAGACGACATTTATCCGGAGTTGGAACGTGCAGAGGGCGAGCTCCCGCTGCATCTTGCCGCATCTCACGTGGAGGGCAGTCACGAACCGCTGAAAGTTGATGCCGATGAAGATAGAGTACCGAGGACAATGGATGAGATGGAGAAGGAAGCACGATGGTTGAAGTCGTTGTTTGAGATAGATGAGATTTGAGTACTGTCACGGAAGTCGACTTCATATCTGATGCAGAAGGCGTACGTGTCGAAGGTTGATTATTGCAAGGGTTACAATTATATGAGCAACATGGGGAATGGGAAGAAGAGCAACAAATATTTCATAACAAGTCTCCCATCTCCTCCACAAATTTCTCGTAGTCGTTTTTCGGTTTGCTATTGTCCACCTTAGGGCCGATAGAAGACCCACCGAACTGACCCTTCAGAGTGCCGAGCAGATCGGGTCTCTGAGGCCCGACAGAAGGCCCACCAGCCTCTGCAGGACCTAGTGATGGCGCAGCGTTGATCGGACCTCCTCCAGTTGCAGCAACGGCAACGGCACCAGCTTTCTTGCGTTTCAATGACGCAGGTACAAACGCGGTGCTCTCTTTCTTGAGATCACGCATTTGTGGGGCTGCGAACACAGTTGCTGACGCCATGTTATTTGTTGCAGAAGGTGGAGGCGGAGGCGGTGGTAGACCAGATGTAGGTGGAGGGGGAACATTCCGAGCTCCACGATGACCTTGATATGTCTGGTGGGGGACAGAAGAGAGCGGGTCTTGCACTGATGAGGTCGACTGTGCACGACGTGGAAAAAACCCTGGCGGGGGAGAAGGAAGTCCTCCTGGCATGTAGAAGCCTTGCGGAGGAAGGAAGGCATGTGAAAAAGCATTACGCGGGAAAGGCGGCATCGGCCCTTGTGGAAAGCCTGGCGGCGGTGGAGGGGGTATTGAGCCCGGTGCGAAACCGGGAGGCATTGGTGGTAGAGATAAAGCATTCGGTGGCGGCAATGGAAAGCCAGGCGGCGGAGGCGGCGGAGGCGGAAAACCTTGCTGAGAAACAGTCGCTCCAGGCGGAGGGGGTAATGGAGGATGTAGGCCGAATGGAGGCGGTTGAGACAGAGGTAAAGGCGGATACGAGGGGTTTGCTGCAGGCCAACGATTCAGATATAACGGACATAGATAATGACTTCGTTATACACACAATCAGATCCAGGTTTGGGCGGTGGTGGGCCTTCTGGCATGGGAATGTCGTCGTCACTTTCCTCTTCTTCCTGCTTCATTGCTTCAACATGATCTGGGCCTGGTGGGGGACCGTCCGGCATGGCAATGTCGTCATCGGACCCCTCTATAGATGATGATGAATGAATGCGCAGATAGCGCAGTCCAAGGATGCAGTCCGTACCTTCCTCTTCCTGTTCTTCAACTTGCATCTCGTCAGGTCTAAGAGCTAGATTGAAAAGAAAGATTCAAGTTATTGAGGATCCACAATAAAGCTCATTTCGAGAAACATACGCCGCTCCAAGTAAGGCATCCCGGGGGGTGCAACACCGAAAGGATTCATCACAGGATCGTAATAGATACTCCGTTCTGGATGTATAGGAATACCGTTTTTGTCGAAAAGCTTTCTGGTCCGTTCTACGGGGTTAGACTCTTCGTCCTCATTGTGGTCCTTTGTGGACTTCCGAGCGCGATACACGAGCCTGCGATGTTCAGGATGTTCGGCTACGTACTCTTCCTTCTTTTTGTTGATGTTTTCGAGTTCGATCTGCAGATCTTTGAGTCGCTTTTGATCCGCGGCTGAAGGTGTGGGGTTGGAGGATAGTGCCGAAATCTCCTCTTCAAGTTCTGAGACGGCAGATAGGATGAACGTGGTCACTGAAAGTAGAGCTACAACGGCGTACCACTTGTATCCTTTTTTACCAATGCAAGTCGCGAGCCTTTGATCGTTCTGCCTTGTTCTACTGCAATGAGGAAGAGCTTCATCGCTGTTGGATACTCCTCTCCAACTAAAGCGACGCACCTTCTTGAGCTCCTTCTTACGTTGAGATTTCCCTAACAAGCAAATCAACGTGACGACAAGTCCAGCAACCAGCATGTCCTTACGAAAAGCGTCGGCAGGATTGACATTCTTTCCTTTGGCCATGTCTATGAGCTCGGCCTGTTTTGCAGTGAACCTGGGATTTTTGACAGTCAGGAGCTAATATGTGATAGCTAGGGCACAGGTCATGCGCATGCTATGTTGAAGAGAGGTGAGATTAACACTCACTATCACAGACGTGAAGGATGTAGTATCTGTTTAGTCTGCTCGTCGTCGCAACGTTACTGGGCTCAAACTCGGTTCAGAGCTTGGCCGACTGAGGCGGGCCGGCGGTCCGCACCATGACAATCCCCACGATCCCCGCGCCGCACTCCTTTTCCAAACATCTCGATGTTCACTTTCAACGTTCAGAATTGGCCTTCCCTACTTATGGACCTTACTCAAACTAATGAGAAACAAGTAGAGAGGTTTCAAAGGCTATCAGAAGAGGCATACGTGATCCTTGACCCAAATCACGCCCAGCGGATTTGATCATCTCGTCACTCCTTTAGAAAGGCACCGACGATGTCAACGAGGACATGATCGGGGACCAGCTAGGACCAGGTGCCTTCTGGCAAGGGAAAGTTCTCGGTATTAATTTGTATCAACCTATCACATGGCCAACTGAAAGCCTGTGGTTTGCCTGCTTTTAAACCTTCGATGCGGGGTAACCTCAGCCGCCATCTCTGCGTTCCTGCGGCGTAGCATTGTTCGAATCTTGTCTCTGTGGAACGATGCTGTCCAACCTCCTCTTTTCGAGTAGCTTGTTGCCGCTCGTGCACGCCCGGACGACGTTCGTGGTTCCCCATAGCACAGACCATAGCGACGACGCAGCGGTCCTCAATGCTGCGTTAGCTAACTACACGGCAAACGCGACGATCCTGTTCAAGAAGGGCGTCACATATAATATATTTACTCCCGTAACGTTCCCGGTCTTGAATAACGTTGAGGTGAGCATCCAGGGGAATTTAACGTACCCCAATGATATCGCAACTATCCAAGGTGAGCCTACAGAATGATGATCTTTTCTCTATTCAGCTGACTTCTGCCTGATATCCCCAGGCATTGTTGGCTCTTCAGTGCGTTGACTTTCCAACCACCCATCTGGCAAAAGCTGACACTATCCTAGAGCTTTTCGGGATCATGGTACAAGGATATCAGTGCATATATGTGCATCTCTCACTCCTTCGCATATTCAGGTTCACATTCAAAGGAGGTAACAATGTTACATTGAAAGGCTCTACAGACCCCAACTGGGGTTGGGTAGATGGACATGGGCAAGCAGTCAGTAATGTCATTTACATCGGTATCAGCTCTCTATACATTCAAACGGTTTCTTCACAGTGGTGGGATGCTATGCAACAGACGAACAGACCTCACGGATGGGCCTTCAGCAAGATAAAAAAGGGCACCATTAGAGATATGAAACTATGGAAGGCAAGTCGAGCTAAGTATGGCTAGCATAGGGTCTATGTGTTAAAAGCATCTATAGCCCATCGCGTGGAATTTTGCTACAAGCGGCTCCTCTACCATACACGCTTTCAACAACAAGATCGTCGCCAAGTCGGACACTGATGCAAGTCTCCATCTATGAGACGCTAGTGTCCAGAGTGCTAACTTCATCCTCGACAGTCGTTCCCCTTCAATACGTGAGTGCTACATATGGTCCGAGAATTGAGAATACACTCACATTTTTCTGCGCACCCCACGCATAGCGATGGTGTGTACGTCCCATCGCTGATGACGAATTATCTCCTGATAGTGTACTTAGGTTTTTCTGCCGGAGGATCTGACCTTCTGTTCGAGAATAATCACATAGTCAACGGCGATGACTGCCTGACAGTAGGCAATGGTGCTAAAAACATCATTTTTCGGTGAGTGGTTTCTGATTATGCGTTCATTGAGACGCGTTCGCTGACATCTTCGGTCTCAATCCAAGAAACTCTTACTGTGAGGGCGGCCATGGTCTGTCGATTGGGTCCCTAGGCAAGGGCGGCCAAGTTGCAGACGTTCAAAACGTCTTGTACGTGATTGTCCAATGATTTCTAGATTTTGTTGACGCTGGACATTTGAACGCTAGGATTGAGAATGTCTTCATGGTATATCAAGATTATCTCAATTGCAGTGCTTCTTTTAAAACGGTATGATAGAAGAACACGTTATATGCTGCTCGTTTCAAGAGCTGGACTGGTGGCAATGGGCTAGCGCACAAGTACGGTTTTCTCGATTTCGGTGGCAACAGCCCTGCAGTATGTCTCATTTCCATTTAGTATTACGTGGAAAAACATTGCGTTCGACAATGTACCCTTCCCTGTTAGTGTTATTCGCCTTGCATTCTTCGTTTCACAGGCTGATCAATTGTATCGGTGTCCAAGCAGATTTACATCACTCAGAAGTCCGTGATCGTTCAATCATACATACAAATATAGTGATCTGATAGTCAACACTCCAGTTACTGGGACCAGAATGTTCGCTTCATGCAACTTGCTCTTACCGGTGGAATTTTTATAAACTGATGTTAATTTGGCATATATAGCTTGGACCAGCCCCCAATGCCACTGTACGAACAACACGCATATTCAAGACTTTTTGTTCGACAACTTCGTCGGCAGTATCTTAGAGTAATTATCTTTTTTTCAGTCGTTCTCCTCTCCCCTACTCATATTCTATATCAATAGTAAACCATACGCCGAGGGATCATGCATCAGCAATCCCTGCTGGTAAAGTTTACACCTGTCGAATGAATCACATAACTCACCTAACTCACCTTCTGCGCAGGTACTCTGTAGCGAACGCCACTGGCAAAGAAGTCGCGATCTTCGATTTGTATCCCGATACTGGTGAGCCCGGTACATTCTGCGTTCTTGTGAGTCTCAGCCGACTGACCGTTTATGTTTGTTCAGCCACAAACATCGTTGCCAAGCACATCTTTTCTCACACAGAGACGGGTTCTCCAGTTGCTGTGATGTGTAACTCCACCGCGGTACGTCCTCGAACTGTCACTGGTGCTATTTGTGATCCAGTGATTCTGGTTTCACCAATCTGAATGCTTCGTACATACTTAGATCTCGACCGACGTTGGATTCAAGTGTTGGGATGGTGTTTTCATTCCTACAACGGCGGGCATGTGAAGTATTGTATGCACCAAATATGCGACTCACCTCTACAGAGCATGTGGAGAGCACGCTACGAGTTTCTGCTCAAAGGAATTTGGGATTCAGGCTCGAGAAGTCTCAATGTACATGGAGAACCTCAAGGAAGTACAATGAACAGACATATTTTGACGGGACATGGCACATAAGCGGGGCTAAAAGTTACATAGGATACCGAGAATCAAACAAGACAAGACAAGGAAACACACGAGACGATAATAAAAACAGCGGTGGGAGTGGTGATGGGCAATCAGACCGTTCAAGACCTTTCGCCGCGGAGACGCCGGGCCAAAGCGAGATCCTTGGGTTGACTAAATACATGAGTCAGTATGACGACGAACATAAGAGTGATTTGTAAAAACGCACATCGTGACACCTGATCAGAGAAGAAGCAGATTATTAGATCCAGACATGCCGAGGCTCCGAACAAAAAGCGAAAACTCACGCTTGGCGTGGATAGCAGCAAGGTTAGTATCCTCGAAGAGCGAGACGAGGTATGCCTCGGCAGCCTCCTGGAGAGCCATGACGGCGGACGACTGGAAGCGCAGGTCCGTCTATATGCGCGAGATTCAATCAGCATAGTCTCTCGAGTGTGTACACCTCAGGGAGGGGCACAGACCTTAAAATCCTGTGCGATTTCACGAACAAGACGCTGGAAGGGAAGCTTCCGGATGAGGAGCTCGGTGGACTTCTGGTATCGCCTAATCTCACGCAGGGCGACAGTACCGGGACGGAACCTGTGGGGCTTCTTCACACCACCAGTGGCAGCCTAATATGGAGAGGTGCGCACAGCACGTCGTCTTAGATCAGCAGAGAGGGGCAAAGGGTATTACTGGCTGACATACAGCGGCAGCGGTCTTCCTGGCGGCCTTAGTCGCGAGCTGCTTGCGGGGAGCCTTTCCTATATACGAAAAAAGTGTGTTCAGTAAAATCGAAAACTGAAAGTAAGAGGAGTGGCATGGGCCTACCTCCAGTAGACTTGCGAGCGGTTTGCTGCGCGATAACGAGTCAGGCCACACCGCGTCAAGCGTTGTCGATGAATAAGACCATAAAATCATACCTTGGTACGAGCCATTGTGTTTACGAAGTTGCTAAGAGGGTTGTGTGGGGAGTTTCTGATGAGTAGCGAGGCGGGATGGTGGTAGTGGAGGAAGGAAAGCGATGACGGGGGGATCAGACGACGAACGTTCTTTGTTGCTCCGACCCCCCATTCCCACGCTGATTCCAGTCAACGATCATCCGAATTTGGGCGCGTTGTGCCACAGAACTTCCGTGCGCACGGACCACCTCCGCCTGAGGTGTGCATGGTTAATCGTACCGTGTTGTAGAAGGTTGACATGCGCCCTGCTTCATGCGGACATCTGGCTTGTTATATGCTAGAAGCATGTGCTTCCTCAAGATACGAGTCGTTCTATCCTCGGAAACCTGATATCCAGAAGTACTGGGGTCTTGCCACATTTACAACCTTTTCTATTTTTTGGCATCTGAACCAGATACGAGCAACAAGCAAGCGCTTTACCTCACTCCACTGGGTAGCCTCGACATCTTTCATGTCCTTTGACTATCCTAATCCCGAGTGTCCGACTTCCTTCTTGTCCTATAGATACATTGTTGCGAATATCCTGACTACTTAGACGGGTGTACATACAGCGTGTCCCAGACGTCCCCAGAAAGATGTGCTACAATGAAAGAAAAAATAATAATATAAGTGCCTAACAACAACATCCTGAGATACAAGCATGCACAGTGCCGTCAAGACATATGAGAGTCGTCTATGAAAGAATAAGCAAGATGGTCCAGAAAACATACACGTATGCAGATACAAGTACATCCCGTCTAAGTCTCGTACAGTCGTAAAAGTCCCACCGATCGTGTTACTAGTCGCCGCCACCAGCAAGCTCAAGGATCAGTCGACAAGCAACATCCATGAACACGAACGGCGACACTGTTTCGTCCTCCCGCACCTCCTTCTCTTTGATGGATCTGCTAGAGTCCGAACCTGCCTCGGATGCGGCATCGGATAAGGACATGTCGAATTTTCCAGCGCCCGGTTCTGTGGAAGCTTTGTAAGACCGCTTGTGGTGAAAGTCAACGAGATAGTTGATCGAGTCGACCATGTACAGTTGGAGGTTCATAAGAACCTTGAACATTGGGTCAGGGCTGCGCAACAATGAGAACTGGAAACAAAAAATGACATACCACTACATCCTGCACTCTCACTCTTGTCTCCACAAAGTAGATTGACGCAGCAGCCTTGAGATCGACATATCCATCCCCGTCATACTCCCTCGCCCTCTCAACTTTCGACCTCTCCCCACCCTTCTTCTTCCCTGCCCCCAGCCCTCCAAGGTACTCTTTCTCTTTCCACTCCATCCCTAACGCCTTCAGTGTCCGGTATATTTCCAACATAACTTCCATGGGTGGCGACCGACTTCTAATACCGAAGTGCCATTTTGTTCGATGTTGTTTCTTTTCTTTGACTGGCCATGACCGTTTTGCGTTGGCGTATGATGCAAGATGGTGTTGTTCGGGAAATTGGTCGGGGAGAGAGGAATTTAGAACTGCAAAGTTGTTGATTTCGACTTCATCTTGAGGTGTTGAGAAGTCTAGACCATCATCGACATCATCCTCGTCGTATCCGTTGAATTCAGTCTCAAAAGGGTTTTCTTCTAAGTCTCCACCCCCGGGTGATAGTGCACTCGGAGAGACAAGGTTACGGGCTAACGAACAAAAGTCAGTAGATTACACACGTGATATGCGAGGAAATACCGACATCCATAGCAGCCAATTGTGCATCACGTTCCTGCTCCTCGAATTGTGCCACTGCCGCATGTTCAGGTCGATCGGATTCTTGAGAACAAGGAAAGGGTGCTTACAATCACGACCTAGCCTTCGTTTGTCTCTCAAGAGCATATACGCGACTTTCATCGAATTTCCTTGCGGCCCGTCGTCCCTTCTCAAGCACTCCCACACATCCTCCTTGTCAACTCCTTCTATCCGCAAGGCCAATTCTTCAACCAAATCATCTTCTATGCGCCCTAAACCATCTATGATCTCGAAGTCGAGGGTTGTGGGGGGCGTGACAAGGGAAGATAGTGTACCGAGAACGGGTCCTGGTGGTGGCGGAAGTGGCTGAAGGTAACGGGGGAGATCGACTATAAAGAACGGGTGTTGCAGAATCTCAGGGATTGTGATGCGTTTTACAGGGTCAACGGCAAGCATGCCGTTGATGAGAGTCTTCGCCTCAGAGGATAAGAATGATGGCATATGATAAGTTCCCTCTGTAATGAATGCGGGTGAGCAAAGTAATCACCACGGGACAAAAACGTTACCACGTACGGCTGATTTTAGTGAAAAGTGTCTGCACGTCGTCATCTTCAAAGGGAAGACGACCACATAGCATCACATAGAGAATAACACCGCAGCTCCATACGTCAATTTCTGGTCCTGTGTAAAGCCCGCCTCGTATGACTTCAGGCGCTGCATAATTCGGACTTCCGCAGCTCGTTTTGAGAAAGTCGCCGTCTTGATCTCGTTCGACAAGCCAAAGTCAGCAATCTTCACGTTCAGATCGTCGTCGAGAAGGACATTCTCAGGCTTGAGATCCCGATGCACAATCTTGAGTTTGTGACTGTATTCGATACCAGATATGAGTTGCTGGAAGAAGCGCCTGGCTTGCGGCTCGGGCATACGCCCGTTCGCAACAATATAATTGAAGAGTTCGCCTCCAGCGTATTCGAGCACGATGATGATATCTGTCGGTGTTGAAATTACCTCAAATCTATGATAGCTTGATTAGATTCAGTTGTGCAGGAGTAAACAGATCGACGCACAGCTTGATGATGTGTGGATGCCGGAGAGTACGCATATATTCTACTTCGCGCTGCACTCTGTTCTTTGTTCGCGTAGCATTTATGACCTGCTTAGAAATAAACTTCATGGCGACTTTGTGACCCGTAAGTGTATGCGTCGCCACTGTCAAGTATGGATTCGTACAAGTCCCGTATACACGAATGGAGCAAGGCACGTACTCTTAACCTTTCCGAACGTGCCCTCCGCAATTTCTGATATGACCGTATACTCCCCCAGCTTGGAAGCTGGTACAGGCTTGATGGGCTCAGCGTCAGGCATGTTGGCTGAGAAGGATAGGGGACAAGTGTGGGGGAGGTGGAGGAATGTTGTGTTTGGCTCTTGTTTGGCGACAGAGATAATATAAGTCTCGCTCGATAAGGAAATAGCGTACCATGTAACACAACAGGAAAGGGTCCTACAGTACAAGTACAATGCGCATCAAACACAGCGAGGGTATACGAAGATCAAAGCAAGAAGACTAGAAAATCAATCTTATCAGAAACCACTTTCAGTTCAAGATTTGGCAGATAGCATGCTCCGGCGCAACTCCTCGAACTTCATACCCTCGCCTTCCGCTCTCTCAATCGCCTTGGTTAATGTCTCCTCCCTCGTTTGCAGTCGCTGCTGCATACCAAGAATCAGAAGTCGCATTTGCTCAACCTGAGCCAAAGTGGCCTCTGCAGTTGCCTGTGAGGCCTCGTGTTTAGTTTGTGAGCCTTTTATGGACGGACTGGAGCCCTGTGGCGGCCCTGCGATCAGAGATCGAGCCACAAAAGCTGATGCTGAAGAGGGTGCTATTTCGAGGTTGGCCTATTCGGGGAGCGAGTTAGCCGTGCAAACGCTGTATGCAGTGCGCTTAAACATGCCTGCCAATTTTCCCCAGCCAATTTAGCCAGTTCACGCTCCAGCATCTTCTCTCTCGTCTTTCCTCTACATCGGTACATATCAGCAAAATGCTCCGGCAACATACAAACAGACGGATTGGAGCACCAACCTTTCCAGCTCGGACATCGCCCTCTCATTTTCTCGCTGTGTGCCTTGCAAAATCAATTCTAGATTCTTGTACTCTTTCTCCAAAGCCTGGATGGTCTCAATTGGTGGTCGCTGTGCAAGTTGGACTTGTAGTGATTGTATCTGTGTCTGGAGCTAGACGGCATCCTCAATAATATCGGGAGTGTGAATCAATAAAAACCAAGTACCTTATCATTTTCTCTGTCTTTCTCCAATAATTGTCGTCTCAACATATCCTCTGTGGACTCATCCGGATTCTCTTTCAGCATACCAAGATCATCTGCGCCTAGGGCGACGGAAGGCCGGCCATTGTGCCTCAAGGTCTGCGCACGGCGCATGGTAGATGAAATCGAGCAGGGGTATCAACAGATGTGAATGGATTGGAAGGAGTGTTCAACGCGTAGAATGTGTTCAAGTGGTTCACTGTGGTTCGAAGGTATGTTGCGGCCAAGTTACAACGTTTTCTGAAGGTGTCACGAGTGGAAAGCTTATCATGTGATCGTGATATCAACGCGTCGAAAACACGCGACGTAACAATCTACATAAACATAACAAAGAGTGGGTCTACGAAGTCAGCTCAGAGTTGAGAACGCAATGCGCCGCCTCGCTGAGGTCTGTTCTATTCCCTCCAAACCCAAGTTTCCCTTGCTCATCGCATCTAGCACATGCACAGCACATATGCCAGCTCCGAAGAGCGACCAATGCATATCCTATGCTATGCTATTCAGGATGTCGCGATAGGCGCACCGAAAGCGGCACCAACCCCTCAGATGAAATGGATGGCAGCGCTGACAGGCGCACGATTCTGCACGTCATACACTTCCGTAATGGTAGTGGGGAGTAAGACACTCGGGTGTATGTCATATAGACACACCTGCAGCAAGAACGTCCCTATCCTCTAAAATGTCTATTCATCCTTGTCCGTCTTCTTTCGGGAGAAAAGTCGGAGGTAGCCTTATCGTGCAGGCAACAGGAACACACACAACCAGATTCCAAAATCCTAGTATTCTGAGTTTCCAGGGGGCTCCGATGCGATGCAACAGGAAGAACAATGGCGCTGCGAAGACGAGGCCACCGATGCCGTTCCTGGACTGGATGAATCACATTGCGAATCCCCTTGCAAAGCGATGGAGTAGCGATGGCGAACTGATGGCGATCGGAAAAAGAGCGGTGTCGATAATGGAGAAGCAAAACATCGAATATCATATCCCATACAAGCTATTTTGAGTAAAGGACAGTGCCAGAACCATGGCGAGAGATCAAGGGTCTTGTATCTGATGAAGCCTCTCTTCCTCTCCTCACAATTAGAGTCTCCCAGTTTTAGCAAATTTGATGCCCATGATGTGCGTGGCGCGCTCTATGATGATGGGCACGATGGTGAGGTCTGGTCAAGGCAAATCACAAAAAAAAATCCGTACGTACTATGAAGGACCAGTTATAGCCAACCTGGTTCATACTATATGCGACGCTACTCGACGCTACACAGGGTCAACATCTGCACAAATCGGCCTGTCATAAATAGAGTCACATTGAATGGAAGCTGATTGTGTGCTTACCTTAGGCGATCCAACTCCAGCCCCCTTTGTTTTTCGCATCTAACCACCTTACATACGCGACACATAAGCCTGCACCAAGCAATAACGCTCCAACGTATACTGCAACCCAATCATATCGATCCTTCACGATATCCATGCTCATCATCGCATTACCTCTGGCATGACTACCGAGTATCACACCTGCGATTGGTGCACCGAATATAACACCCAATCCGCGAATGAAGTACATTGCAGCGTTCACATACGCATAGTTCTGCACGCCATATACCTCCGTGATGGTGGTCGGGAGCAATGCGTTATAGCCACCGGCGTAGACGCCGTAAAAGACGACGAAGGCAAGGAAGCGGCCACGCGAGGCGTCGATCCAGAATGCAAAGACTGTCACGGCTGAGAGTATGACCTGAATACAAGTCTGAATCTGTCTCAGTCAGCTACAGGTCGAGCGGGGACTTACACTGGCAATCATGGTGTTCTGCCGACCTACGTAGTCCGCTAACATTCCCATAGCTACGCGAGCAGCTGCATTGACTGCATTATTTACAGCGAGCAGCAAACTGCCCGTCGAGCTTGGGTAGTGCAACACTGAAATTGAATATGTTGTCAGGTAATAAAGTGGAATAACGTTCCCAGCGGCTTGCAAGAAAGCCCCCGTAGACTGCCAGACTGTCATTCAGGATTGACGTCGCGATAAGTGGACGTGTGCAACTCACTTGAAGGAAAAAAGTTCCTTTTCTCAAGATTGCTGCGTTTGTCCTAGGTCTTGGTCCCGCGGTACCAATGCCGACGCCAGGCGGCCGTCGAACTACACACGCAACAGGCACAGTGACGACCAAGTTCCACGCGCCCAGTGCTCGGAGCGTCCAGCGAATACCGACACGCTCTAACATGAGATGGAGTAAGGGGGCAAGGATGAGACCCCCAACTCCGTTACCCGACAGGATAAACCCCATGGCAAACCCGCGATGGCGATCAAAGAATTGTGGGATGGATGATAGAATGGGAAAATAGAGCATCGAAGAACCAATTCCGAATAGAAGCGATTGCGTCAAGAATAGATGCCATAGCTTGTAGAGGAAATGCCATGATCAGTACGCATGCGTCGCCAGAGTCGCTCATAGTAGATAAACACGGTCGTTACAACTCACTCGACTTCCAAAACTGGCGAGAACAATGGCCAAGCTCATCACGACTGCACCAGCCAACGTGATATATCTGGGGTCCTTCACCCTCGATATGAGTGGGCCGACAAAGATGCTCCCGCTCCATGTTAGCCCATTACCGATGCTACCCACAAGTGAAACGAGCGCATCTTGTCCGGACGCATCCTTGATATTGCTTTGAGGGGATGTATAGAATTCCTGGCAATGGAGACATATCGACCGTTGTCAGAATGAAAAGGCATAAGACCATCATACCGATCACACAGGGTACCCACCTGGAAAATACCATATGCCTGGCCGATTCCAATGGTCTGAAAGATCATCATAAAGCCCGAAAGAAGAAGCAGCGTCTGATATTGTCGACTAGGACGCAAATCCTGCGCAGCATTTTCTGGAGGTATGGCATCCTCGAAGCCCGTAGATCGTGCACGTTCCTCCTCTGACGCCACGCGAGGAAGGCTTGAAGAATCCGACAGAACGCGCAGCTCATGGCTTTCGCTCGCAGACATGATTAGAACAGAATAACAGATCCTGAGGGTTGTCAGAATCACTGTACAGAGAATTCGACGCAAGTTGCGATAAAACAGAGTGCATTGGTTGATGAGCGGATTGTGTTATAGAGTCGCCGGAGGGAAACCCCATGACTATTGTCCCGCCGAAACTGCCCGAATGCTCGATGACGTCATCGGGGATTTACTCCTGGTCTAGGCGAAACGTTTAGAGATCAGGCTACTTACCAAGGCCGATGGCTCATGTCATAAATACACAGTCGGAGTAGAACGGAATATGACTCGCATGACCAGTCGAACTCGATGGATATATAGAACCAATTACTCCGCATAGACATGCTGACAACATCCAAATTGACGGCAGAAGTGCGCACAAGTACTAATTAGATGTGAGGGACACGTCCTGGATCCACCTTGTGATCAGGTCCTGTGAGACATAAAATCAGAATTCGCCTCTTTCCACAGCAATAAGAAGGCAAACATACCAATGCAGCCTCCGATTGATCGAACGGAACCATGTGTCTGTCCATCAACGCCTTCGTCAACAGTGTGACGTGAAATTAGGAAAATAATACGCACCCGGCCTCGTAGACATTCACAAAGGTGACATTGCCCGCACCAAATCCTCCCCCGCCAGCACTGCGCACTTCACCGGCAACGCGGCCAGATTTAGCCGTGACCCACTTGGTCGAGGGCGCCTTCTCAAACTCCTTGTGGAGCTTGTGCTCGAGTTGAGACACCCAGCGCTCATTACCCTGAAGAAACCCCCGTCAGGAATAGCGTCGGCAAAGGTATATAATTAGATGTACCATGTAGTTGCACATCATATCTTTAGAGAATGGCACAGATCAGAAGGCGGAACATGCATGTCAAGGCGGTCCACCAGGGCTTACCGGCATTACCAGCGTAGACGAGCAGTCTTACGCCGGCATCGATCAATTCAGGTAGAAGCGCGGCGCTGTTGTGCATACCATCGCCCTGGAACATGAACGCCTGGTTGACTTCCATGTTGCACGACTCAAATTTTCTGTCGAGATTGACGCCCAGAGCAGCCTTGTTCTTCGGATCGTTCAGCCAGGTTTCAATCCAACCCATTTCTCTATAGCAGAGATCACCATCCTTTGCGCGGTCGCACTTCTTGCGCACGTCGTACATATTGAGGCCCAACTCTGATGACCACAAGGCAGACGATATTAGACGTCTTCAGATGATAAAAGCAATCAACAAAAGAGCAATGACGCACGTTGCAAAGGCCCGAATAGCTGGCCCCAGCAGTACAAAGCGGCGGGCACGCATGTCAACCTTGAGTTGTAATCGTAACAAGACTTGATGAGCCTTTGGCACGTCGGAACTTTCGTCCTCAGTGCGGTGCACTGTGGGCCCTCAGGATCATCGTAAACAGCATAAGGACCCTCGCACGCATAGTCCGGCACCGATGTCATCTGCACGTATGGATCCGACAACCCGTTTGCAAGGATCACCGAAGCCAGGTGAATCGTCCGCAGCTTCGGCGCGGGCGCACTGGACAAGGCAAGCTCCTGGTTCTTCTTGTGAATGATCGAGGCAATGTTCGGGGCATAGGTGCCACCGTAGCTCTCCGCGGCGAGATGGAAAGGGAGGTCCGCGTATTTGGTGTAACGAGAAAGGAACAATTCAAGGAACGCGTAGACATCATGACCTGCGACAGGGCTTGTGTTGACAGTGGACCCGTCAGAGGAGTAAGAATACCCAACGTTCACGGGCTGGTCTAGGAAATGATGTTGGCATGCTCGTTCCAGGAGTCGGGATTATGCGTCACATTCTTGCCCTCATTGTCGATGCGGCAAGGTCCAAGTTCAAAGAGAAGACCAGTGGAGGAGCTGCACCCTGGACCACCATTTAACCATAAGATAAGGGGATCCTTCTGTGGGTTGCCTCTCGACTCAAAGAACCTGCATATGCATAAGGTTGAGCGCGCGAGGACCTTTCGGGTCACGAATGAACTAACCAGAAGAACAGATGCTTTCCATCGGTGATATCGAGATACCCAGAGTACTGCTGAACGGATGGATCGCAAAGCTCGGGCTCCGTGACTCGCAACGAGTGCCCAGAGAAAGAGGGATGAGTGATAAGCTCGTCTGGAAACACACACCAGCATTAAGATCCTGCAGCATCCCCGCATGCAGATGCTGAACAAGAGCTTACATGTGAGCCCATTCTGCTTCACATATCCTCTTCCTTTCTCGGTCCACTCCTCAGCCAGACCAAAAGCCTTCTCCATGTCCTCAATGACATGGCTGACACCTTTGGCAACCGAGCCAAACAGTCCGCCGTTGATAACATCTGTGTAGGATGCAAGGTCGCCAAGCACGGCTTGCAGCTCGCTCGCCGGTACGGCGAGAGCAGCGGGAGCGGCGAGGAAGGGAAGAAGAGCTTGAACTCGCATAATGGTTGGAGTTCAAGCTTGTAGCGGTAGCGACGACTAACAGGCCGAGGGTACTTGAACTTCCAGTCAACCACGTGAGCACAATATGACGTTGATGAAGGTTACCTGGTAAGCCAGTTGAACCAGGAAACCATCGGCAAGGATACATTAACTAAAACAACAAGTATACATGATGAGAGTGCGATCGTGAACTAGTGGCACAGAGTCTAGAACTACTACAGAGGAGGACAAGGAACAACGAATTGTATCAAAGGCAGTGGAGTCACGAGCGACGGGCGATGGAGATCCTGGAGCACAAAGTAGTGAACATGAAATACGAAGATAAAAATAAGGAGATGGCTGCATTGAAGCGATAGTTCGTCTAGAGCTAAGCTCTAAAAAAAACGCTGTTCGAGGTGACACAAGGAGTTTCGTGCATAAATCGATCCTGATGAATGATGCGTAAAAGATTTCTGGAGCGTTCCGAGATGGGCATGAATGGATGGTTGATTGGGGAAGCCTTGTTCAAATGGCAGGAGTATGAGATGCTGATGATGAGGATAAAGATGAGATCAAGTCGAGAAATGTTGCAGCGATTCTTTATGATGTTTGGTATCAACCTTTGTAGCTTCAATACCCGTAATAGGCACGCTACAAGAGACCGTTTAGGACGCACAAAGAACACATATACTAGACGCTCACCATTCTATCACTAGAGGTGGAGTCAGCATCGGTTCAATTGATCAAAGGATCACGCACAATAACCAAATGACCTTCGACCCAGTTTTGCAGCCTCGAAGGGTGACAATATGGCCGCGTATAGAATCGTAGAGAAGAGATCGTTGGTCCTTGTCAACCTGAGAACGAGACCCGTCGATTCACAATTGGGAGAACGCAGAGGGGGGAAAGACAGACGTTAGGTAAAACCGCAGCAATCAGCTGACTGCCAGTCACAGATAAGGCCAGATCGACGATAATAGCCCTGCGACCTCTGCAAAGAGGTGTCAGAAGAATGAACGAATGCACGACTGAATGCGTGGCGCACCCTTTGGAAGATTCGGCCATTCGCTTGACAACCCGGTCCAATGTCTCCTTGCCTCCTTCCTTGAGGGCTTTTGTGACCGATTTAGAGCCTTGTTCGTTCGTCGCATACTCCAGAAGTCCCGCAACTATATGGTCCAGAGCCATCCGACGGTGGTCAGCTGATCCATGTTCGAGGACTGCATTGCCGAGTCAGCATAGGACTCAAGGACAAAGAAACGTAAACCAACTATGTTGAATGCAGTACGATCCCCATTGATTCTTTGCGACTTCGCTGAAAACAGCTGTCCCTTGATTGAGTAGCTCGTCGATGATTCCGTCTTTCGCGGACTCTTCCAAGTTTTCGAAGGCATGCTAAGAGCATTCTTCAATAGGACGACAAAAACGGACAGTTCAACGTGGCGAAGATGTACCTGTACGACGAGAGAGCCTGTCTCATGACAAGCAAGCGACGCCCATTTGCCCTTCAGAGACTTATTGACGCTATAGAAGACCGTAAGGGGCTCCGTGCGCTTCCAGAACCACTGCACTCACTAGGCGAATATGGGCGGTGCTGGAGCGGTCCATGTCAACTCCATGATCTGTGGTCCATATTATTAGGACACGTTCGATAGGGTACAAGGTTCCGCACGTCACCTTACTCCAGACATGGACGCATGCTTGTTGACGAGAGTCTGGGCAGGATCTCCAAGAAGTAGCTCGGAGACGATGAGTAATCGGACGTCTTCCTCGCAATCTAAAGCCTTTTGGAGGACGTGGCAGCCGTAGCAATTAGACGCCAAATCCACGACGCGGCCCCTAAACGAAGAACTATGAATTCGCTCATGGACATAATAGAATGCGGCTCAAACCTCATGCAATGTACAATTTTCCTTCTTTCGTCGGCCGTAGAAGCCGCTTCGAGACATCTTTGAACAGCCCAATTGCCGAAGCTGAACGCACGCATATAGTTAGCAGTGAAGTTCATAAGAGAAGGGGACGAGAACATACCGATGCGCCATCATCTCGAACCCCTTCGCACAAATGGCGTCTATGATCTTAGCGCGCTCCTCAAGATCCGCGACTTTGAGTTTCTGCTGAAGAAAGATCGATGCTTGTTGATCGGAGGACTTGATGCGAGACACGAAAAGATGATAAGGAGGCGAAGACGATGGATGCAAGAGCGAAAGAAAATTGATTGGCTAGACGACCGGTATCTTTAATAATTCCGCGTAAAGCTGAGTATATCTACACACCTCGTTCACAGGGGCTTGAACCTGGTTCGAAGGAAGATGAGGGAAATTGTTCTGGAAGGCGATGGGTCGCATTGAATGCTCGTCAGTGACGAGACCTGAACTACGATCCCTTATATCATCGGGACGCAACCATTCTGATGAGAGTTCCCGCTCGCTCCGCCAGGTTGAGTTTACGAAAGAGCGAGGGTCGCCACGATTGACGAGATGATGCTGAGCGGAAGAAATGCCTGAGCGCTAGGGTTCTGGGCGGATGCCTCAGAGAATGGCTCGAAGAACGGAAATGCAGTAGCAGTCTGTTGGAACGCATTGGCAGGTTGTACAGGGTGAGAATGATGCGAAGGATATATCTCTCCAGCACGATGGGGAGGTCCGGGGTCCAGCATGAGGCCTTGTGGAGAAGGCGCCGAAGAGTGATACTCATAATTATTAAGTTTCAAGTCTATGCCCTTTGCAGGCGAGAGATCGGTGGGAGTCAGAAGAGCAGATGTAGCAGAGCTAGGGGACAGATCCGGGGAGTTATTAGCGTGCACAGTGAGAGGGGGCGGTTGGGAGAAGGGAGCAGGAGAGTTGAGGTTCAGCGTCCGAAGCAGTTGTTCTACGTGCTGCGAATTGTGCGGTGAGCAAAATTCGCTCCCCGGGAAGTGACAATGACTGACTATATGCTCCATGTCGGAGCTGTTCTTGCGTCGACCATCGCCGATGGCGCCGACGTCCTTTTTGTGACAGCTACCGAGGAACCCAACGGGACCAGAGGCATCTGAACTGGCGTCAGCACATGGAATGGAAGATATACGGATAAATTCGGGCCTACTCTTTTGCTTGTCATCCTCGGCGGCTCGAGAAAACGACGCGATGGTCCTCGGCCAGGACTCGTTCGGCTGCGGCTGGGGGGCCCATATGGAAGCATTCAAGGAACGGGACGGACAATCTTCCACGTTCTTGAGGAACGGATGATACGACTGAGATTGCGACGAGGTCATCTGGACGGGGACGGTGAGTGGAAGGTGGGGCAGGAAGAAAGAGGGCGGTCGAGAGCGTCCAAGCATTTATATGGCCACTCATTAGGCGACTTACTGCTGTCGAAGTGAGCAGATCCCGAAGCCTCCTTCCTTTTACAGAAACCAACTGACCATATTTGGAAGCACCTCGCGGGGCAAACGCCACGTCCTGACGTGTGGGATCCTTCGATGACCTGTGGAGGCTCAATTGCAGAGCCCAAACTGTTCGTTTGTCTGGGGGATCGCGTCCCATCAGAGTGACAAGCAGACGGCAAAACCTCGTCTCTGACGATGTTTCCGCTCCCAGTTAAGCCTCAACCTGCCAGCTCGTCATCACGGAACCAAATTCGGCCATCACACGCGCGGACATTCCCCCCCGATGCGTCCGCGACCATCTTGCTTCTATACCACAACCATGACATCTCCACCCCGCTGGTTCACAGCCCTCTCCAAAGTGCTCAACGAGCACGACAAATCCAGCTGTAAGCATCTCCTCCGCTTCAACACTCCTCCGATGTGCCGATAACAACCTCATGCCGACTTCCAGTGTATCAGCTTGCGACAGTCGATTCATCCAACAAGCCCCACGTCCGCTCTCACATCCATCGAGGCTTCCTCGTCCCTCCTTCTCTTCCCGCCCTCCCGCTGCTGCTCACCAACACCGACAGCCGCACTGAGAAGACGACTCAGATTGCCTACTCCGATGCCGTCGAGCTCGCATGGTGGATCGGCAGTAGCTCAGACCAGTTCCGCATCTCCGGGCGCGCACGTGTGGTCTCAGCCCCCGAGCGTGGCTCCAGAGGAGTTCCCGCCCACGACAAAGAATGCTCCGCAATCGCATCCCTAGACGCGGTATCTTTCGACTGGGAAACAAAGCGGCGAGAAGCGTTCAACGCTATCAGCGAGCGTATGCGTGCGAGCTTCTGTCATCCGGAGCCTGGGGGATATGGCGACGCAGAAAACTGGGTGAGCACTGTCAAGAAGCAACAAGACGCGCAGACGGACGAAGAGAAGAAGAATACAGAGGTAGCGCTGAGCAATTTCGCTCTTGTCGTCATCGAGCCATTCGAGGTCGATTGGGTGCAAATGGGGATTGTGCCCAACCAGAGGACGAGATTCTGGAGGGAGGGCAACGCATGGAAGGACCGAGCTGTAGCACGTAAAGCGGAGCGGCTGTGACGTCAGCACGGTTTCGTCTTCTGGACCATGGGACCTTTGAGACCAAATTGTAGACTGCAATTTCTGTATATCGTTACACAATGTCAGTACATAGTTACGAGTGGGCCGATCGACTTCAGAGATGGGCTGACAACAAGACAAACAAGCAAACAAACCGCACAACAAAGTTCAAAGCGCGTCAATATTGAAAGAATAAAAATGTCGATCGGTCGGCCCTTGATCCGCTGAGCGATCAGCTTCACAC
The DNA here is from genome assembly GCA_039111635.1 of Heterobasidion occidentale. NCBI lineage: Eukaryota > Fungi > Basidiomycota > Agaricomycetes > Russulales > Bondarzewiaceae > Heterobasidion > Heterobasidion occidentale. The sequence continues at coordinate 803,218 of JBCAQO010000001.1, read as the reverse complement.
CTTGACCTTCTTCGCGTCCTGTTCTGCGCCGCCGTTGGGAGCCTCAGCCGATTCCTCCCGCCCGCGCTTAGCTCCGACGGATGCCAAACCTTCAGTGGGCTTGAGTCCGTTACCTTTGGCGGCAACGTCCTCTTCCACGTCTTCCTCGTACTCCCTCCTCCTCCTCCTCCTCCTCCTCGGCGCCGCCCTGGATGTGATCGTAAGCACTGTGAGCTGCCAAAGGGTAATGACAATATATACCTGGCTTCCTCCCAAGAGAAGGGCAGTCAAGCTGCTTTTCTACAAACCGAAAGGATTGGAACGCAGAGCTCCAACACAAACTATGAAACTTACACCATTCGCCTCTTTGCTATCGTCTTCCTCTTCGCCATCTTCGTCGTCGTCCTCAAAACCACCTGCCTCCTCGTCCTCCTCGTTCTATGCCACAAGTCTGTTCAATTCCCACTCAAACGGCGCCGTGGGCGAATGAACACACCTCAATATCATCGTACTCGTCACTTTCTTCCCCTTCGTCACCGAGCGGATGGAGGCCAGGCTCCTCGGCGTTAGTGCCCACGGCCGGCTCCGCAACCTCTCCCGGAGCAGGGAGCGTCGCACTATCTACGGCTTCGATTGGCGGGGTATCGGCAGCCTTCGACATGGTGTTGCACAAGCGAATAGTCTAGCGGGGGAGGCTGGCGTCCAGAAGGGCTAGAGATGAGAGGTGGCCAGAAGGAAAGGCGGTGGATCGAGGTGCTGATGCCGAGGCTCGAAGATGTTGATGGCAGTTTGTGATCGCGGGAGGCGGACGCTATGGCTAGGTTTAGGCAGACATGGACATGGATGCAGGGCGTTTGCTGTAAACGAACCGTGGGCGTGTAGACGGACTACATCATCATTCCCACGGTTTGACGTAGGGTGAACAAGTCATATCCTGTCGTATCGAGACACCAACGATCTCACTCTGCGCTTTGGAGCAACGAACGATGAAAGCAAGTAAAATACACAACGGTGTCCGACGTCATGACGGACCCGGTTCCGCGCAGTGTATCCGGACAGACCACACGATAGAGCAAGCAATCGATGTTAGTAATGGCAAAACACTGTCAGCCAAAGAAAATGATCAAAGCTCGGAGTTCAGACGTCAGCAGTGTGCAAGGCCAGAGACATGAAACTGAGATCCTTGTGAGATGAGATTGGAACAGCTGACCAGCTTGGACTAGCCTGACAGATCCAAATTTTTTGACGGAAAGCGAAAAGGATGTAGGACGTGAGGACTACTAGGTGAAACAGATGAATTAACAAGCATACCACATGGACCCGTTCAAATCTTCAACATGAACCAGCAGCCTATGGCCAGCTGTCAGAACGTCCGCCTGCTGCTGCAATCTCCATTGAGAGAGCGATCGTTGGAAAACGAGGGAGACGCGAGGATTGGAAGCTCCTGCCAGAGTCTTAGGCATGACATGCGCCATGAAGAGGCGACGAGACAGCAAAGCAAAGCAGCAAGGTATGCAGGAGGCCTGTCGCGAGTGTCGTCGAGAAATGAGTCATGGAGACACTGAATGAAGAGGCCTGCCGGTACGGACCCACGGACCGAAGAGCGAAAAAAAAACGACGTTCATCCTGCGCGATATGTATACGGCCCATGACAAATGACGAGCACGACGCCATTGCAACTTCGTTCCCGCCGGCGACAGGCTGCAATACGAGGTTCGGGCGGAAGGACAGAAGCCAAGCCAGAAGCCCGAAGGAAGTCGCGTCGGCTGGCGCGGTCACTAAAAGGGCTGATGTGAAGTCGCCGAGCCCCGACGCATGACTAGTCGCCGTCTCGGATATCCGACGAAGGCGTCGGCGGGAGCAGCTTACGCTAGAGCGACAATGTGTCGCTCAGCGGCGCGACGCCTCGGGACGCGTGCCCGGCAAAATGGTGGGAGGCACTCGATGCACGCAGGCTAAACCAGTGCTCACGTCGTGGCGAGATATGAAAAGGATATCGAATACACCTGTGCAGCGGGGACTCTTCGCGTCAAGTGCGCAGGATAGGCGGCGGTGGTTTCGGGCTGACAATCAGATGCCCGAGTCGTTAAATAAACGGAGCTTGGTGGAGACCGCCAGCTGGGTCATCTTCAGCGCAGTCGAGCTCTTCTAATGTGCCCTCGGAGAGGAGGTCAACGAGGCGAATCGGTCGATTCATTACTTACGTGCTGTAGCCAACGTCGGCGCTCTCTCCGTTCCTACGTGCGAACACACTGGTCTTGACGAAGGGGGTGAAAATGAGCGGAGCTGTCGTAGTCTAGGTAGAAGATGAAGAATAAATTCCAAACCGCAGTCTTCCGCGAAAGGGTTAAGTCCGATCTACGTGTACAGGGACAACGCCCCTACCGGGCTATTCAAGCGCTTACTCGTGGCGAAATGATCACACTTCGAGGCAGGCGTTCGACGGACACGCCGTTCGTCAAGTGATCCGTCCCTAAGTACTCCAACAGGAACGTAAGTGATCGATCGGAGTACGCACGCCGCATCTCAACAAATCTCGTCCTCGCCATCACGAGTAGCGCCCTGAAAGAAGGGAACGTTCGTGGAACAGGCGCGGGACTGCACGACGCGCGATTGGTTCTAGATCCAAAGACGCATACTGGTATACAAGAACACGCATATACGCTTGCGCTTGCGTTGAACAGAACCTAATCTTTCGCCGGGCTAGCCGACGTTGAACGGGACGCCCTGGAGTCGGTGCCCTCGTATGCCCGTGTCGCTATCAGAGAGAGAGTCTGCGAGACTGCGCGCAATATGAGCTCGAGCGTACAGCACTGATAGACGGAAGCAGTCACGCATGCACACCATACTCCGTATAGACTCACGTATATGGTATCGCCGTGATTGAGCGTCCCGTGTCTGTGCGCCTTCAATGAGCGACCCATAAGGCACGACGTGGCACCCATTCTTTCACCGCAAGCTTGAGCTTCCATCCGCATCGCCGTAGAACTGGGGAGACAAACACACCTAGAAGATTCTGGGATAAGTACGGCATATGAGACCAGGCGGCGAGTCCTAGACGCTCTCGCCAGTTCATTTGAGGCACAGGTTTTAAATTGGAGTGTACGAACCGTTCTTTTGGGGACTCGCATCACGAAGCCTCGAGTTCAAGTTTCGAGAGAAAGTACTACGCGACTGATGCATTCTGTGAAGTCGTGCAACAGGTGACTTTACAGTAAGAGTTGCGCCAAGCAGCTGCACTCGTTTGAACATATCAGGACACGAGAGCTACCTGCACCTGGGCCTTTGGACCCACAATAAGCGCTTACCTAATAAGTTCGGGAACCAAAGGAGTGAGCGTTCCGTGCTCAAAGCAGGTATCATTGCCAAATAACACAGCACCCATAAGGCTAAATATAGCTTCTTTTGGGCTCGACGCGGGGCTCGGCAGCTGATTTCGTGGAACACGTCAGGGAGCGCTGACAGGAATGTCAGTGACCGCGATCGATTCGCTAAGCCTGGCGAGTCCGCATAGGGTCGTACGGCTCGGACGGGGTCAAAGAGAACTTGAGCCGGGTACCTCGCAGATCAAGGCAGGAGCGCAGGGCGTCGTGCTATTGATAGGAGTTGCTGGGATTGAGTGGACAAGAGCCCAAATAGAAGGGCCGTAAACATTGTCGGCTGGACTCATGTTGCAAACGCTCGATCGTGTTTGCAGACGAGGCCTATCTATATGTATTGAAACGACCGCATGGTGAGAGGTGAGAGAGCAATAACCAATACAAGGAATCCTGTGCAACGAGAGGGGTTCTGCAATAGAAAAGCTATCAAATACAGAAATGTCAGCAGGGAAGTATGATAGTCATAATGATCTCACGGACGAAGCCAATTGAACCATGACGTTTAATGTCCGTGCATTCTTGCATCGCATTGATACAACAAGTGTTGACACTTGAGTCCCAACGGCTACCGTAGCCCTGGGACGCGCTACTTCAGGGAGCTTAGACGCGCATGAAATTTGAAAGGGCCTCTAGAGTGTCGCGCATACGTCGGTGGTTTGACGACTGATACCATTGCGACATGCCGTCTATACAGTGATCGGCTGAAGAAGGCATCGAGGTTGCGCAGAGGACGTGATTACACTAAGCCGCAAATGATGGCGCGGCGCGCGGAGTGACATGCATATGGCAGCCGTTAGACGCCATGACACGCATCCTCCAAGGGTGCGCGGGCACCTTTGATATGTAAACGTCGCCGCCTGTTATCTCCACCATGTCAGCGCGGACGGGGACTGGAATCCAATGCACTGGAATGTTTGGGGAAGTCGAAAGAACGCATCTTGCGGCCGTAGGGGGCCATAACATATGACATCAGGACGTGCAGCCTGCGGGAAAGCGATCGGAAGCCATATTACCGGGAGACGCGCGAATGTATGCGCAGCTTACTACAATAGCCGCACTGCTCCGACTACCTACGCGCAAGGCCACACGGAGGGCGATGTAGACGCGCGCGCGGTTGCGGGAAGAGAGAGTTGTGGGATATGAAAATTGAAGATCGGCATTACCTTTGATTTACGGGAGCAGTTGGGTCTATTGACGAGGACATTGTTCGCACGTCGTGCGAGCGTTCCCAGGGGGGTTACGTTCCGAGATATGCGCAGCGGAAGAGGTACCCGGGCACAGCAAGACGTTCGAGAGGGGAGAGAGTAAGCCCCTGCGCGGGGTGCCAATGAGACGAAAGGATATAAACGTCGACTCGTGGGGGAGTTACACGACGTTTACGTGTACCGAGCAGTAAAGGAAAGGTGATGGCATCGATGTGGCCAGCGGCGCGCGCTGGAGATGCCCTGTAAGGGAGAGTGTGAGCATCGAAGAGGAAGTGTCGGAGTTGGGGAACGACGAATTGTAACGGCTTCTTGCGGGACTGGATGGGGATGAGGATGTGGACGGACGATCGGTGACGAGGGTGGTGCGAGAGACGGGCGCATGGTGCGGATGATGCGACGGTTAGTGCAGACGGGAGAGGTGGATGAAGAGAAGGGTGAGAGGTACAAGGACGGTGAGGTGGGGCTGAGGACGGAGAAGAGGACGAGGGGGAGACCGAGGCCCGGGGGGATGAACGTCGGTATCATTAATAATATGAAAACCTTGTGTCCTGTGGTGGCTTCGTCACTCACACGTTGCGGCGACGGAGAGACGGAGATATGAAGAGGTGGTGCGGCGGGGGGCGTTGGAGGCGACGGTGAGGACGTGGTGGGTGTGGACGAGGGAAGAAGAGAGGATGGAAGAAAGCGGGTGCCGGGAAATGAAAGAGGCGTGCAAGAGAGCGAGCGGGATGACGGTGACGGCGACGGGCCCTGGCAGGACAAACGTCGCTGGCTTCGGATTCGAGTCGCTCATCACCTCCTCTTGCCTTATCCGGCAGTGCCCCCCTCCTCCGTGTCTCTATAAGTACCTCCATGCACCATCTCCGTCGCTGCTCCCTCCGTCCTTTCCGTCCCATCCGCTCCCCCACACCCCCATGGATACCCCCTTCGCGCCCCTCGCAACCGTTCCCCGCGAGATCTGGGAGCACATTGCCCACTACACCGCCCTCCTTCATCCCACAGGCCGACTCTCTGCTCTCATCCCCTTGCTTTCCACCTGCAAGTTTCTCCATCACAACCTCTGCTTCGACAACAACAAGGCCCTCTATGCCCGCATTTTCGACGGAATGTTCGACCCCGACGCTGCCCACCGTCGCATAGGGGACAAAGCCATCCGGTCGCGCAACCTCGCGTCCCAGCTGCGCGTCTACTCCGAGGCCCTCAACCGCATCCGCCTCGGCGACATCCACTCCCCCTCTCTTCTCAACGATTTCTGGACTGCCTACTTCATGTGTGTGGAGAACGATGGTCGGAATATCGTCCAGTTGAGGAAGGCTGGTATGCCCCAGCTCGTCGAAAGGTTCGTCTCCGAGAGGCTATGGGAGAATCCCATCAACGGTTGGCCCGTCGAGTCACCCATCAACTCGCTTGCGCTATGGATACTGTGGTGCATGACCACTCCAGGTACGTCTTCCTCTCTTCCTCGAGCTCGCCATGGCCGACTCCGCTCCCAGAGTCTCTCGCCGCCGAAAGTCAAGCCACCCGTCAGAACCTCATCTCTCGCATCCTTCCTTTTGTCGTGATGGCCTTCAAGGTGAGCACACCCTTTTTCATCAAACCTTCGTCGATATCCATCCGCTATGTCAGTACCAATCCTTCTACGCTCCCGACAACCACTTCCATCTCCCCCTTCCCGAAGATTGGGAACGCGAAAACCTCGAATCAATACAGACCGCACATGGCTATTGGCCCCTTTATCGCAACGCCAACGAATCGTTCCATACCTGCATACACTACGGCTCCACTATTCGCGTGTGTCCCCCTCCCATCACCGCACCGGCCAAGCTCCTCTACTTCGCCCGTCGCGAGATGACCCCGCTCGGTATCCCGCCTGGTATGCCTATTGACCGCGCCGACGCGATCGCGCGCGGCATCCTGCGCGGGCCCACCCAGGCCGACGTCATGGAGGTCAATTCCCACCGGGGAGCCAAGTGCATCTTGCCGACGGACTGGGATTGGAAGGCGAAGCTGACGCCGGAAGAACTTAAGCTCGAGGAGGAGGGGGTTTGGACACGGGGGCTCAAGGCCCCGAGCGCCGCGTGGGACAACGAATGGGAGCGGATCGTGTACTGTGGAGATCCATGGAGCCAGCCTGAGCTTAAAGGTGTGTTGTACACATTCGGCGCCCTGGATGGGCTTTGGCAAGGCAGATTACTAGTGGGTATTTTTTTCTCCTCCTTTCGCCCTCATGGAGACTGAGGTGCTTCACAGGTCCCAGAAGAGAACGGCTACGTCGGCCTAGTCGGCGCGCGTGAATATCCTCCTGGATTCAGCGAACAGTCTCCATTCACGTCTACCTGGCCCGTCTTCATGCGCCTCCGCGAGCACCACTGCATCAGCCCCGCTACTCCCGCTTTGGCCGGCCATAATCCAAACGACGCAATCGATGACGGCATTCGAAACGGCTGGTTCCCCTCCGTGGAGATACGAGAATCCGGGGTGCGTTGTTTACACGCAGCCACGCTCCTATCAGTGTGTACCGACCAAGTTTCTACGCTGCAGGGCAAGGTGACGATCCAAGACCGTTCCGAGGGCGTGACCTCGGAATACGAGACGTTCGTTGAAGGCCGCCCGAATTCGCACAACGAGGAGAAGTGTCACATCTGTATCAATAACGCCGCCTTGCGTGAAGAGGAGCTACAGCAGCGTGTGCAGGCGAACCGCGCGCGTGCGGAGCAGGCAGACTCGCTGCCACGACATGAGGACTATGAAGAAGATTTCGCGATGGCAGACTTGGCGCGCAATGACAGTCGCTACGGGTCAGACGACGAGGACACGTACGAGGCGAAGTGCTCCGGGATACAGGATATCATTTTCACCGGCGAGGTACGCGTCTTCACATGCATCTGTGGTTTTTCTCGTGATTTTGAGGTCCATGTCCTTTCGTCTCGATTTTAATTTTAATTCGATCCGCAGACCGATCCTGCACATGGGATGGCTTGGGGAAATTTCTCGTTTCTCGGGCGCGTGCGGCCTTGGGACGGTCTCATCGCGCTGGTGCGCGTTCCTGTAAGTCGAGTATCTTTCTGCGTTACACCCTGTATCTTTGACTGACGCGATTTCTAATCACTTGTTTATTTCGCAGTTGGGCCCACCTGTTGCTCAGGTCGGCCGCCCACGATGGGTGTTCCGAGGGCATCTGTACTACGGCCAGGTCCTGGTGGGCAGCTGGCGTGGTATGACCACGAGCGTCACCTCGATTCCTTGGGAGGGCCCGTTCGTCATGTCCAGGCGCGCTTGATATGCTCACGCAATTCATGTTTTTGACGATGCTATATACTGAGTATTTACCCTGCATTTTCTCTCGCGATCTACGACTCCATCTCTTTCACGTCGATGCATCTTTGTTTCTGTCACCAAAATGCTCACGCTCATCTCCCCATTTTCTACCGACTTAGATATTGTACAACGCGGCTACATGTGGCTTCTCTCTATCTCTCCTCAGGAATCCCCTGTATCGTTTACCCGATGGACGGCACTAGATCTGGTCTGACTCTCGTATTGTATTTTTCAGGATATTTATACTGCTCCGTCTGCGCGCTCGATATATCGATGCTTCCGCATTATTTTGTGCTACAACCCTTTCCTCCTCTATATCCTGCTTATGTATTCTTAATGTACGGCCGATGGAGGCAGTCATTGGTACCCTCGTTCTTCTTGTGATGTCATGGCTCGCCAAGGCACTCTCCGAGCTCTCGCGGGGACTGCTGCATCACGGGTCGGTTCGCGGTGTCCCACACTTATGTGATAGAACGACGGAACGGGGGTCAGTGGGTCTATTCTTGTGTGCTTCAGTCTCCATGAGAATCGGAGGCATTACTGGCTCCCATGGGTTCACGCTCTGTGGCGTCGTGTCAGGAGTCTTGAAGTTGGCCGTTGATTGATATCCTCATCTGCGCTGGCATCACCATCTGCATCTGCCTGCACCCCCTTCATATAAATCGTCGCAGCTCATCATCAGCGGCCAAGCACTTGCTGCGACGGCGCGTCATCCTTGCCCAATTCGATCCTGCTTTGCCTGCCTGTGACCCAGAAGGAACCGGCATCTGACGTTTGAAATATGCGTGCCATCCACGCTGCAGCTCATGGGGCCGCGGTCGCCGAAGTCGAAGGCATCGAAGGCGGCGAAGTCGAATCCCACGTCGGCACGACGGAAGGCGACGCGGATGTGGACGCGGCGGACTTCGACGAGCCGTCGTCGTCCAATGGCGGTGACGATTATGATGGTCTGCTCCGAATCTACGCCGGCAGGCTCTTCGACCCCGAGTCGCTCGCCCTCCTGGCCAACCAGCTCGTCGCCGTCTCCCCCTCTTCCGGCCTCGTCATCTCCGTCTGCCCGTTCGACCCTGCGCGTGTTTCATTTGGCCCCGACGCGAAGACAGGCCCGTCCGAGGATCCGCGGGTGATAGACTTGCGACGGTGTACTGTACTCCCCGGCTTCGTCGATACCCATGTTCATCGTACGTAGGGACCCCTGTATCTCGCGCTGACATCCTAGAGCCCATCTGCTTCGCGATGCGCGCGATCGTGGACCAGATGGTGCGTTATCTGCGCCGAGATGCTGACGTCGCGCTGCCATGGCCAGTTTTCCTGAGGCCGTACGGTGAGGTCTCGTGGGAGGACCAGCTCACACGAGAAAGCCTCGTTGAGCGCGCGCTACGCGCCGGCGTCCACGCCAAGCGAACGTTGCTGGCAGGATTCACGACCGTAAGGTACGCCGAGCGGCCACGTCCGCCGACCCCGGGTGCTGGTTGTGAGCACCCGGCGGATATTAATGAACGACGCGCGCGATCTCATTTTTGGAACAGGGATCTAGGCACTGAGGGCGCGGCCGGTGCAGACATCGCGTTGCGCAAGTGCCTCTCTGGCCCGGACCCGCTCATCCCTGGACCCAGATATTTTTGCGCGGATCGTGCCATCGTGTCCACGGGCAGCTACGGTGCGTCCGTGGATCCGAGCGCTGATCGATGATCCCGCGCGCTGACTGATGCATGTTGGCTGCTTCCTCGTTGGCTTGAGCTGCAGGGCCGAAAAGCAGCCTGTATGTCAATCGCGAGGGGGTTGACGGTGTCACGGGCGCGGAGGCTGCAGACGGGGTCGACGAGTGTGTCAAAGCCGTCCGTAGGCAGGTGGGCGCAGGCGCCGATTGGATCAAGGTTGATCTGCCATTTCATTCTTTGTTCATCGCTGAGGAATCCTAAAGTCACTCCTCACATGGATGGTTAGATATATGCGGGTAAGACGTTCACAGATTCATGCTTCGTTGCTTGGAACACATCGCCCATGCAGACTACCGCTTCCGCTCCAGGATCGTCGACAGCGCCCCTTTACTCGCCAAATCCTCCGTTCCCCTGTTCACCGCGGCGGAAACTGGGGTCATGATCGAAACTGCGCACTCGCTAGGAGTCAAGGTGGCCGCGCACGCGACCAACAAGGCGACAGTTGAGACCCTCCTCGCCCAAGGGATCGATTCCATCGAGCACGGTTACGACCTCTCCAGCGGTATCGCACCGGAATTGCTGCGGCGCACCTCGAAGGAGAGCGACATCGGGACCGCGGTCTGGGTGCCTACTTTGGCCGCGTACTACACCCTTGCACAGAACCAAGGCGACGACTCGACCTGGACGCGCGCAGCCAACTCGTTCCGCGCAGCGTTGAAGGCAGGAATCGACACCATCGCATGCGGCGGGGACACCGGAGTGTTCGCGCATGGCGACAACGCGCTCGAAATGCAGCTTATGGTGCGCCTCGGAGCCGACTGGCGTCGAGTCCTCCGCTGGGCGACGCTCGGCGGGTGGCATTGTGTGCGCTCAATGGCTTGGGAGAACGACGCTGGGAAAGCGCGAACGGAAAAAGTCGCTGACCTTGGAGAGGATCCGAGGGTGGTCGGAGACAACGAAGTGCCGTTCGGGTTAATCAAGAGAGGTTGGGCAGCCGACTTGATTGCGACGTCTGGAGATACGGAGAATGCATTCGAAGATGCCGTGGCGAAGAACAGCATTGTTTTCGTCATGAAGGGGGGGAGGGTGTACAAGCAAGACGGGAAAGAAGTATGTTTGTCTTGAATTATTAATCGTCCTTGAGATTCCTACCTTGTACAGCCCGCTCCCAAGTCTAGACATCCTGTCCTTAGAATTACACTGCTCTACTGTGCGTACCTTCAATGTGTTAGGGTAGGATCATGGTTGCACAGAATTTGCGCAGTAATCAGACAATCATCTAAGCGCATCCCAGGTCAATTGCTCGTCGCAAGAATTATCTATCATACAAGAGGGCACACACGCAGACGAAACAGTTACAGAGATCCAGCGAAACATAAGAGGGCGACACAGGGCGGGACATGTTTACGCGCCGAAACCGTAGAGCGTGCGGCCTGAGCGCTTGAGAGCGTAGACGACGTCGAGAGCAGTAACGGTTTTGCTATTCCCAGACGATTCAGCCCCTGAAGCTGGATTGAGAGACAGGTATCAGACTCACCGCTTGGCATGCTCTGTGTATGTGACAGAGTCCCGAATAACATTCTCGAGGAAGATCTTGAGGACACCACGTGTCTCTTCGTAGATGAGACCAGAGATACGCTTTACACCGCCACGACGTGCGAGACGACGAATGGCCTGAGGAAAAGCGCCGCATGAGATAGGTATATGGGATGGTGAACGTTTGAGCAACTTACAGGCTTCGTGATACCCTGGATGTTGTCGCGCAAGATTTTGCGGTGACGCTTAGCACCGCCCTTGCCCAAGCCCTAGAGGTGGCACGTCAGCTATGACTCCATTTCTACTGAGCAATACCGCGAACGGAGCAGGTCCGTTGCGAAAGATATGTAGCGTGGATAAGGAGTAAGATCCTCACCTTTCCACCTTTTCCGCGTCCAGACATTGTTCAGAGGATTGTTTGAGTGTAGAGGAGGTATGGGGTGCTGCTGGCGCTCGAGTTGATGGCGGTAAGAGAACAAAGAGTGTGAACGGACAGTCACGCGTCGGCTCCATTTATTGACCATAAACGGAGTCACGTGGAAACGCGTCGCGTCACTTCGGCTCGTTCTCCCTTTTCCGGTTGCTCGAGGAATGTGCGTAGAAGATCACTGTCTACTGGCATCGTAATCGATGGGAATTTAAGAATGCTTACCTATGAAAAAGTATTCTCCACCTTCATAGCTATCGATACACATGGATTCCCTGTTGGATTCGTTGGAGGTGCGTGTTTGGATTTCAGCACGCGCAGTAAGGACGATCATCAAACACAAACTTTTAGACGTCGCTTGTCGTGGGCCCTCCTGAGCCTCCACCGCCAGGCCCTCCAGATTTCCTTAACACAGTGCTTGGCACTCCACTTGAAGGGAAAAAGCCTGGCACATCAGCGATAGAATCTCTTGTATCGCCGGATCCCGACCGTCCATATGTTACCCTCACATTTGCTCAGTCGCTAGATGCAAAGATCGCAGGTAAGGGCGGGCTGCAGCTGATTTTGAGTGGGGAAGAAAGCATGAAGATGACGCATTGGTGAGTACAGGTAGATTGATAAAATCACGGAAATCAATATGCTCATTACAAGGTAGGATGCGGACCATGCACGATGGGATTTTGATCGGCGTTGGCACTGCATTGATTGATAATCCTCAGTTGAACGGTATGTCGTCTGATAATCCCGTCGCGTTTACAACATTGTTTGAGAATCATTGCTATCAATCTAGTCCGACACCTGCCATTTCCCTCGCAGGAATCTCATTTCCGCTACTATCATCACCCTCGTCCTCTGATTCTTGACTCCAACCTACGAGTCCCACCCAAATGCAAGCTCATCGCCAATGCTGCTCTCGGAGCCGGCATAACTCCTTGGGTCATTTCGTCTCGTCCACAGAAAGTGGATGGATTTTGGGCGAACGAGGATGAAGAGGCCAAAGCCAAAGCATGGGAAGAAAAGAAAGCGGTCTTAGAAAGAGCAGGCGTAAAAGTCATCTTGATCGAGCGGCAACCCCTTCGTATGTCCGCCCCATTGTCATGTTGTCCCTGAACATCATTTGACGATAATATAGACCCAGACTTGCCATCCGTGGACACAGATCTGCCATTACCAGAAGTGCTGCAAGCCATACGCTCGGAAGGCATCCGATCTGTCATGGTGGAGGGTGGCGCTCAGGTCATCAAGTCATTTCTATCGTCTTCATCCGAACATGGCTTGGTTGACACCCTCGTCGTCACGGTCGCCCCTGTTATTATCGGCGCACATGGCGTTGGATACGCTGATGGGATCGAGAACATTCCGGGGCTGCGCCACCTAAGGACGGAGGTGATGGGAAGGGATACCGTCGTCGGCATGAAGGTAGTGTCCTGAGTGTGAGGCGGTATGCATTTCAGCAATTACTGTACGTGACACATTGTGGTTGATATCGTCCGACAGTTTCGTTCGTCGACTTCTGTGTGCTTATTCGTGTGGGCTCTGGCGAGTAGATTAAGGAACGGGCAACACAATGTGTATTGCACCTGATGGCGCGACAAATATTTAGGCGGAGGGTGTGTTAAAGCTCACAACGAGCTTAAGTCATTTTTACAGTGAAGACGAGGCATTGGGAACAAGGGAAACACAAACTCTCCATGACCAACAATGGACTAGAACGATACGTATGATTCGCGATCCGTCCCTCTATTCCGGCCCTCGAATGTTCTACCGCCGATAATTTTAGCTACCGGTCGGTCGGCTTCCTATGACTGTGTGCGCCCTCCTCAAAGGGACAGAGCGCGTCTTGTCGGCGGCTTGAGATTGAGCCCAGCTATAGGTGTCATCGACGCGATTCAATGGCTCGAAGGTTGATCAATCATTTCCGCCGTGCAAGGGCCCGAAAAAGATCAGCAGACTGACCTCCAGGATGAGAGTAAGTGAGGCCTGACCGCAACATTTTCAATGCAAGTATCAAGATAGAAGGGGCAGTGGAAGAAGGTGATTTATGAGTCAACGAAGACAGTATTACTGAAAACAGTACCAGATGTGCTGTGTTGGAGTATTGGGATCCGACCATCTTTTAGGACGACGGACATAAATGTAGCGCCTTCGGCCTAGTCTGGGGGAGTCTCGGAGAGGTAGCGGAACTAGGTAATGATATCAGGACATATCAGCTCCTCTTCGGTAAGGTCGGGCCTATATTAAAGCACAAATGTGGTCGGAAGTCAGGCCAACAGGCGCCTGCCAAAGTGAGAAAGGTAGTCCATGACTCCAATCGGGGTACCCAACCTCCAGTGTGCGTCGGGAGTGACTTGATATTTGGTTCTCACCGAAAATACACAGCTAAGAAAGAGGTCCTTCAGCAAAGCAGTGGCCTGAGAAGGGAAGTGAACAAAAACAAGCCAATTGCAGAGGTGAGATCAATCCAGAGTGCAGGTGTGTCCAGTACGATGAGGTGTGTGGACATGGTAGAACGTGATGCAGAGATCATGAAACAGGATGGAGACCGTCGAAAAACTCACGATACACTCTGCGAGAAGGGGATTGTCTGCACCCTCATCGAAATATCCCTTTGTAAAGCAAGTCTTTGAACATAAGCATCAGAACAATAATGCTAAACGCTCCTGCATCCAGTAGAGTCTTCTAGATTTGTAGACAATTTCTGATCTACGTTCGGAATACCGAGCTTGGCCCTGCGTCCGTGCCACGGAATTAACATCCGCGAGTTGTTAAGAGCGCGTGTGCCATATAAATGACGCGCATTCCCTCACGGCATGCTACGGCATGTCTCAACGGATCCACGCCCGAAGGAGATCGAGAAGGAACAAAGGGGAAGTGAAGGAGTGGGGATAGTGGATGCTATGACGCAAATTTGATTCCCGCTGCGCTGTCAAATCCTCCATCTGTCGCGCGGGCATCAGCAACGTCGTCATCAGGGTCCTTTTTAGATCCTCGGCCGTTGTCACAACTAGATGTATAAGACTGGCCTCCTCCTCCAGGCCTCTAGACTGGGCCGCCGTCATATCGAGGTGGGAGCATATTCCATTGTAGTTATTTTTTCTGATGCAGAAATTTCTACACACCTTGCAAAGGACCATTTCGTGTCCGTCCTTTCATCTGTCGAACCACCTCCTACTCCTCGAATTCCGAGATCAAAGATGACGCACGGTCAATGCTTCCCTGAGGACTGGAATGGAAAGCCCGTGCGCGTTTGATGTATCAGTACGTACAACTTTACCGACGCCGCAGCGCTTGTTGTGGGTCAGGAGGGCGGAACAATGACGATGAGGGTGATCCTGGATGTTTGTCCTGGCTCAGCTGATGACCTGCGCGACGTGATCACAATTCTTACCGTGTCAGGGGTCACGTACGCCGTAATTGGGTGACTAGAGGCACGCCGTGGCCAGCTTTTCTCACATCGCATGTGAAGTCTATACGAAGTGACATCGAAGCCAGTGAGTCTCTGCTTCTGCAGCATAGAAGTTGAACCGAAACGGACGTTTATAACTACGATCACGACCATGACGATGAGGGGCAAGGACGTGGCTTGAGCACATGAGACAACCGATTCGCATTCTCTCGACCTGCACGATGAGTATAAATGCTTGCAACGTCGGTGAAGGCGTCTCCGGTTGCGGCGATGAACGCATCCACGTAATAAGGAGTGTAGGCTATCGAAGGTGCACTCGGACATTGACAACTGCGCGCGAATATCGGTGACTGGATATCCTTCATCGGATTTTCGATGCAGATTCCGAAATGATCAGCACAATGACGACGTTGTTGCCGAGAGCGCTGGATCTGTCGGGTCAAAACTGCCCAACAAGAGCGTACGGCCGCAGTGAGCCGTAATATTCAAGGTCGCCATCACTGAAATCGGGCGCGTACGAGTCCTGATATTGGCTCTAAAGCGTCTGTATGCGCCCGCCGTCAGTCTTCCCGAGTCGCAAGAATGCCCTACAGAATATAATCGGATAATGGCAGACAATGACGGGGCAGTACTCACCTGGCCTGGACCTATGACGCAAACCCCTATTGCCTCGCATATAGCAACGCGTCCTAAGCGGTCGTCAAACACTACATCATATACTGGACATAGTGACAGGCGATAGAGACGACGTACTGACGACGTGCGGCCTAGAGAATTCAGCGACATCACCGTCATGAACAACGTCGTGATTATGGGATGATATGTCAAGGGAGTGCGTACGTGCTAGAGTGCGGTGCGGTCGCGCCCATAAGTCGAAAGCATCAAGATCAGGATATAGTTCGTCGACCAGTCAGTAAGATGGGATGTCGGACGAGGAATCCCGATGCTCACCAGGCCGATATGCCGAATTCTGCAATGTTAGCGCCTCATTCGTTAATTCCATGCAAGGGCCGAGGCCTGACTAAAGGTCTTCTCAAGTTCTCGACCGCTTTGTAGCACGAAACAACTTACATGAAACTATGGGTTGAAAACTCACGAGGTCAGGCCGTTAGGCCTTGGTGCTTACAGAGGTGAGGACAGAGCTAGCGAAAAAAGTTTTTTTTGGCGAACGGGAGAGGGTGATTGGTCGCGCTATGTACGCCCATGGGCGTCCATCTAGTGATCCTACACAAAACACATTCAGCATCCCCGAGATCATCCCCGAGTATTGGCCCATGCAGCATCTGTTACGCCTCTCCTACACATCCTTATCCGCCCAATACACACCTGCCGCGTCAAACGCGCCTACTGGCTCGCACTCGCACCGCTCTGGTTACGCTTCGCTCTGCGCATAGATACGCAGGAATTCAAGAACTAAAGCGATGCGCAGAACTGCCTCTTCGGTTCATAGAAGGGCAGCGTAGAACCCGAATGTTGTAGCTTTGTTGACTAGGGCGGAGGTGAACTTAGGTTCAGAGGCTCCTGCTTCGCGGCGCGAAGATCGCACGATCCGCAGATAGGACAAAATTACATGACAATGAAAACAGGAAATGGCTTACCACAGATTCCACACGCGCCCACATGTAGGTGTGGCACTCGCGTGCGGTCAATCGCCGACAGGTGCAGCGGAGTGCCAGTAGCATCAGATCGCACGTCGCGGAGCCAACTCAGATGCCTAGATGGGCTCGCGTACTTTCCATACGTAGCGACACGCGCATGAAAGCCGGGTGAGGGAGCCCGTAATGGCAAGCACGGATGCAGGTGAATGCGAAGGCCAAATCGCAGGGCAGGGGTGTGTCGGGTGCATTCTGCCGGTGAGGGTGCATTCACAAGGGCGTGGAAGGGCTTGTATGAGTCGCGGGAACGCGATCCCAGGCTTCAAGTCCTTGAGTCCATGGAAGACCAGGCGGATCGCACGCAAGGAGGGATACTCGGATAAGCGTTGCTCGGTTTAACTTCGAAACCAATCGCGACGGAAGGCGTGCGGAAGGCGTGAGATTAGATTCTAAGTATGCATACTTAAAGCTTGTTGTGCATGCTTGAAGCTTGAATGTTCGAATGCATGGAGTTGATGTAATACTTTTGAGCTCGATGCCAACAAGCATTGCATGCCTGACCCAGCGCCATCGTGTGATCGAATGAGGCCGGGTTTGAGCAGTCTGTATGTCAGCCTCACATTCATCAGCACACTCCTAACTCCTATACATACTTATGTTTAGCTGTATGAGTTCGAAGACCAGGTACGGGGCAGAAAAATGGGGTCGCTGAAATCTGAGACATTTGCGGCCGGCGCAAGCGCCCCCTGAATGAGCGTCTGCGCAGTGCGTATTCGGATAGATTCGGATCCGAGGCAATCTGGTGTTTTCTGGGCTTGCAGCCCGGAGCAGAGAATGAAAGACATCAGTGTGGTTAGCAATGACAAATGTTACGGGCCATGGAATAGGCTATAGGGATTATGAGTACAAGTGTAGGATAGTCATAAGAAAGATACAAACCTATTGCATATCACGCGCAAATGGCAGTGAGAAGTCCATCCTCAAGTCCTTATCTTGTAGGCAGAGAACCGAATCTGATATCAAACAGCAGTGATGAGAAGGCGTTATGTTCGAAAAATCCAAATCTCCAGAAGCAGGAGAAATTGGGGCTGTCGTGAAGGTTGCGGAGGTTCCGAGCGATATATCCAATTGTCCAATCTTCCAGCTGCAAGGTCTCAGGTTTCAAATCGTCGAGCATGCTCGGCTGCAAGCGCTGGACCGTCCTTCAGATTGCTTCTCGGTAGTCTAATTACTCGGTAAAATCAACGGTACTTCTCGTGTTCTCAGACCTGGAACTCACCCTGCGGGACCTGCGCGTTATCTGACAATCGAGGACGAAGACGAAATGCGATCGCTAGGTCGAGCTATAAAATCGATTAGCAGCAAAGACGGGCATAGAAAGTTCTGAGACAAAGAGGCCAAGCAAATGACTCACTTTTGACTTTAACCTTTCTGGTTGTCATGATCATGTTCCACAGTTCAGTTGTTCCACGCACGGTCCAACTCTGACTGTTAGCACTCTGTCAGCCTCTGTCAGCCTGACGAGTTTCTGCGGTTGACCTGCAACCGGCTCTTGCCCCCGAGCGGCCAAACCCGCGACAATGAAGGTTGATGATCCGGCACCGACGTCCACCTCGGAACATGCCAGAGTGCTCTAGTCGGCAGATACGGAAATTGCAGGGTAGTTGTCGGGATCGTCCGGTCTAAAGCGATATTGAAAAGAACTCGAAAGAGGACTCAAGCATCGCGACTTTCCTGCTTCTTCTCTGAACCGGAGAATGGGGGCCGAGGAGCTTGGAGACGCGTCGTTGTGTGCAGCATGCAACGAGCAGGGTATGGAATGGAGAGAGGCGGAAAAGGAAGGTTGAATAGAAAAAAATGCGATCATTGATCGACTGTGCGGTACCAAGCGCGCCGACGCCATCGCGAGCCACGTCGGCGACGACACGGATATCGCGCCCGACGTGCTCGCAAACACAGCATTGTAAGCCAGAGCGCCCACCAGTCTCCGATGACAGGCACACTGTCCGCCTCTCAGGGCCGAGACTGAATTGCACGATCCGGACCTGTCAAATTAGAAGTCTGTGTTGAAATGCAAAGCCGAGATGAATGGCGCCGAGCTTCGAGATGCGACGAGAAGAAGAAATAGATTCCAGATGCGGAAGCGGCGCAAATCTGGCGTGGACGGATGGCCGGGTTCGGAGGCTCAGGCGCTCGGATGGATATGGACAAAGGCAGGCCCATTGGATTGAAAGCATGGGAGCGTGGGCTGATCCTGTCAAACGTTGGCGTGATGGGGAAGCGAAGAATTTGGGAAGGTGAGGGAGGTCGGAGCGAAGGCCGTAGGCATCCCTGGGGCTATCCGTAGTATGGTGGCGGGGCTATGTCGTTTAGATTCTTTGCGCGCGTCGAGGATAATGCGTAACCACAAGGAGAATGCAAACGTAAGGATGCTGAAGACGGCAGGCGAAGGACAACAGAGAATCGGACCGCGGGAAGGGCTGGGAAGGGGCGGCGGCATAGGGAGTGGAGTATTATGGAGCGGAAGCTAGGTCTGATACGAGGCCCAGGCGTGGTCTATGCCCGCTGGAAGACGGCGCATCCTGAAAGCTAGGATAAGGGCTGCTGAAAGAGAGTTGGAGGACGTTGAGGGCAATGAGGGATGAGTATAAATGCATCCGAAAGCTGGTGCGGGGTATGGGGAAGAGACGTTGGGGAAGCTGCGGGGCGGGGAGGGACATCGAGGAGGATGGACCATGGTGGGTGGAGCGGGAAAATGGGGTGTCATGGCTGACGTCAAGGTGCTGATCCAAGACGTGTCGGGATGGCTGTTATTATCTTATCTGGCCAGGGCTTTCTGTTCGTTTGCTTGCCCTCCCCACCCATCCTCTTGTACTTCGCACACTTGATGCCCTACATCCTCCAGCCGTCGCCGTCCCCCTCGTCCTCCTCGCTCTCCTCTCTGCGCTCCCCCATCACATTCTCCAATGAGCGTGGCCCAGGCGCGTTCACCCCCCTCGCCACCCTCCCTCGCAGGAAGTCGCAGAAAAAATCGCTTTTCCACATCCCAGCTGACGATGACCATGAACCATCACCGCCACCTTCACCCCCGCTCATCACCCCGGACGACATTGCCCAAGAGGACCTCCCGACGCGCATATCTATCCCCTTCCCGTCCTCCTCTCCTCTCCCCTCCCCTTCTCTCTACCCTCCGAATGCCCCAAAATTCAACCGCGCCAGTTCCCACGTCGTCCTCTCCTCCGGCAAACCTCTCAAGTCTTCTTTGAAGTCATCCTCCGCCTCATCTATCGCTGACGACTACGCCCGCGCGCGCCACGCACGCGCCCAATCAGAGCCTGCAACGCCCGCGCTCGTCCCGAAGAACGTCCATTTCAAGGACCAGGCTGAAGGACTCGTGTCTGTTCGCCTCTTCAGGCGCACAGGCCGCCCCACCGCCGTCTCCTCTCCCGCCAATCCTGACGATACGGAGACTGAGACAGAAGCCGAACACGCTTCCAACTCCGCATTCCCCTTCCCTCGCCTTCCTTCCTCCCTTTCACACGCTCCCCTTGCAGAAATCGATTCAGACCTCGCCCGCACTTCTGCTATTCCTGCACCCTCACCCGACCTGTATGCCAACATACACCTCGAGTCCATCTCCCTACCTCCCTCACGCCCGCCAATTCTGCGCGGGACCGCTCTCGTGCGCAACATCTCCTTCGAGAAGCAGGTCGGTGTGCGTTTCACGCTTGACAATTGGACGACCGTCTCCGAGGTAATCGGAACCTACGCTGGCGGCGTCACTCATAGCGAGGCCTTGGCTGGTATATCAGCAACGGGCACGGTCGGTGATCTTGTTGGGGCGCTCGCTGCCGGTCCTGCCGACCCTTGGGACCGCTTCACCTTCACCATCCGGCTTGAGGATTACGAAGCGCGTCTTCTAGAGCGCACACTTTTCCTCGTAGCGCGCTATACTGTCCCGGGGCAAGGCGAGTGGTGGGATAACAACTCCGGCGCCAATTATCGCGTCGGCTTCCGATCGCGTACATCTTCAGCCGCATCAGATTCATCGCCGGCGACTAATGCGCGTAAGCGTGGTGTTAGTGTTCCCTTGCCCAGTACTGGACCGTTCACGATCAGCGCCGCAGCGCCGCCTCCACAGGTCACTCAGCATGAGTCTCGCGGTACTTTCTCCGTTCCGAAACAGCAAACATCAACCTTGGCTCCTTCCCCGCTTGCCCAGTCTACAGCGTCTGTAGCTCCAGTCTCGCGCCCGCCGCCACTTGCCCGCGCAGCATCGATGCCCATGCCATTTGGGACGCGGCTGAACCTGAAGCATTATTCGGCACCCGCGCGTGTTGCTGTTCCAGGGTCAAACTCTCTGAATTCTCACCTGACATCGGCCTCGATATTTTCGGCTACGTTTGGGGCGCGCGTGGTGCCGCCGGTGGCTGCGGGATCAACAGTAAAGGGGAGAATGCTTATTCATGGCCATCCGGCTACGGCGATAGAGTCGCCTGAAGAGGAGATTGTGCAGTCGCCTTCAGTAGAGCGGGAGAGCTTTGGCTCAAGATTCCTCCTCACGGCACAAGAGCAAGCAGGCCAGGATGTCAGTCTGAAGATGAGCAGTGTTGTGAAAGAAGATGGTGAGATGGTCGACAGGTCTAACGCGGATGCGCATGTCCCTCAGTCACTTGATGGATCGAGTTCGCGGCCTGCACGACCCCAGCTGTCGCTCAATGTAACCCCGCCTACTCCTTCTCCACCATCAACCAACAATCATTCCTATGTTGGTAGCCCGGAGCGTTCCTCGCCCATCCGCTCTCCCACACGCTCCCCAAACATCTCCCGAATACGAGCCAGTCTCAGCTCGCACTCGACCCTTCAGCAGTGAATACTTCTGATTCCATGTATGCCGCGTTTCTCCGACAATGGTGCTTCGCGCAGAGCACACCCCCAGCCGCACATCCTCGGCCGGGCGCGCTCGGAGAGGTTGGATTCGTTGTCGAGACTCCAGCTGCACCAGGGGCCGTGGGCGGGATAGGGTTTGGGATGATGAGTGGGGTCGAGGCTGTCGGATGGGTGGGGTAGGGTATAGAGATGATTATATGCCTGTGGTGTGGTGTGGGTGTGGGTGTGGGTGTGTGCGCGCGTGTAAATAATCTAGAAGGTTGGAGCGCGCATGAAGAGGGTGAGTTGTGTTTTTCATGTGCCAGTCAGGACATGGACTGATCCTTTTTTTTCGGGAGGATAGTGATGGTCAGAGGGAAGGACCGACGCAAGGCGGGACGGGGCGCGAAGTGTCTATATGCGTTCACGTACTCACACGCATATAGCCCAACATCTCCTCGTTCAATCACTCGTCGGATTTCCTTCTCGCCAATTTCACCTTCAACGTTCAACGACAGCTACGAATCGTGATTCTCTATTCTATCGCTAACGCTTATTCCACTTCTCGTTTCCTACCTGTGTCTTTCCATCCTGTGTCTCAAAATCTCCTTCCCTTCCTGCCATCCCCTGTCATCGATTCCCGATTTTGCACGGACGTTTTTCGGGATCAATCACTATATACTCGTTCCCCTTCTGTGTTCTCTTTCTCTCTAACTTTATTTGGGTGTACGTTAATGTCTTCAGGGTCGGTCTTCCTCCTTTTCTACCACAGCATTTACCCTCATCTATTCGAATCGACGAGATGGCTCGCGATGATTATATATGACCTTCTCCCTCTCCCATCTCTCCTCCCACTATCACCCCTTCCATGACGGATCTGTCCACCATATCACTCCCATAAACACGTCTGTCGATCTATCTGTTCCCAATCTTACCCATCTACCCGTCCAATCCAGCTCGCAATCTCACATACACGCTTTGCTTTGCGGTCGTCTTGTGCACCATCTATTTGGCCTGTCTGTCGCAGCCGTCCTCCTCCCCCACTTGTTGCACTCACTCCTCACCGCCTTCACCGGCACCCACTGTACATCTCTCACTGACCGCGATATCTTGGCCCATGGCCTCCATTGTACGCATACCTCACGTACGCGACTCAATACATGCAACGGGTCGCTATGGTGCCCTTCATGATGGTTCCTATCTTTACTCCCTTGTTATCATCTCCCTTCCGCCATCCACCCTCCGCCATTTTTCTCTTCCCCAAAACTCGTTGTCGATGCGCGGATGTTGTGCGCAGCGCGCTTCGAACCGATCTCATCATGTTATCCCATTTCTGCCAGTGTCTCGACATCGTTGACACTGACAGTTTGTACATACATACTTCCGTTCCCGCTCACATCTAGACTTTCTCTTCCGGTCTGTTGCACGTTTTGTTACGCATTTTCGACGCGACGTTTATTTTTTCTTCTGCTCACTTTAGTAGAGCTTTTGGAGCGGTTACGATCAATAGGATTTCTCTCATTCGCATTCTCGTGACTCGAAATTTGTTGGGGATCACAAAAGGATCGCAACATAAAATTTCGGCGGTCCAAGGAGGGTGATGAAAGTCGCGTCGCGTCGCGCGCATGTCATCGATCATGTGTAAGAGATTAGATAACGAAGACCTGAGCTTCCCACTGCGTTTGTCTCCCACAACGCTCGAGTCAAACGGCCATGGCCACCCTCACGAAGGAGGAGTAAGCATTTTCCTCTCCAGCGTTCCCTCTTACAGGTGCTCAGTCGTCGCCCCAAGCATCGAAATCGCAGCGCGCGCCGCCGACCACTTCCAGCGCCTCTACTATAGCACCTACGACTCCCCCACCCGCGCGGACGACATACCCAACTTCTACCGCCCAAACTCGGCCACGACGTGGAATGGGACGCCGTACGAGGGCGCGCAGGGCATGCGTGAGCTCGTCAGCAACATGCCGAAGACAAAGCACGTCGTGCAGTCGTTCGACTGCCATCCCATACCCGGTACGTCGTCCTTGGACCCTTCGCAGCGCGCTCGTGGGTTTTCTGAGACCGAGAGCCTTCGGACGGTGTAGGTAGCCAGCCGCCTTCGCTCCTCGTGACCGCGTCCGGGACCGTCATACACGGCGGCGGCCCCTCCGCCAACCCCTCCAACGTCCCGAACAAAACAATCGAGGGACACCCACGCGTGTTCGCGCAGACTTTCATGCTGGTTCCCGACGCGACTGCCGTTACCAAAGCGGGCGAGGTCGCGAAATACTATATCAATGCAGACTCGTTGCGATTCGTCGGTTGAGCAGACGTCCTGGTTCATTCAACAAACCCCCGAAACGGTGCGTAGCTTTGATTTCCACTGAGCGCCGTTCATCGACGGCTCCGAACTCTCGAAACAGATCAGATATTCATCTGGACGTCAAGATACGTTACCACATAACACGATCATCCGCATCGTGTTGCCCATTCCCGATGCGTAATTCAACGAGCAGGTCAAGTTGTGCACCACAGGAATTTGTATCAGGAGAGGCCTAGAACAGACTGGACTCATTCATCTGTAGCACCTTTCTATGCCAAATGCAAGAACTGCTGTATCCTGTATGCGTCCGCATGGTCTGGTATATCAAAAACTAACTCATTTACGGATTCATTTACGGTGACTATGCGCCACCAGTGGTGGTGGACTACCCTCGGTTGTGTCAGAGTGCAACATTCTCTGAGACGTGCGGAATCCGGACAAGGAAAAGAATGAATGTACATGGCAGAAAAACAAGCAAGTCATTGGGTGACTGGTCAACGGTACTGCCATCGGTAGGTGCCTCTAGCGATGTACCACATCGGCAGGACCTTCGGATCTATTCCAAGAGCTTTTTGCATCCGACCTAGTGGCGATAGAATCGATAGGGAAAGTCGGCAACTGATATCGCGACACCAAAACCGAGGCGACGAACGTATGTGTTCTTCCTTTGGCATCTTGTTGTACTTCATGGATGACTGGATAGAAGAATTGTCGACCAAGCACGCGATGATATATGAAGTGTCAGGCGCATTCAGCGCGCGCTCTAAATATATTGGCAGGTCGACGATCTCAGTAAGGCATTTCGCAACGAAGCGGTCGGTTTTGATGCTGAGAAGTCCAAGATCGGCAGTGATTGGCATACTCGGGTCGCGAGAATGAACGAATAGGTTATTTGATCAAACGTGAGAAGAAACCCATAGTGCAGGCATGGTGGCGAAGCATATTCATGCAAGGGCAATAGAACGCGAGGGAGTTTGGACATGGGCGGAACCTTTGCCACTTCTTCTCTCGTCTGGAATGGCAAGGACGATGAGTCGTCATCGTCGATGGAACAATGGACACACACGTAGAAGGGATCTGAGTCACTCCACCGAGGGCGAATCTCTTTTGGCACCCTTTTCTAAATGCTTGTACTATTGGTTCTGGTAGAGAAGACTGAGTTGTCGGTGCCGGCTGGCTGTCCTCGACAGGATGTGCTGGAGTGATGGTAACATCAGGAATGGTGGAGGTCGACATGGTGTTGATGAGTATGAAGGCTTCCGCGCCCAAAAGAGAGTGACCAAGGTGACTGGGTGGTCAAGCTTTCAAGCCTCGCGTCAACACGGCAAAATTAAAATTCGGCAAAGCTTTGCCACCATATTTAAAACCCGATGACAGATCAAAGTATCATACCGCGATACCATTGCATGCGAGCTTCGTGGGGCCTGATGTGGTATTCAAAGATGTTTGCGGACTGTGAGAGGAAAGATCACCACAAAAAAGAGTTGGAAAGTTGGAAACTAGCCATCAAGATTCCCATTCGTTGCCCCAGCGATGTACCACGTCGGCAATACCTTGGGACCCACCCCGATAGCCTTCTGCAGCCGACCTAGCGATGGTATCATGTACGAGCTCCTTTTCGCCCACGACAGCCTCGGCGGGTTTCCCGGTGGCGTCCGACATCTGAAAGATATGCAAGCGGGGAGTCAGCTAGCTAAGTTATGAGCAATATAATTTCAAGCTTCCAAGTTTTCAAGATGGACATAGTGTTGAAAATCACGTGACTTTTCAATCGTGCCACAAATGCCTGAGCATTGCCACTGCTGCTTGGATTTGCTTGCATCTCGTGCTAATTCAGAACGGTCTCTAGGCCAGGTCAACACTAGGTCAACACCCAAGATGGCGTTGTAGGTCGGGATACGGTAAGTTACAGATCACTCATCTGGGCTCCTAGTGGGCTACTTGACTTCAGCTTCGACTAAAGCTCCCATCGAATCAGATAGAATTGATCTAACCTTGGGCCTTGGTCTGTTGGATCACAATGAGGCGGAAGCCGTCAACCGTTGAGATTTCAGGACAATAGATAGGAATTGAAACACATAAGATACAATCGCACAACCGTACACTGAAAGTCCTCAACCGAACGTCTGACTCGACCTCGCACTCCGTTTGACCTTCGACAACCGCCACTCGTCCGGTTTCTCGTACTACATGCATGCATCAGTCCACGCTCCGTTAATCCGTGGATTTGACATACCTTGTTGAACAGAGGCTCGATCTTCTCCTGCCTCTTGCGTTTACTGATCTTGTTGACATCGGCCACTTTGAAGAACTGCGGCGCCACCTCGACGAGCCACTTGGGTTCAATCGCCATCACGTTGTGGCAATACTCGCGCGTCGTGAGGATCAATTCGTGGTATATGCACCACTCCGGATTGCGGTTGAACAACGCTGATGAGGGATGAATGTAGACAGGGGTGCCTTCAACGAGCGTTTTATATCCCTCTTGCGGGTCCTTCTTTGCGGCGTTTCGGAAGAACCCTGAGCAGATCGCGCGGCGGACGCGGTTGTAGTCCTTTCCAGCAGACAGAATGTCATGCTTGTATCTAAAACGGAGAGGTTAGCATCGCCCAGGATGATTCTACATGACCGTGACATACCGGTCCATGATGCCCAGCAACTGTTTCCTGACATCTTGGGCTCTCCGCATGCTCCTCGCCTGTATGAAGTTCTCGTAACACCACGGGTTTGAGAAGTTGCTTGCCTTCCACCCGTTATAGACCGCCAGCAGCGTCAGATGGTCCCCCTCCGGTTGATGGAACTTCGCCTTCTTCGAATCTGCCTGCCCTTGCTTCTCTTTCGGTCTATAGAACACGCTCTGCACAGAGAGCATGGCCACAACAGACAGAATTTCTTCCGAACATCCAAGTTCGACAGACGCGATCAGCATCTTGGCTTGTGGCGGCTCCATCGGGAAGTCGGCCATCTTGCGCCCAAGGCGCGTGAGAAGCCCCTCGTCATCGAGCGCCGAGAGCGCATACAACGATTCAAGAGCGGTCAACATGGTCTGCGCCGGTGGAGGGTCCATGAAGTCGAAGCTCAGCAGATCATTGATACCCATCGCCTTCAGCATCAATATCGTGTGCGCCAAGTTTGTCCGCTGGATATCTGGGATGGAGTTAGGCATCATCTCGTTCCGGTACGCGGCCTCGGTGTATAGACGATAGCACTTCCCTGGGCCCGTGCGTCCAGCACGCCCCGATCGCTGGCGTGCCTGAGCCTGCGAGATGGGCATGACGACGAGCGAATCCATGCCGAGTCTCGGGTCGTACGCGTTCTGCTTGGAGAATCCAGGATCAACGACGTAGTAGATGCCCGGAATTGTCAAACTTGTCTCGGCTACGTTGGTTGCGATAACCACCTTGCGCGCTCCAGGTGGTGTGGGCTCGAAGACTCGCGACTGGACCTCTGACGGAAGGGCGGAGTAGATAGGAAGAATGATGAGTTCGGGCACTTTAGGCCCTAGCGCCTTCATTCGTTCGTAGAGAATCTCGCAAGCCGTGTCGATTTCCTCTTGACCTGTTAGGAACAGTAAAACATCGCCTGGAGGTTCGGCCAAGTGGATTTGCATGATGGTGATAAGCGAAGCGTCAAGATAATCTGTCTCAGGCTCTTTCGTGTAAAGAATTTCGACAGGATACGTTCGACCAGGAATAGTGAAGATGGGGCAACCGAAGAAGTACTTTGAGAACTTCTCGGCATCAAGAGTCGCTGAAGTGACGATGAGTTTTAGGTCGGGTCGGCGCTTGATGGCCTCTATAGGAAAAAATTAACAGTGTACTTTCAGGTAGAGCAGGCAGGATGCGCTTACTCTTCAGCAAGCCGAATAGGACATCAGTAGCAATAGTCCGCTCGTGGGCTTCATCCAGCATGATGACGGAATATTGGCTGACGTCCGGATCTATCAGGCACTCACGCTGCAACATGCCATCCGTCATGTACTTGATCCGGGTTTCAGGACCCGTGCAGTCCTCAAAACGGATGGTATACCCGACCTCTTGGCCGAGACGACAACCAACCTCTTCTGCGACACGCTTTGCGACGGACATGGCTGCCACACGACGAGGTTGTGTACATCCAATCTTGCCCCGATCGGCAAAGCCGTCTTCAGCAAGGTATTGCGTCATTTGGGTGGTCTTCCCGGATCCAGTGTCGCCGACAACAATCAATACCGGATGCTACAAGGGCGTGAGCAAGGTGCTGGATTTAGAGACTAGATGGACGTACGTCTCGAATTGCCTGCAGGAGAGGGTCACGCAACTTGTAGATTGGAAGTGACTTCCTCTGGTCCTGAATACTCAAGGATGTGATCTCTCCAAATGTTGTGGATTTATTGAATGCCGAGGCCTTCCATCCTTGGCCATCTGCAGCCTTCTGGTCCCGCAAATTGCTCCGTAGGTCCTGCGCAAACACTCTGTCCGCCTCCTTCGCCATAGGGTCTAGCCAAGGAGCACTGAAATCCCGTGCTTCCGAGTCAGCCTGTTCGTTCGCCTCCTGCTGCCGTAGCTCGCGGCGCTCTTTAGCAAGTGAGGCTCCAGCGACTGCTGCTCGATTGAGTGACCCATCAGGTGCTTTGACAATCTTGACAGGGCTAAGATCAAGCGTCCGCTTGGTCTGACCGCGCAAGAAGGAAGGCTCGTCTTCTCTGACCTCAACATCCAATTCTTCCTCGACTTCTGCGCGCATGACAGGATTAGTAAAGTCCTCGTCAAGCTCTGGATATTCTGACGCGTCGACGATACCGGACGAGATGAGCTGCTTTATTTCCCAACGCTCCGGAGAGGTCAGGCGTTTGGCAGACCGGACAGGTTCATCTTTCATGTTCAACGGGACGGCATTCGCACCGGATGATGCGAGACTGGCTCGTTGACGCTCCTCTTCGATAAGTTCGGCCTCGGATTTGATTCGAAGATGTGGTGTTAAATCGCGTCCAGTCTTCTGATCTACGTCCTTCATGGACAGTCCTATCCGATTGCCAGCGACACTCATGACTTTGACCTTGACTTGCTGGCCACGGCTTAGAAGATCGGAAGCTGAATTCGCTCTAGCTCCAGTCTGTATACTGGAGATATGCACCAAGCCTAGACGCTCATGAAAACAGAATTGGGCACTGAGAAGTATCAAGACGTACCTTCTGCCCTTGCAGCTAAGCCTTCGAGCTGAACGAACGCTCCAAAATCTTTCAAGCCTGAAACTTTGCCATCATATATCTTGTACAACACCGGCTTCTCGTCCAGTACTTTCCTCTCCCGACCATACCTACCCTTCTATCATCTCTTCGATCGTTCCCTCTCCCTCTCGGAGGACTTGGACTGCGACGAGAAGGCGGTGACGGAGAACGGCGACGACGTTTCGGTGATGGCTCGTCGCGGTGTGGGGGCGAGCGTGTTCTCTTCGCTGTAGTCTCGAACTGAGACATCATATTGTCAACCTCCTTCATCAAATCATCCTTTGTGAACGAAGGTTGCCACGTTTGATCTGCGAGAGCAAGGCCAGGAAAGAGACGCTTCTGCTTATCCTGCTCTGACAGCTCCACATCTCCGTTGGCCTTCACCTTGCCATTAGATTTGATCGACTTTTTCTTGTGCTTGGGATGGAGCGTGAGGATGAGACGGTCCATGTTCTCGATGAACGACTCGGGGAAATCGGCGCCCACATCCTTGAGCTTTTGTTTGAATTCGACTTGAGTTTTGGATTGGTCGTGTAGCTCGATGACGAACTCGGCAAGGGTCTTGTCGTTTAGTCCGATATGATTGTCGATTTCCTGTGTGATTTTAGAGACAAGAGAGAGAAATTCGAGGTTGTAGAGGTCGTCTTCCGCCATGCTCAGATGAGGTAGTGGTCCAGGCGGCTGCGAGAGTCCGTGAACGTGATGAGTCAGCCCTTCTCGATGCGATCACCTTTGTCGCAGGCTTCCTGGCATGAGAGAGTAACTTATGCCACCGCTTCCATCACGCCCACGACCCGTTGTAAAGTCTGGAAATGCGGGAAACTCTTCGAAGCCTAAGCCCAATAACGAGCAGCAATCCACTTCGGCCGCCCCAAAGTCTCTGTTTCCTCCCAACGCCAAGACGCCGTTAAGTTTGCTCCACGAGAGGTGATCATCATTTCCGTACATTCTCGGACGCTAGCTGTGAGCTTCGGTGAGGCGTTTCATACGTCCTCACGTCAGCGCGGTTTGCGTCGATTGTATATCAGAACTCATTCATCTTGTACTAGATGCAAAAAAAATAGCTGGGAGAAGCCTGTCATTGAGACTGTGAGTGCGCGACCCATTTTTCCTGGCAATGATCTTCAAATCCTCGCACAGCGCAAGCATGGAAATGGGT
Organism: Heterobasidion occidentale; assembly: GCA_039111635.1. NCBI lineage: Eukaryota > Fungi > Basidiomycota > Agaricomycetes > Russulales > Bondarzewiaceae > Heterobasidion > Heterobasidion occidentale. The sequence goes on along the minus strand of JBCAQO010000001.1, from coordinate 773,169 downwards.
GGTCCTTCGTGGTTGTTCTCATACGCCTTGTCCACAAAAGAGGCTTTGATGGGGATCGAGAAACTGTCCGATTAGAACCTCATCCTCCGTATGTTCGTCCTACGGTCCAAGAAGCGCAGCATTGGGGTGCTACTTACGCTCTTTATCGAGTTCGTCTGCATCTGTCCATCAGTACTAACTCCTATATTCAATATACTCCAGTTTTGCAACGGGATCCAGTTGAACCGCATTCTCCCTCCAGGTCCACGTGAATACTGGAATGAGCTGGCTGCTGAACACAAGAATGTGGAGGAGCATCAAAAATGGATGTATGAATCTGATCCTTTTGCCGCTCGCAAGGCCGTAACTGAACGGCAAGAGAAAGCTTCGAAGAAGAGGGATGAAAGTCAGCAAGGTCAAAATGCGGGAGGTGGAAGCACCTCGAAAGTATCCAAAGAATTTTTGAACGCACCAGAAGTGAAGATGGCGACGGAACTTCGTGAATTGGTTGAAGATGCTATCAAAAAGGTTTGACGATAGTGAGTCCGTTGGAAGGCTACTGATACTTGCCTCGATAGACGATCGCCCTCTACCCTGAAGCGGAGGATGCTGCACCACTCGTGCTCTCAGAGACTCATTCTCCACAACTACTTGGACAGCTTGGACAGCTTGGCTTTAAAATAGCGCAAGCTCGAAACGCTGTCGCCTTCCTTTCGCAGCCATCCCCTCTCGCGTCGAAACTCCTACATTCAGCTAATCCTCTCGAAGCGTGCATCGAGTATCTGATACTACATGTCCCGGAATGTGACCTCCCACAGCGCTTCCTTCCTGCAGTCAACTCTTCCAACCCGTTCATCACGGCTACACACGGAGGTTCAGACGACCTGAAGAGACGTTGGATAGAGGAACGCGCCATCAAACAGGCAGGATTCCCTGCACACGTCGTACGTGAATGTCTGGAAGATGCACGGCTCATTGAAGATTGGGCGCTTTTAGTCACTGCTCTGAATCATTACCTTGTTGGTAAGGATTGGACCACTATATTCGAAGAACACCTGGACATCACGGAAGCGGAGTCGATAAGTACAGAGGAGGCTGAAGCCATCGGGGCTAGTTACGACGATGATTCAACTCTCACGATGCCGCTTTTCGTGGCGCCTATTCAGGTTCATTTCGTCATTCCCCCGACATATTCCTACAATAAGTCCACTCACCCGCCGCCAATATATCTCACCTCCAATTCCGTTCCTGCTTATGTCCGGCTCCATCTCCTATCGCAGCTACATGAAGCCTTCGAGAGTGGTTTCATACAGAACACAGGTGAAGGTATCTGCTTAGGTGTGATGCAAGTGCTGGAGGAGCAATGGGGACACGTCGAAGATCAGGGGCCTCCAGATATATCGATTGTTCTCCAGCACCTCATGCCAAAATCCTCACTGTTCCTTCCTCTCGATGACGAATCTCCCCCTGAGACTGAGGCGGTAGAGGCTAAGTCGAGGGCAGGCAAAAGGGGAGGGCAACGACGAAAAGATCAACGAACAGACCATCAAATTTTACAAGAATTTGAACTCATGCGTAAACAAAAGGCATACATGGACTTGTATGCTCTTCGCAAAAAGCTTCCCGCTTTTACTGCGAAAGAAGAGTTCTTAGGTTTACTCCAGAATTCTAGAGTTGTCATCGTTGTCGGTGAAACCGGTACGTATCTTGATGTCAGATCCTTCGGTCACAGTGTTTGATTCAGTCCTGCAGGTTCCGGGAAAACGACTCAATGTAGGTGACAAAAATCAGATCCTGATCGTTGTTTATTGAATTTTGTCTCCAGTACCACAATTCATTTTAGATGCTTTAATCCTGGAGGGCCAAGGTTCGACTGCCAATATTCTGGTGACACAACCGCGGAGGATATCCGCCATCTCTGTTGCCGCACGTGTCTCAACAGAACGTGTTGATGATGGTTCGGTTGGTTACACAATACGCGGAGAGAGCAAACAATCGGAAAAGACGAAGCTCTTGTTTTGTACAACAGGGGTTGTTTTAAGAAGGCTCGGCTCTGGTGATGGTCTGAAGGATGTCACGCATGTCATCGTTGACGAAGTATGTATTTTATTACTGAAGTCAGACATTGTATTTCTCATCGGCATACGATAGGTTCACGAGCGATCCGTGGATGGAGACTTTTGCTACTAGAACTCAAGGAACTATTGCATCATAATCCGACAATCAAGATCATTCTAATGTCCGCCACGATCAATCATGAGACTTTCGTGCAATATTTCAACGGTGCTCCTCTCTTGAGCATCCCAGGTTTCACGCATCCTGTCACGGACAAGTTAGCTTTGCCTTACCATTCTGGGTTCTGGGTCCTTAAATATGCATCCTTTTCTAGATATCTCGAGGACGTTCTACCTTTAATCAAATACCGTCCCTCATCATCGAAACGAGGTCAGAAACAAGACGAAGACGAGGAGCGCATGGAGCGCAATCAATACAGGCTGGATGGACTAGATGAACAAACTGCTGCTGCTGTCCAGGCCATATCTCGGTCAGACAATATCGACTATCAGGTATGTGGGCGTATACCACGTCAGCCGTAATCCGGCTAACCACGCAATTAGCTTATAACTGCATTAGTCGCCCACATCGTGTCGAGTGCTCAGAAGAAGGGCGGTATCCTCATTTTCCTTCCAGGAGTCCAGGAGATCCGACAATGTATCGAGAGGTTGAAAACAGCTCTGTCCAACGCGAACGCCATGATTCTTCCTCTGCACGCGAATCTTTCCAGCAATGAACAGCGCACAGTCTTCGTCTCGACTTCCAAATGGAAGATCGTTGTTGCAACCAACGTGGCTGAGGTCTGTCAATGTTCCGTTGATCTCATTCGTCCTGCCTCAACTAAGCCCTCCAGACGTCCATCACCATCGATGATATAATCTATGTCGTTGACGCTGGAAAAGTTAAAGAAACGCGGTATGACACTGACAGCGGATTGACAAAACTCGTCGAGACATGGGTCACTCGTGCTGCGGCTAGACAACGACGCGGGCGTGCAGGGCGAACTCAACCTGGCACATGTTATAAACTGTACACACGCGCTCAAGAACAGAAGATGGCACGTTATCCGAGGCCTGAGATATTGCGCGTGCCCCTTGAGAGCATCTCATTGACAGTGAAGGCAACGCGGGAAAAACAAGACGTGAAGGTGATACACTTGGGTTTATACAATCGACGCTAGTATATTGACGAATTTCCAATATATATAGGCATTCTTAAGGCGTGCAATCGACCCTCCTGATGTCGCCGCTTTGGACAACGCATGGCAAATTCTCAAAGAGCTTGGAGCAATTGATCAAGAAGGAGAACTGACGGCTCTTGGAAGACATATGGTGCGATTTCCTTACTACTCACTCCTCCCTCGTGCTCAATGGCTGTAGGCAACCATACCCCTTGATCTGAGGCTCGGAAAAGTTGGCTCCTCCGTTATCTCTCAGACTCATGCACTTACAGCTCATTCGTAGATGTTGATCCTTGGCACCATATTTCAGTGTTTGGGACCCATCCTTACCATTTCAGCATGTTTATCATCGAAACCCGTCTTTATCAGCCCTATGGACAAGCGCGATGAAGCCAACCAGTAAGTAAAATCGCCTTCTACTCTGGATAGTATCTTACGCTCCCTCCAGGACTCGTGCTCGATTCGCTGTAGAAAAGAGCGATATCCTGACCGATGTTCATGCGTATGACGAGTGTATGCGTCTTCGCTCTGAAGGACAGCCGTCCAGCGCTATCAAGACATTCTGCGAGCAGGTCCGTATGATCGTCTGAACCGTCCACCCAATTTTTCTTTACCGCTAATTACTTACATCAGAACTTCATCTCCTACTCTACTATCCGCGACATCACCGCCATCCGACACGAACTCTTCAATTCCCTCACCTCGCTCTCCCTCGTCCCAGCCGCCTCCATGCCTGATACGCCTGCGCTTAATCTTCACAGCGGCGCGCCCTCTGTGCTAAAAGCGATCCTTCTCGCCGCATTCTACCCGCGCGTCTCACGCATCTCGCTCCCCAAAGGCGCAGTCAAATTTGATCAGGTCGCAGCAGGGACCGTCCCCCGGGAGAACACAGCGAAGGAGTTTAAGGCGGTCGACATGCGCGGAGAGCGCGTGTGGATCCACCCAGCGAGTGCGCTGTTCAGCGAGCGCTCGTGGCGAAGCGGGATCGTTGTCTCCTTCCTTCGCGTTGCGACGGGCCGCGTCTTTCTCCGGGATGTTACCGAGGTATGTCTTCTTGCTCCTTCCTCCCCCTTTTGTTTTGTCTTTCGCAACCCTATGGTGTGATGACGATATCGCTAAGGTACCTCTCTACGCGTTATTGCTTTTCGGCGGGAACATTTCGATCAACCACATCGGCGGTGGACTGGTCGTCGGCGGACGTGAGGGGACAATCAAGCTCCGCGCCTGGCCACGCATCGGGATCCTCGTGCAACAGCTCCGGTATGAATTTCTCTCCTTATACGATTCGAGTCCACCCTGCTTAAACAGCCTCAAATTCCGTTGCTTGGTGGCAGGCGGCTGCTCGACGCACGTCTCATGCGCACATTTGATGGAACACACCACTAAGCGTGGGAAGGACGATCCCGTTGTCGGCGCCATGCTGGCGCTGTTATCCGGGGATGGGCTGACGTTGGTGGATTGTTAACCAGGCGCCCGAAGCTCTTTTTGAACTACGTAGATGTTGCACATTCAAGACTATCGACATGCCCTGCAAACTTGAAGCTTTCTATTTCGCCATAAGTATTGTGTTGTTTCCAAAAAAAAGTAGAAAAAAAACTTGAATAGAGAGGATATCATTACGGTGGTATCTGGATTTGAATCGCTAAGCAAGCTGCAGTGTATTCCTCCAAAGATCCATGACCCTAGGCGAATAGTCGCTCATGTCATCGCGGAAAAGGTACAAGACTTCACTTGACGAAGAAGGCTTCGCGTGTTTCGCAAGCGGGGCTTTCGGGCCCGGTATAGGGCGCCCAAGGAAAGGGATGACGTCATCACGACGATACTCGTCGAATTTTACCCACAGTCCTGCAGCAGATATCGCTGTAATCGCATCCATTTTGTGCTCATCTAAACTGAGACAAGCCTGGATAGAGGTCTGCTTCTTGACCTGCGCGTGTTCCAGCATCGATTTCGCGAACCTTTGTGAGCATTCCGGTGCCAGAGGCTTGACTTCCATTACCAAGATAGGGTGACCGGTAGAAGAAGGAATCTCCTTGACTGACGAGTATGCGCCCTCGGCTATGAGCTGTGAAAAATCAAGAAGTCGGGAATTCGTGCTCGAGATTTGACAGTCATGCTTTTAGGATTCCGCGGTCGCGTTGCAGTGAGTGGAACATGCCACCCGAGACTGGCCGGTGTCGATGGCATTAGAAGAGATTCCTGTACGATCCTCAACCCTTCATGATTGCCCTCAGAATTGTCTAGCTGTGAAAGCCCAACAGATAAAGGACCGGTGTCAAGTCCAGATAGAGCGTTGGCGGAAAAGTCGGCTGAGTTGTCGGCCAAGCCAGACACAGCGAAGAGAGCAGAGCCGCTGGCGATTATCGAGACTCCGCGTATTATATCCGATCCGAATGGATATGAGCGCTCAATTGGAGACACATTGGTAGACAGACCAGTAGGCGATATGTTCCCGGGTGGAAGGAGTCGGGGTGTGGAGACGTCTGGGGATGACTTCGCCGGTATAAAGTTTTGGTGAAAGGCTTGTTCATCGTTGAGCAAGGCGTCATCAAAATCAAGACCCTTCGTAACTCGTCCGCCAATGTCGTTAACTCGGTCGCCAATGTCGACGTCTCCTCCGCCAGTGTCGACGTCTCCTTCGCCAGTGTCGACGTCTTCTTCGCCAGTGTCGACGTCTTCTTCGCCAGTGTCGACGTCTTCTTCGCCAGTGTCGACGTCTCCTTCTCCGATGTCAATGTCTCCTTCTCCGGTATCGTTGTCTCCTTCTCCGGTGTCGTTGTCTCCTTCTCCGGTGTCGTTGTCTCCTTCGCTGGTATTGTTGTCTCCTTCGCCCGTGTCGTTGTGACCTTCGCCATTGTTGTTGTCTCCTTCGCCACTGGCGATATCGCTCTGAAAGTCGGCTGATTCGCTCACGATAGGACCGGTACCACTTGACGCAACAGTCGGATTGTCGGCGAGATGACTAGGATCGTTTGTAGCAGCAGCCGCGTTGGCGCTACTATTGTTAATGTTGGATATTGTAGCAACTGGCGGATTGTCATTGGCGTGCTTTATGTCTTGACTCCAGTCAGCAACTAAGCTCCATTGCTCCGTAGTGTCTGGACAATGTTGAGATCAATCATTCACTTCATATAGCAACACAATCTCGACGCACATGGACGTTTGTAGTATGTGTGCTTGACTCTTCCTTGAGGGACAAGGTAGAGTAAACGCCTTTGACTGCCGCGTGTGCGAGGTAAAGACAGACAGAGGTGACGAAGAACCTCGTCGTAGAACGCATACCAGGGCCATTCTGCTGTTGTGACGTCGCGGAGGTATATTCCTTTGATAACACTGATGAGAGTGTGAAGTTTTTGGATATGGTCTCGCTTGATTTCAAAAGTAGATGGCGGGGGCGCATTTAATGGCATGTCACTGAAAGGGATGCATGATCAGTGTTAGTGTTCACGCGCTGATCCAAGACGACTGGAAATAACCCGAGCAGAAAAGGACGAAAACTCACAAAATGGAGATGGCGGGAATATCGAGTTGAGCATGTGGGCCCGCCATGTTGTCAGGTGTAGATATGCCTCAGAGCCTCTTCGATAAAATCTACCCTTATATACATCAGCCTCACCGATGCAGAATGATGGAGTGCTAAGCCATCATCGTAAGCTCGTAGTCCTTGCCATCCTTTGCCATACGCCCCAAGGCACCGGCGGTGGCACAAACCTCAGCATTTCGGCCTGCGCTGGCAATTTCAGAATCCACTGGATGAAAACAGTAACTGAGCCATGCATAGCACCGAAGATGAGCATTTCCCGCCAAGCCAGCCACTCCATTGTTACGAAGAAAGACATCTTACAGCAAGCGAAGAATCGATAGTTGTCTTGCATCCGGGGATCTATGAGATGGTGCCGCAAAGTCTTCCTATAGAGGAAAGCTGGTAGGCGGCTTGGCGTCGCTATGGTTCGACGAGGTTCTATAATTGCGTCAGAGTTACGAAAACTGCCCCATCTACATATATCCTGGGGCGAACCGTCTATCGATTCTTCGCTCGCTGTAGGACATTCCGTCTGTCGGGTAAAAATGCTGATTGAATAGTGACAAAGTGGTGCGTAACCTGAGCCATAGAAGATGGTTACTTCCCGAATCACAATTGATCGATGAGCCACTGCATCGCTGCATAAGGTGCAGCTGGAAAATGCTGATCATATGTTCGAGCCTCGAACATATGAGGCCTACTGTAATGCACACATGTGACACTTTCGCCCTGCGGCGGTTGGGGCCATCAGTGGGCCATCCTGTCAAACACTTCCCCACCCGTCGTCTTGTCTGATGTCGAGAATCGAGAAGTAATCGATGATTGGCTGAGCAGCAAACGAGAGATGAATCAGTGGCAACACGCTGTATTGAATTTCAACTCTGCCGTGAGAAAACACGTGAGCTACGACGAACATTATAAGGAGTCCTCAGAAGTTCGGCCTTCCTCCACTTGCTAAAGTGCACAATTATCGACGTCGTCGGCGATGGCGACTCTCTGCGTTCCCGCAGAACCTCCCGTCGAAGATATTCGAGAGGATCCCACGACTCAGCAGTGCTCTCCACCAGAGCCTATCGCATACGCCTTTCGAAAGGTACCGAAAGAGCTTCATCCTCAGTGGACTCCCTCGGACCCCATATTCGTCAGTGTCTTTTGTGCCATTAATTACCTCATCTCATCGTCTCCACCATGGCTTTGACAGACGAGGGAAGAGGTGGCAAAGGTTCCGCCCTTGTCCGAACTCCCTCGCGTTCTTTTGCCCCGGGATGAAGTAGTATTTCCGCCATATCTGCACTATGGTCTTCCTATCACGCTCGACCAGATCAATTATTTTGCTCAGTCACACGATCCAAGCATACCGATCCACACCGAGCTCGGACATGTTCAAGCCAAAAGATTGGTCGAGGACTATCTTACTGAGATCATTGAATTGCCAGTATATCTGGAGTGTGTGCTGAACGCGCCTGACACACCTTATATCGTGTGCATGGTCGACAATTATGGTATCGAATCGTGTATGGAGAGCAATGAGATGCCTAAAGCAGAACATATACGTTCGTCGTCTCGTCTTCGATGTCGTGGTATCAGCAGCTGACTCTATGGATCCATAGGTCGCCTGCAAAAAGCTCTTGGAGTTGGGGTCAAAGTTCTGCCGTTGTGGTACGTCGCCGGTGGACCCTACCAATGGGAGTACCTTTGACCACTTTCCCATGATTGGCTTACCCACCTTCGTGTTTATCCATCGTTCCGTATGCTCCACCTCCCTCTCTGAGCTGAATGCCTCTAAGTACCTTCTCATGATACCCCTTGACCCTCCCTATATCGATCTTCCCTTGGTAGTAGTAGCAGCAGTAGTCGTCGTCGTAGTAGTAGTCGTCGTAGTCGTCGTGATTGATGAGTCTTGGCACTTTGTCTTCATATTTCCCCCTTTGTACTTCATCGTCCGCACAAGACATTCGCAGAAATTCAGAGTAGCCCGTACCGCTGCCCTAGGGCGCTGTGTAGACCTTCTGTGATATGCGCCTCATCTCTCACGTCTCCCACTGTCCACTGGACGTCGCCGCAAACCGCTGCACCCAGATCTCCCTGCTCCCGCTTCCCCTGAACCCGCTATTCGAGCCGCTCCGAGCATCAAGCATGGACATATCTCACGGCCGCTATCCTCGTGTTCCTCGGAATGCAATGCTGAACAGGCTATACACGCAGCCAGGACTCACAGACAATCTTCAGGGACAGCGCAGTTTACACAGGACGACGACGGTGGCAAAGCTCTGCCGGATCATTTTAATTTTGATAAACGGTGGCACATGTTGAACCTTGGGGACTCCGAAGTCTGAGCACATTGGCAACTTGACCGTTCTCTTCTCAGGTGCTATTACTCGAATATCTGTCACCAGCATGGCAACCTTCTCCATTCCCGACATTACTATCACTCCAGCGCTTCCCGATGAGGACAGTCGAAGAACATCCACTACACCGTCCGTTTCTCTACCGGAATCTGTCATACACGCCTTCAGAGACGTTCCCAAAGAGCTTCATCCTCGATGGAGTGACGCAGACCCCATCATTGTTAGTATTTTCTTGCCCATTGACTGTTGCGATTGATCGTCATCACCACATCAGCAAACCTGTAACCAGTCCCAGCCAGTCCCAGAGCCCCAGATGCTCCCAGATGCTTAGGTCATCTGGGGACATCTGGCTAGATGTCTGTGTATGCCCAGATCTAGACAGATAAGGTGCTCTATCAATAAGCTGACTAGGAGGACATTTTTGAAAGGCAGTGTTTGTAATGTCAGTGCTGCTTTAAAGTTTTCAATACAAGAGCTGAGAAAAAAAATTCCCAGTAATGTACCAGACTGTCATTAGTGCTATCTGTTGAATATCAGCTTGCTAGTGATATTGAGATGCTTCCCTGTATCATAGCTCTCAAATGATGTATCATATGCCATCATTCTTCCATGAATGGATGCTAAAAATGTGAAAATAGATGACACCTCACTGAGTTCAGGCATCCCAAAATTCTTTCAAGTCTCAAAAAGCTTGTTATAAGCCGGGTGTTGATGTAGAATATCATAGTCATATAGTGGAGTGGATAATTGTGGTCTTGACATTGCTTACAGCTGGTGAATGATTCAAGAGGTTCTGGGTTCAATTCCTGAACAGTGCAGATTGATTTTTGCAGTCGTCCTATTGATGACAATTATCTAATCATTTCCATATATGGTGCATCTGGACATATCTGTCCAGACACCGGTGTGTCTGTCTAATCGGGGACTTGCTAGAGGCATCTAGGGGCCTAGGAGCATCTGTCCAGGTTGGTATAGACATTTTCCAGTTTGCTGATGCATGTCGCTTACAGACGAAGGAAGAACTGGCAAAGGCTCCGCCTATGTCCAAGCTTCCTCGCATACTTTTGCCCAGAGATGGAATGCCATCGCCGCCATGTCTGGCCATCAGCAAACTGGAAAATGTCTATACCAACCTGGACAGATGCTCCTAGGCCCCTAGATGCCTCTAGCAAGTCCCCGATTAGACAGACACACCGGTGTCTGGACAGATATGTCCAGATGCACCATATATGGAAATGATTAGATAATTGTCATCAATAGGACGACTGCAAAAATCAATCTGCACTGTTCAGGAATTGAACCCAGAACCTCTTGAATCATTCACCAGCTGTAAGCAATGTCAAGACCACAATTATCCACTCCACTATATGACTATGATATTCTACATCAACACCCGGCTTATAACAAGCTTTTGAGACTTGAAAGAATTTTGGGATGCCTGAACTCAGTGAGGTGTCATCTATTTTCACATTTTTAGCATCCATTCATGGAAGAATGATGGCATATGATACATCATTTGAGAGCTATGATACAGGGAAGCATCTCAATATCACTAGCAAGCTGATATTCAACAGATAGCACTAATGACAGTCTGGTACATTACTGGGAATTTTTTTTCTCAGCTCTTGTATTGAAAACTTTAAAGCAGCACTGACATTACAAACACTGCCTTTCAAAAATGTCCTCCTAGTCAGCTTATTGATAGAGCACCTTATCTGTCTAGATCTGGGCATACACAGACATCTAGCCAGATGTCCCCAGATGACCTAAGCATCTGGGAGCATCTGGGGCTCTGGGACTGGCTGGGACTGGTTACAGGTTTGCTGATGGCCCAGTCTTCTCTACCAGAACCAATAGTACAAGCATTTAGAAAGGTGCCAAAAGAGATTCGCCCTTGGTGGAGTGACTCAGATCCCTTCTATATGTGTGTCTGTTGTTCCATCGACGATGACGACTCATCGTCCTTGCCATTCCAGACGAGAGAAGAAGTGGCAAAGGTTACTGAGATTGTCGGCCTGCCAATATATTTAGAGCGCGCGCTGAATGCGCCTGACACTTCATATATCATCGCATGCTTGGTTGACAATTATTCTATCCAGTCATCCATGAAGTGCAACAAGATGCCAAAGGAAGGACACATACGCTCGTCACCTCGTTTTTGGTGTCGCGATTTCAGTTGTTGACTTTCCCTATCGATTCTACCACCGCTAGGTCGGGTGCAAAAAGCTTTTGGGATAGATTCCAAGGTTCTGCCGATGTGGTACATCGCTGGAGGTGCCTACCAATGGCGGTACTTTTGACCGGTCAAACCCAATGACTTGCTTGTTCCTCTGTAACGTAAATCCATCATTTCCCTTGTCCGAATTCCGCCCTTCTCAGGGAATGTTGCACTGACACAACTGAGGGTGGTCCCCCATGACTAACGGCTTGTAGTCATCGTAATTGAATATTTAAATTAATTTCTAGTGCACCAGACCATGCGGACGCATACAGAATACGGTTGTTGATCCAACAGACCAGAGCTCAAGCGCTCAAGGTTAGATCAACACTATCTGATTCGACGGGGAGCTTTAGTCGAAGCAGTCGAGTAGCCCACTAGGAGCCCAGAGGAGTGACCTGTAACTTACCATACCACAACCTTCAACGCCATCTTGGGTGTTGACCTCGCCTAGAGATCTGTCCAGATGCCTATGCATTGTCATCCACTCAGATAGAAATGTGAAATAAATTGTCAAGCCATTCTGCTACGATGATCCCTTCCAAGCTTTGACCAGCTTCGACGGCAACTTGACCACCCCATACTATCCTCTTCGACAGCAGACACGCAAGTGGTGTGCCATGCAGTGATCATATTGTAATAAAGGAATGGGTAAACCACCAAGAGACTAGTCAAAGTACTGCCACTGGTAGTATGCTGCAGCAATGTACCACAGTGGCAGAACCTTGGGATCCACACCAAGAGCTTTCTGCATGCATCCTGATGTTGATAGAATCAACGAACAATGTGAGCTCCCACATCTAACACCAAAAGCAAGGCAATGAACGAATGTGTTCCTTCTTAGGCATCTCCTCGCGTTGGAATAAAGCCTTGACAATATAATTATCAAGTAGGCACAGAATGAAATGAGTGTCAGGCGCGTTCAGCACACGCTCCAGATATACTGGTAGGCCGATTTCCTCCGTGAAACAGTCTGTGACCAGTTTCTCAACTTTGTTGCTGAGCTGTCCATGGTCGGCAAAGATTTGTATACTTGAATCACGCGACTGAACAAACAAAGTTATCTGCTCAAGCGTCATAGGGAGGCCGTAGTGCAGACAAGGCGGTAATGCCTTTGCATCCTGTGGCAAAAGTGCGTTAGGAAGCTTGGACAGAGGTGGGACCTTTGCCACTTCTTCCCTCGTCTGGGAAAAGCGGAGATGATGAGTCGCAATCGTCCATGATGAAAGAAACACTGACATATATGCGGTCTGAGCCACTCCATCGAGGTTGTATCTCCTTCGCGACCTCTCTAAACGCGTGTAAGATGTGCTTTGGTAGAGGAATCGACGGAGTTCCATTTGAGTGTCGTCAACAGAGCGCGCAGGAGTGATGGTGACGTCGGAATTCTGAGAGGTTGCCATGCTAGTATGAGCGTCGTGCGCCCGGAAACAACTCTCCTCTGTGTGGGGTCGATTACGGAGACTAATAAAAGCTTCAGACGGAAGAAAAGCAGTCGAAACATCAAGACGTCGAGGGCTCAGATGTGCATGTCGGAGTTCTTCAAGGGTGGAGCCTGATAGTAGCCGGACCATGAGGCCATGAGTCTGTACTCTCTCTATAGACTCCGCCGCTCGCATAGGAAATGACAGGATCAATGCGAAGCCATTGATTCCTGTAAAACTGTGAGACGTGGCAAAGACATGGATTGGTAGACCAAACAAACAATTCAAAGTAGATACATGCGAGTGTTGGGTCGGAGACCTATCACGTGCACCGATGCACAAAGGGGTCCCTAGGCTAAACCTCCACTGGTTCGTACAGTTGTAGACTCCAATGGATGAAGACGATGGATCGTCTTTGGGCTCTTTCAAGGAACTCGGGTCGCTGTCTGCTTTGTTCTCGAAGAGATTGAGAAGGTGATCTTCGAGGTCTTCTCGATGATGAGGAGGAACCGGATGATCTTCTCCTGTCCAACAGATGACACGAGGGGGTGTCCAACTGAGAACGCGGAAGGCAGCTAGTCCGGTATAGAAGCGGATGAGTAGAGGGAGGAGGGAAGGGAGACGAGTCCAGTGCTTCGTCAGACCGTGTAAAGAGTTTCTCAGATCTGACAGAGATCACGAAGCGTGGGCTAGGAAGGTAGCCAGACGCCGGGTGCAGTGCAGAGATCGAGTGTATTACAGGTGAACGAGCTGAGCTTCTTAGAAGCTCATCTCGGCTATTTACGTACAGAAGTGTCTAGGGCAGGATCAAGATCTGGTCTGTGCGCTTCTCAGGTACCGAAGTCAACGATCGAGATCCGTAAGCTAGAATGCCTCATCGACCTGCCATGTATCCAAATATAGTAATCCGATCACTAATGTCCATCCACATCTTCGATCGATCAAGAACCAGGAACGGGGGTCAGGAACCAATGTCTGCCCACATCAAGAATCAGGAACCAGAAGTCAGCGTTCATGCGTTAGCATGTAAATGGTAAGGAGTCATGGAAAGCGGTCCGAGTCTGTAACAAGTCCGAAGCACTTGACCAGCCCATCCACTCACGTGCGAAGCACGTGTTAGGACGCGGTCCTAACACTACCCCCTCTCTATACAAGTCTTCGGCGTTTGGCGGGTGCACCGATGGTAGGGGCGGGTCTCCTCGGGTGGATTTCGTCGAAGGTGGGGATGTTCCGAGCGGGGTATCCGGTCCAGTTAGCGGTGTCGATTAAATGATCTAACGCCTGCTTGTGGTACCCGTATTCCTCAGCCGTCCTATCCATCTGTAGACGAAGGCGCCGGGACTGCAAGCGATGCCTATCGTAGTCTTGAAGAAAGCCGCGCGCCGTGACGTCCGTTCTCTGGCGAATGCCCGTGATTGGACATCCCACGACGAGATGGCCGGCGCGTCCGCATTCCCAGCAGTTACGAGTGGCGGGGTCGGTGGGTGGAGAAGGCGGGAGAGTAGGCGGATTAGGCCAAACGTTTTCTGAGTCCATTGCGTCTGCAGGCCATCCTTCTTCAGTTGCGACAGGAACGTCCGGCGACTGGGGGGAGGCTTCGTCGACAATGATAGGATGGGTGATGTCGTCGCCGAGTAGGGGGGGGGATGGGGACACAGCAGGGGGTGACGGGGGTGGTACCGGTAGCGGCCGAAGTACCTGGCGATCCCGGACAACTTGTTTGGGGTCGTAAGGGGGACTGGTGGGCCGTATGAATTCGTCGGTCTCTTCGTCGGTGGGCCGAAAGGGTTCTGCCGCCGGGAGATCGGGTTCAGTGTTAGCCGGGGGATCGACCGTCATGGGTTCCTCAACGTCGATCTGGTGAAACCCCTGTTCCTGTATATCCGGTTTGGTCATGACCCAGGGCCTAACGTTATCCTCTGGGGTACATCCCCCGGGCCAGTAGCACGCAATGGGGTGAACCCCTCGACTGTTAAGCGGGAAGGAGTGGGTTGGCAGTAGTCCTTTGGGGACGTACTCTTCAATTTCTAGCCGCGCTCCATTGTGCCCCGCGAAGTGGAACCAACGGATTGTGTTCTCCTTGTAGCGGATTCGAGCGAGTACGTCGAGCCAGGCTTGTATGGTGTGCGTCTGTATGAGGACGGAGCTGGTGGTGAATATCCCTCCCAGTCAGAAATTAACCATGTCATTGCGGATGGCGGCGAGATTGATCAATCCTTTCATACGATAGGAGGTGACCGTGAGGTTAGCGAGGAGGATGGCTTGGGTCTGGTTGAGAGGTCCAGAGAACACTTGATAGGCTTGCGCCCAGACTGCCTGCTGCAAATAGAAAAGGAAGGCACGAGGGTTCTTCAAGCCAGGCTGGTTCAGAATAATAGGGGCCTTGTCCTCGGCGAGCGTGAGGTGGTAGATGCTATTGTTCGTCGTCAGGTCCTGGTAGAGATGGATGTCGTGAAGGGGATTGGGTATAGCACGGATCCGGAAGCGCGGGTTTTCGTTGTGAACGGCGAAGGCCAAAGGGGGAATAGCGATGTGCGGGTTCGGCATTTCAGCCGGGAAACGGGGGATAACGAGGGGGTCGGCGACTGGGACACCTTCCGGCGGGATGTCGTCCTCACTGTTGTAATCTGAGTCTGTGTCGTCAATGAGCGTGGGTGTGGTAGTGGGCGGGGAGATGGTACGTAGGATGAAGGGGTTGGGGGAGGAGGTGTTGGAGGCGTGAGGAGAAGTGGTAGCGGAAGCCATTCTGATGTTACTGAGAATGTAGCGGGGGAGTGGTGTAAGAAAAGGTGTGCGGGGGTAAGGGACATTCAAGTTATACCTGGGATGCTGAGGAATGTTTCCGTTCGATGTAGGGTGTCTTTTATACAAAGGAGGAGATGCCAATGGTGGCAGCGGCGTGAAGGGATCCGAGGACGAGGGCGATGGCGATGGAGACAGCGGTGAGAGCAAGAGTCGCGACAACGGTGTAAACGGCTACTGTGGATAGAGTGGGGTCGAAAGGGGTCATAGTCGTTTGCCTGGCCATGCCAATCCTTGGTTGGTCTGCTTTTGTAGCTCCTGGTATGCTTGAGTCCGCCAATTAGAGTTGTCCGATCACTTCTGCTGTAGCTTTGATCGAGACGAGTCTATATTGGGCTTCTTTGGCTGCGCTTCTCGATCGTTGATCGTCGGTGGTGGCACTTTTGATCGAGGAACCAGGGGCGGCCTCTTTAGCTGCGTCATTCGTTTGTTGATCTCTTCCATGATCTGGGGGATAGCTAATCCTGTAGCGAGAAGCTTCTTTCCGATCGGGTGCTTCTCGAGCTTCTTTCTGATTTGATCTTCTTCGGCTACTCTGTTGAGTTCTAATTCGATCACTAGGGCCAGAATGGAGGCTTCCATTCCTTTGACTGCCCGAGGGTGCCGGCGGTAGAAGTCCTTTATGGCTTCTTGTGCGTTAGTGACGTTTGCCGCGGTTTCCCAAGAGTTGTCCGATTCCGGGTAGCCCTTCCATTTGATCAGGTACTGCAAGATCTTCCATCGTCCGAAGCGTCTGGCTCCGACAATGGCTTCGACTTCGAATTCTTCTTGCCCTTCAATCAGGTCCGGAGCCGGTTTAGGGTAGTTCGGACCATAGACCTCGTTTTCCTTGTAGGGCGTGAGTCGACTAGCATGGAAGACGTCGTGAATACGCTTCCAGCTGTTGGGCAGTTTCAACCTGAAGTTGACATTTCCTATGGTGTCAATGATTTCAAATGGCCCAAAGTGTTTGGGTCTCAGTTTCTCTGATGGATGATCGGTGTGGATGTTCTTCCCATCGAGCCATACTTGATCTCCTTTCTTGAAAGGCGGCAGGTCCGTTCCAAAACGGTCATGCTGTATCCTCATGGCTTCGGCTGCAATTTCGAGGCTGGCTTGTGCTTCCTTCCTAGCACGTTGCAGAGCTTCGAGGCGAGCGTCGGCGGTGGGGACATTCGTGTTTCCGATGATGGCCGGGTAAGCCCGTGGTTGATAACCATGGAGAAGTTCAAATGGTGACTTCTGCATGGCTGAGTGCTGATGGGTGTTGTGGGCGTATTCCGCGTAGGGGATTAGTCCGGCCCAATCGTCTTGTGAAGAGCTGCAAAATGCTCTCAGGTATTGTTCTAGTTCCTGATTCATTCGTTCCGTAGCACCGTCTGTCTGTGGGTGATAGGCTGTGCTTAAGGCAGATTTGATTCCTAATTCTTTGAGCAGGGCTTGCGCTACCTTTGAAGCGAATTGAGTTCCTCTATCCGATATGATTTTATCTGGCAGCCCATAGCGTCTCCAGGTGTTTTCTAGCAAGATTTTGGCCGTTCCATCAGAGTCGATGGTTTTCAGGCATGGAGTTATTACTGCAGTTTTGGTGAATCGATCGGTTACTACATGTAGCGAGTCGTATCCGTTTGATTCTGGTAGATCTGTAATAAAAACCATGGTTATTGTTCCGAAGGGTTGATCTGGGATTTCTGTTGGTTGCAATGGTACCATGGTAGGATGTGTGTCGTTCTTGGTGGATTGACAGATGGCGCATCCTTCCACGTATTGGTGAACTGTGTTTGATATTCCTGGCCAAGTGAATTCCTGTCCGACTAAGGCTAGAGTTCCTCTTTGTCCTGGATGTCCTGCTGCTAGATTGTCGTGGTTCAATTTGATGATATCCTGACGAAGTTGTTCGTTTCGAGGAACATATATCTTTCCTCGATGAAGGACCAATCCTTCTTCTTCGTTCCATTCTTGTAAACCTTTCTTCATGTTTCGAGGTCCTAAGGTTTTAATCTTGGCTAGGGTTTCTAATAGCCATTCGTCTTTCCTGTTTTCTTCAATGATTCGTTTCCGGAGGTCTTCATCTATCATGGTAACGCCTCCTCGTCCAGTTGCCCTAATGTGAAGTATTTGATGAGGGTCCCAACTGTTGTCTGTATTGATGGCATTGATTTCTGCGAAAGGTCTTCGGATCTTTTCTGTGTTATTGAAAAGTTTGGGCTCCAAGAGTGTTTTGCCTGAATTGTCAAATTCCACCCCCTTTTTATGGTCTGGACGCCGTGACAGACCGTGGATTTATTAGTGACTCCCGCCTTGTGCGTCAACTTGTAGTCGAAACGCGAGAGGTAGAGTGACCATCGTGCTTGTCGACGGTTCAGTTTCTGGCTTGAACGGAACCATTCGAGGTTCTTGTGGTCTGTCCAGACGTCTACCGGGTGGTCGGCGCCCTCCAAATAGTGTCGCCAAGCTTCAAAAGCTCGAACGACCGCTAGCAACTCTTTATCATAGATTGGGTAGTTGCGTTCTGTTGGTGAGAGCGACTTGGAAATATAAGCACATGGGTGCCATTTTCCATCTTTGGCGACTTGTGATAAAACTGCTCCGGTGGCAAAGTCGGAAGCGTCGCATTCAATACGAAACGGGTTCCTTGTGTCCGGCATAACGAGCACCGGAGATTCTGTAAATATTTGTTTTAGCGTTTGAAACGCTTCTTCGCATGCTGGTGTCCAATCCCAGGTGCGTTCTTTCTGTGTTAACTCAAATAGCGGTCGTGCTATCTTTGAGTAATCTTTGATAAACCTGCGATAAAAGTTGCAAAAACCTAAAAACGATTGCACTTCCTTGACTTTTCCAGGTGTTGGCCAGTCCATAATGCCGGCCACTTTAATCGGGTCCATTTCTAGATGTCCGTGTGATATAACATATCCAAGATAGTCGATTTTCTTTTTGTGGAAGTGGCATTTCGAGGGTTGTAGGTACAGATCGTTGTCCTGTAAGATCTGTAGAACCTTTCGGACTGTCTTGATGTGGTCATCCATTGTTTTAGAGAATACTAGGATGTCGTCCATATAGATTGCCACTAATCCGGCGTAGATGAGGTCTTTGAAGAGGGCATTCATCATAGTTTGGAATGTTGCCGGCGAGTTGGTTAATCCAAAGAACATCACCAGAGGTTCGTACATTCCTAAATTGTGACGAACGCGGCCAGTTTCTCGCTTCCTTCTTTCATGCGTACGTTGTTATATCCTGTATCGACATCCATTAGTGAAAAGTATATGGCTTCGGCTAGAAGGTCCAGTAATTCTTGAATAATCGGCAAAGGGTACTTGTTCTTGATCGTTATTTCATTGAGTTTGCGATAGTCCATTACTGGTCGTAGTTTCCCGTTCTTTTTCTTGATGAAGAAGAATGGGGATGCCATGTGCGATTTGGATTCTCTAATGAATCCTTTCTGGAGGTTTTCGTCTATGAATTTCTTGAGTTCCACTTGCTCTCCAGGGCTAAGACTGTATAGCTTGGGTTTGAGCGAGTGATCCATTCCTTCCTTGATCTCTATTTTGTGATCCCAAGGTCGAGAGAGCGGTAGCTGTCCCTTTGGTCGACCTTCAAAAACCTTTCTATAATTCCAGTATTCCTTTGGCACTATTTCTTCAAAGGATAGTTCGGGTTTCCCTTTGGCAGCTTCTTCTGCAAGCCTTTGCGAGTTGGTGTGCTTTGTTTGTTTCCCTGTCGGTGCTTTGGCAGGTTTGCTTCCTTGAGCCGGTGTGTTGGCGTATGGAAGTTCCGTGGTTTCGGCGCGATGTATATCGACGCCTTCTTCGGAGTCGTTGTACAATTCCAGTGCCTGTAATGTTCCCGTATCTAGGCATCTAACGAGGTAGACTCCATCTTCTTCAAGATTCTTGGAGGGAAGTGCCGGAAGTCCGTCACCGTCCTCCGGAACGTCTTCTTCAGCCCATGTCGGAACCTTGTAATTTCTGGTTCGGGCCTTCAGACGTTCGGCATTCAACCTTCGAGTTGTGAACTCCGGACTTGTAGGTATTGTCCGTGGATGTGGTACTGTGGTGTTTCCCACTTTCTGGCCTGGTACTGCTTTTCCCGGCTTTTGCACTGGTATTGAGTAGTCGCCCGTTTGCGGTACTGTTTCCATGCGCCGTATGCTTGATTTAGGACGTCCTGGTTTTCTTGTAGCTCTTCTAGCTTTTACCGGTCCTCCTTTTATTTGGCAGGAGGGTGGGCATCTGGTAAAGTGTAGCCCGTAGGCATGCCAGTCGACTTCTGGGTTATGTTCTAATAACCAGTCGGTTCCTAAGATGACGTCCTCTTTTCCTATTTCCGCAATATAGAATCTCGCTGATTCTGTATGCGACCCCCCTTTTTCACCTAGAACCTGTAATTTGAGGTTGGCGAATCGCGTAATAGGTCCTCCCTTGAACTCGGTGTTCTGGACCGTACTGACTGGGATAGGGGTGGGGGTTTTGTATGTAGTGATTCGATGCGCTTCCACGAAGCGAGGGTGCATGAAGATACCAGTGGCTCCACTGTCCACCAGTGCCTGTGTAGCAGCTTTTCTATTCTTGCCTATGAGCATCGTTTCGAGTCGGAGGGATGGTGCACCATGTGATTTCATTTCCGAAAGATACAATACATCTGGATGTCCATGCTCTTGGTCAGCATCTTTACTGGCCAGAGGAGCGTACCGATTTCCTGCAAGAATCCTACTCTCCACATCCGCTGCCGATGGGAGAGGCTTTAAAATTCTTCGAGTCGCTAAAGGCTCGAACTTCCTCGATTTCTTCCATACTGAGTCCCATCATCATCTGACGGATGTGGTTGACTCTGTTTTTTCCTTCTTCGACGTCTTCATCGTCGAATTGTCCTTCGTCCATTTCTGCTTCGCGCACTGGTCTGCGACAAGGGGGCTGGAATCTTCTCTTTGGGCCGAGAAGGACAATTGCGTGCCATGTGCCCGGGCT